>JAMQGS010000005.1:0-1220000 GCA_028455905.1 Neoseiulus californicus | reverse complement strand
AGATCCTCCTGAGCCGCCGCCAAGTCCTCCTCCGAGTCCGCCAAGCCTGCTTCCGAGTCCGCTAAGTCCTCCGCCGAGTCCAGATCCTCCGAGTCCTCCGAGGAGTCCACCTAGTCCGGATCCTCCAGAGCCGCCGCCGCCGCCAGATCCTCCGAGTCCGCCGAGGAGTCCACCCAGTCCAGATCCTCCGCCAAGTCCAGATCCTCCACCAAGTCCTCCGAGGAGTCCACCCAGTCCAAATCCTCCACCTAGCCCTCCTCCGAGTCCGGAGCTCCCGAGGAGTCCACCCAGCCCTCCTCCAAGTCCGGAGCTTCCGAGGAGTCCGCCAAGGCCGCTGGAGAGTCCTCCGAGACCGAGACCGGATCCAAGCATTCCTGTCATGCCCGAACCGATCTTGCTAAGGAGCTGCATGCCCATGCCTCCACCGAGACCGAGACCGAGAGAGGATGCGAGGCCGCTGCCCATGGCGGCAGCCATACTGGTGGCCATTGCCATCGCCATATCCATCATGGCACGAAGACCAGCGCCGAATCCTCCACCGAAACCGAGGCCATTACCGAGTCCCATTCCTCCACCCAGTCCACCAGCCATGAGGCCTCCGATTTTGCTGGCGATGTCGGAGAGCCCGGAGAGACCTGATTGAGCCATCTGCTGTTTGAACTGGTCCTTGAGCCTCCCTGTTGAAGGGAATGGAGGAATATGTTAAGGGGGGAAATCTCACGAGGTACATCTCCACAAAAACATCCCTGGGTGCGAATCCTCTGAAGATATTTGCATTCGTCAACGACTTACACATGTTTTGGAAATTGCTCATCATCGAGCCGAACTGATCTGCGATTCGGCTGTTGCATTGGCCCCGATTGGAGCCGCCGTTGGATCCTCCGTTGAGTCCACCTCCGTTGGAGCCGCCATTGATGCCTCCGTTGAATCCACCTCCGTTAGAACCACCATTGATTCCACCTCCGTTAGAGCCACCATTGATTCCACCTCCGTTGGAGCCGCCATTGATTCTTCCGTTGAGTCCACCTCCGTTGGAACCGCCATTGAATCCTCCGTTGAGTCCACCTCCGTTGGAGCCGCCATTGAATCCTCCGTTGAGTCCACCTCCGTTGGAGCCGTCATTGATGCCTCCGTTGAGTCCACCTCCGTTAGAACCACCATTGATTCCACCTCCGTTAGAGCCACCATTGATTCCACCTCCGTTGGAGCCGCCATTGATTCTTCCGTTGAGTCCACCTCCGTTGGAACCGCCATTGATTCCTCCGTTGAGTCCACCTCCGTTGGAGCCGCCACTGGTTCCTCCGTTGAGTCCACCTCCGTTGGAGCCGCCATTGAGTCCCCAGTTGAGTCCACCTCCGTTGGAACCGCCATTGATTCCACCTCCGTTGGAACCGCCATTGATTCCTCCGTTGAGTCCACCTCCGTTGGAACCGCCATTGATTCCTCCGTTGAGTCCACCTCCGTTGGAACCGCCATTGATTCCTCCGTTGAGTCCACCTCCGTTGGAACCGCCATTGATTCCTCCGTTGAGTCCACCTCCGTTGGAGCCGCCGTTGAGTCCACCTCCGTTTGAGCCGCCATTCATGTTCCAGTTGAAACCGCCGCCATTCGAACCGCCATCGGTGCCACCGTTTATGCGGCCGTCGAGGCCACCACCATTGATGCGTCCTCCATTGGATCCTCCGTTGAGTCCACCGCCGTTGATACCACCGCTCGAACCACCGTCGGAGCCGCCACTGTTGCCTCCGTTCATGTTCCAGTTGATACCGCCTCCATTCGAGCCGCCGTTTGTTCCACCATTTATGCGGCCGTCGAGGCCACCTCCATTTATACTTCCTCCAGTGGATCCTCCGTTGGTACCTCCTCCAGTGGATCCTCCGTTGATACCTCCTCCAGTGGATCCTCCGTTGATACCTCCTCCAGTGGATCCTCCGTTGATACCTCCTCCAGTAGATCCCCCGTTGGAACCTCCTCCGGTGGATCCTCCGTTGATACCTCCTCCAGTGGATCCTCCGTTGATACTTCCTCCAGTGGATCCTCCGTCGATACCTCCTCCAGTGGATCCTCCGTTGAGACCTCCATTGATTCCGCCGCCGTTGATGCGACCGCTCGAGCCTCCCTCAGCGCCGCCATTGTTGCCTCCATTCAAATTCCAGTTGATGCCGTTCCCATTTGAGCCGCCACCGTTGATGCGACCGCCGTTCGATCCACTGTTGCCCCCGTTGATGCTCCAGTTTAGTCCGCCTCCGTTTGAGCCACCATCCGATCCACCGCCATTGATGCGACCGCCTGAGCCTCCGCTGGATCCACCATTGCCTCCGTTCATATTCCAGTTGATGCCGTTTCCGCCGGAACCGCCCCCGGAGCCGTTTCCATTGATGAGACCGTTGAGGCCACCACCGGTGGAGCCGCCATTGGCGCCGCCACCATTTGAACCGCTGTTCCAACTCCAGTTCAAGCCGCCTCCATTGGAGCCGCCCCCGGAGTTGTTTCCATTGAGGAGACCGTTGAGGCCGCCACCGTTGATCCGTCCGTTTAGGCCGCCTCCATTGGAGCCGCCACCATTTGAGCCGCCGTTTGCGCCACCACCGCTTGAGCCACCGTTCCAGCTCCAGTTCAAGCCGCCGCCGTTGGAGCCGTTTCTATTGAAGAGACCGTTTAGGCCGCCACCGTTGATCCCTCCGTTGGAGCCGCCATCAGCGCCGCCACCATTTGAGCCGCCGTTCCAGCTCCAGTTCCAGCCGTTGCCGTTGGAGCCGTTTCTGTTGAAGAGACCGTTTAGGCCGCGACCGTTGATCCCTCCGTTGGAGCCGCCATCAGCGCCGCCACCATTTGAGCCGTCGTTCCAGCTCCAGTTCCAGCCGCCGCCGTTGGAGCCGTTTCTATTGAAGAGACCGTTTAGGCCGCCACCGTTGATCCCTCCGTTGGAGCCGCCATCAGCGCCGCCACCATTTGAGCCGCCGTTCCAGCTCCAGTTCCAGCCGTTGCCGTTGGAGCCGTTTCTATTGAAGAGACCGTTTAGGCCGCCTCCGTTGGAGCCGCCACCATTTGAGCCGCTGTTCCAGCTCCAGTTCAAGCCGCCTCCGTTCGAGCCGCCGTTTGAACCCCCGTTGAGCATGCCACTGAGTCCGCTCCTGTTGAAGAGTCCGCCGAGTCCACCAGAGCCACCGAGACCGCCGAGGTTGAAACTGCCTCCGGAACCACCACTGGAGCCACCAGACGAGCCGCCGGCGGAGCCCCCGCTTGAACCGCCAGCAGAACCTCCACTTGAGCCTCCGCCGAAGAGGCCACTGAGTCCTCCAAGACCACCAGATCCTCCAAGATTGCCGAGGTTGATCCTGCCTCCGGAACCGCCACCGGAGCCGCCAGCAGAGCCTCCGCTCGAACCGCCAGCAGAGCCTCCACTTGAGCCGCCACCAGAGCCTCCACTTGAGCCGCCATTGAGCATGCCACTGAGTCCTCCAAGACCACCAGATCCTCCGAGACCGCCGAGGTTGAAACTGCCTCCGGAGCCGCCACCGGAGCCGCCAGCAGAGCCTCCGCTTGAGCCGCCAGCAGAGCCTCCACTTGAGCCGCCATTGAGCATGCCACTGAGTCCACTGCGTCCGCCGAGACCGCCGAGACCACCGGAACCACCAAGACCACCGAGGTTGAGACCGCCTCCGGAGCCGCCGGCAGAGCCCCCAGCCGATCCGCCACCGGAGCTTCCACTCGAGCCGCCGCCGCCGCTGCCAGCTGATCCACTGTTGAAGCTCCAGTTGAAGCCTCTTCCGTTGCCGCCAAAGTTGAGTCCACCGCCATTCGTTCCGTTCCGGGAAATGCGGCCGTTGAGATCACCGCTGCCGCTCGTTCCTGCGTTTGCTCCTCCACTGCGATCACCGCTTCCACCTAGATTCCAACTGAATCCTCCGTTTGAACCACTCCCGGATCCTCCATCGCGGTTTCGTCCGAACGAAAACTCATAGCCCTGAGAGCTGGCTCCGCAAATGAGAGCCAGGTAGACCAAACCAATCGGAAACATAGGTTTCATGTTTCCACTGGTGCTGGAACAATGTTTGAACACCGTGTTGTTCGGACGAGACTTCGGGCTTATGTAGTGATCGGGAGAGGTTCCATCAAAACGCAGGATCTCCATCTCAGGCATATCCATAATGAGCTGACGGAACGAACACTAGACTGAAAAGATCGAGTGCTCTGTTTTCGATGAAGCATGTGGATGCACCTACGTCAAGCTATAGCTTGAAGCCTGCTATCGACGTCATTCAGCGCCAAACAGAGCCGATTCTTTGAAACTGACCCAGAAATGTGATTTCGACCCGATTTCCCGATTGTGGAGCCGGCTACTCGATGCAGAGATTCTTGGTGCCAGATCAGGCTTCGGAAGAAATCAAGTAATCGGACGATATTTCATTCAAGGTTGGCGGGAAATATAATCGAGATTCTGATTTTGGCGTTCGCGCAGATCTCCGCACGCGTTTCCTGCGGATTGTCACCGAGCTCTGATCGATGACACTCATCCCGAGTTGTCATTGACGCGGGCGATGTTGTCGACCTTGAATGTTGCTCGAATGCATTTCAGGTTGAGACCCGTTTTAGAGACCGAACGAGTGTGACGCTTCGGCTGAAACATCGATCTCTAAGCTCCCCAGCTTCGCAACGTCCACGATCGATGTCATCAACCAAAGACCTGAAGATCTGATAAAGAGCCATTCGGCGGTCGGCCAATTCGTTCCCCGTACCTATCGCTGAATCGAATGGAATTTCGAAAGTAGACTGATCCCCTGATCGCCGTATTTCCTGCGGTAGAGCCTTCTGAGTTTATTTTGATTCGGGGACAGGCCGTTTCTTATAGTCATAACTAGATCTTCGACTTATTGATCAAGAATTGACCCGAACGAGTCAGGAACCAGTGGTCGGGGGGGCGACGGGGGGGGGCGATGCCCCCCCTCGAGTGGTCTCCCAGGCGGAAGTACGGATCAGAAGAGAAACTTTCATGAATCTTTTCAGAAATAGATAAATGTTTGTACAAACAATATGAAACAAACAATTCAAATCAACCGGAACTTCATGGTGTAAAAATACACCCGGAACACCAAAAATCTGAAACCGCCCCCCCCTCGAGCCATTCCTGGATCCGCCACTGTCAGGAACTCTCATGAATCGCATACTAGTACAGTCTCAGTGGGTTCTCACAGTATGAGTCGTGTGTGATCAGAGTGATTTCACTAAAATCGATTTTGGGGGAACAAGTTCACTTCGAAAATCCGAAGTAAAGTGGCGGCTTTCTTCAACTAGTGTCTACTGAAGCTCCACTCAGATTGTTTGTGATTGACCTCGCAAACCTTCGTAGTACTCTTTCCTGTTGAACGTGCCTAGGTAAGACCATAAGTGAGACCGTTCCTCACTACTGAAGGGTGGATACACAAATTTTAGGGAAGGATCCGTCATCGGGGACATGTTATCGTGCATGCAAGTGTTCAGATCCGTGTGATCATCCTCTTGAAGTTCTGTGGTGCCGTTGTCTCTCCGACATAAGCTACGTTTCTCATAAAGTCGGAGTTGAATCATTCTAGATAAGGCCTCTAGAACGGAAGATGTCAGGGCTATGGCATTACCCCCGACGAAAAGCAGCAGCGTACCTGGAAAGTTTCGAGATCATGAACCAGGGGCCTGTTCACTGTTTGTTTCTTTGTCTGTCTTCGTCACTGGAGGGGATTTTGGTGTCGCTCTAGCAAGGCTTTTTGAGGTTCGAGTAGTCGATGCGTGGATTACCCCCAGTCACCCTGAACTTCATGCATTAGATTAGAGCCGCGATGGTACGGACTAAGCCCGTTCTTCCCGTCCTCCTCTCCCAGTTCAAACTCTAAGAGAATTCAAAACTACACATATTCATTCTTTTTTCTGAATAATTAGAGACACAGTGCCGCTGAGGACATGAACATGGGCCACGATTGGAACGGTTTTTGACTTACCCGTCATATCCTGCAGATTGAGCGGCGAGTCAGTACTTCCCGACCATGCCATACTTTGATTGAAAGTCGGTTTTATTTTGTAGTTTTCGATGGACTCGAGTTTGCTGAATATTCCAGCCTCGAACAGGTTGGCTGAGTGCCGACAGGACAAGAGAAAAAACAAGTTCTCACTCCGGAAATCTCTCGTCACCACAAGCCATATTCGATGAGTGTGAAATATTCGTGAACTATCAGATAACTTCAGAATGGCTAAAACTTACTGTTGAAATCCTTGATCTGCCCCTGGATCGGCGATCCTGGCTGCAGCACGATCGAGTATCGACCCAAGTCAATGTTATCTTTCGCACGGTGAATGATCCTGGTTTTCGGATCCGTTCCGACCTCCCATTTGATATTGTTGTCGGCTGTGGATGGAAGTCTTCTTCAGTGGGTGAAGAATGGGGAACTAGGTTTTCTTTCAATGCTTGTGGAGGTCAATGAGAGCACTTTCGGAGTGTGTTGGAAGCGCGGAATTCGGAAGCTCGAATATAATGGGTAACTGTGAGATCGGAACTTACTTGATAAAAACACGTGCGTTCTGTCGAGTACTAATTCTATGCAATCTTTTTTCGAAGTACAGAAAGTGGTCCTGTTCAGAATGAGGTCAATCAGCTCAGTAGGATTGTCCGGTCGCAGGATGGCGTTGTACTTCGTGTCATTGAGAACAGCTACCCTAATGTTTGGCCTTGCGGTACGGAGAGCTTTGTCCAATAGATCTAAGGTTTCGATGACGGGTGTGGTGGGCGGGTGCTGACGGAACGATGTGAGTATGGCCGAATAGGTTATAGAAATCACGAAACTCGCGAACAGCCACGTCGCGAGTAAGACTTTTATGGACCTGACGTCCTTCAAACGGGTTGGTATGTCTGGAGTTTTTCCCGTTAATGGCAGAACCCACCAGAGAAGGTGGTTCCCAAACCTGTCGCGAAACAAGACTTCTCGTCAAACTGCGGCTCTCGTCTCTTGCATCTAAAGTTTATCGATAGGATGAGAGCTTTCTTTTGTCTATTCACTCGGAAGCCTCTCACCGTAAATAGCCGACTTCTGCTTTGATGAGAAAAGTTTCGACGATAGATGTCGTGAATATCGACAGAGCCATTAAGCACCAAGTGCAGCGATCGAATGGCATCCAGATGGATTTGAACGAGCCTCTGATTTTGATGGCGACAGGCGCGAAAAACGTCAGCTGATCGTACCTGTAGTACGAACTTGGGAACAGAAGGGATGCTAGCGTTCCCTCAGTAGGATAGATGTTGACGAGACACATGTCGAACCTGCGTTGCTGCATGTCTCCGAGAAGACCTGGAACGAAGAAGTACAGTACTTTCCACATCCAGTGGTTCATTCAAGAGAAACGTAAGATGACGAGACCGCCTACCATTGCAAGGAGTCCTCTCTCGACAGATGCCGAACTCTCTTCTCGACGTGGTCTTCTCGACGAGGTTGATTCGCAATCGCAACGACCGTAGTATCTCATACTGCGGGCTGTCTTCGCAATAATCTTTGGTCGACTCTTGAAAGCCGCATAGCACTGTCAAATTTTCAAGGATTCCGAAACTGATCTCGTGGTTGAAAATGCCGGCGCTCATGACCCTTGAGTTGCGAACATCATGACTAGAGAGGTTCTCGTCGTCGACAAAAACAACTCTGCCTCCGCATTTGCTGATTAGACCCACGGGCTCCCCGAGAATGCGCTCGGGATGGGTGAGGTTTATGTAGAGTACACCACAGAGCTGTTGGAGCTGAAAACCCACCGAGGAGGTCATCGCAAGGAGGCCTCTGTCATTGCATATGTATTTTCATCGCCGCAGAACACGAACCGTTTTCATGAGCTTATGGCAGCGATAGAATATCCACCGCACGTTCCCCATCAAGTGATTGACCCGATGGAACAACTCGAAGAATTCTTCCCGGAGCCTTTGTTGCCTATCCGTGAAGTCGCTCTGCCAGCAGGGCACGAAGATGTCGAACCTACAAATGTGGAGGAATCAAATGGGGAATCTCAGTAGTATTTGTCCCCGAATCGAGCGGTTCCGAAACAATCGGTTGGATGATCGCACGAAAGGAATTCACGCTCAGGAATCAAACTGTACCATTGATCGCCGGAGGTTGAAATTTCGCGCAGCAGCGCACGCGTGATCGAATCACCGAGGTTTTTTCGGCTACAGACCATGATTCTGTACGGCATCGGCCACTTCCTCAGCAGGCGGTCGACGATGAAGTCCACACTGGGGGAATTGTTGAGGGAAATACAGAAGTGTTCGCCCCGTTTTTCGAACCCTACCCCCGTTTATTCGGCAATTCGCGCGGGGGAATTCGTGTTCGATTATAGCGTCTATTCGCATCCCCCGATGATTCGCTTTCGTGGTCGATCGTCCCGGAATTTTTTTTAAATTTTTTCTTAAAATTTCCTTTTTTTCGCCTCTTCCGATCTCCTCGCGCCGCGCCGTTGGGAAAAGTGGAGCGACTCGGACCAAGAAGAGGTCCTGCGCGCGTCAACCTGTTGGCCTGCGATCCCCTCCTCCGCCCGCCCCAATCAGGGCTTGGTGGCCGAAGCCATCGGTTTCCGAAGTACGAGAATGAGGCATGATATGAGAACTAGATTTATGATGGCATACATGTACTGAGAGTGTGGTAAATGGGGGCATCTGGACTCGCTATGTTGATGTGAGTGTGTATATTTGAATCCCGGTTTATTTT
Organism: Neoseiulus californicus; assembly: GCA_028455905.1. NCBI lineage: Eukaryota > Metazoa > Arthropoda > Arachnida > Mesostigmata > Phytoseiidae > Neoseiulus > Neoseiulus californicus. The sequence goes on along the minus strand of JAMQGS010000005.1, from coordinate 1,211,289 downwards.
AAACGACCCGACAATTCGCAATTCGCGGATCTCTCGAAAAAAGGACCCCAAAAAACGCGAATTTCGGGACTTCACTGTAAGGGCTCCTCTTTGGAACGCTTGTATACCTCAACAGAAGTTTTCTGAGCTCACTCGGATTCCCCCGTGGGTAAGAGCTCTCAACTCTATTGAACGATATCCGTTTCGTCTTTCCCGCAATTTGACGGTGCTGGCCTCGTTCTCTGATCCAGCCCACATGAGAGTTTCAGCAATATCTAAAGCGACCGTGGATGTATCCCAACAGGTCTTCCCCATGGGCGCCGGAATCACCCCGATTGGAAGACGACCCCAGAGTCACCCCCTCATAATCATCCCACCCCGGGTCACCCGCCATCACAGACGTCACCAACCTGTCACTATCCGATCCGATTTCATCAAAGACAAATGTGAGGTTTGTTGATTTCATGACTTGTTTCACCAAGAAAAACAAGCTGTCAGACGCATCCCTCTCGGCGATGGTGCGGTTGCTATCTCCTTGAGCTTTCAGTTCGTTTGCCATCACGAAAAACACAACAACGAAACTCAGCATTATCTCCCGGCCTTATCGGCCCCGATACCGTCAGTTCACGAAATTGAGACGAAATGCTGGGGTATTCTGGGAAAATCCGCTCCCACGGTAAGTTGGAAGAACACTTGACACATTGTCCTAAGCTGAACATTTCATCCTGCGCCGGGGATATTCTCAACCGCCGACGATGCTCTTGAACAAGACTAGCTGGATATCGCACGCGGGGCGGAAAGAACGTACTTTCTCCGCCCGATGTCGCGATAGAGGGATGGGAGCACAATGTCCAATTTGCTCATGGGTCCTCGTATTCAAACCGAGAGCAGAGGAGCGCTCGATAACCGATCAGTTTGTACAGGATACAATGGGATTCAATGGGGGATAGCTTGAAAAGACGACATCTTCGCCGAAAACACTTGTCCGGCCAGCCGTGGTAGGGGTCCACATCGGGCTGCAACTTCTCGCTTTGTGCGGATTCGTCTTTCGAAAGCAGTTTTCGATCCGCGACGACAAACAGTTGCTTGGAAAAGATACCCCGAAGGGCTTCAATGGTTTCATTCGATAGTTATTGATGTGCTTGGTAAGCTATGTATAGAAAATATTCTGGCACAGTTCAGGAGAACACAATGGGATACAAAACAGGCTCGACCTGTTATTTTCTCCCAAGAAAAATCAGCAACTTCTATCTTTTTCACATAGTGGATGAGCTTCACATATACACAAAGTCGAGAGCTTTGCCGTCTCTATCGCATAATAACAGAACTCGCTTTGATTGGGGTTCGTAGCTGTCGGCCACAGTGCCACGCTGCCGTCCTCGGTCCGGAAGACTCACGCTGACAGGGTGATACGGGAATTGATGTTCAGCGCTCTGCATCGGTCTCCTAGGATATCTATTGACGACGCACGGGGTCGATCGGGCTGTGAGTGCGGAACCCTTCCGTCTATCACGGAGATGACGGAATCGCAGAATCCCCGAGAATATCCTTTCCACGAGAAACGATATCAAGCTGATCAGAATTGTGCCGGCGTACAATTGCATCAGACCTGAATTGAATGGAAAAAAGTAATCAGCATACTGCACTCGGGGAAATCCAGTGATCCACGGCGAGCCTCGAAAACTCCATGAGCTCACAGAAAGCAGGTGTTTCTGTCCCTCGCAATACACGTTGTCCCCAGTGGTTCAGTGCCGAAGTCCGGTGCCGCGAACTCACCTTTGAGATCCTGAACAGTGAGCTCCGAGTTCGGTGGCAACGGCTCCGGTTTGTTGAAGTGTGGTTTGACTCTATGGTTCTCGGTGTTGTGTATCCGTTGAAAGACACCTCCCTCGAAGAGCTTATCTAGAAAGTTGGAAAACATCGCAGTATGGTATTCATCTTGAGTATCAGGAGCGCATCGATCGTTATTCTCGACGCTCGACGTTGGACAAATGAACGAGGAAGGATCTCAATACCCACCATTGAGAGCCATCACCTGTTTGGCGATTGGAGAGCCTCTTTGTACAGGCAAAGAATACCTCCCGGCGAAGATGTTGTCCTTCGCTCGAGTAATAATCTGGGTTTGCGGATTTGTTCCGATCTCCGTCATGAGATTGTAATCGGCTTTATGGAAGAATTTCAAAGCAATCAAATGGTAGAACTTGGATGTCGAATCGCAATCCCCAAAGCCGAAATGCTTCTCCTACGTTATTGATTACTCACTCGCTAAAAGGACATGTCTACGTTTCAAAACAAGCTCCACACAATCCGGTTTTGTTGGGCAAAGCGTCGTGTGATTCTTTATGAGTTTCATTAGGTCCGTCGGCTCTTGTGGGTTCAAGATGGCATTATATTTGGTGTCGTTGAGAACAGCGACGTTGACGGCACTGGGTTCAATCTTCAAAATCCTCTCGAGCGAGGCGAGTGTATCGATGACGGGCGTTGTTGGAGGATGCTGTCGGAAAGATGTTACTACCGCAGCATAGAACTGGGACAGAAGCGTGTTGGCCAAGAGCAGCGCTGCCAGCAGGATCGCGATGTGCGTGACGCGGTAGAAACGCTCGGGTATGATGGGTACCCTCCCCGTTGCGATCATGCTCACGTAGAACAGGTGGCTAAACAGCCTGCGGGAGGACGAAGGCATGGATCAGAAATCAGAACCCACGAGGCTCATGAGTTTTTGTGGGAATCACGAAAAACTTCCATTCTAGATTCCAGGCTCAGACCGGTGAGTTGGAGGGAAATCTCCCCGAATTAGAAAGTTTCGGAAACCTCTTAACCACCTTTCCGCTTACCCGAAAACATGAAAAGCTCTCTTGGTCATCAAGGAAAGCAGAATCGAAGATAAGACCATGGATAGTCCGACCGACAGCCAGACCCGGTCCTGGAAGGGTAGAAGGATTGATTTGAAGGAGCCGATGATGCGCTGGGCGGGGGGCGCGAAGAATGTCAGCTGGTCAAAGCGGTAGTATGACGAGACAAAATCGAGCGCCATGGATATATTCTGTGTCGGGTAGATGTTAACAGCGCAAATATCGAACACACGGTTCTGCATGTCCGCGAGGAAGCCTGAAATCCGACGGAACAAACCGTGATACCCTTTCTTCGAGGCATCTGTGGGGCAGTTCGATCTATCGTCGCTATTATTCATTCTGATACGAGCACAGTAAGGAACAAAGGTGGAACCACCAACCGTCACACCTTCCGCGCCGGAAGATGTCGTCACTTTCTTCGTCGATGCATTTCCCGAAAGTCGTCGCGTCACTCTTCCTCAGACTCACGTTGACTTTTCGACTCAGCGCGGTGAATATATCTTTTTGGGGCAGCTCGCCGCAGAAATATTTCCGTTGCGGCGTGCTGAACTCACAAAGCACCGAAACGTAGCCTAGTCTCTTGAAACTGATCTCGTGTCTAAATATTGAAGCATTCACGGCTGACGGCTCCCGCAGGAGGTGCTCCTGTCCTCCCTGGTAATCCATGAACACCATGCGTCCGCCACATTTCCGTATCTCTTCGATTGACTCGGCATATATTTTCGGAGTATCTCCGTTCAAGTCGACGTATATTACGCCGCAAATGTTCTGTATCTGTGAATATGGAAAGAAAAGATTCATCCGATTGAGTCTCGATTGAATCATCGTCTACGCCCTCACGGGTTCTTGGGGTTCCAAACCATGGACATGGGGCCTTGACCCAATGATTCATTAGATTACCGATCTCATGATTATCTCCCAAGTGAAGAAGATCCATCTGACGTTGCCGATTTCGTGGTTTTTGGTCCGAAAGAGCTGCACCAGTTGGTCTACGGGCTGCGGCCGTGTAGAGTCATAGGAGTTGTTCCGACCGTCATCCCAGCAAAGCATGAAGATGTCATACCTTTTTGGAGAAAGTGCTTCGTCAGCTGGAGCTGGTTTCGTTCTTTTGCGATAAGGTCAGATCCTTCGGATCGTCTAGTCTAGAGGCTCTTCCGATGTGATTGCGACATATTTCCCCCTCGAGGGTACGATTGAGACGTAAGATTCACTTACCACTGCTCCCCCGACGTTGTGAGCTGATGGAGGATGTGCCTGGCAATGAAATATCTGAAGTCTACGCTGTCCATTTGAACTATCCGGTAGGGGATCGCGATCTGCTTCAATACCATTCGAACAGCGAACTCGTATCTGGAACGGATGGTGGATATCTCATTCAAATCAAAACGGCATCCCACGCACCCCATATGCATTTTAGATAAGGATCATTGATGTGAACCATCGCCCGAAAAACCGTTCCCGATATTTAGAGCATTCTCAATCGAGCTGCTTTCTCCTCAAGAAACCGCCTGGCAAAATGCTTGAAGGGGAGCGCCTTTAGCGTTCATAAGAACTCATCACTTGATTCGAAGGGAGTTCTTCCGCAACTTCAAACCACAGGGAGTTCTCCGATCGAAGGCTTCGAAAGTCGATGACGAGGACCTGGCTGCTCCGATCTCGACTTAGAGCTTGAAAATTCGCAACACACCAGTGGTAGCTCTAGCCCGTGACGTTTAGCAAAGGACTAGATCGTGTGTATCACTCTCCATTAAAACTGATGACGCCCGCCGTGGAGCTGTGATTGCGCAATGAACCCCTCAAATGCGAACTATACACGCGATTACGAAAAGTCAAGGTCGATTTCTGACAACGGAAGAGCTCGAGACATTCTGCTCGTAGACTGCTGTGCTCCGCTCTTTTGGATAAGCCTCCATCGTGTCGAGAATGTCGGAATTTTCAGAGCTCCGATGTCAGCGATACAATAATCGACATTTTCGATAAGGAGAGTGAGTCGCCGGAAATCTTGCGGGAAGCAGATCGGTCTGGAGAGAAACCGAGCGAAAGCGCAGGTTTTCCCCCTGTAGTTTCCTTCAAAACAGCTCTGGACGATGTAAAGTCGCGAAGAACTCATCCTGAACAAAGTCCACAGTGACAATAATCTCTGGTAGTGCTTTCCTAAAAGTATGGAAAAACTCACCTATAATAATCTTGTTGGACACAGTTAATTACAAACGTGAGGTTCCTCGATGACATCTCGTTGCGTAAAACTTTGAATAAAGGGCGCGGATTGAATTCTTCTTGGTCTCTCTCCAGGTCGATGGCGGTTATTCCCGCCTTGCTTAGCGAGATCAATTCCGCGAAGAGCAGTACTAAACACTTCATGCTAAGCCTCTTTCACTCAGATTGTTTTCCGATCTCGGTATTGCGGTTTGGCACATCGGGAATTTTGAAACTGAGTCCTGGCTTTCGTGACGCAACGCTTCGAAGTTCGAAAATTCCGAGTCGCATGCCAGGACCATTAGCGAGCGCTCGATACAATGCTGTAATTTCGGGTGCAAATACGTGCTCGAAGCGTGCCTCCTGGCGAATGATACCACAATGGTCGTTGTGACAGCGAAAACATCATATAATTTTGCGAGCGGAGGTACAGCTATGCACAGGTGTGGTTTCGATCAGCGATTATTGAGGTTCTCCCCAAAGATAGGTGACAGAGCAGATAATGTCACGCTGACGAGGCGTGCCTGAGACAAAGCCTTTATGTCATGTCTCCGCTCGAGCTTAAAGACAGCAAACGCCCCAATCGATGAGCGAACGCGCGCCGGAACTCAGAGCCCCTATCATTGTATCGGAACAAAAGCTCGACGAGCTGCACTTCAGGATAACGAACCGCCGTCAATGTACCGGGTTGCGGAGCGAGAAGCTTTGTACCTCAGACCTGGACCTCAATCGGCTTCCCGGATTCCAAGATGTTGCCGATTGGGTCATCAGAACCCTGATAGAGGGATGACTCCTTCACGAAGTTCAGGGAGGCTCCCGATCTTCCGGTAGGAGATTCTTGAAATTAGACCAAATCTTCAGCGGACGAACATTCCGAATCCAACACGCACGAATGACTTAGAGATTCTAGCCTGATAACATTTCCGAAGTTGATGCATTCTTTGAGTATCGTTCCCATGTTTTTACGCTCTAAAAACTACTCCGAATGAAATTGCACCAGTTTTCCTTTTATTTGTACAGTGGAATGACGACCTCTCGAGACGTCTAGCGTCCAAAATATCGCTCGTTGCTCTTGGACTCTATCTACCAGACAGAGGCCACTGACTATGGAACAGTCGCAGTCAGGAACACAGTTTCCAGGGAACGCTTCCCTACTCCCGAAAATCAGGGATACCGTGGCGTACATGTCTTAACATCAAATAGCTCATTTGTGGTGCTCGTGTATATGAAATCATATAAAAAGAATCCATTCAATGATTGTATAAAGTCGTACAAACACAGATCCATCCATCAATCTACTCCAACGAGTTGTAGACCAAAAGTTGCTTCAAGACCTTGGTTTGACTCGTTTCTCGGATTTCACCGGCGAGGAACATTTCGTCAACCACGCTGTAGACCTAGAATGATTGGAAATGCTTAGGATTCAGCGAATTTCCGCCATGCTTTAGAAGAATGAAAACACACGAAACTGGGACTAGGACGGATGAGAGCAAAACGGCATCTTGTTACCTTGTAAAAATTGAAGACGAGATCCAACTCGCAAACATTGTGGAAGTATTCGTTGAGAACCTCGACGAAATTATGTATCGCCTCAAGGTAAGCCAGATTGTTGTCGTTTACATCGACGCAAATGCAGAAATATAGACCGGCGTACCGTCTGTATACGATCTTGAAGTTACGAAACTCGACGAAGTTCGTGTGTTTGGCGTCGCGAACTGTCACCACAGCGTGCACCTCTTCTATAAGCTTCTGTTTTTCGTCGTCATCGAAATTCATGTACCATTTGGCAAGTCTCGTTTTGCCGGCTCTGTTCTGGATTAGGATGAAGCGGATCATCTGAAAAGGAACACCGATGGAGAGTCAGAAAATTCGATCCGGGAATATCCATTCAATTCCGAAATTTCTACAATCCGCCATCCCGCAGAATCAGATTCTCGCAGGTGATCCGAATTTCTGACATCCCAACTCTGATCGCACGTGAGTTTGACAAGTATGGAAGGATTTTTCATCGAAAACCATGCACTCTTTGTCTTGATCTGCTGATATGTCATGCATTATGGCAGAGACAGTTCAATCTCATGTAGAAACCCGAGCTGGTGCCTATTCTTGTCAGGTTCACGAGTTTGGAAGTCGTTGACAGGTCCTACGAGCAGTTGTTCGAAAAGTTTCAAAAGCCGAATTAAGGGATCTCTGTGTGACTTTCAAGATCTGGGCTGTGGCGAGCAGGCAAAGAATAGTTGAGAACCCACCTTTTGCTAGACGTCGATCGAATTACGGAGCTATACTCAGTTGTAACACTTCGCCGAAAAGTATTGTCGTCGCTCGGAATATGAAACACCTCCCGTCTTCCCGATCGCCGGTCGCCATCTTGGATCGAACAGCTGGGGCGCCAAATTCGAATTTCGACAGATGCCCACAGGACTCGTCAGTTGGCTAGGAAAACCACGTACGTATTGGTTGGATCGGGATCCGGCAGATATGATCTTTCTCATGAACCCAGCAACCAGAAGTGACTCTCGGGGGAGTCGATGCTCGCCATGCACCGATCAGAGTGTTCCGATGACGAATGGATGATGTAATGTAGTGCGTATCTCCGAGTTGTGGGCCGTGTTCAATGACTAACATGGATCAGTCCAGGAAGATCGTTGCAGAGCGAGAGCGCGGATGATAGCCGGTATTTTAAGATTTCGTGCAAGTGTTGCATGGAATGAGTCTCCTTCCCGCGTCCTTAGACCGCGCTCCGCTGACTATTTCAACGACAGGAGCGAGTGCGGACGCATCGGATCCACGAAGTCCGAGGATAAAAGATGGGGGGACAATTCGGCCAGTGGAGTTCGGAAGCGGATAACCCTGCGGAGGATCCTCAGTAGCGGAATATGCAGTCAAGCCTCATGGTTTCCTGGTGCCGTATCACCGTCCTTGACCCACTGAGAGGGTGGCTCTCAAGGATCTCTGGAATTGAGCTGCCGTCGATCGATTCGAACTTCCGAATGCTCATCTCTACGCCTTTCCTTCCAATCAGAATCAGTCTTTCTCAGAAAAGCGGAAAAGCTGTCCCCCGAGTGCGGAAGAACAATTTCCGGAACAGGCGGAAGAACGCTTCGATAGGATTGGCAGTGGTTGGATCTTGGGTATTTGGTCTACTATAAGTTTCCTAGCTGAATACACGCGGGGTTTTTCACGATTTCGAGCATTTACTCTTCTCCGCAAGACAGCACCCCCGTGCACGACTTCGGCCGGCTATGGATCGCTGCGGCTCTTAGATCATAGCAGATCCTCTGGAGTTCCGCAACCGTCGGCGGACTTTATTGTGAAATATTTACAGGGGATGCGTAGAGAGGCCCCGAAGACTGTTCCGGCTTGAATTATAGATGTGAGTTTCCGTTCAGCTCATTCGTGGTGGCGGCCTTAAACGACGTCATTTCCAGGGAATCATTCCCGTTTTGCATGAATCGTCTGATGAACGGGGCGATATATCGTGGATCCAACTTCTCAGTCTTGTCATCTGCGAGCCAAAATAGCAATTCTTCAAAACATGATACGCATTGTTCCTTCTCTCGGTTAACAACATGCTTCTGCTCCCATAATCTCTCTCCCTTGTCATCAAGGTCACCCGAATTCCGAAAAAAAGTCGTCACGGAACACTTACCGAAGAATGCCGAGATAACGACGGAAAATATCATGGTCGCCACGAAGCCGACAGCGGAGATCCAGATGAAAGAGATGTGGTAGAAAGCCAGGATCCCATCTGGGGTTTGCGGGGGATCGTACGAGCCTCTCACTAGCAACGTGGCGTTTGGTGCCAGGCATTGTGCGTTGCTCACAGGTAAGTTGTCTCCTACTCGTGGGTAAACTATGGAGCCAATGGTCAGCCACCACGCGAAACCCAGTCCGAGGCAAACGCCCCAGAGGGCGCCATTTTTACGAACGTAAGGGACCATCACGCCCAGAACGAATACGGCTAGAAGCGGTCCAGTCATCGCACCGCTCAGCGATGATGACGCCTGGAAGATCGATCCCATCGTTCCGGCGAGGAAGGCGATAAACACCGAGAGAACTCCGTAGACAGCGGCTGGAAATGATGTATATTTAGTCTCGATCCGAGGAACTCTTCGGAGACAAAACGTACAAATCTCCGACAACGATCATGATTCATCTCTATAGCAATAATCTCTATGCCTGATGATCTTTCTAGTTTCGTTACCAATAGCTTTGGTAGTGACTGCGGCTTTCCGGTCGGAGAAGTTCACTCTCGGTCTGACGAAATCGTCCCACGTCACCGCAGCCAGGGCATTGTATACCGAGGACAGAGTTGACAAAGAGCCACTGAATATCGAGGCCACCATAAGACCCGAAAGGCCAGGATAGTTTCTCAAAAGATCCTGAATGATGAATGGCATCAGCTGATCGGTTTTCTCAATGTCTCCCTGGAAACGAGGGTCGCAATGTCCGTAGACCGCGTACAGCACAAGCCCCGAGAGAACAGAGAGAAGAAGTGTTGAAGATACTCCAGGAATGTTCCACAATAGAGCCCTAGGGTTGATAGTGGACTGAGTTCCTTCATATTGATCGATTAGTCAGAAATTCATTTAGAACTTCGGGTAGTTTTCGGTAGACGTTTAACTTCACGTAGACGTACTTTCTAGCTTTCTGCAGGGATGCTATGGCGGAGTATCGTTGGACTTGGGTCTGACTGGAGCAGTAGGCACCCATCCAACTAACGGTCCACGATAGCGTGACGTTCCACGTGGTATACGTGTAATAAGGGTTGAAACTCCAGCTGGAGAAATGGAAAGTAAAGATCAGATCGAGAAAACGCGGCTAAATAACTTGCGATTTGCGTGGCCCTCTCGAAATTCCACGATTCTAGGAAGTGCTAAACTCCCTGCTTGAAACTTCTGGTAAAAGCACTGAGCTACTGAAGGAACGAGGTCTCACTTGCTGAAGAGCAGTCTTCCGCCTCCTCTGTTGATTTCCCAAACTTTTCCGATGCCTCCAACGTGACTGATTCCAGCAGCGCAGACCATGATGTATCCAGCGTAGATCAGGATCATCTGCACAACGTCCGTCCACACCACGGCCTTCATTCCACCCTGCAGATAGATTACGGACTACTTTAAGTTCAGGAGTATCAGGGAGGCGAAGCGCCTCCTGGGTTCCTCCTGAGTTCCAATCACCGGGTTGTAGGATGGCGATGAGAACGAGAAAGCCTCAAGGTAGAATCCGAATATTTTCAAAAACTCACGATAGCGGTGTAAAATGTACAGACGAGTCCGTTGAGCAGGATCGACATCCAAACTGGAATTCCGGTTACAGACCCGAGCGCCAATGAAGGCCCGTACAGAACAACTCCCATGTACAATAGCTGTAATTGAGTCGATTCTTCAGCAACGAGGAGTTCCATGGTTTTCCTCAGCGGATGCCTCTACTCGTGTCATATTTTCCCTGTTATTCTGAAGATGGCGAACTTACGGTTTGCACGACATAAATTCCAGCTGCCAAGCTTCGAACGGAGCTCGACCTGAACCTCTTTTCCAAGTACTGGAAATGAAACGAATAATACTCCCCTAATAGATTGCACGATACGATTTTGCCTCGAATATCATCAATATTTCGAGTATGCTGCCTTGTCAAGTGCACGCGATAGAATTCTAACTCGATGCCTGCGGCTCCGGGATCCTTCGGAATACCCTCCCCGATGATTTCCGGTAGTTTCGAAGCCATTCGGCATCGATTGGTCATCCCACAGTAAATCGAACACTGGAAACCGATTGAAGCCGACGCCACTTTCAAACGGTTCCCGCTGTCCAGCAGCACCCGAAATCGTTCCTCTGTCTCTTTGACGAACAGTAATGTTTAAGAAAATAGCGAAAAACTATGGGTTCGGGCGAAAGCGATTCAAGAGAAATCGGTTCTTTGTCAGAATGCCCCCGCCGCCTTGTGACACGCGGTAAGCACGCGGATGGCGAGTTGAGTGGGGGCACTTTGTCAGGCTTTTGGAGGGGGACCAACAGCTGATGATGAGGATCCCTTCCATAGGACTCTATGGGCAGCATCGAAATTTCGGGGGGTCCGCGACCCCTTGGACCCTCCCCCCCTGTGTACGCCTTCGCCAAAGCTGCTCATCTGTCCGCGAGCGTAGCGAGCGGCACAGACAAGGTCTTGAGGATTGTGGGGTAAGGGTAGAGGTACACCGGTTTCTGGCCGGGATCAGAATGCAACACGCACAGAATTTTCCATAGGGTTGAAAATTTCGAACACGGGAAAAATCGCGTTTTCTGACCTCAGACTCGATTTTGATGGCGTCGTTCCCGGAAAATTTTCGGAATATTCCCAACTCCGACAGATACACGCAAGGCTCTAAGCATGCTGTGATTCTTATAAAATTTTGAAGCCAATCGGCCGCGTACTCTTTTGTGGAACCGGTTTTAACAATCGGCCGGGATGCTATTTGCACGAACTGAGGATCGATTCCGATCAAACAAGTTCCAGTGAACTCGTGAGATGATATTCTCGAACACCATGCTGGGGCGGCTTTTTCGAAGACGACGAATTTTTTCTCCCGACGGGATCAGGTACCATATACATAGCCTCTCAATCGAATGAAAACGTAATTTTCCAAGTGGTGGTCAAATCACATTGACAGGGAGCCTCTCCCGCAGTTCCGGCAAAGCGCGTTTCGCATGATGATCTGCCAAAAACTTGGATGCAAAACGAAGTAGTCCGGATCTGCCACATCAATTTCATCGGTCGAGCCTGCGTCATCATTTTCGTGATTTCTCGAGCTACCCATGGTCTCGCTGACTTGAAATCGTGCTATCTTCCGAACTGTGGTACCTTCTCCACGTGACTCTGGCGCTGGCGGATTTGATGGTGAGTTCTCTCTGTCAGCCTGACTTTGGCCGCCGACTCTCGGCGCAACGAGCCTGCAGTCGTATCCTCGTTTTCCGCCCGATCTCCTCCTCGGATTGACACAACGCAGGTGGCGTCGAGTCATTTTCTAGCTTTTCGGCATTCGGCTCTACTAGCTCAAGATGGAGTTTAGCGCGGTCCATCAGCTACGGCTAGGCAGCCCCAGCTGTGCAAAGAGTGAACAGGCACTAAAGGGCGGAAAGACTTAGATTTCGGAAGTGTCATCGAATTCTGGAATCCACCGGAATATGCAACGAACCAAAAACCGCCCACTGTGACGAAAATCTCGATGTTTTCAGGCAACAACCGCCTTTAGAATCCTGGAGCTTGCAATTCAACAGCTCACTTTCCAAATGTTGCGATGAAGCTCTTCACGAACAGAACCAAAACATGACCCGCCCATCGAATTTGCTTTTAGCGATGAATAGGGGATCACGGTGACGAATTTTCGAAATACCTCGTTGATTGAAGTTATGTCCATGCTGTAATACATCGGTAGGAAAACTTTGGCTGCGATCAGAATCGCGATCGTAGCCGACACAGCGCCGAGCCACAGCATAGCTCCTTTGTTGTAGACTTCTGACGGCAATCCGAGGATGGCGATCGATGACAGGTTAGACGCCATCATCGAGAGCGACACGGGAACCCATCCTGCGGAACGAAGAAATGCATGTTAGGCCGCGCACTGTTCCTGAAAAGTTTCGCATACGAAGGAGCTGTAGTGCTGCGCAATACCTATCTGCGAGGCATAGTTACGCTGCTCACTGGACTCGAACGGAGACTCTCAACGGAGAACCTTGATGAGAAGAAGGCTCGACCTTCGGAGTCTGAGTTTTTTCACGTCAGTGGGGGGGGGGGGGGGGGCAGCGGGGAGCTATCCCCGCTCCAGCTTCCCAATTCTCAGGATCGGGAAGCTTGGCTTGCCAAAGTTTTTTGGACAGTACAGTACAACCTCGATTATTTCAATCGCGATTATTTCAACTTTGATCATTTCAACTATTCGTATTCCAACCTCGATTATTTCAACTCCGTGGAACGCGCCGATAATGATCGTCAAAGAGCTCATTTTTCGAGGGGGTTCCGTCTGACTCATCGACCTGAGTTTCTCCATCCCACATTTTGGAAACTGCGGCAGATGAATATTGGGACTCATTCCCGCACTTCGATGAGCAGCTTACGATCGAAAAATCGAGATTTTATCCGAATTTATAGCCGAAACTGTTCGTAGACTGCTGCTGTCATCTTTGTAGAACACTGTTATCTGGCTATACGATTACAACATAATCTACATCCAAACAGCGTTGGCTACCCTTGCCGAGTATTCTCGAGTCCATTCCATCGCGGTCCACGAATGAGCCCTGCAAGTGCCTCCCCTTCCCCTCCGGTTTGAATTCGAGAAGATCCCTTGGAATGAAGTCCTGCGTCCCCAGAACCAACATATCCCGGATCATTCTACCTCGTTCGGCCTCTGAACTCATTTCCTGATTGAGAAATCGGTACCAGGTTCCCAAAATGGACTCATTCTCGCCCATCCTCGATTAATTCTACCTTTGATTATTTCAACTCTTTTCTACATCCATTCGTTGGAATAATCGAGGTTTTGCTTTATCTGCATATATCGATATCAGTTTCTCGAGATATAGTATACATACTGTTAAAAGTTTCGTCTTGAAGTCGTGGCTGCAACTCGGAGGAAATAGAAAAGGCCGGTTTCGGTGACACTAGTCCGTCGCGCCAACTGACTGAGCTGCTGAGACAAGATGGCTACTCTCAGCCAGTGGCGGGCCGTTTGAATTTATTGTTACGTGATGAGCTTGTATGAATATGATAACATCTTTCGTTGGTTATAATTCGATCGCTTGTAGTTACACAATGGTGGGTTACTTTAGTCTGTACACAATCACAAAGTAGAATCACTTGTACCTTGAGCTAGGTTTGGGGATGCGACTGGATCGTCTGAGCGGAGGAGGACCGACGTTGCCTGGCTGGGCCGGCAGCGGTTGGAGCAGAGCACCTTCGGTTGCCGAGCTGGGTTCAGCCACTCCCGGGTTTGCGGGAGGAAACGTTGTCGGTGCAGACGGATTTGTCGGGTTGCTAGCTCCAGGGAGCGGTCCGAGTGGTATGCTTCGCATGGGCAGAGAACGTAGAGGAACGTCGATCCTTCTAGGGCGCAACATGATTCGATTTCTCCGAAATTCACGTCCGTCCTCTGTACGAATGACATATGATCTAGGACCAGGCGCGATGCGGTGAACAATTCCCGGAATCCAAGAGCGTGTCCCAACCTGCATCCAGACTGCCTGATTGATTGATAGCGTTGGCAGCGGGTGGCTATGTTTGTCGTGATATTTTTTCGCCGTGTGGCCGCTCTCGATGAGGGATTTTCTACGGGACTCCCACAGGGCTTTCGACGGCTTGCTAAGGATGCTTCTCGGCATTGGCAGCAGCGTTCGAATATGTCTGCCGTTGGATAGCTCAGCCGGAGAGATGCCATCGGCCGCAGGCGTCGCTCGGAGACCGAGTAGAGCCATATCGATGTCTCCTTTCGCCTCGCAAGTTTTTTTCAGGACGCTCTTGAGAGTTTGGATGGTTCTTTCCACGAGACCGTTTCCGGGAGAATGATACGGCGACGAGGTGCGGTGATGGCTGTCCCATTGCTTGATCTTGTCGTGGAATTCGCTGCTGGAGAATGGTGGTCCGTTGTCCGAGATGACCTCACGGGGAATTCCGTGCTGGGTCCACCACCTCGAAAGGACCTTGATGACGGCATCGGCTGTTGTGTTGCGCATTTTTTTCAGCATGAAGTCCTTCGAGAAATAATCCACTGCAACGAGATATGTATCACCTTCCATGTGGAACAGGTCGAGAGCCACCGAATGCCACGGATATGGGGGAGGCGGGGACGGTATGAGAGGTTCCTTGCTGTTTGCCCGGGACCGCGATTGGCACGGCAGGCAGTTTTCAGCTAATGCGCGAACATCGGCGGCCAACCCTGGCCAATAAACCGACGCCCGAGCCTGCCTGAGCTCCGCTCGACGCCCTGATGGGCAGCGTGTAGCGCGTCCAACACTGTCCGCTTAGCCGCTGCCGGGACGATGAGCCTTTGAGCGCGATAAAGCAGGCCATCCTCCACAACAAGTTCGTTCTTGACCTCCCAGAACGGAACTGCTCCGGGATCGCATGACGATCGGAACTTTGGCCATCCCTCATGAACGTATCTGATGACTCTTGCTAACTGAGGATCACGCCGTGTCTCAGTCTGCATTTCCTGTCGTCGGTCCTGCGATAATGACGTCATGGCGTGGATGGTAACGGCACGGGACTCGAGCTCCGGAGTGTCGATCTTTTCCCCCGTTGGCGACCGAGAGAGCGCGTCGGCGATATACAGGTACTTTCCTGGAACGTACGTGAGACGGATGTCGTAACGGAAAAGTCGCATAGCATTTTCTGGAGTCGTGGGCTGATGAGTGAAAACTCTTGTTGATTATGGCGACCAGCGGGCATGATCAGTTTCTATGTGCACTGTTGCCCCGTGTATGTAGAAATGGAAACGCTCGCAGGCAAACACAATGGCAAGCAATTCCTTCTCGATCTGGGCGTAGTTGCGCTGGGTAGCGGTAAGCGTGAGGGAGGCGTAAGAAACTGGCTTACCGTTCTGAATTAACACAGCTCCAAGACCGTACGAAGAGGCGTCGACACTTAGCGTTGTTTGTTTCTGAGGATCGAAATGAACCAAGACGGGAGCTTGAGCGAGGTCCGCCTTGAGGTCCTGGAAAGCTCTTTCAGCATCGTCGGACCAAATGAAGTCGGCATCCTTCCTGGTGAGCGCTCTCAGTGGTTCGGACTTCTGTGCGCAGTTCGGTATGAACTTGGATACGTAGTTGACCATCCCAAGGAAGCGTCGGACCTCTTTCGGCTCCAATGGAGGCTGAATGGCTTGGACCGCGGCCACCCGACTCTTGGGAACCGCGATTCCGTTTCGACCGACCTCATGTCCTAGAAAACGCACCGATGACCGGCAGTATTGAAACTTACTGCGTTTGAGCTTGAGCCCGACTTTTCGGCATCTGCTGAAGAATTCTCGCAGGTTGAGATCGTGCTCTTCTTTTGTCCGTCCGTGAATGAGGAAGTCATCTACACAGCTCATGACCCCGCTGAGATCGGAAAACAAGGAGTGGATTACCTCCGAGAACCTTTCGGAAGGTCCACTATCCCGAACGGGAGTCGGTTGAATTGGTAGTTTCCCCATTGCGTTGCGAACGTGCAGAGGTCGCTGGACTTTGAGTCCAACGGGAGATGCCAGAACGCCGAATCTCCATCGACTACCGTGTAGTAATTTGCGCCGTTGAGAGCGGCAAAAAGCTCTTCCGTCTTTGCCATCGGGAATGTTTTTCTCTGGAGGTGGTGGTTAATGTATCTGGGGTCTAAACATAGTCGCAAAGATCCATCTTGTTTGGAGACGACGACCATTGGAAGAACATACTTCGTTGGCCGGGTGACTCTGCTGATGATACCACGTTTCTCCATGGCGAACAGCTGTTTTCGGATCGTCTCTCGCATGCGGATCGGAGACCGGCAGGAGCAAAAGATCTTCGGTGCCGGCTCGTGACCGCGTTGGAATCGCAACGACTGCACAGCGTCTATTTTGCCCTGCTTGCCGTCGAACAGATCGAAGTTCTCTTCGACAATCGCCTCCTCCTCGGTTCTTGCAATCGTGTGGATTGCCGGTGCATCTTGAGGAACTCGCATTACGAGATTGAGTGCCTCACAATTCCTC
This sequence comes from Neoseiulus californicus, assembly GCA_028455905.1. Classification (NCBI taxonomy): domain Eukaryota; kingdom Metazoa; phylum Arthropoda; class Arachnida; order Mesostigmata; family Phytoseiidae; genus Neoseiulus; species Neoseiulus californicus. Next base: position 1,194,573 of record JAMQGS010000005.1, on the reverse strand, counting down.
AATCCGAGTATCGGCGGCGCTGATGTATGGACCACATAGAACTCCACCAAGTGCGAAACTCGCTGGCCTGGCAGACGGCACTGTATTTCGCACGTTCCGGCCACGGAGATCTTCTGACCGGAGTATGAAATCACGGACCTCCTGGTCGGCTTCAAGGTTGGCGGATCGGCAAGTTTCTTAAAGTGCCGCCACGGCAGTACCGAGACCTGCGCTCCGGTATCCAGCTTAAACTCCACGCACGCACCTTGGGCCAGGCGTAGCTTCTGCCACCATGTGTCAGCAGGAGCTTTCTTCCTGTTGATGCCTTTCAGCAGGTGTAGCTTGAGTGCGAATATCCGGAGCTCGTCGCAGCTGGCGATGTCGGAGTCCTCAGTCTCCGTTTGCTCTTCGACTTCGTGCACCCGCTTTGGGCACGCGTTGGAATAATGACCGATTTTGCTGCATTTTCTACACTTGATAGATCGCGCACCGCATCTGCCCGCTCGATGGTAGCGGCATCCCAGCTTACAATCGACTTTTGTGGCCGGCTGCCGCGCGGCTCTCCGCTCATGTTTCTCGACCGCGCCAACTCGGTGCTGGGCTATCTGGGCGACAGATGACGTCGATCGTATTTGTTCTTCAATGTTTCGCGAGTTCAAAAAGTCCCTGCACAGTTGCAGGGCCTTCTGTGACGTGGATGCCTGGTCACCGTGATGTAGTACGTGCTGTTTCGCCAACGCGTCGTCCAGTCCAATTATGAACAACGATGTGACCAGAGACGGGCGGCATGCGCTGCAGAATGCACACTCATCGATTTTCAGCTCCAGGCTCTCTAAAAAGACCTCCAACGATCGCTTGTTCTGAGTGGTCGTGAAGAGCTCATGTCTGCTTTGAATGAGATTCACTTCTCTTCTAAACACGGCGGTGAGCTGCGCGAGAACTTCCTTCGCTCCATCCGTTGGCTTGAGCTCAGGCTTAACGTGCCGATCGAACTCCCGGATGACAACGTCACCAACCATTGACAAAAAGGTGGCTACTTGGATCTTCGGCGACTTTGCACTGAGATCCGCGGCGTCGGCGAACCATTCGAACTTTTTCGCCCAGAGTTTCCATGCGGAATATCGGTTCTGACCTGGCAGGACTGTGAGCTCCGGGGGCGGTTTCACGAGCGGTTTCGACATCGCTGCACGTTGATTGCCCGTGAGGGGCACGGCCTTGAGGGCTGGTTCACAACTCTGACACCATGTTAAAAGTTTCGTCTTGAAGTCGTGGCTGCAACTCGGAGGAAATAGAAAAGGCCGGTTTCGGTGACACTAGTCCGTCGCGCCAACTGACTGAGCTGCTGAGACAAGATGGCTACTCTCAGCCAGTGGCGGGCCGTTTGAATTTATTGTTACGTGATGAGCTTGTATGAATATGATAACACATACGAGGCGGAACAGACCGCACCGTGTTTGAGCCAAGAAAATTCAGAAGCAGACAGATATCGGCTTCCCAAATGAAAATTGCTGGCGCCGCGCCGCCACTGTTGCACGTGTCGGATTCTCCGCGCGCACTGGAAATTCTCCGAAAACTGAACCCAAGCAGTCTTAACTTTACTACAATTACCTAGCTCTTTGTTTCCAGTGAGGAAGGTTTTGTTGCTTGTACTGCGCCGATCCTTCCACGCGAAGTAGACTCCGATCAACGTCGACACAAGAAGAAACCCGATGAGCACAACATAGTCGAGTAGTGCAAACTGTGCCGCAACCATCTTGCGTCAGGAAAATAATGATTCAGACGAAAAGCTAGTTACACTACTGGAAGTGGATTTCCGCCACGCGCCGGGCCTGGCCGTAAAAATGTACGTCCGAGGGAGAAGATAACACGACAAGGATCGCACTCTCAACGAGCCCTCCAATCGCTACTGCTCTGGAAGTCGACATATGATCCATTGAGCACGTCGAAACTGAGACGCATGTACGGTCGAGCGGATTCGAGAGCACATTCGCTCGAAAACCTTTAATGCAATAATGATCGATGGTTATGAGGACGATAAATTTCCGCCATAGGAACTTCTTCGTGTCTGATTTCCAAGTCATGAGGTGTTTTCCGAGTTATCGGATGGTTTCAATATCGAGCCTGCGGTCTGAGTTACGGAACACAGTTCAAAAATCGTCTGAGTTCTGAGTGATCGGGATTTTCCGAGTTATGAGATTCCGTATTACCGGGAGTTGACTGTTAGATGCAGGACAGCCTCAAACTCGATCAAACTCGAAGCCGTAGTTATTCGTTTCCGAATCAGCCTCCCGAATAGCTCAGACAAGGGGTCATTTGCTCTGAGGCAAGAAATCTTTGTTCAACCTCCAATCGGACTGGGATCTCGATCGAAATCACACGCGCTGGAGCGGCTTGAGTCCATCCACTATCGTCAACAGGGTTCCTCAATAGAACATCCTTTGTTCTCAACATCGATCCGTCGGAACGAGCTGATCACTGTTCCTCTAGTTTGGGGACCGCTCCGTCATGCTTCATCAGAACACTGTGCTGCCGATCGAAAGCTGGGATGACCGATAAGAGGCCCAAATGACCGTTCCCGCGCCGTCCCTCGAGTTCTCATCGGGAAAGGAAATGTACCCAGTTGAATTTTCAAAAAAGTCCCGTGGTGCGCGCATCGCTCTGAGCTTCTTCTCGGCACTGTGCTACATCTACGGCGTGTGCCTCAAAAAGCCCTCGAGAAAACACTCAACGGAATTGGATTTTTGGACGAAACTTCGAAGATTTCTCGTATTCTCAGCGATGCTAGGTTTCATCTCCGGTGAGGTCTACGAAGCCTGCACCACCACACCGCTGAAGCCCTCGCTACTGCATATCGCCAAGCTCACAAAGTTCTGCTGCGATGCTGCCATCTTGATTTGTGGGAGTATGACCATGATGTGCAACGAACGCGAGCTGTCGAAGTTGATCCGATGCGGCGAAATCGTTCCACCGAGGTTTTGCACGCATACACTGTGCGTTCAGCTCATGCTCAGTGCTTCTTCGTTCGGTATCGACATACACGTGGCGGTCAGCAGTGTCCTCGATGAGGATCCTATCGTGATGAAGGTCGGCAACATCTGTGGCGTCTATGTATGGCCAATACAGTACCTATCTTTCTGCATGTACGCGCAGCTGCAAGCTGCGGTGCGTTGGAAACTCATCTGCCTCTCGGAATTGATGACAAGCCCCGCAGCCCACTACGAGGTTGCGATCCGAGTGGCGCATTCGAAGGTCTTCCTGCGCAACATGATAGAAGAGATCAATGGCATTTTCTCGAGCACGCTAATCACGATTCACGTGAAAGTTTTCTTCCTCTGTGTCTATTCTTTCGGTTTGGTGATTCTGTGGAAGACGGACAGTCTCAACAACCACATCCTCGACGTGGCGGCGTTCGTTAGTTCTCTAATGCAGATTCTGCAGGTGTACGCCATCAGCTGCCTCGGCACGACTGTCATCCGACGCTTCCAGAGCATAGAAGCTTCACTTTTTCGTCCGTCAATGCTGGATTTTGGTAGGCTCGGAGTTTCAAGGCGGGACATCCTTGAAGTGAGATCCATCCTCGAGTACAGGGAAGACTACGACTCGTTCAGGATCGTGGATGATGTCGTCAACTGCAAATGGAACATGTTCACCTACATTGCGTCGATGTTCACAGGGACAGCGATATTCCTTCAATTCGATTATGATGTCCTCAGTGCAATCGAGAGGTCAAAACAGTTTCCGTCGATATGGAAAGAGTGAGCTCAAGCAAATCGTTATGAGGTTCCACCTCACTGTAAACTCTAGCGTGTTTTCAAGTCGGTCGAATCGACTCCCAATCTACTCGCCGCGCTGGCCAATTGGCATCGTGGTGTGTTAGGCTTTCGGTTCAATCCACGTAGAGTAGAAACACCGAAAGAGTAAGGTGGAGATCTGGATTTCCACGTGTCTAGCAGGTTATCAATAAACACTTTTTTACGAAGGACTCAAAGACAATCGGATCCGTTCTTAGTCGGTGGACTTTATTGTGAAATATTTACAGGGAATGCTGAGACAGGCCCGGAAGACCGTTCCGGCTTGCGCTATAGATGTGAGTTTCCGTTCACCTCATTCGTGGGAACGGCTTTATACGACGTCATTTTCAGCGGATCATTCCCGTTTTTCATGAACCGCCTGATGAACGGGGCGATATATCGTGGATCCAACTTCTCCGTCTTGTCATCTGCGAACCAGAACAGCAATTCTTCAAAACATGAGACGCATTGTTCCTTCTCTCGGTTAACAACATCCTTCTGCTACCATAATCTCTCTCTTGTAGTGAAGGTAAACCGAGTTCCGAAAAACGTCGTCACGGAACACTTACCGAAGAATGCCGAGACAACGACGGAAAATACCATGGTCGCCACGAAGCCGACGGCGGAGATCCAGATGAAAGAGATGTGGTAGAAGGCGAGGATTCCATCTGGGGTTTGCGGGGGATCGTACGAGCCTGTTACTAGCAACGTGGCGTTTGGTGCCAGGCATTGTGCGTTGCTCACAGGTAGGTTGTCTCCTACTCGTGGGTAAACTATGGAGCCAATGGTTAGCCACCACGCGAAACCCAGTCCGAGGCAAACGCCCCAGAGGGCGCCATTTTTACGAACGTAAGGGACCATCACGCCCAGAACGAATACGGCTAGAAGCGGTCCAGTCATCGCACCGATCAGCGATGATGACGCCTGGACGATCGATTCCATAGATCCGGCGAGGAAGGCGATGAACACCGAGAGAACTCCGTAGACAGCGGCTGAAAATGATGTAGAATTGGTCTCGATCCGAGGAACTCTTTGGAGACAAAACGTACAAATCTTCGACAACGATCATGAGTAATGTGTTTAGCAAAAATCTCTATTCCTGATAATCATTCTAGTTTCGTTACCAATAGCTTTGGTAGTGACCACAGCTTTCCGGTCGGAGAAGTTCACTCTCGGTCTGACGAAATCGTCCCACGTCACCGCAGCCAGGGCATTGTATCCCGAGGACAGAGTTGACAAAGAGCCACTGAATACCGAGGCCACCAAAAGACCCGAAAGGCCGGGATAGTTTCTCAAAAGATCCTGAATGATGAATGGCATCAGCTGATCGGTTTTCTCAATGTCTCCCTGGAAACGAGGGTCGCAATGTCCGTAGACCGCGTACAGCACAAGCCCCGAGAGAACAGAGAGGAGAAGTGTTGAAGATACTCCAGGAATGTTCCACAATAGAGCCCTAGGGTTGATAGTGGACTGAGTTCCTTCATATTGATCGATTAGTCAGAAATTTGTTTAGAACTTCGTGAAGTTTTCGATAGACGTACTTTCTAGCTTTCTCCAGGGATGCTATGGCGGAGTATCGTTGGACTTGGGTCTGACTAGCGCAGTAGGCACCCATCCAACCAATGGTCCAAGACAGCGTGACGTTCCACGTGGTATACGTGTAATAAGGGTTGAAACTCCAGCTGGAGAAATGGAAAGAAAAGCTCAGATCGAGGAATCGGGGCAAAACGGCTTGCGATTTGCATGGCCCTCTAGAAGTTCCACGACTCTAGGGTGTGCTATACGCCATGCTTGAAGAAACTCTCACTTGCTGAAGAGCAGTCTCCCGCCTTCTCTGTTAATTTCCCAAACTTTTCCGATGCCTCCGACGTGACTTATTCCAGCAGCGCAGACCATGATGTAGCCAGCGTAAATCAGTACCATCTGCACGACGTCCGTCCACACAACAGCCTTCATCCCACCCTGTGGAGCGGATTACGAAACATTCTTAGTTACAAAGTTCAGATTTCTGGGTTGTAGGGTGGCGATGAAAACGAGAAAACCTCAAGGAAGAATCCGGATGATTTCTAATACTTACAATGGCGGTGTAAAATGTACAGACGAGTCCGTTGAGCAGGATCGACATCCAAACTGGAATTCCGGTCACAGACCCAAGCGCCAACGAAGGCCCGTAGAGAACAACTCCCATATACAATAGCTGTAATTGAGTCGATTTTCTCGCAACGGGAGTTCCATGGTTTTCCTCAGCGAGCGTCAGGTAGGATACCTCTATCCGTGTCACATTTTCTCTGATATTCTGAAGATGGCGTACTTACGGTTTGCACGACAAAAACCCCAGCTGCCAAGCTACGAACGGAGCTCGATCTGAACCTCTTTTCCAAGTACTGGAGATGAAAAAAAACAACTCTCTGATAGATTGCACGATACGATTTTGTTTCGAGTATGCTGCGTTGTCAAGTTCACGTGATAAATCTTTAAATCGATGCTCGAGAGGGGGGGGGAGGGGCGGTCCGCCCGGGGGACCTTCTAGGGGGCGGCACTATCAGTGTCGTGTCTGCTATCAAACTTGAATGGGAAAGAGCGACTGGGATCTGAGCTCCAAAGGCGCAGGTGGTGACTAAGGCTGAAAGAAACTCCCGGGAGCCGCGATTTTCGAGTCCGCCGCGCTCCCCGACGCCCCGCAATTTTCGACGTTCCCAGCGATGACTGAAGCATACGAGAATTCGGACGTTCAGAACCAAGTTTTTTGTCGATCTCGCATTGTTTCGCCCTGAGAAGCGCTCTTGATCCCATTCCGTGGATCGGATCGACAGTGTCGCGGTGAAAGAAAATTGAGAACCGTTTTTGCGGCACCACCTCTGGTCACCGCAGTGGCTCATTCGTCATCGAACATATTTCCGGATCGAAGGAGACGATTTGGGAAGGCGGAGCTCAGAGTTTTCTTGACCTCAATCAAGAACCTACGCAACTTCAGTCATCCTGCAGAGTTTTGGCTCCGCCTCGGTCCAACGATATGCGGAGCTTCCTCGAATCGCGCTTATTTGTCCATGTCAGCGTTCCGGTCGCAAGTTGTGGTGCCAAACGCTCCTTCAGTCCTTACTCTTGACCTCAGACCTTGCCAGTCTGCGAATTGTCTATCGAAACGCCGGAGCATTCTAGCTCTAATGCAGGCGCCCCATTTCCGCGCAGATCGTGCGCAGTCGGAAACTCCTTATTTCCCGAGCGTACGAACCAGGACCTCGTTGTAAGTTGAGCTCGTTCCAGTACTACGTCACTCCATTGAACAGGCTGCCTAGGCGATCATCACGACACTAGCCAACCAGGGTTATCAGAGCATCACATCGAAATTTCTCGCATTCTTCGAAAGAGGGTGCAGGTAGGTTGTCCGGGGAAGGGGCGGCAGCTCGACTCTCCGCCCCGGGCGGCACTCTGGCTAGATACGCCACTGTGCTCGAGGCTCCGGGATCCTTCGAAAGACCCTCCCCGATGATTTCTTGTAGTTTCGGAGCCATTCGACATCGATTGGTCATCCCACAATAAATCAAACACTGGAATCTGATCGAAGCCAACGACGCTCGAAAACGGTTCCTGCTGTCCAGCAGTACCCGGAATCGCTCCTCGGTTTCTTTGACGAACGGTAATCTTTTCGAAACATTCGGCATTTACAATTTATGACCGTTTCGGAACGAATGCTCAAGTCCATCATCCGAGGGAGCAATTATAAGCTTCCGACTCCACTTTGGTTCCAAATGTTATCGCTCCATCTTTTAGGTCGGCCGTGGGTTTTACGGTAGCCAGTGGACATCACTTCAGAAGGACCGCATTTTCTGATATCTTGGCCTGGAAGGCTTAAGAATCCTGGCTTTTCCCAGGTAGAGCGTTTCAACGTTTGCAGTGGCCGCAGGGCTTGCAATTTAACAGCTCACTTTCCAAATATTGCGATGAAGCTCTCAACGAACAGAACCAAAACATGACCCGCCCATTGAATTTGCTATCAGCGATGAGTAGGGGATCACGGTGACGAATTTTCGAAATACCTCGTTGATTGAAGTTATGTCCATGTTGTAATACATCGGTAGGAAAACTTTGGCTGCGATCAGAATCGCGATCGTTGCCGACACAGCTCCAAGCCACAGCATAGCTCCTCTGTTGTAGACTTCTGACGGCAATCCGAGGATGGCGATTGATGACAGGTAAGACGCCATCATCGAAAACGACACGGGAACCCATCCTGCGGAACGAAGAAATGCATGTTAGGCCCCGCACTATTCGTGAAAAGTTTCGCATAAGGTGGAGTCGTAGTGTTGCGCAATCCATATCTGCGAGAGCATAGTCACGCTGCTCACTGGACTCGAACGGAGACTCTCAAGGGAGAACCTTGACGAGAATAAGGATCGACCTTCGGAGCCTAAGTTCTTGCACGTGTCGGATCCTCCGCGCGCCGTGAGAGTTTCCCAAGCAGTCTGAACACAATTACCTAGCTCTTTGTTTCCAGTGAGGAAGGTTTTGTTGCTTGTACTGCGCCGATCCTTCCACGCGAAGTAGACTCCGATCAACGTCGACACAAGAAGAAACCCGATGAGCACAACATAGTCGAGTAGTGCAAACTGTGCCGCAACCATCTTGCGTCGGGAAGAGAATGATTCAGACGTAAAGCTAGTTACACTACTGAAGGTGGATTTCCACCAGGCGCCGGGCCTGGCCGTAAAAGTGTACGTCCGAGGGAGAAGATAACACGACAAGGATCGCACTCTCAATGAGTCCTCCAATCGCTACTGCTCTGGAAGTCGACATCGAGCTGATCCATTGAGCACGTCGAAACTGAGACGCATGTACGGTCGAGCGGATTGACAAACGAGCAAGCGAGCGAGCCAGACAACAAGTGTCTTCGCCAGTCTCGATGAGTCTCCGTCAGAAAGAGCCGTCTACGCTCAACAGGCCCGCAACATCATTTGTTCTTGTTTGCAGTGGGTGCAACAGTGCTAATCCGATGCCGGGGTGTTCGGTCCTTTTTGAGGGTTCCAATGAGGAATATTTCACGGGATTTCATCGATGTTGTGGAGAAAATGCGGTGACAGTCATATAAAAAAAACTGCGAGCCCTTCCGGAGAAATCCCAGAGAGACGCAGGCGGACGGGCAAGCCGGATACCTGGATACAAAGTAGCCGGTGAATTCATACAGAGTGAACTCAGGTTGGTCCTCTATGATTAGGAGAGCAAGCCCGCCTGAACTCAGAGTTTATGGCCAAAAAACTATGCTCGACGCGATGCCCGAAAGTATCCTTGATCTCCGGTATCCTCGGAATAGAAGCAGGGCTCGTGACTCGAACCCGATCCCTGAACGAAAAATACAAGAGCAAGCGGTTCGAAGCGGTATCCTCAGAGCCACGCTCCAAACGGAAAAGGGAATCCGCGAAACCCTCGGGCAGGGATGCAGAGAAGATATGCTGTAAAAAACCAGTTCGGAAATATGTATACCGGAGAGAGAAACAATCTATCGGTGTGCGGACCCACCTCCAGAAAAAAGGTCGACGTAAGGCTCTTCCCGCTTTCACACGAGCAGGCATATGTACTGCCAACCACAGCGCACTCGATGTTTTTCGACAGGCAGGAGAGCTGAACCTGCCAAAGGTGGGGTGTTTACCACGAAAATGTGGAACGCTTCATTTTCGAATGCAACAATGTTATCAACAAGCCAGTTCCGCGGCGAAGAAAGAAGATTGGAGATGTCACAAGCAAACTTCGCAGCAGCCGATCATCCCCTCTCGAAGCCTGAGACGAAGTGAAAACGCCTGAAGCTGGTACGCCGGATTCAAGTTTGAAATCTTCGTATCCGTTTTCCGACGTCAGCTATCCTGAAGCGTTGAAAGAGGCTGTCTGTTGACTGACAAGTTCATCATACGAAGCGCAATCACCAGAGATGGCCGATTTAGAGAAGCTAATTACATGCATAGAAAAGGTTTTCAGAGAGTTCATCACGTGCTCAGCAAGAAATTCTGATGAGGGAGACACATGGGACCGGATCCTACTCTCATCTCTTCGTCATCCGTGACTGAACGACGCCCAGTTTGGGCCCGTTTTGCAGCCTCAAGTTCGGAAGGCTAAAAAATATGCGGGGAGATAAGGGCGAAGAAGCTTTGAAAGCTAATTTCGGGGGTCAAATGAATGGATCGTCGAAGGAATTTTCGCTCAATAGTTCGTTTCAAGACCACGCTTCGTCGGGTCCACTCTCTCGTGCTAGAAAATTTCAATTCGTTGACGCTGAATAGAAGATCAACTCTCGTGATTAATGAAATCACTTGCAATCATCGCAATGCTCGTGTCCTCCCGAGCCAAGAGAGACCGCTCACGCTGTTTGGTCTGACAATACTTCTAATATCGGGAGAGATAATCTGGGCGAAGAAGCTTTGAAAGCTGACTGGGTCTGAAAAATGTCCCCAAGGGTCCGGTTTTTTTTTATTTGAGTGGAGTTGCGTGCGGAATTAGTCTGTTCCGAGGGTCCGGAAAGGGGGGGGGGGGGGGGGGGGGGGGGGGGGGGGGGGGGGGGGGGGGGGGGGGGGCGCGGGGGGGGGGGGGCCCGGCCACGGGCCGGGTCTGAATGGATCGTGATGGAATTTTCCGCTCAATATCATGTTCGTTTCAAGACTATTTACAAGCTTCAAAACGTCAGTGTCGTCTTCCACACCTCTCGAAATTGCTTGGAAAATTCAATTCGTCCGCGGTCGACCGAAGATCAACTCTCGTAATAGTCGTAATCGTAAATGAAATCACGCTCGAATTCGCGAAGCTCGGCGGGGTCCTCCTTATCGCTTAGTCAGTACGGTGGCGTAACGTCGCGCTGACTAGCGGATGTTACCTCTCGACTGAACATAACGTCTCTTCCCAGAGTGGATCTGACTCGGAAGTGTTCCGATCGGATGACAACGAGCCACTTTCACCGATCATGACTAGAGCGATGCCGCTACACTTTCAGAACATGAATAAATCGATCTGATTTTCACTTTTACGGGATTTCAGAATTCCGTTTCAGGTCATTGCGCCCCGGGCAGCAGATGAGCTCACGAGTTATCGGCAGGAAATGAACAAGGGGCACCGAAGATTTCTTAAATCTGAATGGATGAAGCTTGAAGGGTTGGATATCCTTTGAGATCGATTGGTTTTTGACTGATTTCGGGATGATTCGTCCATCACTGAGAATCAGAAATGTAGAGCTCGAGTGAATCCAGATGAAGAGGAATGACCGGCGGCGGCGGCATGATAACTGAAATAGATCGCTCGTAAACAGAAAATGAGTTCAAACACGCCAGTCATCACCGCTCTACGGACCCCTAATAGAGACGTTTGTAAACTTTGTCTTGGATCTAAATGATTTTATTGTTATGTCGCCTGGACATCCGAAGAGGACCCGCCTGGAAGGACGATCCTTCGAGACGCAGAAGGAGTTTTGATACTGTCATCGAGGTTACACATTCTGAGACACCTAGAACCCGTGCTTCTATCTGGTGTCATGGTCCGGCTCAGCTTTATCTGGACGTGGGTTACATGATTGATAGCCAGCTCACTATTCAAGCCTTTGGTTTCTAGAGATTGGAGAAATTGTAAATCGACGGTCTTGTGAGCTCGAATTACATCGACCCGAAGATCGATGGTGGTTCAAAAACGGGATTCTTCCGGAAACGCACTGAAAAAGCGGAAAGATTCGATTCGCTGAAGGTCGATGAACCCAGACATTCGTTAGTGATTCATAAAATCAAAAACACTCACTGCGGCTCGCGGTAAAAGGTGCGCTTCGTTTCCGCGCCAGGGGCGAGAAACGTAATGTAAGAAAAGGAAAGAATCTTTTCAGTGACTACTTCGCATGCCCCGTATAAGACCTCATGAGTCGAGCGAGTGAGCCGTCGAGCTGTAGACGAGTCAAGAAGTATCAACCCAATCATCATGCGGGTCTCTTGTGTGTTTCTCGTTAGTTGTGTGATCCTACTGAGTACGGTCGATGGCCAAGGCTATCGGCCGAGACCTTTGAGTCAAGCGCTACAGAGTCTTGGCTCGGGGATTTCGCAGGCTTTGCAAAGTCCAGGCCAAACGCTGGCGTCCTACTTCCCGTCAGGACTCGGAGGACTGTTTCCGTTCAGGTCAGCTTAGCTCATACTTGACATTTACGTCATTATTCGTTCAACGAACGGGAGACTGTTCCTTGTCTGAGATTTCTGGAAGAGGCGATATGAAAGCTGGAACTTCGCCAAGATTGACAGCGAGAGCCTATTTTGATGGAGAACTGCTCCCGATTTCCAGTGTATCAAATCTGCCTTCCCTTCCGCCGCTCCAAATGCCCCAGAGAGTCCCTCAGATGATGATGAACGGGGTCCGGAACGCAACTCGGATTATCCGAGCTTCGCTCATGAATCCTGTCACAGGAACAGTGGCCGTGCTGGCGGCTCCTCTGGTCCCCCTCCTGGGGATGGGCGGGCCAGCGAGCATGGCAGGGATGCATCACGCCATGAACATGGGTCTCAACGAGTATCGCAGGTCAGTCCAATCAACCAACTCACCTTTGGGCCATTCCAAGTCTTTCCGTTCATACGAATATCGAATGATTCGCATGCGATCGAATCCGGACCTGGTCTTGCCTTCGGACCGAAGCAGAAAAGCCGTACGCTCCGAGACAACGGTTTTTTTTCTGCATGGCTGAAATCGAGAAGTTTCGCCTTTCCCTCGCGATGAAAATCCCTCTTTTTCGAAGTTTCTAAGCCAAAGTACGGAGGGCTCCGTGGTCCATAAGGTTAGGACAATGATACGTCCACTGATCAAAAATATCGAATCTGAGCGTGCATTCACTTGGTTCCAGTGCTCATGAACGCAGACGCCGAAGCATCGACAGTATCATTCCCCAGCGGTATCATCGCCGACTTCGAGTGTGAACAATGGATGAAACTCGGCGACTAAGCGTCCCGGGCAAATTCGTGTATTTATTGTTGTTCTGGAGTGTTGAAAAAGGACAACGCCAAAGTCGAGTCGATGGACTCCGAAGCTGAACCCCATGCCGTCTTACAGAACTGCCGAAACTGCGCTCGTATTCGGGCTGAGAGGCTCCCGACAATGGTTATCAAAAAGCCATGGAGTAGTCAATAATACTTTTCTTTATTGCTCAAGTGTCTGAATAGTTTTTAGCCTACTTCGGTGAAGTTTTGTACAAAAATACAGGTTTTCAAATAACTTTTGCTTTGAAATCCAAAGTCCAGCTGCGTTGATCACCGGTGCAGCATCGCGAGCAGACCCTCACGACGCCCGGGATCGAATAATAATTAAAGAAAGATTGTTACTATAATTAAGCTAGGTTTGGTCACTATGATCCGGCTTTTCTCGAATCGGGCAGACTTTCCCGGATGATTTTCTCACAAATATGACCACATCCGGTTGGACACTGATCGTGTTTCGAGAACCACTCCCGCAAGTGATCCATGTGACCTCCGTGGGAGCAGCCCTGGCACCAAACGTAGAGACCTTTGATGACCTCGTCACTGCAATAAATTTTCGAGCCTTAATCACTCACTCGTACAGCCGCAGCCAACTGCGATTTTCGGTTGCTCGACATCCACTCCGTAAAGCCAGAACGAGAATCGGAATCCGGCACGATCTTTTTCAGATGTAAATCATTCTGAATTGCAAGACTCAAGTCTGAAGTGGGCGTGAAAAGAGAAAAATCCACAAACCATATAGAACACCGCGACGCGAAACGAGCGCAATGTACGCAAAACCCTGCGGACGGTGCACCGCGGAGCGGACGGTCACAAAGATCGCATGCCGCGTAGATCTGTAATCAGTATGCGAGTCAATGAAGGAAAAGTTCTCTTTGTCGAACTCCGTCCCGAAAAAGTTTGGATTCCTCACCAGTGTGGATTGCTGATTCAAAGTTGCTATGCAATCGATGTCCGCTGACAGGACGATCACTTGGTTCGAGATGTTCCACAGCTCGAAGTGACTCAAGAGTTCTGAAATTCAAACGGACCTGAATGGCTGGAAAAGCATCGAATCGCTTGAGATCCTCCAATCCGGCATCCGACGGATGGAGAAACTCGAGGGAACGGATAGGAGTTCGTGGGCGCCGTTTACCGAGGTAACTCGTGATCCAGATGGTGCGCTCCTCTGCGCGCACGGCACTCTTGATCCGAGGTCCGAGGACGATGGCCATCGAAACGGCGCTCTGTACGTCCCCTTGATCCACGCATTGGCGCAACATTGCGGCTATAATTCCAAGATCTACTTCAAGTTTCGTCGGCGGAACAGGCAGTGAAATCACTGTTAAAAACTGAAATCAAACATCACCGAAGGTTATCCACTGGCAACTCCACACGCGTAAGCATCACACGAACCAAGCGACTTGGACGTGGTTGGTGGCCACGAACCTTGCTTCGGGGTTGTGGGTAAAAACTGGAGTGAATTTCTTGCGCCTCCTGGACTTCATCTTCAGAGTAGACGTCTGAATCGATGAATCCGTCATCATCCTAGAATCAAACTTGAGTTTATATCTTGACTTGACTGATCCACTCAAAGGGGTCTCGCTGAGAGCAGTCAAGACTACCGGATATGAATGGCAGCCTCACCTTGTCACCTTCCTCGTCGTCAGATTCTGAGCCACTAGTGCTTTCTGCTCCGTCTCTGGACGCGGCCAGGAGCGATTTTGCGTCCTCCTCATCTTTCAGCGACGGATGCCGAGATCTCGTCGAATTCGTGACGGAGTTGTGTCGACTCATCTCGTCTTGCGAGAGCGCTTAAGGAAAACGTGTATTGATCAGTCATTTTGTAGCTTCACTTACACTCTATCATGCGAGAATAACGCCAACGTGAATGGACTTGACATGGAGCTTGTCGGAAGAGACCAGTGATGGAGTCGGAATGTCATAGGATACCTTTCTCGTCGTTGAAAGATCTCTGCATGACCGGGTCGTTCTTTATTAGGTCGAGCTCGCCTTGTGCGGGGAACAAAGTCCTGAGGATTTTCCAGGTCTGAGAAACTTGAATCATTCCCGCCTCAGCTGCAACCTGGAAGAAAATGGACGTGAATCCCCGTCGACCCGCTGGCCCAATGTACGACCTCAAAACCCGTTTCACATTGGAGAAACTTACCTTGGCATTGTGTTCGCAAAGTTCGTGGAAAGGAGCTCCGAACAATCGGTAGGAAAGAGCTAATCGTAGGAACGACGTATGGTAATCATTCTCCTGGAAGCAGGAAGGGAAATTGAGCAAAAGAAAGTTCACCGCAGCTAGATTGGCTATTGCTCTTCCGCCGAGGTTGACTCACCGAACCAAGATCTTTGAAAACGGCGAGCTCTGATCGACACGCCGACTGGACGTCGTCCGTAGAGGACTGAGCCATTCCTCTTCTGCCGTTGCCGCCGACGCTGTAGGTCGATCTCTTCGTACTCCCTGTTTTGAGTTTATCCCACATGGCCAGGGCTAAACTGTCTTCGGCATTGAATCGGTGGGCCACCTGAAACCAGTGGAAGATTTGCGTTGAAGTGATTCCTTCAAGGACTACGTCACCCGTTCGCTAGAGGATCGAGTGAGTGAGTATTCCACTCACCGGGTTCGCTCTTGTCGCTGGCTGGATCGCATGTTCAAACGACCGCAGTATCAGCATGCTGTCCTTCCCGGTACTGAGGAGTATTTCACCCTGACTGCGGAAGGCGCATCCCGTGACAACATCTTTGTGCTCCTCAAAGTTGTACGCAGCGAAATGCACGCGACGCAAGTCCCAAATGTTCACTTTGTGCTCCAAAACCTGGAATCAGGGTAGATACGATGGACTTATCATCCCGAACGTAACAAGAACCACCTCTACGCTGCGCGAAAAGTTCTTGAACGAAGTTGCAAGATCGAAACATCAGCCAGACAACTTCAGAACGCACCTGGGATGTCGATGCAAGCTGGTTGTGGTGATTGGGTCTCCATCTGATGTGAGCCACCGACGCGATGGTGCCTGGAAGTCATTTGGTTGCTTGAATCAGTGAGTCATAGGGGTCGTCGATCGAGAGATCGAATGAGTCACGCTCTGATCAGTGAACCGACAACGTGATTGACTGATTGATTGCTCAATTGATCGATTGCTGAAGATTACCAGCCCAAAGTCTCTCTGCTTGAGGGTTTTTCATTTGAGCGGCTTTCGACAGAACAGTCCAACTTGCAAGACTTCAAGGTTATCGGTTGATCGGTAGTTCCGAGTATGGATCGATTGATTGGACTGATTGATAGATTGGCTCGTGTGATCAACGACGGTCAATTGAAGCGGACTTGAGACCACGAAGCTTCAGAGTACTCACTGAAGGAATGCGTGAGGTTCGGGACGCTCTGCATATTCCAAATCCTTATGGCCTTATCTCTGCCACCGGTGGCCAGCAAGTTGTCCACTGGATGCCAGTCGCATGTGAACACCGGTCCCGAGTGAGCGGTGAATTGTCTGATGCAACGATCACTGCGCCTCCAATCCCAAATCTGAACCGTCCCCGTTTCTTGGACCGCCGCGAAGGAATTCACCTGATTTTGAGCGGAGTACATGAGATACTGATACAGCCTTCGGAGCTGCTCCCATGCGACACTTCCGGTGAGCTCGCGAGGGAGCATTCAGAATCAGCTTGTTACCTCATGGGGTGAAAACTTGATGTCGCGAACACTTTCGCCAGAGGTGACGTAGGTACATATGGCTTCTTTTCGCCGCAGGTCGAAACATTTCATCGTGCCATCCTAATAACGGGGAACAAGAACAGTTAATATCTTCGGAATGACGAATTTCGTCCAGTTAATGGCACATAATCGGGGTTAGAGCACTCTTCCCCAGTCCGTACCTGAGAACCAGATAGTAGTAGGTTGACGTCTTGGAAAACAACTCGGTTCACGGTTCGTTTATGGTCTTGAAGCACAAACTCCTGCTTGCATTTCGTCGTTTTGTTGAGGTCCCAGATGACGACAGCGCCATTCGTGGCAGCAGTCGCCAGCAGAGTTTCGGTTTCCGGATTCCAAACAACATCGGAACAGGAATAATTTAAATTGATGTTTTTCCCGACGCGCAGATTGACCTATGAAGTTACGACTGGCATGAGCTTTCTGTGAGGTTCTCCAGAGATTCTTCGTGCGCGAGATGTATCGAATAGACTCTCGAAACTGAAATCTTCAGCGCCGTTAGTGTTCACTAGCCCACCTTCTCAGAGATCCGGTCCTGTTCATCGATGTTGAAGACCTTGAATACAGTCCTGCCGGCGACCGCGCACAAGTGTGAGTCTTTACTCAACGAAAGGGCATTGGCGGGACCGTCGAGAGCGCAACTCGAGAAAGGCATCTTTACTTCGATTTCGGGATCTCTCTTGCGCTCTCTCTAAGACCGGAGGCGCCCCACAACCTCTGCAGCCTGGGATACAATGATAAAACTTAGAGACAATCGGATCCTATTGAGGGAAAATACAAAAACGCAAAGCTCCAGACTGAACGTAGGAGATGAAATCAAGAGAATCATTTCTTCTCCCACAGAAATGCTCCGAAGATTAAGAATCATGGGCGAAACCAGGAGAATGTACGAAAAGAATCATCAGAGGTATGACAAGTTGTCGTACAGGTGTTTCAGACAAGAGGAAATTCAGTCGGATGAGTGGGATGAGATGCGATCACCATGAATGAAACATCTCTCGGGAGGGGAGATTTTCCCCGAAGAATCGGGAGTTGCGGAGGAACTTATGATATTTTCTTGAAAAATGACAGAACTCCAAGGCTCCTCAGGAGTCTGACCGAATTTCGGAGACCTGAAGCTGAACTGCGAGCAAGAGCAGAAGAACTCCATCGCAGCAGCTCCCAGACAAAACCAACTTATCCATTTCCTGAATCACGTTAAGATGATAAGCCTCTTGAAAATTTAGTGGCAGTCACATGAGAACTTACACCGGCTGTCAACTTGATGCTCGCAGAAAATCACAAATCCACGACATAGCTCCAATATCAGGTCAAAACCCGGAGCGCCCCTTGAGGAATATTGCCACCGACTGAGAACCGGTATATGATGAGCTCACATAATTATTTCCTCCATAGATTCGGACAGGAGGGCTCAATATTTTTAGAATGCGAGCTTCTCCTCCCAGATGATGATGACCACTCTGTTTTCGTGCGAGCAGACGACGCGTAAAGCGGACCTTCTTTCCCTTTTACCCTCGCCACAGGAGTTCACCGGAGAAGCTGTCAGCTGCGCGCGAAACCTACGGGAGGATCGGAACTCCCGCGATTCCCGACCGTACTTCCCGCTCTCAACGTTCATTTCAGGAAGTGTCTCCTTCTGCAAAGTTTGACCCACTAACGAGAACATCGACGGAACATCAAACCCCGCTATAGTCCACGTTTCTTGACGACAACAACGCGAACATTCCGGTTTCACTCGTCGAGCAGGAAACTTCGGGCGACGTATGTCGACTCGAGTTGGGTTCCGAGACTGGCTCGATTTCCTGTTTCAAGGCTCAACCCGAGTTTTCTGCTCCCTCGATCCTCGGAACCAAGGAATCCGACGCTCCGAGAATCAGGAGTCCTACGCCCGGAAATCTGGGAATCGCGGTTTCCCTTTTGGTGTGAACTTTTGAGAGAATAATCCTTCTTCTCATTTTCTTCCAACAACACGCCTGAGACGCGACCTTGGACTTGTTGACGACCAGTTCAGAGGGCTCGATTCTGCGGTGCGCGATTCGCTCCGGAAGCCTCTCGCGAAGACCTGAATGCCCAACAGCCGGCACTCCGTCGAATAATGGGCTTATCGCGATAAACCGAAGATCGTCGTCGGTGGAATATTCTCGCGGCCGTGGTGGTGGCAACGATCGTGTAATCGCGCCGTCGTCAGCCCAACGGCAAGCCGAGAGAGAAAATGAGATGTAGCGGCGAGTAAACTGCTTTCGTGGAAAAGCGTCTGCTTTGTTTTTAAACATAAGCGGCCCATCAGCTGTGGTGGTCAGAGAGTGGGCTAGCTCTGGAGCTTAACGTGAAAGATTCACCTCGTTCGAAGTCGAGAGTCGACATAAAGTGTATTCCGGAGCGACAATAAGTCGCCGGGTGCTCAGCGACGTCGTGCAAAGACTCGATGCCGACGCCACGGAAGCCATCCGCCATCTGAGAGGCGAGCACTAGGTGTTTGGTGGCTCGGTCGCTCGCGGCTCTCGCCGATTGGAAACGGAGCTACGCCTTGCTGCTCCGACGGGAAAATTTACGTGGAGCTTCCATAGCGTGAGAAACCTCCGCCGGATGTCAGACGGGTCCTCGGCCTCGTCGGAACTAACGTGCAGGTGAAGGTGGAGGCAACCAGCGGTCGAACCGTGCGAGGATGGCTGCCAGAGCCAAGAAAGGGATTTTCGACGTTTTCCGGAAACCCAAAGATGCGGGGGGCTCCATCGAATCTCGACCTGCTTTTCAGTTCGAGCCGTCAGTTTTCGAGGTACGTAACAGAGTATAGGCGGAAGGGAGTGCTCCGTTCGGGCCCTGAAAGGCTCCGAAAATGACTCTATGGTTGGGAATGGGAAACCGGAAGACGGAGTCCCTCGCACCAGGGGTCCCTAGAAGGGTCCGTGGTGATTGGAATGGTGTTTCCCTTGTTTTCAGCATTATTGCCGAGGATCCGTCGATCCTCAGTGTGATATTACGAAATCGTCCGAGCAGCGATCAGCGTTGCTAGGCATTTCATGTCGTTGGAGTTAGCGCTGTGAGTGGCCATCGGGCTATTCTCGTACCAGATCCAAGTCACTCTTTATTATATTCCTCCGCTGCTGCTCGATGTCGACGTTAATAGCCTCGAGTGCTAGTTGTGGTCAGGACGTCGGACTTTTCGACAACTTCAGGAGCCGCGATTCGTCCCTTCGTATCAACGGGACGAGGTTATCCCCGGTTGCCGGTGCAAGACAACCTTGTTAGCGATGATCACAGCTGAGAAATCGATCTGTTGAATTTCTGTCCTCGAGATGTTCGAAATCGATTCTCAAAATCGATTCAAAATCGAGAAAATTTCAATTGACGGGAATCGTCTTCTGGAAGTTCGGGCTATTTTTCAAGAAAGCGAGAGGTTCGATCGGAAAATTCTCGCAGCATCTGCACGTCTCTCAATGCCTCGATGGGGTTTCGTTGATAAAAGGAGTTGTACTCCTGGGAGCAAAAGATCAATCCTGAGTGTTGTCGAAGCCTAAGTAGGAGGGTCTCTCCGACTTTCCAGGGATTGTCGTCAAAGAACGATCTCCAACTTCGACTCAAGACGATACGTGAAATCAAGGACGACCTGAATGAGTTTCGGTTCGAAGCCGTAAGTCAATTCCTATGCGGTAACCGGTTGGAGGAGCGCCATGTGGGCCTTATGGACCTGCGGTTTCTTGTTTATCATGTGTCCTTCACTAATCCTTGTAACGATCTAAACCTTTCCCTCCCTGACCATCTTTCAGGAACAAGTGAGCACTTTGTATTCGTTAACGAATGATCTCCTATCCCCGGCGCTAAGTCTGAGTGTGCGCGAAGAGGTTTTGGATTTCTATTGTGTGGTCTCGAACACCCAGTTCGAGCAGTTGGGCCTCGCCAGAGTTCATCTTTTCGGTCTAGTCGAGTGGAAGTCTAGGGACAAGGACAAGGTGATTATTTCGATAGTCAGGTGACGAGCTTTCGGAACGCTCGAGACGAATTGTGATTCATGTCGTCGAACTTCAACTAATCAATCGTCCGTTCTTCAGGATATCGGAGGACGCCTGAAATTGTTACAGGCGTTGACGAAGGAGGGCAAATGCATCGCTCTTTTTGAGAGAGAAGCGCGTAAGTAACCTGCGGCTGGCTACGAGTAAAGCTAGGTTTCCTGCCGACCCGCGTTGCTCAACGAACGTGCCCATCGTCTTCTGATACAGAAGAAGTTCAGATCGGGAAGTAACCGAATCATTCTTGTTTATCGCAGCAAAATTCATTGCCAAATGGATGCACGAAGTTCTACAGACTACGTTTGCGCCAAGTTACCTGAAGCTCGTCATAAACCTGGTCAAGTACAATTCGGCTTTCCTCGACAGGGACATAATCCACAAACTCATCGAGTGCGTAACGGCTCCGACTTGCGTCGATACTCTTCCACCTATTTTCCGATAGGATTCGCGGCTTTTGTTTGTCTCCCAAAGTTTGTAACAAATTCTCGTCCGACAGGGAAACATGCATGCTCTGCTACTCTACGGCTTCCGAGCAGAACATCAAGTTAGCACTGGAGCTCTTGGACTGCCTCGTGAGCTATTCGCTCCTCCGGACCGAGGTTCTCGAGTACATGGTGCCGACTGTGTGTCGCACCGTTCTCGTCGTTGCGTAAGTTTCCGATGCCGGCTCCAACGCAGGCTTTCTGTCAGGTCGATGCAAGGTGTAGAGGATTGGTGATCGGCTTTCATTCATGGGACGAAATCAGGTGACCTGATCCTGGATTGGGAGAGAGATGAGGGTCTTGAATTTGAATGTTTCTCCCGTCATCCAGGTCGCAAAAAGCATCGTTCCAATTGATGACCAAGCTGCTCGTGACCCACCTCGGCAGAGCCGCTGTCGCGAAGATGTGCGAAATTCTTGAGGAACCCGAACGGTAAGCGGCCGATGTACATGCTATCGTTCCGACACAAACACGACACCGTAAACTTGGCGGGTTTTGCGTGATGTGTGGCTCAGAATCCAACGATCTCACAATCAGTGCTCATTATTCCAGATTCAAGGATGCCAACCTCCCCCGGGGAGCCGTGATATTTTTGGGTTTTGCCATGAACCCCGCTCACCACGAAGTCGTGACCTGCGGTCATACCGCCAACCTGATCGCGCTGAAGAAGGTCCGCGAATCATAACTTTGCCCGGGTTACAATGATACTCTGAGGAGTCACAATCGCCTTCAACGAGCTCAGTGGGAGGGCTTATCGTACCGCCATCAATTCGCGAGGAATAAGAGCCTCAACTGAAATATTTTTTTTTTCTCACTTAAAGGCACTCTCAAGCGGGAAGGCGGTGATCGCCGCAGAAGTGAGTCGTACGCTTTGCTCTCTCCTGGCACCTACGGTAGAAGCAGGATCGGATACGAGGGTCTACGACTCAGTTTTCGACTGGGCTCTGATCCTAGACGTCGCTCATGGCTTAATCGAGGTCAGTGCTTTAGTCGGCAGTTGAGAAACTGAGCTTTCCTGCCCTTGATTTCCCTCCGAACTTCGGAATATTTGTACGAAGCCGACCCTCCCTCTTCTGACAGGTTCTGCCGAAGTTATCTGACAGCCAATATGGGAACAAACCCGGAGACAGTGAGACGTGCGTAACGCGCATCACCGAGCTGTATCTTCTTCTCGAAGCCCTGGCCGATAAAGGTGTTATCTGCGGAACTGATAGAGAGCGACTTTTCGAGCTCGTGGAGAAGTCACCCCATCATCAGAGATCGGTACGATACTGATTCACTGTCGACAGAACCGAAATAGCATTCATATCCAACCTCATGAAGAACAGAAGTACTCCATGACTCACTCGAGCGCATCGTCCGAAGTTATACCGAAAATTGGGCTTCCATTTCAGGAAGTTTCATTGACGCGTTTATTAGAGTTTCGTGCAGCTGACGTTAAACGTCATCCGGCTGATTGGCTGGCTCGACTCGGCTCGTTAATGGAGACGTTTTATATCAATGGGCCGCAAACGCTGCGATTGAAGGCTCTTTCAGTCCTCAATGATGTGATTACATCGTTTGGCACATTTTACGATGAGGATATCTGTGACCACATCATCGTACCTTACCTGGGTAAGCGTGGCAGACTCAAATTAGCCTTCTCGGTCGGGAAATCCGGAAAGAATCAGAAAGAAGCAGAAATATCATTCGAGTTCCGTTCCTCGTTCTCGTCTCCTTCGCCTTGAGGCTGGCTGTTTTTTCTTTTTGCTGAGCTTCGCCTCATCCGATTTCTTCTTACGCAGGTAAAGTTGCCGAGGAGCGAGACCATATAGTTGGCCAGGAAGCTGTTTGCACGATCTCAACTCTGTGCCTGAGACTTTCAAATCCAGGGAGGAAAACTAAAGAAGCCTGTGTCGATATCTTGGAGACGGTGAGTTTGGTCTCCCTCGAGGGGATAAGACAGATCTCTTCGCAACAGCCAGGGATCGAAATCGAAGTGAATTTTATCGGAGAGCTTCCTAAGAATACGGCGTCTCCTCATCCCGATCTTGTCGCTTCCGCAGGTGTTGAACCAATCACAAGTGCAGCTGTCTGCCATTGCGATCGAGTGTCTCGTGAACATCTTCCGCAATGAGCTGAACTCTTCCACGCCTCACACGCTCCAGAGGATCGTTGAGAGACTCGTTGCATGGATCAATCGTCAGGTCAGCTTGCTCTTTCAGTTTCTTGAGCTCATGTTAAAATGTTGAATTTCGCCGTGATTGAACTCCAAAATCGATTCACAGTACTGCCCACCTTCTGGTGAGGGTGCGTCCCCCTTGGACACGAGCGTCGCGGTGAGGAGCCGACAGCTGATCATGGAGTTACTTCTATCATTCCGAATCAATTCGCGAAGCCAACTGTGCATCGAAGTCCTAAAGGACAATGATGAAGGGTTCACTGTCAAGTGAGTGGAACGATATTCCTGGTCCGATCTGTTGGGGCTGGGTGCCTCCGACTTCAATATTGAACCCTCCGTTCGAAGGGTTCAAGTTTCTCACCCAAACTGATGGCTTTTGCAGGTGTTCGCCTTTCGTTTTCGTGGCGCAATCGAGCGTATCATACATCGACCATCTCAGCCAGCAAGGAGTAGACGTTGTCGTCGTCAACATCAGCAGCGTCCCTCCAGCCGTCACTTCGTTCATACAGGTGAGTGTCCGCCAAAATCGGAACTTGGTTTTACTCCAGTATCATGCCCTGAACTTCCTTCGCAATCTCAAACTCTTTTCTTCCTGTTTTGAAATGGCGGAAGAGAATTCCTCTGGTCTACTTTTCAAATTGTACCAAAAGCATACACACTTGCAGTCGGAAACGAACTGGAAGTTGTTCATCTCCATGACGGACAGGCTGTCCAGGTTCCTCCAAGACAGGCACCTGATGCTGCTTGGAGGACCTGCCTCCATCGGAAAGTAAGTCGACCTGAATTCTCAGATTCGTAGTAGAGAACTCCATCATGTGAACCCCGGTACCGTGAGCGCCCATAGCTCAGGTTCTCCTCGTGCACTTACTTCGACCTTTTTGACTTCCAGATACTGTCAACTCCTGTGCTCGATGGTGTCAGACCAAGCTCGCTTCAAAGAATTGTCAGGTTCCGAAATTGGGGAGTATAAACATGACAACCAAGGCATTCCGCGGACGACCCAGACGGCACCGACATTCAGTGACCTCCAGCAAAAGGTGAAAAGTCCTTATTCCTATTGCGCGTTTTCGCCGTGTTGAATACTGGAGCTGGTGCGAGTCTAGGTGGAATTCACGCCGTGGTGACTGACTTTTGAAAGTTCACTTCCAGGTGCTCCCGATCTTGGTTGTTTTCCCCATCCACCGGCTCGAACTCCAATCGAACGTTCAAACGAAACTAGTGAGCACGCTGGTTCAGGGGATGTCTTCAAAAGCCGCGCCTCAATGCATCCGCAGTCTGACTCTGGTACTCCTCCAACTACAAGACCAAATGTACCGCAAATGCGATCACGTCCTGAGCAAGCTGGCCAAGGTTTCCGACACCAAGGCAGTTGCACTGCCCGTACTCGATTTCCTGTCGTGTTTGATTACATTACCGGAGATCTTCTCGTCTTTCACAAAAGATAACTACAACAAGGTACGAGTTCCAGTGAGGAGTCCAACCGAGAATTTTCAGACCGAGATTTTCGGTCAAAGATCCGCAGCTCCATGCGGGAGTGGTTGAGTCCTTTCCTTCGCTGAAGTTCTTGCCGACCCTCATCCCACATGAACTTGACGTCTGTTGTCCGAATGCAGGTGTTTGCGATAGCTCTACCTTACACGAACAGCGTGAGGTTTTCTCGGTATGTCGTCGCGTTGGCGCACCACGTCATCGCCTTGTGGTTCCTGAAATGCAAAGCTGAGTACCGTCCGGAGTTCTCTCAGTTCATCATGAAACGACTCCGGAATCACACCAGGACTCTGAATCTGGATAACGTGCCCGCGCAATCATTCGAGCCGCTGCAGAGAAGCCGCAGTGGAAGTTTGAACGAAAGAAAAGCCGCCAACATAGGCGGTCAGAGAGACAGGACCGAACTCGGAGCTCTAGCCCAGGCCGGGTCGGGTGCGGTTCAACTTCAAGAGGAGCTCGTGGAGGCTGCTGACGACTTTCTGAAGCAGTACTCACAGGGTGAGCCGACAGACAGCTGTCTTGGATTCTGAAACGATAATCAGGCCTCACCTGGCGTGCGGCGCCGGCATTTCGAGGTCGGAATTTCGAGCTCGAGTCTCCGAGGAGTAGAATCCGCTCCAAAACCGAAAACTTGATTGATTGAATTGCGGACTGTATGACTGATTGATTGATGACCCGATTGACTGCTATCCATTCGTAGGTGCGTGCTCCCTGCAACCACGGAAGAGCGCTGCAGAGCGGTTCTTGGTCAACGGAGGCCAAAGCAACACCTGGGTCGCTGGCAACAAGGTGGGCCTTGGGGTCGGGAGTTATTGCAAGGAATTGAATGTGGAAGATTGCGGAGGACGACCAAGAGACAGAAATCTTTTCATTCGATTCTTTTTCCAGGTCCTCACCATTACAACGTCGGGCTGCGTGACTAACATCTCCGCGAACTCTGCGGGAGTCTGCGACAAATGTCTGAAACTCTGCAAATCCACACATGCCAGCGCACAGCACGTCCTGAGTCAGAGCTCGTCCGAAAACTTGACACCTCCCTCGATGAACTTGTCTCCGAGCCCTGGCGCCAACGGAGCTGAGTCCTCAAGCAAGAAATCGCTGAAAAGCATTGGCTCCGAGTTAGCGCCGCGTTCGATGAGTGTTGCGTCCAGGGACGAACTTGGAATGGGGAAGGGGAGCAAAGCCTCGGAGCAGATCAAATGCAGTTCTGATGAACACATCTACCAGCATACCACTCAGCCCGTGAGTGACCCTGAATACAGGCTCTCCGGATACATTTTTTCGTCCTCGAAACTTATATCTCTGGTCTCCGTGCTCGGACCCGGGTCGTTTGTTGTAATGTTTTCGACGGAATGGGGCGAGAAAATAATGCATACGGTCTTTTTCCCTCTTCCAGCCCACTATTCATGCCCACAGCGCACAGGGTATCTCCGCGGGATCTTCTGAAAGCGTTCTGGCGGTGAGTAGCATCGCCCTGCTGGATGTTATCCCAAGTCCTCACGGGATTCTTGTCCATGAGATGTCATTGGATGTGAATTAGACGGGGAGAAGAAATATTGTCTACGATTCCGAACACCTATCCTCCACAGTCGAGTTCGTCCGGTTCCGGAAACTTGGACGGCGGGATGGTTATCCATCGGATCTGCAACTGCTGGTGTCGGAACTGGGCAGAGGTCACTGTGAGAAGACCTTCTGGAGTGACATCTCTGACATTCAGGTTGCAGAACGATCTGTACTCTACTATGCCGTTACACGTGAGTAACATCTCTCATCCAATGATTCGGACTGATATTGACCCAAAGCAAGAATTGAGAAGTATTTGTGTCGTTGGGAACAAAGTTGATTTTTGTCGGGAACGACTATGTCTCGCTAATTTTTCCTCAACATGTATTTTTCATTGTAGGATGTGGCCATCCCCGACATAACATCGATATTTGTCAACCTGTCCGCGTCCATGCGGCAATTTGAAACCGACAGCGACGTTTCTTCCCGAAGAGAGGAGCCGTCCACGCCCCCGGTCCAGAAGTCCGCGCCGTCGTCCCCAACTGAGCCCTCGCCGAAGCCTCTCATCCAGAGATCGGTGTCCATGACAGAGAAGGAGCGTCAAGGAATCAAGAAATCGCCTCGGATTGAGTGAGTTCCCTGCTATAACGCAAAGAAATCAATTGAAGGGTTTTCGCTTCGAACGTTCCTAACACGGTCCTGTGTTACAGAAAAATCGCATCGATCCCAGAAGAACCAAAATCGAAAAGGACGGCGTTGGGCATAACTTTCTCGCCTGATGCTCAGCTCGAGTCTTCGGATCGTTTTGGGTTCCGAGACCGAGCTCAGACGATATCGGTCATGACACCCACCAGACAAAGCAACGAGTTCTTCCCCTGGAAGGATGAGGTTGCCTATTCAGGTATTTCCTCTCCCTTTCCCTTCTTGCGTGACAGTTTCCTGGCATTGTCCTCAACAAATGATAGAATCGCGATTCAGACGCTGCCTCGATCACATAATCATCTTCAATATAATCGAGGTGGCGGTGTAGGAGTGTAAAACGTATCGAGAAAAGCATACTAGGACTGAGAATTCAGTTGCGAATTTGTTCCCAACAGATCGAGCCTGCCTGTCACCAATGTTCATTTTCGATCGACTTTTCGCTGAGGAACCAGGTCGAGGGATCGACGGAGCTCCTCCGAAAAATTTCAGTCAAACCCAGCCCTTGATGGTGAGTTTTTGCGCAATCTTTCAAATAAATTCCGTGCGGACTGTCCACGTCTCTGTATTGCTCCTCCTTAACTCCTCATATCTGCAGATTCCGCCTAATGCCGACGATTTCAACAATTCTCTCGAAGTCCTCGACCGAACACTCGCTTATGAAACCCACAAGATCGGCGTCATCTACGTAGATGCTGATCAGGAATCAGCAGAACCGGCCATGCTGTCCAACGCCTTCGGGAGCCGCAGGTAAACCTCCACGTTGCCCATTGAATTTCGAGTTGAAAATTAGAAACAGGTATCCTGAGTCGGATAAACATAGGAGCAGCTCTGAATATTCCCCCCGAAGATGACAGCACTGATCAAAATCGAATCAATCCAGGTACATGAAGTTCCTCCAAGGTCTTGGAGCTTACGTTTGTCTGAAAGACATCGACGGCGCCTCCATCTACAACGGAGGGTTGGATACGAAATGGGGCGAAGACGGCAGCTTCTCCATCGCTTGGCATGACGACGTGATGCAGGTCATGTTCCACGTGGCCACTCTCATGCCGTCCAGGAAATCCGACCCTCAATGTGCTGAGAAGAAGAAGCACATCGGCAACGATTTCGTAGTCATAGTTTACAACAATTCCGGTAACGAATACATCCCGCCCGCCAGGGTAAGTTTCGCAGCTGTTCTCCTTCCGACCATGGTGATCTTTTGCGACCTTGGAATGTGATTTTGAAAATCCTACCTTACTCCATTCACAGTCACAGTTTCTCCATGCCTGCATCATCATCACCCCGCAGTGTCAGAACACTTCGGTGGTGCGCGTTTGGCTACGCAAAGAACTCCAAGCTGAGGTGAGACATGATCTGTTACGGAACCTCGTTACAGCTTCGCGTCGACGGTCCACGATCTACGACGAGGTTGCGGCTTATTCCTTGCAGATTGGAGCCGACGAAGAGCTCACTCGCGGATGCGCCATTCACGACGAAGCTCTCCCGAAGTACGCGAGGCAGCTCGCCCTGCATATGAACGTGAGTCAAACTTTCGCATGTGTTCAGATCCCGTGCGATTGAGCATTGACTGGACTTTTAGGAAAAGATCTGGGTTGCGTCGGTCCGACTTCGAACGTTCACAGGGTCTAATATCGCGCGGTTTCGTCGATTGCAGATCGCGTCCACCATCCATCGGAGCGGAGAGAGCTACGTGAACAACTGGCTGGAACGATTGAGAATTATAAAGCGACTGAGGACTCGACTGCAGAAACGAGCTGCTCTAGAGACACCCCCGAGTCTTTCGCATACGACGATGAACAATAGCACCGTTCTGTAGTATAATTAAAATGACTCTGATCTATAAAATCAACATGGTCTCCAGATATGCTCTCGGAGTACGACCCGGCTCGATTGCCACTGACTAGCGCTCGTATACGAGCAAAGCGTCACCTGAGAATGACCCCTTATGACCCGGTGATCATTTATGTATTTATTGTTAGTGCTCAACGTGAATAAATTTGCAGCCCGGATGGGTGTGCCAGCATTCAGTAAGGGATGCTTCATTCTTGTCCGCCATTGCACTGGACGATGAGAGCCAGCAGGCAAGAAGGACATCAGAAATGACTCAGAGGCGCTCCGCTACGTCGAACAAGGCGTTAAAACAAGCCACAACGCAACGGCTACATCGATGTGGGCAGACCAGGGTCATGCGTGCTCAGCGTAAGGTCCTTCAATAACAGAGGAACGTTTCATGACCCGTCGGAAAATGGGATTCGTCCTCAACCGAATTCCACTTAAAAATTCAGGGTCAAAAACTGCCTTCGAAAGAGTCGTCCTGGCCGTTTTGGTGGCCTTTCGCAGGAAGATAGAAGGGTTCCAGGATTACCTCCGCGGGCTTGCTAGCTCAATTCCAGCGAAAATTGTAAACATGAATTGCGACGCATTCCATCGAGGTCTCACTATCCAGTATATCATCGCTGTCTCCGTGTCATAAACAGATATGATTTGATGCTGAGGAAGAGGAACGGCTATGGATTTTAGAAATCGAGAGCATATGAGCAGGCGTGGTGTTTGGGGGGGACCCCATTTTTTTTTTTTGGGGTTTTTTTTTTTTTTTTTTGTGTTTTTTTTTTTTTTTTTGGGGGGGGGGGGTTTTTGGGGGGGGGGGGCCCCCCCCCCCCTTTTTTATACGCCACTGCATTTGAGGCTAGGATTTGGACAGCAATTTCGCAAATAAAAGAAAAATGAGTCCCAATTAAGGAAGGAAGACGTAATATACGGACAGCACACGTTCAAAGCTCAAAATTAGCTAACGATATGGCGATAACTCGCAATTTGAGTTTGAGAAATGAGGCGGACCTTGCTTAACACTTCGGACAAGGACCGGAACTTGGTCGCCGAAAATGCGCCAAGCTAGCGAATCCTCTGCAGGCCTTCTGTCTTCTGCGTAACCTGAATGTCCGCCAGAGTGGTTCGATAGGCTCGATGTCCTGGGGAAGGAATGATGAATCGACTCCCAAGGCGTTGCATTTTTTCAGCCAGATCGGTCGATTTTCAGAACGAACCGCCGGAATTCTCAAATGGACATCCTTTCGTCACAGTACGGTGAGCTCACTTGAAGACTGAAGAGGCAACTCCCAACCCTGATCATTTGAGCATTTTACGAAAATTCACCCGGTAAGGGAAGTTGTCATTCGGAGGAGTTTCCGAAAAAGAGAGGCCAGGAGTCTGATCCTGGGCAACCCCGGAAATTATCCGACCGGTCATATTCCTCGAAAGGTCCCAGGAGCTATTCTCAGGAGCATTCAACATTCTTCAGAAGCACTCCTGCTGGCATTCGGATCACTGACCGCTGGAAATGTGATCAAAAACAGAATTTCTGGTCCGAACGCGAAAAGTTCATCAGCCTCAGATCTGAACAGGAAGAGAGACGCGATCGTTTGCTTTGCACAGTTTATCGACAAATTAAAGTCTATCTGCGCTGGACATACTATCATGAATCTTTGCACCGCCTTGTGAACGTCTACTCCACGCTGTAAAGAAGTTGATCCAAGCTCAGCACCGCGGGATCTCCGTCAGGTCCCGATTAAAATCAACTTCGTACGTAGAAGGTCATCTCGCTTGGAAATAGATGAACTCCGGCGGACAGATGCTTGATGCGGGATGAGGAAGGCTGAACCTAAGGGAACGCCAGTAGATGTGTCAGCAAAGAATCCGCGTTGAACGACTTAAGTTCCGCTCGGTTGATCGGTATCGTTTTGAATGTTTTCTAACAGAGGAGCGACACATTGATAGGATATATGGATGTCGGAGCGAGACCATGAGGGTCTCGCAGCACCAATCTCATTCTCGTCAGCATTTAGGATCCAGTATTGGCTGCACGAAATCGAAAGCTGGTCCCACATTTGATGCGGATACGTGTCCCATGATCGTACCGGATCTTGCCAAAAGAAGATCCGGCATCCAAACGCGTTCTTCGGAGCGCTTCTGGCTCTAAAATGTCGCGGTCGTCTAGCTGAAAACGTCGGCGCGCTTGAATACGGGAACAGCAACTTGAATCTCTTTATCATCGCAAACTTAGAAACACTCCAAATTAGATTAACTCCAAGGAGGGACCTTGCCGGGATAATTTTTCCAGATACAGATCGTCATAGTCGTTTCGCAGAGATCGTTCACCCGACCTCGGAAACGCTCCTGTCCTTGCCCATTCGGATGATTTGTCGACCCGGAGGAATAAGTGAGTGCGAGATTAGCGAGGCAATGACCTGGATCTTTTGCCGCAGAACGTATCGAGATCCGCTAATTCTCGTTGGGTTGAGACGACTTGGATCGAGCGATGACCGTGGCCAAGAGGTCAACGTGTGTGTCCCAACCGCGCTGAGTTATCGTCATGACCTTACGGCGACCGCACATGTCGCCGTGGAGGCGAACTTCGCAGGCTATCTTCCGGTGCGTGGAACGTGCAGACGCAAGCGAGCTTTCCATGCGTTTTCGCGGGAACGAGGATCTGCGGTCCCACAGGACCCAGATTCGGGTAGTTTCGACTTCGTTGGGCTCCTTCCGGCTCCGTTCGAATCGTCGTATCAACGGCACCTTGAACGGACACACAGCGGAACCAGAACCAAGAACCTTGAGTAGTGAACCGTTTTCTTTCCGCTCCTGGTTTCTCCAATTTCCCCCTGAATCTACAGTTCGCGGGTACGGTCTACAGCCTGCACCGGCGGGGGGGTCGTTTTCCAATTTTTCCCGGAAAATTGACAGAAATCTTGGTCCGAAGTCAAATCAGGCCTGAAGTTAGATACTTTAAAGCGTGGTTCTCAAACTGTTTACATTCTGGACCGGCTATCGGCGCTACATTGGTGGACCCTTTAACGAGTTAGGGGAGAGAACCTTGTCCTTTCTAGCTTCATTTTTCAAAAAACGGTACGTAATGAACCTAAGAATAGCTGAAACAAATCGAACGATGGGAAGAACCCACGCTCGGCAATAATCTCGAACCATGAGATTCAATCGAGCTCATCCTGTGTCCGACGATTGGGCGAAACGTTTCTTCAGTTTTCCAACGTTTCTTTGTTGATGTCGAGTCAGGGAACGATCAGTGCGACGGATGCGCCGGATGGTTAGCGACCATCTTTTCCATACATTCGAACCCGTTTATGAGAGACTCCGATATAAGAGAAAACCGCATATGAGAGACCCTTTCGGATTTCCTGTCTCGATAGGACCTCATGTTGGAGACTTCGGATATGAGAGACCATCCTCATTTTCCCGAGAGGTCTCTTATGAGCGGGTTTGACTGTATCTGGTTTGAATTTGGTCAAAATCAGCCTCAGATTTCCCCTCGCGGTGATGTCAAGCCGAGATCGCTTGTAAGTGATCAGTGGGCAGGCGAAAAGGCATACAGAATTGTTGGAAAAGGCACGCAAAATAGGCAGGAAAGGCATGTTAGGCTCGTCCTTGGCGACTTCTAAGAACCTATAATTCCGATTCCTCATCGAATGCGAGAGCAAAATGGGGCTCGAACGATGTTCAAGTTCTCAGTGTGGAATGATCGCCTTTGACGTGCTGAAAGCTTTGTTAGACATCAAGCAATGCGCTATGCGGCGGAGTGCTCTTGCTTGGAGTACGCGACTCTGGACTCTAGAGAAAATTCCGGGAGACCAGAATCTTCGGTAGAAGTAGTTCCCATGAATATCCGCGGACCCTATATTCATGCTCAGGGACCCCTCATGGTCCCCTCATCTCTATTTTCCGAGTCGGGGACCCCCGGGCGGTGGACCGCTTTGAGAACCACTGCTTGGAAGCCTCTAGCACCCGCCCTGATTTTTTGAACGAAAAAGGAGAAAGGGCTTCCCGGTCATCATCGGGAAAACCGACCGGTATCACACCATGCAGTGGGGTGATTCCGGACAGTGCGAATATTCTGCCTCTGGTGCAGCGGAT
This sequence comes from Neoseiulus californicus, assembly GCA_028455905.1. NCBI lineage: Eukaryota > Metazoa > Arthropoda > Arachnida > Mesostigmata > Phytoseiidae > Neoseiulus > Neoseiulus californicus. Next base: position 1,161,860 of record JAMQGS010000005.1, on the reverse strand, counting down.
TGTTCCAGAATTAACAATTTCTTCGCACGAGATTCTCAGGAAAGAAACACCGAAGACGTTGTCTATTTCGGGAAATATTTATTCATCATATTCCGCAACCCGATTCCCCGGATTTTCAACACCAGGACAACTCATCACAACCTCTCGGATTCCAGTTGCGGAAAATGAAAACGGCATACATTGTCGTGCGGCGGCCGATCTTACAGGGGGGGGGCTGGTGGATTCGGAAGAAACTCCAGGATGACTCGACGACGGAACTCACAGACCAACATTTCCCAAAACAGGGAAGAAAAAAAAGCCAACCCGGTAAGGGTCATAGAGTTCCTAGGGTACTTCGTCGTCGGCTCGAGCGCTCGTCTATGGGGTTTCTTAGAGAGCCACACCATCCGACCAAGATATTTTCTTCCCGTATGTATTTGGAAAAAATGATGACGCCATGTGAATCCAGAAGATCGTGCGGATTCATCCTGAAAATTTCATCCCGAAACTCCAACCTAGCGTCTGACACCTCCCTTGTTAGCGATAGGCGGCCGGATTTCATATCTTACAGAGCTGCCGCTAGCTTCCGACCAGGACTTCTCGGAGTTTCGTGGAATCACGAAAAGCTCAGAATTTTTCAAACTAGTCATAAATATTCCTAACAGTGGCTGCTCAGCTTTCGATGGTCACGTCTTTCTAGTGGAGGTTCGAGAGTTTCGAAACCATATTCACAATCGCAGTTTACCACCTGGTGGAGATTAAGAGCAGCCAGACGTGCATTATACGCGCTCAACCATATGATGCAATCAAACCAAAAGGAAACCAAGGATCCCCAGGGATCAGGGACACAGCGCATCGAATCTTGCATCCCTACGAAATATCTGAGGTGATTAAACGGCCGCGAGCGCAGATCCTACGAAGTTTTTTTGTGTTCCCAACCTCGGACATCAGCGCTGCATCCCGTCAAACCCATCGCGTTGGTTTGCCTCGATAGACTCAAGAATCCGAACAGGCTGAACCGTCGTGAGAGTCACATGCATGACACGCATTGATTGCCATTTACCTACAATGCTGAGTTAGTTCATCCGCGCAGCCAACGTGACAATCATCGACTCTACGATTACCTGTATCAAATAGTCGGCCGATGCCATTGCGGAACGATTTGCGAAACGGAAGTCATCGAGAGTGTTGTGAGGAATGTGATGCTGAGGAGTGACATCTTGACTCCGACTCACAGACGGATAGACTGCCTGACTGATTGACCGGCTTAGGGTCTGACCGAGACGAAAGATCAACCCCTAGCGAGATGAGCGCCAATTCTGTTCAAGCGATCGCGGGATTGGCTTCTTTCGATGGACCTCTCGCATGCTCCTGGAAGGCACGCCCTCGGAAGTTGCATAATCGGAACGTCTTAGAGTAGCGGTAGTTTGTGTGATGAACTCAAATCTTTTGCCTAGGTAGTTCGAATCTCTCCAGCGTGGAAAGCGTAGAAGAGTGCTCTCTCCGAGGCAGCTTTGCGACGTCCATGGACTGTTTTCGTTGTGACTGAAACCGAGCGTTTGTCAACGATCGTCCGCCATGAACACCAAGGAGGCTCCTATTTCGGCGGGCTTGATCTTGACAATACTATGCTCCGGTTTGCTTCTTCAAGGAGCCGGTGATTCGCATATGGCATCATTTCTCTCCGAACACGCAACGATCGTCGGTATGTCCACCATGCAGTACGGAATCATCATGGGAACGAACAGCGTTGTCGCGATCATTGTGCTCCCGTTGATCCCGAAATTCACGATGCTCAACATAATCAGTGACAAGTACTTTCTAATAACCGGATACGTGATCGACGCGACAGCCATGCTAGCCATCACCTCAGTGGACTATTTGGGATTGAAAGGACACGTTTTCTTTTTCGCGCTCCTGGCTCTACGAGTTGTGCAATCCATCGGAGCGTCAATCGGTTTCACTCTCGTGTATTCGGTGAGCGGTGTCGAGCTGCCAAACCATTCACACATCACCGTTCCGTTCTTGGAGACGATGTACGGAACAGGTCTCACCCTCGGGCCAGCGATTTCCGGGGCTCTCTACGATATCGGCGGTTTCCCGCTGCCTTTCATGTACCACAGCTCTATGCTGTTTGCGTTGGCCTTTGTTGCCGCTCGGTTCCTGCCGCGACAGCCGCCATCGGACACCGAAGAAGAAAACGGACTCTCCTTGAAGAAGATGGTGCGGCCAACTATCCTGACGTGCATGCTCATGGTGGCCACGTCGAACATCGTCGATACCTTCAACGATTCTACACTTGCGATGCTGCTTCATAAATTCTCTCTGCCGACCACGCTCGTCGGGCTGTCGTTCTTCCTGCCGGCGGGTTCCTACACCGTGTCCAGTTTGGTCTCTGGCTTTCTATCGGGAGGCCCGCATAAGCATCTCGTACTGCTCATCTGTCCACTAATCACAATCATTTCGTTGATCTTCTTGGCACCTCTAGTCCCGATGGCCGAGCACCCGTTGTGGCTCGTGTACATTTGTCAACTGCTTCTCGGACTGTCGGTCGGTCCGATGTATGTATATTGCTATTTGCTAACAGTCGCTGACCTTACCTCGATCAGCGATAATAAGACCGCTCATACGGCGACGGCCGCCGTGACGAACTGGTCGGCGTTCGTGGGATGCTTCATTGGCCCCGTGATGGGGAGCTTCATCATCGAGAAACGGTCGTACCATGACGCGACTCTGGTCGTCACCCTGATCACTGCCGGATCAACTCTAATCTACTCCGCGTATTTGCTACAGACGTCTTGCCGACCAGTTCCGGCCAGACTCATAGACAACGACCCGGAGGCCTTAGCCGAGAAGAGTGTCGCTCAATGTTAACATTGTAGTTACTATCGATGGGAACCACTCGAGTTAGCATGGATCATAACCGCTGCGTTTGAACAGTATCGGGAATACTGAACGCAATCTCAAAATTGGCGAGTGGAACGGTCGATGAACCAAAGTTTCCCAAAACCTATTGGTACGAGAGAAAAAGCTCAAGAACTCCGGCGAGGGAGCTTCTCTTCTATTTATTGCTCGACGTGAGGGGTAATTGATCGTTGTACAATATTTTGATTCCTGTCGAAATTCTTCCCAAAACATGTATACATTCCAGACCCGACTAGTACAACAATGTATAAAAATGTATACAGAACAATTGAGAATCGCGATTTTTCTCATTGTAAAGCAACCAGAAGACGTCGCGCGAGAGCTTGTCAGGATCAACAATTTTTGTGGTCCTTGCTCGTCGATCGGGTGCCTGACAGTGTGGTTGACTGTCAGAAAAATGGATTAATTTGATTCATTTTGAAAGATGAATACATAAACGAATAATAATAGAGATCATGTTAATGAATAAAGATAATGTCATTGTTGCTATCAACGCTCTACTTCGAGACTTTCTTTGAGATCTTCGTCCAGTGCGAGCAGAAATAGGGGATAGGGAAAGCTCGAGTGTCGACGGAGGACATCAGCTGTAAGAACATGGCTCACTTGTCTCATAATTACTGGTTAACCTTTTTTGAGCCAGGAGTTTATAGAGATAATTGCGATAAGATAATTAGCAATCATCCCAATGTGGATTATTTGCTTACTCGTGTACTGTTGTCACCACCACATCTATCCCGCGTCGCAACGGGGGCGCTGATTAAGAAACCGATAAGCGTTGTAGTGTGCCGTTCTCGGGTAATGACGATACGTCCTATGGGCGCTACTCTTGAATCTAAACGGGCCGATCCCGCTGACGTTACGTCGCCTCATTACAGCGAGTGACAACGTAACATCGTCTCACATCTCCGAGTTCCTCTCCGAGTCTCATTGATCTTAAAGCGGAGAAGCGAATCCTGCGCGGTGAGAGGAAATCGCATCCGGCATGCGATGCTGTTCACGCGATCGATATCCTTTGAAGAATCGGCTCGCGAACAGTCATGATTAGGGCTGGAAGAGAATCACAGGAATCCCGGATCTCTCGAGCAGCGCTGTTTCCGGCCTCCTCTGCGATTCCCGAAATTGTCGGCGTTGACCGAGAAAGTGGAAATGTAAAAAACCTCACTTGCGCCGCCTTTGATTCGCTGACTTGATTTTGATCTCTTCCGCGGTTCATTTCCTCGGAGTACCCTGCACGCACGATCTACGAGAGCTTGAAAGTTGCTCCTCCGAGTTACTGCTAACGTTACTAGCTGCTAACGTTCATTGGATGTAGTTGGGCTACTCGAACGAATCCTTAGCGCCCTGTGGTCATGATTTCATTGTCATCAGTCTTGATTTCATTCGAACGGAGGCAATCGGCACATCCCCTTGAGCATATTTCTTGCCGATGCTCGTTGATGAATGGAAGAGACTTTCACTGTTCTTCCCCCAAGATCACTGCTGCTGCAACCCCAATCGACTCTACCTTTCGTCCGCAGGGAATGCAAGGAGATCATTACGATCCGATTCCAACGAAGCCGGTTCACTCTAGATTTTGGGGCGTCCATCAAATAAAATTGGAGGAAAAAATAACCAGGTCCTTCACTAAAGTGAGTGCAGGAACGGAGGATTCCAACGGGTGAATTCTCGCTCACTACTGGATGGCGGCTTCCAGAGTTGCAGATTTGAGGATCGGAAACCTGAGTATAACCTTCTCGTCCTCTCACCAGGGGCGTAGCCAGGATTTCTCTTGGGGGGGGCGGCCTGTTATGGGGGGGGCGTGATACTCTGGGCACCGCGGTATAGGGAATTAACATGGGACAAAAAAATCATGGGGGGGCGATCGCCCCGCCCCCCCCCGGGTACGCCACTGCCTCTCACAGTAAAGGACCATGAGTGGTATAGAACAATAGTTGAATTCAGGTTCTGGAGCTAGTTCCCACATAAACCGTGTCTGCCCTATTTGAGACATGTCTCCATTCTCGTTCGGCGATATGGGGGAGGGGGGAAAAAGAAAAAGGAAAAAAGCCCGTGCATCATGGGTAATGCCGAAGAGGCTATGGGGCCCTCCCGGCGAGGGCCGTTTTTTTGGGGTGGGGGGGGGATGGGTGCTCCAATTCAGTCACAGGTAACGTTCATCCTGGCCACAGCATGGGGGGGCTACGGGTGGGGGCTCCTACTCCGTACAGGTCCCGTTCCATGTGGCCACAGATGGGGCTACGGGTGCTCCAATTCCGTCACAGGTCCCGTTCCATCCAGGCCACTGCGTCTACAAAGGTCGCGGAGCGAAAGTATGAACGGAATCCTCCGTTAATATAGAGTCACAGCACGGTTTCATCCTGGTATCGTTTCATTGGCAGTGCTCCGATGCCGTCACAGAGGGGACACCGTTTCATCCTGGCCAGTGCTCCAATCCCGTCACAGACACCGTTTCATCCGGCCAGTGCTCCAATCCCGTCACAGGCACCGTTTCATCCTGCCCGGTGCTCAATCCCGTCACAGACACCGTTTCATCCTGGCCAGGCTCCAATCCCGTCACAGACACCGTTTCATCCGGCCCGGGGGGGGGGTTTGGGGGGTGCTCCAATCCGTCACAGGGGGGGGGGGGGGGGGGGGGGGGCGCGGGGTTTCCCCCGGGGGGGGGCTCCAATCCCGTCACAGGCACCGTTTCATCCCGGCCAGTGCTCCAATGCCGTCACAGACACCGTTTCATCCGGCCGGGCTCCAATCCCGTCACAGGTACCGTTTCATCCTGGCCAGTGCCCCAGTGTCGCGGAGCGAGAGTATAAACGGAATCCTCCGTTAAAAGGAGTGGAGGGTTGGATTACTGCAAGGGCCTATGGTGCTCGAGAGTTTGTGTTCCCAGCGCGGGCGATTGAGACAGAAGAGCCTGAGACAAGAGAACTTTGAATCGAAAGCACCTGTGTGACCTAAAATGACGATGGGACGCGGGTAGACATGGAACAGTGGATTCAAGATGCATATTTGCGGCTCTTGAGCTAATAATTTCACAGCGAACAGCATATTCCGCAGGTTTCTTTACACGAGGTACGAGATATAGCCATGGAAGTCGTCAGGGTTACTCATGCTGTGCGCGATTCCAAATTGATTGAGCTGAAACGGGGAACTTGGTTTGACACTGGAGATCAGCATGGTCAGCTTCATTCATACAAATCTACCCATCTATGCTTGAAGCAGCTTCCATTGCATATATCCAGTCCCAGAGCGTCGCGTCGTAACTTTGCCTCAATTTCCCTACTGTAGCATTTTTCCCGGCTGTTCCCTTCCTCGGCAACTTGATCTTTCTTTCCGAAATATTGAGAGTTCCGCGAGGCCATGAATATGAATCGAGCAGCGGGAAGATTCTTGGAGCTGATTTCCGTGCGTGAATTCTCCCGGTTTTCTCCGAGGCAAAAATATTGTCGAAGCGAATGGGCTGTTCAGATTCTGGAAACAACCGGCCGGACTCTCCGATTGAGCCAGCGCAAGCTTGCAACGCAGAATTCAATAATCGAAGTACGGTCGCTCTTTGCTGAGGCTAACGCAATCCGCGAAACATATCCAGTTTGTCGTTCCATTATGTCATTTCTGTTTACGATCCGGTCTTCATTCCGCAAATCGTTATCGCTATTCCGCCCAGCGTCGTTTTGTTTCAGCTCCTTGTGGCGATCGAAGTGGCAGTCCCTCTGATCTCGAAAAATGAAAACTCAGCATCCGGCTGAATCCCGGAAAACGGAACAGCGATCAGCGATTCAAGATGAGTTCGGAGGGCAACTACAACGTCGTGGTTACATCAGAACCGGAACGAGAATCCCTCGAACGGAATTGGAAGAATATCTCTTACGCCGATGGTTGGCATAATGTCATCGAAAAACCTCAGCAGAGATGTGGACGAGTTGCGATTCTCGTTGAAATCATTCTCCAAATTTTCGGTCAACTTGGCAGCTTGAGATTCCGCTCTGCGTCTTGTGTAGGGCAGTGTGGACTTCAGGAACAAGGATCCGCGATTCCTTGGAAGAGATGTCATGTTTCGGCTGTCGTAGTGAGAAAAACTGCATGGAGCTGCGCAGCCTCCCTCGAGGACAAGAACCATTGCAGTTTCAAACGCGGGTTCGGAATTCTTCCCGATTGCGCGTCGACTTCGCGAACGTCTCCCGATCAGCTCGGTAACCTTGGCTCCATATCGATGGTGAGCAAATTGACCTGAATTCTCGAGCCAAGCATTTGCTCTGGATTCCGAGGGGAAATTCAATCTCCGAAAAACATTGGAAATAATCCCTCGCGCAGCTGGGACTGGCTCCAGCATGGATCCGGAACAGATGCCGAGAACCGGATTTTGGAAAAAAAAATCCTGAGGAATGTCTCAATCTTGAACTGATCAGTTTATACCGGAGGCCACGACGGTCCTGATGGACCACGGAATATAGTTTCTGGTTTCGAGTGTCATTATTGTATCAGATTCGAATTCATTGTCCGAAATTGACCTCAGAGTGATGTGTACATGTTGTAGGTTAGAAACATTGTTCATCGGCCGACTGTCAAAGAGTCGAAGCTGTGTTCGACCAAGTGTCTGATCAAATGTTCGTGTTTGATGAGCAAGCGGCCATTGAAAGGGATGTATTTGAACGAAACAGCTCACGCCGAGGTATTGCTCTGCTCGACTGGCTCAGAAGTTTGATATTTCGAGTGCCGCAGCTGAAATGGTGTGTCCCAGTTTCGAGCAGCAGTCCACTTTCAATCATCTCTCCCACTCATCGAGTTTATACAAAAGGGGGCTTGTGACAACTGAAGTTACTGATATGACTGACGCACTTGAGAATCACAACATTCCGTCTGCGCGACCAACCGATGCGAGTTCGATTAGGAGGTTTGGATCGGTCCATCAGTTTTGTAAGCCTGAGTCGCATCGATATTGAACTCATCACATGGAAGAATGGCATGCGCCGGTTTTGAGGCATAATTTGGAGCATAAGACAGCAAATTTCATCAGCACGAAATCCGATACGAGATCCTGAACGTGAGCGACGAGACTTCCTATGTTTAAGTTGCTGGTTACACTCGTAGTTGCGGTCAGAATGTTTTTTTGTGCGGGTGTTGCGACAAAGAGCGAGTTGGATCAGCGTAGTGAGCGTCATACAGTTGTGAACAAAAGTTTCCGGACATGGCAGAACTTCGTTGTCGCCATCGTTCGCCTGATCGTAGGGCGCAACGCGCAGACGCTGTCACGTTCTTGCCCAACAAGCGTAGCTCCCTGAATCATTCCACTTTCAGAGAATCCTCCACTTTCGTTTCCATAGAAAATACCGAAAAATACGTGCGAATCAAAAGTTTCCGGACAAAAATGTTTACTCAGTTTCATTTATAGGACGCTTCCAGAGCTAATGATCGGGCTGCAAATATGGCAACCGGGTGTGCCCAGCCTAATACTTGTCCCGAGACCTTTCCTGCAATGAGCGCTGCACAACAGCGGCATGTATGACTGGAATTCCCGTAGACACTGATTGGGATTTTGGCCCACTCCTTATTCGAAATTTCTGGACACATCTTCCCGGAAAAGGAAAATGAAAGTAAGTTGTTCAAAAACGCCCAAATCAGGCACAGTCCATTCGCCGCTCCCGAAGACGTAAGCTTACGCTGACGAAGAACAAGCTCAATTTTCTAAAACTATATTCGTCTGTCCGGAAACTTTTGTTCACAACTGTATATTCGGGGCGAGCAGCAGCCTTGTCATCAAATGATGGTTCTCTGCTGTGAAAAATAGGGCAGGCTGACAGAATCCGCGCCAGGTAGACAAAAATGCGACTACGAACAGCGGGCACGAACGTTCCGAAGGGAGGTTTTTAGCCTCTTTTCTGGTCGCGAAAACCCCCATAAAGGAACACGACGACGTAATCGGACTGTGGCTCGAAGAAAAAGAGCTCCGATAACAAATTTCGAATATTTCGCTCCCTCGGGAGTCCCGCAACCGCACCGTGCCTATTGGGACCCAAGTTGAACATTGTCGAAGCGGCTTCTGCAGCTTTCGCCGTCTCTGATACAAGCAGCTCTGTCGAAACCTCAAAAATAGTGGATGTCATGGGGAGGAGACGTGAGTCGGGAGATTCCTCGCTATTAAACTGTGATGATTCCCATTTCAAACTCGTCCGGACTTCGGTTGGGAAGAGATGCGGAGGTTCTGCCGCATCTCTTCCGCCGAAGCTGTTGTGCTGCCGCAAATCTGATCCTGACGCTCCTCATACGCAAGCCTTTCCGGAGTCGATGGAGCGTTCCTCGGGTGTTATGCAACAGAACTGCGGAATTCCCGACGAACTTTCTTTCTTATTTGAGCACTCGCGCTTGCTTTCGGACATGCCTCGTCATCGAGACGTTTGATTTTGGAAATTTCGCGTGTCTGCCCGACGGTCTCGATTGATGCAGAGACTAAGCCGGCGAAGGACTGGATGCACGCGCGCACTAATGGAATGGTTTGAGGCGGGAGGCATACCCTGAAATCTATCCTTGTGCTATCGCATGGATGTTACTCCTCATAGGTGGAGAATGACTGAATTTAGCGAATCCATTCCCAGGATTTGAAGGTTGGACTTCAATCTCGAGGTGTGCTCCGAATTCGCCGCTGTCATTGGATTCGGATTTGATATCATGTATTGTCACAGTTTGATTTCATGACACCGAAAGCCTTGTTCATGACACGTCTTCGATGTAAATCCATATATTTATTCCAGACATCCCTTCCCATGTAGTTGCTATTGACACGAAATCTTCTATACGATCTGCTCCATCTCTCGAGCGTACTCGATAGTTTTCGATGCGAACGTATCGGCTGGTATGGACGTTTCCTCGGTTTTGTTTTCCTTCAGCGAGTTCAAGATATAAACATTGCCCTGGAGCTTCCATCCTCGTCCGGCAAGGTAGTTGCTGGCAGTTTTCACGGAGTCGAAATACAACATCCGGCTGATTTCGGGCAGCTGAAAGGAACGACGCTCGTCAAATCCTGAATCAAATATGTATGGAACGTCACCTTCTGTGTAGGAAATACCCGCTTTGCCAACATGCGATCCTTACCGAAATTCTCTCGTAGGTCTTTTCTGCGCAGCTGCAAATCTCCCCTCGCACCGTGTCCAACAGAATGTCCATGAAGAAAGTGTAGCTTGCAGCGGGAACATTGTCTTTAGAAAGGAAGATCTTGTTGTAACTCCCTTCCATCAAGAACTGTTCCATGGAGACGGGGTGTGAGATATGGATATTCGATTGGATCTCTTTGGGCGGGAGCAGCTCCAACTCTGTGTGGAACTCAGCGACCCTGTTTTGCGCCAAGAGGCACAAAAGATTCAAGCCCAGAAGTTGGTATTTATAAGAGGACTCCGGGAGATCGTTCCTGCAACGAGAGAGTTCCATCTTATATACCGACATCGATCCGAAATCGTCTCAAGGCCCGGTTATAGATTTATGAACGAAAAACTGCTCTTCCTCAGAGTGAGCTTCCATGGTTTCCAGATTCTCGTTGAGCTTATCTTACTTGTAGTCCATGTAGTATGTTTTCAGCATTGAAAGATATCTCTCGAATGAAGGAATATCTCGTGCGGCACAGCTCCATTGCGCTCCGATCTCGAGGATGTCCCGGGCTACCAGGAGCTCCTTCTTGTTCACGCACTCGGCAGTCGGGAGGAAGGCGCAATGTGTGAGTGCAACCTGTAATAACCGAGGATCTCAGATGGCATCGCGATTCTACAGACGCTCTCTTGGGTGCCCGATCCACAGGCAGGGAGAAGTGATCGGGCGCGGTGGACACATGATCGAATTCGAATGTTCGTTTACGCTCAACAATTGGGCCGACCGAAGGAACGATGGAGTGATCGCACTCCCAGAATCAATCCGAGGCTCGTCAGCTGACATTCGAACCTGCCTCGGCAACTAGAGTCCCCAGCGATTCCAGGCTCCAGATGCCGGAACAGGCCAAGAAACTCCAAGGGGGAGCTCCGGAAGGGAGACGGGATGATTCCCACTCGCTCGCTCGGTTGCGCGCACCAACCAGGCCACTCAGGGAAGAAAGTTCAAAACCAAGGGCTGCCCCGGCTCTACACAGAATCATTATCATTAAACAGTCTTTGGAGCATCTTGTTGGAGCTTTACCGGGCATGATGACAGCAGTATGCTAGCCTCACGACAGATACGGATTGATTTTCCAGCCTGGTCGATATTCGTCACAAACAGAACGTTACAATTTATAACTTGGAAGCGAATAATAAGACTGACAGTGTCATGGGTCTCGGTGAAGAGTGGCATTGTCATTGACCCTCATGAGAAGTACCGATCGTCATCTTAGACTCGCAATCGTTCGAACATAGGAATTGGAGCGACAGACGAGCCACTCCGATACTATTCGACTATATCGACGATATGGATATTGTGTCAGTTTTCCATCCGTTCTCTGAGTCTAATGAGGTCCGAATTTCATACCTTCAGTTTGGCGAGGTGTTGTCCGCACTTTTCAATGTAGTTCGGTCCTTTATTGTTCCACTCTTTCATGAGCTGCTGATAACACGACACTACATGATCGAGATCCATTGTTTTCCGTGGAGAAGGAAATTATATTCACCAAAATTCTTCACACCTCAGCACTTCGAGTGAATTTTCGCCGACTCAGTGTTTATGTCGAGCGGCGGTACGATGTTAACGCCATGTCCAGATTTGGCGCGAGATTTCAAAATCAGCTGACAAACGGCGCGGCGTCTTGTGAACTTCCGCACGAGAGCCCGTAGCCGAAGATCTGGAAGCTGGGGGCAGTGCTCCTCGTCCATGGAAGATAGAACGTGCATATGCAGGTTGACAGCGGAGCTATGAGATAGTTCGTCGAAGAATCAGGACCGGCGAATCGGGTAATCAAGAGTGCGCTCGGGATACCCAGTTTTTTTGGCGCCAAAATTCAAATGCCTCGAGATGGGGAGTGCGTCCTATAACGACGGTTTCTTGTTGCAAGGCAAGAGGTGAACTAGCCAGTAGTTGTGGGGATTTATGGAATCAGCCGTGGAAAAGTGCCCCGCAGGAGAGCATTGTGCTCGATAGCTCCTATTCATTGGTTTAGTTTACGAGAGATGCGATGATGGTGGCTTCCTGCGAGTCCGCTACCAGAGCGCACTGTTTTGTTATTTGTAAAAAGAAGAACTTTATTCAATTCCTGTAGCACATCAGGTTCACTTTATCTGATGTCACTGGAGACTCATGGTATCAGTCAACCGCTACCCCATTCAGCTCCTCGATCTTCTAGACTTGTTGCGCTGAACATTTCGTTACCATTATCATTCTCATCATTGTACCGGTAAATGTCGCGAGATGTATTTGTTTCTTATCTTACCCTAAGTGGATCCCCTAGTTTTATTTTACAAATAATCTTCAACTCTCCGTCACGGGCTTTTTTCAAGACACATATCCGGAGGGAAAATAGCTTAGAGAGTGCATATATACAGAGCGGGGCGCTCAAGAAATCGGATTCCTTTTTTACACTGCTTGGTCTGATGCAGCTGGCTGCTGACCCTCAACGATTCCGTGAGCCATGCGCTCGATGTCATCCAAATTCAGGGACTGGAGTCCTCCTTCGAGGTCCTGCGGGAAATTGTCATCAATGAATTCTCTCCGTAGGAGAGATCACGCAGTACAAGAACGACATAAATCAAACCAAAAGAAAATAACGGCATAGGGGAACAAAAATGTATAATCCGAATCCGAGGGAAAAATCATTCTTCATCGTCGAGTTCCGCAGGGTTCCATATTCAACAGTTTCATCCTCCTGCCTACGTACCGCTCGATACTCCTTGATGATCTTCTCGACGTCTTCGGGGGCGAAATGCTTTGAGAGGAGATCATTGAGGATGGCCCAGAATTCGGGTTCATGAGTTGTGCTTGACGAGTTCACAGTAGACGACGAGGACGACCCTGCTACGGGCGCCTTGCTGACCACCAGGTGAACCTTGGCGCCTGGAAAAACGCGGATTTGTTCCGTCATATTGTGCTGCGTTCCCAGAAACGAAAATTTGCAGCAGTCCTTCATCTTTACAGGATCTGTCACTCGAGCACCCCTCGAGGGTTGTTCGAGGAAGCGCCGCACCATTTCATAACGGGCGCACCGTCAGAATAGATAATGAACGAGGAAGAAGACGACTTACCCTCTTCAAGAGTGTGTTCCCCGACTTTCGAGGCATCCAGCATCGTTTTCCCTTTGAACACAAGTTTTTGACTCTCGACAGGAATATTCATCCGCAGAGAAAGCTCCTTCTTCAAGTCCGTAATCAGCATAGATGATGTCACCTAAGAGAAGCGATACTTCACATCCGTTTTCCGAATTGCAACAATGTCTCAACATTCACGACACTCTTCGATCCGCTATCTAAACAATCGAAGTCACAAGTAATGAAAGTCATCTAGTTCCCATGTACACCGAACTGGTGATCCATTGCCAGCGGGGGTTCTTTTCACGTTGACAGTGAGTCAGTCGACGGAACAGTGGACACTCTCTATTTGGAACGAAAAGTCACAGTCCTTTATCTTAAATTCAAAGATCAGCAGTTGAACGTACCTCTAGCGAGCATTCTTGACCCCCGAGAATTTTCACCGTAATCCGCATGTTGTCAAGCTATTTTACCAACTCACTGCACACGAATTATGCCCACATTCGGGCTTGTCTACCGCTTCCCAAAGCCAATGATAGTTCGCCTGTGAAACTGTTGTTGGCAGCAATGTTGCTCTGGTCGCCGTCGTCGTCGAACAACTGCTGGGTCAGAGATGAGCAAGAGATGGTGGCGCCAACCCGTCTGCGCGACTGCCAGATAGGATGCGCTGCAGAGAAGCTGTGGCCGGGCTCGAGAATCACTGTATCACCTGAGGTCTGAATGTGATATTCGGGTTTTATTTTCCGGAACGCGCAACTTTCGCAACAAGGAACTCGAAACTCTCGAAACTGGGATTCCAAGCGTCGGACATTTGGTTGCGGAAGCGGGAGCACGGTCTTCACGCGCGCTCGTTGGCGCCACCATCGAAAATTCTCTATGAATCGGTTACTGGCGCAAAAATCTGCTGGAACGCCGCGGGAGCGCCTCTGAACTGTCGTTCGACTCCGAGGATCCGTTCTAGGTGTCCCAGAGTCTATCAGCGCAACCTGGATCTTGAGGTCTGTTGTGAAATCAGTTATCGGGTGTGGTCAGGCAACCCCGGGGCTCTGTTTGGATCGAGCCCCACCGAACCCCAACCGTCAACATTCAGACGTCGTACACAAGGCAGACCTCCTGAGTGAGAGTCTAGTTTCCAGCGTGACACGATGTTCAAGACAGGGTGCAGTGCAGCTCAGAGACGTCACGTCTCACCCATTCTGAAGTCAGTCACGCATTGAAGCGGCGAATCGTTTGCCCCAACCCCTGAGAGAGAGAGAGAGAGAATTGGTTGGGGTTCGAGGTTGTGTGGCTAGTCGCGTGGGCGCAATTGCCTAGTGTGTTGTGTCTACCGCTCGTTCGTTCGTTCGCTCGTTCAGAGCTCAAGTCATGGACTCATATTGTGATCCGCTCCTTGTAGGAAACCCGGTGTGATGAACAGCTAACTTATCATGGATGTCGAAGAGTCACCGTTGACAGATGTCAACATGGAAACTGAAAGGGTGAGTTCCTTCTGGTTTTCCCCCTCCTGGGAAGCGCCTCTTCCCACACGACGACATATCTCGTTCCGGCTTCGTCTTTCAAGTGTTCCTCGCTAGCATCACAATCGAACTCGAGTTGAAAAATCACTGACGTTTACCGTGTGCTCCGCAGTTGACTCCAGAATCGCCCCTGTGGGACCGAATCGAAACGGATTTCTCCCAGGAAACCCAGAAATTCTCTCTGCAAGGACTTCACAGAGCCGAAACCTTGTTCTCCATTCATCCCTCAGCCACCTCGACTCAAGCTCCCGAAGTGAGTTGCGATCCATCGATTCGTCCTTTCCAGTTCCAACTTGACACGCGATCGGAATACATATGCTGAGCAGCCTTTCCCAGACAAGATTCGTCGACTGCTCAAGCGCATCGCCGCAGGTGGTGAAGAAATCGAATGTCATAATAATCGATTATTGATATTATCTTTGCAGATAAAAGCAACTTATCATGGGAATCTGATCGCCCTAAGCATCGACAAGCTGCTGCACCTATTCCAGGACGGCGAACACTGTGCAGCGGTGGAGCTCGACTCGCCAGTGGATTGCATATCAATTGCCGACATCAACTTTCGATTGATCATCGTCGCCAAGCGAAACGGTGAACTCGAAGTGTTGGACGTTGAAGGCAATTCGCTATTCAGCCAGCGACTCCTGAAACCTGAATCGGAGGTCGAGAAATCGTTTCTGTTCCTCGAGAGCTCTGCGGAGGCCGTATGTCTGCTCACCCGCGACGCGAAGATACATTGGTTTCGACGGAAAAGAAAACCCGAGAAGTCTGACGTTGAGATCAGCTCCGCCGAAGATCATGTCAACGGAGAGGAAGTCGAAGCGGC
Source organism: Neoseiulus californicus (assembly GCA_028455905.1). Lineage (NCBI taxonomy): Eukaryota > Metazoa > Arthropoda > Arachnida > Mesostigmata > Phytoseiidae > Neoseiulus > Neoseiulus californicus. The sequence goes on along the minus strand of JAMQGS010000005.1, from coordinate 1,146,432 downwards.
AGAGAGCAGTGCGAACGGTGGAGATATCTCGCTGCAGCACCTCCTGGACATATCGACAGTAGACCTCTCAGACCACGACATCAACGACATATCCAGCATAGCGCTCGTGGATGATCTCTTAATCTTTTCGTGCGGTTCGGAGGGAACTCTCTATCGACTCGACGGTGAGAGTTTGGTAAGGGTCTGGACCGCTTTCCCTGGCGGGAGGATCCGGAAGCTTCTGATCGGAGGTGGCAAACGCTACCTTATCGCCTTATCCGAAGATGGATGTGTCGCAATGATCTGCTTGAAGACTTTCATTCTGATCGACTTCATAATGAACCTGGTTTTCAACGATATCGCTCTGGCGCAGAGCTGCGAAGACGATCAAGTTTTCAAAGTTCAGATGATCGGCTTACAGGAGTCGGATTCAACTAGAAAAATCCTGGTCTATAGCCTTCCATCGATGAAGCTCGAATACTCGGTGGATGTCGAGGGACAAACTCTGTTAGCTAAGCACAGCAGCCCCGAGGAAGACGTCGTCCTCGTGATCCTGAACGAGGATTTCAACGCCGTCACGGTGAAATCCGTCAACGAAAGTTCACCAGAGAAGAAACTCGAAATCCTGCTGCTCAAGAAACGCTTCCAAGAAGCAGAGGATTTGGCTAAATTGTTCAGAATGCCGGTTCAGGATGTTTACCTTGAAGAACTCTACGACGTCCTGAACCAACTTGGCCCAAACATGGACACGAGCTCAGATCCAAATCACACTCAGCAGGCCGAAGCCGTGTTCGAGCGCTTGGTCGAGCTCTATGAGAAAATCGAGTCACCACTGGATGTTTACCACGCGGTCATTCAATCCCTTCCCGCGAAGTTGGAGCACGCGGCTCGTATTCTCGAGCTCCTCGCAAAAGATCTAAGCCGAATGCACAACGGCAACGGAAACAGCAGTCAGCTGGCGGACGTAGTTCTTTCTCAGTACAAACTTGGGACATTCAGAATTATCAAGGAAGAAGACAGTTTCGAGGCATGGACGCGTTTTCTGAAAACTCCAACGCTCGACTTGATCGTCGAGTATTTGAGACACAATCAAGTCTGCACGGCATTTACGATTTGGCTCCGACACCGGGAGATGATCAGCGGTTCAGCATCTTCTGCTTCGATCGTCACTCTCCTGAGTGTCCTTCCGACCTCCATCGATCAACTCAAGAAGTGGCTTACCGACGGCAAGCTTTTCTCGTTCGTGATCCGAGATTTTCCGGAAACTGTCAACGACCTCTTGTCGAAGATCGTAGACGCGGCTGTCGTGGCCGAAGTTCGAGAGCCCACTTCGTTCCCGCAAGCATCTTTGGGCTTGATCGGAGTTCTGCAACGGGAGTTCGATCTGGCTCTAAGTTTGAGTTCCGAGGATTCCGCCTCACTCCCCGTAGTCATCAACGCCATGAAAATGTTCCAAAGTCTCAAAGACGAAAGCTCTCCAGTATACAAGCTGGCTGCGCTCCGCAGGGACATGGAGTTTATCCAAACCCTTCAGCAAAAGTATCATGTGCATCTATCTTTGTCCGAGTTGTCGGGAATGTCCGAGAAAGACCTTATGTTCTACATCATGAATCAGCTCCAGACCGAGATGGAATTGCGAAACTTCATCCACGGAACGCTGAAAGACATCTGCCTCAGGAAGAGGGTCGACTTGAACAACATGCTCCTAGACTACATCAACTACCTACGATCCACGCAGTCGGAAATCCACGAAGCCGGCGAATGGGAACCGAAAGCTTGCAGGATCTTCAAACTCCTCGCAAATCCTGACTTCATGTCGAAGGCGGCGTTGGCTATGATCGAAGCCGCTTCGATTCCATGGAAGCAGTGCGTGACCGAAGTTTACGACATCGCTATTGGGATGGACTTTGTTCACAAGGAGAAACTCGAAAGAGTTAAACGGGACATCCCATTGAAGATCATGCTCAAGAAGCATTCAGTGCCGTACGCAGACCTCGACGAAGAGGACACGATCGCTCTCCTGATCGGCGCTGGCGAATCTCTGGATGAACTTCTGGAAATCGCGTCGAAAGTTGGCTGGTCTCGAGCTGAGATCCTTGTTGAATTCCTCCTCAAGCAGTGTGAGGAAGGTGCTGCAGAAAAAGTCGAAGAAATTCTTCAGGAACACCAGGACGAGCTTTCCGACAAGATAGTCTGGTCGCGTCTGCAGTGCCTTTTCGAAAACGGGCATCTCGAGGGGTTGTCAGCGTCCTTGGTGAAGCACTGCCTGGTTCGCTGTTCCCACCAGGAGTTCACGCCGCCGCGCACCTCCCTCGAGCCGATGTCGGAAATATTGAGCAACATCCGAGGCGACTCGGACGAAGAGGTTTTCTGCGAACTCTATCTGTACAGCAAGGAGCACGGATGTTTCATACAAGACATACTCTACGACATTCTCGTCCGCGCCGTGCAGAGCTCAAGTCCCAAAATCCCGCAGATCGCATCCTGTTTCCTTCGTCAGGACGTTCATCAACGTGAGTGCCTTCTAGCCGTTCAGTATCTCCTAGCTAACTACTCCGCGGTCCAGATGAGCGACATCCTCCGGAAGATGATTGCGAGGTGCAATCTCCACGATTCGAGGTATAGCCTGTACTCTATGTGGACAACGATCCTGGCCCACTTCAATCGGAACTCCAGCACAGACCCGTTTGTCTGCTGGAAGTTCTCCTGTGATTACTCAGCCCGGAGTGTCCTGATGCCTCAAACGGTGATTTCAAGCGTCAACAAATTGGTGAACATCACGTTTGATGACAGCACTCGGGAAATGTCCACGGAAGTATGGTTGGAGAAAATTGTCTCAGCCAGCAAGCAGTGTTTCGACGAATTGCAACGGGTCTCTGCCGTTGACCTTTCAAGCGAGCTTCTCGAGTGCGTTCGACTTGTTCTGAGTCACTACGAAATCGAGGAACCGCAACAGATCACGAAGATGATCACAGATTGCACCAGGACATTCATCAAAGAGCACATCTCTGCGAAATACACGGATCTGTACTTGACCGCGCATGTTTTAGCCTCGCTAGGATCGGAGTTGCTGGTTCAGTACTTCCAATCGATACTCGCCCAGTCCCTATCGAGCACCGTCATGGTCAACAAGCTGTCATCGGTCGGACTTCTGGTAAGCGACATGTTACAGCTGCCCGGGAAAGCCCACCTCGCGGCGACGTTGAAAGCCAGCGAGTGGTGTCTGAAGGTCTCCGAGTACGGCGTCGACGCGAAGAAGATCCTCAAGGAGGGCTTCAACAAAAAGAACGCCGACGATGTCGCCGAGAAGCTCACCCAGAGCCACGTGATGAACATCGACCTCCTGCGTCAATTCGCGCAGGAATTTTCCCTCGGGTCGTTGAACGCGCACGCGGCCAAACTCTTCCAACACTTGACAATGTCAGCAGCCGAGGATGTGCACCAGGGGAAACAACAGCAGGTCTATTTGGAGATCCTCCCGAAAGCCGACAGCATACTGTCGCTATTGTCGCCGGATGAAGCTCGGGACACGCTGCAGGAAACCCTGCAGCAGGTAGACGATTACTGCTATGAAGTATTGCAGTACATCTACGAAAAACTCGTAGCGCTAAATCGAGATCATACACGGGAACTCCGTCTGTTGCTGTTCCTGAAGGGCTACGTGCGGAAAGGGAAGATTTCTGCAAAAGAAAGCCGTCAATGGACGCTGTTGCACCCAGAGTTCTGCGTGGTGCCAGACATAGCTCTTCGGCGAATTCCACTGAGGGTTGTCATGAGCAAACCTCAGGTGGTTCTCGAGGGAGAGCTCAGCGGGAACAACATCGACGACTGGGTCTCGGTCGCGCATCTGATTGATCTTGTACCCGACGACATGAGGGTTCTCGCGCTTTCGAACCTGGTTAAAAAGTATCAACAAAGAGCGAGTTTCTTCACTTGCGACGACAATTTCATAAACCTCTTCATGAAACTCGTCGACGATATGACCGACGAGAAGAAAGCCTTGAGCAGTGCCTTACACATGTTCAACGAGCTACCCCGTGGAAAAACCAAGGTTCAGATTGCCCATGCTCTCTGGCAGTACGCCGAGGACTGCAATGGGGTTTCGAAGCTCGCGCAAACGTTTCAGTCCCAGTTCAGAGCGTTGGGGTGCGAACTTGTTTTGAGAGAGAACAGCTTTGAAGACAATTCGTATCTCAAACGTTGCACAGACCCCAACGACCTGGTGAACACCATCCTCGAGCACAAACTGAATACGGCCCTCAGTCTTGAAGCGTGCAGGGTCCTGCCTGTAATCGAGCAAACCGCGAATCTCTCGAATCTGAAGACTAAAGAACTCTTGGCGAGATTCTTGCACAAATGGATCATGAAGGCGCGCTTGCCCGACCACCAGACAGAGGTTACGGCCACCTTCAACTTCAATCAGATCATGAACGGGGCATCGAAGGCGAGCATCATGGACTTCGACGAAGTCATCAAGATCATCCGGCTGCTCGTTGTCCTACCGGAAGACACTGGGGTTCAGCTGATGAACCAGTTCCTCGTGTTCCAAAACACCACTTCATACGGTGTTGATCAGCAGCTCCGATCCACTTTGGCGGTTCTCTGTGCTTTTGACGATGCTACGGCGACTTCGCTTCTGAGCGATTCGCCGAAATCGCTTTCGCTTCAGTGCAATCAGCTGCTGTACACAATGAAAGTTCGCAAGCACGGCGTCAACCTTAATTCGTTCCTCACGTCTGAGGATTTGGTCTGCCAAATGGTCGAGCATCTTCTTCAACGGAATCAAAGAGATTCTCTAATTCTGGCATTCCAGCTTTGTAGGGATTTCAGTCTTCAGGACGATGCTACCCTGAACGCCCTGGTAGAAGCTATAGCGGGACGGCCGGACATCTTGGAAGAAGCGGTTGTCTATCTTCAAAAGTTCAAATCCGTGTTTGGCCTTCCCGATTACGTTCAATGTTGGCACCGTGTTGTTTCGCCGTGAGCTTCACGCTTTTAAGGCACAGAGAGATATAGATGGGTATATTTTTCTCTTTCCGGCATTCCACGGTATAATGACGATGATGGAGGGAGAGTTTCATAGTTTCGGAACCTTGCCGATTATGCCTTCGACATTGTTGTTCGAAATGCTTCTTCAACAATTGTCTGTCTGTTGAATTTGATTTTCTAGAGGATTGTTCTTGTAAATAGCCACCGAGAAACAAGGTATCAGGCGAATACAGAGGATGAAAAAGACGGGAGAAACAAATGGTTTCCAATTCGAGAAGCGCCTTTTCATTTCTAAGAGTAGCACCGTGCTTGAATAGTTCGAACAGAACCGAGGATAGTTTTCCAGATCGAGGGATCTCGCATGTTCCCAAAAAACAATCCGAAAAAAATCAAGAAATATGCAGCTCGAGGCTTCTTCGATCAAGATTCTCGAAGTCGAGGCGATTGAGCGAGTTGCTGAGCAAAAAAACACATGATTCTCGTCTAACCGTTTATTACGTTGTCATCATCCCAATGTTCGCTCCGCGGCATCTGCAGTAAGCGCAGCAGATGGAGGGAAGTGTGAACCCAGGGGACAACTGTCAAATTCTCCGTCCTGCATATGTTTGTTAGGTCTAGAATTTCCGATAAGAAATAAGAAAATATTTACAAACGCTAAATGATAAAGAAATGATCAACGATGGTGCAATCGACGCCGGTGTTCTCAACGCCGTTAGAGCAACCAAAACTCGTTCAGAGTTCATGTTGTGGTATTTACAATCAATTCAGTCTCCTCGTTCGATCCACTCAGCCCTGCATGAGTAACTGAGTAAATATTCAATCGGTGGGATCGTGGCATTCCGGCGCCAGAAACAACAGTTCAACATTGCTGGGAACGTTTTCGCAGTGCAGATTGTTCGTTGTTCCAAAGTTGGCAGCTTCACCGGAGGGAGCACGGGTCAAAGTGAAATAGTTTACACAATGTGTAACTAAAAAGTGCATCATGTCATCTGTTGTGCCGGTCTCCTGCTGTCTCGACTGCCGAAACCGAAATATATATTATGCACCAAATCCATCATGCCGGTTTCAGCATGGGAAGTGGAGGTCGAATATCAATAGAAACTGATGCAACAGGAGAGTCGAGGTTTGGTACGGACGCGATTTTGGAAAACTTTTTCATGAGGAACATGACTTTGTCACCTACGACTCAAACTTCGCAATGATTCACGAGGAAGTGGTAGAGGAAAATAGATCTGGTGCGCTCTTTACTCGCTGTCATCTGGTTGTCCTGAGGAGGTCGAATCATCACGGCACTGAAGATCGTCGCTGAAAACAAAACAGATGCTCATTCAAAGCTCGAACAAAACTTTCTTGATCATTCCGAAGTACCTCCTGAATCCTCTCACCCGGATCTCCTAGAATTCAAGCCCGAGTATGCGCAAGCTCATGAACTCACCTAGCATGTTGGCTTCCAATCTTTTCGATTTCTGCAATAATTCTTGCAGGAAGAGCACCAGGTAACGGAATGTATCACGATGAACTTTGGGAAGTTCCTGAATAACGCCCTTCGCCTGAGTATAGGTAGCCGAGGAATCTAAACACTTCTTGAAGAAGCAATAGGGAATGACTGGCTCACGTAGGGCGCTTAAGAACAACAGAAGACATTCGGCTACAGCGTGAACGCTCACTGAAATAGAACCGATCTTACTTTGAATACGAGATATCATGGACCAGAGACTTTTCAGGGCTTTCGGGTCACATCAAGCCTCCAACAATGTCAATGTAGGCGGCGTCAAATCGCTCATCTCGATTCTTGGTGTTTACCGTCTAGCTGCCCGTCTGGTTTTTTCGTGTCCAAAGCTTCGCGGATTTCCTGAATCTCGTTCTGGCTCCCCGACTTCCCAAAAATATTACCACCGCTGAGACCTTTCCGCTGGAGGACGTCCATTATGATCCAAAGCTCGGTGGGAGTTTCAAAGGGAACTTGAATCTCCGCGTTTTTCACAGGATCTTTTTCCTGCGGGCAGAACACGACTTCAGTAAACTGGATATTCGTTTTCGAACCGGGGATTCGAGGAAGAAATCGCGAGAAAAGATGAACAATGTGACGAAGAGATACAATTTCTTTCTGTAGTCCGGACGAATTCTTCAAACATCGACCTCGAGCTCGGGAGTTGGACCAAAGGACGCGGAAGAGCTCTAGAGGTCGGAAGGTGGAATGCACTCACCAATGCTATCAAAGTTTCACGCGGCAGTAGTCCAATGGGTGTCAGGTGCCTGACTAGAGCCTCGAGGGAACATCCGAAACAGCTGTGCTGGTACTCCATATCGACCGAGATGAAGATGTCTTTGCCGTCAACCAAATGAAGAACGAGGACCTCGTTGACCTTCTCATCACTCATATTGAGCTCCGAAGCTGACGTGGGATCAACCAAAATCTCCAGCGTTATCTCGCACTGAAAAATTCAATAAACAAATTCAACTATAAAGGTCCAGGAGTTCTCAGGAGGTTTAATTCAGAGACACATATTCATATCGAATCGTCAGACGCCGCGCTGAGTATGAGGATTATGACTCAGTCGCGCGTTCAACTCACGGATTCGCCTTTCTTCAGTGTGCCGTTGTGAGGGTCCGCTTTGAGCCAATCTTTCGCGTAGCGCCTCCCCTTAGGTTGTTCTTTAAACAGGAATTTCACGGTGACCGGTCCCGTGTTTGTTATTTTGAACGACCTTTGCACCCTCTCGTAGAAGTGTACCCGTCCGAAATTGAGATAATGCTCGTCAACAGCGACTTGTGGCATGAAATCGTTCTCTTCTTTGTCCAACTGTTTCATGAGCTCCTGGTAGATCTCCTTGCGTTTCACCGCGTCAACGACCCGGATCCCTGGAATAAACAACAGTGAGCGAGCGAGCGGACCGTTTGAGGGAACCTAGACGGAAGCCTGCGCGTCTCGTTTCTCTGCGTGTTATCAAAGCGTTCGTTTCGAAGAACGGCAAAGTTTGGGAGTGCGGAATGATGCAAGCCATCCGAGTGATGCGGAATCACTGCCCTCGAAGAATCTGACTCACCCGAACTAAACTCGGCGAGGACGGGTTTGTGATCCGAGATCACGAAATTATCATGACTTCGATACGACAGCTGACGAATGTTGCTCCCTCGCCATAATACTCTATCGCAGTAGGCAGGTACTCGAGCTTTTTCACTAGTGTCCCATCGGTTCGTGCCAACATCGTATTTGTACGTCGGCTTAAAGTTCAGGGGGCCCTCTTCGAATCCGATGAATATGATGCGTTTTGCTTGCTGGTCTCGTAACTGGTCCCGTTCCCAGAGACTACTGAAGTCCTCGTTGGCGCACGCTTGCTCTACTTGTTCTTTTGTTGTGTCCTGTAGACGGTAATTCATGTCTCCTATCCAGTATATCTGATCGTGTTCGCTGACAGATTTGGCAGGGCGCATCTGATTGAAGGAGAGTTTGTTCCGAATATCGTTGAAGTCCTGGTTCCGTCGCTCGCGTTCCTCTGCATGAGCTGCCAGATGACAATTCACAAAACAAATCGAAGTCGAGTGCAGGTCGAGCCGGACGCCTACGCCGCCTTTGTTGCCCATCATGCCCAGGATGCCAGTGCCAAGCGAATTGCAGTCCACGTTCGCGACGAACGGTGCGTGTTTCTCCTCAACGAACACCGAGAGCATCATTCCGATGAGGCGGACGGTTTTGATTTCTCGATAGCGGCCTTTTGGGTGCAGGCCCTCTTTCACTTTTAGCAGCCACTCTTTCTCCCGAGGCGAATCCGCGAAAACGAACGCTTCTTTCGAGAGATCGAGCTCTTGGAAGCCGATCGCGTAAACGTCCGGCGGGTCGTTCGGAGCGGAGCTCGCGAGCCATTCAGACAAAGATTCCGGAGGCGCCATTCCGTTGACGTTCCAGGTTCCGGTGAATATTCTGGAAAGAGGATCAATACCGATGCGTCAGACGAAGGGATTCCGCAAACGACCACAGAGGTCAACTGTTTCAGGAAATGGGGATTAGCGATTTTTTTTCATCGCATAAATCGTCACATTCGTGTCCGGGGTATTGATGATATATTGAGCTAGGTATGAGGATTTCCTACAAGCCGCGGAACTTTCAACCTTCCCTTCGAAGCCTACCTGAATTGGTTGAGCACTGTGAATTCGTCCTCTCGTTCCTGCATGAGACACTTGACCATGCATTCCCGGGACGCTTTGTTCTCCTCGCCGAGGTCGTCCTCGTCTTCCGGGTTGACATCGAGGAAAAACCTGAAAATCACAAAACTCATACTTTGATAGGGATTCTCAGGCGGATACCAGCATCGTCGGCGGTGAATCCAACGGCTGCTACGGCAAGAGAGGCTCTGAATCATCCGAATGTCGATTCGACTCAACTCACTTGCTGTTGTTCTTGTAGACTTCCACCCAGAGGTAGTCAGAGGCTGGCGTAGTTCTGTATATGGAGTTCTCGAAAGCTTTGCTGATCTCTTTAACGAAACGGTCGGCGGTATCGTCGTAATCAGCCTCAAATATGAGCTTCTTTCTTTTGTACGAAAGGTTTGCAGTTATGATCCGGGAGCCTCCAACCGTGCTGATTGGTTCTGAAATAGAAACTAAAATGAGATTTCCAAATGCCGGGATGTTTGAAGTCTCTTGAGAGTTGAGGAATCGACTACAAATATTCCGTCGGGAGAAGTTAGCTTGTGAGGCCACGGGATAAGGATGGCATTCACTGTTTCACAGAGAACTTCTATAATCGCGTCGACGGAAATCAAACATTCAACCAAACATGGAAAGCAACAATTGAGTGAATCGAACTAAGGAAAAGGCCCAGAACACACCCTGAAAGGACCGAAATCCCGGTTCCGTCGCGAGAATGAGCCAAACCAAGACTTCGAGGCGTATAAGGAACATAGTGTCTCAGTATGAGGCGCTCACCTATGTCAATTTTAAAATCTACGTTGATGGGGAAGCGTGAGTCCGACTTGAGGGTTGCATTGGGAAGCACTCCTTCTTCCGCGCAGATGAGGACGCAGTGCTCTTGCATATGTTCAACGAGTACGCAAACCTGCGGGGTTCTCTTCCGGCCCCTAGAGATCATACAGCGGACGCATCCGACGGCTCGATGGTCAGGAGGCACGAGTCGACGGAGGGCCGGAATATATCTCGCGTCCATCTGAAAAACGTATTGAACCGAATTAAGTCGCTGCTTGGAGTCAAAGTCACCATTCTCTCAGAGAGTGGAGCAGAACACAACAGCCGACAACCACCGACGTCGTCTATTCTAAGAGAGCATATTGACAACGACGACGATGACGACCACGACGAATACGGCGGCTTGCCCGTCCTCCCAGCCTGCTTGGCAGCAACCGAGGTAGACATGCAGACGGGTAGGCTGCCGGCGGGGACGCCGAATAGTAGCAGTAGTAGTAGTGGAAACAGTAATGATGGTGCTGGTGGTGGTGATATCTAGCGAGGACGGCCCGGGAACGGACTACACAGGATTGGATGGATGGCTGAGTGGCCAAGTGAGTGACTGACGAACGGTCTGAGTGAATGACTGGCTGTCTATCTGTGTGTCTGTCGGTCGGTCGGTCGTTCGGTCGGTCTAACTTTCTGGCAACTACCCAAGCGTCGAGCGAAGGCGATGCATCGTGAACGAATCCTCTCGGAGGAGTTCGGAGCATTTGACGGTCCTCGTCGACACTGGACACCGCGATCGTAATTGGCCGAGAAAGCTGGGCTAGAGCAAAAGGCAAGATATCGTCAGGTCGGTCTGATACGGCGGCAACAGAAATCGTGACTGCCACCCACTCGCCACACTCAGCTCAACCACCTTACCACAAGTCCACTACATCAATCGAGAACGCAGCGATAAATTCTGGTTAGACGTCAGAGCTATACACGAGAATGACGTATGTTACAGAAGACACGACTGACAACCCATTCTATCGATGTGACTGTGTGGGAGTTGGTGCCTTCGAGTGTATGCGGTAGCACATGCGGCCCCGGGAACCGAAAAAAAACAAACTTGTTCGGAGACAGAGGGCGCACAGAGCTGCGAGAGACATTCCGATCGATGAAAACCAGACTAGAATCGAACAGCACACAGTTTGGGCGAGCTTCCGACACACCGTTGCCGTTTCGAACGGATCCGGTGGCCCGCGTTGCAAGCGGATACAGTGGAAGTGCAGTTCAACTACGAGGGGGACATCAACAACCCCGGCAACACCAACAGCGACGACCGAGTTTTCCACAAGGGAGAAACATCGAGGACGCAATAAGGACCACCAGGATAACAACAACAACAACAACAGCGGCGCAGCAGCTCCGAAATCTCGTCAGAGCCCAGTCCAGCTGATAGTCGGCAAGTGATCTATTCTATCTCTGCCCGTTAGTGTTACGGCCGAACAGCCTGCTGTTGTTTAGATAGTAGTTGTTTTTGCCGCTGTTGTTGTTGCTGCTGCTGTTCTAGCGGTTCCAGTCACTGCAAGTGGTGTCATCGACTTCGGGAACAGAATCGTCCGAACACGAAACACACATCCCCACCGACATTCCATTCCAGACTCGGCCCGAGTCGAAACTGTGCAGAAACTTTCCATCGCTGCTATCCAGACTAGAACTGCTCGATGCAGATTTCATGACTCGACTCAGCTGCCCAACTGGCTCTCGACGATCGGTAGGTCCGTTGTGGCTTATTACAGAGCAATGTTTAGATTGTGAGATGATTCGTTCTTTGATTCGATTGCGTTCTAGTCGCTTGCTCTGACGACCGTTCGTTGCTTGCTTGGTTGGCTCGGTCGTTCAGTCTCTGATCGAGGACCCCGCCACCGACACCACTAGTTGCAACGTTTCGAAACTACACCACGAACTACACGAACAACCTCACTGTGAACGCCACTACCGCCACGATTGATATCGCTTCATGAGACAACCCAACCGGCACAGCCGACCTTAATCCTCTTTAGCCTTCCCAGGAAAACTGTCAATTTGCTGTCAGGTGACCAGGAGTGCGAGGCACGTCAAATTGTACCTTGTGCTGTGAAATATGGTGCGCTAATCGTCACCTCCTCTTTTGAGCAGTCGTCGAACGACGACCGATGTCACATCAACACTTTGGAACGTTTTGTTGTTGTCAGTAGTGGCGGTGCCTGTGGTGGTAAGCTTCCTTCTCACAGTGCTGCTGCTGCTGCCGCCGCTGCTGCGGCCTTCCACATGAGAGGATCTCGCTTGCTTGCCACACTCCAGTGGAACCCGCGCTAAATGCTGAGCCGGTCACCCAGCGCCAATAGACGAGACCTCCGAAAATTAACGTCAGCGCAATGCTCCTTCGCAAACCTTCGATCTGGACCCCCGACGAACGCGTCCGGCATCTCGTGCTCCAGGGGTGGATTCGGAATTGATTTAAACCGAAGAAGCCCTAGATCCGGTGAGAAACTTGCGGAGAGTCCGCGAATGAGATCACTCACAAGGATCTGGTTGTCCTCGACGAATGCGCGGACCGCACGCTCTTCGTTTCTCTGGACTGTGTGTGTTTCCCACTCGCTCGGCTCCCTCTCACTGCTGCTGCTGCTGCTGTAGTTTCATCGGATGTGTATTGTCAGCTGAGTTGTCAAAGAGCTAACGGTGAGTTCACGATGACGTTAATTGTTCAGTTGTCCCTGTTTCGACTCCTGTGTAGTTCGCAGAACGAGCTTCCCGAGCGTCGCATGGCTTCAAACGATTGTATATGACGATGAGTATTGCACGAAACGCCCATTCCTCTTCTCCGCCCTTCTCGTGACTCCTATCTGAACGAGAGACGAATCAACGACTCCGATCCCTAATCTGAGCCTGACGTTGCTCCGGAGCGTGGCCGAAGAAAACTCGGCGCGCTTCGGGATTCGAAACCCTTTCGAACGTCAAAATACGTCTTAGCTTGGCCGAGCCAGCTTTCATGGGGGCGAATTGGCCATACTTGAGTTCTCACTGTGAGTTTCATTCACCCGATGTGGATCAAGGCGGATATCGCGGACGCTTGACCCACTACAATTCGTCCGGTTCAGATACGGCGGTGGCGAAACGGTTCGTTTAAGCTCCTCGAGCTGTTCTGCTGTCATCTCGAGATCCCGCTGCCACTCATAGCACATATTGTAGATGATGATTCCATCACGGTTCATTCCGGAACGAGCACCGAGCACCCTGTCGAGCTCATTCCGGCCGACTTGGGCTTTTGTTCTTCCCAGAAACAAACGTAGACACTGTTTTCTGTTTTGGTGTCGAGCCTTGCTCGCCCAAATGCATCGTTCGAGTTTACTCCTGAGTTCCGATCGAGTTCCTCCTTTTTGGTTCGCGCGCGAACTGGCTGGAATGTGTCACCTGCTGCTACCTCTGCCACCACCGTCGTCGTCGTCGTCGACGCCGAGGTCGTTGGTCATGAAGGAAGAGTCGAACGAACCGAGCTGTCTGAATTGCAGATGCCTGCCGACAACGAGCAGAAAGCTATGCAGCTGTTGGCCGAGGCCGACAAAAAACTGAAATCGGCCCAAGGATTCTTCGGATCGATGTTCAACGCCGAGTCGAAGATCATCGACGCGTGCGAGCTCTATTCAAAAGCAGCCAACAGCTTCAAACTCTCGAAAAAGTGGTCTGCGGGAGGATCCGCGTACTCGAAAAGCGCAGAGCTTCACTACAAAGTCGGCAACAAGCACGAAGCCGCAACCCTGTACACGGAAGCGTCCCACTGCTACAAGCGAACCGAGCCACACAAAGCGATCGAGTGTCTGCAGAAGGGCAACGAGATCTATACAGACATGGGAAGATTCACCATGGCCGCTAAAAATCATCAGGCGATCGCGGAAATCTACGAGGAAACGATCCAGGACTTCGAGAAGTCCATCCACCACTACGAGCAGGCCGCCGACTTCTACAAAGGCGAAGAGGCGCACAGTACGGCAAACAAGTGCCTTCTGCAGGTCGCCAAATACAGTGCAATGTTGGAAAAGTACGAGAAATCAATCCATATCTACGAAGAGGTTGGCAAGGCTGCCGTCGACAACGCTTTGCTCAAGTCGAGCGCGAAAGATTACTTCTTCAAGGCCGCCATCTGCCACCTCTGCATCGATAGTCTCAACGCAACGCAGGCCATCACCAAATACTGCGAAATCTACCCCGCGTTCCAAGACTCGCGCGAATACAAACTCGTCAAAACGCTCGCAAACAAACTCGAAGATCAGGACCTCGATGGTTTCCAGAACGCGGTCGCAGACTACGAGAGCGTAACGCGCTTTGACAAATGGAATACCGAGATTCTGTCGAGGATTCGAGGGCAGTTGCAAGAATCCAATGATCTGTGCTAAAAGTTTGCAGCTGTATCCACCGCCTTCCTGTGATGGCGACAGCGCCGGATTGGGAGGCGGAAAAAAGAAAAACGAAAGCAATGAACTGTCAGGCGGTGATAGCGAGGGGAGACGTTTTGTGGCAAGAAGGGAGAAGCGTTTGGGGAGTCCGGGGGTTCGTGTTGGATGAGGTTGAGCATCCGATCTCCCTCGAGCTGCATCAGCTTCTCCAACAGGGACAACGTGACGGGGTCGGGGCAGGTAGGGAGGGTGGTTGGTGGGTGGGGGGACGTCAGCGCGCGGAGGAGAGGAGAACGAGTCGACGGTCCAGCAAGCAGCGGGAAGGCTGACCGACGGAGTCCGCATAAACTCAATCACATCATCTTCAGAAATCTCAGTCAGATTGATCTCTAACCCATTCCAGTATGACCTGAGCGTAGCTGAGACAGAAGCAAGAGGGCAAAGAGCGCTTCTAGTTCGACTTCTCTCCATGGCAGTGACAATACGTGTAGCTAGCTAGGTAGGTCGGTCTTCTCTGCGTCTCGAGAGCCTGCTTACTACTTGGAAAATTTCTACTGTTAGCTAGGTTTAGAATTTGAATGTTAGTTACGTTTGAGGCAAAGTTTCTGTTATACAATAACAACAACAATAACAATAATGACGACGATGATGATGATGAAGCTGAAGCTGATGATTACTAACGACATGACAATACAACATACGAATATTACTGAGGCGATGGTTGGCTTTAAATACTAATCGTTTACGTAACTCTTGATTATTTCTACTCGGAGAAATACGTGGAGTGATTGCGGTTTCCACCCGACTTTTGACGTGCCCTAAGTCATCAACGTCCTTAAAGTCATTGAACCACCCATGAACCATCCCCATAAACTAACACTGTATCATGAGATGACTCAGGCACAGGCTCGGAGTGGAATCTCGATGTTACCTCAATCCTCCGCAAGCATTCTACAGAAACGAGAGAGAATAAAGTACACAGGAGAATACAGAGGGAATGGAGGAATGGGAGACATTACCTACTGTTGTATATTCTGTTGGTTTACGTTTAGTATCTGTTAAAATAAACACTCTCTCTGTGTAAACAATGTCAAGAGCTTCCTCTTTACATCTGATCGCAAGCTTTACATCTCGGTCGTGAGCTGCGTAGCGTTCTTGTTCGAGCTGTACAATTGCAAATCCAGAAACAGTCATCCTCGTCCATGAGGTACATCAAAAACGCAGATTTCAAGCTAGACACTATCAACGTAGTTCAACCATGCTCGTTTGTGTAATCATTATTGATCCTTCTAGAAAAGGCTTGCGCTTTGTTCGCGTTTGTTGTGGGTATCCAAATTCATTGAAGCTCCATATGTGGTGTTTCTCGCCGGTCGATTCTGCGGATTCTCGCGGGGGTCGAAGCTTCAACTTATATCCCAATTCAGAGCTTGATAATTCACGAATATTTGTTTTCAGCGCTATGTCCATATCGTCGAATTCCACCCGAGAGGAAGACTCCGTCTCAGTGGTGTCTTCGATCCGGCATGACAACCTCGCACAGGTTTTGGAGACTCTGCCGAAACACCTGACCAAAGAAACCTTGATACGGCTGCACAGAGCATGTCTCGAGTGCGACACCAAATACTTACCTCAGGCTGCTGAGGTCGCCGACATGCTGCTATCGGTGGTTCTCGATAAACTCACGCCGGCTGCGGACCAGCAGTTGGCTCTGACTGTCCTGCAGCATTTCATCTCGCAAGAGCAGCTCGAATGCGTGCTGCCGTCCCTCACAATACCTCAGATCGAACTACTGCTCCCGCTGTTGCTCCTGGCAATCAGAGATTTCACGGACGTCGACGGGAGAATCCTCGACGCGCTGAAGGACCCCAAAGTGAACCCAATCACAAAGCGGAGCATCCTCTGCTTCTACACGCAGCTCATGCAGATGCATCCTGAGAGGGTGTCTCCTCCGGCAAAGGATGCCATCATAGGACTCATTCCTAATTGGCTGAACGACCCGAATAAGAGGAATTTCACCGCCGCTACCCAAGTGAGATCGTACAGCGGAGATCAATTCCTCAACATTGCAGCTTTTTCGTTCTTGCCGGTCTGGCTCAAGGTCTGCAACTCGGAAGATCATCCCAAGAAGTCCGCTTTGTACGCAGCGACCATGGAGTACTGCTCCGCCGTGGTAGAGCTAGCAGTGCAACAGAACGTCTCGGATCATGCCAACGCCCTATGTAAAGCTGTCGAGTGTTTGAACGAGTTGTGCGAGTGCGACGACTCCCAACTGAACTGGGCTATCAAGGTCGTGAACAAGATAAAAACCAATGATTTCCTCCTCTGTTTGCAAGTCGAAGCCTTCTGCGGTAAGTTCTCTCAAAATCCGCAGAGAAGCGTGGCATTGGCCAACGTGAGCGTCTCGGCAATAATATCCGCCGCACTCTCCGACACCACCAACGCTCACACCGTCGTGGGGTTCCTCAAGAACAATCTGCAGTACATCACACGCCACGTGCAGTACAATTTTCCGGGGTATTTGAAAATATTCGCCCGGTTCCCGAAACACATTGATCTCACCGAAATTCTGGCTGCTAGCATCACCGAAGAGAACTTCGAGCATGTATTCCAAAAACTGCTCCTCTGTCCCGCCATGTCGGCCGCCCTCATAGCTCCTCATGATAAATCGAAGCAGGACGTCATGGATTCCATCAAACCGAATCTGAATTTGCTTCTCGGCGAAACATTCATCTCTGACGACAAAAGTGATCAGTACCTCGAGCGCATGGTTACCTCGCTCTCGAGCATGAAGCACTACCGGAGAGTGGCTCTTGTAGCGTCGACCGTTGCCAATACCCTGCTGCACACCTACTTCGAGACTCTTGAGTCAAAACATCCGCAACGGTACTTCGAGCTTCTCGCGAAACTTCTCTGCAAGTTCCCGAAAGGTTTGGTGCTCTCCGTTGAAGGTTTCCTCGACGAAATCCAGCACATGATAGTCGAGCTGTTTTGTGAAAACATCTCCTCGATACCGAATGTCGTGGAAACCTTGCGCCAGAGCGAACACGCCGCTGTCATCGTCGTCAAATTGCTAGGCGATGCCGACGAAGACACTTGCGAAGATTATCTTTCCGTTCTCATGGAACAGCTGCAGAAATACTCGAAAGGATCTCGGATAATCCGTGTGGTTAACGCGGCAGCGTTGGTTGCGCAAAAAGTTTCCCCGGAGCAGAGGAGTCTCCTCCTGGAAACGTTGTCGCAGATGAACGTCAAACCTTCCGAAGCGGAGCTCAACGAGCGGATCAATCAGGTGTCAGCTGAAATCCAGCAGAACGAGACTCTCATTTACACGAACTCCGTTCTTTTCAACATTATTGACAATCTCTACCGAAGTTGAGGCTGTGATATCGTCGATAGGCACGATGCCTGTGTCCTTGTTGTAAATAAAACGACTTGTTGAATATGAATTTTTTCTCCGCCCTCCTTGTTCCTCGCGAGTGGGTGTTTCCGGAAAGAAAGTTCCGCGGGACACTCTTGAAGAATATCAAGATTCGCTGAGGGGGAATCACAAAACTTTACTGCATACAACCATGTTGTCATATCATGAGCTCGTCGCGAAAGAAAAAGAAGAGAAACATGCGAGGAGTTTGAAACGAGCAGTCCGGATTCGACTGCTGGTTACGAGAACGATGCATGAAAAGGGGGAACCCGCGTAGTCATCAATACTTGATCGATTTCTTTATTGCGTCCAGCAACTTCCATTTTGTCGGAAGGTAAAACGGTTCAAAAACGTGCGGGAAAGGGGTGTCGTAGCCGGTCACTCGCTTCACAGGAGATTCCAAATACAGAAAACATTCTTCTTGTATAGATGCGGCGATCTCTGCTCCGAAGCCGGCAGTTAGCGAAGCTTCGTGGGTTATGATAAGCCTCCCCGTTTTCTTGACGGACTGAAATCGGCGAAAAATGAAAGAAATCAAGATCCCCATAAGAGAAATAGAAAGTATCAGGGGATCTCTGCACAAGAACTCAAAACTCAGTTAGAGCTCGATCGTTGGGACTCACGTCGGCGATGGTTTTCTTGTCCCAGGGTAGTATGGTTTGAAGATCAATTAGTTCGCAATCGATCCCTTCTTTCTTCGCCATGTCACAAACTTCATTTGCCACGTGGACCTGCGTACCCCACGAAACCAGCGTGATGTCTTTCCCTGAAGAGATTTTGATCGTGTTAGCGCCGACTATCCTACATACGTCCCTATCCTTGATATCCTATCCCACAACTAGTGATGAAAAGTTACGAACCGGGTCGAACAATTTCTGCCTGAGACAGTGGGATGACAAAATCGCCAACAGGAACTTCTTCTTGCGATAATCGGTAGAGGATCTTCGGTTCGAAGAATATACAAGGATTCGGATCTCGGATGCATGAGAGTAGGAGACCTTTGGCCTGGGTAGGGCCTCTGGGTACCACCAGCTGCAAGATTTCCATTCCACAACGTCAACTCTATCGTCTGATTCTCGTCTGATGATCTGATCATGAGGCAATTCCGAACGGCGAAGGTCTGCTCGGGACCGAGTGGACTTCGTTGACGTATCGAACTCAACGAACCTTCAGGCCCGGGCAGTGAGCGAAGTATCCTTCCGTCATCTGTGAGTGGTAAAGGGCTCCGTGTCCAACAGCTCCGCATGGAGTTCGTATCGTCAACGAGCCGACATCGAACTGATTACCGGTGCGGTACCGGAACTTGGCCGCCTCGTTGACTATCTGCAACGAACCGGGTTTGTCAATATCCTCCTCCATCCCAGCTTCAAGTATCACCTCATGCTACGGTGCGCATCTTGGCGCCAACGGCGCCTCGTCATGACGACTTAATAACAGACAAAATCTCAAGAAAGATAATCTCACTTGATCAAAGGCAGGAAAGATGTAATCAGCGAACTGCATTTCGGCAATCGCCGTCGAGCCAGAAACCGCGACACCGATCGCAAAGCCCGCGATTCCCTGTTCGCATAACGGCGTATTGAAAACTCGATCGGGCCCGTATTTTTCCTGTAGACCCACTGTGCATCGGAAAACTCCTCCGAAGGCGACATCTTCTCCAAAGATCACTGGAACGAGTGGATACGCTCTCCTCATTCGGCGCCGTGACTCCATGAACAGACTGATTTCTCCATTCAGTCTTCAAATTTGGAAAAAAAAAATTCGCTGGAATATTGCGTGCGCTCCCGGACTCACCTGCGGATGGATCCTTGCTCAATGCTAGATCCAGTGCGCTGGTTATACTCTGATACATATTCAACTTTTCCGATGCGCCTGTCAAAAAACAGCGAACCGATCAGAGAAATTCATTCCCGCTCTCAGGAGAAAACCCGAAGAAACCATCGCGTAACTATTAAGGATCGCAAAGGTCCCTCTCGCACTCTTAGACACCGTCTGTTTCCTTCTTATGCGGGGAAGCCCTCTACCGACCTTGCACCGGAGGTTGAGTCTGGTTCGGCGTGAAGGTGAAATGAGCAGCACTGCGCCGAGTCTCCACCTGCCTCGAACATTGTCGACCGAGGGCGGCCACAGACCGTCGAAACATCGCGGTCGGAAGTTTTACCCGCGCCTGCTAACTTCTCCGATCACCTGTAGACACCGCTCCTCCGCGTAGACACACCACCACTGCTCTGGCTCTGGCTGCTGATAAAGTGTAAACAAGATGCCAGTCGTCTGGCTTCGAGTACATACCACCAGACGGCGCTGTTATTGATAAGCACCCGACCGTCCAGGAACGATAGTCTACTATGGATTTCACCAGTAGAACATTGCAGAGACAGAATACCTACTTCCTAAAAAAAGAAACGAGGTCCTCCATCGTTCCGGGGATTCCGTGGATTTGGTACTCCTGGCAGCGATACGCTCATATTCTTCCCTTTCCCTCCCGATCCTTGTGACCCCAGTTGAAGCTTTGCAGTGAGTTCTTCGCCCTCCGCAACTGCGAGTCTTTTGTCAGTTCGCGTTCCTTACCTAGAGAATACGACTTCCCAAGCACTTGAAAGCAGTTCGCGCCGCATCTAGAACATGTTTCGCATAATGTTGTCTTCGGCTCTTGGAAGAAGGATGAGTTTGAAAGTTCAAAAGAATGATGATCCGATACTTGTCTCTTCTGGAAATTTCCTTTTATTTACTTCGTTAGGATAGTAAGTCTCAGCTTTCATATGCAGTGTTACGGTATCTAGGTAACTCCTAGCAACCTGACGATGCCTTCGAGTCCGGAGCCCAGGTCGACGGGGCTCGGGACCTCGCGAGGCTCGAGATACGACCCGCTCGAAGCAGTCAGATGATCGTTTTTAAAGTAGAATTACAGAACAGATCAATCACTCGAGGTGTCGTCTCGGCGAGCCCTTTCCAACGACTTCAGAGCTCTCTCGCGGAGGATCTTCTCTTTACGTTCAGGATCTTCTCCCGAATCGGAATCATCATCGTCGGAACCGCTCTGGAAACAGAAAGAAACAAGTTGAACAATCTTCGTTTCATCTACTCAGGACGTTATCTGATCGCGTCCAGATAGAATAGTTGGTCAGCAGAGCTGAGTGCAAGCACTCAAGAACGAGAGACGGAAACGCGGTTCACCTCTTTGGCTCTCTTCTCCTTCTTGGATTTCTTTGACTTCTTCTTCTCCTTCTTGTGTTTCTTCTTTTTCTTCTTCTTCTTATCCTTCTTGGATTCCTCATGTGAATCCTCTTCTGACTCGGACGCCTTGTTTTTGAGTTTGCGTTTCACGTTTGTGGGCTCAACACTCTCCACAGGATTCATCTGAGGAGCTGGAGCTGATGGCGCGACTGTATCGAGGTCTTTGCGCCTCGGAGGCGCCGGTGGCATTTCTGGAGAGCTCGATCGCCCGGACACGCCAGGAGGCGCGAGTGGGCTGCTGTCTGCAATCGGGGAACTCGGTGTCTTAGATAACTTCTCTGAGAGGAATCGAAATTCCTGAGAGTACCACTTTTCGGGAATCTCCTCGAAAATTCTCCCGTGAATTAATTCTCAACTTACCCTGTGGTTTCGCCACGCCGCCTCTGGGGTGTTCGTCATCAGAGTACGAAGCAGTTCTCCGTCTCTTCGGGTCTTGTTTCTCCGGGAAACCTCTAGGACTCCTCTTGTGAGATACAGGTGAACGACTAGGTTTCATCGGAGGGGGAGATCGACTCCTCCTGAGCGGAGGTGGGGGCGGTACAGGTGAGCGACTTCTCTTCTTGAGCGGTGGCGGCGGTGGCGACCGACTTCTGTTCCGCAGTGGGGGAGGAGAACGACTCCTTCTGGTCATGGGCGGCTGAGGGGCAGGCGGCGGCGATCGACTCCTTGTGATCACGGGGGGAGGAGAACGGCTCCTCCTGGTCAGCGACATCGGTGGTGGAGGCGACCGGCTCCTCCTGTTCAGAGGGGGAGGAGAACGACTCCTGCGGCTGACGGGCGGAGGAGAACGACTCCTGCGTACAATGGGCGGTGGAGATCGACTCCTGCGGTTCATGGGCGGTGGAGACCGACTCCTGCGGATGACGGGCGGAGGAGAACGGCTCCTTCTATTCGCCGGCGGCGGTGAGCGACTCCTTCTGTTAGGAGGCAGGGGAGAACGGCTCCTCCCCATCTTGCGGTCCGGCGACCGTCTTCTGATCGGTGATCTTCGGGGCTGTGGTGATCTTCTCCGGGGGCTCGGCATCCTAGATTAAGAAGAGCTAATGTGTGACGGATTCACACGCTTGACGTTAGACTCGTCTCATCACTGATATAAGCAGCTCGAGCACAAATCTAACTTTTCGAATTCGAAATAGAACCATTTCGACGCAGAGAAAGCGTGATTGGAGGGAAATCAGCTAGAAATTTCGCCGAACCTACCTCCTTCGAGGAGAATCACGCCTTGGAGACCTCCTTCTCGGACTTAGCGACCTTCTCCTGGCGGGGCTGCGTCTGTTCCTCTTATCGCGGGACCGTGAACGTGATCTTCGGTCATCCTGATGTATCAAAAGCCATGGGAAACGATTCTCAAACTATTCCTATCCTATTCATTATCCAAGATCAACAAAGACTCCGCCATAAGTTTTCTCCGATCTGTCCGATTTGCTGGAGGAGGTGGAGAAGAAAGTCTTACCCTGCGGCGACGATCGCGTCGAGGACTGTCACGGCGAGGACTTCGTCTGTCGTTTCTTCTCGGCGATCCGGAGTTGTCTCGGTTGCTCCTGTAGCTGCGTTTATTCTGCACAGAATCCGCGGGTCTCTGATGGGGGCTCACCCTGCGATCGCGGCCGTTGCGATATGATCCCGAGCGCGACCTGTAGTTGAAGAACATGAGTGATTTTGGCCACGATTCGCCGCGAGTACATCGAGTACCGGAAATCGGGTCTCCGATCTAGCCTTGTTATTTGCGGAAAATATTTATGTGAACACGTAGGGTTCGCATGAATATGTTTTCCGTAATCAAAGTATGTATGAACAGCTTCCGTGTGAGAACGGTTTCAGTGCAGAAACGACGAGTTGGTATCGAAAGAGAAGGGGCGACGACAAAAGCAAACTCACCTCCTGCGATCTCTATTACGCTCTTGGCGCTCGCGGCTGCGGCTCCTTTTTCGGCTGGGTGATGACCTATCGAACGGAGAACGTTGTAGCTTCTGAAGCACCAAAGTCGGCCACTGGCAAATTGGTTTTAAAGTTTAGACTTGATACAATCCTCTCCGTTCGGAATCGCGAAGCAGACACTCGTTTTAACTCGAATGAGACACTGAGACGGGTCGACGAACGGGATCACACAGAACTTCATAGAGACATCCGACTCATCAGGCTCTCGACTGACCCCAGTCTCATGCTTTCGGGGACATATTAGTAGTAGCCTGATACCTAGCGATCACTCATGACGAGCTTTGTTCCACTCCGCTTCGAGCAGTCAATCCGCCGCAGAATCGAAATGGGAGAAAGGAAGCCGCCCTTGTTGAACTCCACCAGAGTTCCAGAGGAAGAGTTCCCAGAGAGGACGAAACAAATCTCAGAGCCTTCACCCCTGACACCCGCATCAGTCGTATACGACGAACCAGTTCAGATTGTGAGGTAAACTCGGATTCGAGAACAATTCGTATGGATCGCAGCTATTAGAAGCAAATCTCCACAAGGACACAACCTAAAGATCAAGTACTCACTCTCGTCCATGGCTTTCGGTGGTCGTGCGCTGTTCAGCCTGAGGTTTCAAATTCGGAATAGCGTTAGACTCCAAATGTGTGCAATAGCGTTCAATATGTAGAGTGTCTAGTGTTTCTTTTTAATGGAATTCTTCCACAATGTCAGCAATACCATCTATAGAAGAGGCTTTCATCTCGACCATATTTCATCATCTCAGCTCAACAATGCTGGGCACTTTCTATTCCCGTGTTCGTGGTTTGAACTGATCGCACTTTATGGTCCCAAAAGAAGGTACAAACTCACCAGGAGTTTCCTGATCTCCTCTTTCTTCTTCTCTAGCAGCTCTGGAGGTACTCCGCCTTTTGAATTCTGTGCTGAAGCCAATCTGCTCCATAGTTCCCCCATGAAGATTCGCGCATCTTTCCCGTTGAGGAATCCGGTCAGGTTGATTTGCATGAGCTTCGGATCCGGGAACTGCGGGACAGAAAAGTTCTCTCATCTAACTCTGGACAACATCGCAAACTGACCTCCACTATATCGATTTCGAAGTCAGCTCTCTGCATTCGTTCGTTCTTCGAACAAGAGCTGCGCTCATCTGCGAGCCTCCGCGCCCGATGGAAAGCTTTCCAGTCGAACATTCCAGGATGCTGAAAACTTACGCGGGTGTCTTCAAGCTGATTGCTGACAAAATCCACGACTAGCTCATCGTCGAGTCCCAAGAACCCATTGATCCTCTCCGAGATCCATGGCTTTAGTGAGTCCAGCTGGACTTTCTGCATGTCCACTTTTGTTGCAAGGCTGTCGTCGAACTTTAGCGACTTCAGGAGCTTCTTCTGTTTGTCCGCGAAGCGGTTGTCCTGCTCCGCACTAGTGCCCTGAAGGAAAAGGAGACTTGCAAAGACCATCCTGCTCCAAGCTAAGCCGGCTCGCCGCAATGATCCTACACCGCAATGTGCCGAGAACCTACGGCCCTCAGATCAATAGTCCCGCAGCCGCAACCGTTCCCCGTGGAGGAAGAGATTAGGCATCGATTTCCTCCACCAAGAAGACCCGCTTTGACTTGAGGATCATGGGGGAAACAGACGCAATCGTTTCCGACAGAGTCAGCGTTGGGATTCGGCAGAAATCCAGGTGTTTTTCGACGGCAGCGGCACGGGTGTACCGCAACTCCCAACCTACTTGGAGCGAGTAGGATTCTAGCGCAATATCCACTGCTTTGCTCAGTACAGATACTTACCCTGAAGAAACCAGCGTCCGTCATCTTGGACGCTAACTTTGCAGTGTCGATGGAAACACAACTTCTAACACTCGTTTTTCGAAAACAGACGCGTGCCGAATCACAGCAACAATCTCTTTCTTCCTCTCCTACAATATCAACAGCACCGCGGCCAAGCGGCGCGTCACTACACTGCCACGACAGCAACAAGATCCCGCGCCGCGGCGAAAACCTAGGCTTCTTCAGAGAGAGATGGGGGTTGGATTCGGGAATCAATCCAGAAATTTCGGCGGGTCTTTTAAAGAACTTCAGGAAACTGTGACTTAAACAGTTTCTCCAGCAGAGCAAATCGAATCTGATATTCGCGAATTCAAGGGGTGAGTATATGCGGTTCCCCGGAATGGAAGGGATGAAACGACGACGTTCTCTGTGGAGCGAATCAAAGTATGTGATTCACGAGGAATGTGTGACAGGAGAGTGGAAACCCGTCGCGGGAAGTCAGTTGACAGTATCTCAGGTCCAGAATCGACGGCGTTCGCGGATCCTAGCTGGGGCCTGGCGAACAGAGGTTGAAAACGGAAACGGTGCCGAGAGCTTGAATAATGAATCAGTTCTATTCCATAATGGATCACACCTCGTCCTCGAACTTCCTTTCATCGCTGAAACATTCTCTCAGAGAGCGACGATGGAACTGCTACCCGCAGTCATGATGGGTCCTCTTCGCAAGCTCGAGAGCCCGGATTATTCGAAGTCAAGAGTCTTGCCTCGAGACTCCATCCTCAGGCGCCCGGCTGAGAAGCCGCAATCGGGATTCTCGAGCCCCGTCAACGGGGGGCTCTTCCACTCAGATGTGTGAATGCCTTGATTGATTCGTCTCGGCTGTGTTTCGTTTGGGAGCTATCCTCCTATTCTGCGATGTCTCATTTGAATTCTGAGGAAACCGCGACGAGATTGCGTTCAGGAGTGACATCCCGCGCATCCCATCGGCTTCCAGACGAGAACGGAGAACAGGCCATACGTGAAGCCAAGGGTCCCCCACGGCATTTTCATTAATTATACGCAGCATTCCCCCAACCCTGAAGCCCTCGCTGTAGAGAATCGGAACGAAAACGTATTTTGTCGCAGCCGTGGATAGGTCCCAGCGCTTGCCACAAGCAATATAAACCTGTTTTCTCAGCTCCGAACAGCCGAAGCACAAACAACGCCAACCGATCTGCACCCAAACCCTATAGTCCAAATCCGTTCGACTCTAATTTCCAAGCTGATCATTCACGCTCGGATATGAGAATCGATTTGCGGCATATAGGGTGAAGCTTTATGCTAAAGATGAACTCGTAGCTCCTCGGTCGCCTGCAGGCCACAGGGAAAGTGCTCAGCGGTTGCATAAGGAGACGGCACGTGCAGAGGGATTTTGGGAACTGCACACACCCAACGTCATCCTGGGCCATACAGTATCCCGGGAGAATCCCATTGTCAGGGGACGAGTGGGATACGAAATCGAGAAATTTTGGGCCCTCCCGCCCTAAGCCATCCGAAACAGCGAACACAGATCATCATCATCATCATTGCAATCGAGGGCCGAGTTGTCTGCTGCCGAAGATTATTTCCATAGCTTTCAGATTCCTTCAGGTTGATTCCCGTTTTCCACGTTCCCAGATCAGAGGCTCGAAATGGTGCCTGTTCCCAAGTAATGGCGGCACACCGTTCCTATTCACATCTCCCCGAAATAACATTCACTCAGCTAGATCACTCCGCTGAAATCGGAGGGTTGTAATCTACAGCTGTCCGACAACGTTGGATTCTACCATCGTGTTCTGTCATCATTTCACGAACGCGTTCTTGAATCAAGATTTTAGCGATCTTAAAGCCTTTTAAGAGCAGAATCCGCTAGGTTTGGTCGGAATTCGAAGTGGGGGTTCTCGTGTTGTCCGTGTGGGTGTGACAACGAGCGGCATTCGCTCCTCCGAATCCAACAGCAGCTTCCACGTCGTAACAGTATGGGTATGCCTGCGGTGAAGTTGTGAACGTTCGATAAATGGATTCCCCGGTCAGCCGGCTCAAGTTCCAGCGAACCTGACTGACGGTATAGAGTAAACAGTGTTCTCCTTTTCCAGGCGGAGTGATAAGTTACTTCAAGAGTCTCCTGGGCAGTCGCGAACTTAGAATACTGATTCTGGGGCTTGATGGTGCCGGAAAGACCACTATTCTGTACAGGTTGGTTTTGAGTACTTTTTCTTGTTGAAGTCTCTCAATGACGCGAAAAGCGGCCAAGTGGCCGCTTATAGGCTGCAGGTGTCGTTTTCCGCACGGGTCGAATCCAACGTATGCTGGCATGCCGGTCGGTGGAACCGACCCAGTTGCTGACTGACAATGAGTTGAGATTCTGGACAGTAGGCCGGCCAGAAAGTGACTTAAATGAAACGTGTTCCGGCAGGTTACAAGTAGGCGAGGTCGTGACGACAATTCCAACTATTGGCTTCAACGTCGAACAGGTGAGTGGAAAGCATTTTCATGTCATCACGGAAGATTAAGTTCGAGCGAGTGTGCTGCAGTTCCTTAGTGCCTGCTATGAAATGTATTAGCTGGCTTGTCGTTAAAAGACAACTGTTCGTGTTATGAGCGGCTCAACGAGACCGCAGACCACCATGGCGCTCCTCTTTTGTTCCTCGATATCAACCTTGTGTTTGGCGCCGCGCTTTGGCTGAACGTAACACTCGGATGGAGAGTCGTGAAACAAATCCGTGGCTTTTCATCGGTCGTGTAGCTGCGCTGGGGCAGGTGGAATCATTAGACCCGCGAGCGTAGCGAGCGGACTCCCAAGCAGAGCCGCAAGCTATCGTACCGAAGCTCTCTCAAGTCGCCGCCTTGGGGTGGCCGACACGATTTAACTCGGCGGGCGTATTCCGAAAAAACCCAACCTTTATGACTGAAACGCTTCGCTGTTTTCGTCGCGCCAACAATTTCCGTCAGTTCTCGTTCGATGTCTTCTTCGATCCCTGCGGCCGTCGGCGGGAATCGATCCCGCCTCGCAGTCTGTAGCAGAGCTTACGATCGTTGTTTCAAAAGTCTCCCGTCCTTCATGGAGATTTAAGGCACGCTTCCCTCTTCAATTCCCAGGTGACGTACAAGAACTTGAAATTCCAAGTTTGGGATCTTGGAGGCCAGACGAGTATTCGTCCGTATTGGAGATGCTACTTCAGCAACACCGATGCGATCATATACGTGGTAGATAGCGCGGACCGAGAAAGAATCGGTATATCCAAAGAGGAACTCATCAGTATGCTAGAAGTGAGTGAATTCATCGGTCACGCCTTACAGATTTTAACCAACCGGAGGGCATTTCCGACCATAATCTAAGCTCCGGAAACTCCTGTAGTTTCTTCTGTATTCAAAAATCCCCTCTTATCGGAGGAAATGAGAAGCAGGTCGTTCACTTCGTATGCATCGTGTTTCGCTCACTCTTCCGATATCCGTTTTTCAGGAGGAGGAACTGAAGAAGGCGATTTTAGTGGTTTTAGCCAACAAGCAAGATATGGCCGGTGCAATGACGGTGTCTGAGATGCACACAGCTTTAGGACTAGACGCTCTGAGAGACCGAACGTTCCAGATATTTAAGACTTCTGCGATCAAGGGCGATGGATTGGACGAAGCGATGGAATGGTAAGCTGTTCAAACGATCGCGGACCAAGATCCGTGCGGAATCGTATCGACGGCTGTGGGGAAACTTTCGGATGAACCGAAGAATCGATCGTGACTAATGCTTGTCCGTTTTCTGATTCACAGGTTAGCCAACGCGCTCACGAATGGTGGCAAATGAGCTTGTGATGGAGGCTCTACTGATCGTGCATGCTTTAGAACTCGACGTTGTACATGCTGAAAGAAAGATTTCTATGTGTCTCGAGGTTTTATTGGGGGACGACAGAAACACAAGGGCAAACAAGTCCGCAGTCCCACTGGAGCCTTGGAGGAAAATGAGTGTGATGTACATAGACCATGAAAGATGATATTCCTGCACGATAGAAGTAAAAGCTTGAGTGAGCGACAGATCGAGAGGCGAGGAATCGAGTTTATGAAATAAGATAAAATAAATGATAACACTATAAATATGTGGTAGAGATATAAATACATATATATATATATATATATACAAGTTCTGATCATGTGAGGAGAACCGATTGATTGTGAGACACAACGAGGCGTAGCCCTTAGGGCTGGGATCGCCACCGTCTATTTTGATGTTACGGGGCGGGGGGAGGATGCGTAAAACGATGACGAACAACACAGTTCACGAAGGCGAACCACCAGGCATGTGTCAAACGTGGCAGAGAGGAGCGCCGCATGCATGTGAGCTAAGGATGACACGGAATTTCGGCAAGTGCCCTTCAATAAAACAGAACGCAAAAAATCAGTTCCTTCGGAAAACCCAAGTTTTTTTCTGAACGCTCTGATCGCATCATCGGAAAGTGACAGGAACGGGGTGTTTCCAGAACGTAATGGATCTGAATTAGATTCTGGGAGGGTGGCGACATGCATCCACAAATCGAAGAGAATGCGAAGCGCGCTCCAAACCAGCCAAGTCTCTGAAGATAGAATTTCGCTTCCGATCTTCTCTCTCGCGAGTTCGTATTGCGTGGAGGAGCCGGTTGATTCGTTGCTCGCGTCGGGAACCTAATTATTTGATAAAGTTCGTTCGATCCAGACGCGTTGTGTGAGCGCGATATCTGATCCAGCGTGTCCATGTGTCCCCGTTACATCGGGTCGGAATGATGAGCTGATGGCGGAGGTGGTTTTGGGACAGAGCGGACTTGTTGTCGTCGTCGTCGTTGCCGCTGCGAGCGATTAAACTGTGAGCGATGTGTGCCTGCTGTAATGACGAATCCAAAATAATCCGTGCACAGCCACATCACACACTTTCTCATTTGCGAAATGTCCTCCCCGTTCCGCTATCGCACGACTAGACTCCTGCTCCCGATAGAGGCAGGAACAACGTCTGCCGGGAAAAGAGGGTGGAGAATTTTGTTGGGAGAAACATGATGACACAGAGAGAGCGAGCGAGAAAGAGAGGAAACACAGGGATACCGGACGCGATAATCGACTCTGCCTCGGCAACGATGCTCCGCCGAACCCTAATGAGGAGCCAATGATAGTCTGGAGCTGATTGATGAATAGGCGAATGGAAGGATGGAAAAACTGAAAGATCGAGGTACCACACATCGCGGAGCAAGACTCAAACCAGAGGCGTTTGAGAAAACTTTGAGAAATGAATTGTAACTCGCTTCGATGTGGACTCCGGTGCTGAGGGACCGGTGTGTGACTCGCGTTGTATTGAATCAAAAACAAACCTCAAAGTTTCCATTTTCAATAGTTTCGCTAAATGACTAAGAACTTGCGAAAAGAAAAGAAGAAACCTCAGTTATGTGTAGATTAATTAGGGTTTATTCCGCAGCCGTGGCAGCTTGCACCATTGCTTATGCGGGTGGTCGACCAACGACGGACAACAACTTGGTAAAAGTACGAAAAAAATTGAGCGACCCGCAACCTAGACTGATTTGTTAGTGTTCCATATTTTTCTTCTAACTTCTTTTTGTGTCTTATTTGGGTGGAAAGTGGTTCCACCCTCGTCGACCTGAACACAAAATCAGCCAAGGATTCAAGTGGTCGCTTTTCTCAAATTCGATGCAAGAGCGGTCTTACTATAATGCTATTCAGCCGCTCGTCACAACATACTGCATTCGGCGAATGCACGATGAAATTTCCTCTGCTGCCGCGCTAATGCTTATCTGAGAAGTTCGTTCAACTCATGCCGTCATGCCGGTACGCCGTCTACCCTGGCGATGTCTCATCGAAGATCGCCTCCACTTCTCTCTGCGGATGTGGGAAACTCCGAACGTGACCTTGTTGGCCTCCAATTCGTCCTTGCGAGTGCGCTTCGGCGCCTCGGCAGTCGTTGTCGTCAGATTATCGAAGAAAGACTTCCCCTTGTCGTAGTAGTCTTTATCTTCGGGCTCGGCCTCTACGCCTTCTTGGCCAGCTTCCGGTTTCTTGTCGTTCATGCTGAGGTTCTCGAAGTCCTCGAGTGCTTTCTGGAAGTCGAACTCATCGTCGAACTCGAGCTTGGCAGTTTTCGCCGGGGTCAGCTGTCCGGGAATGGAGCGCGAGTGTCTGCGCGAATTGGGCTGCGACTCGCGTTTCTTTGCGTTTGCGAAACGCAGCACCATGCTGCGTGGAATGTGAGGAACGTGGGTGAATGACGAGGCGCGATCTCTCGATCCACGCACGTTATCGAGTCCGGCGTCGTTGAAGCTGACGTGGCGGTTTCTCTGAAGAAGATCAGTTTCGACAACTTAGTAAGCAGGTCATCGTGGTGGTTCTCCGGGAAACTTTGGAAGAATCAACTTTCGGAACGACTGGGATGACGAAGCAAATTTTCAAATTGACGGAAAACGAGTTTTCGGCTACAACCAACCTTATTCCGATCATCCTGATGGTAGTTTTGCCGATTGTTGCGATTCATCGGAGGTTGGCGTCCTCGGTTGTTGGAGCCCCTCAGCATTTGCTGGATGTCGATGTTGCGAACGCGGCCGTGCCGATTCATCGGCGGTCCCGATGGAGCCGGCCGCTCGAGCATGTTCATCACTCCCTGTGAGCCCCGGTTCGGTCTCTCGCCGACGCAAGACACGATCGCGGGATCTTCCACCTCGCCTGAAGACGGAAGAAACTCGGGTCTTAGACCTCGACCTGACTTGCATCCTACGCATTTGACTTCACGAGTCTCGACCGCACAAGATTCACCGTTGAAGAGCGTCTGGCTGAAAACCAGCGATCGATCTGCGATCACATCGCAAAAGCCCTTTCCAGAAACTTCGGTCAGTGGAAACGATAGAGAAACAACTTGCACTTCAAGGTCGACTCGGGGTCAAAGTGAAACTAGGGATCTGAACCCGGTTTCGGCAGCGTTCGTTTGTCGGAACTTGAGAGCAACGATTTGAACGAAGTTGTATTGATGTGGGGAACTTACGTGGAGTCAGTCTGAAGTCTTTTAGATGTTCAGCATGGAAAACGATGAAGTCGAAGACTCTCGCTGACGGAAGAAGTCTCATCGTCGAGACGCGGTCTTCGGTTCCCATGTTATGCACTGCGAAGGAAAGTGAAAAAAACTTGACAGATAGTCCCGCAATCGACGATGCGTCATTCCGCAGATAGCTCCAGAACGAATTTCGCGGCCACTGAACCACGGAACACTCAGTCTCCGACGGATGGCCGGAAGTCGCGTAAGTGTCTCACCTTTTCTTAGGGTAATCGTCCGGTTCTCCTTGTCGAAGGAGGCCAACTCTCCTTGATAACGGATTTCACGGGTGGTTATAACCGAAACATCCTGGTTAAGGTAGGATTCTAGATGTCCTCCGGACGACATGTTTGATCGCTGTTCACTTTGTGGTACGGGAGACTGCTCTGCACGCTGGCCGTCGATGAAAGAGACCTCGGGCCGGATGCAATGGCTTTTGAACGGCGAACTTCACATGACGTGCACGCGGGAAGACGTGCCCCGCCGCAGATGTCGCCTCCGCGACCACGCTTGCACTTAGATGATGGTTACACAGTCGTTTCTTGCGCGGGACAACTCACTGAACGCAAATGCAGACCGAATGCCTACGTTATTGTCGTTTCGTTGTCTCCCGATCGACGAAAATTTCGTCTCCCTTCAGCGGCTCGAGCTGTTGTCACTTCCCCGTGGAGGATTTCGAACTCACGTTGTGGCAGTTTCGCGGAGGCCTGGCTCAAAGTGCAGAGCGCTCGAAATCGTTTGTTTCAACCCAGATTTTCTTCCTTCTGTCGACAAAAACTTGAATTTCTCGCGACCTTTGTGCTGTGGCGAATCGAATACGTTTCCCAGTGCTCGTTGGAATCCGAGCGAATATCGAGTCGCGAGGTTTCTGTCGATTTCGCAAATGGAGCTCCTCATTTGGTCTCGATAGTAATAGAGTTCCGTGAACACGTTCGCTCAGAGGAGCCTTATCTGTGCAAGCTGTCGATGTGTGGAGCACTCAACTTAAGCCGACACGTATTCATTTGCTCCTCGACCGAGTCTATCTGACCGCTGTCATGAGATCGTCTGCTGCTGAGTTAGACAGCATCTGCGGTTAATAGACGTCGGCTTATCCTTCTTCCAATGAAACGTTCCCGTAGCCTGTTGCCCGGATTGCGTCAGTCGCGGAGTCTTGGATGGAAACAGAACCAGAACGAACACTCAATGAAAGAGGCCATTGATAGTTATTCATCTCTTGCTTCATACTTGATTCTGAGAGATGGCCGTCCGCAATTCCTTCGGATGAAGCTCCCAATCATGTTGCGAACAGGCCGTCCCGGCTTCTCATTTGAACGGAATCAATACTTCTAGGTGTCGCGTACAACGAAAGGTTCGGACAATGGATCTGTAAACGGATCGATTCGTTCATCCTAGGGCCCGCCTGAGCATATTGCCCGTTTCGAGCTGGTTCGATTGTCAACGTCGCGCCACGTCAAGAGAAAATTCGGGATAAGGCGAGATGTGCGTCCAACGCTTTTGTTGAAAGGTCAAGATGAACAACTCATAGAATCAGGGATAATAAGACCACAGGATATCATGGTACGAGAGGGAGAAGCCGCCTTCGGGAGTTATTCTCGCGATGCCTCAGGAGTTCAATGATATTGATGATTCTGGACTCCGAACCAAACAAGCGGGCGCTCCAGATAAGCGGAGCTCTCCGTACCATATGCGTCAACACCGTTGTGGAGGACTTGGGCCGGATCGGAGAGCAGAGAGGAGCCTGTTGCGATCCGAGGGATTCATGAAGCCGATCCATTCCAAATATCTCAGATAATGAAGAAAAACGCCAATAACCCACTTGCTGCTGGCGTTTGGAGATGAAAGCCGAGTCGTTAGTTGGCTGAATGGTGAAGAGCAAAGAAAGGAAGCTCGCGACAGTCCGGAATTGAACGAGATGAGAGCGCGCGAAACAGAGGATCAGTGAGGAAGGGGAACGGAGAGTGCGGAAACGAATGAGGCGAGCACGAAGGCAAGGAAATGAGACGGGAAAGAACGACCGCGTTTCAATGTGGACGTCTTTTCCCAATCTTCGGTCTGAGCCGCTGCAGCCGCGTTTTTCGTCCTCTTCTGCGAGCCGAACCCGCCAGCGGGAATGAGTGGCGGAGGAGGATCAGGCTCGCCGAGGAATCGGAGAGAGACGAAACGAGAACGATGGAACGCATGGAGCACGAGAAGACGAGACGCGTGAGTTGAGAATAACGAGAACGAGGGAGAGTGCGGAGGATCTAGCGGAAAACTCGGAAACGAGAACGAGGGCAACTGAAGAAACGCAAGAAGGACTCCAGGATGGGAAGTGGGGAAGCAGAGAGGGGTTGGGTAGGAGGATCGGGAACGAGAGGACGTCGAGGAAGAAGAAGCTTCTCGTCTGCTCCACTCACTCGGTCCGCATTTCCTGTTGCGGGGCACGCGGCGTTGCGTCTCCCCTCGAGCCGAATTCCCATCTCCACTGCTTTCTCGACGTCGAGCCGCGCAGAGACCAAGCGGAGGAACAGACCGAGCGAGGGAGCAGTCAGCCAACCAACCAACCAACAGATACATGGACAGACAGCTTCGGTGGTGTTTGGGGTCTGAGGGGCTTTTGGGGTGGGGGATCTCTGGATGCTGGGCTGAGTGGGAACAAAAGCCCCTTCTCCCGAGCAGTGCGGTTCGCTCGTTCGTCCCTGCTCTCGCCCTCTCGTTCCCCATTTCGCTTCCTCGCTCTACAAGTCTCGTCAGCACCGACCAATGGACGCCACCGATCGAGCGGGTAGGCGGCGCGTGGGCGGGCCCGGGGACAGGCTCGCCGAGAGTCGCTGAGATCAATGCCATCCATGTATCTCCCACAGAGACATGTCCGCAAGAGTATGGCATACGGAAAACCCGGGAAATTAGGAAAATAGACGGAAAGTACGGAGCCTTTTAGAATATATCTTTCTCTCGACCTGAGAGCTCACGTTTCGGATTTTTCTGCATTCAAAAGACTCATATGATAATCGACACGAAGATACTGCCAAGCCAGCCAGATGGAAGAGCCTGGACTGAGTTTCAATCAACGGCGTAATCAACGGCAGAGACCCATCCAAATCAGGGACGGTGGTTTGGTACTGATGGATTTCTCTTGTGATCAACGGAATGTCCCGGGGATGAAATTGCGGAAAATTAAATAAAAAGGTCTAGTGACGGGAGAGAATGCAGTCAGGGATTGAGATTCCATGCTTCAAGTGTTTGGCAGCCTTCCAATCTTGAGGGCGTTGTTTCTCTGCTGGATAATCAATTCGCTACCAACACTTCGTCGCATTGGCTTCCGGTTAGACGGAAGTCCGATAAGAGATCTCTCTGTTATCCGTACAACTTCAGTAGCACTTAATCGCGGAAGCTGTCGCGAGTTGCCGCAATTTCCACGTGAGCCCGGAAACGACTCGACTTTGAATTATCGAAATGAAGAACTCTCCAATCTGAAGTCCGTCTCAACTCATAGGGGGTGATGACCTCTACAATGAATCGTTTGGCCTTATATTCCGCATCCGGTTCTCTAATTTTGCGTTGATTTCGATACCTGACGATCAGTTTTCATCGGTGCATCCGTTGCTTGGTCTTGCTTTCAAGAAACCGCCGCCTGATATGCTCTTCTGGATTCTCTATGATACGATCGGAGCTTTGAAGGGTAATACGATATGAAGGGATGGAACGAATTGTTCCCTACAAGTATCCACAGAGGGCAAGGGCCAAGAGGGGCTAGGTCGAGAATACCAACGTGTGATCATGGTCTACTGATCACTTCCCCAGGAACCACGAGCCAACATGGCATAAGATGTAACGCTCCTACCACCAGCGGATTCGCGCGCAAGGGGCGTCAGCCTGGGCCGCATGGCGTTCGCATCGGGGCAGGTGCTACTCGTAGAGGTGGAACTTTATATACGGCAGTGCAGCCTCCGAACTGGAGTTGGAGTTGGATACTCCAAGTCTTGAGGTAGAAGCTCCGTCCCAATCATACGGTCGTAGGTCAGACGTGACCACGTGAACGACGACTCTTCATCGATAGCACAACATTCTCGCAGCACGACGACGCATGAGGAAGCGAATGCCTCGGCCGTCACATGCACATATGGCACAAAAGCAGACATGTACTCAGGAGTCGGCGTGCTGAAGAAAAACGATTTGACGTACTTCACGTGCCGATCATGGCGAATTTATTCTCATGGCGCCTGAGCGGTCTTTCACGGCTGACTTTTGGCATCTGCCCACGTTCTTTGAGCGCTGCGTGCCGCATTCGTCAGACGATGCTCATTCAGTCAACGGGAATCATTCACGACAACATACCCAACAACCCAACCACGTTGTAGAAGCGACTTTAAGGCGGTAGGTGACTATGAGGGCGAGCAGTGGCCATGCGGATTCCCGAGTCGATCACTAAAACCTTGCTCGAGATTGACAACAACAACAAACCTCAGCAAAGTTGTCTCGATTCACTTGGTACACGTCGGTAACAGACGATTCAGCTCGGAAGACGCTCTACGGCTGAATTGAAATTGAAACGAACACTGGCCTCATGTGCAATATGGAAGGCGTTCATTCGGAGACGGAATGATCAGCGATTGTATACTACCGAAAGAGTCAACTTTTTTGAATCGAGCTTATCAAGCTCCTGGGAATTTCCGCAAAGGAAACCTCGCGAAACACCGGAACACTCCACAGAGATCCCGACCATTCGGTAAAAGCTTCGGAATTTTTTCTTATCCTCGATTGACTTCGCTCCATTTCGAGGTTCGTGTTTTCCCTCATTGAAATGATGATCGGCGCGGCGGGCTTCCGTGTCCTCTGATCCAGTTTTTATCTGGAAGTTCGAAGACATCTCAGTAGCCAGGCTAGAAACTTCAAGAAATGCAACAAGACACCTACTCTGTATTCAGGCAACAGTGATCTCCCTCGCGAAGAAGAGCGATCAAGCAGCTATTTCACTCAATCAACACAGATCGTATCTAGGGCATAGAGCGCAATTCGCGGCAGGAAGGGGACCCTGATAAGCCTTTGGCTCACTTCCTCGCCCACCCGCTCTTTGACTGCGTTGATAAAGTCTCTGAGGTTTGGCTTCTGATACGAGCGAGAGAAAACGATGGAGACACACATCGGAAGACCTCGAGAGACACCGACGATGAATATTTGACTGGAAGGGAGCTTCAACTCGAAGTGGAGAAAGCCGAGTTCGGGAATCACGTCGCGAGTAGAGATGGGTCGTTGAACTCGAGTTATAAAGACGCTTTTTCTGACCAGTCTCTTCCAGCTGCAATAGCTCCGAGTCGGAGAAAGAGAAGCCTAATGAGGTTCAAGTGAGAAAGCTCTATCCGCGGGTAGTTTGTCTGCGACCGAGCTGAATGTCAGCGTTTCAAATTATGTCGGTGTTCAGCGAAAGCCCTGAGAGGAGCACCTGTACATCGTAGTCGTGTGAACATTTTCCCGCTGTGCTATTCAGCTACTCAACTACCCCCCGGAGCGCCGTTAAGACTCCTCTCAGGACGACCATAAGTCAAATCGACTGAAACTCTGCGGTGCTCAAAGATTATGGCACAACCTACGACCGGCTCATAGGGCACTCAACGCGTCTCAGAGCCGGGCCAGGCGGCGCCGCGCCATACCTGAAACTGATAAGAAGTTGGATACAATTTTAGCCGCAGGTCCTTGCTCTCGCCGAAAACGAACTTCTGTCATAGCCGGACAGGGACTTCTGCTCCTTCCATCAGTGCTCGAAGTCGTTCGAACTCCATCTGAGGATTTTGGGTGCGTATGCTGGGCACGAAAGATGATTCTCACCAAAATCTGAAAGCTTCAAGAATCCGGTTATCCCGAAGATGTTGCGCATTTCTGACCGTAAGCAGATCCGGTCGTTCACGAGTTTCGTTTCGAAGTGAGAACAAGTTTGTTTGTCCGCAGGGGGCTGCCTTTAAGGTCTGACATGAGTGCTCGTGGAGGAGCGAAACAGTTTCCCACAATTGCGGCTGATTGCAAAAAGCGTTTGACACAATTGTCTTCTACTTAGGCAGCTCGGTTCCCAATGGATTGAGTTTCTAGTGTCAGCCGCCCTGTCGATTACTCTCGCTCCCTCCACTGCTATCCATCCCTTCGAACGAACGAGCGGGCGAGCGACCGGACGGGGGAGTCCTAACAGAGACACGGGGGAGTCGAGGATGAGGGGACGGGGACGAGAAGCACGAGGAGGAGGTGGAGGAAACGGGGGATACCTGACTGACTGAGCGGGCAAGCGAGCGAACGAGCTCCCTCCGAACGATCGAGGGAAAGCCATCATACCTGACTACTTACTACTTACTCCCAGGCAATCCACTGTAGCGGAATTGACTCTGAGCGCGATTTGAAAAGCAGAGGGGTATTCGATGCTCACTTGGGAACCGAGAGTCCGCTCACCCGCCTGTTCGCTAGCTG
The DNA here is from genome assembly GCA_028455905.1 of Neoseiulus californicus. Lineage (NCBI taxonomy): Eukaryota > Metazoa > Arthropoda > Arachnida > Mesostigmata > Phytoseiidae > Neoseiulus > Neoseiulus californicus. Next base: position 1,108,297 of record JAMQGS010000005.1, on the reverse strand, counting down.
CCTTTCGCGCACATAGGACGAGCCACGAATCTCGGCATCCGACTCGCTGGGAGCAGCGACAACAGGGAGAGTTGGTTGCATTTTCGGAGGGGAGTGAAGTGGAGTGTTTAAACTGGGTTTCACTCGACACTCGACGGCGACGAGAGGGATTATTAGCTTCTGATGAGCTGTATTTAGCTAAAGATTATGCGACTGCGAGGAAGATGCTCCGCGAATTATTCATTGCTAGGGATCAGAAAGTAATAGACAACGATACCTCACACAGATGAACTTTTCGTGTGAAGCAGAAACTCTAGGAGCGTCTCTTTTCTATCTCATAGTTAGTTTAGGAAGGTTCCATGAAGAAAAACTATCCGAAATTCAACAAGCGAAGTTGATTTGAGGACCGCAAAATGGAACATCAGTCAACCTTCTCTGCTATGTTTCCTCGGGAATTCTGCCACAACTCCTTCGGAGTCGGGTTGACTAGCCGAGATTTCAAAGCAGGGTTACTTTCCCCATTTTCACCTGGAAAGCGCGCAAAGTTCCGGCTGGGAATCAATCCCTCCGAATTTCTCGTTTGGCCGCGAGTCCCAGAGAGGAGAAAATGTGCCCCGTCTGATGCCGATCCATCTACCATATGGTTGGAAGGCGACTGTAGTACATGCCTATTCCTATATGCGTTGACCACCATTTGGCTGTGCCGTTTCCACTCGAGCGGTATCCGCAAAAGATTCGGAAGAGATAAAAGTGGAGAGCGCATGACATTACCTTGGCAACAGAGTTTCAGCGAAGGCTGGCCCACAAGCTCCGACGGGGGGTTGTACTATTAGGAACATGAGTTCGGTAAAAGTTGCTGAATGAACATTTTAATATTGCAGTAATGGAACTCTGCGTCATAATGAAGCCCGAACAACACGGCTGCGATAAGTCCCGCAGCCACTCGTTCATTACTTGCCTCTAACGATGTGTTTAAGTACGGCCCTCACTCGAGCTGACTTGCTCTGCCGCCACTGCGTGCGACTTCAACAGATTGTATTGAGCCGTGCTCTGGGCAACGATCTTTTCCATGCACCTCGCTTTCCCACCCGTCCGTCCGTCTATCTGTCTGTCCAACCGCCCGCCCGCGCGCGCTCCACTAAAGACCTCCCGCCGAGCGAAATGCGTGAGTACCGTTTTCCAGAGCGACCAAGGAGTTTGGAGGAGGCAACACAAAGATATTGACAAGGAAAGAAATTGCGAAGGTTCCCTTATACACTTTACAAGTCAGCAAAGTGATCCCTTGGCGACGCTTTATGTAGGCTATTGAACACTTCGCGTGGCTGATTCGTGGAACGAATCGCAGAGAACGAGTTGGGCAAAAACTCAACAAAAACGAACGCCTCATTTGATCCCCGCTTCCAAGAAGCTACGGGAAATCCACTCCCGATCCAAAACCAATCTGCACACCAGTAAACAGCTCCGCCAGCCGCGTATAGGATGTTGGAAGCGAATCTTCGGCCACCAATGATGTCACCCGTCCCTAATCAGTTGCGGATTCCCAAACACGCGGCGATTTTCAATTACCGGAGTGGCGCACGATTCGGGGGCTACGACATCTGCATGTGTGAAAGGGGTATAAACCACCGGGCAGACAGAAACAGAGAGAGAGAGAGAAAGACCGCGAGGAAGAGAGGGGAAGTCAAACTAGCTGGACAGAAGAAGAGGGCGACGAGACAGACAGCGGAACAGGCATTAGTCGTCGGAGACGAAGACGTCGAAAAAGAATAAAGAGCATTTAACTTTGATTGGCCGACGTCGCGAAGTTGTTCATCTCATGTGGGAGTAGAACAGAGCTATGCAGGGGTGGATGAAGGGGACGGGGTGATCCGGTCTCTTTGTTTCTCTACGGTAGACTTTGGTTCGCCCGTTCGTTCGTTCGCTCGTTCCCCACTGTCTGATGATGTGCGGCGTATCGAGGATCTCTTGGAGCCCGCGGGTCTCATTCTGAGCCCTGTGATCTTCTCTCAGCGAGTCGACGAGACTGGCGCCAGGCGCCGATCGGATCTGGAAGAGAAGCGAGAGATGAACGACCTACCGACCAACGTTGGTCGCCTGCTAGCTCGTCCGACAGCTACATGGGACGCTGGAAACGGGAGGTTCCAGTCACTCTATTGAGCGGGCGACACCGCTAGCCACAAAGTGCTCGTTCGGTCAAACAACCCATTAGAAGTGTGAATGATTCTCAGTAAAAACAACTCAACACCGATTTTCTCGTTGTTCTCGTGCGAAAATCTAGTTCGGCATCAACAATAAGGCCTGAAATCGGAGGGAATAAGACCGCTACCCCTTTCGTCACCTGAAACGTTTTGTTTCCGGATACAAAACTTCGATTTCATGAATCCGTCAGTCGATTCTGATTGAAAGGCAACGGAAACTTCTTCATCTAGTGCGCTGTTATAGAACAGTCGAGCGGGTGGAATCGCTCGATGGGAAAGTTCTGATGACGAAAGGATCGAGGACGGGATTGATGTCGAGTTTCCTATCTGTAGGCAAAGCCAGTCTGCAATTAGGCGACGGAAGTTACGCGGAGAGCCCTTCATCCATCGTCCTGAAGGATGGTCTTATCAGGAGTTAAGGAGGAAGCCATCCTGATAACATGGTCCAACCAAGACACGCACGATGGCAGTGGGAATCGCTCACCCCGCGACTTAACGTTGAGCGGTCCTAATACAGGAAGTCTTCCATCGGGATGATACATCCTCTTCCCGTCCTGTTTCGGCCATTCGGGAAACCTCGCCGAGCGCTGCCGGTTCGGAAAATCCTTCGTCTTCAACAACGTATGCTTAGGGATGTAGAAGCGAGCGGGAACTTCTCTCATCAGGACCCTCCGTCCGCTCCTGATCGCCTACGCCCGCGCCGCTCCTGGATTCAGGCCGAAAGTTGGGACGAGGCTTTTGCATTCGCGCTCAGCCGTGAGAAAAACGGACTGTGATCGACTAGCGCGATGATTGGCGTCTGCATTCCGAAATTGGTCTCAAAAATCTTAAAGAAGAAGACACCGAGACGCCGAACAGTTGGAGTCGGATAAATGAGTCGGGCAGGAAGCGGTTTCTGCGCGCGGCTCTCCGAGCACCGGAGCGAATCTCGAATCACGTCAGCGCGCCAGCGTCGATGTCGGTGCCGATTGCTACAAACCGCTTGTGGGAACCAGATTTGTGAGACAGCATGCTTATGAGTATGTTTGTTGTTGATTAGGATCGAGCTCTCCCGAGAGACTGTCGAAGATCATGTGTCTGACGACGGCGACGTCTGGTGAAGTTTTTGATTGCCGGCGCTGCATTGTTTCCCCAATTTCGGAACCATGTGGCATTCTTCTGATGATGAACGGCATGTTGCACTGCCACATGCGGAACATCTGCAAATTCAACAGCGCAGGCGGGAGTTGAGAACCCCAGAGCTGATTGTGAGGTGACGTCCTTAGTTTTTAGACACAAATTTCAATCTTCTTGATCCCAAACATCTCCGTCATCGATCCATATGGGTTTTACAACCCAGCGAAAATTTTTGATTCTGAAGTTGTCACCACCACCGAATCGTGGAAAGTGATCTTGATTCAAAAGCAGTCAGCTCAAACTTTCGAGAACGAGTTTTCCGAAACGCGATTTCCGCCGTTCCCACGTTCCAGCAAAATACTTTTCCCTCGATGATCATCGAATCCTAAAAACTCGAAAAAAATTCGGAGAAGGGATTCCTCAGGGTCGAAATATTTATGCTTCGATATGAACTTTGAACCAGCGCTCGCCGCTTTGATGTGCGACGGGCCAGCGCTATCTTGCTGACACAGAGCATCACTCCTACTTGGAAGATCTGTCTTCACATAACTCACATAATCCGTTGTCGGCGGCAACAACAGGAGCAGCAGCGTTTTCTGTCGATGCGGTCAGCGTGCCTACCTGCCTGCCTGGCAGCCAGCCACCCAGCCAGCTTCGAATGTCAGCGCAGTAAGAAAACCAGGTGGTCACCATTAGATGAGGATGTCTTCGTCTTTGAGGTCGAGAATTTTTTTCTCTCCCGCGTTCCGCTACGAACGAAGATCCATATCTCCAGGTCAGTCATGAAGACGTTGAAGTGTTCTTCTCGATTCGAACAAGACCTGCTAGCCAGTGAGTCAGGTAGGCACAAGGCGACAATCTCCAAGAATGCAAACCGACACCCTGCTTCGAAGGAAGCCGAATAGGTACTTCAAACAAACCTCGTTTGTGTTGTGTGTGTGTGGGAGGAGGCTTTATCGAAAGATCCCACCCGATAATCGCCACTTCGGAATGTTGCGATTCTCCACGAACTCCAGTTCTGCAAAAGTTGTTAAACAGGTTGGGTCATAAACTCGCACATCACAACTAGGTACACAATCAGAGGTCGAGAAAGCCCTTGAGCATTCTCTGCTAACGCGTTCGACCGATTACGTGTTGCTACCGTTGGATAAGTTCTGCAGCTTCTTCGTTTTTTTTGTTCGATTTTGTCCAGAAGTGCATCAAATTCTTCGTTCCCGGAGTTCAGAATTCAGCCTCGCTCCCAATCTTCCGGAAATTTCGGGCATTCATAGTGTCCCTCTCGTCTCCGGAAACGCAGGCATTCCGTAGGAATCGTACTCGAAGCAGAAAGTCGCTCGGCATTCGTTGAGATTCCGGATTTTCAGACATCCCAGAGTTCGATTCATTCATTCATAATTTCTGGAAAAACTTTCGAACTTCCAGAAGTGAATCCGTCGTTCTGAGCATCTGAGCTAGTTGAGTGATTCTCCATCGACAATTTGTTCCGTGCGAATTCGGAATTCTCTGCCGTCGTCTTATCGGGCGGAGCCAGAGCCAATCAAGGGGGTTTTAGGCCGGGCTTGCTTGCTTGCTTGCGCGCTCTTTCGTCGTTTCGCTCGGCGGACGGACGGACGTTCGCTCGCCAGCCAGCTCGCCCGGGCGCTGCTCACTCGCTTGGCGCGCGCGCACGCTATCGGAACGCAGAATTGGCTGATTTCTGAATCCTCCCTGAAGCTCTCTTCACGCAAAACAAATGTCGCTCGAGATTACGACCGCCATACCCGAGCAGACAGCAAGCCCGTCCAATTATTCCGCCGGTCCTCTTCTTCCGAGATTGAGTCGCTGTCACATTGGAGCGAGCGAGCGCACGAACGAACGAATGAACGAAAGCGACTGTGAGCTCACACTGCCGTGAGAGACGCGAGAGATTTCGAGCAAAAAAAAATCTCGCTCGCCGTCCGACGCCGACGCTAACGTTGATTGCGTCAAGAATTGAAAACTGCTGTTCGCCGAGCAACGAGGCAGTTTTCCGAGTCCGGGGCGCAAAAGGCCAAACTCCAGGATTCGGAGGATCCTGAGGATGCTCCTAGGAGCATCTCCTGAGCCTTTTCGAAAGATGCTCGAAGCATCGGGATTTTTCCTCGAAAAATTTTCGAAAACAAGTTTATAGCGCGAGACGAAACGATTTCTCGAGTGGAGAATCGAAGAGACCTGGATCGCCAGGAGCTGCAGGACGTTCCATAAATAAGGATATCGTTCGAATAGGAGGAAGGATATCGTGTCTGGTGGAGGATCCCTCAGTGCTGCTCGATGTCGGTCCTCTTCGGACAAGTCACAACAAGTGTTGGAACAAGATGTTCAGAAGGAAGGAGCAAACACCCACCACCAGGAGTAGGAGGAAGACGGTCGTCGGAGAGGGATGGACAGCCACCGGAAGGCAAACATATAGCCTGGGATTTCGCGGAGCAAATGGCCCGCAAGGCAAGAGTAGTAACTCTGTAATCCTGTCCGACAAGAGAACAGGTTAGCTGTGAGTAGCCGAATGCTCCAGTGGTCCCGGCAGCCTGGCCCCTTGTCACTGGACCTGACCAGACTGGATGGCACCACCTTCGACGACGACGACGACGACTACAACAACAACAGGAGCACGGTCACCTCCGGTTTGGCGATTTAGTTCCTTCCGCTCGGTTTGCAGCTGCAACGCAGTCGGTCATTTGCGTGATGACCCAGAGGGCCAAAAGTAGGCCTATGTCGCAACAGCGCCGGAGTTGTGGCACTTCCTGTGAAAGCACACTCCTCCAAACAGCGTGGCATGCTTGATTAACCCCCGACGCGGATCAACTGGTCGGTCCGAGGCTTTTAGTCTGACGAGCTCGAAATCCAGCAAGCCTTCCACGATGTCTTCGAGCGAAAAGCGTTTTTCTTTTCCAAGGACATTTCTACCCCGCGCTTTTCGTTATTTCAAAACACCGAGATGAAGGAAACCCCGGAGAAACAAGAAGTTTACCGAACTTTGATTCTCTTCTGAACACAATAAAGTCCGCCAAATGTACATCATGGATACGCTCCGGACATATGGAGACGGTTCATCGAGCTCATGCGGTATTTAACACAGTCCAGATTCGGAGTCGATTCCCACAGCGTTCACAACAAAGTTGAGTGCGACGAATTCGTTCGTGCCACGACTTGGTCACGGTGACTGTGCTCGTCGGCGATGAGAGAACGAGTCGTCCGACAGCAGCGCAGTCCGAGTCCTGAGCCGGTTATTGTGTGCCTTGGTAAATGCCTAAGACCAAACCCTAGATCCTTGGCACTAGCTCGTGAGCTCCCTCTAATCCGCCATCTTCACGTGCCATCCTTCGTCACCTTCGGAACATCCTCACAAATCGTATTAAGTATCTTTCCTCTCGTTTGAGCTGGGAAAGTCAAAACACAGTCCCGCACACCAGTTCCCAGCGATCACTCCCCCACCCGGAGGAGGCTCGCTCACTCGCTCGCTCTATCGCCTAGTCGGCCGGTCGTCGGGTGTTCCGCAATTCTCTCAAAGACTCGTGCGTTGCCAGTGCGACCATTGGCTTCCTGTGTATCCGAGCAGAGAGGTGACTATCGCAGGGTGGGTGCATATTAATTTGTTTGCGTTGAAGATTGTAGCGAGTTAGCGTAGCGAAACACAGCGCTCCCACATCAGCTGTTTACATTTTGTCCTTTTCGACAGTCAGTCGCCTGCCTGGATGAAGGAGTGAATCAATACAACGATGAATCTACAGGAAGAAAAAAAAAATGAATATTTGAACAAAGGATGATGCTCGAATGCGACTATCTCGTGACCGCTCCGAAAGAAATACTGCTCACGACCTTGTATGAGCTGTGTTGAGCGTGCGCGCAAGTGTGAACGAGCACAACTGAAATTTGCATGAGCACTTCTGCACCGCGGGTTCGATGTTATTCTTGAAAAGTGCGAGCAACCAGTTGAGCGGGTTGCCACCACCACCGCCGCGGCTCAGTGGATTTCGCGGCAATCGCGAATCATCTCATGAGAACCGTTTTGAAACTTCTCTTCACACTCGAGAAGATGACGAAACATGCGACCGATCACTTCCACTTCGAAAATCCCTCGGAGGGATTGTCGGAGATGTGTTCTCGCTCAGAGACGGAAGTGAATTCACAATTTTGCGGCTGGGAACAAGTTTCGATTCTTCGGCTCTCGTTCGTGTCGCCGTTGAACGGTGACGCTTGCGCCCTTCTACGTCACGACGGCTGTGGCGAGAGCGGGAACTAGCCAGCCAGCCAGGCACTAATAATAGATGGAAAAGTTTTGGGAAAAATGACGAAGAATCTAGGAGTCACTCGCTTATCTTTTCAGCTGAGAAACTCGCGGCGCTCATCCGTTGCGGCGATGATTTTTCATCGCAGAAGAGAACGACGAGTACGAAAAAGAAGAAGAACAGCCGAGCTGGGCTCGTGTCACACAAGCAGCGCGTTCCCCGCGCGTCCCTCCCAGGATCGTCGCCCTTTTCCTTCACTGTCGTGGCCGTCGTCCTCGTCGTCGTCCCCCCCTTCCCCCCCTTCCCCCTTCTACCCGCTCTAACCCGGAGGAGCCCCCGTGCCCGCCACCCTGTCTTCTGTACTGGCCTTCTACTCCCTGTACGAAGACGTTATCGTCCCTTAAGTGACTTTCGTTCATCGCTCGAGAGATTCATTTTTCAACGGGTCCCCCAGCTTTCTCCAACTTTCGTTCAACCAATGATGTCGACGGCAAGCCTCCACGTATACTTGTGGAACTTCGTCTGCGAAAAATTCGACTCTCGAGACATTCCAAGATTCCACGACTTCTTCCAGAGATTTCAAGTTTCGAAACACTTTCCAGATATTTGAAGATCCAAAAAACGTTTCGAGACTTTTTCACATTTCGGAACCGTTTTTAAAGAGATTCAAAAGGTTCTGAGATTTCCAGCCGAGACAAACTAACTCCTCAGATGTGCCCTGATCGAACCCTGACGTAACGACAGCGTGTGGGAAACTGATGAAATCACGGCGGGAGATTTTGAATGCTTGACATTCCAAGTCGATGAATGATCTGAGTGAGTGCGACAAAATCAGCTGGAGATTTCCTCACATGATATCAGTTTCGTCTGTCGCTCCGATTTCGGTCTATGAAGGTCCGGAAGAATAGCTCGCTAACAGAGAGAGCTTAAAAACTGTTGGGCCCGCGGATAATCAGTACACGACAAACGAAGATATCTCTCCGATGAGTGTACAAACGATGCTATCAGTCTGGAAGGTGTGCTGTAAGCTATTACAAAAGCCACGATCTCAGCTAAGATTGCCCAGATGAAGATGTTTGCACCTAGCCGACGGTGCGGCGCGCACCAGACAACGGGCCGACTTATCTATGTATGCGAGCAAGGAGAGCAAGCGAGCGCCCAGACAGAGTTTGAGGCAATGCGACACGAGTAGCTTCGAAAGTGACCCGTCATTAACCCGGTCGATGACCGTGCCCGCGTGCTTGGTTTGCCTGCGTTCAGAGGCAGATACTCGAAGTTTAGAGACTTGAGATCAGTATCTGGAGCAAGAAATAGATGAACAAAAATTCATAACATCGCATGCATATATGTTTCACTCATCATTCTGTGACCGATGTCTCTCTCTCTATTCCTTGCGCCGTGCCCTTCTGATGGAAACCATCTCCGACGAAGTCGCCCTTCTGTCACCGCCTTCTGGAGCTGGATTCAAACACACTACAACTGCAACTGGCGTCTTCGAAATCACAAATCAAGATAGTGAATGGTGTCTGCACGTCACGTGAAGACTGTCCCAACTACCCGGGAATCGCATCGGACACGTGTGCCCAGAAGTTTGTTGCCCTCAGAAGCTCACAGTCGCAGAATCTGAATCAAAAGCACGGGAATCTTCCAGAGACGCTTCTGCCACCCATTCAGGAGTTCTCCGGGCATTCTACTTCCGGTTTCATGTGTAACTCTTCCAATCTTTCAAACGAAATCGCTGGTTTTCTCGAGGCAAAACTCGTTCATCGCTGTAGCAGTCAAGGGCCGTCGTTCCCCTTCTAGGACGCTATCTTGACTGTTCGATCTCCGCCCTGTCGTGTCGTTGATAAATTTCTGTTATTGGTGCCGTTGGTCAGGTTTACAGTGCAGTTTTGATGAGTTGACTGTGTATGATGGCTGGGATCGTTGTTCATTTATAGCATCTTGGCCCACCTGTGGTATTCTCGGCGTGCAACTCAGTCAGCCAGCTAGCCTGATGGACGGAAGGACGCACGGACTGACTGACTGACTGACTACTCGCCTGATTCGCTCGCTTTGCCGGACGGATGGAAAGGTGCATGGGTGATTTCATACGATAGCATCTTCGCTCTCTTGCTAGAATAGCTGCTGGTCTGTTCTTCTTGTCCTCAGTCCCCGGAGGGAGAAACAGCGAGAAGATATATTTAGAAGACGCATCGTAGGAGAGATCGCTTTTAGATTATGCGTTCTCTGTGGCCGCACTGCTCGCCATCGTTTCCATCGCTCGTCGTTCTTAGACGAAAGTTTTCCTCCCATTATGGGTGGAACTCCAGCAAGCAACCAAGCAAACCAACGTTTGGACAAGAACACATAAGGCAATTATGTCTTTTTGAGCAACTCCGCGGAAGTCAGCGGACATTCGCGAGACAGCCACAGTTCGTCAAGCGCGACCTGAGAATTGATGAAGTTTTGACCGATCCCCGTGGATGGGATTAGATTTTGCCCTCACTTACCTTCAATTTCATGAAATCGCATTCGATTTTGGAGATTCGGCGACGCTTGGCGGAGTTTTTCGATCAGCGAGATTTAATTTGAAAATGCTCAGTGTTCTCGAAACCCGTGAACGGTTTTCGAATGCTCGAAATACCTGTCTTGTGGACGAACAGAGATAAGGATGCCCGAATTTACATTCGTCTCCACTGTTAACGTAAACACGGATCTCATTGTTGAGTCTCGCCGTTCCACTTCCTGGTACTCTCGTTGTTTCAACTTTCCTCCACCTCTCGTGGTACGCGGTTCCCACGCCGTACGTTCTGGCCGGGCACTTGCAACACCGGTGGCTTGAGACGTCTTCGAATCCAGATGCGGACCCATGCCAGAGGTTTCCAACGTTTCTCAAATTACCGAGCTCGAGAATCCCAGAAAACATTCTCCCTTCAGAAAATCCACACGGTTGGAAACCAAGCCCGTTCCAACTTTATACTTTTGAGCGATTCAGAACTCCGAATTGCCTTGAAGCTCTGGAAGGTATTGCTGGAGGAAAAGTAGCTCTAGATGATGCATCTTCGTATCAGCACGAGTTTGGTACAACTACAAATCTCCGAGTTGAGTTATGCACGCTCAAGGGGTCGAGAGAAAACGCCTGAAATTCTCTCGTACGATATCCGCCGCCATCGTAGCGGTTTCTCCCACGGTTCTCCTTTGTGGCTTACCCCCGCCGGGCCGGCGATCTTCGGATTCTTCTTCTGTGGGATCTCAGTCAGCGATCCAGCCAGCCAGTCAGAGAAACGGTCCGCGGGCAAGTGAGCAATGTTTGAGATACGTCGACTGAATTCCTCGTTATCACAACGAAAATATCTCCTTAAGTTATCGGCGGAGGATCACGACCGCCGTTTCTACTGCAGCAAAGCCCGGCTGCACTAATAAATGTCACAGAAGAATGCTCCGGTATGTGAAGTATCGAAAAATTTTAAGACGCTCCATAATACCGTGATCGCCCCATTCACTGAGTCGGCCTGCTTGGAACCAACCACCTTGAGCTCCCTCAGATCTGCCTCAAGTGAGACGAAGTTCCTCCGCGGCTTTCTCGGCGACTCCCAGGATTGAGGATAGCACTTCGGATCCAGAACTCGTTTCATATCCTGAGAGAATACGAAACCGCTTTCGCGAGCCCATGTGACGCCGAATAAACAATCGGAAATGAACGAATCATCCAAAGCCCGAAAGGACATGGTGTCGAGTCATCGAAACCGCACATCCGCGCACACTTTCTCTTCCATTGATGGTGCTTTGTGACGCTCGATTTTAAATAGACTACCCTGTTTTCCCACTTTACCTCTCATTCGCCTCCGCCCCCCACCCCCCCAACACCCCCGCCACGACAACCCCAACCCACTTTACCCCTGCTTTGCTATATGAGCCGACCTACTATGAACCGAGCCGGCAATGTCGTACTGTACTACACCGTATCGGGAGGGGGAGCTTCGGGAGTTGGCAGTAGTGTATCTCGGTCATTTTGCTGCCCTCGTCGCTTCCCATTTCTCGCCGGCTTCTCTACTTGTCGTCCGTGAGTCCATTCAACTACTCTCCCATGGGCGCCCGCCGCTGCCGCCGCATAGTAAAGGGGAACGAAGACTTTTGGCGACAACGGTCGACTCTAACTTGGGGCGCGTGCCTTGCCAGAGTTTTCTCTCGCGACCGAGTGAGAGGGAGCTGAGCGAGCGAGCAACCTAGTCAGCTCGTCCGAGCGAGCGCCTGCCTGCCTGCCCGCCCGCTCGGTTGCGTGCCCGCCTGCCTTCCTGCAAGCGAGTTTCATGGTGGGTGACTTGGTTTACTTAGATGAGAGCTGGGGGGAGAGAAATCGGGGTTGTTCGCACTATTATACATACATTGATACGACCACCACCGCCGCCGCTGTGGTGATGGTGGCGGCGCGGCGGCGGCGGCATAGACAGCAGAGGCAGTAGCAAGCTGCACCCCGTGTCACATGAGCCGGAAGAAAGGTGACTTCTATCGCAAGAACAAGAATCAAGAAATCGAGCCAACCATGGGAACGAAGCGTCAAGCGGCTCGTGACGAGGACCGACTCCTGCCCTCAAAGGCGCTATTGTTCGACTGCTCGGTTTTGGCGAGAAATCCACAGAGGTAGATGAGTTGACAACACCTAACATCTATGGAGATGACTTTAGTGAAAAGCAGACACACTTTCACAGCGAAGATGCTGCATCACGACGTGCCTAATACAATTCAGTTTCGATTGCGAAAATGCTCACAATCAGCTTTGGTTTTTCAGGATCGTCCCGCTGTATAGAGCTCATCAATGGCTCGGAGCTTCCAGGACCAAAATGGAAGCTGAATCGGTCAGATGCGGAATTCTTGCGGAGATTTAACAAGATGGGGATAACAGTCATCTGAGAAAGTCTTGTGATTCTCGGAATCGACGCAGTGGCTTCTTCCGGTCGATCTCACTGTCACTGTTGTTGTTTTCGATTGCTAGTTGGCTTTGTGAGATCGAGTTAACTCAATCAGAAAGTCGTTTTGTGGGCTTAGATTATCCTCCTCTTTTTGCTCGGCTGCCCGTCAGACTCCTTTACTTTATGTGTGCGTTTGTATGTATGAGTCCTGCGTCGTTTGGGGCTATGGTCTTCTCCTGGCTGCAAGGAAGCGAGTAAGCGGGCTGACTGGCGACGAGCAAGCAGGATTCTGTCGGCGGGCGCCCTTAGTCTGCTCGGAGGAGATAAGACCACCAGCTCGCCCCATCTCCACCCCCCGTTGTCCCTCGCCCCAGCCCCGCCCCCAGATACCCCCCATTCTTCTCCCCCTTCCGATCCCTGTTACCCGGGATGACGGGCAAACATTCAGCTTTGCCAGGAGATCGCTCTGCCAAGGAGAAGGATACGAAGGAGGAGAACAAGGAGAACGAAAAGGAATAATAATAACAGAGAGGATAAAGGAATTGAACACCGCCAACACCGGCATTGATCCAACGGAAGACCAGCGACCCAGCGAACCAACGAACGAACGAGCAAGCGAACAAACACACAAGAACGAAAGTTCAGTAGACACACACATATACATCCATACACGAAACTGGAGCAAACTTTTTGAGAGAAGAACGCAGGAACTTTTGATCTGAAGACCTAAGTGTTTCAACTCGTTGCCCGATTTTATCAGTTGTGTATTTGACGCACTATCGGCGACTTGAGATCTTTGGAGGCGTCGGACGAGTTGACGTTTGTACATCACTCGCCGCGGCGTCGGCGGCGGCGAACGCGGCCTTCAAACAGAACCCGTTGTTGCGTTATCTCGTTTTTATCTACCGTATTTGGGTTGCCAGGTTCCTGTGAAGAGCGGATGCTGTCTCGTTGTTTCTCTCCTCCGCGGTCCGACACTTGGGACGTGGGACAAGGGAAGTGGTCGTGGCTGTCGAATCAATTTTCGAGCAACAAAACAACTCCGGCCTGCGCTGCGTGCTCCCAACGCACGTAGTCGTCCATGGTCTTAAGCGAGGACGTCACGAAACGTTCTGCTGCCGGCTGGTCCGTCCGACGACGAGCGGGGATTGGTGGATGGGCGACTCTGTGGACGGACTCGTTTGAACGAACGGTCGGCCAGCCAGCCAGCCAGCCAGGCGGGCGGACGAATGGTTGGCTGGCTGCTCGGAACGAAGGCTGTGTTGGGTGGCCTCAGATTGAAATCTCCCATCGCTAACAAAAGCAGAGCCAGCACAGCAGCTGAACGCCGGAGGACCCCATCGTCCCATTTAATTGAAAGACACGTCAGCACTGGTAACGAGGTGTTCAGTCAGTCAGTCAGTCAGTCAGTCAGTCAAGCAGTTGTTCCGTCAGACTGTGAAGACGGAAGAGAATGTTCACTCAATCAATTCGGAAGAAGAGTTTTATTCGAAAGTGGAGGGTCCCACGATGCCTGCGCTCCACGATCGAGTCGTCTTCGCTACTTTCCCGCACTAACTCCTCCCGAAACTCTCGGACTTTCTATTGACTCCTATGGAGGGAATCATTATGTCATTCTTAGTCAAGCATTCATTTGGTTGTGTTCCTCGGAAATCATGAGACTTGTAAGAACATTGGAGTCTTGGGAATGAATACTGGGACTTGGAACCCGGCTCAGGCTCAAGAGCCAGGGTCTGAGTTCCTAAAAACAAAGCTTTGATATCCACTTCCCTTCGAATGAGAAAAGTTCAATCGTCCAATGATCGGTTCCGGGTCTTCGGGATTCATGCAGGTGTTCACGTCTCCATCTGCAAGAAGATAACTAGTCAGGCAGTGAGACAAGCAGCCGGGTCGACAGGCGGGCGGGCGGGCGAGCGAGCGGCTCGCTAAGCTGCGACAAGGAGGTGAACGCTGGAGATAGCGGGGCGCGTGGCAGGCTGCGTGGCGAGCTCAGTGATGACACCCAAATAAATTGTGGTCGAGATAATTTCTAGCTTAAAGTTCAACCTTCTCCGCGCCTCGGCGGAGATCCTGCGAGAGGTGGGGTAGATAACGACGACGAGATCGTCGTGATGAGCGATTCGCTATCTTACATAGGCTTCACGAAACAACTACACACCCGCTGCACTGCTCAACGAGACTCACGCTCGAGAAGATGTTCCGCCCGATCGGGATACATTGCGTTGAGTTGACTGAACTTGGAAACTGCCTCGGAATCCCTTGAAGAACTGGAGAACTTCCCCCTGCAGTTCCGGACTCCTTTCTAATCTTGGGTCGACCCGTGAGGAGCGAGGAAAATCAAGACCATCAGCTTGGTCGTGCTCGAGCACATATGCCAACGAAATTCTTGGTCTTGGTTGAACAGGTTCATGCGATTTGTCCCTGGAGAGCCCTACACTACAAGTGGCCGTTTAGGTAGACTTAAATGCCTCAGCGGGGTCTCGGCACCATGGCCGCCATCAGGAACAGCGCCGGTGACAGCGGGAAAAGATCGGAGAGGAACACCCCTGGAGCACTCGGTGAAAATCTCTAATTCGCCATTCAACTCGCTGCGGGGGACTCATCGCTCGTTGGCGGTGGTGTCATACTTGTCGGGACTGTGCTTGTGTAAATCTCTCGTTATGGGAAACTTGATCGCCTGTTCCTCCTCATGTCGTCGTCGTCGTCATCAACTCGTAACCGACTCTAGTGGTGACTTGGGAAATCGCGCTGCCCCGCACCTGAAACATCTTACGTTTTTCTCGAAGGATAATCAGGAGTGGTGGCAAAATACTCAGTGATGCACTCTTTGCCCCGCCCTTGACCAGCAACTGGACGGAGAGCGGGAAAACGAAGCCTGAACGGAATGGACGAAATAGTTGCTCTTGATCAAAAAGATAGAAAAGCGGGGAATTCCCGCCCGCGTAAATATTCTAAGTGAGCGCTCGTTCTCTGTTGTTTTGAAAGCAGTGTACTCCTCACGGGCTCCGCTACAGATCCGACTCTGAACTGTAGATAGAGGAACGCTCCCCCATGATTTTGCTCTTCGCTTGTTATCTTGAGCGTTTTGTGGAAATGTTCAAGCAAAATATCTGTCCAGAAAATAAGCTTCCACGGTTCCATCAGCGGTCATAGCCTGGTGGTTTGAGACGCGTTCGCACGCCTGGGCGATGTTAGCGTGCCACAGTATGCAGCTGAACGGCCACATCGACTGCAAGGTCCCTAGCTCGAATCAAAACGGATTCTGATTCTCCAGAGTTGGATTCCAGAGACCACACTCTGTGTGAGGCAAATGTCGGAATGCTCTCGCCTAACACCAGGAGTTGCACAACCAGCAGGAGAGCTGAAAACTCCGTGGCTCGAGCTCTATGAGATCGGATGAAAAGGGAACGTCATTCATATTTCATCGGCTGGGCTCGGAACCATGAATAGATGAGTGATTTTTTTCAAAAGGATCCTTAGAAAACTTCTAGTTCTCTCATCTCTCTTTATCAGTATACGCAAAGTGAAGAGGATTTGAATAACCGAGAAGGCGACTCGCCAATTTTGAGTTCCGGACTAGTCGGCTAATACCTGAGCTTTCCGCCTCAAATCACATCCATGAGCTCTTGTCTCGTTTATTTCGGAGATTCCAGAGGAATTCTGTGGTAAACAATACGCACACCAAACATCGGCGACGTTTTCAATATTCAGAAAATCTCAGTTTCGATCCCTGTGTCTATTTCCCGCAATCCCGTCAGAGCAGCGAGTCATGGAGCTGCTTTCTAGGTCTCTGAGTTATTATCCAAACGCCCACAAAAGATCACAAATCCGCCGTTGAACGCTACAAAGGGTATATGTGCTCTGCACAGCTGCTCGCCCAATGCCAATCATCAGACAAACAGTCAGACAGGCAGCGGAAAGACTGCTGGATGTAGTCGTCGCCGTCGACGACGAATTTCGTTTACGTCGTAGACGGCCCACGACCTGAAGGTTCTGGAAGCGTCCTCCGACGCGGAACAGCTTAATTTATGTCTCCATCATCGCGATCGCGCTGTTGCCGTAGCCACCAGCGATGTAGCGAAAGGGGACAATGAAACAACGAACGCAGCATCCGAGATCCGAGCAGATAACGGATTCGAATTGACATCAACATTAACATTATTGACATCGCGGTGGCTGCGGTTGCAGCTTACACGAACGGGTTACACGGCATGATCCGCATCGGTGAGGCCGAGTGACGGGCTGCAATTCGTTCCGTAGACTGCTTATGGAAAACATCAAAGGCTTGTCGCATGTCTCACTTTGCTGCTTCCGACCTCATGACGCGAAGGTTCCGCTTGCAATCGCGGATGACGACAAAGAGCGGATCTTCATCGAAGACGAATGAGCGTTATTCCGGCAAAAAATAAAAGGGGAAACTGACCGCACGATGAAGGGACGTAGTTTAACAATTGTCAAATCGAATGAAGTTGTTCCGATGATTCACGAGGAGCTTCCTCGGGAAGGAGGAGGTGTCGATCTTCATGAATTCATTGAGCAGTTTCACGAAACCATTCATGTCTCGTAGTCGGAACATAAACACACAGGATCCATGCAGTTTGTGGACGAAGTTATGTATCTTCGAGCGTTTGCTGGAGGAAGGGATGAACAGACAGTCGCCGCGCATATCGGCCCACGCGAGACCAGGTTGTTGTTGTCGTATGCGGTGCGCTTGGCCACGGGACTAGACCGATCCGTTGGACGGCGGGCGATTTTATCCGCCGTTGGGGATTCCAACCATCCATCCATTTCCTTGTGCCGATAGGGTTCACGAGAGAGTCTGAGCGAGCTTTTGATCTGTATTCCATATCTTCATATTTTATAAGACAGAAGAGGACACAGGAAAATGACGGTGAAAAACGTTGCCACAAGCGCCACGAAGATTTCAGGTCGAGAGATTTCATGATTTCAGGAGGGAATAGCTTCCGGTCTCATCTTTCAGGATTGCCGAACGATTTTCAGGAGTTCTGGAACGTGTGAAGGATTCATCCTCAGGAGCACAAAGCATGGACGAAGAGTTTTCGCTCTTAGCGGATGGGTAGTGAGCATTGACGGTGACCGACAAGAAACCGTCATTTCAAAGACGACGAATGCTCTGCACTCGCTCACCGAACAGATGGAATTTCTTTTTTCTGTAATGGCTGCGCAGAAATTTGTGCGTTGTGTGACCACATCAATTATGTACAGCGAACGGGAGAAGAATAGAGATGAGATGAACATAAAGAGTCGGAACATCAACCAGAGCAGCGACCGACCGACCAACCGGCCGAGCTAGCAAACGACCGACCGACTGGAGATGGACAGACAGACCGACCGACGGGCAGACGCTGAATGAAGCAGAAGAGTTCGCATAAGTTTTCCGTGATTTACAACGTTCCAACAACCGGTGCTGCAATGACTTCTGCAGCGACTTCTGCAGCGGGTCGACAATTTATGCACTCGACTCGATAAGCATCTTCGACCACGGCGACGACGAAACCGAAGGGAGAAAAGAGTCAACGACAGAGCGAGACCACGGTTTACACTCGCACAGACAAACACACACACACACGCACGACCAGTGACAGAAACAGCGCGGGCAGAAGTCGCCTCAGAAGTGTCGTTACAGATCGTGGCTGCAGAAATGTCTCGACCTGATGTTCCAAGGAGCTACTTTCCCTCGTGAGCCATGGATTCTGTTTTTCCGTCCGTCCGTCCGTCCGTCCTTGTTTTTTTTTTCTTTCTCTTCTGTGGTTCATCTTTCTGTGCTCACAGTGCCGTTCGTTGGCCAGGATGACATAAAAGTGGCGAAGATAAACTAGATATCATCGAGAGGTAGAGGCAAAGATAGGCGGAGATAAGAACCGAGGCGCGATGAACTACTCGAGCAGAGAAAGTGCGAGAAACTCTGAGCAAAATAAGGAGAGAGAAAAAGAGAGAGAGCACGACTTCAGAATCACAGACGGACAAGTCCTGTTGTGATTTACTTTTTTCTGCTATCTCCATCTATCACGCTGCTGATTATCTCCCATCGCCGAACTCGGCTCCTGCTCGTCGAGTCCGAGTCTCAATGGGGCCTCCCGAAAACTATCGTAAAGATAAAGACAACGACGCGAATGCCTGCCTAAATACCTGACTCCGTAGTTCGATGCGTACCTCGCTCCGATCGTACTATCCTCCGTAAACCACTGTGGTTGATTTATCGCGAGCATCCCGCCGCAGACGTGTATTGACAACCAGAGAAGAAAAGAGCATGACCCCGGCCGAATAATATTGAAGAACCCGTTCTGGAACGGCAGAACGGAGAATACTCATTCTCATTTCGACGTCGCAAGAATCGAATGAGCCACCTGAGCGGATTTCGTGGATGTCGTTCCATCGAATATCATCGATATGATTCCCTATCCCCTGGTCCGAGTGATCTCTGTTCGGTTGAGATTCAGTCTTAGATTTCCGCTTCGGAATTTCCGATATCCGAATTTTCTCCGAGATGATGGAATTCTTCGGCTCGGCGACTTCCTAGCTTTGGCACCCATGTCCCGAAGTTCTCACCTCAGAAAGTCTGGGAAGCACATCACCGCTTGAGGCAAGTATTTCGAAGAAAGGGGGCACAGAATGGGGACTCGCTGTCTCATTTGGGAAGATGCAAGCGTCCGAGTCCCTCTCACGGTTGAGAATAGGCCTAATTTGTATCCGGTCCTGCGAGGGATTCACTGAACAGTACATAGTGTTTACCCCATGAACGGATAGAGAGGACTTCCCCTCACAGATGGAACTAAAATGAACGTTTCTGAAATAGATCATCCGATAGAAATGTCTTGCTATTCACGAGACAGCTGGATCATACCATTGTCATATCGTGTAGCTCACAGAAAACTCTCGACCACAAGCTGGAACTCGTGTATTTGAGCAAAGTCGAATTCGTACAGGAAGTGGAATTATAGTTCAATGTTCGTTTTGGAGCTCTTCGATAGGTCCCAATGTTTTTCAAAGTGCATTTTTCGTCTGATCTCAAGTTTCAGGAACCGTGTTCTTCTGTGTGTTTCGACTAGATTACTCTCTCAAATGCATGTCATGAATTCAGTCAAGAACTTCAGGAACCCATGGCGTGTCCCGTCCCGTTCGAGCTGAGTGAGTTCAAGGACCGCGTGTGCCTACTTTTGCATGCCGCGCGGTTTGTTGCGACGGGAAATAACCTAAAAAACAGGTAGACTTTTATCAGCGCGAGCAGCGTTTCTGAGCACGTTTGCACGACCACGCGTTCATGATGTTCGTGCGGGAAGCGCTCTTTTATTTTCTGACCATAAAGCCACTCAATTTAGCTTCTTATTCATGACGTCCTCGGAGCACTTCACGCAGAAGCACTTCGAATATAAGGGCCGCCATCGCCGCCGCCACCAGCGCCAACAGTAAGCTCGGCTGAAGCAGAGAATCATGGGGAGAAAACGAGAGGGCCATAGAGCACCGAGAGAGACGACCGGCTGGCCTGCCTGCCAGCCAGCCAGGCGGGTAGCAGGCATAGAAACGAACATGGAAGCCGGGACTGCCTCTTTCTCACTTGTTCGCACGACGAGCATCGGGAGGCGTGGCTCGACTCGCTAGGAAGGCGGAGCTCCGGCCGAGCGAATGGAACTAAGGGGAACAACTACTACGAACGACTACTACCACCCGTCCGCGTTTCTGCCTCTGCCACGTTCAGCAAACGGCTGCTCGGTCGCTTTCCTGCCCAGCCAGCTTTGGTTTCTTGGCCGCGCTTCGTTTCTGTTCTCTGCTTCAGTCGATTCTGAGGCTTGTCGTCCTTCCAGTTGGACTTGCTTCCCACGAGAATTCCGGAACACGCAACGAGATTCGGCAATTTGCCAAGAAAATTCCAAAATCTCGATTTCTCAACTTTCTGAACTCAAAAAATGGATCCAAATAAAAATTGATGCTCAAAAAAAATTACAGGTCGAAGCGTTTCGGGAAAACGTGCTTTTCTCAATGCAATGTGATCTTGAGGGAAGGAGGCAGCAAGGCGAAATGGGGATTTCAAAATGTTCCTGTTCGAGATTCGTACTAGAGTTCGTAGAACCTGAGCCAACATCAGGTGGGAAATCAGAGATACGCGATCGTCAGAGATAGAAAACGCTCTGATTGCGATCTCCGAGAGTCTTTTGTCGTTAGCAGTAGATAGGGTCCCTCCGCCCGGACCATTCAACGTGACTACTATTGGCTTTTACTATTTTCTCGTCGCTGGGCTTTTATTATGAGGTATTGTTCGGTCTCGTAATTATTTCCGGCCGATTCCGTGGACGGAACGGTGCGCGGTAGACGGCGTGAAACAATCGGAGAAAGCTAGGAAATAATAATAACAACGGAGAAGAGAGAAGAAACAAGAAGGAACCACACAAAAACACCAGACGAACGAATATACGCGCACACACATAAACACACACTCGCACAATGAGGGCGAAATTCCGAGTGAGTGAAAGTACCTACCTCCCATTGTAGACCACAATACCCACAAACAGCTGCTCAACGAAACACAGACGACGAAAACGTCGGCGTTTAGATAAAATCTCTACTCCTCCGATCACTGATTTCGACAGATTCAAATGATTCGAACAAAAAGTCTACCGACCAAAGCTGCAGACTGAAAATAGAGTCTTGAGTGTTTGAAAAACTTCATGGGTCCGACGCAATGACGGTTCGGCCTAATGAGGGATCACCACCTGAGGTGCAGTTGAAATCATAGTGATCAGCGAGGTTGACGAGCTGCGGCGAATTGTATCGTCGAAACTAAATACCTTTCAAGCAAGGATCTCCTCCTGAACGCCTGAAATCCTGAGTTTCGTTTCGAACAGGGTCTTCGATCAGAAATTGTCGGGGTTTTGGAACATGATTACAAACTAGTCGATCAGAACCTCGAGTTCGAGTTTCTTAATCTTTGTGTGTTTCCTTGAAAACCGCGCAGAATCTCAGCGATCACCGATCACACTCAACGGTCGATCACGAGTATCAAGCTTGAAAACGCTGATCTCCTCGAGACTGAACGAGATATTACCAGACAGTATGAATGCATTTGACTTGATCGAAGTTCCGAGCGTTTTTCGAAACATCGCTGACTGAGATAGGCGGGTCGAAAAACAAGGATCCGTCTCGAAAAACAAGTCATCCTTATATTATGGAAATGGAATTCGAGATTCAGGAATAAATCCGACGACAAGCCAGAACACAGATAGCGAGTGAAGAATTCAGGAGTAGATAGCGAGGCCGATAAAGATGAGGATTTCGGGATCGATTTCGAGAATCGTGCGATGTCGAAAGTCGAAACATGGAAAACAGAAGCGCAGATACGGCGCGACGATGGCCGAGAGTCCGAGTGGGAGTCTCCTGAAAAATCCGAGCTCCATGTTTATCTTGATTTCCCCCGCTCGAGCTCGGCGGATCATCAGTTATCGCGTCCACTTGATCGCTCTCTCGACGGACGCTCGGAGTGTTTTTGAATTCTAAATCACAACTCGACTGAATTCTCCCCGGGAGTGATATGATTATGAGCGAGTTTCGAAATTTAGAGAAACATAATTCATGTGGCCATGAGTCTCACAGAACTCGAGCGATACTGGAACCCTACTAATCAAGTCGATGAAGATTTAGGGCGCATGGCATCTCATAATGCTCCGAGAAGAAGTAAAGCGCCTTGGAGTCTTCATTTTCAATCCAATCCAATCCGAATGATCTATACGACGCCTGCGATTCTCTGGTGAATAATTTCGTCCTGAGAATCCTTTGATTTTTTGAGGAAATCCGATCAGAAAGCTGCTCTGAAACGAGTGGAAACATCGGCGAATCATTTTGTTTCTCGTCTCGTATTTCAAACAAATCCAAGTTTCGCAGGAATCGAAAGCTCGTCCCGATGTCGATGTCGCCGAGCAAATCGAGGGATCTCGACGGATCGATGAGCGGCATCTGGACGAGCATGAGCTACAGCGAGGGATAAAGCGAGCGAAAACAGATCTCGAAGCTTGGAGGTCAATGTTTTGGACACGGTATCCAGGACTACGTCATAATGCTGAGGCGAACGTGCTTGTGGCCACTCGGCTTCTCTGAATTGAGCCGGCCACTAGAGATAAGACTAGGGGGCGCTGTTTCGTATGCAGCAAGCTCTACATTCTACGGCGACGACGACAACAACAACAGCAGCAGCCATAACGGCAGCGGGGAGGGCCAGGCCAGGATACTCGGACGATCTACGGCAACGACCTACGGGAGGAGGAGAAAGAGGGATAGGGACGAGAGATAGGGCACCGACGAACGATTCGTCCGTGCGCATTACAATCAGATGGAACGTTCGCTTCGAGCAACATAAGTCCGCGGCTATTACGATCAATGCGGTCGATCCATCGTCGGTGGTCGTCGTCCGGACATGAGCGATACAAACGAATTGAATCCACGAGTCTCGAATTGATCCGAGCGCAGCATAATCCACAACATAATAGGCAGATGGGACCGTCGGGCACTCGACGTCGGCGGATTGCATGTTCTCTTGCAAAAAACTGATGCCCACAGCATAATGCCCTCTGGTCGAGGCCGCCGCGCTGTTCCGCGCGGTTTTCAGATTCATTCGACAACCTCAAGAACTTGAGAATCAGAATAGGTTTCAAGAGATCTTTCCCGTCCGATCCCCCGGGTTTTGCAAGAGGACCGTGAATAATACTCTCGGGTGATTTTTGTCAGACCATCTTCTTTCTGGCGGCCCCTCCTGAACGCAGTTCCCTCAAAGGGGTCCCGGGAGATGTGAACTCGAGTGCAGGAGTTCGAGGAAACCGTCCGATTGCTCTGTCCGACTGCTCCCTTGAAGTTCATAATGAACAAATAAGTCGATTTCGACGAAATTGAAATGTCAGCCTGCTGTATGAGTTTAGTACAGGGAACGCAAAGATTGGCCACACGATACGCCGCCGTTCTCGACCACTACGCAGTTTGATTTGGCATTTAGGGCCGTTCGATTCGATCGACTCTTGTTCCTCATTGGTCCAGTTTCAACGATGATTCCGGCCTGGAGAGGTAGTGGTACACTGCCGTGTTTGACTGTGAAATTGGTTCCCTCATCAAAATTTGGGGCAGAGCAAAGTTAGATCTGCAAACATAGAGAAATATTGGGAAGCCCTCCTCAAGTTGATTGCTGCCCAGGTAGAACGTATTTGGTCGCTGCTTCTTATCCCCGTTCATTACAGCATGTTTCTTCTCTCTTCCATCTCTGCTTCCCATATTGGAGAAGCGGTCAGCCTTTGAAACCAGATCTCCGGTCGGTGAGCACGCGTCGGAAGAAGATAGACGCCATCACGAAAATGCTAGCCGGATTCCTGCATCGGAGCTGAAGCTAACGATCTGACCTCTCGATCGATGCGACGTAAACTCAGTGATGGAAATCTGAGCGTTGGGCTGCTAAGTGCATGGGCGAAATCTTCTTGCCGCGACCTCATCAGCAAGATCACTACCCCCGCATTTCGCGACTGCATACAAGCATGCCCCAGAGGAAAGGCGACTGAGATTGAGATAAGGCTTCGAATAAAGTGAATTTGTAATCTTGAAACTCGAACAGCTACAAAGGAGACCGCGAAAGGAGTAGGGTTGAACTTCCAGGAAACACTCATTGTCAGAGTTCCGCACCAGGAACAAATCCTGACTTTCTCCTCGTCTTTCCTTGCCAACGAATTCCCTTCTGAGCCCCTATTCGAGGTGTAGGCCAACTTCGGGAGAAATCAGTCCAAGCTCTGCCGAAAGTAAATCTCCCTCTCTTGCGGCTGAAAGGTAAGACAGGGGTATGATTGGGAGAAGGGAAGGGCCCCAATCTTCTCTAAGAACCAATCTGTGCCAGTCTCTTGGATCTCGAACGGTATACGGCCGCATGCCATGTCTCATAACATTTCCTCCGGGAGTCTCAATCGGGATGATTTCCCGTAGATGATGCAGCGTCGTATTCCGGCTCTCGTAGCATCCCCTCGTGTCCAACACGAACTTTGGGGCTGCGAAAGTCACGGCCCGGTGTCCGAAAGCTCACATTTTTCCAACCGATTGGCTCGGAGAACAGCGATGGCAGACACTTTGAGATTGTCAGACAAACAGATAGTCCCGCAGACTGTCGGAGTCGACGAGGAGCGCCAGGAACCGCTTGAGAGGGGCACGAGGGCAACTTGGCTTTTATGGGGACGTTTGGAAGGGTTTTTGGGGCGAGCCGGGGGGGACGAGGGGCGGGGGTTGGCTCGTGCCTTCTCTTCGGTCTCACTGTATTGTCGTTCGTCTGACTGTATAACAGCAGACCGGCGGGACGGGCGAGCAGACTCGATGGAAGGTTCTTCGCTCGACTGTTGTAAGAGCGTTGGGTGGAGGGTTGAAGGCAAGCAGCCTAGCAGGTTCAAAAAGTAGCGCCCGCCTGGCTCAGGCTGATAAGGCCCGTCGTCCCCGGCATCGTCGACCGGAGCTGGCGGCAAGAGGGGGTCGGGGATAGGGGACTAGGGGTCCTCGAGGGAGGCGAGTTGGGGGCGATAACGGTAATAGTGACAGCACGTGAGGCTGGCGAGCTGCCTTGTGCTGACTGGATGGCGGTGGCGGCGGTGGTGGCGGCACACCAGCGGCAGTCTACCCGCCATCCACAAGAGGACGAACGGCGGGCTGCGAGCGGGTCGGCTTGCGGGAAGGCTCGCTGACTCACTGCAAGTTGCTCGGCTCGTAGACTTCGGTCACCTCCTTCTTCCTCTTCGTTTCCTATTTTTCCCGAATGCTTTCTTCTCCCGTCCCCGCTCTCCCCCACTCTCCCTCAATGGCCATCGAGTCGCAACGTGGAGCGGCCTAAACTCACCGTGGCCCCTGTCCCATCTTTTTTCCTTCTTCTCCCCCTTTCCCCCGTTTTCCCCCAATCCCGATTTTCTTCCCCCCTTGGAACCATTGCCTTTCTTCGTCCCCTCTCCCGCCCCCGCCCGTTTTTGAGCCCCTCCCGCCTTCCCCGGTCCTGCCCTGTTTCCTTTCCGTCTTGTCCTCACGGCCCCTTGCTCGAGGTATTGCAAAGTGAACTCGCGATGGAGCGAAGTATGTTTCCACTCCTCTCCCATATTTCCACGGTTTTCTCTCTTATTCGGGACACGGAAGAGTTTTCCCATGGAGGGGGGAAACTTTTCCCACCTCCTATGGGAAAGATTTTCGGTTTCCTAACCCTTCTTCCATGGAACATTCTTGGTCAGGTGCCCCTGGACAATTTTGTCAGATCATCCGTGGACTGGTCCCAAGGTTTTGACCGTTCGTTCAGCTTTGGCAGACGCCGTTTCGTGGCGTCCGATATTTCTAGCAGACGACCTGATGCATCAGTTTGCTCGGCAACATATCCGTCAAACTGACGAGCGCGTAAAGCACAATTGCCAGATTGACAGGTTTCGCATAAACAGTGCCGGTTGGACGGCTGAAGGTTTTAACCGGTTGCTCCTTTTCTTTTCTCGTCCATCGTCTCACTCGCATACCCGCCTGCCAAGCATGACCGCTAGCTGCCGAAACGCTTGCCAGTCAAGTTGGCACGCCGCCGCTCACCGACGAACGACAGGCACTTCGATCTGAGCTGTGTGTTTGGTCCGTTTGTCCATCGAATGTTGTAAAAAGGTCTTCCACCCGCGATAGGAAAGATCTGATCTTTGGTCGAACTCAAATTTATAGACCCGGACTTGCTCCATTTCGTTGGCGCGTTAGAAATTATCGAGCCAAGTTTGCCATTGTATTCGAACGAATCTGTAGATTTCGTCCGTTGGGTTTTCCAGACGGGTAGGACAAAAATTTCCGTGTTACAACCTTCTTCGGGCACACAATTCGTCGATGAGGATAACATTACCCCGAAAATACATTCATGTATGTGAATTGTTTTTGCTCGTGGTTGGATTCATGGTCTGCTCACTCAGCATCGAGAACAAGAGCCTTGATAGGATTCCATTCGATTCTAAAACAGGTCCGGTGTTCCTTGCCAAAGCAGGAAAGATTGTCGTCTGGAGAAAAATACGAGAAATCGATGGCTTTAAACAGTCGTGAAACTCCTACGGTGGGTCGCCGCAGCCGTTCGTATCAATAACGTGCCAAACTCGTGGGGGTGGACAGTTTGACCATCGTTTCTCTTCTTCTCCCTCTCAAACCGCTTCTGACTCTCAGGGCGTTGTGCAAGATCCGGTCGTGAGTCATGGAGATAAGAACGAGACAGCGTTTTCCCGAAGTTTTGTCTCAGTCAGTTGTGCCGAGCTGAAAGCGAACCGATCGAACCTTGAGAGGCGAATCGATATTGAACTTCTGGACGAAGGGATTTCCAATTGATTTCGAAAGCGGAATCGATTTCAGGAAGCGTCACGTCTTTGGAATCATCCCCTGGAAGTGGCCGCGAAATCAAGAAGTCCAGAAACTCTCTTGAAGCGAATCTTCTTCCGAAGGACTCCAGAGCACTGTATACAACTTTCTTCGGGAAGTTCGACTGAAGTACCATGTTATAGGTACTGCGAAGTACCTTCCAAGTGTGTGGAGCCGTCGATAAAACGCCACAAGTTGAGAGTTGAGGTAGGTGATCGACTGAACTGAAGTTTTTCGCAAAATCGAGAGCTCAAGTCCCGTTTGGGCAGTTGCTGGCAACCCTCTGCGGGCATTGACGATCGAAGCCACTCCGAGTTGAACGGGACTCCGAGATGATGATGATGATGGTGATCGGATTGTCGGCACGAATCTTTAACGGTCGGGTGGTCGCGCATGTTTGTTTGATAGTTACACCATCGAGAATCGCCCCCTGTCTTCTTTCGGAACATGTGGATAGAACAACGCGGGACTTGAGTCCGTGAGTGTAGCTGACTCTCAGTGAGTGGCGCTCTAGCTGACTGGCTGCCAGCCTGCCCGCCGGAGTGACTGGACTCGCCAGTCAGTGTCTGTGTCGCTCTGGAAAGGTCCGGAACCTGCGTAGACGATTCCGGGAACGATAACTTGGCGCCAGACCCGCTCGAAGCAGCGGCACCAGCGGCAATTTGTCCTGGAACAGAATGACAGTTGAAAAATTCGAGAGCAGGACACAACACAAACTGTTATCACTCGATCGACTGCGTCAGTAACGGCCTGCCCGACTGCCGGGCTGCCGGCTAAGAGACTGCGTCAATGACTGACTGACTGACTGACTGGAGTCTGTCAATGGAGATCTGCAGATTGTCGCGTACAATCCGTTAACGTGTGAACTCAGCCAGTTGACTACGCGCACTCAATAAACCACCCTCTATAACCTCCGCCGAGCGAGTAGAGGATCATCCGAGAGCTTTTAACCACCGGAGAGTCGGACGCTGCCGATGTTACGCATGATAGTTTGTAAAAGACGCTCCGAGTTTTACGAGCTCGGCCATAGTGCATGCATACATGTGATGAGGCGATCTAGTATCCCACGACCTCTGGAATCGGTCCGAGAATGTTTTCTTGCGCGAACTATCTCAAGAATGATTTGTTGTTTCGTAGCCACTCGAGCTTTTTGGCAGACCGGCAATAAAGTTTGGGATTTGAAACCTTAAAGTTTCGTTTTGTTCTTGTTGTTTGGCGGTCGATTATTTCCCGACGCATTGATCGAGTAAAAATAAATGCGCAATCAACGCTATCTCGCCTCGACTATTTCTCCAGCGAGTGCGTGCCCGTGAGTGTGCAAGGGTAATCTGGGGCGAGTTCTCCTCGGACTCCTCCCTCGTTCGCTCCCTCAGTCGTTCGTTCATTCGCTCGCTTTATGGGCTCTCCACCCTTTGGCCCTAACGACGCTTAACAAGGTCCTGTTGCCCCGGAGAAGCCGAACACGACAATGAGCGAGGGTGAAACGGTCATAAATCTTGAAAATTTCAAGCACTTTTTCCCTGACATTGTGCTTACCGCTCGCGAGGCAGCGTTGATCGCGATGGAAGTGGTAAATGGTGGAGGTGGTCTTCCTCGTCGCCATCGTCGTACTCTCCCCCGTTCTATGGCACCCTCGCTCGAAGCTGAGTCCCCAGGACTCGACGGTCCTGCTCCCGGCACAGCCCCGGGCAAGCAGACTGGGACAGGCGAGAGTTTCCGGGGGTTTCTGAGGGAGGAAGTTAATTTTTATAAAAAAAAAAACTGCGGCCATCGTTGACATCCTCCTCGTTGCTGAAATTCGCAAGCCCCCCACCTTACCTTACCCCTTCACCCCCTCCCTTGTGCCCCTCTGCCCTCCCCCAGTCCCTCAGGTGGGCGGAGGAAGGCCATTCAAAAGAACACTGATGCACGCTTCCGGATATGAGAGCCAGGCGCTTGAGGAGAGGAAATTTCACAGAGTTTTGCGAAAGAATCCACCCGAGAACCAATCTTCCCGGGGAACTTGGTGAAATTCGTCTTGGAAAAAAAAATTTCCCGGCAGCAGGTTTGGAACCGAGAGACCGATATTCGTTCCCCAATTGTTTGGGGAACGAAGTGCTTCGGGACAACTGAGTTTCCTTCAGTAGTCCTCCAGGACAACTGAGTTTCCTGGGAGCAGGAAGCGGCTGAGGGCTCCTACCTCCCGTCGCCTTCCCCATCCACGCGCTACAAGCTCTGTCTATCTACCTCTCTGATTCTTCTTTCCCTGTAGAATCTCTATGATCTACGGTCAGAACAGATCAGATAGAGTAACGGAACAATGTTTCAGAATAAACTTCTCGACTCGTGATGTTTACGAAGATGATTGTGGCGACGGTTTTCTCCACTGCGTCACTACTGGAGGTGGCGATAAAGATCGCGACGCTCGTGGAAATTGCTACGTCTTCATTTGGTAATTTTAAGACGGCTTTTTTATACTTGAACATTTGTTCCAAGACCGCATGCGGGTGAGACACAAACGCCGAGATTGAAAAGAAAGGTACGCTCAAAAGTGCTTGCTGAGACTTTTCGTGTCGACCCACGATGCAATTACTCTGAACGATGTTTACCTCGTGTCGGGTTTGACTTGCTCACTTACTCATTTCACCTCATCCTTCTCATTGAATATCATCGGGTGTTCGCTCCTCCGCGATCCTCGCGGCCTGGAAGTTTTTCTGAGTCGAACTTTCTCCGACTTAATAAATCAATGCGAATGGCCCTCTTCCAGCTTCATAACCACACGTCATGATACAAGGGCTAAAACCGGACACGCGTTGGCCACCGGCGGCGCAGAAGTTGATGAGCTCATGAAAAGTGGTGATGAGTTTTTTTTTGTATCCCATTTGGTACGCATCCGTCATCTCCAGATCATCTTTCTGCACACTCACAGAATGGAATGAGTAAGAACTTCTGCGCGACCTTCTCATTCAAGGGATTCGGTACGAATGTTTACCCCATTAGTCCGAAACTTTCTTAGTTTCTGGCACGTGGTGAGCGCATCAGGCACCGCGGGTCGTTCCGCCACCGTGACCGCCCGGCATGAGCAGGGTATCCAGTTACGCTGTGACCCATCGCTCAAGATAGCGTTAAATTGGCAAGCATACCACATGTGCCGAGTGCCGAGTCGCACGTGTAAGTTCTCCACGTGCGGCAGCCCTCGTGGAGTGGCAAGCGGTGACCATTCGGCCGTCTCATCATACGGTCTTTGTTCGTCCCATCGCGCGCACATATCGACACAATTTACTCAGGTTTTGAGCAAGTTGGGATGTCAAATGAGAAGTCTTGGTTTGGAGGGAAGCGCAAGGCAAGCTTGGCAACAGAGGGTGAACTTAAATTGCTTCCCTAAGTACTTTTCCGATGTGCGTTATGATGATGATCCCACCCCGCAGATGAAGATCTCTTTTTTTTCGTCGCGATGCAGCTCCGGCTGGTCCCGATTGTGGTAAAAACAAGCGAGCGAAGGAACAGACTTCGCGACCTCATCATCGGAGTTGGATCGAATCCGGTCCCGGACGTATCCTCGCGGGAAAACTCTGTGGAGGTTGATGGCTAGAGAAACGGACAGCTTTGAGTTATTTGATCTTTCTTGACGCAAAGAGACACCGGGGTTTCCGGGTTACAATTAACGATCGAGGACAAGAGAGAGTTTCACAATTCACCTGGGTTCTCGCGGGCGGCTTCGTACACGATTCTATCGGCGCATCTCGGAATCCCATCGGTAGCAGCGTGGCAAGTTGCGAGTCATCCGATTGTAGCATTGGAGCGATGAATATGCGAGCGTGAAGTCATGCGAAAGGGTTAATTATAGCACAAGGACTGTTTATGATCAAGGTCGAACGAAGGCGTGCCGTCTGTACTTCGCTTCCATCAGGACGATCCGCCGTTCACTCCATCATAGCCTCGCGTTCCCCGCCAAACGAGTCAACAAGGCTCACACTCAGCTATCGCAGCGTTGATTGGCATCAAAGAATTGATCCTTGTCTCGAATGGAACCCGAACATAGATTCATGACGATCCTTGGCCAAAACGAAGCCACATCTCTCGTCCTGATGAATCTGGTTTTGGATGTTGCTATCAAAATGTTTCCTGAGAGAAATCCAAGGTGTCATCTCGATCTGTTCAGATCGTATTCCAACTTTCCGATTTCAGACTCGAGTCATTTCTGATCTCAATATGTACAGGGTTCCTGGTCTGAGCATCGTTTTCCGTCAAAGTCATCAGGAATTCAACGGAAGACGAAGAGACAGAAGAAAATGTGCGAAGAATAGCACCGCCCGATCATCGCTTCGAGGTAAAACACGACCTGTGCGTGTCTTCAAGAGAGAGAAAATCAAAGAGTGCGAGAGAGAGAAGATGATCAGAACGCATTCTGAGTTGTAATGGTCGGTTTTAAGAAAATTGATGACTGTGTGCAGAGAGGAAACAACAGCGAGAACAAAAGCTTGCGTCGGGTGCCGATGTGAGATGAGGTGTGCCTCCTTCTTTGATGTTGATATTGTTCAATGGAGTTGGCAAATGCTGCTGATGAACGAGCGTTCCGTTCAGCTGTCTTCATACCCAGCGGTCTTCTGAGGTGTTTATAAGTGACTTCATGGGAGCTCGTACAAGACTTCATCTGAGCGCGGTTTACCTTCTTCGTCCACCGGACTCGGTTCCGGGCGAGGTGTGAAGCAAACTAACGATCAACGACAAACTAAACGCCCCCAACTCTTCAAATGCTAATCGTCCAAGCTTCGATCAACGTCGTCGGCAGCAACAATTTATTGTCGTGGATGGATGTTGTCCGCTGACTGCGCATCGGCATGAAAGAGAACAAGTAGAAGAGGAAAACAACAACAACGGAAAGCCTCGGGCCGCAGAATAGGTGCACGGGCGGGCGGACGGACTGAGGATGAGCAGAACGCCGACAAAAGGTCTGAAACAAAACCAGAGGAAAATGGAAGAACAACCGAAACGCGCGCGCCGCTTCGAAACAACAACGACATGATGTTGTACCACAAAACAGATGGAGTGAACGCTTCCATGCACCGTAGGCCCTGGCGGCAGACGAACTGATAGATAGAGAGATAGATGGATTGATAGATAGACCGACGACGGACAAACGGGCGAATGGAATCCGCCCCCTTCGGAGCTGAAGATGAACAAGGCGAGCAGAAGGAAGACGAGCGAAGAGTCGAACAAGGGACAATTAGAAAATAATTCACCTCTCAAAACAAACACGCACGCGCGCACGCCGCGCTAAACAACCACAATGAGTAACGCGCCTCAATATAGAGCGTCAACGATAGCTATAGAAGAGTAGAGCATGGGTACAGCCGAGACAAATCCGAATCATGGGAGTGGGAAACCGCAGGCCCTCACGAAATATTAGAATGAAGTCGAAGGGAAAACGACGAAACTTCAGCGAAGCGTTATTTGAGAATAGTTCCAAGTGAGAGTCCGAAATTCACTCATTGGAGCTCATCGAATAGTCCAACAGCCTCGCGATTCGTGCATCCGTCAGTCAGGCAAGCAGACGAAGCGAGAAATCGTCAGCAAAACGTTTCGAGTCTCCGCCGTCTGTAGTACAGCGTCGGGCGCCATCATCAGCAGCCGCAGAAGAAACAGAAGTGGCTGTGGTACTACTGAGGAGCTGTGAGTTGCTAATCTTCAGGAGGATCTCTACACAGACGACACTAGGAGGGCGTTCCCCGCACCCATTGGCTTCCGTGAGTGAAGTTGTAAACTTCGGTCACATCGCTCGATTGTTCACTCGACGTTTTCTCTCGTTTTTGACTCTGACAAACCACCTGCCAAACGACCGAGTCCACCGCCGCCGTCGTCGTCGTCCCCGCTTGGCTAAACATTTGTCGAACTGTTTGAAACGATTGCTTTTGGTCGAGTCACTGTGTTGACGTCTTTCTCACCCAAGACCAATACGATCACTTGGAAACTAGCAAATCCTGATGACCCTGAACGTCTCAAAGCTTGCAACTCGTTCCAATCCTTGCGGCAATCAAGTATCGCAAATTTCAGTCGAATTTGGTCGCAGA
Organism: Neoseiulus californicus; assembly: GCA_028455905.1. Classification (NCBI taxonomy): domain Eukaryota; kingdom Metazoa; phylum Arthropoda; class Arachnida; order Mesostigmata; family Phytoseiidae; genus Neoseiulus; species Neoseiulus californicus. The sequence continues at coordinate 1,075,445 of JAMQGS010000005.1, read as the reverse complement.
TGCGTTTCAGAATGTTTGGTATCAGAGCCGGATTGGAATTTCCCGCGATTTTCTGACGATTTCCTTTGAGTTTCTGCGATTCCTCGATTCCAGACCTTGGAACGACGGCGATTTTAGCGTATCCCAGTCGAGGGAAACTCAATGCCGTGATGACACGCTCTCTCCTATCCTGATCAACCAGAGGCAAGCCTCAATAGGACTTCATGGCTCAGATACTGGATTGCGTCTACGACTAACTTCGTTTGATTCTGGAATTTCCGTAACGTTTGTCGAGGCCACCCAGCTGCTCTCAGTTGCTGGCATCTCGCCGGGGGCCAATCTGGGATTGCAAGAGAATCAGTGCTCTCCGAGTCACTGATCGTCCGTGGCGATTTTTTGAAAACAAAAATGGGACTCATATCGTCACTCGTATCGACTCGAAGGTCTTTTGGCGCCGAGGAAAAGCCTCGTGGTTCCTAAAAACCCCGACTCAGGATCTGAATAGACACATCTAGCGAATGCTACAACGATTTGTTCCCGAATGATTGAAACATTCGTTTGTGGGCCCCAATGAACTAAACGACCCCCTGGTTTGCCTGCGATTGTGCAGGCAAATTCCAAGTCTTTAGGCGGAAACCAATTTGCGATAATTCCACGCTTCTCCACCATGTACATCATGAGAGTGTTGCAGGAGTTCAATTTCCCCCTGTTGGTGACTGAAAGTCAGTGGGAACGACGGTGATTTGACCAGGATACAAACCACAAACAACTAAACGGACACGACGGACAAAGTCCTCCAATTGAACAGCCGCATGTCGACTGTCGCTGATGGAAAACCTTTGATTGGCTCTCAGAGCCACTCAGAAAGAGATCGAGGGAACAGCCACGCGTAGAGAAGCCGTTCTGAAGTTTGGAAAGTTCTACGAGAAGCTTATTGTCAGTTCTTTCTCCTTGCATACGGATTGATCGGATAGGATCTGATAATATTTTCCTGATGGCTCGAGTGAATTGTTTCTGGTACGCGAGGCGCCAAGAGAAACCGCGTCGGACGAATCGGTGGCAACGACAGCAGAGACGACGAAGCAGAAAACATGAGCATTACTTAATGAAGTGTCTTCCCACGCAGATTTCTCTCGCTGCGAGCACCCGAAGGATCACCTGAGGATCCCTAGTGAGAAGCAATGCCCATTTCTTCTTCTGTCGCTGCTCTAGACGTTCGCAGATCGAGGAAATCCCATACTTTCGGATGCGGCCACAGCGGGCGCCACAGTCTGCGGCGGGCCGTGAAGAGGAGGACCTTCGGAACATTTCAACAACAGCGGTAATGGATTTGGATTCGGTTGGCTTATTCGCGGTGAAAATGCCCTTCCATTATTCAAATTTATTCCTTTATCGATTCAGCTTTCGCGATTATGAACCGACCAACGAACGAACGAACGGACTAGGCCTGCGCGGTCGATCGGTCCGTCGGTCGCTCGGTTTGTCAAACGCCGGTGGAGCAAAAAGGCGCTCAACCGAATTGCAATACGTTCGCGAACAACTTTCCGCCACCAACCGAAGAAGCATCCTTGCAAGGCCCTGGAGCGTCTTGCCATTTGGCAAAGTCCGCGAATGCCCACCACCTCGACCTGAGCTTTCGAACGAGCGGAATCATTAGGCGACTCGGTGGTCGCTTGTTCTTGGTCCGATGCGCGAACGATTTCGAGATTAGGTTGCCGCTTGCCTGGCTTCCAGAATCAAGATCGAAGTCGAAGTCTAGTTGTGAGTTTTTGAGGACAGTCGGATGGTAGGGCAGTCGGTTGCCAATCTATTACAATCACAGTTCCTCGTTCTCGGCCGAACTCTTATCGATCGATCGATCGATCAATCGATGTCATCGATAACGGCCACAATCATCGTGAATAACAACAATCAACAAGATGATGATTCGCGCGAGATCCAAGATGAGAGGAAAGATGAAGACTCGGCAGTCTGACGCGAGCACTTGACTCTAATCTTATATACTATACAGCTGAAAATATTTGAAAATTTACGGAAAATCACTCAGAACTGCGCTTTATTGGCCACATCATCCAAGAGCGATTCAGATGAAAACCTGGGGACCGATAAGAATTGATTTCGCTTGGCACCCAAATGATCCTTCGAACTATCTACCATCCCAATTATAAAATATGCACGTTGGCGTGGCTCGATGGTAAGCGTGCTTGTTATGTGAGGCAACTTGAAAACTGACGGTCGTGGGTTCGCTCCACGGCCGAGATGAAAGCAATCTCAATACCTTTCGAGTCCAGCGCCCGGAAGAGTTTGGAGCAATATGGGTTCCAAAATTCTATACGCTGCACCCTCAGAGATTTGGTCATTCGCTGTGACCCTAGATCTCGAGAAAGACTAAGCCTCGTGCGGCGTCTGCAAAGACCCAAAGTTTTGGTTTTTGGGGACGAGCTTCGAGACGAGCTCGATCGGTCTCGAAAGAGCGGATGCCACGGAGGTGACATCCGTTGGCACCGTGCGAGGTAAGAAATCATTTTTCAGTAGAGTTCTGGTCGAATCGGTTCAGACTCGATAGATTTTTCGAGAGTTCGAGCTTTTGCAATTTTTCTGGTTGGAAGCTGTAGTCAGCGGAACAGGGGCATATCCTCGGTCTCGTCCAGCCCGCCGTCGGAAGGGTTCTCCCAGGAGAGAGCACGTGACCCTGAGAAACACTTATCAGCCGAGTTTCCGAAGCGAACCCAGCTCAGAAGTTCAGAGCTGGGGGCACTTTGGTCAACACGGCGGAAAATGTTGTACCATCAAATGTTGGGCACGAAAGCGATTAAAAGTTTATCGCGTCCTTCGGCAAACATGAGCCTCTTGATCTTATAACGTTTTATGGTGATGTCGGGCGCTGAATGAAGCAAATCGGGTTTGGGACTGATCATCCACCGATGCTGCGTCAGCTGACCACCTCAAAACTTTTTTTCGCTGCTGAAAAAGTTGAGAAAGTCAATGTCCATCGGAGCGCCCGCCGCTGGGCCATGGAATTCGTGACACTGGCGTAAAGAGTTTTCTCCTTTTCGATGATACGAACGCTTCATGAAACGTGAGCAACTTGGTCATCATCCGAGAGAGGAGAATTTTCGGGTTGCGAGAGGAATTCAACATTTTTCCCAGGCGCTTCCTCTTGCGAGAGATCCGTCAAAAATGAACACCAAATTTTTTTTTGGGAATCTCGAAGAAATTACGAAAGCTCAGTCGCGTCTCAAGCATGAGCTCGTCTACCCGGTGAAGGAGCTCACAGAAAACCGCGTCTTTAGTAAAGCTTGCCAGTGAGCCAACGAGCGAGCACCCCTTTTTTGTCTCAGTCAGAAAAAAAAGAACACCGGTTGGAGACAAGCCGGAGAATAAGACGTTGGATGGCGACGGCGCGAAATTTATGACGTCCACTCCTCGGCGTAATCTTATGCCGGCGCTTCTTGATATCTTCATTTGGTTCACCCTTTAGGTTTTTTTTTAATTTGGCGCGGGGTCCAGTCGTCCGGCTGGCGGCAGTGGCAGGAGAAGATTGAACCAAGAGCCATCCTTGAGGCTCGCTCCGTCAAAGCTGACGGCGACGACGACGGCAACCCAACCCTGGTCGATGCTTTCGCGGCCGCTCAGCGGATAGTGTGATTGCTTTTTTACGAGGATCACGGTTCATTATACGAGGGATAGACGTCAATCACTTACTCACTCACTCAGCAAGTCAGCAAGGGGACTCGCTCGGGCTCCAAAACCGAATCTTAACGAGGAGTCGATGTTGGCAAATTGCTGCACGCCTTTGACTCCCAATACCCGTTGTTGAAGAATCACGACTGGACTTTTTTTTCTTATTCCACGATGGCGGACTCGATGTACGGATATCATTTCCAGTAGAGTTCCACTAGGTTGGTAAGAGCCGCAGCCATTCAAAAACTCACGGTGCTTGAAAAATCCAGAGTTTTCGGAGTAGGTTGTGTTCCTGTGAGTCGGGAGAACGTGGCAGAGCAGTTATCTCGGATTTTTTCCACGAGAATTACCAAGCTGAATTTGATTTTTCACCAATTTTTCATTCGCTCGCTTGTTTGCTCGCCAGCTCGTCATCCAAATGATTACGGTCCGCCGCTCCCGAGAAGAGAAAAAAAAACCGGAAAAATGCATTAGTTGAATTTCATTATGTTCATAAAAATGATGTTGGAATAAATCATGTTCTTGGGTGTTCCACTAAGAAACTCTTCGAGTTCCTCGTGGACTCGTTTTTCTACGATTTTTGTGCATCGTCGCGAAGCCTATCCGAAGTAGTTCGGATCCGCATGATGGTCATCAACGTCATCGCATTCATCCGAATAGATTCATTGCCGATTCAACTCTGATAGTAACTTTGAAGATAGTAAGTGGTTCACTTTTGGCTTTAAGCTGACCAGATAGGCGATTGGTCAGCCTCGATAAAGGAACTCTAGCTTTCCGCATAGATCTCATGCGTCGAATGGTCGCTGGAAATAGTTTCTTGTAGGGTGTCGGAACGGCGCGAACTGCTACGCCGCGAGAAATCTTCGATCGGGTCTCGAAGCTTGTTGGGTGTTCCGGAATTTCGGCGACGGCGACGGAAGAATGACGAGCAGGTTAATGTCAAGCTCGTTTCAGATGTAATAGCCACGCGTATGCGACTAGAGGCTCGTGAGATGTTTCGTCGATCATCACCGCATTCGATAAGAAATAATTTGATAAGAAATCATTCGTTTCGATAAAAAGGAGATAGTCTTCGATTATTATCGACGATACATCATACGCTTTGAATTCCTTCTTAAACGAGTTCTTCCGCAAGATGGAACTGGACCACCAGGAGCCTGAGCTCAACTTTCTGCTCGATTTCGGTATTCCGACTCCTCCTGGTGCTTCTCAATCCTCTTCGAGCTCCCCTCAAGATCAGAAATCAGTTATCGAAATCGAAATACGCGAATGGTGGCGAGGACTCAATACATTCTAGAGTTTCCCGGTCTTCCGATTGAGATTTTCCCGTTCGGTATATATCGTGGTAGATGATGGGAGTACCTTCATTTCAGTTGAACTTTAAAACGTCTGACCCTTTTTATTTGCGTTGAGAAGTCCCTCACTCAGTTTTGAGTTGGTTCCGCTCAGATGCGAAACGCTGACCAGCAGCTACCACCGTCGTCGTCATCAACGCCGGCTCCGGCGCAGCACCACCAGAGTAATAGCTCATAAATTCAAGACTTGAGTATCCAGGCGGCGTAATTGGAGCCAACGCTTATCTCATCTCTTACAAGCCTGTTGACGTCTGCAATTTTTCCAAAAAAGAGGAAGCAACATACTAGCCGCGGCTCTACTCGATTAATATCTTTGCTTTGTTCGATTCTCCCTGTTGATTGACGAATAATCCTCGAACTCCTTCGATCAACTTTGAAGTGACCGGAATGATTTGGGATTGATTCGATCCGCTGACTTGAATCGATCCCTTTCGGGAAATCGCTTATAAGGAGAAATTTCCCGTAACTCGATTCCCTCCTTAGATTGATGATTCCGGAAACACCTTTTTTTCTCAAAGAAGCATCCCTTCTTCTCACGTTTCTACGGTCACAGAAAGTGTCCGAGCTGAATCCTCAAAATCTATTTTTAATTATATTGGACAGAGAATTCGATTCATCACAGCGATGTCCATCCATTTCAGAAGCACGGAATGCCTTGAGCTAAATGGTTTCAAAACTTTTTTTCTCGGAGACGACTTCTTCCTGAAGCTACAGGATGAGCACCCGGTGAGAAACAGTGGTATTAGTCCGAACGATTCATCGCGGCGAACGTAAATGGAAGATGGTATGGTTATATCATTCTATTCCTGAGGAGAGGTCGAGACATGTCTAGAGGATTTTACATCCTCTTCAGAACTCAAACCGTATATCTCGGAGACATCCCGTCCACCCACTCACAGCCAAGCATGGGAAAGATGGGTTCTGTGTTGTTTTCAAATACGTATACCGCCCCTCCTGAGGTTCAAGTTCCTCATCATGAAATCATCGCAGTCGATGATGGAGCAAGGCACGTGACCTGGACATTACCATTATTGGCATTATCTGCCAAAAGCACAACCGTCTCCTCAGTATATTGATCGGTGCCACCCCTATTACGACCATTAGCGCTGATTTGAATAATCAGCCAGTTATCGGGAAGTTGGAGAACAGCTCCGAAATTTCCGCTGCGGTCGGCGAGCGCGTGCGTTCGCATAGTTTCCATTCTCACCATTCGCCGAACCTAGTTGCCAATGCCGTACCACCGTCAAAAACTTGCGATGAAGATTAACGGTCAGGGCGGCAAAACGCATATTTTTCCCCGGATACGTTGTTGACGTTGTTCTTTTCCTCGCTTATGGAGATGCGACAGCATCGCTGCCGTTTCGTCAAGAACCGGTAAATGTAGGGAACCGAAAGTCAAACAGAAACGATGATGTTGCCGTTGATCGCAAAATGGGGCCAATTCGGGGTCCTTAGCATCGCTCCTCAAAGGCTCCCTTCGAAACACAATCGGACACCGCCACCACCGACGCCATCGTTGCTGCTGCTGTTGCTGCTGCTGTACGTGGCTGCCACGATCGGTAAAGTCGCGGCTGCGTCGTCGACAATAAACGCACTGAGCAAGGGTTCCGTCAGTCCCACGTTCCGATTCATAGATGGTGCAAACCTTGCTACGGTTCGCCTAAGCGACGTACAGCAACGCTTAAAGACAAAGTCCGCGCGAAGTCACACGAACCGCCGTCCGTACTATACATTCATTCGGTGATAGCGGCGGCTATTGTGACATCACTTCTCCACTGGACGGACAACACCTTCGACAAAAGACGCTCCGATAGCGATAAGGAAACAATTAAACAAAAAATACCGTTTTATTTTTGTATCAAATACACCCTGCCTCGTGTCGCCGATTTTGGTCCCTGTGTGTGTACCGTTGCGCTCGGTACCGGTCATCACTTTGGTTCCTCCTTTTTCGGACAATCTTTGAAGGAATCCGGGAAGAGCACGATGCTCTTCCCAAGAACATTGATACAGGAGGTTTAGGAGTCAGGAGATTTGGGAAGTTCAGGAGATTGAAAACTACGAGGAGGAAAGAATACATTTTTTCTCGCCCTGAAATCATGGCGCGCCATGGCGTGGTCGCACCATCGTTTGGTGTCGAGAGCCTTTGCTCACCAATCTTCCCTTGTCGGAAACAAACCGAGTAGCAACTAGTTAGTTGGGCGTTCTTTCATGGGATCCCAAGACGTTGGTCAAGCGCTTTCCCCTCCTGGGTCACGATCAGATTTCGTCTTTTACCTCGCGGCCAAAAAAAGCGAACGCCAAGGAGTTTCCGCTTATCGATGTCATCTCATCGTCGTCATAATAGCTCTTTATCGGTAGACGACAGAGAGGAACTGTTGACTGAAAGCTTATCAGTGGTTATCTTGAATGAACGTAGCGACATTGGGACAACGAACGAAGACGGAACACCGCACGGTGATTTCACTTTCAGTAGCCTACCGTATCTTGGACACTCGAGAACTGAAGATGAGTGAAAGTTGAATATGATGCCCGGGTGGTAAGGAGTTGCTCGATTGCCAGACTCGTTCCCAGAAAAAAAACCGCGGTCGGGCACGTTCGCTCTTAGCAATTACTCAGCATGAATTCAGAACGCATGTGCGGTCTGAACTTTCACGGTGGTGCTCGGGTGTTTGCCGAGCGAAGTTGTTACATTTTTGGATTCCTAGATTTTGAGCAGGCGATGAGAGGAAGCCTCGCTGCAGTATCTACGACGATTAAACCGAATTACTGCCCGAAGAATGGGAGAAAAATTAGCTTTCATGTGTGGATGGTCACAGTCGTTCGACTCGTGCCATCGCAGCATTGGTAAACCAACGGTCGGGCCAAGACCACCGCTGCCGGAGTTCCGTCCGGCACCGATGGCCGTCACATCTCACCGTGCAAGAGTAGCTTTTGTTTGGGTAACAAAACGTTATCTCTTTTGAAGGAGCATTTCATGATGGAGTGGAATACCGTTGCGGACCTTTGGTCTGATTAACTTGCATATAAAGTTGAGGTTCAACTTTTGTCTGACTGAGCAGTCTGTTTTATGCCGAGTCATATTTTTTTTTCTTCGTTCGCCGGGGCTCTTCTGCCGAAGAACGGCTTTCCAGTCAACTAACCATACAGCCTGCAGGCGATTCGAAAGAATTTTTGCACGTCCCGTGAGGTGAAACGGTGCGTTAGTTTAATTAGGTGAATTTTTGTATTGGCTGAGGTCGAGATTTTCTGCTCGACATGTTCATTCAGATGAGTCCTCGTCTGGTCGCAAAATCGACGCAATCCTCCGCAGCAGCGAACGAGCTCGTTTCGAAGTATCCTCCGCAGGAAATCCTCCGGAGGATCTGGCCAACGTCGGTCGGTGACGTACACCTGACACGTCGAAACGACTCTGGGACCAGAAACCTGAGGCAAGGGGAAATCTGCTCGCGGAAGGGTTGTCGATAAGAGGATTAAGGAAGGGAATTTATCATGCTTTCGGGGTCGTCAGGGTCAGTATCTGGTTTAATGACGGGACAACTTTTCAACTCTCTAATGACGCACGTGTCGCATCAAGAAGAATGAGAGGTTTCTCTTGACCTGCGGATTCTGTCCGATATTTCGCGAAATTTCAAGAATCGTGTCGCTGGAAACCATCGTGTTCCCCGGGAACGGTGATCTGTCCCCAGATACCGAACCGTTCTCCACATTCCAGCGTCCTGCCTCATTGGTAACGTAGCCGTTCCCATCCTGGGCGTTCAGGACAGTCTTTCATTCCGGGAAGGGTCTTTGCTACGTTCGAAAACAGGGGAATGACGAGAAGTGAAGGAAGGTGCCGTTGTTGAACGTGGAGGATCAGGATGTGATCGTGAACCGGATCGTCTCACGCAGAGACCGCAAATCGAAACAGAAGCCAGTAGCTGCTAATTGAAGCTTCCTTCTGCGACGCTGACCGCAGCTGACCTTCGTGATCGATGGGGGATCCAACCATGTGATGAGTTGAGTTTCCGCATCATGGAAGATGGATCAATTTATTTCGTATCTATCATTCGGTCAATTTCCTTGAGTCATTGTGAACCGAATCATAGAGGAATCAGTGCAATCATTCGGCACTTCATAATCGGTAACAGTGCATCTCTTCATGTTTCTATCAATCTATCGTGATCTTCCTATCGCTCAGATAGTGATTCGAACGAAGTTTGCTTTTACGTCGAAGTCTACCGTCTTACACTTTGGTTAATTATATCATCGATCCACTCGATCTTTCCACAGTCCTGAAACTCAACAACGCCGTGTGTGATAAGACTGACATGAGTTCCGGTGTCGGGTCGACGTGTTCCGCAGGCAGCAATTCGTTCAGGTGATCAACTTACTTTCGATTTTTTCATCCAGGCGAAGAATGAGACACAATAATCTCCAAAATGGTGTTTCCAATAAAATCTCGGGCGGGTGAACTACGCGTTGCGTCGTTGGGACATGAGATTTTTGAAAAAGCTTCCTGGCTTGTTCCCTGAAAGAAAATACGTTTCCATGTCGACCAGAGGGGCGTCCTTTCTAAGCGAAGATAATCCGTAACCAGGCGTCAAACTCCTGGAAGAAGGGAGCACTGCAAGAAAGAAGTTTTGAAGGCGGAACGGCGCGTGTTCCGCGTTTCCGGAGAAAATCGCATCGACGTCGCCCCGCCTAGATACGACCTCAGAGACGCTAGAGGATCAGGATAGGATTTGCGTCGCATGAAATGATGAAACTCTACCATTCCACACACATTACATGGGGCACTCGGTATGAGCAGAAGATTGAACGATTCATTCAGAGGTCAAACTTTCAAGTCAAAATAAATAACTGCCCGTGCCGACTCTCATCAAGCCCTTGAACGATGCCCATGAAACCCTTCGTTCCACATAATGGACGAATGGAGACCACTCGACTGCGAATCACTACATCAAGCTGGGAATGGGAAAACTGAATTCCCGAGCTCTGCTCCCGAATCAGGTGAAGGGAGGTGATTTGCGGATTTGCGCACGCGACTGTATCCAAAGGAGACCTAGTACGGCGGAATCGAAGAGAAGACCAGAATGCGACTGAGCCATAAAATTTTAAATTATGGGTAATTTACCCGCTACGGTCGTAAAGTTCCTTGGATGTGTTTATGAGTAAATGACTGTAATGACATCGAAGCTTGATTCCGAACAGCTATCGGACACGCTGCGGATAGATTGAAACGTCAGTCAGCTGGGAATGACGCTGAGCTGACATCTTGGATTGAGGACAAGGCAGACAAATTCCCCGTCGCTTTGATTCCTCATGGGAAGAGATGAGCAGTGGCCATCCTTTAGGTGACGTCTACTAAAGCTTGGACACATACTCCTAAAATCCTTGGTGATAGGGTCTCCTTGGCCGTGTAACGGTTTTCCTCGGTCCACAGAACGAGCGCTTCGCGAAACGGGGACGATGATGGCAATGCAAACCTTATACTCGAGCAGTGCTATCGCCGCACAAGAGGAGGAAAAATAAAGGCGCAGAGAAAGATAGATCAGCAAATATCTGGGTGGCCTTCTTCGACAGAGCGCTCAATCATCTTTTACGCCGCTCGGAGCCGATTCCGATGAGAGCCATCGACAAGCGAACGAGCGAACGGTCGTATTGCGGATTTATCCAAGTTTGTCAGAGTTGGGAACAAACCGCATTCCGGGTGACATGTTTTCTCGCAAATGACATCGGACCGAACCGTGCGACAGAACTCGTTGCCGTAATTGTTCGAGCGCCCACGATTGTCCTTCGCGACTCCCCTACCAACAACCACAGCTCGGGAACCTTTCTTCAGATGCAATTAATCAGCAAACTCGCCGTGTGACCTCTCTCAGTCACTTTGGAAAAACTGCGAGCGAATTTCCGGAATTTTCACTCTTGAAATCACAGACTATCCCAAAAATTCGAAATCAACCCCGGATTTTCTTAAAAAACTGCGCGAAATCGAGTCCTGGAAGACATCGGCAACAGGACAATCAAATGCATTCGAGTAAAACGGAACGCCGATGACCGATGTCAGCTGGACGCGCATTATCAGCTTTTATAGGACACACACGTGCTCCGATGATTGTCGACGCCCGAGACTATTCCGATAATTGCAGCAATGAAAAATCTTTCTACACACGTTTCAGAACAGATCGTAGAAGCCTTCTTTTTCGTCTCCGTTTTCTTTCCCATCCCGATTTTTGGGCTGGTTGCCGGAGAGCGGGGGACTTTTCAGGGAATGGAGAAGAAGAACAACCCCGTGGTATGCGGAAACGAAGGGGGAGACAGGACGAGGCAACAAAACCCACCGACGGTATTCATGCATATAAGAAGAGATAACCAGCTCTCATCCCGAAGCAAAAACAGATCGCGAGGATGTGGGCAGAACTCGCTCAAGTAGCGTGCAAGAGTGCTAGCGGATCGGAGCAATGGTAACCGGCGAGATTGACTTGACTCTCGCACATGGTGCGCTCGTTATTTCATTAGAATCCTTCATCTTCGTCGATAATTCCTCAAGATTTATTAGATCCAAGCGAAACAATCAGATTGTTGGTTCCGTGGCCCAAGACAATCAACTATATTTGATCGTCTCCTTAGTTGGCTGCACACCGTCAAGACGAAGCCGCGAACGTAGTAGATGGCGCTCCTCAAGTGCGCGCTTGCAGGCCATTTCCATAGCCAAAGTACCTCAAGCCTGAAAGCGAAATAGTCTAACCACCTTTATGCTGCTCATCTTTATCTCAACGGTCGGACTCAACAACTACGCTTCCTTAATAGGTCTTATATGTCCAAGTTCTGCGCTGATGCCCAGAAGTGCTGTCACCTCGTGAACCATTGTACATCCTGCTTTTCCATCTACCACTCCACGTTTCTCTCAATCTTTATCGCAGAGAGCAGAAAAGCAGAAAAAAGAGATGTCACCCCGTGAGTCACCTCTGCTCAATAGCTCGACCAACAGAACGGTCGCTGGAGTAAATCATCATGCTAAATCATAATAGCCATCCCCAGTTCTGTGTGAGTCCGGAGCGCGCCGAGCTTGTTCTCAGCCAGGTAACTTTCTCGACATTTCAACATCCAAGGGAAGACAGAACTCCCTGGGTATACTGAGTTTCATGTTTATTTAGGGCCGCTTTCTGCCAGACAGCAATCGACATCGTTGCCGTGGAGGTAATTTCTAGAGCGGGAATTAGGTAAGGCAAATAAAGAGCTACGATTGGACGTAATCAGGGTACTTGGCAGTTTCTGGCAAAATAGGACAGTCATAAGACCCGGCCATAAGTTGCGTAAGTTCAGTAAGTTTCAGAGTGTTTCTGACTGGATTTGCCTCTCTGAGCTGCCAAACGTCCGATGGACGACGAGGCTCAATATACGTCACGGAACTTCAATTTAAATCGAAGACGTTCCGTGCGAGAAACGGTCGCTTCCTCCGCGAATTCCACCGGAACGATGCCGAGTCATTAGCGCACAGAAAGAAATTTCAGTCGAGAAATGGTAGTTGGTCCAAGCAAGCTTCGTTCCGTCTATGAAAGATGGATTCCCGACTGGCCCACCGGTTGACTGCCTGGTTGTTCACTCTCTTGATGTAAGTCAAACATATTTGACACAGATTTGCTGTTAATGGCACCGACAGCGGTGCTTTACCATCAGGGCGATGAGCTTCTCATTGTAATTGTCCGTCCGTCCGTTTGCACAGTTGCCTAGCCGGATCGTTGTAGTAGCACGTATCATATTTACGTCCGACAGAAATTTCCACCGCGGCCGTTCAGTGTTTTGGACTCTTTCTTGAACGACGTTACGCGTGCCGGAACACATGTGATAAATCATCACCTGCGCTAATCCGACTGCTTATCTGCTGATTATCTCAGGCAGTGGCTGATTCTCACGTCACAGCCCCCCTCGTCATCCATCTAGCCATTCAGTCCGTTGCTACAGTTTCCGTACAGAAGGCGCTGCTCACCGACGAAGGCCGACTTTGTACATGTCCGCGCAAGATTGGAGTCTGCCGAAGTTCATTGCCGTGAATTTATGAAAACCTTGATCGTCGCAGCTCCCGCGGACAATTCCGCCGGGGAGCATTTTGTGCGGAAACTCAGACTGGACAGGATCGAATGTTGGAATTCGAAGTTGGAAGACGTACATCTACATCTTACGTTCGAATACATATATCTTATCACTGGAAGGGTATTTTCTCGAGAATCGGCGCTTCGATTGAAGATTGCCGCCCGAGGAAATCGCCATACTTGCCGTACCTTCGCTACCCGGGAATCATCCGCCGCTCATCTTAATGAAAACCGTTCGCATCTTGGAAAGTCGTGGTGAAAGATGAAAAATAGAATCATCATTCTTCCAGGGTCCCGAAGAGGGTCCATGTATGTACGCTGAGCTTGTTAGGCAAACGCCGAACGTTGTGGATGGCTTCCGCAATTTCGGCGGTGCCGAGCAAGTAGGTAGGTAATTCGATTCAACTTCTTCACGACATTTCTGTGCTGACGCGCCTTCTACATAGTGATTGTCGCCGTCCAAGTTCTCGGGTGACTTATGATTCGTCTGGGTGGCCCATAACCGAACTCGCTTGCACTGCTGCTTGAACGAATTCCAAATGGGACACCCAGATTAGAGGCAGCCCCGTTTGTCGTTGGACGAAAATCGACTTTTCGAGACAGAAAGTGTGTTGTTACAACGGGACTCGTCATCGCCGTCATCATTGTCGTCTTCAAAGCCATCACCGGAGATAGCCAGGTATCATCATTATCAGAACAAAATGGCCACCCAAGAAGAAAGGAAAACAATCGAACATTTCGTCGATGAGTAGAGCACTGTGGCACCGACTTCAGATTCAGACAAAAGAGGGAAGATTTCGACCTCTCCTCGAATTCAGTGCTAATGTCGAGCAGTTCCTGCTATTCCAGGCTGGCACGGCTCGCATAACGGAGACGAGATGCCGATCGAATCGATGACGAATCGTTTGTTGTTGGCAACCCTTATCGAAGACGGAACGTGCATCGCATATCGAATATCTGTTGTTCCTTCGGCGCATCGATCGGGAGAAACAAATACCGTCATCTGGAAGAGCAAGAGCTCTAGACCAAGCTTTCAGATTTTCGGGATTCGTACCGAGCTGAAGGTCGGTGGCAAGCGAATGTTGTCCCAGTCATGGTTTTTGTTCGTGATTTTGTTCAAACAACGTCATCGCAACAATAATTGTGAACGATTCTGCCGATGGTTCTAGTTATGCTGTTGGTCGAGGTGTTCAAATTGTATAAATACGCAATTTGAATGATTATTTCCTCTCTTCGCGTGATCATTCGTCTTTCCTGCCTGGCTGACTCTTCAGCTGACTGATGGTAAGCTCGCCCGCCGTCGGCCGTGGTATGATGGAATTTGGCTTCGGAACATAAACACCGCGTGCTCGTCGATGGGACACAGACGGCTTCTCGTTTCATTCATCGCTGCTCTCCCGGACCGCCTGGAAACCAGGGTGCACACAGTATCACAGTATCCGCGATGTGCGAGTGGACGCTCATGAGCCCTAGCTGAAGATGAGCTCCGCGGCGATCGCGGGAGTCCTAGTGAGAAGTTGAAACAACCATTGAGCTCCGAAATTCATATGACTCAACCGTATTGGTATTTTTGACTGTCGTATCGTATGCACATTTCTTGGTGAGCAATCATATATGAAGTTGGGTTGACGGTGGGGTTTCCCTCTCTTTGAAGCTAGATGCCAACTAGCGGAAGATGAATGAGCAGCTTAACTACTTCTCCGGTTTGACTGTAACCCAACTATTACTCCCAACCGAACAGTTCGCCACAATCCGTGATTGCTCCAGATCGAATCCTACAGTTCAAGTCTCATTACGGTCGGACGTCGTATCCTGTGTTCCGTCGACGAAGCCAAACGCGAAGCCTCGCCGCATGGCGAATTGTCAAGATGAGCGGAACTTTCGGGCGAAGATATGAAAATTGACGATTAATTGTCCATTTAGATGACGATTCGTTGATAAACAGCGTTAAAATCGTTTATGGGCTCCATGGCGCGCGGTGCGAAGCTCTCGCTACCGATTCGACTGTCGGCGGTCGGCCAAGTGAGGAAAATCATCGGAAACTACTCTGGAATCCATTACAGAGCATCTGGAAGCAGTTCATGCGCAAGATCTATGAATGGTTATCTATTTTCTGTCAAACGTTTCGGTCGCACAGGCGAGGACTCGCCACCGATGTCAATAAGTGGCGAAACCGATGAAACTTCAGTAGAGCCCCACTGCCCCTTCCGTTCTCACGGCATTCTCACAGGCGAGACACATACTTTACTTCGTACATGTTCAGATCCTACAATCTGGACTCTTGGTATTGTTATATGGCACTTCTCCACGGGCTG
This sequence comes from Neoseiulus californicus, assembly GCA_028455905.1. Lineage (NCBI taxonomy): Eukaryota > Metazoa > Arthropoda > Arachnida > Mesostigmata > Phytoseiidae > Neoseiulus > Neoseiulus californicus. The sequence goes on along the minus strand of JAMQGS010000005.1, from coordinate 1,060,040 downwards.
CGAAGTCAGCGAAATCCCGCCGAAGCTGTCAATCGAAGTTGGCTGATAGCGATTCTTTCCGTCTTCTCCTCGGCGATCTATGGCGAAAGAAGAAAAAACAACAACAACATCGCCAGTAGAATGTTGTAAATTCTAGCTCCTGTGTGCGCGTTTATATTTGTATATACAGATACAGATATACATTCCGATCGCATCTCCAGGCAACGAACATCAGGCACGTATTTCTTTCCTCTTTAGGAAGGTATTTGTTGTGACCGGAACGTTGGCTCACTCGCCAGCTCGTCGCTTCACCTACGTGAGCGATGAAAGCAAGAATAAGCAATAAATCTCGAACAAACACATCGTGACGCAGTGATAATATTGTACACCGATCTCTGTTGGATTATATTGCACCGTCACCCGAGCTCTTGATGCTTGGACGGAAAACCCTCATCTTATCTCCTTCTTTTTCTACGTTACTGTGAAGTACATAGCTCGAGATGTGAGATTCACCAACGCATTCCGGTTCCGATTCGGTTTCGATTTTGATTCGTATCGCTCGAAGAAATGGAGTGAGACCACAAGGGGCACTCTTCAGCATGAAGTTATGATCGTCCTCGTTTAGGAATCGCTCCTAAATCAAATGAAGTTCATATATTCAAAAGAAGAGAAAACGGAAAAGAAGAATAAGAAGAACGAGGGAACTGAAATCAGAGCAGAAAACGCAAACGATCAGAGAAGTAACGGACAATCAATTTCCTGAAAAACGGTCGGTCCTCGTTTTCCCTGACAGGACGAGGATTCATCTAACTTGACCAGATCAGATTTGCTCAGGAAACAGGGTAATTTTGCCAAACCAGATGACCACCGACCAAACAACAGAACGAATGGACGGCAGATCTCGCGTGAACTAGTGTGCTGTGACCGGTGTCTACCGGTACAATGCTCACCTGAATTTATGACAAACCCGATAAGATAGATCACAGGTAAGAGGTAGTAAGTGATTATTATCTTATCGGCCGTAATTTTCTCCAACGGGTGGTCACGAAGAGTGGAGGGGGTGACGATGAACGCGAAGACGTCGACGGCGAGCGATCCTTATGGAGGACGGGACGCAAGAAGATATTCACCGGGATATGGTCGAGCTGTTATCAGTTATCAGATGGCAAACGCCGCGCACAAACGCGCAAGCACACATGGCAAACACTCTCACTTCAAAATGGTCAGCCTCTCCCCTTTTTTCGCGCCAGTCAGCCGGCCGGCCGTCCAAGCTGCCAGCGATGCCGAAGTGGCTCACAGAAGAAGACTGCGACTCGCGAAACAGCTTCCCTTCGGCTGGATAAACCACGTTCTGTCACGAGTTCGTTTGCCCTTTGAGAATCAACAAGTGTGGGAACTTCCTCCCTGGGAACTCCTGAAGGACTCCTGCGTTTCTCCTCAAAGGACTCATTGCGGGTGTCTAGTAACTTCGCTTAAGCCAGGATCGTCGTGCGTCACTTGATCTTTGGAAGTGCGCGCAAGTCATCAAGTTCGGTGATTCGGATCGTGTTGAGTAGGTTTCGCCGCCGATTGAGCTCCTCAGTTTGATTCAAAGTGACTACCTGTGTTGTGCCAGCGTGGATGAACAGTTATGTATCCCACATGGATTCCGAGGATTTTAAGCTGACGTCATCCAATATTGATTCTTAATCGTTTCGAACCGAGGTGAGTCTCAAGGAGTTTTCCACATCGACCAGTCTAGAAAACCCTGGATGAGAACGACCGTCGATCGTCGTTCCGGGGGTTCCCGCGGGAGTCGGATGCAAGATGCGGTTAAAGGACGATAATTAGAACCGTAAAAATCGGCGGTAAAAGCCATCGAGTCGGACAGATTAGTCTCCATAGGATGAAGCTGGAGAAGAAAACCTTTCGCGACGCAATTTTTCGTGCCGGACATATTAGATCGTCTGACATCCAGACGGCCCGTTAAAAGTGCGCGACTGTCGGCTTTCGATTTTCCAAAATCCAATCAAACGCGGTTCCACACAATGATTAAGACGACACCATTTCATTAATGTGGACATTTTGATGCCTAGAAGCGACTGTGTACAGCGTTTCGCATTAGCTAAATTCCGTCACGTTACTCGATCTCGTCTCGTGTTTTTTTCTTCATTTTGGTTTTTCACACGCTATTCATGGCTGGTAATGCGGGCCATCGAGAGCTTCAACTCGGCTGAGGTTCGAGGGTCAGTTTGTGTCATCTACGTATCATGCTGTTGGAGAGAACTGCTTTAGTTCCTGTAATCGACTCAACGGGTTTGGTGGGTGAATCTCCAAGCGGGATTTCGATGGGAGAGGGTTGGTAAGGTGGCGAGATCAACATTTTGCCAAGACGCCTTGGGATCGCAACGGAAAACGTATCCCATTCATCCTCAAGAGACGATATCGACGACCCAGTAACGGGCCGCGGAGATCCCGAGTTCGCCCACTCCGAGTGTGCCACCAAGTACCTCAATCTTGTTCTCTTGTTTCTGCGTCTGGCAGCGGATGAATTCGGCTGTCCGACCAACTCGCATTCTGGCACCCTGCCCACCTTTCAACATGGCACGTACAGTCCTTGATTTTGATAGATGGATGGACGAATGGAACGGTGGAGTTCCTGAAAATATGGAGTTTCGAGTTATCTGCAATATCGATCTTGTTTAATTGTTGTTCGTGGATTTTCATAGCTCCGGCCATTCCTCTGAAAACTGGTCAACTTGTTAGCGCGAACGATACCCGCCAATTAACTTAGTATTGATTGAAAGTCCATAAGACGAAAGTAGTGCGAGGCCACCGCCGGAAAATGAACGTCGATTTAATGCGGCGATGCTTCTCATCCGATAAGAATAGATCATCGTCCTCATCAACACCGCCGGCCGTACCGCCCGGTAGATAACGGCCGCGGCTTCTCCCTTAATTCTAAGTAGGAATCGTGATTCCAGTATTTGCACGTATGATCCGTCAGCAGCCACCTACCATGAGCATAATATATCATCGAAGGCTTCATGAAGAAGAGGCTTCATTTTTCACTTTTTGTTTATCATAATTTCTTCCGAAACGAGAGCTCCCTGGAAAGGAGTTGACCAAGCTCGAATAACGCAAGCCCTTAAGAGTTTCATTTGCGTCTGGCGTTCGCTTTGCCACGTCTCGTTGCTGAAGGAAACAAAGGTCCGAAAGCGCGCTTTGTTTACATCTAGATTCGGAATTTTCCCATGTTCAGAAAAAATGTTTTTCCAGAATTGGAAATAGGGAGAAATTAAGTCTGGAACTATGATTCGCGAACCATTCCACTCGTTCGGGACCACTTCTCTATGATATCACATGAGAAGTACGATTAGCGTCGGATGGAAGGAACTCAGCGAAATGTCGGCTGAAAAATTCTCAACAAAAAAAAACGCGGCCATCCTGCATGCTCAATCCTCGGTCATCGATAGTTGTCGAAGGTGAACCCGAAGATCTTGAAATGAATCGCGTTCAATACACTCCTGCTACTGCAGCGTTCGGTTCGAAACTCGGTGACATGTTCGATGTGGACCTTCTCTGATTAGAATTCGCATCGACTAGTGAAATTGGTGCGCTTCCAAATGGATGATCGAATCGATGATCACAAGACCATTTTTGTGCTCCGTCAGCAACATCGGACGAGCACCTACCAAACTATCAGCCTCGCGCCCGATCAATAATTCTGGAACGCGTAACAACCGTAAACAAACCCCTCGATCGAGAATAATAATTCGACTGGTGTCTCGACGAGTTCAACCCGAAAAATTCTCGCACTCATCCCCTTATCTGAAAGAGGCCAATAAAAATTCACAGACATTAGGCATTAATGAACTTATCCAAGTTTCGAGACGAGACCCCGAAGTAGCCATGCGCGCCCGAAGCCTCGTTGGCTTTGCGGCGACCTCATTCAAGACAAAGAAATTTTTCTACCGGACAAAAATTTTATGATTCCGGCTCGAACCTTCAGTTTTTGATAGAAACCGTAATAACTACAAAAACTTCCCTGTTTATTAAGGGCTCTCGGTTTGATATGATAAGTACTTCTGAAAGCAGCAACGGAGACGCGGAAGCGGTCCAACTGCTACCGTAGTTGAGCCGCGGTACGGCCGGCGCGGCGTAGATTCTTGTCGCGAGTGAAGACTTACTGAGTTTTATTGCATCAACACAGTATATATGTGTGTATTGTGAGTGTGCTCGTACAGTAGTTGAATTCGCAACGAACTCATAACAGGAAGCGTCGGAACGTGCTTTTAAACTCTCTTGTTGGCGTATTTCTCAACGCTCATTCCATCGTGATGGGGATGCTTCTTGTTGCGGGCAATTACAGCTGCTCGGACTACCACCGGCATCGCTAGCATAAATCATCACCTTGTTACTTGTGAACGCTGCACTTCTTCTGCTAGTTGCTGCTGCCGCTGCTGCTGCAGAAGCAGCAATAGCCGCTAAGCATCGGGCTCGGCTTGCGCTGCAAAACCAACCGGATTCCGGGCACGTATGATCATTTTCCAAGCTATGACCTCCAATGTGGAGCCATGCAAAAGCTTCGGAGCCCTGCTGTGGATCTCAAGCTCGGAGTTCTTCGGAAAGTCAACATTTATGATGAGCTTTCAAGTCGGACTCCGTGGCCGCATGCCGACCACGAAGTCAAGGACCTTGTCACGGTCCAGGATTCAAGAATGGATGCCCTGGAATATTCGGCCTTTAGAGGCGTTCGGAAGTCCCCCCCCGCCGTACCTTTGTCCGGTGGGCAGAGGTGGATTGAGGTGAGAGGATTGAGGGTTGGGGGGAGGGCTAAACTCTATGAAACAGGAAGTTCAGGCAGGGGAAGCTTTGCTTGATCGATGTTTTCAGTATCTTATACTTCGGAGCAGTGTTTAAGTCTTCGATTTTGATTATTGGTATTGAGGGTTCAGTATTTGATCAAGGAACGGTGCTCATCTCGTTAGAAACAAATCGTGAGCTTGCTTGTTCTGCTGGATGTTTGTATATGAGCTAACGGTTCGCGGATTCGCACTGTTATGGTTGGAAGAATCATGCCAATGGTTCGCTTCCCTGATGAGGAGGTCACGCCGCTAACTATCCGTCAGCGACTTCGCGGAGCGGCGGCCGCGCAAAAACTGGAGGAAAAGAAAAACGAGAAGCTCTTCTCCGCCTGTCTACATAGCTTAGTAGCTTTTTAAGTAAGTAACTTCGGCCACAAAGCCTACCGGAAATAATTGCCGTTCAAAACCGGCCGCTGGTGCATATTCAAACGCTCCTCCGTAGCTCTCGCTGGCATTGTCCTTCGCTTCCGCTCGAATCTCCTGAACAGTCTGTCCACATCCAAAACTATTAGATACCTATAACATGACGCTGGTAACCGGAGTGTAGCATTCTTCACCCGAATTTTTCAGAAGAACCAAAACAAAGAGACCAGCTCCCGCGTGTATCTGCAAAATTTTTCGTTATAAGCAACTTTGCCGTCAGCACCCGTCACCCAGGACGGTCTCATTAGCGGAGTGAGTCGTCCGTTTCGAAATCGAGACGTTTGCAGGGCGGTGAAGCGTCTCCGTTTGGTCCTCCAGTTTGCATTCCCGAGTAGTTTATCGTCGTCAACTGGAAAAAAAAAACACCGAGCTAGTTCATCATTTTGGCAACTTCGTGGAACGAGACGCTCGCAGTACCTACCTTTACTCCGCCAAGCGTACATGCAACGTCTACCTCCACGTCTACTTCCTTCATATCTTTTTCTGTATTCCGTTCTTGTGTCGATCCCGACCCGATTTTATATCTCATCGTCAGCCATCTTGAATTACTCCGACGTCGTTTTCGAATTTCGCTCATCGTGAAGTAAGTATACATACGGGCTTTGAAGCAAAGTTCACCTGACCACGTAAATGGGGCGGCCGTTTGGTTTTTCTTCCGTGGATCACCCCTTAAATCCGCGGAAACCGTTCGCAAAACGGCGGAAGTCAGTCCTGAGGACCACAAACCACGACGCAACGATGCTGGAAAACTGTTCTGCATGCGATTAATCAAATAATGGTGATCGATGGATCGACAAGAGTGCTTTGAGTTCTTGATGGATTAGGTATGAAAATTTCTGACCGAGCAAAAAGCGCCTAAAATAAACGGCTGCTCGCCATTGAATCGCTCGCCCCGGGTTCATCCCAGCTACCACCGCAATTTGTTATTGATGTCAAAATAATTCTATCGATCGTAATTAACAACCGTACCACCAGAGAAGCTACCGGCGAACAGAGCGTCGCGACTCCGGGCCAAACGCCGCGTCGTCGTTGCGTCTCGACTGAGAAGCACATTTCGGTGCTGTTGTTGTTTACAGATTCCCTTGATGTACCCTATTTTTCCTCGTTCGGCGCCGAACGCGTCGACGCAAGTTAATCCCGTTGGATGGAAGGCGATCAACGCCATGTATGCTATTACCTGGAATTCGTTTTTCCACGCCAGTGTCCGGATAATTTCCAAAATTGTGAGTCCCGTAATTTTTGATGAATAACCGTTTCTAATAACATCCGAGCGAAACGAGGCCAAGCTCGCGGAGAAAGTGACGCACCCTCAGCGACGCAAAGTGTGCGGCTCGACACCGACACTCAATCAGTTATCTTCAGAGAACGGTCTTCTGTCTTCGGTTCGGTCATCCGTGATTCTTACTTACGGGAGAATACGGTCCGGAAACGAGCCCCACAACCATCTCAGATCAGAGCTTTGAGAATTTCGGCAAACCCTTTCCCAAAAATGCTTGTATTCATCAAGTTATGTCAGCAAGATCTGAGTGGCCGACAGATATTGAATGCTCATCAACGGCTCCCCAACGATTGTTCTCCCTTTCATTTGCTGCAGAATCTTCTGCTAGGTGCACTTTAGCTTTCTGTGAATGTTTATCTACTTAGTCCACTTCTCTCTGCTCAGTCAGCGGTGTCGGTCCATGGTCGCTCATCCGTCATCCACTTCATTATTATTACGAGCTGCGTTCCTCTTGTTACTATAAATATATACCTAAATACTTATATATCTTTGTCGGCACAGCACGGCGCTGATAAGAGATCCGCCGCAGGCGCGGTGTTTATCTACGCCGGGTGATAGTGAAGGAGCAGAAGATCCGACCGGCAATGCGGCGGTGGCGGCAGCAGCGGAACAGATGTCTGTTAGGTGTTCCGTTATCTTAACGTTTTACGTTGGGAGGTCTGAGGCGATCCGTCTTCGCGCGCTTGCCACAGGGACTCCGGAACGCGTTGTTCGGGATGGAGCTTCCAACGCTTCACGCTTCAATCCTCTTCGCGCTCAACTCTTTGAACTCGGCGACTCGAGTGATCGATCCAGATGTGAAAAACCAAACCAACCAAAAAACCAAAAAGCATCGGCCTTTGTCAATTAAGATGGATCCCTCGAAATCAGGGCTACACTTTAACCGGATTGAGATCAGATTGCGACTCTGAACAATCTGGGTGCGAAATCCGAACGTAAATCATGATGATGATGCTGATGATCTCGAAAAAACCGAAGTTTCGGTTGACGACGATTTTCTTCCTTCGGCCTTCTTGAATTGCCGTCGACAGACATTCCAGGGCACGACGCTCGTTTTCAGAATGTTCTACAGAAAAACTACGACAACCATAGCCGGCTGACCTGTCTCATTGTCAGTCAGCAGTCGGCGTGGAGTATTAATGACGGGAATGCGTGTACTTCTTGTCCGATGAATCGGTAACCCTTGACTGTGTATGACCGTCGTATCGCAGGACCCAGCGTTCGTTTACGAAAGGTCTTCGGGTGACTCGGTGAAGAAAAGCACGGGGAAAAATCCGATCACGATTTGATTTATTTTTCTCGGATACTTTCAATTTGAAAACTGATGATCGACGCCGTGACAGCGCACTAATTCTTGCCTGGCGGATCGATTCCTTTTCTCCCAAGCTGCGAACCCTCGTTCGAAAATTCCAGCGTGGCCATACAACGCTCTGGAGTCTCGGGAACCGCAGCTCCGCATCGTAAACCAATATTCGGATCTGAAAGCGATGCAGTCTGCTTCAATCGATAAGTATATGGTAACTGACTTTGACGGGGGAGCGAGCGGAGGAATTGAATGGAGGGGGTTCAGGCTGAAGCTCTTGCGGAGCTGGAGGATTCAGGTGGAAGAGATCTGAAGCTTGCGGAACTTCCCACGCTCTCTCTTTGCGCTCGGGATGGTGGTATCGATGGCGAGGAAGGTGCGAGTTGGTCACAAGAGCTCCTAGCGGCGCTCAGCGCATCTGATTGATCGCGCCCAGCGCGCTGACGTAATAACACAGTAGTTGACAAGCTCTTGACGCGGCGATGATGAAGTCCATCACGGCCTGATTGGATTTTAATGACGCTGACTGTTCGTCTTCGCCACAGCTCTGTGTTCCCACCCCTGAAATTTGCGCTAATAGAAAAAGACCCGGAGCGAGACTAATCGACAAATCTACCGCTTGAATACCGCGCAAACGTGACTCGCGGACTCGATTCGGAAAAACTTTTGGAAGTTTCCTTTCCGGTTTGACAGTGAATGGATAACCTGATCCGATTCCGGAACGAATTTCTGAAACTCGCGCACTGTATAAGGTGAAATATGTATAGAAGATGAAGCTGAGCATGGCCGGAAAACGTGGGAGTTGGGACTGTTGGTGTTTCGCTCATCATTGGAGTGCTGTGACTCCTTCGAAATGGTTTTCCCAAAGGGTTCTCAACAGCAAGCCGTAGTTGTTTGTGTATACGATTGTGTCCGTCGGTGTTTGTGCGTTTCTAGAGCGGCGGTTGCCACTGTTGTTGGGTAAGAGTCGAAAGTTGTTTTTTGCTGCCAATAGGAGCAGCTGTGGAATTTCCATTTGAATGTCTGGTTTGTCGCCGTTTGCGTCTCTAGAACTGTTTGCAGTTCTTCCTCAAGACGTTTTCGGTAATTTCCATAAACGGCCAATTATCGCTTTTGGAGCCGTCGAACGAAGTTAACTTCGCTTTCAGTGTCTGATTTTCGTTTTTCGACGAGTGTTTCAGTTCTATGTAGTTTCCGTCTAGAGAAAGAGACGTTCCACGGAATGAATTCTAATTAACTCACGACAGCGAAAGCGAGCAGAAGTCTCGTCAAGCCACACGCAGCTCGTTTGCGTCCGCGACGAACTGTGTGGTACGGAAGGATTAGTTCCCAATTGATCCTCAGGCTTCACGCCCGGTTCTCAACAAAGGTGGGGAGGGGGAGGCGGAAATTCTGGGAAAATCCTGCAAACTTCAAAAAAACCCTGGAACCGATTGCCATTCTCGCGAACTTCTGGAAAATCTCGGAATCTGGAAATCGGAGATGCTATCTTCCGATCACAATGAACGCATTGCTCGTATCCCGTGCTTTCCCGTCCTCTTTCTTTTTTCGATTTGGGCGACCAGCGCAGCGATAGATGGGAAATATGCGACGAAAGTGCAGCAGCGACATGATTAACGAATAGAAAAAGGAAATCTGAAACACAGTTTCCCTATCGCCGCGTTGGAGTTGTTTCTAGAATTATAACTCGTGATTTATTTTCCGTCGGTCGCGACGTTCATGTCCATTACGAATCCGTTCATCGCCATAAAACGATATACTGCGAAAACTCCTCGTACGCTTGCGATAGCTCGCAATAATCAACACCGTGTGGCCGACAGTGGAATTCCCGTACGGCTGAGAAAGTTGTGAAAAACACGATCGAAAACGAATCGTCGAGGAATCGCCGGATCTGACCTGAGTGCTTGGTCAGAAGATGAATCGAATCGATTCTCGTGTCGAAGTTTTCCGTCGCCTCCGAGGTAGCCGTTGAGCTGTTTTTGTTTCGATCGAGCTGCTATCTCATGGATTGGAAATTTTTGTCGCTCAGCACTCCATGCAGCGGAAGGGAATGGAAAGATCGAAAATCAGTGATTATGGTTTCCGAGCTCGAAGATCGAGTAACGAAGGATGGTAGCCATCGAAGCTCGCAGAACTTAGACGTTGGAACTGCGCTGCCAAGTTCGCGGGAAAATCGCGAAAAACTGTCGATTTGAATTGGAAAACCGTCGGAAATCGATCCGATGGAATTAGCTGTGTGTGGTCCTGGTCGCTGACGGGTAAATAGGCGCGAAGGGACAAATTATCCGGGAGGCGAGCTGCTTGCCCACTTTTCTATTCTCCCGACCGAAGAGATAAATAAATCAGGGAGTGAGTGTTCATCAACAGCACTAACACAGTATGTGAGGCAGACGGCAAGCCCGCCGGCCGGCGAAGTGGGTGGGCAGCGCACACTCGCTCGCAGAATCAGACCAGGAACTATGCGGTTTCCATTCTAATTGCCTCGCTGCAGCCATTTTGGTAACAAGCTGTCCTTGGCTTGATCAGTCTAAATATTTGCCGATGCTTTCAACACGGTCGTCGCGAAACTAACTCTTCGCGTCCAACAATCATCATGCCAATCGTCACTACAACCATCTTCCGTGGACGCAAGCCGCGTAATGGCGATGCTCTTCGTCGCCAACGGTGATCGCGCGGTAAGGAAGTCTCGTGCCGTAGCCGATGTTCACATATATCTACATATGTGCATGGTGGTGGTGAAAAGTCACAGTCAACATTGACGAACCAAGTCAAATACAATCCGACGACACGGCCCGTCGACATGAGAACTCGCTCTCTGATGATCTGCTGATTGATGTAAGGACTCTGAATGACTGACGATGGCTCGGGCCCGAGACAGATACGCTTCGACTGACTATTAGGAAGCAATTCTCATCCATCACAACTAATGATTCACGCGATGAGCGGTCGAATCTTGCCTGGAACCACAAAGATCGTATTGACCTGAGTAAATTCAATTAGAAACATCATCTAGGACCTTCTTCCTTCGCCCGATATCATCAGACTCTTTGCCGGAACCAGGATGGCTCCTGCTGATGAAGGACACGCGATCCTGATGCACTTAGGGTGGAGGTACCTGGAGGTCGAAGGGGTCGAGCAGCTGTCAGGAGCTGAGGCTGGTCACGTACTTTTTGAACCAGGCCGCTGGAAGAGAAGGTAAAACTTTCGTTGCGGAACGATTGTGACACTTGAACTGATCTGAAATTACGTCATAGGCAACGGAGAGGGTCCTAACTCGGGGCGTCAGGGAGATTCGGGCTGTTGCACAATCGGGCTGTCGGATGATCGGGCTCATGGACGAGAGAATCGGTCATGGGTACAGCATAAGACATGCACCGGCTTGAACCTCGAATGGAGCTAGAACCTCAAAACACCGCAAACGTCTCATACTTTGAAACCAAACGATGCCTGCATCTGAGAAGTCAAACATGGCAGCATCGGATTTTCGTTTGATGGCGGAGTGGACCAATTGAACAACGAGCGGTCAGAAATTTTCGCTGAGCCGATCGAGCTGGCTGCCTGAGAAGTAAATGAGAAGAAACATCTCTTGGTGAACTGAACACTGCAAAGAAGATAAATCATCATGGCCGCTGCCATCGTCATCAACATCCGCAGCGGCTCGGCGGAACGTTCAAAGGGACAGGATTGAGCACTTGACAGTCTGGGTGCGCTTGTGAAGTTGCGCAGACAAGATATTCAGTGTCAGCCCGGGCGCGTGTTCGGATTCGCGTGAGTTTGTATTCTGACGAGTCATTCAACACTTTCAACGACTCGACAGCTCTTATAATCGTTGTACCTGTAGACGGAGTCGGCGACGGAATGGCTCGTCAACAGCGAACTATGACTGCCACAGCATCTGTGACGCATCTCCCGTTACGAATTTTCGATCAGGAGTTGCCCTGGAAGATCTCAATCCCCCGGAAACGTGAACTACAAGTGAACGTAGGATTCTCAGGTCGGGCCCTCGTCACTTCGGAGCCCAGGGCAAAGTCGAGAGCTTGACACGGTGAGCATCGTCCGCCAGGTTCCAAACATACACAAATCAGGGAACGAAATAGATTTGAGTCGAATCGGGAAGCAGGAAGGAAGCCGATTAGGGAGATGAGACAAAAACTGTTCCAACACCTCTGCCTCTGATAACATTTTTGCCTGCGGATGACTCTTCCGGATTGCAGCTCTCTATTCGATTCGAAAGCAACAGGGCTTCACTAGGGCGCGAATTTTCTCAACTATTAATCACCCTTCGACGGCAGTCCGAAGCTTGAGTCGTAGCCTTCGCCATATTACTCTACAAGGCGTCTAAAATGTTCAAAATACGACGTGAAACGTTCACTACTCGACCTGAAGGTCTGTGTAAGGGAACTCCACAGTTAGAATCGGGCTGAATCCACAAGATCGTTCAATTTGAAGGTCGAGTTCCATCTGGATCAATCAAGATTCTGAGCATCTCCTATCCGTACCTATCTTCGGATGGAATCTGAACTGAGTGATTATTCGATCCAGTCTTCCTTCTTCCGGAGCCAACGCCTCGCCCGCTCGCTCGATTCCAGGGCGGAAGAAGAGACAGAAGAATGCTCACGTTTCGGGACCATGCTTCGAACTCCGTCGAATCGAGGCTCTTGTGGAGCGCCCTAGAACCTCGTCGGGTACAAGAAACAGATCGACGGATCTTTGTCCCGCTATCCGATATGGGAGCCGCCATAACTGGGATCATGAAAGCCGAAAGCGCCAGTGTCGATGACATAGTAGTGGAAAGTTCTGATATCTCCGTCAAATCTAAGCGTTCTTAAAATGCTACCGGCCGTGTGTGAGCGTGTGCGTTTCTCGGTGAGTAGAGCCGCAGCATCCCGAGCATCGCGCAAACCAACCCGACGAGCAAGCCAGCAGCCAACCAGTTGGTCAACAAGCTGTTGCCACCGTTGATATACGGCATTGACAGCGGCGACACTGGCAGCCGTTCCCGCAGCAACAATTTGGATTCTTCCTCGGGTGGGCCATTCATACGCCGATGACTGGAAGACGACAACGACAATTATTATCGACAACGATATAGAAACAAGTCGAACAGTCATTTTTAAGGCTTCCGGTGTGGCGAGCCAACACAACGGCAACAGCAGCAGCAGCGGCAGCGGTACCGATTGACAAACCAAACGAAGACAGATCCTCCCTGCGGGCGATTTATCCACCGTTTCATCGCCAGCATCCGCGAGAACGCCACCTCTTCAGCATCGGTATCGTCGTCAGCTTCTGTGGAAAGAATCGTGCACGCAAAAAACGAACATGACTGAACTGGAGACCGTTCTTTTTGAACCTCAGTTTCTATACCTGGGATACGGACCTAACATGTTGTCTCCGAGAAGGCTCCGAGAAGAAGAATATAATCTGGGCATCGGAATGCAGGGTGAGATGCTTGATCCTCCGATGCGGATCTGATCGAGCGAGCTCAGATTCAAATTTCGTGTCAGAGGGACGAAGAAGCCTATGTGACGTTTCCGCGGTGACCATGCCGACCGCATCCGGACGTAACATAGCTTGAAGGCGAAATAAATGAACGGAAAAAGATGAAATCACGCTCACGCATTAACGGGACTCGCATTGAGACGGTCTTTTCGACTTTTACTTCGATCTTACCCGAACGCAGCGCAGAGTGAACTGAACGCTTGACAATCGCGGGCCCGCGCGCGAGAAACTGAGCTTCAATCGCAAACTTTGGAGATCCGTACAGAAGACAGCCCAGGGATTCGAGCGACATTTCGAGAAGTGGATCACTTTTCTGTCTGAATGCTTCTTCATCGTCGGCGAAGGAAGACGACGCGAAATCGTTGTCAAAAGAAATGGGTGGTGCGAAAGATGCTGAATATCATCGCTCTAATGGTTTCATCTCGTTGAGGAACGGAGCAACCTGTCAAACTGTCCAGGCATTTGTCCACTGTGGGCCCTTCCGTTGTCCGGCCACCGTAAGTTCTGTGTGTTCGGTAGTGTTCCGTTTGGCAAGTAGCCTAAATCACGACTGTTTGCTGATCTTATCTCGTCCAGAAAAACCGCTGAAAAGTTGAGAGCCATTCCGAATGTTGGTTAGCTACAGATTGTTCCGTTCCGGCGTTAGTTCTCGCTCACTTCACTGTTGTTTTTCCATTTCCACTTCAAATAGCCCTATGAGTGTGTGAGCGCTACGTGTCGCTTACCTCGCTTCTGTGTGCGTAATTTTTTATGAAGTTTATGACTCGGCGTAATTTTCTCGTTTCTCCCCGGCTGTCGTCCATCTTTCTGTCCGGCTCGCTGACGACCGGTCAGTGATTCATCCGGTTCGTGAAGATGTGGAAGGGAAAAAAAACTCTGGGATCATAAACCACCGACAATCAGGCGAGATTCGACACTCATATCCACTCTCCTGAACGACGTCTTTTGGATGAAGGCCTGCTCAGGGTTTTCCTTCTCGAGCTCTGCGACTTGTGCCTCCGGAGGCACACGTCCCAGCCAACCACCTCCAATGAGGCTCCAACGTTACAATGTATCCCGGGTCAATTGGAACTGGTTTCTTCCATGATCGAGTTTGGGAAAAACACGGAAACAATGCAGAAACTTCGGAATCGCAGCTTCTGTACCAGAAAAACCAACTTCGGGTAACGCGAACGCCGGAACCCGAACGTGCGTCGATAATAAAATCTTGAAGCGAAGGAACCGCGAGGGAAACTAGGAGAAAACGCTCGTCCGGCTCGGCGGATCCGATCAAGGAAAGAAAAAGAGGATCAGGCGAGTGATGCCAGGGATCGAACCGACATTGTAGGGTGATGATGACCCAATGTCTTCAGCAACCTGAAATACATAAATCATTGTCGGAAATTCCACATCGAAACAACAATGCCCTCACTTCTTCCTTCGCCTCCACAGCTGACTTGCCACCCAGCTGCCGCGATACTTCTTGCGAGCCGCGACGCTCCCGTCTAAACGTGGGAACTTTGTAATCCGATTCCTCAAGATGATTTACCAATATGCACGGACGGAACAAAGTCACGCTGGAACGATAGCTGGGATGAAATCAAACTTTTGAACGAAAACAAGGTTGTTTTGTTACGTTTCGCAAAAGCCGTTTTCCGCGATGCCAAGTTCACGGGCCGGGAGCGCCAGCTTTCGCCGATTTTGAAAGCACAGCGAGTGTCTCACCCCTTTCTGAGGTGCATTTATCTTTGAGGAAAGCGAAAGCCATCCTCCGATTATTTATCAGCGAAGCCTTTCATGCTTGATCGAGCAAACGGACCATCGGCAATCAATTATGAAAAAAAAATTCATCCCGCGTGGAGCGTCTGACATATCGGCTGCCGTCGGATCGCCCTGTCTCCTTCTTCTGTCATTCTTCTGCTCTGGTCGTCGTCGTTGTCGTCGTCGTCGTTCCAAATGCTCGAATAAACAAAAAGAATTCGAGCCTCAAATACCTGAGTGGCCGTGATGAGGTTTGCGATTAAATACCATAGACTACACCAATTAAGAAGGGGGCGTCTTCATGGCACCGGTCGGCAGACAACAAGCCACCTCGCAGCCTCGAAGGCAGCCACAACAGCCAGTCGTCTACCCGAAGACTACCGTAGACAGCCGCGGCAGCTTCCCGCAGAGAGAAAAAGAGGCAGAAACCCGTGCCGTGAGAAGCTTAGGTTGCCCTCGAGTAGAGTGGGTGGCCGCCCGACCTTCGGATCCAAGAGAGTTTACGTAGCCCATCATCTTCGTTCTCACCCTTCAGTGAGATTTGACAGTTCCGTTCAGCTTCCTTCAATTGTCGGGCGAAAGCGTCGTAATTGCCAGATCTCGGAACTTGCCGCGGGCACTTTTCGTCCGGGGAAGAACCGCGGTCGTGCCCTCACCGAACGCCCGAGAGTCCCGGAACTGGAAGTTCCTTTTCGCGATGACTTGGGAGCATTTCGATCGTGCGACGGGGAAATAATGTTCACGAGACTACTTGCTGATAACGAAGGAGTGATTTGCAGTCGCCTCGGAGAGCATGGCCTTTTGCCTTTTTTTTTATGGCAACTTCTGCATTTCTTTCTCGAGCGAACGAATAAAACCAGAGCTGACTGCACTGTGACCATGAGTTACAGTTTCTCGAATTAGGCAGGCGGACGGACAGGCAGGCAGGTGTAGTCGGATGTCTATCGAGTTACGGATGTTTGTGACCCGGTGTTTGATGATTCTCACCATTGTGTAAGTCTGGAATAGTTTAACGCTGGGCTCCAGCGTCGATGTTATCTGTCCTCTGTCGCCAATGTCTCCTCGAACGACTGACGAACGAACGGGCGGACGATCGCACCGGACCGACGACACACCGAGGAGCAGGCAGCGAAACCGAATAAGCTATTAAACCTTCAGGATGCTGCCACCAGCCATTTCGAGCATTGAGAGATATCCCAGACGTTCGGTGGCATACCGTACTGGCCCACCGGATCGGGAGTCGGATCTTCGCATTCTCTCTCGTTCCCTCTTCCTCTCTCCTTCTTTCATCTAAATTCTATCTGATTTGATCTATCTGTATCACGATCTGTACTCTCTTCTCCATGCCCCACTCCCTGCTACTAAACGCCTAGCCGTAAACCTGTAACTTATCGAATCAGATCATCTTTCTGATTTTTGCGTTTTATTCTCCAACTGCAGTGCATCGGGAATGCACTCGTCTCGACTCTAACAGCAGCAGCAGTATAATAGCAGTATCAGCACTACCAGCACATACTGGGCATCTTGTTGGCACTTGGACGTTGGCGACAAGTTCATAAGATAAACCCGCGCCTCATTCCGAGAAATCGCCAAAAAGTTTTACCTCCGTTTCCGATGAGGTTCCCATCGAAGAGGATCTTGATCGGATCGGCGCTTCGGCTTGCGCTCCTCTAGCTTAAGTGAGGAAGTTTTCTCCGCGAAACTCCGTTAAGCGCATGGTGAGCGTCGAAAGCAGTGGCCGAAAGTGAGTTCCGAGAGCTTCACCAACGCCAACAGGTTTTCACGATGGTGTCATCGACTATCACCGATTTCGACCGCGAACCCAACGATACTCGATGATGTCCTCAAGCATTCATTCCCCTCGACAAGGACTTTGACTGTGTTTGCTTCTCGGTGGTTTCTCTCTAGCTGGTTCCGCTTCAAACAAGCAAATAATAATCATCAACGGGGTAATTCAGATGATCACGTTTCTGGGAACAAAAACGCAGCCAAAACCAATGTCTCCAGACGAGATTATGTCTGGAGGCAGTGCACACAGTCCATCGAGTTCCGTGAACTCGATCCTCCGGTGTCTCGCCACGACACTTGCGTCGCTCAGCCAGTGCAGCTTCTTCAGAAGTTCCACCAGCCGCAGGTAGACAGACGCACTGACTGAGTGTTTGTTGTTGCTGTTTGTGCTGCTTCGGTGACGTCGCCGTCTTGATTCCATCTTGACGTGGTGACCGAGCGCCGTATAACTCGTGTCTTCCGACATCGCCCGCTGAGTGTCCCAGCTGTCGACGCCAGCCGCAGGGGGCGTCTGGTCAGCTGAATCGTCCATAGATTCAGGTAGTCGACATTCAGTCAGTCAGTCAGTCAGTCAGTCGAGCTGAACTACCTACAGCTAGCGCTCTACTAAGTCAGCTCGCTAAGTAGCAAACAGAGCATCATTGAATCTCCCTCTCGGTGTGGCTCTCGTAATAGTGCACCATATATCGTCAGGCCCGTGTCAACCTGGGATCGCTATCGACAATCTGGCGACAACATCCACTCTCCCCCTCTTTCTCTCTCACTTACTCACTCTCGATCTCTCTCTATTTATCAACGTTGCCCTATCTCTATTTGACTGTACACTCCCCCTGAATTTTTTGAACGCCGCGCCGTTGTTGTTGCAGCGACTTCTTGTAGGGTCTCTGTCCAAACATGTTCCACCTCATCCAGGCTGTCCGTCTGCGCTTCCGCGGCCGGGTTTGCTCCTCGGCTCAAGAATCCTCGCGTTATTTATGCTCGTCCTATGTCTACAGACCCACCTCCTCGGACTCGGTCCTTGCGTGATTACCGAGGTGGCGAGCGGGACGCGTGGTCTCTCGCGGCGCCTGCTATGGCGTTCTTCTGGTTCAGTGCGGAAACTTAGCATATTCTAGCTCTAAATCCTCAACGATAACTATCGGCTCCAGAAAAGTAGGTAGATCCAGTTCGCAGAACAACTCGATCACCGTTCAACTGAGTCTGGCCATGGAGAAGGGCAATAAAATGTTCTGTGAGGCAACATAGCCAAAGTTACTTTTGAGGTGAATCGTTAGACGACGACGACGACGACTCGGGGGAGCGGGTGGGGAGTTGGCCTGTGCTGAGCGCATGTTGTTCTTGGGGTCCAAATCGTTCTTATCGGGTTCCGGGGAAGCGAGGCTTCATCTTCCCCCGAACGAGGAAGATCGAGCCGGGGAAGATGGAACAAGCGTGAAAAACGAGGAAGAGGAAAAAATGTCACCGAGCTTCGTCGGCTTTATCGGACTGGCGACCTACGGATGGGCATGGCACGTGCCGCTGTGTGTTTTGCGTATTTCCATAAATAAACGGTCAAACAACACACAAACATAAACAGTGAGCGACAAGCACGTGGCACTATCGCCTATGATGAAGTGAATCTTCCTTCGAGCGAAAGACACGTCGCGCTACCGTACGCGGCTGCTGGATTTTCTTTCTTTCTGTTTGTTT
Source organism: Neoseiulus californicus (assembly GCA_028455905.1). Classification (NCBI taxonomy): domain Eukaryota; kingdom Metazoa; phylum Arthropoda; class Arachnida; order Mesostigmata; family Phytoseiidae; genus Neoseiulus; species Neoseiulus californicus. The sequence goes on along the minus strand of JAMQGS010000005.1, from coordinate 1,041,493 downwards.
TGTGTGTTGGGCGCGTGTGTGTCAGACCCCGGAATAAATTTCCATGGATTTCGTTAATCCATTAACTTTTATTGACACGACGAACCCTTACTTCTGGTGTTTCCACCTTCTTGGTGGAAGATCCCGTTTTTTTTCTCGATCCTGAACTGATTTTCGTCGGGTGCCCATTCGGTCGGGTTGTGAATCTCTGCTGTCATGTATCGGTCGCGTGGTTTGATTCCGTCTTTCGATCCCCTTATCAATCGGCTCCGATAAGATAACACCCGTCCATGTCACTCATAATACGACAAGCACGGCGTCAACAGTCGGACGAAACACGACCGCGTAGGGAAATGAACGAGTTCTTTCACTCTTCTTTTGAGTTAGTTCTGCATCCGTGTTTTCTATCGGCGACATTGACCCGGGCGTCTCACGATTTCGTTTCGCTAAACACTTTCGCATTGTTTCGTTTCGCGAATTGCTCTTCCGTTTCTCCATCGACGCCGCGACGCGACGCCAGCATCGATCTCCCTGGGAACCGTCACCACCACAGCAACGAAATCAGCTCTTTTGTAATTCGTGCCATAAGACGAAAAGAGAGAAAACAAGAACGTAGCTAGAAAAGAGGTGTGTATGTCATTCCTGCCGCATCCTTCCACCGGAAAAATATCATAAATGTCGGGTATAAGTCCCGGACCCGACCGACCCGCATGTTAGGATTTCGGACGATTCGATCCGCTACTTCTACAACCACCGTGGCAGTGACGATGAATCAATTTCAATAATCAGCTCAGGAGTAGGAGTCGGATTCCATCGAAAGACTCCTCCGAAAGGACTACGCTGTGGAGCTCAGCGGGCCTTAGCTCAGGCCCAGACAGAGGGAACGAGAACAATAAGTCCTATCGCGAAACGTCTAACCTTCAAATGCCAACTATGGTCTGTCTCGATGTCGCTGCAGTCGTCCTGTCCGTCCTCGTTATCTGTCGCCGAGCTCAGCCGCAGGAGTTCGCGATACGACCGACGCGCATGTGGTTTGCAGGCTCCACAGACAGCAAAGACTGTTCCTACGCTGGTTTTTGTCTGAATATCACAATTATTGCAAAGGGTATACCAGCGAGCTTGAGCGAATTGAACGTGAACCTGACTGCGAATCAGCCGAGTGACAGTCAGGTTGTCAAGCAGAGAATTGAACGGCGGTGGCCTGATTGATTGATTTACTCGCACCCACGGCTCTCCTGCTTTCGAATCAAAACATGGGAGCAAAAAAACATTAGGAGCAGTCCGAGCTGACAGTCTCGCCTGTGTACAGCCAGGCTGGGATTTCTTCTGGTTTCCACATTTGCCGTTTTCATTGATAGTGGATCGGAAGCGGAGTAGATCGCGGCGATGACGCGCTGTTGCCTACGTGTCTGCGTCGTATTGCTACGAAGCTTCCTGTACATGAACTGTGCTGAGTTCCTTGGATTGCAAGACAAGGGTTCGAGTTGCCAGGAAGCCCCCAACCTCTTGAGCTCCTCATGCCAATCGTCGGATCGAGCATGAACACGCAAAAGGTCGGTATCCAACCGAACAGCCAGATAGTTCAGAAACGAAAGTACGAGTCGAAAAGAGCCGAGGTGTGAGAACTATTATCAAACTTCCACAATAATAATTTCTCATTGGAGAAGCGTCATCGACACTGTCTCGAGTTGAGAATTGAGAGCGGCTGTTGAGCCGAAGCGCTGAACTGCGTTTGTCGTCGCGTAGTTCATCAGCTGGAATAGCAGGCGAGTAGGTGGAGCGTCATCGACAACGCATTGCGTTGTGATTTCTGCTCTCGAAGTCTCTCGGGAACTACAATAGAGGATCGAGTATCGGTCTGCGCAGTCGAATAAGCTCATAGTGGTGCTAACTTTCGAACATTGTCGAGATTCAGCATCTTGGTAACCGGTGGGTACGTCATTTTCATCTCAACGACATTTGATATCGCCTGCTCGCTGCTCGGAAGGCGTTTGGTAATTTCCATATCGGAGTGAACGTTGCCGTTGTTCCGGTGACTTTGTCCGCGAAAAGAAGACAAAGCAGAGAAGTCAATCGGTGAATCGAGAACGCTCCGCCTTGTCGATTGGCAAAACAACGGCAGAAACATCAGCTCGGGCTGCGACGGAGCACAAGACAATCATCAACAGAAGCATGAAGTCGGAAGATGATCATAACGATCGATAAATCGGAAAAACATTAGGCAATGCGGTACTGGACCGTCCAATAACTCCATCAGATCGAAAACAGAGATTCCTGACCATTCGAAACACAACGTTCACTGTAGCGTCGACCGCATATTTAGATCGATTGCTTGATACTAAGAAGTCATCGGTGGCTTGCTTCCGTGACTCTCTGTCAGGAGTTCATGTGGTGAATCGTGAATCGTGAGTACATTCAACGAGAGCCTTCCGAACGTACCTCGGTCCAATCCCCGGTTTCCGCCGATCGGGAGAACGGAATACCTATGGTATTCGCGGGAATCTCGAAAGACGAAATTCCCAGTTTCTCATTCGAGATCCATTCTGGCCGACGATGTGCACTCTCGAGAACCCGGAAAGCGAGACTTGAGTCTCCAACTGGATTTTCAAGCAGCTCTATCAAGCTCTCAGGATGGAAAATCAAAGGGAGCTGATTTCGAGTTTTAACGACGTCGTGATTGAAGTTCGACACAGAACTAGGAGCGAAGACCAAAGCGAACAAAAGGAATCGAGGGTTCTTGAGCTTGAACGCGAAATCAGTGGAGCCTCGTCACCCGCTAACAAGCACTTCACGCAGTTCAGCGAAGAGCCGCGAGGGGGCGCCACATCAACAACTTCGGTTGTTGATCGTGACTTCATTTTCTGAAGTATATAATCGACATCCTCTCTTCCTCTCGCTGCATTGTAGAGTTGCGCAACATCATAAAATTGAGCAATTCGATACACTTGCTCAACACTTGGATTGGAATTCGGAGTTCAATTCTACAGCTTGAGCATGTGTGAGTCCCTGAGGTTTCCACCTGACCGGATTGGAAATTTCCTCGTATCCAAGTGTTTCTTATCTTCAAGTATTCAAGAGCGAAACGAGATTTGAGATGACTGGCGCTCCTCAGTCACGGGAGAGATTGCGACCGACAATCACAGAGTCACAATCTCATCGCCCTCGCGCTGATTATCATTGATTCCATCGACTTGTGGGAAAACTCTCTTACAGAGCGGCTTCCTGTACCCGGGGAAAACAATCTGGTACCGATCTGGAAGGATTCTCGCACATGCTCGACGTTTCTGAAAGAAAACCAACTTGATAGGACACCTTGCAGAAATTGATGAGATTGGAGGGCTTCAACCTTGCAGCGGCGCTGGATGCATCCAGGAGCAAGCCCGAAATGAACGATCGCTCCGAATCGGAGTTCGTCCCGATGTCGAATGTCGCGAAAATTCAGTTCAAGGATTTGATTAGCGGAATTGGGCTTATTAACTGCGAAAATGAATTGAAAATCGATGGACAGCCCTCTTGGCTGCTCTTTGGCGCCTCGCTTCGCTTCCAAGGGTTGCTTCGAGAGCCGTTTGTTTCCCGCGCAAGCAGACAGAGCCACCCACCCACCCCTTGATCCTTCGAATCCATGCACACCCACCCACCCACAAACCGCCCGCCCGCCCGACCGGCCAAGTAGCCGGGCAGCCGGACGGCCTCGGCAGTTTCATAGTCGTCGCCGATGTCATTCTCTCGTAGAGGCTAATGAGAAACCAATACAGAGTAACGGAGCGTGAATGCTCCGAGCTTTCGGCGAAAGTGACTGCCCGACAAGCGCCCTTCGACGCCTCCGCACCATGATGATGACGATGATGGTGATCATCACGAACGCCGTCACCATTTCAAGCTTGCAGAACTCACAAAGTGATAGAGCTCGTATGGGAACTTGTCATTTGCGGCCGCATCGACGACGGAGTCGATGACATCTGGGGTGCGCTGTTGCGACAGACTGCATTTGACGACAAAAACCGTGGTAGACATCTTGAAATATCCGACGCCGCCAAGCAATCGATTGATCAATCAACCGATCGCTCTCTCGATATTTGCGTTTTTTAGGATCGCAAGCTTCCACGCCGAAGAGCCCGAGAGTTCTAGATACTTTTCCCAATGATTCCCACAACTTTCAGAGTACTTCCTCACTTCTCTCGAGTTCAATCCTATTCCAGCTTTCCAGCCGATGGATTGCGACTCTATGAAACGGACAAGAAGCGGAATTGCTCGTGGTCGCTACTCGCTACACAGATCGGAGAAGTCATTGCCATCGAGCAGAGGAATGTTGGGCATTTCTTTATTTTTCTGTCCTGGGAGCATGCGCTCGATCTGTTGTTCGCCAACGAGTGGGTTTCCGTCGCTTTCCAGAAAATATTGCTTCTGGCCTTCGGAAACTCTACCCCGAGTTTGGAGACCGGGTCATTCTAGTGCGAATTGGCCCCATGGTCCCTGGTGCGGTCCCCGCCTCGATTCGGTTCGGATTCGCAAGTTTTGGCTCCACGGCCATTTTGGAAAGCCAGGCCAACTCATTTCCACCTCTAGTACCACAAATACTACTGTTACTCGTTGCGCGCTACTACTGACAGGCTGGCCGAGCGGCGCTGCGACTGCATCGCTCGTCGGCTAAGCAGCTTTCGATGCTCTTGTCCCGCCACCGCCACCGACTAGGGCGATGGTTGGCGCTAGCAGAGCTGGCATAGTCTGTCTAAAAGCCGTGGCAGCAGCGACAGCGGCTACCATGGCAGCAGAGTCGCAGCAGCAGCAGGAGTTGCACTGTGTATCGTAGTGTTTGTTGGTTGGGTTGTTCTTTGGGCCCCGCCTTCGGCGCATGCGCCTCCCAAGTCCCTCTCTGGCGGAATGCCCGCCCAACTCCGCCCTACAGCATGAGCCCGGCTGAACACAATGGTAGCAGTTTTGTGAGCGCGCCTCACAGATAAGGCACGCTAGATTCTTGAGCCAGCGACAGCCGCCAAGCTCCTATGAAACAGTGAGAGTACTCGGAGCAAAAGTACCAAATTCTTCGATTTCTGTGACAACGACGTCAACTCCCAAGTGACCACTGTGTGACCCCGACTTCAACTTACTTCGGTACTGCCGCCGCCAGTACCATAGTAGCTAATCGTTAGTGGTCGACTGTTGTTATTGTTCGTCAATTTATCTGCGGTCGGAAACTCCAACGTCAGCGCTCGTCCCTCTCAGTGTGAAGTTGATGGATATTGTGTGTTATGTGCTCGATCTCTTAGGATTGCTAAGTTAGCGTGTTTGTTGTCGGAACAGCTTCGAACAACAACGAGCAGCAGAATCGCTGCGAAAGAATAGCGGTGAGCATCTTATCTCTTATCGTTCTTAGATAAGGATCCTATCGGTACCCGGGTACAAAATGTCGCTCCGGCTTGCCGGCTGGCTGGCTGACTGGCTAGTCGGTCGGGGGGTTAGCTTTATGGTTTGGGGACATTGTTGCACCCTTGCGACCTCGCGAAGTTTTCCTGGAGAAAACTCGAATCGATTATGCTCGAGTTATCGCTTCTCTATTTCAAACTTCAGAAACATACCCGATAAAACTCGTCTTTCTTCTCTGATATACAATTTTCTGAGTCTGACCCTCGACATCAAAATCCTCGAAAAATTTGACGATATGCGATGAATGCAAACTTCGCACATATATCCGGAGTCGAGTCCCGTTTGCTCATTTTGATTGAAAAAAAATCTCGGGCATAAGAGAGAACGGATTCAAGTTATGTCCTCCGAAGATCGATGTCTTGAAACTCCAGTTCCGAGCTCGAGAGCCGATTGTCCCTGGTTGGTCAGTGTCGTCAGACTTAGCCAATGCGTTGAGATATGTTTTAGCGCGTTCTTGTGTATATATTTAGATATAAGAGGAAAAAGAGAGAGTGAGATTGGAGGGCTGCTAGGGTGAGGCTGAATGCACTCTTTTTCGAGAACAGCGCTCGAGCTCGGCATTCTCTGCACCTTACCAAGAATTCGAACACGTCGAAGGATTCCGCAGAGTTCAAGAACCTCTTCCAGAATGTATTCCAAGGAATTCGGGGTTCGCGATTGCGAAGGAACCTTCGCCCCGGACCTCTTCGAACGGAACGAAGAACCGAACCTCGCGCGTATTCTCAGCGGATTTGCCACCAGTGGTCACCGTATGCTACCCGTACCAAGAGCTGACCAAATACCCGAGGTCTGCATTAATCTCCGATAGCCAGAAGGCCTGTCTCGATTCGTCGGTCGGACTTCTTGAGAGCACAGATTCGTCGGGGGTCGTCGCAGTCGTGAAACGAAACAATCTTCGTTTTTGTCTCTTCAAAGAGATACGTCCGTGATTCCGTTCGAGTCACACGGCGAGCGATGCCTCGTCTCGATCAGGCGGCCGTCGAAAGAGAGACACTGACTGAGATTAAAAGAGTACAGAGAGCTTCTCTGTACAATCGTTCGTCTATCAATCAATCCCAGCCTGTCCATCGATCTATCAATCCTAGTGTCTAATGATCTGTTTTCCTGTACATCTGGGAGTCAGCACTCACCAAGCGCTGGCGTCGGAAGGTCGCGAGCTCGGTCGCCTTTTGAAATCCGAGAAGCGCATGCTCTCGTTTCTCTCTCGTTCTTGGCTCGAACGGGCCGAGCTAGGAAGCGAGAGTAGACAAACAGGCGGGCATAGAGGAAAGCAGCCTTCAGACAGAGCACTCTTCACGAACAAACAAGGGCGCTAACCCATTAGCCCCTACAATAGACTGGCGTCATAGGATCCGCGCTGAGCTTTCGCATACAATACATTTGCTGGAACATGTGCGCGCTGCTGCTGGACGCATGGCCTGAACGATATTTGTTGTTGATTTGTTGATGACAATCAACGAACCCGACACCAATCCGGACGAAATTGAGCAAATTCCTGTTTTGCTGACACCCTATCGGATTGGATTGCCCAGCGCCACCCTCGACCGTCTCTGACTGAGTCTCTGAGTCGACGAATTGCGGCTGCGGTTGGAGACTTCTGTGCCCACTTCTGCGTCCACCAAGCCTGCAAATGGTTCCAATCAGAGTCCTGTTCGTCTTTGGTATTGACGCCTTTTCCACATGCTTTGATTTCTGTCATTTGCCGCGGATACCTCTCTTGATTACGGTCGCCATCTCGGGACCGCCTTCTCGGCGATCGTGCAGTCGTTCCAAAAAGGTGTTCGATCGTTGACATCCACCTGTTCGAAGTGCTCGTTTCATTCATTACGATGTTCTCACCGCGAAACCACGCTGTTCCAATGGGAAATCGATGGATGTTGGTAGAATGGATCTCTCCCAAGTTGTCCACGGAACGTCGTGGTCTGGCTGACGACGGGCCAAGTTCCTGAGTTCCACAATTATTTCTTCGTGTCTGGAAATAGATTTCGATTCATCGGTCCGCCATGCGCGTACACAGAACGGGTTCCTGCTGGAACCTTGAGGGACTCTTGGAAGTCGTTCCGAACTTTTTCACTGATTCCTGAAAACCGATTCAAACTCCACATCGAAGTCGCATCTACGTCATGTTCCTCTTGCGCATTTGATGATAGGATCTTTGAGTCAACGCTCGAGCTGCTTTCCACGGTTTCTGAACGTTTTTTGTTGGGTTTGAGGAGGGCTCGGTGAATTTCGGAATTATATATGTTTTAAATGAAACGAGAACGGTAGTCTCATGTGCAAGATATATATATTTTTCTCGCGCTGAACCGCATCTGTTTCATTAAAGCTTTTCCTGTTTCAATCTTCTTGTTCGGAGTGCGAAACTTGTTGCATTCGGGAGAGCCCCAACAGAAAGCGTGTGAATAATAATCCTAATGCGAAAAACAAGCGAAAAAAAACCGAGTTGTAATAACGATGTCGCACGCCGAGATCGTATCTTTCAAATCGAGTCCAGCGTCGCTTGTCCGTGCCGGTCGGCCGGCCGGTATCAACTCCGTGAAATCGCTTTTGCGGTGTTGGAAGTGAGCAATTTCTCAAACACTCGCTGCTCGTTCTTAAGTCGTAATAATTTCAAAGCTGAGTGGCAAACAGCAACTGAGTGAGTGAGTAAGTATGAATGCAATTGAAAATAAAATGAAGACAGCCGCCGCCGCCGCTGCAATCGCCTAGACACACTCTGCTCATTTTCTTTCGAGATCTTCCATTAAGACAAGGTGGGCGCTCGCTGGTCCTTCGACTATCGTGGAACGCATCAGCTTTGTTGTTGTCGTCAACAACGATGGCGTCAACGCTGGGATTTGTTCCTGAAGACAAGAAAGAGCGGCATGAGTTTCCGAGATGAATTAGGAATACCGTTGTACAAACAATGTTGGAAAAAGTGGCAAATAAAAAAATAATTCCCGAACGAAAGTTTGGAGAAGGCCAAGTGGAAACCCGCCTGGAAAATTGGAAAATGAAAATGAAAAATGTCGTTTTCACAAACACCTCAGAAAGCTCGTCCTGTGTACACTGCCTTGGCGTTGCCGCTTTTTGTCCTTACTTTAACGCACATTCGCCGCTCTCGTTCGGCTCCTGCATTCCCAACGCTGACGTAGTCCACGACGGCGGCGGCAGCGGCAGTAGTGGTCGCATCAGTGGCCAGCGCTGGTACTGGTCGTGAGAGTTTCAAAAGTTTGAACGCGAACCCCGCCCAGCCCGGAGACGACTACGGTGACTGCGACTTTTGGAAGTAGCTCTCTGTCGTTTTTGCGTGAAATGCTGTCATCCAATTATACGATGCTCAACTTGAAAGACTAATGACGGAGCCAACCAAGGAATCACAGCCACTAGCTGCACCTCAGAGTGAAAGAGTCACCCTGCTTGCCTGCCTGCCTGGCTGCCCGCCCGTCCGCTCGGTTGCCTGGCTTTCCGATTCTGAGCGCTGCCGGGCTGGGTCGCTGTCCCCTTCAGGGAGAGATAGTGGCTGATGTCGAGGAGGAGATCGCCAGAATGACAGATTTTCTTGGTTGCGCTCAAACTCACACAGACACGCATACACCCTCACCGACACGACGAAGATTTCGTCGCACTACGGTGATCCGTCTAACCTATGTCACGGTGTCTCGGTCGAAACGTGTTAGCAGCGTGCCGCACTTCGTGCCCTGCACATAGTTCGCGTGACCCGCCTCAATTGCGCAATGGTGAGCCGGGATGGACTGTCTGTCCGTTCGGTCGGCCATAGTTCCTCCGCGTCGTCGTCGTCGTCGTCTTGGTCGTACTCGTCGACGTCCCCCTCACTCAAGCTCCTGAGGGTAGATGCATACACGCGCACGGGCGTGCGGGCGTGCGTGCCCGCCTGCACGCTCTCAATCGCACGTAGAGGAGCTTTACGGGCCCGTTGTGTTGGCGGTCGCGGACGCGGCTTACGACGGCGAACCACGTCGCCCCGATAACGATGTGGGTTTTAGATGATTTTGTGAGTGTCAGTTTATCTATTTGTTCTCGTACCTCATCTGGCCATTTCTGTCCACGGTTTGTCCCGTGCGATCCTCGGACGAACGGACGATACATTCGTGCAGAGCATCAGACGCTGAACGAAGTCATCTTCAGTGACGTCTTTCGATTTAGACGACTTCGTTGAAATCGTAAATCTGACGACTTTACAGCAGCAGCAGCAGCAGTTGTCTGTTCCTGTTGCTAAGCTCGCTTCAGCGTAGAACACATATGCCACCGTGGCTTGCCCGCTCGCTGCGGCTCTGTCAACCAACTGTCGACGAAAGCAGATAAGCGCGACCGTATAGAGAAATTATCTGTCGCGCGGTTCGGTATTACGCCTATAAAGTATATACTCTCAACACCTCCGTTCAATTTCCTTTTTTCACATTTTCAGCTCTATTTTTTTATTTTTCCGCCTACCCTGAGTTTTTTATCGCTATTTCTTATTTGTCTCCCGATCCTCAAACCAGGACGACGGCCCGTTCTGACTCCTGGTCCGAAAACACGCGGGAAATCGGCGACGAAACGGGAGTCTTCTCACAAGTCGGTGCCCCTCCCGATACCCTCCGTGCTCTTCAGGTCTCACGGCTTAGTTGTTGGTGTTGGCGGTGGTGGTGGTGGTGATAGTTCTTGTTCTTAGCTGAAACGATCGTGAGGCAGTTAGACACACGTTACAGGTTCTGATCGTAACTCTGATTATTATCAGCTGATCACCTGATGACTGCTTTTATTGCGGACAGTGATCACACGACAGTGATATCTACATTCGAACGAATCTCACCACCTCGGGAGCACGCTGCACGAAGTTTCCTCCCTTCCGAAAGTTTCTGAACTCAAGTCTCGATTTCCTTTCTTTCCAGGAGTTGTAAGAGGTGAGCACGCTTCGTGAAGGAGTGCTGAGCTCCTCGGACGGAATGACGATGGAAGGCTCATCACCGAGCCATCAGAGCGAATCGGCTGGCCAGCTCCAACAGAACTGGGCAGTCGGAAATGTTGGGGGTCAGGGAGTGAGCGGAGCTTACGAGCCCAACGAGGACATGGATGTCTTCTTCCACTCGATCGAAGGCAACCCCGCATCATACTACACCGCCGGAGCAGCTCGAGCAGCTATTCAACAAGGATACCGCAATGCCGCCCACTGTGAGTTTCGGAACTTTTCCACATTTTCCAACCCCTTTCCAGTCCACGAAGTGAAACCTCGAAGGAAATGAAACATAATTATTAGAAAGGAGATGATCAATGACGAAGATGAACTTCGTCGGTGTTTCGGGTCCGAACTCCGGTGGCCCTGGCACCACGAGCAACGGATAAACGCGCATTGTGGACGATCCGCGAGCAAACATTGTGTATTCGAGAGGCGTAGACGCCACCGCCAGGCAGAAAAGCAGGCAACGACCTACCAATCGCTTCGGCTGGTCCACGCTGTCCATGCCGGCCGCGTTAAAAGTTAGCCAGGCGTAGAATAACCGCCGCACTGGTATTATGTTGAAAAAGCGCCAAGGCTCACCCGGCCCGCTGCCTCGACGCAAGCTGTCGCCGAACGCTCAACTGCTCTACATACATTACTTGATTCCGCGTTTTACTTCTTCCGAATCGGAGAATCGCAGGAAAAAATACGGGGATCCGACATCAGACCAGAGTTCTCGCGACTTTTTAGATTCTGGGTTGACGTCCTCGTCGCGACGGTCCTCGATCGGGAATCCGCAGTCTCTCTCGAAAACAGATCTCTGTTAGCGTCCGCTTGAGCGACGGATCGAGAGGTAGGCGCCGCGCCGGAGTGCGCCGGGCTCAACAAACAGATCAACAGAGTTTATGCGAACGAACTTTACGGAGAGCGGAAAATCGTTTAGATTTCCATGGTATGGCGTCTGACGCCAGTCTGTCTAGTCGTGGGTGAGTGGGTGGATGGGTGGGTCGGTCGGAGGTTGCCGCTCGCTCGCTCGCTGTTGTTTCTCGTCTACATCTGATGCTAATGCCGACTCTGACGGAGACGCAGAGAGCAGGCAGATCTAGAACGAATCCAGACCCGGAGCAAGTCTGCCACCGCCGCCGCTCATGATCGGGCACTGGGGTGATAGATCTTTTTTTTTTGCTTTTGTTCAACATCTCGCATCTTGTTTTGATTCGATCTCCAGAAGCTTTGCTCTCGCTGTCCTCGAAGTTGCCGTGATTCGTTCCGGTCACACAGAACAACAGAATTGAGTCGTAATCCTCAAAATCCTGGACTTATATATCTTCGGATGCGCGCAAGCCCGAAGCTCATCGTCATCGAAACAGTGAATACCGAGTTCACAGCTTCGCCCAGCGCTCATCGAAACGTCCGATGACTAAATGAGTTGATGTGTGGATTGTTCCTGCAGTTTGCGGTGGCGCCGACGAGAACCCCGACCAACAGCCCCCGCCTGAGGTCCAGACGAACAGCAAACCGAGCAAAAAGTAGCTATCGCCACATCACCAGTTGCTGAACTCTGTGTTGGCTGCTGTTGATGCTGCCTCTGCCGCCGCCGCCGCCTTCGTTCTTCGACTGCTGTTCAATCGGCTGACGGGCTGGCAAAGCCTTTGGTAAGGCGGTGGGAACGACGGACGGGGCCAAAGTCAAATGCAGAACAGAACCTTGCAGATGGGCGTCGGGTGAAGGCCCACCGAGCAAGCGAGCTAGTGAGTGAGCTCAGCTCAGCTTCTCGATGAGATAACTCGATTATGAAACACCGGATCGAGGAGCAGATTCGCGGCCACCAAGATCCGGTGTTCGCGACCGAGGGAAGCTCGGGCCCATTGCCACCCCATAGCGGGCGAGCCTTCGTTAAATCAACGAACAACCTGCTGCCGCTTCCCTTGGCTTCCCTGGGATCGGCGCGTTTCAGAAAGGAGTTCGAGGAGAGATCGTATCTGTTCACGATCTCTAAATAAATTTGCGATCGAATCTCTCACTCATCCAACCAACCCGGAAACTTTGGACCACTCCTGAATACTCAACAGGGCGTCGCTCCTGAAAAAAGGACTTGGGGTCAAAACCATGTCCTAACCGAGTAAAAGGACTTTGGTCGAGAACATGTCCTAACGGAATCAAAGCCGTCGGCCAACTTCGAAAATCGTGATGAAGAGGGAAACTAAGGACGAAGGCGTTGAGGACGGACGGAATGGTCCCCAGCTCGCCCTATGGCACCTTCTGGGCTCGCTGGGGGCGCGGGCCACCTTCGGCAGGGCGACACCACCGCCACAGCGATAGATAGGCCCAAGTGTTAAGTGGTTATGTTGTCGATCAGCTTCTGGATCACACACGAAGATCGTCTCTGGTGGCTCTCGCTTCGAAGGATGCTTCTCTGGCTAACTGGCTGGGCCGCCGGGCGGCGGACAGGACGTTCGGACGAACGGACCGATCGTCTTCAGCATCGTCGTCGTCGTCGTTGTCGACATCGTCCACTGAGGAAAGGAGCGCTGGGCGCTTCAGCGTCGACGCCAACCAGCCAGCCAACCCGCCAGCTTGATGATTAATCGCAAGTTTTGCCCGGCAAAATATGAAATTATGAAAGATTGCTGGCTGGCTCTTCTTCACCGCTTATAATACACTGTCGGACAAACGCCGGTAGACCGTTCGACCGACGGACAGACCGGCTAGCTAGCTGGCGTAACAAGGGGCCACCCAGGCCTTCACGAACATCATCCTCCTCGTCGACATCGTCGTCGTCGTTCGTTCCTTCGGTTACCTTCGCTGTTCAACAAGCTTGTGGCAGCGGCAACCGAACTCTCAACAATGCCGATTTCTGGCTTCATCGTCCATCCGTCGCTCCGTTTTCGGGTTCTCCGTAACAACGGACGGAGTTACGGGCCGTCATCGACGATCCGTCCGCGAATCGTGGGGCTGATCCCTTGGAAACGATCCAGGTCGTCATCGGCGGTCGCTCTCGAACGATCAATCGCGGTTTTATGCAAGCGAATATCCGCGCATGAGGCAGCCGCGGCAGCGGATCGCAAGCTCCAAGTTTATCCGGTTGGGGAAAAAGTTTTTCCCACTGTCGAGCTGACCACTTTGACTAGCTGGCCTCAAATGCGTTTGACCAGGCCTCCTCGTGAAAGAGCTTCGCAATTCAGGCCACGGCAGTGAGCGAGCATGGGGCGAGTTGCGGAATCAGGGGATACGCGGGTGTCAGGGGAGAAGAGGGGAGCTGTGCGCGCATAAAGTGCTATCTTATCTCCGGCTCATTCCACGGCAATTACCCAAAAAGCCGCTTTGGATTCCGGCCGTACAACTTGTGGATGCGTTTCTGTTGACTTACTGCCTCTGCCTTCCGACAATCTTCCTTGGAGATCGTGGGAGCTCCATGCGCAGTTTGCGTTGCGGGCCAAATGCTGTTTCATCTTGCGGGAAAGACATCCTCAAGTCATGCTTGATGATTGAGTGATCAGTCAATCCCAACTCCAACGTTTCCTCCGATGACTCTCCGGTCCCTTTAGTAGGGCTTCGTTCCAAGGTGGAATCGAAGATCTATAGGACGCGGCGCCGGTTTTCTAGCAGTGTTATCTCCGCTGAGATAAAGCCGCGGCTTTTACAGCTCTATTAAATGAGAGACTGCAACCGATCGTCCTCTCTTTCGCTCCGCTTTTCTCTTGATCTTCTTCTTCTATATAAGTCGATTCGGCAATACACTGCAGGCGAAACTCATCGATTCCCGATGCCCAAACGAAAGCAATGACTTCCGAAATTGCGTTGATCCGATCCCTGGAGACTGTTGGGTAAAACAGGAGTTCCTCTCCTCCTATGTCCTATTCGTATCGGAGAGTTTGACGGCAAAGTTCGCTTCAAGAAATCCCCTTGAACCTCGCAAATTAACAGCGCAGCTGAATTGCGCGGCCGCTGCCGCAGGGGACGAAGAAGTGGTCTCGTGAGTTGATGTGATTCGCAAATCCACTAAGTAATAGACCACTTGCGGGTCGTTTATTCGGTCGCCTTGTCCTGGCAACGCGGGGGCTCGCTTGCTGGCCCGGTCGGTTCAAAAAAAATAGGGAGCCACCAACGTCTGGATGATGTCAGTAGCTCCTGTCGAGATTGGTGACACGACCGCTTCAGACGAGCAACTGTTTTTTGTTCGACTTCAGACTAATTGGTTTTGACAAAGTCGAGACTGGGCTGCGGCACAGAACAGGCTGGCAAGCAACCGAGAGAACGAGCAAACTCGACGAATCCACTCGAGATTCCGTTATTCCGTTCTTTTTCTCATCAGACACTTGCGAGGGAATTTGATGTGGCGTTATGTTGAGCGTGCGCCAGTCTGGGTCTGGAAAGATCCATCGTATCGCCTAATCTGGTTAGTTTTCGTATGCTGCTGCTGCATTCGAGGTGCTGCTTTAACTGCCTCTATGGCTGCCCGAGCTCCTCGTTCGCTCGTCGCGCGGACGAACAAGCTGGACTCGGACACTGGCCACTCCGACGGACCAATAATACGATAGAATAGTCCCCGGAATTCGCCGAAAGTCCCAATTAGAAGTCATAGGCGCGACTTTGCGTTCACCGGGAGGCCTTTATGGTTATGGCGCTCATTTTCCGAATCCGCCCAATGCCCAAACCCTCGGCGCTCGGATCGGGTTTGCAAATTTTAATTCTTGTCGAGTCGCGCATCCTTCTCAAGCGGAAAGAAGAGTCGCGATAAACTAGCGAAGAAAACGAGGAAAAGTCCCGAGGAACGCGAGACGAGGTGGAGGGGGCGCGATTACGACTCAATCGCGGATCCTATGACTCGATCCGAAGATGAAGACGCCGAAACGGATGAAGACAGCCATTCGGACGGTGAATCCGAAGACAGAACCGAGAAGATGCGGGTACCTTTCAATTTGACGTTCATTCTGTTGATTTTTCTGTTAAATGAAGTGTCGGTCAGCGCAATGCCGCGCCGGCGAGCGGGAGCAGGTATCATCCCCACGCCACCGGTTCCGGCCTTGGGTGCCCCACGTATGACAAATTGCTGCTAGTTACTGACGAACGAACGAAAAAGCGAAAATGCGAGTGAGCGAGCGAGCGGGCGAGCGCCCATCATGTTTAGGTGGATAGCCGATCTTTAGCATTATCATCGGAGTAGTTCGCTCTGAAGTCAGGCAGAGCGTCAGCCAGCCAGCTAGCTATTAATGGCCTCTGGACCCAACCAGGCAGAAAATATGAATTTAAAAGATGTTATTACGGGAGAACCACCACGACGCCCCTCGCTCTAGACGTTGGGTGGCCCGGCTTAGCGTCGTCGTCGCCGGCGTCGTACGTCATGTATCATCAACGGAGCTGCGTAAACACAACCGATGGGAGTTCAACGTGAGGATAATTTTCGACAATTTTTCCTCCTCCATCTGTCCGTCCGTCCCTCCGCTCAGCGGAACGGGCACTCACTCTCCCGAGGATGAGCGAGCCAGGAGAGTCCAAGGACAACCGACCTGGATTCGGAGTGAGGTCGGGCGGAGTGGATTCCACTACGGGGCGAGACTGTTCCGAGTGGTGGACACGGCTCGTCAAATCTCAACGATGCCTGCTGGGACTGGCGTTTGTGCGCTGCGTGGTGACGACTGCGGTGGTAAGCTTGGCACCGAGTCGATAAATCGTTTGTTTGCGTGTGCGGATCGGTGGTGAGGTGAAAATTTGACGTTGTCGTGTTTACTGCGACGGTTGTTGCCTAGCGTCAGCTGTGAGCTCGCCAACGGAAGGAGATATTTTCATTTTTTCCCTCATTTGACTTTTGACAACTGTTGAAATCATGACTCTCGCACCGTTCCGGGTTGACCGAGCCGACATGCGACACGGGTAGCCCAGTGAGCCCTGGAACAAACGTCGTTTCCCGTTTGAAATCGTGTCCTGATGTCAACGGTTCCGTTCTCCGCTGTGGCAAGCGCTCCGACAGACAACGAATGCAAAGAATATGGCATTATGTTTTTCCTCCCGAATTTTCTTGCTTCTGAATTCTAATCCATTCTCTAGCGAAAATCTAGCTCAGTACCGAAGCGCTCGCATTACGGGAAAAAGCAGAACAGCACTTGAAAAATGAATGAACCGATGGAGCGAGGGACGAACAGCTCCACGGAAGAGTGTCCTGAGGGTGTTCTCCCGCGTCAAAACACTAATTACACCCTCCGCTATCTGGCGCACTCTCAGATATCGATTTCCGATCCGCCAGAGCCCTCAGCGTGGCCCTCGGGGAAGCCAAACAAGGTGGCGGCTGAGGGGCAACAACTCGTTCGCTCAGTCCTTTGTTCACTTTGAGACCGGTCTCCGACAGGTGAGACCGAAACCGAGCCGCGCGAAAAGCTCACAATCAGCCGCAAGGTCGCCGGTTTTCGTCATGTTGCTCAATGTTCTTGAAGTTCATGAAGTTTCTTAAAACTTCATCGGGACTTGCATTGGAATCTGAGATTGAAGGGAAAATCTGCCACCCTGAAACTTCTCCTCAGTCCCTGTTTTCCGCTTCTGCGCGGAGCTGAAGGCAGCTTGTGATCCACCACAAAGGATGGCACGTGATGATGCGGTCGGGCAGTGCGACTGAAGAATAAAAGTCGAGGAGGGACAGCGCAGAATGAAATAACGAGCGAATCAATGTATAAAATGTAGAGGAGCGACGAGGTAATATATTTTATACCGTTTTATGAAGTTGTCGTGGGGCCGCGGCTATCACGACATACGACGGACGGACGGATCGCATGGTCGACCTTCTTCAAGAGAAACCAAGCCAGCTAAACAGCCGGCTAGTCGAAAATGATGAGATGCGATGGGACCAGCGCGATCGGCGCGTCCAATGCTTTCGATACGTCTCTCCACACCCGAAACCGGCGCTGCCGCTGGCGTCGGTGCCACCGCTCCACTCTTGGCGAATTCGCTGCAGAGCGTTGGCGAGCAATCTGGACTCGTTTCGGCTTGAGATTCTTCTCACGCCCTTCGCCGACGATTCCGCGCGGAACGGTTTGCCGTCGAGCCGTCTGGAAGACAAATGGAAACTTCCAGGTTTTGTGGCGAAATCGTCCTCAACTTAGATCACGTACGATCTAGCTTAAACCTAGAATGTCCAAGGTGTCCACAAGTCGTGGTTTGAAGTCGAGGTGCGCATGTCTCGAACAGAGACTCAACTTCGACGACTTGAACAGTTAGAACGGAAACGAACGGATTCAGTGGTCACCTCACGATATCAGAGTCGGTCGGTCGTTCGGTCGGTCCGACGGTCTTTTCTGTCCGTGAGTCCGTCTTTCGGTCGATCGGTCGCTTTGGGACGGTTCGGCTGGCTTTTCGTCTGTCCGTGAGTCTGTCGGAATGGCTGGCAGCGATACACGACAACGATGCTTTCTGAAGTGTCCTTCGTGTTTCGGGCAGTTTTGTGATATTTTGTATTTTTGGTTGCTCCGTCAGTCCCTACCTTTCATAGTGAGAGCAACGCGGGTAGGCAGGCAGGCGGCGGGCAAGCTAGCCAGTCAGTCAAGGGAGAATTAAGCCATTACTTTTATGTTCCTCTTTTGCTGCTATGTAAGATATATTACCTCGCTTCTTCGGGTTACCGGCGTCACTTGACGTCGGCAGCAGCGGCGGCGACGGCGGCGGCACCACCGCCACCACTGGCAGAACCGTCGACTGTTGAGAGCGCGTACATGCACACCAATCAACGCCAACTTCGGAAACCGACTGGTCAAGCTTCAGCGATGAGCCGGCTGCGGTATGCTTAGCAGAACGTGCGCACGCAAGCACGTGGTTGTTGCTCCCCAACTGACGACGGTCTCGGCCCAGGTCCTTCTCCGATTGTGAGGACGCAGTACGAGCCTAAGTGAGTGCCACCTGTACATCAACTCGATCGAAATGCTGGACTTTTGCGGGGAAGCTCGAACTAAGGAGGGTAAAATATGTCTCAGGACATGGCTCCTCAGGATCATGTAACCGTGTCAGGACGTCATGTGTGGTAACAAAGCTGAAGGCATCATGCATAGCAGAAGAGCTCCAGCTAGGAAAGGAACTGGTGTTGGTGCCGAGAGTCGGGGAAAGCGGCGAATTCGAGCCAGCTGTTGCTTGAGAAGAGAGAAAAAGAAGAAAAGTAGAGCTAACACGGCCAACGCAGCGTCAATTTCGCTCAATTCGGGAACGAGCGAAGGAGAGAGAAAGGAAACCCCGAGAAAAGGACTTTGAAATCGATCCGATTGTTGAAGTGCTGGAGTCGGTCCGTGCGGTCTGAATTGAGCGAAAATTGCCCAGACGTAATTTCTTTGAATTTCCCCCCACTTTTCAAGCAAAACGGCTCCTTTTTTTTTCTCGAGTCGTGGGACTTCTGGATTTGTTACACAGTTCGATATCTTCTGCCAACAGTTTTCAATGAAACTCGATCTGATTTCTGTCAAAATCCTCTCCGGCTCTTCTGGTGTTTCGCTTTCGCAGTTCCACCTCGGTGCTTCGTGGAGATGGTCAGAGTGTGGAACTTCCGTTCCAACGGAGGCGGAGACTTCTGTGTCCGTCGTGAGAAGTCAGCAGCGGCGGCGGCGGTGGTGGCGGTGACCAGGATGAAGTGATTGAAAGATTTCGTTGTGTCTTCTCTTCTCTGGTTTGGTGCGTCGATTTTAATGAATACCTCAGCGGGAATTTATTGGTTCTGGGTGTTCACGATCTGTCTGGCGTGTTGGGTTCCTCGGCGACCGAGGCCCTTGACGTAGTACCATGGTTGCCGCCGCTGCCGCCGTGGTCCTCGTCGTCGCCGTCGACATCCCCGCCGTTGTTGTTGCTGTTGTTGCCTTTGGTTGGCTTCAGCAACTTCAACAACAGCAAAACATCTCACTACATTTAGGCCATTTAGGTGGATTTATGGCGCTCTTAATGTGCCTTCTGTAATGTAATATCCTCTCAACTCAATGTCTCTATCCGGCGGCCAGCCAAACGAAGCAGCGAGCGGACCGTGCGGACAGACGGACGGATGGATGGACGAACGGTCCGAGCCAGCAACTGGCCTCCCGCCTCCAGTTGGAGCTGAGCAGGCAACAAAAATCAAACTTGAGCACCTTAACACAAAATACAACGATCTCCTATTTGTTAGGCATGATTGCTCCTCTCATCAAAACGACCGACAGCGCCGTACTGAGTGGGCTCGCGTCCGAAAACCGCCGTTCGCGCCGATATTACTCCGATCATTCTGTTATTCTGACGATGTAACGCGCTGCAATAACCTCACCTTGCTCAGAGGAGCTCGACCTTCCGTGAAACAGAGGCGGAAAGGCGGGAACAGAGGACAGCGCACAACTTTAAGCCATTAAACGACGGAAACTTGAATGAACACGATCCGGAATCTTGAGATATGCGATCTTCTGCGAGAAAACGCAATCTCTGCAGAAGGTGCGACCGCGGGGCCCGGCCGTAGGGAGACCTGGCCCAGAGGTGGCCGAGGCGTGGGAACATCTGCGATCTCTCTATCTACACAGCACTTGGATCGGTAGCTCTCAAAATGCGTGCTGTCAGCGAGAACATTTCGGAGAGTTTTTGGGAGGAAGAGAAGAGAAAAGCCTCTACGGAAACGTCTCAAGCGGTTTGTTATCGTTTTTGACGATGTCAGTGGCAGTGACTCGGCCACGCCGCGGCGGCCGCGATGGTGCTGAGGAGTCGGAGTGAGTACTTGGCTTGCTTGCTCGCTCGCTCGCCGCGTCCGCTCGAGCAATTACCGAGCTATTACTCTAACATTGAGTGAGACATTTGGTTTTATTTATTATTATTGTTATGGACTGACTGAAACAAACTGCACCAGCCAACCAGTCTTGGTGGTGGTGGCGGCGGCAGCGGCAGCGACAGTACGTACGCTAGAGATGCCTTCAGCGGCCGCGACGAAACAGCAGCTTCAGACAGTTGCCATCCGAGCAGATGAAGTTATTACATCCGAGTGAGTGAGTGTAGCGCATAACTGCCCCGCTTCCTTCCTTTCGTCGGTAGAGAGACCAGATAGGAAGACAGTGTCGAAGAAACGAGAGGAGCGCCGCCCGTTGCGGCCGCGAGGGCAAGAGCGCAAGGCGCCGGTCAATGCCGTAGAATATTCTCTGATTATTTATTTTTATTGCCAATCAATCGATCGCCGCTTTGGTGCTTTCGCTAGGGTTCACGAGAGGAGCGTTTGTTCGATGCTCTGAAACCGATGCCGGTGAGTTCTATGGCAGCTCGTTCCGAGGTGAAACCCTCGGTCGGAGAAAACGCTTGATTCCTGACCAGTTTCGTGAGCGGCACTCATCTGAAAATATACTTGAGTACCCAGGGCAGCTGAAAACGTTATCCTGAATGGTCGCGAATGCGAAGTCATTGAGCACGTACATGCACCCCGTGCACCTAAACGTGCTGGATTCGGGCTACCAGGGATATTTCTGAAAGTTCAAGAAATCTTTTCCTTCTTTTCCCTGCATTTTTGGCACCAATCGCGAGTTTTTCGGAAGTTTACCGTCGGAGAAAAATAGGGTCCGCTCGCGACGCGACGACGTCTCAATCAGGCTTGTGGATTGTTTCGTCTGTGTCAGCTGACAGTGTGACTGATTGAGTGTTCCTTTCGCCTGCTCCAGCGAGAGATTGTATGTATGGTGTGTGTGTGTGTGTGTGTGCGTTTGTAAAAGCTACGCGCATGTTAACGTTGATCGAAGGTTGGCTGTTGACGTTTCGCGGAGCAGTCGACGCTGCCGTCCTCTGTAGGTGGTCCGGCGCAAATGATGACAGATCACTGCGGCATAATGGGGGCTCGGCTGGCTGTCTTACTCGCAGCTTGCCTGGCTGCCTTCTCGTTCGTTCGTTCGTTCGTCCGTCCGTCCGTCCGCCCGCCCGCCTTCTCGACTCCTATGACGGGTCCGGGCGCTTGTCAAGGTGTTAAACCGCCGCTCGCTCCCCATTCCATCCTTCATCCGTTTATTTCGCTTGTTCGCTCGTTTTCTCCTGTTCCTTCTTCTTCTGCCGCCGCCGCCGCCGCTTTTCTGCAGCTATGCAGCCGGAGCCTCATTTCTCATCTTTTTGGCACAACAACTCGAGAACGGGCAACTTGTGCAATTTTTCCTCACACTCCCTTTGCGAGGCTCACCGGAATCTCTCATACGATGTCGTCGGAGCCCGGAACTGAAACTTCCGTCTCAGAG
The DNA here is from genome assembly GCA_028455905.1 of Neoseiulus californicus. NCBI lineage: Eukaryota > Metazoa > Arthropoda > Arachnida > Mesostigmata > Phytoseiidae > Neoseiulus > Neoseiulus californicus. Next base: position 1,019,986 of record JAMQGS010000005.1, on the reverse strand, counting down.
TTGAATCTCGGGCCAGTTCCAGACATTTTGTTGTTCGGTGAAGTTCACAGTTCTAGCTGTGGCGTCATTGCGGAACGAGATGGATTGAGCAGAAGAATTAAAAAGCGGCGTCAGTCGTTCCGCTAATGAAGACCAAAGATGAATGAAAACCGACGGACAGCGCATCTTCTGGCTTCGTGAACTTTTTTTTGTTCATGCATTTGCTGTTTGTTTCTGCTCTTTACGGCGGGCTTGGACTTACACTGTCTTTTTTCCCGCTCTCGCTCACGCGTTTCGATGCGTACAAGCGCGTTACAAACCGAAGTAATTAGTGAATATTCGTTTGAAGAAGAGATGATTAATAGGAGCAGCGATAATTCTCTAAATGAACAGGCGCTGCTCCCTAACTATGAAAGCGAGTCTCCAGCCCCACTCCTCTTCTCGACGATTGCTTTTTGAACCCTGATCTCCCAGTTTCGGACACCTAGTCCCCGAAAATCTCCCCAAGTTTAAGGATCATGTCCGTAAAAGTTCAAAGAAGGCTAACGATGTTTTTCTTCTTCGTTGCAGCGCGGAACAACATGGTGCGGCCACACTTCCACACTCACGTCCCGTGGATATCGGACCCCTCAGGAAAGCCGTTGGCGTACGGCCACGGATCCTCGTGGTTCCCTCCGGTTAACGGATCGAAACCGCCACACTCACCGCCGAGCGCCGGGTCGGCACCGTCGTCGCAGTCGTCACATTCTAGTCCTCACCTGTTCACATTTCCACCGACACCACCGAAAGACGCGACGCCCGACCCCTCGGCAACGGCGCTTCCCGCCGACTACGCGTCGTCCTCGAGTCTCGTCGACGATGTGAAAACATCCTCGTTCAAGCAGCGGAATGAAGGTTCGTTTTTTGCCCATTCCTACTACCAGAACGCGTCACCCTACCCGACGAGCGGCGAGATCAGCAGTTACCACTCTGGCTACCACCAGACGTTGCTAAACTCGGTCAAGTCGATGCATCAGTACACCTCGGGATACGGAAGCCCGACGTCCAAACCGAAAAATAAGACGCGATCGAGCGCCGGTAAGCTTTTCAATTGAACCCTGACACTTCTCTCACCCATCTCACTAACACTTCGGCTTTCTCTTCACTTGCACGCTTTCAAACAGGACGCACCACCGATTCGCGCTCGACACCGGGAAGTTCAGGACTGTGCAGTCCGCCTGTCGTCGGAACTGGGCCGGTGTCGGCCGAAAGTGCGGTGTTGTCTTTTCCGCTGGATCAAAGCTCCTACTTCTGGGGTGGGCCCTCAGGCCCGGGGGCGCAACGATCAGAGGTTTCATCGTTCGGAGGTAAAAACCAAGGCGGAATAGAAAAAAGAAACCGAGTCAAAAAGAGAGAATTGACTCTTCCGCCAGCTCTTCAGGCCCGTAGGCTGGTTTGCATCGGGAAATTTGTTTTGTTTTCCGTTGTTCGTCGTCCCTGCATCCTTTGGGACCGAACCAGGGTCTTGTAGCATCGGATTCTTTTCGTGTCGATAAGTTTTTGTCGAGATTTCCCCCCTCCCTCGTCCGAATCCGTATGATTTTCGTCTGATTCGAAACGTTCTCCTGCCCCGTGTAGTCGAGATCGTGGCTTCTGTTTCCGTTTTTTGAACCGTGTAGTCATCCCTTAGCTCAGTCAGTGTGATCTACTTCGATCTGCGACTATCGCGAAACCGCTGTCGTGTTCGTCAAGATGACAACAAACACAATACGATTACTGTGATGATGACGATTTCTTGTTCGGCACGTGTTGCGAGTTGCGAGACAAGAAGTTCGTTTTGAGTTGAAATTCGTTTCTGGCAAGTCCGAAAAACGACATGCGGCTCCGTGGGTCGAGGGGCGTAGCCGATTTATCGAGGCTTCGATGATTTTTTCTTTATTTTTCCCCTCTTCTCGATCCATTCTTGATGGATACACACACAGAAAGGAGCTCGCGTCGTGTCGGTTTTGTTTTTGGCGGAATCTTTGTGTTCCGCGGTTGTTACAGTTTGAATGTGTTGTTTTCATATTTACGGCGGACGAAGTATAGATTTATACGCCGACAGACGCGGCATGCGAATCTCGCCCATCGCCGCCGCCGCCGCAACGAAACAAGAGCAGAGAGGAAAGGAAAAAAAATACGGCAAGAAACAAAAAAACTTGAATGGCCCGACAAAGCTATGAACCTTAGACAACGCGAGTCAAAATGCGGCTGGTCGGCCGGCCGGCCGGCGACACAACAATACTGGGAGGAACGCAATTAAGAAAAAAACCCGGCTTTTGTTAATCGGGCGCCAAACCACTTGAGGGGGCACCCAGTATGTTTACTTGAAATTTCGTCCTGAGAACGAAGCAGCGCACCTAAAGAGTGCTTCGATGCCGCCGCGATGAGAAGTTGATCGTCTCTCCCGCGCGGCCGGAACCAACCCGCGCGAACAAGACTTTCTGGAAATGCTTGTCAAAGCATCCCTGTTACTAGCGGCCAGATTAATGTCTGAAACTCTTCTCATCCTCGTCATCCTACTCCTCTTCACTCTTCTTCGTCGTTCTTCTCTATTGAAGTAGAAGAAGAGGTAGAAAACTAAGAAACTCGAGATCGCTACCAAAACAAACGGTGTCATTGTGCGACGGCTCATCGAGAGCGCGCGCAAGGTACTCGAGCGGTGGACGAGAGTATCGGAAACGCCGGCATATTGCCGCTTAGTTGCAAGCGAACCTCACCGAGCTTTTTGCAATTTGCCTTTGACAACTGAACGCTTCACCTCGACACAACCGCCCACCGCCAGCTTGAGGTCACCTTTGGAAATCCGCGGAACTTCCGGGTTCTTCTCCATTCCTGGTGTAACCTCTTTCCACCCCACTCACTCACTCACTCACTCACTCATCTAACTCGCTGTCACTCTTTTTCTCTCGTCTGCTTCTCCAGAATCGGCTAACTCTGTCGAGTATCTGAGTATTTGTCGTCGGAGACGACCAACACAATCGATGTCTTTGTCAAGGCAAATGTTTTGCTAAGGAGAAAAGTTTCTTCTTCCTCTTCTTTCTCTTTCTTCGTCCCTCTGACAAGGTCTCCAAGACGAGACATCTCTTTCCAGACCCCTCTCTCGGGGTCACTGCATGATACCTACAACGGTTCGTTTGGTTTCCTGTTTCATTAGAGTGCGTTTCGTTCTCGAGAAAGTTTACGCGTCCTGTTCACGCTTCCCGCGAGAACAAGACGCCATCGTGAAGTGTCATCTAGAACTAACTGATTTCTTCTGTTTTTCCTCCCTTCCTCCCGGAACACAGAGGGCAGAGAGTGCGTGAATTGCGGTGCGACGTCTACCCCGCTGTGGCGGCGTGATGGAACAGGACACTACCTATGCAACGCATGCGGTCTCTACCACAAGATGAACGGTCAAAACCGACCCCTTATCAAGCCCAAGCGAAGACTGGTCAGCGTAAGTATCTCTCAATCACTTCATCCGCTTCCTCTTGCCATGGAGTTGGCGTCGTTGTTGAGGAGTTTTCGCCGATTTTCGCCATCATCTTATTATAGCTGATTATATTTACCAGCGGCGGGTCTGAAGCTGCCGTGTTTATGCACAATGCATTCTGTTAAGAGCCGTGTTCATCATCGGATCTCACGTAGCGCGCAACGTGACCACATTACATCCGCCGACCGGAGTAGAGGATCATTATAAATTTAAAACGAGTTGTGGCGGCTGCTGGCACCGCCGCCTGGTCTCCCTACTTTTGCTACTGGTTTCGGGCGCTTTGAATCTGCTCGCTGGCGGCCAGCCCGCCAGCCCGCCCGCCTGTTCGCTTGCCCGCTACTCGGTGCGCGAGGCTTCGCTCGATTCATGCGGAGGGTTGAGCAGGCAGAGCGCGCCTGCCGAGTACAAATTGTCAGATCATAAACTCAAACGATCCTGAGCGCATTTACGCGATTTGTGTCTGTGCTCGCTTGCCCTTCAGTCTTGAGATTTACAGCGCATAAACTCGGCAATCGTTGAGCTGAAAACATCAGGATACGAAGCCAAAACAGAGCAAACGAATCAATTCCCTCCTGTTCCTGTTTTTGTGAATAGGCTCATCTAAGGATCGGAAACTTCACATCTAGATTTCTATTCGGAAATTTCGTGCTTCTGATGTCTACATCGAAGCAAGAAGAAAACTCTATTCATGTCGAAGTCAAAGTCTACTTCGTTTTTCAACTTTCTCGTTCGACTTGAATTGAAAGCGAGGGATTTTCCGCTCACTCGATTAGTTTGAGCTAGTCCATAAAAACCTTGGAGACGAGAGGAGGGAAAATATTGCGGGAAAACGGCGAAGTGAACAGAGGGATATTAAAACTTTACAGTCTGGGATCTGTCGCCGGAAGATATGACGGCAAAGCTACCTTGACAGCGGGGGAGACGGCGAAGTCGTCTTTCGAGACTATCTCCAATGGTCGGCGCTAGGATTTCGGAGAGATGAATATTGGGAGCACGAATCATCTATGACAGCGTTTGTCTCTAATCGGTTGTTTCATTGTTACAGCAATCGGCAGCTCGTCGAGCTGGTACCTCTTGTGCCAACTGCAAGACTACGACTACTACTCTATGGCGACGGAATCATAACGGCGAGCCTGTATGCAACGCTTGCGGACTCTACTACAAGCTGCACAACGTAAGTTCAACTCTAGCATGCAATTTTGACTGTGGGTCTCATTTTCCTGAGGAGCGAAAGTTCTTGAGGATAGAAAGAATGAGGGAAAAACAACAGATCCACTCCCTGGAGCTCCACATCCTTGCCCGCGGATCCATAAGCTTGAATACGAGGCTTGGCTTGCGAAACAGAGCCAGGGATTCTTGATCTCGAAGACCCATCTCAGGCATTGTCGACTCGGTTGAAAAGAGGTCGTTCGGATCGCCTTGGAAGCTGGTGTTGCAGTCGTTTGGAGCTTCTTCTTGAATACCCAGCTTCGCCCAGTTTTCCTTTTGTCGCCGTCGACACCGCCGCGCCGCCGCCGCCGCCGCCATCCTCCTCGTTCGTCCACACAAGTGGAACGCATCGGATGGACGGCTGAGTGGTGTGATTAGTCCACTCCATCATCATCACCATCATAGCCATCATAATCACGATTACCATCGTTATCAGCATCAGCGGTCGGTGATCACTTGTGAAGGTGATGTGGTCCCTGGTTTGAGAGTGAATGAGACATTATGTCGTCCCGAACTGAAGCCGCTGGTGGTGCTCGAGCTCTGCTGAATCAGATGTTACACTGGCGTGTGCCATTCTTCTGAGGCAAAGATCTCAAGGATAACGTTGACTAAAAGGTGTTCTGGGTCGCTGGCGCCGAACCCCTGTGGGGCGACAACAAGTTCTTCAAGAAGATCTGCCATGCTCCGAGCGTGATTTACGTCGACGTCATCTGAGTGCTTTACAACCCGAGGGGTAATACCTCGTTGCGAAAACATATGTCCATGATGTGCTCACCGCTGTCGCGATCGTCGGCGTCAACGTCGACGTCATCCTCGTTTTCCGATCGCTCTCTTCCCGCGTCCAGACCGCCGTAAATTAAGCGACGAGTGTCAACCGAGCGACCCCGGACTCTTCGTCTTCAGAAAACGCGGACAACGATCGTCAATCCTATCGGCTTTCTGTCGACTTCGCGAGACTTCAGCGCGATTTCGGACGGGGTTCAAGTCCCGGTGTCCAGAACCATCGTCCCAATACTGCGTTGCCTCTAGTCCTCTCCTCCTTGAATATGTGAGAAGCTTAAGCCGACACAAAACCTGGACTTCAGCCGTGGTTCTAACCCGAGAGCTAAACTGAAAGCGGAAATAGATCTTGATGCGGCTTGGATTCCTCGTGATTAGAGGCCGGCGTGACTTGAGCGCGGTTCTCACCGGTTCTCCGAGCTTGCCACGCGCCCGCACGCACGAGATGGGAGACACGAGAGGGACACGATACGACGAGGAAAGTTGCGGAGTCGATGAAGACGATGATATTTGCGACAAACAGATTGCAAACTCCGAAGAGGAAGACTGACTCGCTCGCTGGCTGCCCGGCTAAAGAGTGAGGTATATGCTATACATGGAGTAACCCTGTGAGAGCGCAGCGGGCCCAATTAGAAACACTGAAGTAGCGAGCGGAGACAGTCGCGTCGCCTCGCAGCGGGACGATCGTCCCCTGCAGCGCGACTTTATTAGATCAAGTCGAAGTCAAACATTTGGTTAAGGCCATGTACCAGCCAGCCAGTCGGTCAGCCATTCGACCTCGTCGTCAACGAATCCAACAACAGGCGAGCACGGAAGGAAACAAACGCGCAGCCAACTGTCGCGTCGACAGAAGGCTTCATGCCGATTTTCCGTCTTGCCGGAATCGTCGTCGTCGTCGTCTCCGAAGAGTCGCCTGCTTGCCGGCCGGCCCGTCGAGTGAACTATGCGAAGCAAACGAGCGATCGAGCGGGCGAACCAAGTGTCTATGTGTGAAGTTCCCAGCCTCCTCCTGTCTGAGCAGCCGCCATGAATAATTCCATGCTTAATTTACATCTACTGTGTGCTGGCAGTGCCGATTCGTCCGTTCGTTCGTTCATTCATTCGTTCAGTCACTCTGTATAATGGTCTTTGGAGCGCATTTACACACACACTCGAAGTCACCGCCGTTTGCTCTCGAACTATTTGTCCAAGACCTTGTGTCACGGCTCGACAACAAGACTTGGCCATATGACAATACGACAGTTCGCGCGACGTTTCGACCGACGTTCGAGACTCGAGTTCCTCCGGACCTTGAGATTTTCCGTATTTTTTTCTTTGTCCAGTTTTTCCTCGTTCTTCTTTTCGTCGTCTTCCAAACCCTTGGGCGACAAAATCTAACGAAGTTTTTCCTTCTGATCTTTGCAGGTGAACAGACCGCTCACGATGAAGAAAGAAGGTATCCAGACTCGGAACAGAAAGTTGAGCTCGAAGACAAAGAAAAAGAAGTCACCGGGCTCAGTGATATCGCTTCCCGATTGTCTGAAGCCGTTGAGTGACAAATCGTTCCCGAGCTTCTCGCCGGCAGGCCAGTTTTCCATGGGCATGAACCACTACATGAACCACCAGGGCGCCCAGTTCCCCGTGTCAATGGGCGGCTCATTCGTCTCGTCCAGTCCGATCAGTCAACACATGGCGTCGACGGCGTCGCTGAGTTCGCAGATCAGTCAGAGCATCTCGTCAAGCATCTCCGGCGCGCAGAACGCCGCTCTCAACTTGGGTTCGAGCGCTGGCTCGGCGGCTCTCAATTCGATGATGGGCGCCGGATCGGCAGCACTCAATTCCATGGTAGGCGCGATGGCGTAAACTTCACAGCTGCAGAAGGCCACAGCAGAAGGAGCTGCAAGTCGTTGAGAATAGTGAGATGTCGTCGGAAGAGCCTTGCATTGGAAACTGATCTCGCGAAGGCGTCCGACACCACCCCTCCCCTCATATGTACAGAATGTATTTCATCGTGCTTGGTTGACGAACGTCATTTGGCGAGGATTCGTCGAGTTATTTCGTATGTCGACGACGACGAAGTCGAAAACGAAAACGACATTGGCAACGAAGGCCGACGTGTACCAGCGACGAAAACCACCGCCGCATCCGAGCATATGGAGCGGCCTCGATACAGGCTCTCGATGGAAAACGCGTCGCGTTCCACCTTTCCGTCACGAACAGAGAGAACAGCACCTGCAGCTCAAGTTCAGTTTTCCCCCAACTGAACGACGAGTCGTGCATGCACGCCGCTGCGACGAGGGCCGCGAGCAGTTGTTGAAGTGAAGCTCCACGTGCAATAGTGCCGGCTGCGGTGCACGGATGGCTTGAGCGCCTTCCGGGGTGAAGAGACCCCGCCTGCCTCCCTGCTCTGCCAAGCGGCCCTCAGAACGAGCGAAGCCTGGGAGAATCCCGAGCCGATGAGCGAGGACACTGGAATCTCGAAACGACCTCGAAAACGAAACACGAGCCCAAACTGTCAAGCTCATTGAGGAGGCTCGGTGAATGGCAACGTTCCGTTCGTAGTCGACTCTCGGGTGAGCTTATCGTTGGTGCTGTTGTTTTTGTGATGGCTGCCGAAGTCAAATTGAGAAGAACCGACACTAAACGGCAGGTGTAAAGAGCGAGAAGAAACAGAAGCAGAAGGAGAAGTACAGAAGAACAGATTACAGAGAAGAACTACAGCTACGGAGACGAGAGAGAGAGAGAGAGAGAAAGAGCTAGGGAGGCACCCAAACGTTGTTTGTAAATGTTGTAAATTTCAACTCATAGATAACTTGGTTGAGGTTCGCCGAGACCCACCGATCCAGACATCATCGTCAACATGACCCACCACAACTCCACTACGAGCGTGAAATGCCGACATTGTCATCATCTTCAAGTGCAACGGTTTACCTAGAAAAGAAGTGTAATCGACTCAGGTCAGACGCGGAGGACAGTGCAAACTACCGCGACTAAAACTACTGAGAGCGAAAGCGAAACCGAGAAAGAGAGAAACTAGTTTATTTGTAAATGTATTGACCGACGACAACCGTAGGGCCGGGAGCGCCCATGTCCTGTGTACTATAAGTTAAATAGGTAGATTGACATTGATGGAAACGAACCGACGAGAGGCGAACGTGAACTTCGAGGTGATGGAGACGATAACCTCTGGAACTAAGATGTAATAACCCACTCCATTAATGCAACTTCAACAACCAATGTCCTAGGAATCATTAGAAACGCTTTCGAGAACACCGTTCTCAACAACTACATTGAATGGAACAGGTGAAGAAGTATCGTATTTCGAAGCGAGAAGTCATTCGTCACTGAAGAAGCTGGGAAAGGGGAAAAAGGGAGGAAGAGGTCACGAGGGAATTGAAATGTTTTCCGATCGGGATTTGCGTGACGCTCGGAATGGTTACTAGTGTTCGGGGCCGCCTGGGGGCGATCGAAAAAGAGAAACGAATCCAAATTTTTAAATTCGAATGATTGGATCGTGGCCTGGGAAAAATCGTCGAGGAAATTCAGATCAGGCATCTCGAGGTTCCAAATGCACTCGGACCCCAGTATCAGCGGGAGCATAGTAAAAAAAGAACCGTTTCTTATTTCACCGTTGTGAGATAATTACCAAATACGTGAGCGAGAACTGACTTCACAACGATATGTTATAGGACGAACCGTTTCGGGGACATCTGCTGAGTATCGACGAGGAAATTAAGCTTAAATAAATTTATTCCCAAACGAGAAGGTTTAATGATACTCCGAAAAACGGAAGCAGAAATAAAGATGACGTGAGTTTAAATGGAAAAAAATACGAAGAACAATCTCATCTTTGATTATCGCATGATCACCAGGAGCATATTCCGTACCTAATTATTGCTGCGGGACGTGCATGCAAGTTATCTGGGAGCTCGAGGGGGCAGGAGAGAAGGGTGCATGAACGACATCAACGATTGAGCTGGACGGGAGAAATCATCAAATGGTTTCTATTCTCTTGAAAGAAGGGCCCCAGGAGCAAAAGGAGGGAGCCGCGATACATGAGCAGTCTTTGGGAACTGGAGTTGCATATCAGAATCAAAAACAAAGTATTGACATCGTATGTGCAGCAATACTCGCATACCTGCAAGCGCAGTTACAACTCGTGATTTCGGAGTTGCTCCGAAACTCGTGTGGCCGTTCATCTTTCCAGCGGGTCGCGGGGGTTTGAGATCATTTATGCGGCTGTTCGTCCGCATACTGGGCCGGGGCGGATCGCACGGTGGTGATTCGCGGCCTTGTGGAAGGTTTTTCTTCAAAATCTTATCTCCAATCTGCATTTCTGAAAGCCAGTTTCAACGGTTCCTCCGCGCCTGTCGCTAAGCTGACGGAAGATCTGGTCCTTTTGTTGGGCATTGTTTGAAGGCTGCAAGCCCCAAAAACTTCATTGACAGTTAGTCGATCCCAGGAGCTCATCCTTCTCCGTATCAGCGATCGTCTCAAGAGCTTGAGACGTTCGTTCCACAATTGAGAACACTCAGATCCTTGGATCATCCTCGCCAGACCAGTTAGGTCAAGGGTCAAGCTCATCTCAAGCTTGTTCACCGAACGAATCCTCTTTCGTGCCCGAAAGCAAGTTCGAGGATCCAAATTCAAGTTCAAGAGCTCCCCGATTAGGAACTTCGAATTCGCGGAGAAAGGCTCGTCTCAGAAGACGTCGAACGAGTTCTCAGCCAAATTTGACGTTCGCTTTAACTACAACGTAATGAAGGATACAAGATTCCGAGTGAACAACGGATTGGGGACCAGGAGGGAGGACATATGAGACGCTTTAACCAGTCAGTCGCTTCGTGATCTCCAACAGTCCGGTTCTCAGGCGACTGATAACTCCACAGGGAGAGTTCTGAATCGCTACTTTGATCATGAAAGCCGGCGATGGCAGCAAGAGCACTGCTGCTCACAGTGGGCGCGAGCCGCGTGAGTGTCTTCTCCGCTGGCAGCGCCCTCAGCGGCATTCGAAGGAAAAAGAAACATTTCCGAAAATGGCGCCATTTTCGACGCTACAGTGTCATTGTCTCTACCGTATGACCCGAGTAAAACCTCTGAGTAGGCCTGAACGCTTCTCGTCGCACATGTCCGTGCATCCTTGGGGATCTTCGCGGAAGTTTTCGATCCTGTTTTCCCTGATTTATGCTCTCAACATCTCCTCATCATAAACTAGAGATCAAATGGGTGGAACGACCGTAGAACACCGCGATGGGAGAGCGGATCAACGCCGGAACAAGAAACGACCATTTCGTCTCGCGAAACTGATCGCATTGACGTTCATCATTGGATGCCACGCCACACTGTGATTCAGTCATCCAGAATACTCTGGACGCCCCTCCTGAAGATCCTGATTTCCGCCATTTGTCCTGAGGGGCCGGAAACTGTGGACGGCGCGATCTCAATGACCGAGGGTGCAGCTCAAGCAGAGTGATACTTTTCGGTGCCCGAGTGTATGCTCTTTTTGTTGCGAAATTACAGATGACAGTGTATAATTTACTCCACCGATGCTCCGCGAGCGCAGCGACTCGTTGGTGAAGCTGGCTAGCATCCCAATATTTATCCACCGCCCTAATGGTGTCTATCACGGATGACCGCCGTGTCGTTTCATTGATTGAATCCATTTGCTAATGCGAATATCTTTCAAATGTGGCTCTGTCCTCTTCGTCTTGTTGTTCTGTGGCCGCGAATGCTTCTGCCCGCCTATTCACCGGCCGTCAGCCATCGTGGTCTTCGTAGACGACAAGCATCCATCGCTGATGTTGTTTCTCTCCGTTGTTTCAAACTCGTCCACGTATCGGCAATCCATTGGCTGGTGGTTCAGAACCTTCCCTGTTCTGGCTCATTCTCCGCCGAGCTCTGCAGCTGGCCGTGGCGTGACAAGGCGCCAACACTCGCGTTTGCGACGGCATGTGACAACAGATGCTGAAGCCTGGGTGCTTCGACGCGCACTCGCTCGCTCCGTAAGCTACGATACTCATGCATTATGCACGAGGTTGTGCAATATCCAACCTAGCCCTGTACGGCGACGTACACACAGTTCAAGTGCATGCCTCCGAACGGTTTGATTCTTTTCTCTTCAGGTTCAAGCAAAGCTTTGTTTCCCCCGGAGATACTCCAACCAAGCTCGTTTCTGAATCATCGGGGTGTTTCCAGCAGATGATGAAATGTTGGCATGAAGCTCGAAAAACAATATCTTCCTTCACCTTCACGTCTTCAGAGAAGATCGCTCACGGAGTGTCGCTCCGACGGATCGCTATTCGTGCGATTCCGTTCGCGACGAGCTCTGCGTGTGACTCCCTCATTTTCGCAGTTCTCTCAGAAGTATTTCTGATTTCTGAACTTGAGGCGACTCGTCTGGTCGAGAGATCCGATTGTTCTCGTCCTCGGCGTAAAACTCACCAAAAACCTCCTCCAGAATGGCGGTGTCAGCTGCAGTGCTCAAAGAAAACCCGGGGTTGATTGAAAGCCTCCGGGTTGATTGTTTTGCGTGATTTCGTATAAAAGTTTTTCGTTTTTATTTCCAATCTTGAAGAGCCTGATTTCGTGATAGTCTGCCCCGTACCGTTTTTCTGTTTCGGTTTCCTTGCCGCAGAATTTCGAAAGCATTTCATTCCAAGCTTCAGCCTAATAGATGACATTCGTCGTGATTACGTGACAAGAGTGTTCTGGATTCGTTGCGTCGCTTCATCTACTGCTTCTCCGTCGGAGTAATGTATGCGCGCCTGCCTCCCGGCAACGACGTTTCATTTGTTTCAAGCTGATCCTTCAATCACTCAAGATTTCTGTGTCTTCCGATGTTACAGTGTGGCTTGGCTCGAATGATTTCCATCTTCCACTCGGCGTCATCGAAGTTTCCTCCTGGCGGAGATCCGATTCCGAAAGCGTGATCTTGGTGCTCCCATATTGCTGACGAGTCCATATTCACAAAGATGTTTCTTTCTGGATCTCCGGAAGAGACCATCTCGAGCCGTTGGCAAGAGTTTTATTTGCGATCGTCGATGTGCGCGAACGATATTGTGAGAGGAACAAACCTAAAATCGCTTGAAATGACCAGATCGTATGATGAACGCTATGCAAGTCCCGATAGGGGTTTCATTACAAGAAACTCCGGCATTGGTAGAACTCAACAAACCGCGCACCCGCACAAGCCCGCAGACACGGTCGGCCCAGCCCGATTCTTGGACAAAAGAACGAGCGGGAAGAATATCAACCAAAAAAAAGAAGTCCAACGAGAAAAGAAGCGCGGAATATAAATCATCTTGAAAAATTGTTTCCAGACAGCCAGCTGAAGCAATGTTCTCGTTGCTTCCTGATTAAAAACCACCGAACGAAAACTGAAGCCGGCGAATAATTCCGCGCAGCTACGAAACTCAGTGCCTTAGTCACGAAGACCGCTCGCTATATCAAACAACATATCAAATTCGTTTGCCATCGAATCCGGTGCGTTACGTGGGCCTGGATTGTACAAACCATCTCTAGTAAGCGAGCGCTGTTGTTGAGAGCCGTGCTGGTGGTGGTGGTGGTGGTGCTGCTGCTGCTGTTGCCACGGCGGCGGCTGCCGTTGTTGACTGCCGCGATGAAGATGAATGAAGTTGTGTACTTTCTGGGTGGTACCGGTGAGTATCCTACCTGCTCAAGCCAAGGTATAAATGGTGTGCACTTTCCGTTTGTGTTCTTCTTCATCATCCCACTTCTTCAAGACCACCAACAATCTGGCCGCTCATTTCTTCTTTTCTCTCACCGGCTCGCTAGGGTACTGTCTAGGTACTGGCCAACAGGGTAGAACTGAAAGAGTGGCGCTATTAAAAAACCATCCATCGCGTGGATTTCGAAACATCCGAGAGAGCTCTTCTCGAAAACTTCTCCTCATGCCGCCGACGCCGACGTAACCAAAACTATTTCGACCAGACGTCACGTAGTTGTTGCTATTGCCGTGAGTTCGAGCGATGCCTTTGAATACTCATTTCGAAAGTACTTGCAATTACCTCGCTCAGCGATCACTTCACCTGTTGTAGCCACTCCACGGCTTGATGGAGTGCCTGGCGGACAGGTCTGCAGTCGAAGCGAATTGAATTACGCGCGTGCCAAGCGCTTGAAGGAAACGGAGTACAACGTGAACACCTATCGAAACCGAAGCGCAGGGCTCTGCCGCGTGGATCGAGGCGCGGACTTCGGTGACCCTCGCGTCCCTACCTCTATCTCTTACTCTAGGTCTATCTCTGCCTTTCTATTCCTTCAATCGACGCTCAAACAATCTTGATCTGAGCGTCTCTCGGGCCGCGGAACAACACGGAACCTATGACTGAAGGGTGCTCGCTTGTAGGGTTTTCCTTGACCGACCGGCAGATTCCGGCAAATCCGTCGCCGAAAAAGCGAGCAACGTGGCTGATTCCTGCCGCGTCTTTCCCCGTCGCCGCCGCTCTTCTGCTAGTCATGCCGACTGTTTAGAGAGTCAAATTGACACTTGTTCTTGAGATTGAGATGTCCGACGACAGACAGGCCCGACGAAAGCCCGAGCGAACAATGAGTGATCAATGTGCTTGATCCGCGCATCGCGTGTTGCGTTCGGTAACGTCTTCATTTGGCTCTTCGTCGCCTCATCATGTCGGAGATCGATCACCGCCGTTGCACCTCCTCCTTCGGTGCTCTGGCTTGTCACCCGTTGTCGCCGAGTTGCTGCTCGTAGATGTTGATGCTTATTACCGGTCGCTGTCGATGATGTTGCTAGTTGCAGTCACCACAGGCAGGTGGTTCAAATGACAGGTTACCAAGCTGGTTGGAGCTCGTACGCCCCGGTAAATATTTGTCATTTTCTGCTGCTTGGCTCCCCATGACTACCTCTACGGAGGGGCTGTAGCTCGCGTACTGAGAGGCTTCCGAGTGCGTCCGGGGGATCGCTGGCTGCCTAGCTGGCGCTGACCGGCCGGCCGGAGGTATGCAGGGAGGTTTGACCGAGCGGATCGGTACGCATTTAGGCAGAGCAAACGCTGCAGAAACAACAGCGGCGCGGCGGCAGAATCAGAAGTCCGACACCATGATGAGAACATCGCGTTTTGAATTCTGCTCAGTCAGTCTGGCTCAGTCTCAGTTCACTGAGTGGATGGTTAGCTGTTAGTGACATTCAACGAAAACACAGAGGAACTGACCTACGAATCCAGAAGAGGGAACGGTATAGAAGAGGTATCAACAGTGGAGGAGAGAGGATGCATGCACATGCAGCGCGGCCTCTTCCTGCTGCGGCATCCTGTAGTAATAAGTGGGGTGTATGTAATCGACAGTTTTGACTGTATCCCGCGATTCGTCAATCCATCGGCCTGCGCATTGAGCTGCTTGACGGTTCAACAAGAGATGACTCTCTTCCCATTCGTTTTCAGCGGCCCAAAGACTTTTTCCATGTTAGGAGCTGACTTTGACAATGGGAGAAATTTGTTTTTTTGACACCTTCCCAAATGTTTTGGCAAGTAAGGTTGCCAAACGGAATAAGCTCGAGAACGGAAAACACCTCGATCCACAAAATTTTTCGACTGAATCACTGCCTCAATATATTGCAGTGCCGAGGATGGTGTACCATGCGCCTGATTGATGTCCTGAACTGTCCAAGGCCGCGGATTTGTCTCGATCATGAACTCTGGCATCTCAGGTGGTGTGAGACCGATTCCGTTATGCAAACAACGAGTGATTCTTCAAGTGTTGGTTCGGTGGCTTTCAGAGCAGGGGATTCAGTCGCCTGTCGAGTGCGACGTTCGCGACGCCTGCCACGAAGATCTTTACTGTGGGTGAAAGTCGAGAAAAAACCAAACCACGAATCCGAACCCAGAGAGCCATAAACCCTGGCTGCTTCCATGAAGTTGTAACTCGTAATCCTGGCGTCTGACCGGCCGTGCACACGGAGACTGTCGCCTGTCTGTGCGAGAACACGCGCTTACGCATAATGGAGGAAGACAGAACCATCGGCGCTGTCGTCCCTCCAGACTCCAGACAGGCGAGTCACTCCAGACTCGACGACCACAGCGCCTGCCGGCCGGCCGGTCGGTCGACGAGAGCCAAACCGACACCGCGACCGAATGCAGTGGCGAATTCCTCAATAAGACCGCCGGAGAGTCTCCGATCAAAGCGTTTCTCAATCCTCTCATTAGCCGAAACAACAGCGGGCCACGATAACTTCAACAATAAACGACGACCGAAGATGAGGAAAGAGGACGAAATTTTCGTCGCACCTATCAACTCCTTCTTCTAATGGGTCCTCAAAACCGAGACCCAGGGGAGAAATTCCGGGGTCTGGGCTCCTCGACTGATGGGGGATCCCGCGGTCACCCTGGCGGACAAGAGCGCGTCGTTGTCGCGTTGGTTCTCGGCAACCTGTTCGCCGGAGAGTTCCGGACTGTGTTTCGTGCCAATTTCGAATTAGTGTGATGCCGCTGCTAGAATTATTGTTGTTGCCGTGGTGGTTTTTGTGATTCGGAGGAAGGAGCGGCCTTCGACGCTGAGTTTGTCCGACTGTCTGACTGACGGGCTGACTGACTGACTGACTACCCTCGTCAACTGGGCTCTACTAATGATGACCAAGCTAGCCGAACGACGCAAGTGAGTAAGCAGGCGAACCGAGTTTCTGTTCATTCCAATCGTTAATGGAGGCGATGGATGTGGCGAAGTGGCGGCGGTGGTGGTGGTGGCGACCACGACGACGACGTCCACGGACAGCTCTTACTTGCTTGCTTGCCTGCCTGTTCTCCGTCCGAGCAGCATCGTTCATCAATCATTTCTCTCTGTCGTCACGATCGTGACGGCCAACGGAGCGTCCGTTCGTCAGAACTCTAACAACAAGAACGGCACAACCGACGTCAACAACAACAACAATAACAGCATCGACGACCACGAAAAAAGAGAACAACTGTGTCAACCGCCAATGGGAGCAACAGCAGAAGTCATGGCAAAACATATTGCAGCAACAACGACAACGGCGACGGCAAGTGGTGGAAAGTGATGAGTGCAAAACCGCTCGTTCTACTGCAATACATGTTACCTCGGCATCTACGGAACCGTCGGTGTCTACGTCCGGGACGAAGCATAATAGGGATTACCAAAACAACTCCCAGCTTTCTAGTGCTGATGTGCTCAAGAATTTCCGAGATTTGGCGTCCTACGACTTCGAGTTCTAAGTTTTCGTTTCAAAGTCGGAATCCGCACGAGGTCCAGCTCCGCATTCCGAGCACTTACCCATGATTCTCGCGAGGTACATCGCAGTTCTGCAGATGAAGCGGAACATGCTGCTTTAGAGTGGAACAGCTGACCAGGTAAATGGGTTGGATTATGCATTGATTGTCTGTACCCGTTCCCGCAACAATCTGCAACCTACAACTCGTGGATCGTCGAACAATCCACTTGTCGGAGCGAATATTTAGAATCCTGCAAGCACTGGTTTATCCCCTGAAAGTGAACAGATTAACATGACCCCTTCATGAGTGGACAGGACTCTGGGGAGTGGAAACTTTGCGAAATCGCTGAGAGTGTACGTTCCGTATCACAACAAACTGCGAACTATACGGAGAGCATGAATCTCTGGAGGAGACCATTGTAATAGTCTTCTCCGATCTACGGATGCGACAATATGCTCGTTCCCGCGAGCGTTCCTCAAGAATCTCGAATTCCCAGTCCCTACGACCTAGTTTCCGGAGCCACTTCTACCCGATAGATCACGCTTATTTGCGGAATTACCGGGCGAATGAGGATTGACTACTTTGGAGGAGGAAAAGAATATCCGTGTGATCCTCGATGCTGAACGATCCCGTTGAGTATTCGAAAGGAACTTTTTCTCTGGAAGTCCTTCAACGCCTTGGCCGATTTGAGGCACTGGTTTGCCACAAGAAGCTAACCTGGTATGAACCGAGCACAAACTTCGTCTTTGGGCCAGGCTGTGTCATATTCTCTTAACGACTGTTTTCAGATGGAAATACCGTAGTTTCCATGCAAGGTATTTCTTTTGGTGAATTTCGGGACCCCGTCGATGGAAACGGTACTTACAATTGAACCCATTGGGCTCGGTCGCCCCAGCATCGCGGCGAACTCAAAATCGACCGGAGTTACGTGTCATCATCTAGTTACCGGCTACCGGTTGTTGCGACGGCAGTTTCCGTGGCGAGGAGTGATTCTCTTCATCTGGTGGATTCTTTTTATGAATGGGTTAAATTCCAGCTAAGTTTGCGGCACGAGAGAGGTTAGAGTAAATAGTAATTAGAGGCAACGGGTTTGCGTGACCAATGCCCCGGCCGATGGTTCGGAGAAACTCAGTGGAGTGAAATGAGTTGAGGTTGAGCGTCGTCGTAACAGGGGTTGAGAGATGACAGATGAGCTGCGAAAAAAAATCTGAATAAAGCTAATTCGATATTCAGAGACGATGCGGGTCTCGTCGGGCTGGAGTCTCACGAGGCGGTTACTTACCAGCTAGCCAGCCATTGAGATCATTAGCGACGAAGCCGCCAGGCGTCATTACTATCGACGTCGCCGACGTCATCGGAGAATGGATGGATAGCCGTGTGCGACCCGATCCGTGCGAGAAGCAACATCTAAAGGTTTCCGATGACTTCACTCATAGACGAACAGCGGAAAGACTACAAGATCGGCGTCTACAGTGCTCTCGGAATTCGGACGGATGCGCATGCCCGTTTATTTTCGTATCCTTCTCGAAAACGTATCCTTCTGCAGGAGAGCAGACAGAAATCATTGGGAACGAAGTGGTTTCGGAAGAAAGTTTCCCTAGAAATTATGGCTCCGTCCAGGCAAGGGTGTCGTCCCCCATACAAATCGAGGTACAAATCGAGTCAAATTAGAAAACTCTTGGTAAGGAGGTGTCTCCTGGTCAAAGTCCCGATATTTGTCCCATATTGCGGACAGGACTCGATGCAATACGGCTTCGATTCTAGTTCTCGCGTATCGGAGCAAAGCACCGTTGCGAAATTCGAACGGAAGACTTTATTATTAGGCTATAGTTCCCATTCACCCCATGTTTCGTTTATGAGACTTTGTAACATTTCACGTTGCCGTACTTTCATGCGCGGTGTTGAGCACTGTCATGCAACGCTTGTTTAACGGTTTATTTTGGGTTCGTGACGGTATGGAACGTCAAGAAGAACAAAATTCGATCAAAATCGACCGGTGATTCCAAGTTGTTAAATCGCTCGTCATGTGTGTGTGTGTCTATGCATTTATGTACTGCTTACCTACCAAGTCGTTCGTTCTTCAGGAGACAGTCAATAAAAGTAACGGTAATAAATCCTCTCTTCTCACCCCGGGCATCATAAAACCGTTGTTTTTGAGGAATCTTACTGTGTTGTCGTGAGCGGAGAGTTTCAGTTTTTATCCATCGCCCCCTCGCTTCCATTGAAAGGCTTCACAAAATCTAATTCCATCGAATTCAACCGTTCCAGCGGTATTTTGTGGAATTGAGAATTTGGGAACAAGCAAACACGTGGAAAGCTCCGGCCATGATCCGGAACTGAACTCATGCCTTGGTCTCCATGAGGAAGGAAGCCGGAAGCTCAACGGTTCATCAAGCAACCTATGTTTTTCGTTGACTGATAGTTCATTCGAAGTTTTCTGGACTGGCGAATCGAAATTCTCGCTCAGGTAAATGTTCGGAGGAATGAGAATGATTGAAATGATGATTGCAACGTAAAAAGCGTGTCACGTTTTGGTGGCAACGCACACTCACGCTCGTCCGCGCGCTCGTTCGCGTTTTCGAGTTGTAACAATGGACAGGGGAACAAGGTGCGAAACAGATCCGGTTGGACGTTGCCGCCGCCGCCGTCGCCGCCACTGCCGCTCGGAACCGCTCCGCGTCTCATCCGCAGCCCGATGTGCTCAGCTCAACTTGCGTTGAAGAATTGTCCGTTCCTCTTTCGTCTGTGTTTGTGTGTATTTTGTCCGACACGGTGAAGACAGGCTCGATCAGCGTGATGAATCGCATGAAGACCATCGGACACCCCAACCAACAGAACATAATCGAACGCTGTTCTGCTTGGACAGAAAATCACGAGACGTCGGTCTTCGGCTCAGAGCACTCTGTTTTACCTCATTCAACTCGGCGAGCCAAGCTCCTCTTTAGCAGTTTCGTGAAGATGGGTCCGCTGGGACGTCGGGTGTCCAGCGCACTTCCCGCGTGAACCCCAGTGGCTCGATGATCTTCCGTGCGTCAAGTGGGCAGTATGCATGGAAAGAGGTAAACGTCAGTGATCGACCAACATTTGATCTTACCTTAGTCGACAAGAAAGCCAGAAGAGAGAATTATTGTTTCCGATATACCTACATACAACCATCATGACAGTGAAAACTCACTTCCTTGAGACAGTGATAACATTGAATCTCTGTTACATCGGTATCCGAGTTCCCGCCAACCTTCAACTTGATTTAGAAGTTTGCGTTTTCTGTCGATTTTCAAAAGGTGTTTTTTCTCTCTTTTCGATATCGTTCTTCCTCGTGCGATTGAATTCCCCAACGATGCATTGAACGCTCTAGTAACATATTCTGTTTTACGCCGCCGCGCGGAAAAACAACCAAATGTTTAGAGTGAACACAGCAATCGGAATGCCAAATATATGTAAATATTCTCTCATTAAAGTCGTGCTTCGCAAATCCAGCGGCTACCTCGCTTTGATCCGTTGGAAGTTTCCAAGTGCATGGGTATTAATAAAGATTTTAAATTCTCAAGAATTATCTGCTGGCTTCTTATTGCTGCCAATCGTGCTATGATTTGCTGCTACAGCATTTTGGTAAGTCGACTGTCGACCGTCGAGCGAGCGGGTGGACGGACGGTCGGTCGTTTGGTGACGTTTCCACGTAATCCGGCAAGGGAAGGAACTCTGGATTTGAGGATCGCTACCGAAAATCCGTCCATCAACAAGGAATTGACCGGCAGACGTTTCGACCGGGAGAGCGATCCGCGCAGATGAACAGCCAGAGATATATTTAGGTGATTTCCAACGATCACCGAAGCCAAGAAGCTGTGTTCTCAATCTGCGGCAATACTGCAAAGCTTGTTCGTCTTCTTCCTCCCTCGGTCCTCTGCCTCTGCGAGCGACAGTATTTATTAATACCTCAGATGACAAGATTTGAGCGAATATTCGCAAGCTTCGAAGCCATATCAGCAAACACCGCAGCTGGAACGATGCGACCGAACGGAGATTTCAGCGTGATTATTGGAATCCACCCATAACGGATGATCAATCTAATAAAGAGCCGATTACTTAGCGACTGCCTTCGAATTGATTCTCAGAGAGATTCCGATTCTTGTTCCGTTTCCGAAATCCACGCGAGTGTACTTATGACTCGTTGACGATGAGACGACGTTCAAAAGAACCGTTAGATAGCGGCCTTTTTTCCAATGGGCTTCATCTCGTGGCTTCGTTCGTCCCCGAGCTTTCTCGAAGATGAATCAAAAGCGAACATTCTCCGGAATTTTCGATACGATCCACGCATTCTATGTTCCCGAGCATTTTTATCCCCCCCTGCCCTCCACGAACACGAAACTTTTTTGAAAACAAAGCCAATCAACCAAATGCAGCTCGTTCCTTCGTTCCTTCCTCCAGAACTTCGTTCCCACGCACGAAGCGGCTGCGAAACGGAATCGAACGAGCCGAATTCGTATTCGAGGTTATGCCTCGTTTTTCGATCAAGAGTCTCACTCGCGCAGTGTCAAAAATCAATGTCGGTCCAGCTCAAGGTCTATGCTAATGCTAATGCCCATGCTCAAAGTCACAGAAAGGTTCGGCTGTAGCCGAACCCGAAGTGAATCGATGGATGGACTGATGCATGGGTCGCATAGACGATGAATGAAATAATTTCCTGGCAGGCGATGGAATGAATCGATGGAAGCTTTCACGAGTCGTACCATGCACCTCCGATGCCGAGAGTGTTTTAACCAACGAACGCGCCCGGCAGGCCTCTGCAGCCGCCCGAAGGTGGTCACATAATGCTTGTCCCAGCGCGAGATTACCTCACGCCAACAGCTCATCGTGCTTCTCGTAGCAATACAGCGCCGATGGGACGCTGCGTAGCCCATTGAATCGACCAGGTCCGACTCCACTGGGCCCTAACCCAGTACCCCAGACGAGCTTCGACTCGCGGATCGGTCGATCTGATTATGCTGTGGAACACCGGTCACCTCTCAACACCAATGAGCTACATACGGGTACCATAAACCATCAACGCCCTCAACTGCAGCTTCGAGGCTAGCAACTTCCGCAGGGACCGCGTTGACCGCGTCCCTCATAGCCAAGTTCTTCCTCTTTTATGTCGTCTCCCGCTCCTGAGTGGCTTCGTCCTGAAGATGAAAAGCAGTTTCATTCATTATCAATCGTCCGGAGCGGATGAGGTCCGGATCAGACTGGAGAAGGATAATGAAATCTGAATCGGAGCATTCTGTCGTTTTCGGTCCATGTTCGCTGTGGCTACTATGCCGAGGTCCCGTTGCCGTATATCGTGTTCAGTCATGAGCTATCGGTCCGCGGAATGATTCATTTCTACGATGAACGTCGAAATGTACGCTGAACCGCATTGATTTGTTTTCCATCGAAACGGCATCGGCACTGGAATGCGTTGAACTCGTTCAGCGTTTTGGAAGACGGGGAAAAGCAACGAGCATCCTGAACCAGAAATTTCCGAAGAAATTCCCGAAAAGATTCCGATACTATACCATCGATGTTCCTGCGCACCCGGATTGCCTTCCGGTCAGCGGGTCGAGTTAGAACATAGGTGGTCATGTATCGGGTGCTGTGAAAATTGCGGCCGAGTGGGCTCGTGTATGAGAAAATCGTCTGATGAACTCGCGGAACGTCTTTCTGCCAGGCCTTGTGCCTGGCTTCGACGGAAGAATCGGCAGAAAGGAACACACAACAATAGAACGCCCACCGGTACAGCGCGTGAGCTCTTCAGTAAAATGAAATGGAACTCTCAGTGTGTTTTCACTTAGACGGCCCCATTTGGCTATGAGGTGGCTCCCTTCAGAACAGTATTCAATACTCTCCTTGTAGTTGTTGTCGACTCTGACTGAAGCCCATGACGATGTGAGAAGGCCTGTCCGCGACGAGAACCATGACCGGTGACAATGGACCATCTATTGCGTTTGCTGACGATCGCTAACACCTACGGTACTTACCACGGAAGAATTGGAGGCGCGCGCGGCCTGACCACGCTATACATCAAATTCAGCTCTTTTTGCGGAGGGTGAAGTGACTTCTAGTCGACCCTTGCGGTTTCCCACTCTCGGAAACGTTCCTCGGAGAATCAGCCGTTCTGAGGGGAAAAAGAAACGATTTTCCAGACTCGTATTGGTTTCGAGGATATCTCAAGCTGCGTCTAGGCCTAATCATCTTCTTTGGATGATTATCTGAGACCAGCGTCACTACGCGAAACTTGCGATTTATTCAAAAAATTTTGATCACAACACTTGAACCTGGGAACGAAAGTCGAGCGGATCGAATTTCTTGGGCCATTCTGAAATCCGGCAAATTCGGGTGATCGTCTCACTGACAGAGCAGGGAAGGACGCAAGGGGCTGGGTGTTGAGAAGTCGTGACGATCGAAGATCGACCGAAAGAGTGACACAACGATGGGTGCACTATCACCCATGACAACACACAGTTTGACAACGAGAGTTAAAATACAGACAGTTCGAAACAAGGACCACGTTGTTAGCGTCCGTCATAGCTGTTCGCACCTTTTTCTTCACTCTTTTGACTTGCGTCGGTCGGTCTGTCGCTTGTTCCAGTTGCTCGGTTGATTCCTCGGTTCATCCGTCGTTCGCTGCTCGTCAGAGAGGCAGGCAGGCAGGCAGGCACACATGCAGAATGGAATATCGGTGCTCGGCTGGTGTTCTATAGCGTTTGTGGAGGTTTAAAAGCGGCGTCAAAATGGCAAGTAACTTACTCTTGAGCCGGCTCGAATGAAGGAGGGAACGGACGGACGAGCGAATTCAACGACTGGCAAGCACACTAGCCACAAAGAGCGTACCTCATTCCATATTTTTCTTTTTGTTCAAAAATTGCCGCCACACTTCAACAATAGATCTTTTCAAATGTGCTTCTGCACCAACAGTTGGCGGTTCTACTTCTTCTCCGCCACCTCAAGCACCAAGAGGTGCTTTGCTAACTGGTCATCATGGCCGGTGGGTGACATCGACGTTTTCTTTCCATCTAGTTATCAAGCTCTGCGGCTTCTTGTGAGGTGCTGAACCCGAGACGTTTTTCTTTCATTCCCTTAAAGCTCCCTCTTCGTCTCCGAAACCAGAGAATGTCCGCACGAACGAATTCAGTACATGCATGGAGTTATCCTTACGAGCCTTAGCTTCCCGCGGAATACAAAGTTCTACTCGTGCTGGAGGGGGGGGGGGGGGGAAAAAAAGGGGAGGGGAGAGAATTTTTAAAAAAAAGAATTTTTCCTTGGGTGTTTCCCCGATTTATAATGGGGCCGAGAGAATTAACGATTTTGTTGAAGAAGTGATGAGCAGTCACAGTTTCTTCTCGATTCTCTTCACGATACCTTACCTGCAACACATCCTCGGGCATCGTAAGCGCGAGTCCAATTCCTCTTCTTGACATTGGATTTGTTCCGCGATTTTTTCTTTTCCGCAAAATCGAGGGATCGTCGAATGTTTCAGCTCTATTTCTCATTCGCGAGAGTCTCTGTCAAGCCCCGATTTTGCAGATTTTCATACATCCGTCGAAGATTTCTCAACGATTTGTAGGTAATCGGTCCAAGGGTTTTGCAGGCCGGTCAGAATCAATCCCGCGAAGGGAAATGAGGACCGGCAGCTCTCGAGACTTCATCTATCTTTAATGGATGGAAGCTCAATACAACAAAGCCAAGATAAACAAGTTACATCGTTCTTCGTCGAGACCTTCACTTGCCTTCTATTGAGGATGGCGGGAATACCTCGGACTCCAAAACTGTGTCAATTCCAACTTCAATCTGCCACCGGCTTCCTCGGAGAACGATTGGGGAAGTCCACTAGTGTTTTGTGATCTTCGAAAACATTGGAACCTCAACTGCGACCGAAGACCGACCCGCGTAGAACACCCCAGTGACGATGCGCACGGCGGCGGCGGATGGAGCAGCCGCCACCGGAATCGTGATCGAGAGGTTCGAACCTGGATTTTGGCTTTCAACATCTAGTTTGCTGTGAGCTGAGCGCCGTAACCCAGCGATGAGTTCGTGACTGGGCGAGATTGCCAATTCGAGATATTCCTCCAACGGCAACCATCGTCATCCACTCATTCATCCGTTTGGTCTCGTTCAGCTCACACTATCAATCCACTTTGTAGTCCAATAACTCCATTCGTTCACCTCATCCAGCCAACCAGCTGCGGGAGCAGCCTCCGCTGATTCGAGCGAGAAGCCACTACACCGTGATTTCCTATGAGAGTCGATTAGTCCAGGAGCCAATCTATGAACATACAAACCGCTCCACGCCGACCTATGGTGTATGTACTCGATGATCAAGCTAACGATGTAGCCCACGAGCCGACCTGGGGTGTAGGGGTTGAAGTACCGGTTTTTTGGACATGGAGGTAGCAGTTGCTGGACACTATCGAGCCCAAACCAAGTTCAGACCCAAAAGATCCGCGATCCGTCGCGACAAGGGAATCAGGATATGTAATGGGATCGAAAGCAAGACCGGATCAACGGAGGTGAGTTATCCTCAAATCGATGCTTCTCCCAAGATTGCTTCGAAGCCTCCGTAGACTCGACTCTTCTCGTTGACTTCAAACCCCACTTCCCCACGCGTGCTGTAACCCCGCCCGAGTCGGGAGTTTTGTCTTCTGATTCCGCCGAGGATTTCATCCTGCCGCGGTCATGGAGCTTCTAACTTGTGAGTACGTCAGGGGGACGCGACATGCATTCCGAGTTAGAATTTCAGCTCATGACTGTGCGTCGGGCGGGACCGATGGTAACGACGTCGCGTGTACGCCCACACCCGCCGGGAAAAGGATAGCACTCATAAACGGGCGATCGAATTAGGGTTCATCGCTCAAACCGACGTGTGAAGCGTTCTAGATGAGTTGTACAACACACAGAACAGCGAAAAAACAAGTCTACCGTCGACTACACCGACTCGATCATAAATTATGTTTCGAACTAGAAGCGCGGCCACGGCGTCGGTGGCAGAAGCACAGACCCACATCCGGCTGTCGACGCCGCGCCGCCAGCCTCCGAACAGTTAAGCAGCGCTTTCCGAATCGAATAATAATTCCCAGGCCAGCGAGTCGCTCCAGCCGCAGACTCAAAGGACCTCCGAAAAAAAAACCATTAGGACGTTGCTTTGACCATGCGAACGAGTTCGGAACCAGTAGCGCTCTCTCACTCCAGAAGAAAGCTTCTCGCTCGCTCGCTCGCAACATACAAACAGGCCGCAGGCCCGCATGGCGTACGGAAGCAGCAACGTCATCGTAGCCATCGGCTGCAGCGGCAACAACAACTACGACAGAGGACGCCGAGGTCATGAGGGTGATAGGCATCTTTCATCTTCCATCTATCTGTGCATACATCAGAGATGATGTCCGCTGACATGTCAGTGATTCTCTGGTGATTAATGTTGCCTTCTCAACAGACGAACAAGGTCCACCAGCAACCGGCACTAACCAGCTAACCATCGTCGTCAAAGTCACGACGCGCAGTTACCTAACCAGTTCGACAAGGAGTCACGGAAAACCCACCGTTCGTCTAGCGTCCACACATCCATGAACCCGTGCTCAAACATGCATACGTGCATCGTGTATGCGCATGCATCATACAGTGCCGCTGGTTCTCGCAGGTTTACGGTAAGCCCAACTTCATCCACGTCTCGGAGTCCTGAAGTCCAAAACGAAGACGGATTTGCAGTTCGGTAGGCTTTGTTGAGTGTGAGCCATTTCGAGGGTCCGACTTGCCATGAGAAGGATTTCCATTAGAGAGTTTGACGAGCTGCCGGATCTCGAGTTCAACATTCTCTGGAGTCTCGAGATCTGTATCGACGGAATTTCAGGATGAAAAGACATGATCCAGGATTCAGACCAAGACTTCCGGCGATAGCGTCCCAAGTTTGGGTCGGGGCGTCCCTTCGGGCCCCATCAGAACAGCAAATGATGTCGATCTGTCGATTCCAATCGGTAATGAGTTGAATCGGACTCTCATGTGCTGAGTCTCCCGCTTGTCTGTCTACGGTAATATATCTGATATGATCTCTGCCTATGTGGCGACAGTGCAAATGATTTTCGTTCTCGCTGAGCAGTGGAGGTTTTGAGTGCATGGGCGATGACGACATGCAGGCTTCGTGACGTTCGTCCGCTCACGGAGCGAGATCGGATATCAAACATAGATGGACCAAGAGACAGACGGACGGTAAGTTGATAGAAATGAAGGTCAGCGACGACATCTTCTGTGGGAACAATCGCGTTAACAGATAGTTAACCGTGTTGACCCATGATGGCCGTCTAATGACGCGCCACCATCTATCATTCCATCCATCGGCACATCAAGCCATCGATCCTGACATTATGTATTCATCCCGACAGCGATGCGAGATGCAACCCGATAAGATGTTCAGATTCTGTCTTTCAACGATCAGAATCAAAATTTGACGAGACCCTCCTGCCTCCTTTGTATAAAACCTAATACACTGGGTGTTGACAATGAAAATCGTGCGTACTCCTGAGAAGAGCCACTTCAGAGGTTTTCCATGCGAGAAGGATCAGAAAAGTCGGATTGAAGCGGATCCAGCCGAGTATTCGGAGCGCCGTTGTTGGAACGGCCAACATAAAAACAATATTGCCGATCGTAAGAGTTTGTTTCGATGTTCATTTAGGTGTTGCCTGTAGAAAAAGAAGAAGAAGAAGTGAAGGTGAGGGAGCAGAAGGAGCTGAAGGCACTCTGTGAGAATGGGCTCCGCCAATGAAGCTGTTGCCGGAGTAATTTGTAATGGTACTGGATGAGTGGCTGCTTGATCGTGGCGTAATGGTCTCTTTTTTTCTTGTTCGTTCTTTCTTCTTTTTTCCTTTTCGTTTCTTGCCGGGCCTCTGTTTGATTCCGTCGGTCCGTTCGGTTTGTTCGATTCGGTCCCCTTCAGCCCTCCCGTTCGTATATTTTGGAGCTCATTACAAAGCGATTCAACCAAAACTGTGAATCAGTTGTTGAGTTTTTGGGCAAATTGCGCGCACGACTTCATTTCGCGGCTTCTTCAAGAGCTCAGAGTAACGAAACGGCGCCAACGACAGTGCCGCAGAACAAGTGGAAGACATCGGGGGAAAGGAAAACTTCAAAACGCCAGCGTAGAAGCCGAAAAATTCGGCAAAGCCTAATGTTTGCCATCCGCGCACGCTCGTCGATGAACGAAACAAGCGATGACGTACCGCTGGTTGGAGGATTGCGGGAGGAGAATCTCACCGCTCGAGCGAGAGGAACACGAGAAGGAGGAAAAGTTTGGCCTAAGCGTTCAGCAAAACTGAGCGGCACTCGCGACGGCCCCACTGTCACGCCGTTACGCCCCCAGACTGCAGCTCCATCCAGTCACCTTAGTCGGGTCCGCGAAGATCGAGAGTAAAAGCAAGAAAAGAAGAAGGAATAGGAGCGAAAAGGTGTTAAGGGGTGCCACAGATGGAGTATTGATAGCTGCTTCAGGTCGCTTCAATGGAGGTACGGCACGAACGATGTAATAAAATCCAAAAATGACGTCTTCGTTTTTCTCAGCCGTTTTCTTCCGCTCGTGCGCGCGGTCACAAATCTTTAGGTCTCGATACCACTGCACAGAAATCCACGAGACTCCCGAAACAACTCAAGATGACTCATTTTGAATGATTTTCCAACATGGAGACCTGATTCCGCCGTACGGGGCTGAGAAGGATTAGGACTTGAATTTCCTCACCTGAAATGCCCGGGGTTCAGAAGAGAGTCTCCCTCACGATTGATCTCAAACCGATTCCTTAGACAGCCCCCGTTTCTCTCAATCGAATGATCGCATTGTGTCGAGCAGAACCCTGTCTGCCAACTGAAACCATGCTCAAGATATGAGGTGCGCGGGAATTAGGCCAAGTCGGAAGAGTTTCTATCGCTTTCTGTTCCAATTTTGGTGTCTACTCTCATACGACGGACAGCGGGACGCAGCAAATCAGATTTGGCTTCCTTTCTCGAGTTGAAATATTGGTCGAGAGTGAAAGGCCACTGCTTCTCTAAAGTCAGCCTGCCTACTCGCCTGCTTGCCTGCCTACCTACCTACCGGTGAGGAGGGAGTTTCGGAAGGAGTGATGGTGCTCCTTCGCCTAGGGAAGGAGCAAAACGAGGGAAGAAAGGCTTATTCGAAAGAAACAGACAATGAGTTCTTATCAACTGAGCACTGCAGGAAAAATCCAGACACTTGCGTTATCGTCTACGTGGCTCTCGTTCCCATATTGGAGAAGTTGCCTCACGCCGCTCCTCAGTGCCTATGCCTGCTTGCTCGGCTGGCCGTCTCTCACTGTTTCTCTACCTCTTTCCACGGCGAGCGAGCGAGTGCAAGAACAAGTGCACAACTGGATAGCAAGAAACTGGCCGAGTGTGTTCCTCTATCAGGTGTTCCAAAGAGTTCGACTCGGCTGGCGGCAATGAGCCGAGTATTTTTCATACGGCAGAAGGCGCAAGCCAGCCAGCCAGCTCGCCCGCCATCTGTCTGTCCGTCTTTTGGTGTGCCAGCTCGCTCGAGAGTGATTAAGGACCGAAAAAAAGTTATCTGGAACTTTCGCTGGCGAAATCTCTGATGCCATTCCCCCGCAACTGTCGGATATGCACGCAACTGAGGCAGTCTCTGCTTGCCTGCCTTGTCAGATCCCGGGTGCAATGTAACGGAGTCTGAAGTGTCCTCCGAAGTGACCTCTGAAGCTCGATCTCGCCTGGAATCAGGTTCATGCGTTGTAATGAGAACAAATCGCTGCGAAGGGTTACCCATTGTGCTTCTCCTCGCATATGACCAACACCGTTGAATGCACTCAATGAGCACACGAAGTAACTCGAATCGATTTGCAATGTTTACTTAACAAGTAGACCATGGGCGCTGGTCTCCTTCAGGAATTCACAGGTGCATGTGTTGGAAGGACAGCGGACAGTTTCGACGACTGCTCACCAAATTCCGCTGAACCCCCGGTTCAAGTTACAAGCGAGATGCTCTAATAGGCCTTGGAATCCTAAGATAAACACTGTGGTCTTCGGTCATTTGCTTGATCAACAGCATAAGGAAGGGGTGAGGCGAACCGTCATCTCCAGCAGACCATTTGGGTTTTGCGCTACCCTTGGTCTGCCTTGCGACTCGGGTTCAGGGTCCACATTCCCCGCCTGAGCAACTTCAGAACGCAAAGCTCAGGCGACAACGTGCGATCGGAGCATCCGAAGCGAACTGGGACTTTTTTGGCGCTCGGATCAAGACGAATTCGAGATCGTGGATTCGGGTCCGCTTCGATCCACCTTTCAGAGAGATCTCGCGCACTCTTGTCCGGCACACGAACTCTTTCGAAAAATGTAAGCAGAGTGTAAATATGAAGAGACATCTTTAGGTGGTTCTCTGAACAAGAAGTCCTTCGATTATGCGACGACGTGCGTTCCCAAAACACGACCCACGAGAGCTCGAAGCCTTTCACTCGAATCATTCGAGCTAATCGTGACATCATCTGAAATTCCCTAACGGTTCCCAACGCCTGGCCAGAGCACACAACGGGACCCTAGGCACTCGCATTCGTCACATCGAGAGAAGGAACATTCGCGATTTCAGTAATTCGCGACACTTGAGCGTTGCTTTGTCGAGCCGGAACTCTTCCAATTACGGAAAGAAAATTAACAGCTATGTAGTAAATAAGGATCTTTCCACAACTAAATGGCGGCTCCCAAGCGAGCGTATCGGATTTCCGAGGGAGAAAGCCTCTTCCTTCGTTCGCGATAATCAATGCCCTGAAAAGCCTCAGATTTCGCTCAAGAAGCACTTTGCACATCAACGACGACAGAGTGTCGTCATAGAACACACGCTATCATTCGATCGGGATGCAGCGGAGGAGCGAGCCTCTGCGTCTGACCATCCGACAAACCGTGCGAGCGACCGATCGACATTCTGGTGTGAAGCAAAATTGCTATTTGAGCCCAAAAGTGAAAAATCGTGAATCCGGTTGAAGCCCTCCAGGCTGGCTGACTGACTGACTGCCGGAGCTCGGCTCGGCTCGTCATCACACGAGTGCCATTAGCTCCAACACGACTTGTGAGAACAAACATCAACACCAGAATCCACACTACTATTTACCCTCAACAAGAGTCAATTCAGTTGCCAAGCTTTATTTCCGATAGTTTTCCCGCTCACACCACGGTTATTGAGCTAACTTTGAGAAAGACACTCGACCCAGGACGCAGAATCGAGGAAAAGTTCAAGTTCAGTAATACAAAACCGGCAAGGAACTGGCACGGGACGTAGTGGTCTACGAGCTCGGTGTTCAGGTTTCGGCCGCCCCGCCTCTTGCGTCTCGGACCGAACTCCTGCGAGCTCCTGGTTCCTTGCTCGAGGACTCCCACAGTCCCCGGCTCTAGGATCGAAGACCGTGCAGGTGGAGAAGCCGACGTTCACGTCGAGTTTCCGATTTCTAAGATCGATGTCGATGAAACGAACGACGGACCGAATTCTGAAGCTAATTTTCAGTCTATTGGGGTGCTGTTCGGGGAGACTCCGAATGGCCGTCCTGGAGGACGTTAGGGTATGCCACCGAAGTTGATGAGCGCTTGGACGAAGACTTCGGCCGCGGCGTCTGAAAATACTGCCGCATTCGGTAGAAGAACAATATGCGACCGCGGTCGTCCGACTGCAACGTAGGAAAAATGACGGCAACTTGAACGGACAAACGAACCAGCCGAAGAACGAGCAAGCAACTGCCATTGGAGGCGGGAAGACGGACCGCAAGAATGAAAAGTAGATCTGCTATCTTCCGCAGATAGGT
Source organism: Neoseiulus californicus (assembly GCA_028455905.1). NCBI lineage: Eukaryota > Metazoa > Arthropoda > Arachnida > Mesostigmata > Phytoseiidae > Neoseiulus > Neoseiulus californicus. The sequence goes on along the minus strand of JAMQGS010000005.1, from coordinate 988,541 downwards.
CACTTCTTCTCCGTCTTCTCATTTTTTCACCGTCGGCGTCGACCGACCGACGGCGGCGGCGGGCGGGCGGACGGACAAACGAACGGACTCCTTTGACGGACCCCAGCCAAATAGAGGCTTTGTACGGTTGGCCGCGACGGCAGCGGGAACCGCAACCTGCCTTGACAACAGACCATTACACAAACCTGGCTGGCTGGCAGGCAGGCTGCCTTCTTGGTTGCTTGCTTTCTTGCCTCTTTAGTTGCTTGCCACTTCTCCGCCAAAGTCGACATCCACCAAAAACGGACAACGGACGCAGGAGCCCGCGTCAACTGGGTTGATCTCTCGATAGCATACGAAGCCGTGTGTCATGTGCAGCTCCGACACGCCTCCTAGCGGACGTAAGTGTCAACAACCTCATCGACGTCACGATTTACACAATGCCACCGCCCCTGCATGTACAATCTTCATCACGATCACAACGCTCGCTCCAATTGAAACCGTTTTCGAATGCTTCCTCGACATCAGGCCGGAGCTGGTGCTTGTTTGCCAAGCGAGCGAGCGACTCACCAGCGTACCGACTCCGATGAATGAATGAACCGTGACCAGAATGGGAGCTTCACCTTCACCACCAAGATCCACGTTTCCTTCCGCGAGAAGTCCCGTGGCCCAGGAAGTACAACGTGACATCATGCCATTTTCACATCATGTTATGAGACGATTTAAATACATCTTCCTTCTCAAATAAAGCGTTTTTTGGATATGGGAATGGATGATGCCGTTCGCAGTTCAGGATTAATATACATACCGACGTTCGATTCAGCTTACACGTATACCTCACCTACAATGGTCTTCGCAAGACGCTGCAAAGCAACGCGTTGTCTTGTCGCTAGTATTCGTGCAAACGATAAGCCTCATTTCCGTTAAGCCTTGTTATCGGAACACAAACTAGCTGTGGTTTTTCTTCGTCACTTTTCTCGTGAACATTCCGCGATCATCCAGAAGTCCTGGTGCGACAATGCAGCTTCCGATGCTCGAGAATTTGTAATTTATTATGCGAACTGAATCCAAGCGGCCCGACAACCACATAAGCCGAGCGGCGAGGTCACCACGACGGAAAATCAATGCAACGCAAATTTCCCTGCACAAATCGCAGCCAGGCGGCGACTTCTTTTCTTCTGGAAACAAGACTCAATATATTTCTTTGCTCTCCTTCTGTACAGCGCTCATCTTACCGAGGATTACATCGGAAATCGGAAATTCTAAGCAATGTCGCCATCTCACAACGAAGAGTAAGCGAGCGAATTGACTTCAATGACGATCGGTAGATATATATTCAACTGGGTTGCTTCCACTGTAACCATATGGAACCAGTGGTCGGGCTGAAAGTGGTCTCGGTCGTTGTATCCTCCCGCCGCCGCCGCCGCCGTCGCCGCTGCACAGGGGCACTCCGGTGAGCATCGCGCCCTCGCACACAAAACGAACTAGTCCTCCATTGTGAAGACGAAGCCCAACAATAAACATCTTAACGAGGGTATGTCGAGCGTTTGTTGTGATACTCTGGTCTCCGCATCAAATGGCAGAAGAATTCGCTGAGCTCAACTCTACATTGAGACATCGGAGAAACGAGCAGTGCTCCGCCTCAGGAAGACCTGGGACTTCATTCTTACGACACTCGGACTAACTCACTTTGTTTGACATATGCAGGATCTGACTGCTTCTTTGAGTTAGAAGTACAATGAAAACTCGATCATTGTTGAGCCTTGGAACATTAGTTTCGAGACCCGAAACTCAAACCCACAACGAAGTAGTATTTCATCTACTTTCTATTGATTTGGTCCGTCAGCACAATTAGAGGACACTGTAGATCGCCGTGACTCAAGACAACGATCGCGTTGAAAACAACCGAAAGCGTCTCAACCTTCGACCAGTAGGTAGGTATTCACGAAGTTCGGTTTTCGGCAGTGGCCGCGCAGGCGACACCCGAAGAGGAGGAGAAGGTCGAGACAGATTCGTACGCGCGTTTCTGCTAACGGTAGCCTAAAATTTAAACTATGTCAAATGAATTCCGATGGGGTTGGGATAGTTGAGGCAGCCGTCGCGGTCGCCGTCGTCGAGACGTCCCGCTGGCAGAGGTGCCAGGAAAGCTGTTAGTTCTATGAAGTCGAACTAGACGAGATGGTTGGCGTCCAAGAGGTGGTCTCAGACTCATTGTTGGAAAACGCGACTTCAACCTCATGCCGAAGAGAGAAACATCAGGGAGCGAGCGATACACAAATATTTTGCCTTGTGCGAGTCGACTGACTGACTGACTGACTAGCTGGAGTCACTTCGGAGAGTCGGACTAGAGAATGGGACTCCGAAATTGATACGACGAGCCTCTCGGCGTCTACCCAATGCGCGCCGTACAATGCTCACAAGAAGCTCCTCCTGACTCGCTCGAATAGACGGCCAGCAAACGAGTCCGTCTGCTGTGGCGGATGAGCCCGATCCAGACTGCTCGCTCGCTGGCTCACTCACTCACTCACTCAACCAGCAGGGTAGGTGGTGCCCAACAATCAGTTGACCTGAGAGATCACTAAAGGGAGTGAGTATTGTCGGAACACAGAGCCACCACAAAACACGGCACGCTCATATGACGACCTGGAGGAGTGGCCATATTGTGACACGGAGACCACAACCACTCTTGATATGTTTGCTCATTCAACTAGTCCACTTCGTCGGTCTGATATACATATTGTGTGATACACCGAATTTCTCGAATCCGCGTTGCGTAATCCACTCACTCAATTTTAGCTGAGAAACCCTGCAGAAGATCGACTTCAGCGATTGAGTGCGAAGTGAGACTTTCTTCCGGAAACGGCGGTTTTCAGGTTATTCCGGTGGAACCGAGAAAATAGTGCATGGAAACCAAGGCGAACTTGCGATCGATGGAAAGAAGCCACACTTGAAGATTGTTAAAACATCGGCTCTATCGGATCTGTGTTCGGCAGCGAAACAAAAGAGGCTCACCGCGGTCGGACACACTTTGCGGTGGTTACACAAAAAAAAAATCAAGCTTCGCTTGGTACACGCTGCTCGTGCCGATCTATCGAACGTATCCTAACACAAAAGCTTCGCTCGCTCCCACCTCCGACCACAACCAACATACATGGAGTCGTCCATCTTCCAAAACCCTCCTGTGCAAATCATAACGGTTGTTCAGAGTTGAGTGAAAAATCAATTAATCAGAAACCTGATATCCGGGGCTTGGATTACAGGGAGTGTGAGCCCTCGCTCAAACCTCCGCGACCTCGACGTGTTGGTGAGGAAAGATAAATGACCCTCTCTACGAGCTACCCCAATGACAATCACAAACTTATTGGACGAGCTCGTTTCGCTCTCCCATCTGTACTTGGAAAGACGCGGTCTGAAATTCGATGTTTGCGAAACTCTGGTGAATCACTCCCACCTTCATTGAGCGCGTTGGCGTCCGCGTCGTAGCTTGCCAATATCGGATGGCGGGTGCATACGCGTGGACTCCAAATCAAAGAAAACGAGGACAGTCAGCGAGGACTGCGTTGAAAACGGCACTGAAGACATAATTCGCCGATCAAAACAGGATTCGTGTTTCGCTCTTGCGCGCGACCCTTCTGGCAGGGAGTGGATGATGATTCATGATCAGGCCCACCGAGTTTGTTGGGTGGTAGCCTTTTTGTATCCGATCCGAAGCCTTTCCTCTCCCTATGTCCGAGAATGTCCCGAAGTCGGAGCGCGAAACAAAGATATTGAGTGACATTGGTGATTCGTAATTCCTACTCAAGATGGAGGCTTTCCAAACAGGATAAGTCATGGAGCATAGCCGGAAATCCGGCAGATCACTCATCTCATCAGTTTTCAGATCCAGAAATCCAAGTCTGGGTGAAATCCCAGGAAATCTCTGAGGGGGGGGGGGGGGGCCCCCCCCCTCCCCCCTTTTTTTAATTTTTTGGGGGGGGGGGGGGGGGGGGGGGGGATTTTTTTTTTTTTTGGTTTTGGGATTTTTTTTTTTTTTTTTTTTGGGGGGGGGGCTTTAACATGACAGATTTTTGGGTAAAAAGGATGAAGGAGGAGTCGAGAGTTAGTGCCGAAATTCTCCACTCCTAATTGGCAGAGCAGCATGGTCGGGAGCGATGTCACAATGCTGCTCGGCAGAAGCGATGCCACTCGAATTTTTTGAGTCGAGTGCGAAAACGCGAAATGGCCATCGAGAGCGAGCAATTTTTCAGCTTGCATGAACGTCATACGACAGCCATTCTCTGCGCTGCCCTGCGGAGACGAGTCGAGTCGAGACGATGCTATCAGTTGTACCGCCTGATGTCACCAATGGAGCAAAGAATGCTTTTAGTTGGAAAGCCAAACAGGACTAGGTAGTTCAAGCTAATCTTTCATCTTCTTGCTTTAATCCTCTCTACCTGGGATTCATCTCCTACAACCAGAGCAGCGAATCCATCCAAGCGAGTGTCCAGTTTATCCATGCAGTCATGCGTTAGTGTCTGCCCATCAAGCTCCAATCCTGCGTCAACTCGTCTGGATGCCAACTGCTTCGTGCAAAAGCAATAGATTCTTTTTTTTTGTCGTCCACCTCTTGGACGGTAATAGCTTCAGTTTCGAAAAGGCGTGCGAGTCCAGTACGTTGAGGATTCACTCTCCTTCATCACCGGGGATGTCTCGGTGTCCTCAAGAAGACGCGCCTCATCGCATTGTGGCCGACGCCGAGCAAACACTCACAGCCCCTTCAAAGAGAAAAAAATGAGAGGGCTGTGACCTGCTTGCATTGTAGCAAGTACAAAACACCATTTGCGATGTCCGTCCTCTTTGTAGTGGCTGAATTACTGAATGAGTGCACGCAATAATTCAACTCTGATTACGGCGTGTGACCCGGAGCGCAAACCACGCTCGAAATGCCCCGTCACGTGATTACAAACCAACCGACGAAGTTTTCGTCCATGGGCAAAACTTGAAGAGGCAAAGATGCAAAACAAAAAAGGATTCGGCATCAGTATCGAACGTTTCTCGAGACTACTTTCGATGACGCAAAGAGCAACCTATAGCGCAACAGGGTTTCAAAACAAAACAGTTGCTCTCGATACCCGTGACAACGCGACTCGCGTCCTGTCGCTTGACGGCAGGAATTTCAGGCTGTTTCTTCGTAGCCGGTCCGAGAAAACAAGGAAAAGTCCCGGTTGCAGAAGGTTTGATCCCAAAACGTGATAGCGGCGTAGACGTTGCAATGTTTACAGCACTTCTCCCAGGTACTCGATCGTCGAGACGCGCGAAACCTTAGTGACTATTGACCCGAACACTTGACTGACTGAGTAGCTGAAGGCTCGGTGTCTGCTGAGACGGCTCAGTGGCGTCTGCCGAAACAATGAACGATCCGTGAACACGGGTTTCTGTGGAATTCTCTGAGAACTCCGAGTCCCGAGTCCCTCTCTCTCTTTCTGACTCGCTGGCACACTCGCTGGCTGGCTACCTGGCTGGCTGGCAGACGACCACCTCCAACGCGACGCCATTCCTCGAACTTCATGTTAATATTTGAACGGGAGCCCCGCTGGTCAAATTAGGTGCGAACAGCGATCACACTTTTCCACCCCCGATTCTCGATACCCCACAACACCACATCGTTCAACCTGAACTGTTGGAGCAGCTTATGAAAATAAGCTGGAAGCTTTCAAGGCTTGCGTTACCTAAGGATTGCAGAAGAACCTGGAAGTCGACGAAAAAAAGGTTTTTTTTTTCCTCTTCCTTGTTTTTGGTTCTGTTCCCTGAGATCTCTCACCGGAGTTGCAGAAGTTTTTCTTTGCGGTGGCAGAAAAACAGTCCTTTAGCGTTCTTGCGCCGAACCTTCGGGAGGGTCTGCGCTGGAGCGAAAATCTGAAGATACTTCAGCGGTCGGTGTTCGGAAGTTTCTCAGGACCGAGGCGGCGCCATGGCGGTCTGTTGAAAAGGTCTTAATCTCATCCACAAAGTCAACGCCGATCGACCACCATATCGCGCCTTGGCGACACACAATAGCACCCTGTGGCACACTGTATACATTGTAGACTGGTTCCTCCTATTCGAGCAGCGGCGGCTTCGCCGACTCTGACCCGGCCAGACGCTGGTTTTCGTATTGTACCGCATATCGGATTACTTCGGCGGCAACTTCAGATCACACGCGGAAACGCCCTGACACTTCGAGCTTTCTTGCTTTCGGTCGTCGAGTTTCTACAACGGATCCCCTCTGCCCCGCGGTGACTCAAGATCCCGAGCGAATCGCGTTTTTTGCCCCGAAGCTCGACGGAGAAGCTCCAACGACTAGTTTTTGCACTCCTCCTTCTCTTCCCTCTCCTTCTCCTTGGATGACCTTTTACCTTTCAGCGTGATTTCATCGCTCCGAAAACTCCCGATTCTCTCTTACGGGGGAATAACCGAGGGCGTCGATTCCTCGGCGAGAAAAAAATACCCTGGATCTTTTCTCAAGCAATGCGTGGATTTTTTTTTCATTTAAAAAAAATGGTGACAGAGTTGACGATCCGACAAGATACCGTTCGGTGATCGCATGGAGGCGGACGGGTGGGCTGTGAGTCGCTAAACTCCATCATATATCATCAACGACAACGCGTCGTGGCGTTCGTGAGGTCCGCCCAGTATCTCTTACCTCTGCGGGACCTCGTGTAGATTTCACGTTTTTCAGTTTCGGTTTTCGAATATCCTGCCGAATGTTTGCTTTGCTCCTTTCTGTTCGTCGTAAATCATAACAGCCTGTCTCCTCGACGGAACTCCTGCGGTGTTGCGAGAACTTGCCCTCGACTGCCCCGTGCCCCGGGATCGCTCCGAAATCATCCCGTCCGGTTACTGACCATGAAATGCTGGGCGTTCTCATGACAAACGCTGTTGTGAATCTCACCAACATCTATTTGATCGCGCCCCACAAATCGCACGAGCCCCATGTGAACATTGGAAGCGATCTGTTGGAGCTGTCATTGGGTGTCAAGCCACGCGAACGTAGTTCCATGGCCGAGGGCTTCTGGTCAACTCGTCGGATCTCGAAGTCGATCTGAGAAATTGATCCAAGAAATCAATCTACGCTTCGGAAATGAATTATGTTCTCGACGCGTGGGTAGCGATTGATGCTTCTTCGATATGACGTCACAAGAGGAGTGCATTGTTGTTGTTATCGACTGCCTTGGCATCCTCAAGTGATATCGATCTCAAAAAGTCTCCGGGAAGTCTTCGTGGTTTCCGAAGCATCAGATCCACTTAGTAGGTGGATCGATGGCGGAGAGCATTTTCACTCAAGTTGCTCGAGGAAGCGCTGAGAATTGCATCACTCCGAAGAGCGTCGTCGAGTCAAGCGCGAGAGTCTTGTCGAATCCGCAAGAATGCGTTTCTCAAAACAAGCTTCGGGACTTTGAAACAAAAAAAAAAAAGAACACGGAGGAAACCCCACTCAAAAAAAAATCGATGAACTTTGGATGCGAGCAGATAGGGATCTTGTTTTACCATAATTTTTAATGCAACGTTCTCGCCGCTCGCCGGTTGCTGGACACGCTCACGCACGCTCGTCCGTTTACTCTCGCTGAATATGCAGTGATTCATGGGGACATTTGTTTTGTATTTAATGATTTCCAGAATGAGAAGAAAACACTTGCATGCTCGTGCTTGAATTTCCATAACGTCGACGACTCCTTCGTCATCCTTTCTCGTACTGAAAGACGAAAGCTCTGCCGAACGGAGCCTCCTCCGTTTTCCCGAAACTATCGTGATGATTTTTTCTACGTTCCTCGGAAACTACTCCGACACGTATCGATCTAATGTAAGATGCCGCTCCACCCTCAATTGTTCGTCACCGAGTTTTTAGCGAGACGATTCCATCCTACACCTTTCTTTCGGGAGGTTTGATTTGCTCTGTCCCACGGACTATGTACTTCATCATCCACCTGAGCCCGTGAATAAGCACGGCGTAGTCGATGATTATTCAAAATCTTCTCTTGGATTCCGCTGGAAGCCTAAAGATGGTCTTGGATTCGGATGTCGATTTCACGAAAGCGTTCTGCGACGATCACGTGACCTTCGATATTCCAGCATAATCCCTCCCTTGTTGTCGTTCGCTCCGTAGACAAAGTCTGGTCGTCAATCATCGCTGTTCACTCGTGTTTGTTTATGCCAGAGGAATGAAAACAACGGATAATTATGAAGATCTTATAAACGGATAGACAAATCCATTCAGCATGACTAGTCTTCGTTCGTTACGAAGACTCATCTAACACGACAATCGGAGTACCGAGTGAACCGCGGTCAATCCGATGAGATAGTGGAATGGTTAGAGCCTAAGCGCTTCGTTCAATCCCCGCCATCTACGCTTCTATGGGAATGGCATGTGCCCGGGTGGTATTATACCTTCCAATAGACGATGATGGTCAAGAAGCTCATGAACCTTCTTCGGAGAGAGCTTATGAATTCGAGAATCTCTCCAAGCGGAAAGAATCCGACATCTTCATCCTGAAAACAGGGATTGCCTGCAGACCATTAAGAAGCGGAACCATATTATGAAACGCATGATCTTCAGGAGTAGATTGGCGGATCGAGGAGAGCGGGATCAATTCATCCTGAAGCCACGTTCACGATGATACTTTTCTCGGCTAGCTTTCCCTCGACGATTCCGCTCCAGCGACCAGCTCAAGGTAGAATGTCGAGTCTTCCCATTTCAACGTTGTCGGTCCTGTGATTATGCTCCGGGAGCTCCAACGTTCAGAGTTATGTATTCGTTGCCCAAAGTATCAAGCAAGCTCTGTCGTCCGCCGGTTCCAACCAACCAAGCGTACGGCGGCGGCGGCGGTGGCGGTGCGGCTACAAAGCAGGCAGGCAGCTGAATTTCCTCTCTTCTGCTCCTTATTTTCCGTCCATTTTCTGTTGCGACGACGTCGCTCGACTTCTCCGACAACATTTCTGTACAGCTCGTGGGGACGAGCGGACCGATGGATACATGAACGCACGGACGTTCGGTCGCTCGGTAGAAAAAGCAAGCCAGCCATCGAGCCAACGAGAAAAGACCGTAGTCGGTGGTAGTGGTGACTTATGGCCATTGAGTTGGGGCAGGACCTCTCCGGAGACGACGACGACGACATCGCTGCTGCTGTTGCCGCCGCCAATTTAGATAACGAAGATAAGCCAACGGCGGAGACGACGACGACGAAGAGCTATCGAATACATCGTTCGATAAATGCACTGACAGAAATGCCAGCAGCAGCAGCATCGACGGCGCCGGCAAGAGAAGAAGCACAGGCAGTAGCACCGTCGTCGTCGACAACAACAAAAACAGCGACGGGGCTTCGAAAGACATGGTACAATACTAAATGAACGACTCGCTGGATGCCTCCTGAGAACAATGCACCTTGTTCAATGCCGAACAAGGACTGTTTTAAGCAGCGGTACCTCGGGAAGTCACCGCTTCAACCCTAACTCCTGCAAAGCGGAGCAACAACCGACCAAACGCGAGGAAATCGAACCGAGAGAGAAACCTCTCAATACTTCAGAATCGCCTTCGCCCTTCAAAGTACGTGGCTCCATAGAATCGGCCCACGGACGTCCCGTCGGCCACGATTCAACAATCACTCAACCACCACCACCACGCAAGCAGATAGTGATAATTGATAGGAATTGATGAGGTCTCGAGGAATTTTACTTCACGTCGGGCGACTTCATTACGCGACATCTGCGACAGCGAAATTGATGTTTTTCTTTTTTCTCTCTCTCTCTCTTTCCCGAGCGTACAGGACGACAGTTTATCTCTCACTCGCGGTTATCAGGAGTTCCATTGAGAGGCTTCAGTCTTCATTAGGGAACGTAGACACGACATCGATTCACAGAAGAATCAGATCATCGCTTTCCAACGTTTCCATTTTGCCGGTTTTCCGAACGCGTCGTGCGGATTCCAGTCCCCGGCCCTTCTTCCAGACGAAATCGAAGAATCTCTCACAAACTTCGGGTTCCTTGATTCTAATTCGATCATTTGATCATCTGCTTGTCGCCCTGGGGTTGCTCTCGGAAGCTCGAAATCTGGAGTAGGAACCGTATTCAAGCATTCAAAAGTCGTGCGTTGAAAGGGAACGATGAGTTTTGAAGTTTTTCGCTCGGTTTTCGCATTAGAAGATGAGTGCGTCCCGTTGACACAAGACCAGGAGCACCTGAAGCTCAAGGACAAATATTGGCGTTTCTTGAGTTCTCTTACGAGGTGGTCTGAGGTTTATCCGCCGTCGCTGTTTCAGCTTTCGACCCCCCTCGGATTCGCGAGCGACAAACGGCGCACGGTAGCCGACACAAACAGAGACGGGGGCTGAGTTGCTTGAAAATCTGCAAATACCGAACAGGGAATCCGTCAGACTCTCGGTAATCTTTCAAAGACGCCGTCTCGCAGCGGGGAGCCAACGTCGGAGGCAACGTAATTGAACGTTGTCCGCCTGAAATATGAGAAGGTCCCCAGATCTCGAGGGCACGATGCCAAACGCCATTTGTCAACGAGACAACCATTTGCACATGACGACGCGGGTCAACTCGGCGTCGAGCTCGCAGGTAACTCTCGATACGACTTCAAAGCCCCGTCAGTTTGGCAGAGCTCCGCGACCCTAGAAGATCATCAAGCTAAGGTTTCCTCGGGGGAAAAACCGGACTTCTGAGGATCCCTAGAGTGGAATCGGATTCGAAGTTCTTGTTCGGACTTACTAGAGCTTTCGGCGGAGAGACGCATCGGACCTCGAAGCCGCCCCAATATCAGAGCAAAGTTGACGTTAAAATATATTTCAGGTCGCCAACTTCTCGGTTTCGATCTAGTTCTCTCCGAACGATCCTCTGTTCCACGGCGCGGCGCAGAAACATTTGGGCCACAGGTCGACGGTGTTTGAAGTGTCCACAACGAGTTCAAAGCTCTCCAAAAGCTGTCCGGGACGACCTTGGCAAATGTCCATATAATCGCTTTGCATTTTCGACCGAGCTGAATATTAGCAGGTATGTATATCATGATATCGATTCGTCATCCATCACAGACTTCACTGTCCGGACACTGATTATAATTATGTCCGTTCACGCCCCGGGATGCACGAGCTCCGCGGACTACTGCACGGAATAAATGGCCGAAGAAATTACGCTCTTGAGAACAATAGGCGCCGATGATGGCTTCGACCTCGCCAATTCACTCCGTAGCGATGCCGAAGTGTTCGATTTTCACACGCTTATGTTGTTCCGAGCTGTTCCGCAGGGCGACGAAGCCAATATTTGACCAGCGGTACGGCGGGGCGTCATCATTGGAGCCGCGAGGCACAATCGACGGGTCGATAGAAAAGACCCCCGAAAACAGACTCCCGTTACAAATGTTCCGGAGCGGCTACATGAAAAAGGTGGAGCCATCCCCGTGTAGGTGCCCTCTTCTAATGACGGACGAGGAGCAAATAAACGCATCGTCCAGCGCGTTCGACGGCCGCAGAGCCTGGACGACAGAATAATGACATGACTCAGATAAATATCAGATCAGGTATCAGTGGACAGAAGTGAAAATCGTTGATTTCTCTGTCAGTCAAAGGTCTCGGACTTCACTTCGGAGTTTGCGAATAGCACAAAGCTCGAAAATTAACAAACGCGCGACTCATCGAAACACTTCGGCCGCGCGATCCGAGGTCGGAGCCGTGCGAGGCTGCTGACAAATCTCAACGGCCAGATGCCTATCTCGGGATAGGCATCTCATTATGAGCGACTGGATGAATGCTTGCTCTCGGTGTGGCTGCGCTCGCCTGCTTGTCCAGGCTTCCTTCACACCTCAACTCGAAGCTGACAGATTCTTCGGAAGCGGTCATTTGAGCTCGATCGAGATAAACCTCCGACTGAACGAATGAGTGAGTGACTGACTGCTTGCCTGCCTGCCTACCTACCTTCTTCGGTTACTTCGTCCTTGCGGACTTCTTCTTCGGTGCCTACCCGGCTGGCTCTTATGTCGGATGTCTTGTACTTCGTTGACTGACGAAGTGACTGACTGACTGACTGACTGCCCCGACCTCAGGTCAGAATACGAAAAAGCAGAACCAGGGCGATGCAGAGATTATGCCGAGCAGATAAGCTCTACGCCTCCATCTGCCGCGCTTGCATCTGGGGCGGGAGCTTAGGAACTCGACGAGGAAGGGACATGGAAGCTGAACTAGAATCCTCTCCGGCTGAGGAATCGCCTAGAGTACAATGCGTGTCTCGACAGGTCATTCTGGCTTCTGATCTTACATCGTAGATAACAACCTCGGGCAGACGAGTCGAGAAGGTGACAAAAATACCGGAGATAGCTTCGGAGAGGCGAGAGAAAGCGATCTCGGTGGCTTCTCTGATCTTCGATTGGCTAACTGTTTGTGGGTTGTTGGGAAAAATCGTTATCGCAATCGCTTAACGCACGGGATCTTCCGAAGCCATTCACGGATATGAGTCGTGTGCCACTACGATATCTGAAATCTTGAACCTCGCCCCTTTTTTCTCTCCTAGATTACCGCGTGAAGATTGCTTGCCGCCAGGCCGAACGGGCGAACGAACGAACCAACGAACGGTCGTTCAGTCAGCCTACTCGCTTCTCAGCCCACTCCGCCACGTCCCTGCTTGCTTGACGATTGTTTGATTCTGATCGAAAGAGCGAAAGGAGAAAGAAGAAGATATAAACGCCGTTTTTGTGGACATGTCTTCGACACTTTCGCCTGTCCAGCACCTCGTAGACTTTCCGCACGCAGTGAACCCATAGAACTCTCGATGGCCTCAACGGAAATGAACCTTGAGAAGCGCCGCGCCTTCATCTTCCCACATACTTTGTCTTGAGCTTTCGGGAGATCGAGGTCGTCAGCATTCTCAAAAATCGCTTACCAGGTCAACTTCCAGCGTCGAATTGTGACTTTTTGCCAAAGCTCAAGAAACACATGGATCTGGTACCCTGCGAGATTGGTTCCGATTCGATCAAAGATTTCAGAAAAACAGAAACTCGGCGCCACGTGAACATGGAGAACTTCGAGCTTGCTCGTTCATGAGTGCAAACCGGAAAGTGAGACCTATAGAAGTTCCTCTCGGCCCTCCCGGAGAACTCCTTGGAGTTCAATCCCAAAGAAGTTGACCGCTCTCGCTGTGCTTGGTTTCCATGTTGTCGAAACTCGGGAGGTCGTGGTCGTAGTACACCGTGTACGCACTCGTATGCAGTACCTCCGGTCCCACAAATTCTCAGAGTGGATGCTCACTTCAATCCCCTTCGCATGCTCGCCCGGTCGCTTGCCTGCTCGTTCGCTGCTCACTGATCAGTTGACTGATAAGCTTCTCGCTCTTTTTTTCCCCTCTCGTTCTCAATCTTTCTCTTTGTAGTCATCGTCGCCATCGTTGTTGTTGTCGTCGTCGTTGCTAGCCATTTCTCAACATCGACATATGTCCCTTCGTTGTTCTTCTTCTGCAGCCGCCGTGGCTGCCGCTCTTGTCCCCGGCTTGACTGGCTGACTGACTGACTGGCGATGAAGCACATCTGATAAGAGGTGCGACGCCATCGGGAGGACACTACTGTTGGCCTGGATGGGTTGTTCATTCTCTCTCCTCCTTTCATGCTCAGTCGTTCCCGGACGAGCCCGTCTCCTGTTCCAACCAATAACTAAGAGAGAACTTTAACTTACCTCGAAGACAAATTGCTCATCCTCTCCTTGCCCATACAAACTTCCACTCATCTATCATTTACGTCAAACTTACGCACTCCGGACCACTGCACGATGCACCTGCGCAAAGGTCAGGATTTTTCCAGAATCTTCGGGTTTTTCCCAGATTTACCTCTGCCGCGAGCTCGCGGTAGCGACGAGAATTGGTTCTACGGTTTTTGGGGAGAATGTACCGTGAATCGGAGCTATTCGGAAGCGCGGACGCTTCACTAAGCCTTCTGTTCGAGTTCAAGCCAAGGGTTCCCACTTGGCATGCAAGCTCTGTGGTATCGGGCGGCGTTCGAAGTGGTACATATGTCATTTGTCGAATAAGAGCGTCGTCTGAAATGATGTGAACACAAACTCCCACCATGAGGGTCTACTTCTCCCCTAAGCGTCTTATCTTACATCGGTCGTGTACTCTATGCGAGGTTTTTGCACCGTTCTCCCCTCGTCTCTCCCCTCAACAGCCAGATAAGGATTAGAAGTATGTGTTCGAACCTATGTTCTGGGCTCTGAGCCCACCGGCCAACCAACCAACCAACCAACCGACCGACCGACCCCCGTGTCGGCGGCTTGCTGTACAGAAATAGTCAGTCAGCGAAGATCTAGCCGAGATATTGGGATTTAGCCTCAGACATTCTTCCGGACAGATTTATCGGAGTATGCACAAATGAACGACCGAATCAAAATTGACCAAATCGCATCAGTCGACGACAAAAGCTTCTGATCTGAATCTGCCACTCGATCAACTGACCCCTCCTTTCCCTGGGCTTCGAGTAAACAAACTATACGACCGTCCTGGTTTCTCAGCCTGTATCCATAGTTGAACATTGCGATCGCAGAAGTCCGCAAGAACCGACATGCGTTGACTCCTCTACCACTTCTTCGGGATATCCTCTGTAAATGACGAATTAGAGGACGTGCTACAAAATCTCAAAAACTTAGAGTTTTATTGCGTTGTCGCCTTGTCGCTTCTTAGAGTTTCAGCGACTCTTGACACTCGGAACATCCAAGGAGGATCGATCGAGGGCAACGAGTTTTCCGTGTCCGTATCTAGCCGGATCTCATTCGTAGAGGGCAGATGAGTTCCGAGCACCCTTTTTAAATTGCGAGACTTCTTCGCTGCTACGACGGCACGCCCAAGATCGTTCAGCATTACACTTTCCACGAGTTTTTAGACATCCGAAGCAACACGGTCATTTTCCCGTCGGTCCTACAATATCAAGTGAAGTTTCGCATGGTTGCTGAGTTTCTTTCCAGCACTGAAACTTCAATTATTCACCTTCCGCTCGTTGCGCGGTTTTACCATTCCATCGATCGACGGCGGCAAGTCGACAGTTTCTTGTTGAAGTGTTATCCTATTCCACGATAACCTCTCTTATCTCGCGCGAGACAAACTTGCGAGCAAAGACCCGCTTCAACAAACGTATCTCGTGTTGCTTCTTCTGGACAACTGGAAACGTCAGTTATAAATATGAACGATCGGTTGACCTGGGCTCAGTCATCCTGAGGACCTGATGTCGCGGCCGTGCTCAGCACGTAGAATGTACGGTGACCTATTTGATGCTCTCGGAGCGGGGAACTGTCAATTTGAAACGACAAACTCCCAAATAGAGGAAGACGAAGAATAGCGACCCTCGAGGGCCTCTTCCTGAGCTCTCGGTCGATTCGACAAGAGTTGTTAAGCATTGAGTTCTATGGAGGCAGCGCAATTTTTCGCCAATTACTTCTCACTGGCCCGCTCGCTTCGTCGAGTGGTGGTTCCCTCCGTTCCGAGTTCTAACCCGAGGCGCAATGCCGAGCCTACCGACAGATGGGCCTTCGATGGATTGGACTTCGAGATTGAGATCGCGATCTTATCGGAGCTTCACGAAGGTGGAGCCAAACGGCGAGGCGGTGCCTGTCTGCCGGCCTGCCAGCTTTCAGACCCCTCGACTCATCCTATACGAATGTCGGCTCCGCGCATGGATTCGTGCGTGCGGCTGCCTGACTGCTTGCTGCTGGTAGTGGTTTTGGTGATGGCGGGGACTGCCGGTGAGCCGAGAGCGTGTTGTACGGGCGAGAGTGAGAGAGATAGAGAGAGCAGCAGAGCATGGGCTATAAAACAGTAACAAAACTCTCTCGATTAATCGCCATATTGGCACCGAACAATGCGTTAGGAAATGGTCGATAACACTCGAGACTAGCGCTCGGCTTTTGAAAGAGAGCTGGCGACGAAGAGGAGTGAGCAGAGAGCGAAAGCGGATTCATTAGTTTGGTGAGGACAGCCGTGTTTTGGAGTCAGGGCACCGAATTTTGTCCCTGTGTGACGAAATATGTTATCATGAAAAGCACTGATTCTTAGATCCCGTAAGTTGTCACAGGGAATCGATGAAAGTACATTGAGCACTCGTTTTTTCACGTCCAAAATACTGCCTCAATCGATAGGTCTGAAACATGTCATGGGTCATGAGTTCCTTCTCAGGATCGATCTATTTCCAGAGTAACACCCTGGAAGCATCCAAGTTCAGAAGCATATTTTTGATCTCGCTATGAATGTGCTCCCTGAAGGATGTGAGTCACTTGCTGAGGCTGCGGAATTTTTCTTCCAAAACAGGCTTCTCGGATCATTTATTAAAAGCCCATCAATGATTCCTAATTGACTTTCGGTTTCACGAAGAGGAATTGTCCAATAATTTGCATATTATTCTCATCGAGGAATCGTTCGCTCACATCATGTTTACGGTAGAAAGTGTTCCATCGATTGTCGGCGGCCAACCGGCTAGTTCCTCTATCGATCCCAATCTTCCGAGCGCGGAGTAATAGCAAGAGAGAGAGTCAAGTACAATTTCCACAAGTCGCAAGATCTTGGTGGCTTCAAAATTCAATTGGGATATATCTTGAGGGAATCTCGAGTGATCCCTAGAGCACACGAGCTTGCCGGAACTCATACGGAACCGCGCTTCTTTCGACAAATCCCCCTCAAGCGACCGTGAATCTATCCTGTGTTTTCGGAAGAAAACATCACGGATGATCAGGCGTGGAAATCACGTCATAACTCTGATTACGCTCAAGACTGCGATGCTGGCCGGTGTCCGAAGCTTCTCTCAAATGAAATCGTATGCGACCGCTTCCAACATTTTTCCCTCGTTTGAAAATCTCTACCGCCCGGCATTGATTCAGATTTCGATCTGTTTTTCTCGTTTCTTCCCTCTTCCTTCAACAGACTGAACCATTAAATAGCTCGGAAAGAGCCACAGCGACAATGAGCTAGGAAGCCCATCAGTTGGCTGTTGGAGGGTGCTATGTGCCTATGCGATCCTCCCTAGGAGTGATGTTCGTACCCGTCCGCACCTCGCTAGCAGTACCACACGGCTCGACCCCACCACACTCATCTCGGACGAACGAGGGTAGTGTCGTCGCACCAAATCGCAGCCAGCCCGCACCAGACCGTTGATCTTGCTCGACGCGGACTTTCAAACCTGTTCCCGGTTATGTGTGACCTCGATCGCGTCTCCCAGAAAATGTCCTCCGGAGTCCTCGAATCTGGAAAATCATAGGCTGCCAAGCAACTTTCCAGGATCGTGGTGCAGGCACGAATAATTTGAGCTTCGCCGAGGCACTACGTGATTATTGTTTCCCAGGGTTCTGTCAAGATGGCACCCGAGACGACGAATCACGGTTTCCAGGCTCGGATTTTCGCTGAGAAAACTGTGAGAGAGATGGGAAATCAGCGGAAGGAATTCAGATGAAGGAGTTTGAGGTCCTATCGGCCGCAGCTCTCGCCGGCTACCCGCTGGCTGGGCGCGTACACGCGGTGGATGTTCGCGGGTATTTTCGTTGGATTGCTAGTATCCAGTACTGTAGATCGGGTACCCTCGGCCCCCGAGCAATGCTGTTATTTTGCGAGCTCAAACTATGTGGCTGGACTTTTCACGCCAACTCGTTCGGCTCGGTCGGTTGCTGTCGGACTCATCGCGGCCGCACATCGCTCCCGGGCTTGGCGCGACCAGCTTCTTGGACTGCATCCGGACTATATGAAGTACGACGGTGAGCTCCGCATTATCCGGCGGGACTCTTTTGAGGGGTAATGCAGCGGTTTTATAAACGGTGTACAACGGCGTATCCAGGGGGGGTTGGGCTCCCTCGTAATTTTTTCGTCCCATGTTAATTCCCTATATCTAGGTGTCCGGAGTATGCAATCGCCCCCGCATAACATGGAGCCCCCCCCCCCCAAAAAAAAAACGCGACTGCTGATGTATTGGTCAGGGAAGACTCTAACTTCGTCGGCTTTTGGTCGGTCGGCAAGAGCGAGTAGCTGGGCACTGCGCACAGTGATCGTAAGAGAAGCGCGCAATTTGAACCGTGAACTTTGCGATAAGAAGAAAGGCGATGTTCTTGGTTTTCTTGAGATTCCTGTTCTTCGGGGCACGTGGGGGCGATTTGAAGCAGCCTATGTCCGTCTGGGGGCCCTTGCGCGGCGACCTGTGGGATTTCGGCGGGCTCCGGGCCGTGATTTGAGCGTGATCCTCGACGTTGCAAGTGGCCGCAACGTCGACTCTGAGACAACAGAGTCTAGAGGTGGTGCCCTCAAGAGTGTTATCCGTGTGCGAAAAAGTATCAGATCTCAGCGGAGACGTGCCCAACATCGGCAGGCCAGCTGCGTTGAATGCGGCTCAGTGCCCAGGATTCCCAAAACATTCTTGAACTTGTGTTGAGGTGTATTCTCACAGAATGGACCTCCGTGTGCGTCAGCAGTCGACCGCGAACGGAGAAGCATCCAATGAAGATTCAGCCCAGCATGGACCGAGCTGGCGTGGGTATTCGAAAACGGCACCGAGGCGCCAGCAGCAACTCGTTTCGTCATATGATAGGTAATAGGGAACACTGTTTTAAACCAGATTTCCTTGCTTTGGAGATTCCTTGCAGCTTCTTCAGGGGATCGGGGGTGGTTTCCGAGGTCTAGCAATCTTTCCTTCCCAGACTCGCCCGGTTCTTGAGTTTCACGCACGACGTGGAGATAGGAGGTCATAAACAACACGTTGGACGATCCTCTGATGCAGCGAACGAAGACTTACCCGCCCAAAATGCTGGGTCCTTTAGTGGTTTGCCCGAGGACCAGAGTGGGAGGGACCACACGACGAATTCGTTCTGTCTTAGCTCGTTCGAAATCGAGGAGCTCGGAGCCGATATCGAGAAGAAAACTCAGAGTTTCCGAAGTTCTCTCTCACTGTACGTTACTCGGTGAGTTTCCTCCCCTTCCTCTTCTTTGTCCCGATCTGAATTCGATGAGAATGATCGGTAATCACCTGAAGCGCACTGCGGCATATCAGATAAGCCTGAACGTGAGAACATTTCCACCTTCAAGCATCGACACCCTGCGAGGCGCGATGAACTCTCTCAACGAAAAAAATTTCCAGGTATTCACTAAAGTGAATTCAAGAACGGAGGATTCCGTGGTCAGATCGGAAATATGCGCTAGACCTGTGCGATACTTTTCCCATAGCAAATATGGGTCAGAAGTATGAGAGTTTCACAATGCACCCAACACAATACGAGACGAACACACATACACCAGAAACAGCTTCTTTAATCAATCCATAACTTCGTCGTCTTTGAAAGCCGAGACGCGCTACGCAGAACAAGCGGTAGAGACAGCAACAAATATGGGGAAAGGGAACAGTTCGAAACCACATCACTTCCGTAAGAAACCCCGTCACCTCGAAGCGAACCATAAAACGGAATCCTCCGTTAAAATGAGCAACTGATGCAGCAGAACGCGGAGCTGAGGTCCTCTAGTGCTGAACTCAACTCCGAATTGCAACAGCTGAAAGACGAGAATGAGAAACTCAGGAGTAGGTCTCGGCTAGTCTGGTTTGCCGATCAAGAGGCTCCTCGCACGACCGATACATCTACCCGACAGACCTTGATCAACACAAGTAAGTCCTCTCGTCGATTCGGGTGATATCCGCTTCCGTGTGACCCTATTCGGCGGGGAAAGATGAATTCTCGTTTTCGCAGTCATTCCGTACCAAATCTGCGGAGTCTCGGAATTCTTCGCGAACAGCTTTCGATCTCTATCATCCCCCGATGCAGATTCGACTCATGAGTTTCTCCAAAGTCCGTATGGGATTCCTCTTCTGCCGAACATGGAAATCAGAATCTCGAGGCACGTCTCGATCGCCACCAACAGACTCTCCGCGACGGTCTCGACAACTTCATTTCACGATCCATGGAAGCTTTCAAAAACGAAATCATGATGGAAACTGGTTTTGGGAGGATCCAAGCTCATGATTCTGGTGATGAAAGGGAGCACCGATCAGCGGGAAATAGGCGATACACTTCCCCGACTCGAAGCGATCTGATGCTCAGAGATCAGGTGAAGCAACTCAAGGAGCACCTCCAATCCCTTACCGACAAACTTGAGCACGAGAAATTCAGGTTCGAGCGAAAGATCAGGGTCATGGAAGAAGAGACAGATCGATTGAAGACGAGCTTGACCAGGAAGGATAATGGACCGCACCAAACGAATCGAGAGCTGGAAACCGCGTTCGGGGCCCTGCAGTCCCTGATCGAAGCCGGTGACGAAACTGAGAAGGAACTCGATGTCTACAGGTTCGCCAATACGAATAAATGTTTCATCTGATATCCACTAACTGAAATGAGTCACTATAAAGTCCAGATAACAGGTTGATACTGATTCCATTTGTTACCTCAAGGCGCCTGCTGGATAGAGAGGAATCTCGCATGAGCAACGACGACTCGATGGATTCCGAACGCGCGTCTGAGATTTCCCCACGATCTCGGGACCTTGGGGAGGATGCTGAGCCAATGAGTTCTCTTTCTCCGAAACCCAGTGCAGCAGATAATTTTGAAACGGTTAGATCTCGCTCTCTGGAAATAGGGAAACACGACGTTCGTAATGGGGCATGCACGTCCGACTGGGACCCTCTGCGTCGCGTCGGAGCTTCCGATTCGGAACCTCTGCGTGGCCTTCGAGCGTCCGATCCGGAATCCCTGCGTCCGTCGCCCGATTCAAATCCATTCTTATCAAATTGTTTCTGATGTTTTACTCCGCTTTGATGCATTTCAGCAAACGATGTCGGCCGAAGAACAACCCATCAACGAACTGCTCGTCGTCGACGATGAAGAGGAGGAGGAGGCGGCTAACACTAGCCGCCCCGGTGGGCCACGGCTAAGGCCGCGGCCCCCGGGATGGAGGCCACCAGCAAAACGTCCTCGACCCCAAAGATCCTTTGGGCCCCGCCCTCGCCACCGGTCGGGGCGCCCACGGGGGGCGCCGAATAGAAAGCGAGATGCGTATCAGCGCCGAGTTGCGACCAAGCGCTGGAATGAACGCTTTCAACATTTTACCATCATGTAAAATGCTGTACTCTATAGAATAATAATAAGATTCCAAGTCGTGAGTCCGAGGGTGCCAATGTGGATGCTCACAATCGACTGTTAGGTTGTAAATCTCCTTGAGGGTGAAAGTTGCTGTTCGCCGTTGTAATTGTTGAACCGCTTTCCTGTAACCATTATCGTTCTTTGTGAAATAGGAGAGGTCCTCATCAGCGAGCCATTTCGGTAGTTCGCAGGCCGCTGAAAATGGAACTAGTAGAAACGAATCACTTGTCTTGTATCCAGCTCAGCGTTGTTCGGATTCAAAGTTGTTAGGTCTTAGCTACAAGTTTCCAGTTCGTAGCTCCCTGCTCCAAGTTTCCGGGAATCAGCTCAGAGTTTCCAGTTTCGAACTTTCAGATGACCGCTCCAAGTTTTCAGCTTCTAAGTCTGCAGCACCAAGTTGGCAGGTCTCAACTTCCAGTTCATCAAGGTTTCCAGCCTCCCGTGTCCAGCTCTCAAGTCGAAGATTCCAGTGCTTGGCTTTCCAGTTTTCAGTTCTTAGCTTCCGATTTCCCAGGGCCGAGTTTTCAGCTTCTCGCGCACATGCCACAAACTTAATTCCGATCTCAGCCTCGGTTCACGGAAGAAGATACATCTCGCACGATCGCTGGATTCAATGCTCAGTCAATCAATCAATTCCATCCTTCAGGAACAGACCCTTGAATTGAAGAGACTTCGCGTATGCCTTGAGAAAACAACGAAAGTCGGGACGGATTCCACTCATTCCATTCACTCGTTTCATTCCATTCCGGGCCCTCATGCGGAAAATACATCCAGCAGCATGGCTCGACCCCGGCACAGTTTCGAGAACGGGAGGCTCATGTCTGTCTGGAAGAAATCAGAGCTAGGTTGAATGCTTGAAACGAATCTGCGGCAACTCTCGGTCGGTCAGTGATAACTCTCGAATATCAGAACTCCACTATTTATGTTTGGGTGTCATTTTCTGAAATGTCTCAGACAGTCTATGGCCGAGAACCCACGTCAATTCAAGAGTATCATTATCTCAAATCTGATATTCGGAATGCCGAACGATATCTGTCTCCGTCAGTCAATAGGGCTGGAAAGAGGCTCGCTCGATGGAGGGATTCTACCCAGAACTTATCCGTCGATCTCGAAGGAGTCACAGGGAAGTTGAATCTTGGATGAGCATCACTTCATGAGGATTCAACAAGGGTGCCGGGAGTCTAGACGATAGAGTCTAGAGGTGGTGCCCTCAAGAGTGTTATCCGTCTGCGGAAGAGTCGCTGATCTTGGCGGAGACGTGCACAACATCGGCAGGTCAGGTGCGCTGAATGCAGCTCAGTGTCGAGGATTTCCAAAGCAGTCTTGAATTTGTGTTGAGGTGTATTCTCGCAGAATGGATCTCCGTGAGCATCCGTTGTCCACCGCTAACGAAGAAGGATCGAATGAAGATTCAGCCCAGCATGGACCGAGGTGGCGTGTGTACTTGGAAGCGGCCGTGAGGCGCCAACAGCAACTTGTTTTGTTGAACGAAAGGTGATGGAGAACTCTGTTCCGAACCAAATTTCCTCGCTTTGGAGATTCCTTGCAGCTTTGTCATGGGATTGAAGGTCGTTTCCGAGGACTCATAATCTTTCTTTTCCAGACTCGCCCGGTTCTTGAGGTTCACGCACGACGTGGACATAGGAGGTCATAAACAACACGTTGGGCGATCTTCTCATGCTGCAAACGAAGAATCACCCTCTCAAAATGCTGGGTCCTCCAGTAGTTTGCCCGAGGCCCAGAGTGGGAGGGACCACACGACGAATTCGTTCTGTCTTAACTCGTTCGAAATTGAGGAACTCGAAGCCAATATCGAAAAGAAAACTCAGAGCTTCCGAAACTCCCTCTCTTTGTACGATATTCGGTGAGTTTCCTCCCCTTCCTCTTCTTTGTCCCGATCTGGATTCGTTAAGAACGATCTCGAATCACCTAAAGCGCTTGACGGTTCATCGGATAAGCCTGAACGTGAGAACATTTCCACCTTCAAGCATCGACACCCTGCGACGCGCGATGAACTCTCTCAACGAAAAAAATGAGCAATTGATGGAGGAGAACGCGGAGTTGAGGTTCTCCAGTGCTGAATCACACTTCGAATTGCAACAGCTGAAAGATGAGAATGAGAAACTCAGGCGTCGGTCTCGACGGGTTCGGTTCTCCGATCCAGAGGCTCCTCGCATGCCCGAATCGTCTTCCCAACAGAACTTGATCAACGCACGTGAGTCCCCTCGTCGATCTGGATGAGATCCACATCCGTGGCACCCTTCCCGGCGGGGAAAGATGAATTGTCGCTTTTTGCATGGTTTCCGTACGAAATCTGCGGATTTTCGGTGTTCTTCTTAAGAAGCTTTCGATCTCTATCGTCCCCCGATATAGATTCGACTCATGAAGTTTCCAAATGTGCATATGGGTTTCATTTTCAGTCAAACATGAAAATCAGAGCCTCAAGGCGCGTCTCGATCGCCACAAACAGACTCTCCGCAGCGGTCTCGACAACTACATTTCACGATCCATGGAAGCCCTGCAAAACGGAATACCGATGGAAACTGGTTTCGAAAAGATCCTAGCTTATGATTCTGGTGATGAGCGGGAGCACCGATCTACGGGAAATAGGCGATCGACTCAAAGCAATCCCGCGCTCAGAGATCAGGTGAACCAGCTCAAGGAGAACCTCCAATCCCTCACCGACGAACTTGAGCACGAGAAGTTCAGGTTTGAGCGAAAGATCAAGGTCATGCAAGAAGAGACAGATCGATTGAAGACGAGCTTGACCAGGAAGGAGAATGAACTACACGAAACGAATCGAGAGCTAGAAACCGCGCTCGGGGCCCTGCAGTCCCTGATCGGAACCGGTGACGAAACCCAGAAGGAACTCGATGTCTACAGGTTCGCCGATACAATTAAATGTTTCATCTGATATCCAATAACTAGAATGTGTCATTATAGAGTTCAGATAACACGAGTTTACACTAATTCCATTCTTCATCTCAAGGCACTTGCTGGATAGAGAGGAGTCTCGCAGGAGCAACGACTCGATGGATTCCGATCCCGCGTCTGAGATTTCTCCACGATCCTGGGACCTTGGAGAGGATGCTGAGCCAATGAGTTCTTCCGCTCCGGAACCCAGTGTAGATGATGATTCTGGAGCGGCGAGCACTCGCTCCCTGGAAATAGGAAAACACGACGTTCGTAATGGGAAATACGTTGTACTGGAAAACAAGGGTGACGAGCCGCTTGATATCAGTCGGTGGTACCTCGTGCAACGATGCGGGAAAAACAAGGTGAGTCTGCTTCCGATCTGGAGACCTTGCGTTCCAGTTCAAATCCAGATTTCTGTTTTGACTTTTGAGTTACTGATTTTAGTTTAGGACCTGACTTTCTGCTTCAAGTAAGAAAGTTCGAGCGGAATGCATCCTCGCACTTCCGGGGAGTCTCGAGTAACTCATCCGACGGCGTTTCAGGTGACACATCGCTTCCCCTCGCCTTTCATTATCAAACCCAGGAGCAAAGTCATCTTATGGTCAGCTGATGTGAAGACCACTCATGAATCACCGTCGAATTACGTTATGGCGAAAACCGTCCTCCCCTGGTGCGAGTCCGGCGATGTTGATCTCATAACGAAGGTGTACGATCGTCTCGGATGTCAAATAAGTAAACGCGAAACTCGAATTCAACTACGTGGTCCGGCCGCTTCCACCGCGCGCAACATGCTCCAGGGTCCGGGTTTCGTGCAGCAATTGGAAGCCCACAGCTGCTCTATTTCTTGAGACGAGTTGTTCGCTTGATAGATCGAAGATTTCGTCCCATGAGGGATTTTGTGTCACCACATATTCAAGAAACCAGATATTCACGATTTTGTTCCAGGACTCTTTTAGCCTTCTTTGTATAGATCTTATGATTTGTCCTGTAGAAGGTCATTTGAACGAAAATAAACTTGAATCGTCTTAACGCCCGTGCGCGACATTTCTTAAGCGTGGACCGCTCCGCTCGTCCGGCAGCGGATACATCGTCCTCGAAACGTTCGCGTTTTAGGGTGGCCGGCGAATTTCTCTGGGTCATGAGCCAGTTGGTGCGGAACTATTGGTCTCTCCGAACGACCGACCGTTCTAGCTCATCGTCAGACGAAACCCAATGAAGAAGCTCCAGGAAAACTTTCTTCAGCCTGTTCCGCAGAGTTGAGATAATCGAGGTCGAAATAAAAATGCTTGGAATAGTCCAGGGGTTCTCAAACTTTTCTGGTGGCGGCACCCCGCGGCACCTCCAGCATGGGATGCCATAGGACATGCAGGCGCGGCACCACGAGTGCCGCGGCACTCCGCGGCAGTTTGGTGCCGCCGGCACACAGTTTGAGAACCCCTGGAATAGTCAATGTTGCAGTATCGGGGTAGAAGTATTAAAGGTTGTGCTGTGTTCCTATCTCAAATCTGCTTCAATCACAGAGAGATCGGAATTGGGACTCAAGTAACACTCCCGCGTCACGGTAACTCGCACGAGAAGGATAGAGGTTTGTGGGAGAGCGCTGAGGTTCCTTGAAGATATCCATTCGCGGGGAAATGCAACTATGATTTCCAGGCGATCGTATGCGGGATGTGATTCTTCTGTGAGTTCTGTAATCACCCGGAGGCGCGAAGAATGCAATAAAATTTCTGTCATGATGAGCTGTGGTAAACTTCCAAATGACTTCTGGAGTGTGATGACCGCTTGCGGCTTCAGCTGGAATATCCCCAAGATCGAGTCAACGCGTGGAATGAAACTTCTCATTCTGTTAAGAATCCGGAATAATTAGCAAGATTCACCCACAAGCACGGTAAGACTTTCCAAAACGAGGCGGGATATGCGGGGAGTTCGTTCAATTCCGGGGACGGAAACTCGACTAGAGTTATCGATCTCAACGTGTTGTTTGCGAGAATTGTTCGCGAGTCTCCAGAAAGAGTGACGGACGACCGAGAGTGATTGAACCTGAGCGATTCCGCAGGAGAGAAAGCGTCGTCGAGGCTCGTCATTGTGAATCATCGATTGTTAGCATAGCCCTCTCTGAGAACAAGTTTCTCCCGCGAAAGTCGCGAACGAGGGAAAATTGTGGCCTCAGATATCCCGAAGGTTTCTTGGACGGCAGTCGACATGCGATCATCAATTTTTCTCCTCCTCGTCGGAGTGGCTCTCACCGAGAGCGTGATGCTGCGAACCTGTGAGTTTTGCGAGTCCCCAATGGCTCAGGTTTTCTTGCGAAGCTTCTCGATTACGCTTTACATGCGCTACCTATACCCCAATCTCTGGAGGTGACCTCCGTTAGTGGATAATCCCCAGCCGAAGCAATAGGAACGACATTGCGACACTTTTCGTTGAAGTCTAATAGCATTTCACTCGCCGAATCCAGTTCAGCCCGCCGGGTACTTCCGCGAACGTGTTGTTGTCGCCAATTCGGAAGAGGAGACTCCAAACGTGACGACTTCGGCTCCCGATCAAGTTCCTTCAGAGGAAACCAGTGATTTCAGCCCGTCAGAGGAAACATCTTCCTATTCGGCGAGTACGAGCACCGATGCGGCCGAGATTGATAGCTCCAGCCCTCCTCCGTCCGACGCTCCGCAGAGTGCCGTTGCGGCTCTCAAAGTCCATCCCAAGCTCACCCTGACGTGCCAGATTCAAGAATGAGAACACGAGAAGTCTCTGTAGGAAGTATGGTGACTTTGTTGGAGACGCGTCGGAAAATAAACGTCAATGTGTTTTTCGAATGTTTGCTACGTTGGCGATATTGCCCAGACGCCGTCAGATGGCCTCCATATAAAGTTTCAGATCCGATCGACCCTCAGTTTGTATTTCCTCTACAGAAACACTTTACCTCATTCGAGATCTAAGTACAGTCGAACCCGCTTATAAGAGACCCCTCGGGAAAATGAAAATGGTCTCTTATATCCGGTTTCTCTTATAAGTGAGGAGAGCCAAGCCGGCGTGGGTCGAAGCTCCGGGACCAAATTAGGCTGAGATTCCTTCACAGATATCATCCGTGGGTTCATCTGCATTGACATGAGTGTTTCCGGTTTATTCTTATAAGAATTCTTAAAATTACGGATTGCACGAACAATCCCTCATCTGAAAAACTTGGTGATTTGGCGCTGTGGGAGGTCGTCGATGATTTTGTTGCCAATCATGGTCTCGATGACGTAGAAGTCATCAAACGTCTCGAAATTCTCTTCCAAATATTGCCGAATAGTGACTAATGCCCGCGATAATTTCGCGAACGTGCATCGATCCTCCTAAGTGAACCATCCGCCTGGAAATGAGCTTCGGGCTGGTTGAATTGCGAGAAAAATCCACGAAATAGTCTCTTTTAAGCGTTGAGAAACTTGAAAATCCGAATCCAATCGCTCTCTTATATGCGGTTTTCTCTTATAAGCGAGTCTCTTTTACGCAGTGTATTTTAACATTGATGTCTATGGTGATAAAATCGGGAAATTGTAAACTGTCTCTTATCGGCGAGGATCTCTTTTATCCGTGTCTCTTATAAGTGGGTTCGACTGTAGATCGAGGACACTTTTTTTTCTATGAAATTGAACAATGTTTTATTAGGCAAGAGTCAACAGGGATAACAAAGCTTCGGACCGACGAACAAAAGTTCACTTGATGGAAAATCACTTTTGACACATGGCTTATGAAGAATCTGTCAATACTTTTCGTTGGTCACGTTGACGTCTGGTCCTGATTACACTCGCCCGACCCCAGAATGCCTTGCACCGTCTTTTCCCTGTAGGGTCAGGCCGGGACAATGCCGTCTCATATAACAAAATATTTACACCCGAGACGTAGTTTGAATCCAATTTTTACAGCTTCCCGAAACGAAAGTATTGCAATGTTAAAAAAATTGGGGACGATAACCGCCCTCCGTCCCCGAAACTCAAGATTCGGGTTTTTGAAGGAGGGTGCCGCCGTAGTACTTGGACGCTGTTCTATCCAGAGAGTCCGCGATCGCTTGCCTGGAAAACGTTGAGACTCACAATCATTTCGACAGGATTCGATACGGGAATCTTGCACCCGTTCAGGGAACGAGAAGATCATATCGATACCATGCACAATCCTTTTTCATGGGATAGGACTGAGGCGAATGCAGTTACCTGAAGCATTGCCGGGCGAAGGCGAACGCTTCTACGTGGCCGTAGTCGACGAAGCGAACTTCGCATCCAGGCCAGACGTCCCGGATGTCTTGAACACCATCCCGCGGGACATACGCATCCCAAGTCGCCGCAACGCAAATCACCAGCGTGGGATCCACGGGTATCTGAAGTCAAGTTTCTCGTCAAAATGCAATCGTTCGAGTCTCAACTCCTCAACCCGAAGCCCAAGAGTCGAATTCACGCAGCGAGCGAGTCACGCAGCTTAATGCAAGCGTTTTCGACGGATGATGAGTCCTCAGAACTTACCCCAAAGTTCCCGAGAGCGGTACACTCGTCCATGATGCCTCTCATGAAGTTAATTGCCTCCACTGCCTTCTCTTTCGAGGGAGGTGGTCCAACTTTCCGGAAATCGACCGATAACGATTTCACCAGCTTCGTCAGTGTGCTGCTTAGCGATGAGTCCGCACTCTGGAACAGCGATGGTGTCTAAGCTTTCGCGGGAAAACGGATTGGCGAGATTGAACCCCGAATGTCTTCTGCAGTGTCGGGACTTCACACGTCGCCACCTGGCGGGAATGCCTGGGCATATCCTCTACTCTTACCGTATTGATTTCGTGCGTTACTTGCCTGGCGAATTCCTGCCCCGCCAAGAAATTCACCTCCTGCGGTCAAAACCCTTCATTTAGCAATCGGATCCCTCATAATGAAGTGATCCTGATGACCCGAGCTTGAGAAGAAGAGGAAGGAGAAAATAAGACGAGGCAGAACTCACGCTCCCGGAGTTGGGGCCCTGGATTATCTTGCTAAGCTCCTCCCTGATGATGGGCTCTGAACTGTATTGACTTTGCAGAAGTTCCCAGGGGATTGAGCCACTCATCACCCCTTGAGTGAAAGCACAAGAGGCGGTTGTCCATGACAAACAAGGGGCAACCCCAACTGGTTTGTCGAAACTTCCTCCAGCGAGCGATGCCATCTGCGCACGAGAACATTTGGTTTTGTGACTGGGCCGAGTTCGAGATGTAGATCGGAATCTGAGGATCAAGATGGAAATAGGGCTGAAGGTACTTACATGACCACCCATAGAAAGACCGGTCAGGGCGAGGGGACCGTAACCCTCTCGTTCGCACCATTTCAACAGCGCTATGCTTTCCAGAACTAGGCATCCGCCCATAACAAAAACATCCGACACATTGTGTAGAACAGAGCGAAACTGCAATGGACAATCGAATCCCTTCGTTAGCACTGCGAACACCACGGACAGTGGAGGAGCCATGGAGGGCACACTGTCAATATTCATGACTCATGACACCGATCAAAATTCACACATGGACCACCTGGGAACCCACGATACCTGTGCTTTGGGCTTCCGCTGACCGTAGAATGGATTTTCTAGCAAAATTGAGCCTATCCCGTATTCATTCAAGAGTGGTTTGGCGATGAAAAAACTCCGTCTCCAGAATCCTTGATCTCCGGTTCCAGCCAATTGGAGGCACATCGGTCGCAAACGCGGGTGCTTCCAGTTGTTCGGTATGAGTATCTGAAACGTACGAGGAGGAAAACTGTTAGCCTGCAGAAAGTTACGCTGATGGAGGTATCTCCATGACCCCGAAATGTTCCATCCCATCCCCATGCCTGTCGGAGCTAACTTTACATCTCATCTGAGGTGAATCTAAAATTCTTTGGCGCGAACCGGGGAATTCATTACCGGGTTATCGGTTTTCGTACAATTCCGGAAACTTCGGACACTGACCTCGAAATAAGCGTTGTGGCTCTCCTTTGGTATCACATCAGGTAAATAATGTACAAGCGGTGAGGTGAAGTGCCCTCTGAGTAGTCGGTATTGACCCTTGTTTTCTTCCTTATCAATTTGGATTGGGTAGTTATCATCTACAAGCCGAGTGCATTTTTCTCGATCGCTCACAACCTTCCGGAACTCGCACATCCTGAAAGGAGGGTATCCATGGATGAGAGAAGATTGAAACAAAATCAGGAAGAACTACGACCAAGCAGAACAATTTCTTGTAGGGATGATGTAGGCGCATACGAACTTTTGTATGTTGACGGGATCGCCCCATCCCTTGACAAAATACTTCGAAAGGAACGAACTTCTATAAACAGCGTCGATTCTCGACAGATTTCTCACTGTCATCGCACGATCTGGAACGAAATTAGTGATTTGAGTTCCCGAATAGTATGAGTTGAGAGGGTTTCCCGCTACTTTCTGGGCGGAGTCCGAGATTATCAGCATTTTTTGTCAAAGACAAAGAGAGTGTTCATAGATGAGTGGTTTTAGAGAGCTTCTTGCGCTGGTGAACGTCGCAACGGATGTCTGTTGAGGAAACCCTCTGACGTTTGTGAAACCTGCCAGTCAAGCAGTTTCCCAAGGTTATATTTAGATCTGAGGTTGAAGAGATGACAGGAAACGTTTTATCGAAGCCAACAGTTCCGGCTCGAATCGCTCTTCATGAGTTCTCAGCATCTATGATGTACGGAACGATCACATTGGATTGGAGAAATTCCGCGGAGATTCGTCTATATTGCCACAGCGTCCGGTTTCGATGGGAAGATTGGAGCACCCGCAGTTCCTTACCGCTCCGTGGTTTCTCAAATATTGACGAAAACCGAACCCAACATGGTTCTGAGTGACCCGAAGCGAAGAATGAGGAGTGGGATAGAGTAACAGGTGGGAATACCGCTCCGCACGATTTCCGCCTTATCTTTGAGAATGATAGACGGTCGTGCGGACAAAGTTCATTCACATAAGCCAGAGCTTCTGGGGCGGTCAGTGATCAAAACTGACCTTCACCTTAGGACTCCGATGATTTCGGCAGAGAGTCGGAGCAGAGACGCACTTGTCACCACGGATCGAATATGATAGTCGGATCTCTGATGCGCATGAACTTCACTCGAACGAGGAATGGCGTGTTTTTTTCTTCGAGAAAGAAGAAGAGGTCGCCGTTTCTCTTGACTCGGGAAACTTGTTATTTAGATACTGCTCCACAGAACGTACTCTAACCTATGGGATACCCGCTCTACCGAAACGGGGGAAGAAACGTCGACACTGATGTCGAGTTCCGTCAATGGAAACAATGATGTCGATGATCTCTGCTGAGCGTGAATTCTCATACGGGCTGTTGCTTGGCTCCTTCCCAATCTAATCTGAATGCTTATAAACGAGGGAAATATAGCATCGCGGATACCATCTCTCAATGGATGGGGTCTGAGGCTGCTGTTTAATTGAGGCAGCCAGAGAGATTCCCGTAGTTCGCGGTATGAATCATCATGGCTTCAACAGAAATTACAGCTGTTTCGATTGCTCGTTTCTGAAACCGGGACATTCACCAGTTCAAAGATCCGGTGGAGGTGTGTCCATCGCTTCGTATGTCATCAGCTCTCATGTTGAGGTACCCAACTCACATAGTGCGCGAGGCTCGGTTGGTGAATGATGCAAGTCGAAGATCCGTTCCCGCCCTCGACGGACTTAGCGAAAGTACATTCGAAGGTCGAGAAGATTGCAGGACCGACCTGGTTTTGAAGCCCAAGGGCTCGCGATGATCTTAGTCCCAAGATTTCGACTCTCCGACAAGTTCCAAAAGGAAGCAGGAATGCATATGTGCATGTTGCAAGAGCGGAGGATTTCGGGGTGATCAGAAATTCGAGCAAACGGTAGCTGCGCATCCAGAACGAAGCTTCAGCTTCTAGGGTGAAGTTCACGTTCATACCTCCGGAGCTCGGTTGGAACAATGATTTCTTCAGATTTCAAGGTTGATGTCTGACGATCGCATCCGAGGGCAAGGGATACACATGAGTTTGTCCGTATGGCAGTCTTCGCCATACGGACGTGCCATGAAGAAGCGTCCCCTCAAGCACTCCCGACTTGGACAGGCGAGGCTTCATATAGTAACTTGTGGATGGACGGGAGGGGTCAACAGAGGGAAGGGTCAGCTGTTTGTGGCAGGTCGCGATAATATCGAGGCAAGCTTGAAGTTGAGACCTGACGGCATCTTAAACGATCGTTTTCTCTGAAGCGAGAGCAAAAGCAACGATATTCCACATTTTTATTGCGCTACTTTGGGAGAATCAGCCGAAGTACATCACCTCGTGTAGGTCACCTGACCTGGATGGTATCTTTCATTGCTGCGCCAGACATCACGGACAAATCTATCTTGAAGTTGCGCACCGACTTGAAATAGGACTTCAAGTTAGTCGCTTTCGCAAGCAGCCTAGATGAAATTATTTCAAGGGTGAAATTGAGCGGGTCAAGAGCAAATCAAGTGTCGACGCTAGCGGCCGATTCGCTTGAGAAGTTAGTGAGCGATGTTGTTCCAGTGCTCTGGATCCTCAGTATCTGACGCAAGATCCTGAGACGGCTTACGGTCCCCGAGCAGGGGAGCCCGGACTCCGACTCGTGCGCCAGATGCCCTAAGATTTTCCTCATGTTCGAGATGCCTGGAACCTCCAGCTGAATACTACTGCTCCCGAGCGTTTCCGCAGGCGACGAGCATATAGAATGAACGCTGAGGCCGCGAGAAATCGCCCTAAGCAGTCGATCCTTTCGGGTTCGACATTGAGAAGCTCTCGGTGAGCGACACGGTAGGCAGAATCAGCCCTCTTGGCCCTTCACGCAAAATGGAGCTTCATTAGGCTGCGGAGGCGCTGTCCATTCAAGGGGAAGCAGTGCAAGTGCGATCCGGTGGAAAATCAGACCTCACATCGAGAAACGGGGGCGAAGATATTTGGAGATCCTCTCGACGGTAGATCCTGATCTCTGAGGAGGAGCTCTAGGAATAGGACGGGGTCCCGACAGGAGCTTGTCCTCTGATGCATGGTCTGGTAACGCTGCATGAAGCACGAGGCGGAAAGCTCTCGCGTACTCTAATTTTGGGAGTCGTTGCCTTAGTCGGCTTCCTCAATTCCAAAGACACTCACAAATACTGTACTCCCTCTTTTTCTCAGGTTTAGCAAAAAGGCGATGTGTATGCAGCGGAATAGCTCGCCCCGCTCATATGATGCGCATGCTGAAAAAAAATGCGACAGCTGCTGAGAGAGAATTTCCAGAGGGAGCACCATTGATGCTTGTAACAGCAGAGTGCGCTTTACCTGTATTACCAAGAGCTTCAAGGCGCTTGGTCTCCAGAGCCTCGTACGATTTCCTCGAGTCGAAGACTCTATCCAAGCCGAGAACGTAGAGCTCATCTGAGGTGTACCCCAAGTAGTCGAAGACTCCGAATTGATCCCGCATTATGGTCGTCACGATTGTTCTGCACGCTGTCAAACTTGGTTTGCGTTCGGGAATCGGGGGTTTTACGAATTTTTGGTCAATAATCTCATCGATACTGAGATTGGCAGGAAAGCATGACGCCAACCATGCATTCAATTTATCCTTCTCGAGCAAATCGCTGTACAGATCATCATCCCATTTGAACATTTTCGTGTTCAGTACAAGCTCTCCATAAGGTGATGAAATACACATTTGGGCGTCCGAACAATCCTTTGATGCAAGCACTGCTGCTAGACTGCGCTGCTCTCTGTAAAGGATCTTCAAGGATGTGCTGTCGAAGATGTTTCGCTCCAAATCCATCGCGATGTCTATCCATAGCAATTTGGCTGTCCATCGGGAAGAGAAATAGATTGCGTGAGCACGGTACCGGAAACAGGCTGACGTCCACCACTCTTCTTAAAAATTTAACCCGTTCGTGCAATCTAGTGCCTCATGCTTTGATCCACAAATTCAAATTTGACGCTCCATTTTGTTCCATGAGAAACCGTGATTCCTCTACCAGCGCGAACGGCGACCGACGCGATAAGGCCATCCGAGGCGTTTTGTGCGGTTTTATAATGCACACAAAAATCTTTGTGTGTTCCCACGACGAGGTAAGTTCCTTGGGAGCTATTTGGGAGCTACCTTGGCCTGAGCACCTTACGTAAGAGAAATCGTTCGTAGGACGGGAGCACTTGCGTTCACGATCCTCCCCAGGTAAGGTGACCCTCCTTTTGGATCATTATCGAGCAATCATTATCCTGTATTTTCATTCATATGTATACAGGGTGATGATTGAGAGGGTTTTCCGAGATTTTCTCTGAAGGCCGGCCACTTGGGGAAAGGATAGTGGACGAACCTGAATTTCGGTTCTTATCCCATAAGTATACCAGAGCACCTCCACCCCTCTATATGATAGAGAATTTTCGACGGCATCGAAGAGGAGCCTCTGACTTTTTGTTTCAAGGAATGCCCCAACCAGAGCGCATTTTCGCAATTTCCTCTCCGAATCGGCTTATGCTCTCTGAAAGATGCTCCCGGGCGAAGCATCATGCCCGGGATACCTGGTGTCTACTGCCAGGGCGAAGTCCTTCGTACAGGCACACGGACGAACCAAAAATATCGCGGGAGGAAGATCGCAAGTTCAACTCTGCATGAAAATAGCGATTCACTGTTACCAGGAAGGGTGGCAAAGCTTCCCGTCCTCCTGAAAGAACACCGGAACGAGGTCGGCCGTGACAGAACGCGCCAACGTTTCTTTGATTCGCCCAACTCAGGCGTCGGTGTTCAAAACCAGCAACCGAGTCTTCCCGATAAATATTCCATCCTGTCTTTCGCTCTGCAGCTCGATCATGGTTTTTTCGGTTCTGTTGCCGGCTCCCATGAGATTATTCAGGCCTGACGAGGCTTTCACTCGGCTCAAAAGACACCCTCCTTACATCAGCCGACTGCTGTTCCCATCCAATGCCAAATCTGCGAACGGGTCTGGTCGGGGGCTCATGGAAGCAAAATAATCGCGATGCTCTCCTTCGGTTCGGTTGAAACCTGTTCACTAGACCGGATAGCAAGCGGATGGAGGGAGAAGAGCAAGCCTTCCGGAACTGACATGGGCGGAACTGAGCTGGGTTACCACAGGGAACTGATGATGTTGCAATACAGTCGGATAACTGATCGTATTCTCGACACAGCCTAGGGGCCGCCCTGGGCTGTAGAAACTTTACCAATTTTCAATATCGATCCAGTACTTTGGATGACATATTGAACTCCACGATCTCGAACGAAGAGGCGAACGAAGAGGCGAATTATGACCGGCTCGGATTGAAACCGAGCTCGATCTCACAGCATCATTTTCACATCGAGTGTATATGAAGTGAACACCCTGTAGATGCGATGATACGATACCTTTGAGCATTTCGTCCAAGGCTTCGATCGCGGGCTCGTGTGGCTTGAATGGGCTGGCTGCTATCAGGGCGTTGATGGCTTCGAGGTGGCCCTTCTCGTCCTCTTGGGAGTAATATCTTATTCGCGTCTTGTCGTGCGCTTCGGCAGGTACGATCGACTTGAGCTGTTCTAGCGTCTCCCTGTGGGTTACAGGTTAGCTGATACGAGGGTGAGGATGTGACTCCGCGCGTCAACTCACGCGTTCAGGAACCTCAAAAAAAAACTGCTCCGATTTCTGTCCTGGCATCCAGTGATGTATTAGGTGGAGGAGGGGGCGGCTGATAGAAGGGGCATGCAAAACCAGGAGCGCGTTCGCCCATTCGTCAGCCACTAGACATCAGCCAAGCTTCCACGTAGAGCTCTGGATCGGTCGGAACAATCGAGACACTTACGTGACATGTTCTTTGATGTTGGACTCCCCGTTGCCGCCTCTAGGATTTGTTATGATCTTTGATTTTTTGAACGTTAATTTCATCCCGTCCAGGAATTTCCACTTTTTCTCGAACGTGAAAACACCGCCAGAATAGTTGCCAGCGTTCATCATCGTGATCGCATGTATGCTGGGGACGATGATTGAAGTCACACGCAGAATAATAATCTACGGAAAACGAGGCGAGTCTGAACGTCTGTGGTTCCGAACCTCAACTCACACAGATGTCGTCTCATACAAGAGGATGTAATAGCAGGCGGCTGCCGCTGCCAAACACAACGCCGTTTTCGTCAATATCTTGCATGCCGTCCGACAGGCGGGCCCGTATGATTTCTGCTGTGGTCTAGAAACCTTCACCGGCTTCCGCGAAACAATGGGGGCTTGCGGCTGGGACTCTACCTCAGGGTTCTCGGAGGAAGAGGCACGAGATTCATCGTCAACTTCCTCCAACATCGTTTTTGCTAGACCTTGAGAACCAGAGGCTTTGAGAAACCAAGAGCTTGGCATGGTAACCGTTTCGAACTTGTTGAACCCGATTGGAGATGAGCGGAAGCAAACCGGACTATTCCTATGTGGAAGCCAATCCAAAGTAAACAGGATGGTAAGTCAAGACGGAGACATTTCAATCGCAAAATCTCTCGCTTCGAGACAGCCTCAGTAAATGTTCCCACAGAGGAACTGCGACGTAAGCGCTGCATGTAGCTCATGAGAGGGCCTCCTTGAGAAATCGGTATGCGCATTCCGCGAGTCGCACGGAAGGGCGACCGAGGTTGTCACAGTAGACGCTCGTCTCAACGAACCGCGTTACAACGAATTTTCGATTCAACGAACTGAATTTCATTCTTTGTTTGGACGCCCATAGAGAGAATGTCAAAAAAATACTCGATAGAGCGAATTCCAGTGCAGCGCACTTTCCAGTAGAACGAACTAAAAACAGTGTCGGTGGTGGCCAAAAGTTCGTTGCAACGAATGCTCCAGAGCTTCGCACTCGAAATGTCGGATCGGAGCACATTCTAGGTTGACTGCGATGTCGATATGCACTCCGGCCGGCCAGCGCTGACATTAGAAATCGTTCCAACTCGTGAAGCAAGTCATTTTTTCGTGCAAATAACCGTCCTCCAAGCTTCACCATGTGGCCAAGGTAGGAAGGAAACAGTTTCCTCTGAAGGAAAAGTTCATCATGATCCGAGAAGATCTCTCAATGAGGCTGTCAACGCTCTCGGTACGATAAAGATATTTACACAAGCTCGTGATGACGTTGCGGAGGTTATCCTACGTTAAATTGCAGAGCTTGAAGCGTACCTAATGAAACCTAAAACAGGTGGGGTGGTGCACCCTGACTAATTTTCTGTCGAACTAGTCGTAACTGGTGCTCGTATATCGTTCCTAAATCATAGTAATCTTAAAGCAGATAATCAGTCGTGGCTTGTGGCTGAAATTGCTGTTTTCCGGTACCTTCGTTGCAAAAATGGGTTGTCGGGTTTATCCGGTTGATTTGCTGAAAGG
The DNA here is from genome assembly GCA_028455905.1 of Neoseiulus californicus. Lineage (NCBI taxonomy): Eukaryota > Metazoa > Arthropoda > Arachnida > Mesostigmata > Phytoseiidae > Neoseiulus > Neoseiulus californicus. The sequence goes on along the minus strand of JAMQGS010000005.1, from coordinate 951,242 downwards.
ATTCTATCAACAGCCTCTGGAAGAGGAAACTATGTAGCTGAATTGTTTTCCGCTTCCGTTTCGCCTTTCGGAACGTTCGAGTTCAACGTCAACCCGCTTGGTTGAGGAAACTTGCCGAAGTATCTCCGGAAGATGACAGCCCAAGTTCCGCAGCCTCATGACTAATCTTGCCGCTGATACATGGATGACATCATCATCTTGGCAAAGAATCAACGGGAACAGGAATGACATTTGAAGAGAGCATGCGAGAGCTTGATCCATGCCGAACCGAAACCAACTCTCAAGAAGTCACCCTTGCTTGAATGACAGGATGTGTTTCTCGGAAGGAGTCCACTAAGGAAGGATCTGTCGATGAAGTGAAGGAAATAATGAGCATCCAAACATCGAAGAGCTTCAAAGATTCCTGACTGCGATTGTGCGGTCATTGCAGAGCATTAACACAGAATTTCAGAAGAACTTTTATTCACGTAAGAGCCGAAGGGGAGAACGGCGCGTTGGGTTGAGAAGCTGGTGCGAATGGATTCTGCGATTGCTCACAAGCCTGGGGAGTGCATTGATCACGCAGATCCGCCGTATCGACGACCGACGAAATCAGCCCTGCTGGTTACGGGAATGAACGTGAATGGGGGGATATCGGTGCTCGCCAGAGAGGAGAAGAACATTTCCGTGACCTATCATGCTAGAGTCGACTCCGGCGGCCGTGATGGAGCCCGGACAAGGTCTGCTCACCCACAACAAGGTCTGTGATTCTGTTACTCTCCGGCTTAACAGTGTCACGATGAGGATCGCGGCAAAACCGCCCAGTTATTCGTTGGAAACAATAATTTCACGTGGAGACTGTGCAAACGTATATGCGATGATGTCGAGCTCTCAGAAAGTATAATGAAATTTACCATTATACATGATTTTGTGACACCATAATACCACCAATAATTCAATCAATGTTGGCGGGTACTACCCTATTAGTCCTCAATCGAGCGTCAGCACTGTGCTCTCTCAGTGTCATAGCTTTTGAAGAATGGAGGAACTTTGAATTCAATTGAGTTTCTCCGGAGTAGACGCTACGTCAGAGTCTATAGAATCGGTGACTTCCTCAATCCAATCGGAAGAAGTTTTGTGTCTTTGTCAAGTTCAGCTTGTCGTTGGAGTTAACTGAACTCAGCGACAAACATTACTGTTTTGCGCGCCTTTAGCAGTGGGTGGATTGTTCGGTAATTCTTCTTGGTGATTTGTCAGTAATTCTCAGTTTACTCGAGATCCGACCTACGAGACCGAGATGTTCCCGACACGAGGCTCACAATCAGGTATCCTGTTGATACCATTGCCAGCATTTTTATTCTCGACCCACCTAAATGTTTGGTGCGACATCCACTGCGGAACTGCCGTTGCATGGCTTGGTTGGACTGAAGAATCGGCCTAAATAGCGTGTTCAACGTTGCTAGAGAAGGGGCAAAAACGGGCAGCTGAATCAAATGCCCTCGGCTTGTTGGAATCCTCAGGAGCCGAGGAGCACCCCGATAAGCCCCGATAACTTCGATCGTGGCTGTATTGTAGCTTTCCATACTAATCTTCTTACTAATCTATCTATCTATATCTATATATATAAAAATCCAGGGTATGTTTGTATGTTTGTTTGTCCTCTATAGACTCTCTCGCAGTGATATCTATGAGGGAAATTCTTTTTCCACGTTGTCGGGGAGCCACCTGGGAAGGACATAGGCTATGCAGACCGGACCCGAAAGGTCCATGTCAAGTTTTCCACAGCGCTTTCTATGGAAATGATGGGTGTTTTTCAATCGTTTGCCCACTTATTCGTGTGTGTGCGCCCGATGATCGCCTGGGCGATTGATCAGTTCCTTCCCCACGTTGTAAAAGAGGCTCCTGGGAAGGACAGAAGCCCAGGACACCAGACCATACTTTCTCGAGCGTGTGGGGAGATCCCGGGGTCGGTCTGATCATGCTTTCGGGAGTCTATGGGGCGATTCTGGGGCCGGACCGATAACACTTCCTGGAACCGATGGAGGCGTTCCAGGGGCGGCCTGATCATACTTTGTGGACTCATGGAGGTGATTCCGGGTCGGGTCCACGGGGAGAGAGTCTCCAGGCCTGTTTGATCATTCTCTTTGGAACCCATGGAAATGATCCCGGGTTGAGCTCCGATCATACTTTTCCACACTTATGGAGGCGATTCTGGGGTGGGTTCGATCATACTTTCGGTAATCATGGGCCACTCTGATCATATTTTTGATACCTATAGGAGTGATTCAGGTCTAATCCATACTTTTCCAAACTTTCGGGGGTGATTCCGAGGTCGGTCGGATCATAGTTCCCAGAGCACACGAAGATGATTTCGGGGTCGGGTTTCGGGTTCACCATGTCTTTGGATTCCATGGGTTTGCAGAGCGGGGATTTCGAGGTCGGTCATATCATACTTTTTTGAGTCGATGAGGCGGTTCCGGGACCTCCATGATCATACCTTTTGGGACCTGAGAGACGATTCCGGAGTCGGTCCGATGAAACTTTCTCAAGCCCATGGGGGTTATTCCAGGACGAGTGGGCTCGGAGAGCATACATGGAGATCGAAGTTTAGAACTTGACGAACTCTCGCTAGCGGCATAAGAAGCAGCCGAATCCTCTCCTGAGAAGTATCTGCCCACCGACGAGGCTCTACGTCTCAAATCCATTTCCGAGCTTTACCTAGGACGAGATTTTTTGGAGAATTCTCGGTTGACGCGTCTTTTAGCATTGAGATCTGGCAAAAGATCGGGGTGCTGCATCATCTTTCCGTGTCGCTGAGTGGGCGAGAATCCTATGTCTCACGTTTTTATTCCCTTTTTCTTGAATATGCTCCGCAACTCCGATCAATCTCGAGCCTACACAGCTTGGATGACGGTTAATAATGCTATGCCCTCCGCCGTCCTCCTCCGGGCTTCAGCGTGTGACATGGGATGGAACTATAAATACAAATCCAGTTAGTCGCTTCTGCGCCATACAACACGTTGGGAGGCATACGGAAAATGTTCCGTCACTTTCGTAGGGATGCGCCTGGGCGTCGAATACGTTGGCGAATATGATCGTTGTGGACATCGTGATGCCGCCAACGCACAGGACTTCCGAACGGAATAATGTGATATTTCTGAATTTGTGCTTTCTTTTGGGAAAGTGTTTTCGCGACGCCTTTTTTTTTCGCGACACACCAGGGCTCGGAATATCGTCGGATCAGAACAACGTTTTTGAAACTACGTTCTGGGGAGAACGTCGGGTCGTCAACGTTTCGACCCCCCCCGCACCTATCTTACGTGGAAAGGTTCCGGGCTCAGTGGGGTAAAAGGTCCCCGGGGCCCAGTAGCGTACCGAGGGGGGGGCCCAGGGGGCCATGGCCCCCCCCAAGATTTTCGTCCGGCCCATAGAGCTCCATGTTAATGATGATGATCATTATGTCTTGGCCCCTCCCAAGATGATGAAAAATTTGCTCTGGCCCCCCCCAAAAAAAAATCCTGGGTACGCCCCTGCCGGGGCCTTCCGCCATCCCGAAGCAGTCTCGCTTTCTTCTATTATCAAAATTCGCCGAGAGCATATAGTCGCGCCTCCAGGATGTCCAGTTTCCCCCATTACTGGTCGGTGTTGAATTTCTGAAGCTGACTCCTGCTGAAAACACGCCGGAAACCCATTTCGGCTTCTCTGATCAACAACCATTCTTACGCCGCGTTTCGAGTGCTACACCCGTGAGCGATGGAATCATGTTCTGGAAACGGTTCGCGAAACCCAGAATTCTGTTCTGGTGCCATCTGCTCGAAGCGTTCGGAACGTTTGTGACATTTCCGGTCCATAACGCGTATTCGATTCCCGATGAACGATAGAACTGCAAAACTACGCTATAATTTCGCGCATAAGGAACCCTTTTTCGCAACCACAAGATAGTTCAGAGGATCGTCTGAAGGATGGAGAATCTATGCTCCGATGAATTTCGATGGTGCATGGGTGGAAGATGGACCGTGGAAAATTTCTCGAACATCAAACCCTCGCATGGTCAAAAAATAGGCTTCCCTGTACGCGAGATTTTAGGAAATTTGCGAATAGAAGTATTATCATCGATGCACTCACGAAGAGCTTGATCCCCTTTGCGTGCAGATTGAAAAGCATGGCTAACGTGCAGCATCGGTATTCTTCGAACAGTTTTCCACCATACCTTGCACACACTGAAAAATAATTGGCAGCTGCTGGCAGGAGATTATTCGGTGATGCATCTATGAGAGGAGCGACCGCAGAATGTACTTCACTTTCATCTTCGAGCGATTCCAGATGCTTGGAATTCATCTCCTCAAACTCATTGAATTCAGATTCGAGGTGAGCACCGTAAATGAAGATGTGCACCTCATCTCCTGGTGCGAAGAAATGGCCATACATTTTGAAATGACTCCGCATGGTCTCCTCAATGATTTCTGCGCATGAGGCCATAGTTGGCTTGCGATCGGAGTTTGTCTCTATGATGTATCCGGGTATATTTTGAGAAAAATTGGCATGCATGCATGATGCTATCCAATCCGATCTTTTCCCAAGCGAGCGCAGATGATCTTCAAATTCGCCATCCCATCTGACGGTCATATTGGTAAAACCAAGCTTTGCATACGGTGACGAAATACAACTGGCAGCAGCGGAGCAATCCTTGGACACCTGCCATATGATGTTCAAAAAGTCGTTGATGTAGAAAACTTTCACCGTGAAGCTGTCGAAGATGTCTCGCTTCAAATCGAGGACGATAGAGGCCCACAGTATGAAACCTGTTGATAGGCAATATACTCTGTGTTATGACACAACCGTAAGGATTTCGACTCTCCCGAATCCCTCTCGACACATAACCTGAGGGGCCGGGGCCCTGGGATTCTCTCGAAGTCATTTTGCCATACAGGATATGAATAGAATAGGTGTCGTCGCAGTTTGGAATAAATGTTGGGAGTATCTACAGGAAACAAAGTTCGCAAAACCACTCAAACCCAGCAGGTTCCAGCTGCCATCGCTCCTTAAATTCCCCAGGGGCTTGATCGTATATCGAGTCCTCAACTGCTATTCATCTCGCTCTGACGTAGATTCCCTCACATCGAATATAACTCCAACAAGATCTGCCTCGCGGAAAGCTGTGATAGTCGAGCGCTCTGCTTCACGGCGACTCGGTTCACGGATGTCTACCTTTTTTCAAATGCGTTCGCGACGAAGCCTTTCCGGCAACTATCGTTCCCAAGTGAGGTCGTCGAAGTTTGGTAGGGCTTCATCCTTTAGCCCATGAAAAGCTCCAAGATGGCGGCCGTGGTATCGATTCCAGGTTTTCCAGGATATGTTCGAACAAAGAGTGATGCCTTCACTAGTCTATCGGAGGTGAGTTGGGTTTGATCGCGGTCGGTCGGATTCAACGCTCAAGTTTGAAGCCTAAACTTCAACGCTCAAGTTTGGAGCTTAAACTTCGGCGCTCCTTGTATCAGCCCTGAGCTCATGAGCGTTGTTCACAGAGCCTATGGGCTCCATTGGACCAGGAAACGGCGAGCATTGAGAGCGTTCGCTAAGCGGGACGTTCGTTGTCATGGCTCCCGTTAATGGAGACCCTACCATATTTGTGCTCGAATGATTGGGTTGCCAATTCTCCCTTCCTCGTATATAACGCCGCTGCAATCACGGCCGCGCTCCATTGATACGACACCGTTTGATGAAACTCAGAATATCTCACCAACGACATCCGAGATTTCGCCGTCGAGTTTTTTGAGCAAGAACGGAGTGGCTTCGATAAGTGGTCGCAGGTCGGCGTAGAACTGATTTTCCCCTCGTAGTTCGAGGAAAATTATAGGCGTTCGTCCGTGTGCCTCTTTAGGTATCATAGATTGCACCTCGTTCAACCTCTTCCTGTAATTGAATGTCCACATTGAGTCCTGGAAAAATTGGGGGCGACACATTCGCAAGCTTTGATGCAAGACAGTGAAAGACGACCACGCGGTCCCCCTACTCTCTCCGGAGTTTCGACCTAGTTTCCGAATGCCGATCCTATAATCCGTGATTCGCAACCCATCTAAGAAACCTACCAGCCGATCTATGCGTTTTCGGTTTGAGTTGTCTGTCTTGTGATTCCTTACGAGCCTCGATCAGAGGCGTCGCCGGCGTGGGGTTCTGTCTAGTCCGCTACCTGTCGTATTCAGAACCGTGGACGAGTACATTAGATCAAAGGAGCCGAACTGGCTGAAATGCGTGTACATATGTAGGGATTGCATTCGGGCAATGTGCCGGGAAAGCAGCGGATTCATCGCAAGAGTCTTGAAAGTCGGTCCAAGCGCATTTTGAACACACCGCAGTCTCCATCGATAAGCTTTGACCGCGAAATCTCTTTCCCAACAGGTCATTGTGTAACGGACATCATCGTTCTTTTCGCGGGTTTATGGGAATGCTCCGCGGCGAAAATTCCGCGCCGAAAATCCCGCGACAAGGATTACCGTTATTGAAACGTGACGGCAATCCGCGGGAGAGTGTCACGTAGTGGGTGAATCTTTCGGATGGCATATTCCCGAAATCCGGGCGCGCGTATCTTTCACCAAGGGTATCAAATCGTCGCGGGATTCCACCGACGGGGCTCAAACAAGAACCAGCCTGAGGAATGGAAAATCGCCTTGGTTGAGATTTGTGGAGTTTTGAAGGCAGTCTCAGGCCCAATTAGTCCCATATTCTCCCTTGGACGCAACCATCGTGCTCGCCGAGATTTCCTGTTGTTTGTCTGGAAGACTAGCCAACACGTTTGAGACGCCATATCAGCATGAGTCTCGTGCGATTCCGTTGATTGGAAATCACTCCATGGTTGGCCATGGTACATCGAAGAGGCATCTCAAGCGCCTACATATTCATAATCCATTTCAACCTCATTTTTCGTGAGTTCGAAAGGGATGCGAATCATGGGCCCGTGGCATATGCAGACGACACGTCTCTCCTGTCCGTTTTGGCGGTCTCAAGTGGCAGAACATGTGACTTGGGAACCGTCGAGAGTGCGATCGAGAAGGCGATCTGATGGCTCCACCGTCAGATTTTTGTGTCTGACCCTTCACGAACACGTTAGTCGGAGTCCCAATCTGAAATCCATCTACGGGAAGTGCTAAGCTGTAATTGCCTCCCTTGTGCGGCTTAGAGGAACTGGCGCTGGCACCACTCTTCCGCTTAAGGTGTACAGAGCTCCATTTGAACCAGTGCTGACCTACTGCGTGGCTTTCTGGAGCAGCTCTCACAAATACGTCATTCGAGTCGCAAAGGTTCTCCAAAATGGTGCCAGGAGGGCCATCGTCGGACTGAGGAGGGACAGACCAGGGGCGTGCACAGGATTTTTTTTTGGGGGGGGCCAAGGGCACTTCGTCAGGGTTTTGGGGGGGCCAACAGATGATGATGATGATCCTTCCCATAGGACCCTATGGGCAGGATCGGGATTTTGGGGGGGGCCATGGCCCCCTCGGCCCCCCCTGGGCACGCCCCTGGGACAGACCCGTATCGAAATGGTTCGAAAAGTAGGGACCTATGAGAATACGAAATATTGTCACTCTAAGGCTAGGTATGGGATTAGATGGGGTGCTCAGGCTCCCATTCCCTCCCCATGTCACGCCCATCGCCTTCGCCGACGATTTGGCTCTTGTGGCCACCCATGCGGATCCCTAGATCCTCCACATTCCGTATTAAGGCAGCACTGGCTGCTGTAAGCCACTGGATGAGGCCCCGCGGCCTCTCCCTCTCTCCTGCCAAGTCAGTCGCGATATTCCTCAATGGGAGAAAGCGTCCAAAAAATGGCTATGGCCATAGGTAGAATCCTCCCCCCGTGCAATGGGCGCCCAAGATACCCGCCGTCGCATCCTCTCCTCAGTCGTTGACAGCATCATCCTCTACGCGGCCCCAATCTGGCGGACTGCGGTGGACAAGGACTACGTTCGACGCATTCTGGACAAGACCCAGCGCATTACAGCTAACAAGGTCGGTCGTGCGAACCGCACAGTCTCAAGGGTAGCTCTCCAGGTTTTGGCGCGATCACTCCCCTACGATCTCCGAGTCAAGGAGCTGGCTTCAATGTATGACTACACCGAATGGACGCGTCGGCCGCAGGAGCGTTTGGACGACCCCGAACCGGAAGCCGCAACCAGGGAGCAACTCCTTCTGCAATGGCAAGCCCGTTGGGACGCCATCGTTGATGGAGGAGCAGGCTGCTGGACCAAATCGCTCATCCCCAAAATCGGGGATTGGCTCAACGTCGCTTACGGAGACCTCACTTATCCACTGGCGCAATTCCTCTCCGGCCACGGGTCCTTCATGACTTATCTCTTCAGGATCGGCAAGGTACCTCTTGACTTGTGCCTCTTCTGCTCGACGCAGACAGTAGAGGAGCTCAGAGCCGACAGCCTGGCTCACACGTTCGATAGTTGTCCGGCGCATTCTGACCTACGACTGCTGCTCACCGCCACCCTCACCTCGCAACCCCCCCCCCCTCACCTCAGAAACCATCGCAGCACAACTCTTCAGGAGCCGAGACGCCTGGAAGGCAGTAAATAAACGTCTCAGCGGTGATCTCCAGAAAGGACAGGGCCATCACAGCCTACGTGTCGGCACTCCAACAGCGCCGGTCTACTTCAACGCGGACTAGGTCGGTCCTAGGGTGCCTGAGGTATTGCTGTTCAGGCCAGTTGCGCGCACCCAAGCCGCCACAAATGGCGGTCTCAGAGGAGGAGTTTTAGTCGGTATTATGGATATTCGGCTCCATCGAGTCCGACACTCCTGGGCCAACTTCCCAGGGTTAGTGCGTAAATGCCTCCGAGAAGACTCCGAAGTGGGTTCTCATTCTGGGCAAGAGATTTAGAGTCCCCGAGGAGCGAGTCAGACTCTGTACAGAAAACTCTATTTGTTCCTCGAGCTCGGCGAGCTCTTTAAAATAAAAGCCCCTCAAAATCGGGTCTCGAAATAAATAGAAACCCGGGCTTCTATTCCAAGATTTACGGTATGTCAAGATGGCTTGTACGACTTCATCCTCCACCCAAACCGATCTGGAAGATATCAACACACCTATCGCCCACTCGATAACAGAAGTTTGAGAATGGAACAGAGCCTCCGTGGCAAGCTACCCGCGGCGGGGAACCCATTTCCGGAGAATATCAGAAACTGAAGCTCGCTGTACAAAGATCAGAGGATACAGAACCCTATCCATGATATCGATTGTGTGTATATAACTGTTTGAACCCAATCAAGTAATCAGCCTACCAACATTTGTGTTCTGGCCCAAATGAAAACATACTGATATTGATCTTCGCTCAAACTCGTTCACTTAATCTTGAATTGTTTGCGGAAACTTACTGGACTTCTTCTTTGATTTCTGCCTGCTTTGTTGAATCATCGATTTCAACGCTCATATTCACTGTGATTCCCATCACCTGCCATTCCTCCAGCGTGAACTTCACGCCCGACAGGATTTTCCAACTCTTCTCGAACGTGAATAAATTGATAGTTTCGTTCATGGTATTTTGAACGCAGATCGCGTAAGCACTACAGGAGATGTCAGACATCAAACGTGGAGACCAAATTGACGAAACGCGCGAGATGAACATATCGGATCTCGAATCCCAACTCACAGAGATTTCTGTTCATGGGACAGGAGGAAGATGCCGCCGGCTGCTGCTACCAAGCACAATGTCACTGGCGTCAATATTATGGATGCTTTGTGCCGGGATCCTAATGGCTTCCCTGAGGGTGCTTTGAATTCCGGTCTGAGCACAGACGGTAGAACGAAATGTGATGCAACAGCTGCCGGGTGCGACCTCTCACTGGACTCTTCAGATGAAGACGCATAGGATTCATCTTCAAGTTCGTCGCACATCGTTTTCATTCGCAATTAGTCATTGGAACCAATTCGGTTTCACGGAGTATTCGTGGGCTTCGATCCCCTAAGGACCATGCCTACCTAACTTCACCAACAGAAGCCCGAAGTCTCGCGATCCAAAACCTTCCGAGAGCGCCGGACCATCTCGAAGCTGCATCCGGGTCTAGAAAAAGATTCATACAAGAGAACCCCTTCACAGACCTTGATCACGATCACGACCTGACTGGGTCAGCTCCGAACGTCTCGCAGCGACAACAATCCGGTCCGCGGCCGCCTATGAATCTCAGAGAAAGTCGACGCCAACGCCCTTAACTGACACAGCGAACCGAGGTGGGCACCGGTTGCCAGTACAGGGATCGATCTCAACGCTCGAGCGGAAACCTCGAATTCAGGATCATTCAGCTGCAAACCAGGAAGCCTTCACTCTCTGGATGTATGCTGTGACGGACTCCACGGGTCCTCCCAAGGTGTCGCCACTTGAGAACCACGATTTGAACTCCGACTCCGGGGTCGACAGTAGCTGCTGGAGTGCGACGCAGAAGATTGCCGCTCCACATGGGTCCCCCTGTTGGACTCCGTTCCGAGAGAGAATTATCTGGTCTTCCCAGCGAAGCTTAACGGAAGTCGGTACGCCTAATGGTGCATGGGATAAGGAGCAGGGAGGTCAGCCTGAATTGGGGCGAGGAATAGGTCTTTTAGGAGTGTGTCTTTGAGGCTTCCGTCAGGGGACATGAATTGGGGCCCGTATCGATGAGGTCCTCAAGATGATGGGGGCGCATAGCGTCGAGGCCACCACTGGAGCTATTGGAGAGCTCTGTGACTCGTGTTTCATCAACGGTCGCCACCGGCCGATGGGCACGGGGATACGAGACTGACGACGGCATATCTGTGTGCTCAAGTTCGAGAATCGCTTCAGTTTCGTTGCCGGGTGGTGCGGTGACAGCAGTTGAGAAGATCGTGCGAGCGACAGCCGAAACGTCGCCTTGGGCAAGCTTGAGCTGAGCTATGCGCGCCGTGACGCTCAAGGAAGACTTGGAAGAGATTGTCTCGCATGATAGACGTGGGAGTTTTGTGTCGAACCCTCTGAATGGCGATGATCAGGACACACAAAGCGAGACCATTTGGATATATTTTTTTTGACGGAAGGTACGTCTTGCAGGGCCCTAGCCATTGATTTTTTTCCGGAAGTCACAGTAACGGAAGTCAGTCAATGCTCAGTCAAGTGATAAGCTAAGAGTTTTGCTTCCAAACCAAACTGACTCCAGCTTTCCAAATGTGTTTCGCACCTTACAGTCAAACTTCCGATTTCGTATTCCTTCCACAGTGATTCCGAGCGAACGCGTTCCATTCCCTTCTATGGAAGACCCGGACAAAATCCCGCCTTGTGAAATCGTTCTAAACGCCCATCCCAATGTGATGCATCTCTCATCGTTTAATCTCTCTAATCATTTTCTTACGATTTGTCTCGTGCTTCTGACTTCTCTCGATTTAGTATGGATGGACAAACTTCAGAAGAGGCATTGAATGCCGCCGAGAGGAAAAGGCTTTATGATCTACGGCGGAGGCATGTATTCTTTCCACCATCAACCCAAATACATACACCATTCCGAACTCTGACTCGCCGTTTGCATCCGACAATGATCCATACCATTGCATTGAGGGGACCTGCTGGTCAGATGGTGCCGATTTTTGATATTTTTCTCTGAGAAAAACGGGGCGTCTGAGAAAGATCATGAGAAGGACATTGATGTGATGTACGTCTAAAAGCTCAATTCATCAGCTTCCCATTGGTGGAGAAAAAATTCCTTCCAAAAAGTGATTTTTTCATTACGCTCGATTCCCCGACCCCATCGGAAAAATCTCGTCCGACAAATGATGCTCGAACGAAGCGTCCGAAAAGAGTGAAATTGCATGTGGGTTTTCTTGGCATGGAAGTCTTGTTTCTGAACCACGGAAGAAGTTGAAGGGTCAAGGAGAGGGCGGGTAAACGTCGGAAGTACGAAATGGGGACGAGGGTTCGGAAACCGCGGGTCAGACTTACGTGTGGTATCGTGCTCGTGAAGCATCGATCCGGTCTCTCCGCGTCCTGTGATTGTTTTTCTCCACCGTGAGTCCTAGCCCAAAGTTATCTCCTTTTCTGCGAGGCATCTAGCGTTCGGTATCCTCCTCAACGGGAAACTCTGACCTGCTTTCGTGGAAGGCAGGCATAGGAGGGTCATCCGATTCTTCGAAGATCCTTGCAGAGATTAAAGCGAAGCATGTCCGCACGAAGAGCATCGGCGAAATTTTCGAGAACCTTTGCGCGTTGAACTCATCCGAGGTTTTTTCGAATGTCAACATGTTATTCAAGGACCCTGAAAAATCAGTCGGCCCCTTGGCGTAATACTTTTCCAGCTTTGCTTCCTGCATCTTCATTCTGGGCTCAGAGCTCCCGAGTTTAATGAAGGTTATGGGCCTGTATACGAAGATTTTGCGCAAAGAGGGGGTGGACTGGGGGAACGCGTGGGTGAGAGGCTCCACACTCACTCTGCGATGATATACCGAGGCTCTCATGCTTTCCATGAAGAGATCTGCCATGAGATATCTCTTGGAGGCGTCGCTGTACTCACGTGCCTCATGACTTGGACAATGCCTCCTGAGAGGCCTATCAATCGCTTTCTTACGCTCGCTGCAGAGACCGCAAACAGCAGACCCGACTCTCAGTCCTTCAACGTACAGGTAGCCCGCGGCACCTTGTATCCTGAACTGACAGGAGACGAATCTTACGGGCGGAATCGACTCGGCTGGATCCAAGAACTTGGACATCATGTCGTTTCCGTACAGGGCGCCGCCGAAGAAGTTCATCAGGAGAGCCGTAGAAACGACGGTCAGCGCAGAGACACTCTTCCCCTCTAAGTTCAGAGAGACGGATGATATGGCGTTGAAAACGATCTGGACGATAGCGGGCGCCATCGCGGCATTCCCTGTGACCGACATAGCCTTCCCAAGGAGAATCAGGGCGGCGATGAGGCAAACCCAATATCTATCTCTTGCGTTCCGCAGTATTTACATATGCATTCTTTCTCAGGCTTGATGTAGAAGTCCCCTCTCGAGCATATTTTTTGGTGATAGCCGTGGTAGGTTATTCGGCAGATATACGGTCTATCGCCTCTGTTTTGGGCTTTCCATCCTTGGCTGGTGAAGGCGGGTCCTAGGCTAAAATCTTGGGCACGGAAATTCGATTGTCATTCTTCTACTTTCTTCCGGTGATCCTTCCAAGCTGCCGGTCCGAACGAGTACCCCAGATCTTTGAGGTATTCGCACAGGGTTTTCTCTTCGGTCAGTTGTAAGACGAAGGAGTTTGATGTGTGGCGGCTCATTCCTAGAGCGGCTTTGAGGTACGACGTCTTGCATTTGTCTAGGTTCTGCAGAGCTGTCGAGCTGAGTCTTGACGCGAAAGTGGACATTCCGGTCTAATAGGAGTGGAATTATACTCTCGCGGGTTAATCTGTTCAGATTCATCGTCCACGAAGAGCATGCTCGCCTTCGTGCGGAAACCGCCTCTAGATTTCGGGATGCCGCCGACGTCCAGGATAAGGAGGCCCGGAGTTCTGCGCGACCAGTTCCCAAACCGGTTTTCGGTTGAGGAGCCGGAGCTCGGAACGGTTTTTCCTTCGGTCGCGACCGATCCCTGAAACCGTTTTCCTTCGGAAAAACCGGTCTCTCAGAAAAAGAGAACGCTTCCTAGGAGCGCTTCTCCCGACCTGTAGTACAGCTCTTCGCTTCAGCGAAGAAGGGAGATCATGTTGCAACTCACGGGCGTTCATCTTCGCGCGTGCATAGAAGCCAGTTTCAGTGCTAAGATCGATTTCCTAAAAAAACGGTTCTTCGGTCAAGAACCGGTTCCTGAGGCCGGTTTTTTCTTTAAAAAAACGGTTTTCGAAACCGGTTGTGACTAGGGGCTGCAACGGTTATGAACCGCGGCTAAAAAACGCGGTTGATCGCAATTTTTTGCGGTTATTGACCGCAATATCGGTGCAGGCAGAGCAAGATTTGAAGCACCGTGGGCCACATTCTCAGAGAACAGCGTCCAAGTCTGACTGCCACCACCCCCGACTCAGTCTTCACAACGACGCCGAGCGTTCCAGAGGATGGTCTGAAGCTTCGAGGCAGGGAACAATATGGATTCACCTCGGAAGGCTCTCGTTCGGAACGATGCTGGTTTTGCCTATGGGGCCGATGAGCTTCTGCCGGAAAACGTTTCTGAAATCCTAGCGTTGATATTCGGACGGAATCGGTAGTTTCGTATCGTTCCGCTGGAGGCTTCCTGGAGCAGATTCCAAGAACTAGTCATCATCAATCGCGACGTACCGTAGGAAGTTCGGATCTTGCACCTCGAACAAGGTCTCACGGGCCATCTTGGGGGGGCGACATCAGATGATGTTTTTCTTTCAATATGGGGCTCTATCCGCTCGGATTGCAAGATTGCAATTATGACAGAACTGCCGACTTACGACTGGACCTCCCAATGTCAGGTTACTAATATCGGGTGGGTTGGTTCGGGATTTATCTAAGAAATCTCCCGGGCCTTCTCGGAATCTATGACGCTTTATCGGAGCCATCGCAGCCGAACTGAACAGGTGCGCTCAGGTCTGATTGCCCGGGACCGGCTCAAGGTGAGGAAAACGAGCCCCTTTGTACGAATCGCGTAGAATCGATCGAATGAGATAGCTGGAGCAGCCATAAGGTAAATAAGTCTTTGATCAAAACAGTGATCTCGCCATGGGTATACTCGGTTCTTTGGCGGTTCTAAACCATTGCTACGACTCTAGATTGCATCCTTACCGTCTGTGCTCCTAGCGCCATGCTTCCCCCAGCACATGTTGTTCTCGAGATCATAACCAAGGTCAAATGAAATTCTTCTCCGATTGTGAGCCGCCACTCTGATCCGCTGCTGACAAGAGAGGTGCACGACCTCGACCTGGAATTGCTCGACGAAACTCACGGAGAGCCATGGATTTGTGAATGCTGTCATACTGTGAATGTTGTCCAAAAACGGCTGCCCATATACAAACTTAGCTTTCCGTTATTTGAATCCATTTCTACCTTTTCAGCACAGAAGTACCTATAACCGACAAGCTTGACCAATTCCGGATCGCAGTAATAATTCGCCCTCTTTATTTGCCAATTCACTCACGGCGACTTTGATACGTCCCAACATCGCTGCTGTTGAGCTCTCACCCGAAGCGGCTGACAAACTCCCTCACCGACTCAAGCACAAACAGGTGATAAAACTCTTCTTGAAGCCTATCGCAGCTCTCGAAGTGGCTATGCCCTGCATCCGAAGAAAATCGCGAGACTTTCCGTCATTCACAATTCGTTTTCCTGGCGCGCCTGCTCTGCCAGCTCCCCGAACTACAAAACCTATTGCTTTCAAATCACCTCATACCCACCATCGACGAATGCAGAAGCTTTGTAGTGTAATAGCGTACCCGAGTCGCGGCTTTTTCCGAATTCGGCAAAGAAACTCCAGGTTGAGGTTGTGCGCGTCACTCGTTTGCTGTGTCGTTTGAGGACGGGATTCTATTGATGACCTTCCGTGTTGTGCAAACGCAGATTTACATACAGGCCACTCCGGGGCTGAACAAAGTTGCCGTTCCCGACGGTCATCTCTCACCAATGTTTCATCACTTTATGTGTTGGTTTGCGATCATATCCTATGTTTCTCGAAAGGATCCCCGTTCTTCTTCTCGGTTGATAGCAAGTCAAAGACTGGAACTTCCCGCTCGGGATCTACACGGGCTGCCGCCTACCAACTCTTCACAGTTTTCTCTGAACGAGGGGCTCGTGGGGTATTGATCCAGTCTCTCCGCGTTTTTCTCCACCGTGAGTCTTAGCCCAGAGTTATCTCGTTCTAAGCGAGGGTTCTAGGGTTCGGAATCCTCCTCAACGGGAAACTCTGACCTGCTCTTGTGGAAGCCAGTCATAGGAGGATCATCCGATTCTCCGAAGTCCCTTGCAGAGAGAGATGAAAGAACCCCGAGAAGGATGCCGCTCACAGCCGGACAGTTCTCAGAGATCCACTTGATGACCGCCGAGCGGCAATGCTCGATAATCGCATGGAAGCGTTCCGCATATGTCAGAGTAGAGTTTCGACTATCCTGGATGAGTACCTCGACAACAGAAGAGATTAAAGCGAAGCATGTCCCCACGAAGAGCATCGGCAAAATTTTCGAGAACCTTTGCGCGTTGAACTCATCCGAGTTTTTCTCGAATGTCAACATGGTATCCAGGGGCCGCGAGAACCAATTCACCTCATGTAGGTAATAGTCTTCCAGCTCTGCTTCCAGCTTCTTTATTCTGGGCTCAGAACCTTTGAGTTTGATATAGGGTATAAGACCGTATACGAAGATTTTTCGCAGAGAGGGGTTGGACTGGGGGAACGCATGGGTGAGAGGCTTCACACTCACTCCGCGCTGAGATACCGAGGCTCTCATCGTTTCCATGAAGAGATCTTTCATGAGATACCTCTTGGAGGCGTCGCTGTACTCCCGTGCCTCACGACTCGGAGAATGCCTCCTGAGAGGCTTATCAATCGCCTTCTGACGCACATTGCTGAGGCCGCAAACAGCAGCTCCGAATCTCAGTTCTTCAAGGTACAGGAAGCCCGCGGGACATTGTATCCTGAAATGACAGGAGACGAATCTGACGGGCTGAATCGACTCAGCTGGGTCCAAGAACTTGGACATCATGTAGTTTCCGTACATGGCGCCGCCGAAGAAGTTCATCAGAAGAGCCGTGGAAACGACGGTCAGCGCAGCGACACTCTTGCCCTCAAAGTTCAGAGAGACGGATGATATGGCGTTGAAAACGATCTGCACGATAGCGGGCGCCATCGGGGCATTCCCTGTGACCGACATAGCCTTCCCAAGGAGAATCAGGGCGGCGATGAGGCAAACCCAATAATCGGGGGACATAACCTCGAGGAAAGAAAGAATGCCGGGGAAACTTTCTTTGGCCGTAGCATAACAGTTGGAATAATCCATGGTTGAAACCACACTGTTTTCCTCGGCAAGTCGTATGAACGAAGACTCTCTTTTAGTAGACAAGGGTTCCATGTCTATCGAAACTCGGACTGAGGTTTGATTGCACAACAGGCTGAGAGATACCCACTTCCGGTGAAAAGTGAAATAATAAGCATGATGACTCGAACTCCCGAACTTGACGTTTTCCAGCGAGCACATGAGTTTATCAGCAGTGACACACTCAGGCGGTCCTTTACGCTTTCGGTAGCGCAACCAAGAGATCAGAGCCGATTTTTCATTGCACCAAAACTGTTTCCCCTCCAAGCTCCAAGCCAACACACTAACCCCAAACTCCGGGAAATCCCCCAATCGAATCGCGGTTTCTCGAAAAACGAAATGAACGATACATTTGTCTCGGATGTTCTGAGTGATGTCAGCCGCTCTTGGGAACCCCTGGATCAGAGTTGAGAGAACGACAATTTTCTGGGTCACTCCGACAGCGTCGACCAGCCACGGTCTGATAGGAGTGGAATTGTATTCTCGCGGGTTGATCCGTTCAGATTCATCGTCCAGGAAGAGCATGCTCGCCTTCGTGCGGAAACTGCCTCTAGATTTCAGGATGCCGCCGACGTCCAGGATAAGGAAGCCCTCCTTTCCAACGCCAGCGAGGTGCGCGAAGCTCTCAGCTTCTTGCACTATCGGCCCCGCCTCCCAGAACGTATTCACCGAACACAAATTCATCAGAATCAACAGGTTGGATAGATGGGAGGCTCCCATGTTCACTAACTGCTGGCTTGATGATCGAAACACAGATGAATGCAGGTTAGTCAGGGCTGACGCAGATCGGACTCAATCGACAGCGAGCATATGAAGCTTGAGCAAGAGATCAGGAGAGCGGAGCAAGGCCGACGACGACAAGGGTAAAACTGAATATTGTCTGTGGAGCTGCATTCTCCCATGTCAACGAGATTGTTCTCGCGATCCATCAAATCGAGGCTCAGCGAATTGGAATCGAGCGATCCAGCCCTGGAGAATTCATGGGGAGGGGGATTATATCCTGCCGGGAATCGCAGTTTGCCGGGCCCGACATAGATGATATCAGACAGTCAATTCAAGTAATTCGGTGGGCACTCTAGCAAATTTCATCGCTTCCAGATGTTTCCGCCCCTTTTCCGGGGCAGAAGAATACCGGGCCGAAGCGCACTTCGCTTTCGAGACCTTGAGACCTTGGTGGCGGACATCGGGTCTGTTGTGAATCAGCGTCCGCTTACCTCGGTGTAACTTGATACAATCGAAATGTGCGCTCGGTTCGGCCTATTTGGTTCACGGACATAAAGCCACGCCGGGATTGTCGGAGACTAAACTGCGGCCGGATAGTGGCGAAGCCTCGAATTCACTCGTTTTTTCGGAATGCCGGCCTTCCGGTCGAGTCCTCGGCTGTGTCGCGATTGTTTGCGGACACCAACGCGGTGAGGAAGGGGCATGGGTCGCGTCCTGAACGTATGATCGTTATGAGGGCATTGACTTTCCCCTAGACACAGCTCAGTGGTCTGAGGATGATCGAATCGAATGTAGACCTCATTTTCCGTTGAAGAAATAATGGAAATTATTTTCTGTTGAAACATAACGAAAGCGATTTTACACTACGAGCACGATGGAGATCATATTGCATTGAAAGAGTAAGAGATCGCCCCAGCGGAGAATCGTCCGAAGAGAATCTCCCAGAATTGTGAGGAGCTTCTCGTCAGAGTAAAATTTGACTTGGCCATTCAAGTCGCGATACATGGGTATCGAAACTTTCTCCTCAACGGAAAATGAGGTCTGCTGACGCTCAGAGCGATTCGGAGTGAATATTTTCAGATCATAACCCGCAGGGAGAATTCCCGTTATTTCTTCAACGGAAAATATTTTACGTTACCGTTATTACGAATTGCGGGAATCGTTTTCCGTTACCGTTATAACGGAACATGAGGTCTAATCGGTTAGGTACCAGATTCCCGACTACCATATTCCCGACTCTCATATTCCCGACTCCCATATTCCCGACTCTCGTATTCCTGACTCCCATATTCCCGACTCCCATATTCCCGACTCCCATATTCCCGACTCCCATATTCCCGACTCCCATATTCCCGACTCCCATATTCCCGACTCCCATATTCCCGACTCCCATATTCCCGACTCCCATATTTCCGACTCCCATATTCCCGACTCCCGTATTCCTGAATCGCGTATTCCCGATTCTCAGTTTCCCGACTACAATATTCCCGACTCTCAGATTCCCGATTTTCATATTCCCAACTCTCAGATTCCCGATTTCAAGAATTCCCACGATTGCTCTCTACCTTTCTGATTTGTCCCTCGGAGAAGCTTCTATGAGCTCTCGATGAGCTACCCGTATCCCCGGATTTTCTCGAGGTCGGCCTAACCCTCCACGGTGAGGCTCACTGCGTGAACGACTGCTTCCATAGGAACAACTAATGGGCCATGTGATGAACGAGCTGGACATTAAATTATCTATGCACAACGATTCTTGACGGGCATAACATCAAAAGAAGCCGTCACCGGACTGAACGGTTGAAATGTCTGCTCTCTCGACTCTTCCTCAGATGTTGTGAGAAGCCTTGCTCATGAAGTCGGGCAATGTGATTTCGTGTGAGCTAAGTTGTCTCTGAAGTTTCATCAAAGCGAGAGCCTACTTAGAACACGCCAAGACAAAGGTGCTGGACCGTGCTCTGCGTGGCCCCGCGAGCTCAACAGTACAGAGAATGATCTCAGGAGCCTGGAATGTTCCAGGGAAACCGAGGAAGATTTCTCTCTGCCGGCCAATTTCGCGATCCCAAAAATACGTCGCCGACCTGCCAGACGTGCACGTCCGTGCTCCCTCGTCGTGCGGCACACAAGTTTCGTATTCAAATCCAAGCCGAAAGTTGAAATGAACCACTGTTCCTTAAGGCTGGAACACCTGATGAGTGCGCCTGAAGATCTCGGGGAGTTGGAAACACCCCGCGTCTCTTTCGCGGAACGTGGCGAGGAATCTCTGTCTCATCTCGTACCCCAGCATAAAGACCATCTGCATCGAGTTCCCACCCGCTCACGGAATCGACAATTGCGTCCCTTCCTTCCTTGGAGTGTGCACGGGCGTCAGGAAATTCCACGTTCAAACTGTTGGACGCGCGAAGAGCCGAATCACCTTCTAAACCCGCGATGTCATCATTGATCGCTCCGGGCGATGCGACAGAATGGTCCTGTCCACCGAAGGGCTGATCGTCAAGGCTGCTGACGCCATTTATAACCGTAAGTCGAAGTTTCCAGTTTGATCGACGAAAAAGTCCGGATGACCAACAGCATCAGGAAACTGAAACATCTGTGCGGCATGTCGACCCGAAGCTGCCTTAGCGAGACATGAGAACCGCTACGCTGCCCGCGTTTCCTGAAAGAACTTTGTGCTCCCTCGTGCACTCGGGAGCTAGCGAGTGATCCATGGTTGTCGGGCTACCTTCAAGAATCCCCCGATTTGAATGATTGATTCTGCTTGATTAAAAATAAATTGACGCTCATTGTGCGAAAGGCTGTCTTTTCGTCGTGGCTGATCTCGACCCTCGCCAGATGTGAGGAAGGCGATTTGCACTCGACGCTTGTCGATTGCTGTAAGAGTTTCCAGGCTTAGCACAGCTTTCTGCCCACGGCTAAAAGCTCTCTCCTACTTCAAACGGAAATCACGAGCAATGAAGAGGAAAACGTCGTGAGGCACTCACCTGAGCGCTATAGCTCAAAACTTCCAGATGATGTAGCGGCATTCCATCATGCACGTAGTGAAACCTTCATCAATAGACCCATCGAGTTAGCCTGGTTTCGCTTCCATGTTGGACTCGGACCAGGCCTATCAGCTCGAACGAACAGGAAGATTATCGTGACCAGGAAAACAATCCTGTCATCTGCTTCAACGACGGGCACCGCTGCATTTGCAAGGATCAAGCGCTTAGGAAGCCTGACGCATAGGAGATTTGTTTTGCATCTGGATAGACCCATCCCAAACATGGTTCAAGGATCATCTCTGACCGACGGTGGATGGATACAGCGAGGACAACGGTTTTCAGCCGAAACTCTTCTCCTGAGCTTCGGGCGAACGGGCTGTCTCTCATTGTCCGAAATGAAACGATGCTACAATGATGTACCGTAGACAGGACCTTCACTACGTGCGCGACGGGCGGTGCTACATTATCTGGAAGTTCTAAGCTCATTTGAGAAAGCTGTGATGAAGTTAGGCAACTGTCACCGAACAAGATGAAATACAGCGTCAGAACAGAACCGCGTTGAACTCGGGCCTTGTACATATATCCTCAACTTGTGAAGGCTGTCAGATACTCATGCAGGCAGGTAGCGGGAGGGAGTTGAGAGACGTGTTCGGTATCAAAAGTATGTGGATTTACTTTGGAGCGCATGGGATGATATCAATAATTAGTGGGGATCACAAGTGAGCACGACCAGCTCTCAGGCGGATAGAACCGTTTCCCGTTTTGCTCAAGCAGCTGTGACTGGATGGATCGACAAAAGATAGCCTTTCATACAATGAACGTCAATTTATTCTAATTCAAGCATATTCAATCATTCAAATCTGGGGATTATCGAAGGGAGATCTCTGACTAGAAGATGTAAGGAGAACGACTATTTACCTATTTTGTACTGACTAGAACAGATCCGTCGTGGCTCTCTAGAAGCCTCAGGCAACGGCGGATATCGACTAGATTCAAACTGCTGCTCTGGCTACAGAATGCACGAATGAGCACAAGCTTCTGCCAGGAAACACCGGCGTCGAAGCGGTCCGCATGTCTCGCTTGGAAAGCTTCGGGTCGACATACCGCACAGGATTTAGTTTCCTGATGCTGTTGGTCTTCCGGACTTCCTCCTCTATGAAAGAGCAAACCTCGTCGATGTTCGCCGCTTCATTGCCGTGCAAGTGGAACGTGTCCAAGTGCCCCAGAAGTTTCGGAAGTCCCGCCGCAAGTGTTCCAACACTGATCGCGTTCCAGCAGTCTGAAGCAAGACACAGCTCTTTGAGCGTCCCTGTGTTCAATGACTCTTACAGCTCAGGAGACCCGAGTGCCAAGTCGGATACCTCCAAAACAAAGCTTCGCAAAACCTTGCAGTTTCGTATGAATCCTCCCAGCGCCCCAAAGTCCCTGAGTGAATGGAGTTTCAACTTGACCGTTTCCAATGAGCAAGGGTTCTCAACAGAGCTGAAAAAGTTCTCCTGCACGCAAACATCGCTCAAGGTGAGGTGCCGGAGTTGCCTGAAATCGCTCAGTCGCTTCGCGAAAGCAGCAGTCAACTCGCCCCAGCAGACGACGCATCCTGAGTTCTCCAACTCCAAATGAAGCGTCCCGAGTTTGAGCGTGGACAAAGCGTCCAGAATCTCCGGGCTCATCACAGGAAGCTCTCCGACCCGGGCGAAGAGCGAGCAAACGGGCAGAGCCATCGCCTCTACGGCCGGCGATGAGTTTGTTAGAGACTGCCAAGATTCTACGGAATACGTGGCGTGGCACCCGGTGAAATCTAGCTCTACCAAAGAGCAAAGATTCTCCATTCTGGGAACCATGGACTCGCGGAAGAACGCTCGGATCCTCAGTCCCACTGTTCCGACGCGGTAGCGGTCCGGGAACTCTTCCAGAACGACACCTCTGTCCAAGTTGATGCCTCGCCAGCGTGGATGGATTGCGGGTGGCTGAAGCTCATTTGCCGCCGGTTCAGAACCGGGTCGTCGCTGCTCAAACCAGAAATGAGAAGGCGCGAACTTCCGGATGAGCTTTCGATGGGGAAGGCTTGTATCCCGGTTGAAAACGTGGCTGTACACAGCGTCAGCAGCCTTGCCGATGAGCCCATCCATGGACAGCACCATTCTGTTGTATCGCTCGAAGCGATCAGCGCTGATATCCCGGGTTTTGGAGGTGATTCCGCTCGTCGCGCTTCCAATCGCGTGGACGTGGAGGTTTTTGACGCCCGGGCACACGTCGAGGAAGGAAGCGACAAAATTCATGATTCCGTGAGCCGGTGGAAACTCGATGTAGGCGGTCTCTATGCTGGGGTACGAGCGGATACGGACGTTTCTCCCAGACTCCGTGAAAGAGGCGCGCAAGGTGTCCAACTCTCCGAGATCTTCAAGCGCACTGATGAGGTGTTCCAGCCGCAGGGAAGAGTTCACGACGTTCAGCTCTCTGAGTTCGTGGCAGTTGCCGATGACCGCCCTCATGACCGATGAGTCTGACCAACAATCGGACAGATCCAAAGTCCTCAGGATCGCACCGTTGATGATGGAAAACTGCTTCATGTTTTCGCTCACATGGATTAGGCTCAGTCGCCGCACTGCAGATTCCTCGAAGACGCTGTGGAGGTGAGTGTGAGCGCTGACGAATGCTAGATGGGACTCGAAATCCAAGAACTCGGTCAAGTTCAGGAGGATTTCGATGGGCAAGTCCAGGATGATTGCTCCACTCAGGCTCTTGGATTGAGTTTCCGAAGACATTGTGGGATGAATCAGAGCAATCGGAGCAGGCAGCGATGAGTGTTAACACAAGAGTTGTTGGGGTGGGATCGCACTTCGACAACCTCACGGAGCCGGAAGCAACAAGCGAATGCTCGATCTTGGACGCTTCGGACTCGACGATGAGAAGCTCTCCAATCATCAATCTGTTTACTAAAGCGACCCCTGGCGGGATTTTAATGATGATGCCATCTGAATACGAGATCCCCGCTGCGTGCCTACGCAACGATCCTCGGATGACCATGATGAATGAACGCGTTCTGAGCTCAGAGCGTCGAGATAGTACAAACTGATACTAATTACGTCACGACTTGATATGAGTGTGCATCTCGAGATGTACTATGCTATGCGCTACGATGTTTCCGTCGATTCCGTCGACTGTGGACCGCCGAACCGTCGGGCTTCCCTCGAACCATATAGGAATAATCAATCCGGGAATGCGTCCATTCGACACGTCTATCTGGCGGCATGCGCGCCGGGTGGCGCCTCAGATTTTTCGCGTGGGGTCCAGGCCACGACGCGCCTAGCGAGGAACCATCGGCGTGTCCAACCTGCGGCTCGCGAACCCTTTTCATAAGCGCGCGAAAAACTCACGTGCGCTCGTGCCCAAGGGACCATGTTGGATCGCATGGGATGCGGCGCGTGCGGAAAGTTTCGGGAGTGGTTCTGACTAGGGATTGCAACTAACCGCGATTTCTAAGAACCACGGTTTGAGACTGCAGAAAACCGCATTCGTTTGAATGAGGAATCTGAAAGGTAACTGGGCGTACAAGTTCGATTTAATGCAGATCAGTTTGGGAATCAGGTCACATGCTTACACATGTGGAGTGCAACCAATCACTCTCTCTAACGAAACTTGAGGATTTCATGCGAACTGGTAGACTTTCCTCGGCACAAAGATGTCGTCCAGGATGCTCGGACCGAGCCGGGCTCGATGCTCCCCCGGTAATGAGCGCGTTGCGCTCGCACGTCCTTCGCATGTCGATGCTCGGCGCATTCCAAACATCGATTGCACTGAAATTCGAGGCAGCGCAGAATATTCTCTCAGCGTTTGTTCACAATGCAGGACGCAAAATATTCATTTCAGCTTGCACGAGTCGTAGGACCGCGATTCGGAACCGCTGTCATGCCTAGTTCTGGCTCCACATCGAGCCATTTCACCGAAGTGCTAGCATCTGTTTGATGGCGCGATTTGGTCCATGGCATGGAGCGGAATGACTTGATTCCTGTCATCCCTGTTGACCGCCTCCACTATGTATATTCAGTGATTCTCCGGGAACATGCCGTCATACTACGGAGCTGATGAACGCTTTTGATTTCTCATCTGATAGAGGGTCAATGATCCCAGCTTGATTGAACGTGAACGCGATGAAGAGCGTGGCTTCCGCAACGTGCGCACATTCACCACTGCTTCTAGCGCATATTGGAGCGTGTGATGCGCCCGTCCGATGGAAATCGTTCGCAGTTCAACCACTCTCGCATATCCTGTCCGAGATATCGGCCATATCGTGTCCGAGTAGTTTTTGAAGTTGGCCGGGCAACGGCCAAAGTAGAAGGGGCCCACCTAACATGTCGAATGACGAGCCCGCATTACCATGCGTTCTAATAGTTAAGAACACCCCAGAGCCTGCGGGCCGGAGGTGATTCCGCTCTTCGCGCTTCCAATCGCTCAAAAAATCGCAAATCGGAATCAAATGCTTGGGTACGGGCTGATACGGAAGTTCTTTCCAGACCCCGTGAAAGGGCCGCGAAGGGTGTCCAACTCTCCGAGATCTTCAAGCGCACTGATCAGGTGTTTCAGCCTCGGAGGAGAGTTCACGACGTTAAGCTCTCTCAGTTCGTGGCAGTTGCCGATGAGTCTGACCGACAGTCCGATAGATGCAAAGTCCTGAGGATCGCACCGTTAATGATGGAAATCTGCTTCATGTTTTCGCTCACGGATGCGCCTCAGTCGCCGCACTGCAGATTCCTCGATGACGCTGTGGGGGCGAGGGTTGGCGCTGACGAATGCTACATGAGACTCCAAATCCAGAAGTTCGCTCAAGTTCAGGAGTATTTCGATGGGCATGTCCAGGGTCGTGTCTGGGGCTCGATAGGTTGTCCGCCACGCGGACTCTGAATGAGCGGTTCTCGAGATAGGACCTGCACCAATCCACGGTCAATCTGTGGATTTGCGTCGTCCGGTCTCAAGACTGAACTCTGGGTTCGTGGGAACTCTCGCACGTGCGTCTGAGCGACATTGGGATTGCTGTACAGAACCACGATTGTAACGGGTCGACCATGAAGTAGGATATCGGCATAACAGAAGTCCGCAACGTCATTATCCGTGGGGGAGGGCTGCGCCAATCGCGTCGAACCCTGCAGCATCGAGTCGTTGACACAAATTGCGACACCCCCCGTTTTCGATTGACGTTTGTTTTGTGCCAGTAAGTGATAGCCCTCGACCTCGAATGCAGTGTCGTTCGAGAGCCAAGCTTCTGTCAAGCGTAAGATGCTCGCTTTCATCAAAACTGAATCCGACACGAGATCTTGGACCTGGGCCGCGATACTTTGTACATTGAGATTAAAGAGGAGCCATGCGTCGTCCTTGAATAAGTCGAGCAGGGCATGATCGTGTTTTTAGGAATCTATTAGCCGGCCTCCGGCCGATCGCTTTGGGTTTCCTGCGCTGCCAGTGGACTGTTCTCTGCGAGGGACGAAGAAGAGGTCGAATGTGAATTTCGTGACAGACAAACATTCCATCGTTGATTTCTGGGAGGATTCGAGCGCCGTGGAAATCGTCAGTCATGCTTGGAAGGAAGCTGCCGAGAGTTGCATGCGGAACGTTCGGAGGAGGGTCTGACCGGACCTTCAACAGGTAGCGAATGCTGGAATTGATCACGATCAGCCTTCAGGCGGACAAAAACGTTCCCCGTTTTGCTCAAGCAGCTGTGAGTGATGGATCGACAAAAGATAGCCTTTCGTACAATGAGCGTGCCCAATCAGCGATGCTCCATTCAGTTCCTGAATCCTTGGCAACTCCAACATTGTGAATTTATTCAGATTTGGAGATTCCTCCCTCGTGTGCAGAACATGTTCTAGGAATCCAGAGCCTGACAGGTGATCAGACAGTGTTTTGAATTCATGCGAAACACTCATCCGAGATTCAGAAAACTCTGTTTATGATTCTTTCGGACTCTCTTTGATGGAGACCGATAGTTCATGCGACAGTCGGTCGGCAGCAACGGCGTCAGAGATTCAAGATCCTCCTGACGAGCTCTGCCGGGTGCCAGCTCTGATTCGAATCTCATCTTTTCAACACGTCTACGGCAGCTCATTTGCATGGTTGACATCACAAAAAGTTACGACTGGGAAAATCTCCGTTATTCGGCTCAGATCCACTCACCCTTCGAAGTCAGTTCTCATTGCCGGCGACAACTCGACTCGAAGGATTCGTCACAAGAACCTCGAACGGCTGCCAAACAAGAGCTCTGTTCGGCTTTCCGTGTCAGAATGATCGTGCTTCGACGATTGATGCTCGGAGTCTTTGCAGTGCATTTTACCCGAATTCATTCTGAACAACAGTTCGGCGATCATCCACCCAGAGAAGATTCGCGGGAAGATATCTTGAATCCCATGGCTCTCGTCACCGCCGCTGAAGAATCCGCTTCACACTTCGCCGTCGAACCAACTTCTCTATTGATCGTCGATCTTGCGGGAGCTCTGTCGCAGGGCAGTTTAAACCCTAAATCGAGTATTCTCTCTCGGCGTCCGGCGATATCGAGCTGGCTGAGAAAAATCCGGAACTTAGGTGTTCACACCGAACTTTTGAACGCCCTAGCCGCGCCTCTGAAGATCATTCTCGTGACGTTACAGGTTAAACTTCCGGAGAATGCTCTGTTCTACTCTTCGGATTTTACACAAAACATCCGACACAAGTTCTTATTCACGGTTCTCTGGACAGCCAGCATCCGCGATGAGAGCTATTAGTGCCGGTAGTGGTCTGAAACGTTTCCCTGATTGCAGCTTGATGACTATGAAGTGTGCGGCAAGCCACATACGCCCGACAATGACTCCGTATCCTGGCTACACTTCATTCAAAATCTCACTTGTCGTTGAATGTAACTCAACGAGGTTCGAAAATGTTCTCCCCGTACAAATCGCCCGAGAAGACCTAGAATTTCGGAACTATCATCTCAGCTTACGCGGTGAAATACTTCAACGTGACTATTCGAGCTGTTATTCATATATTCCGATCAAGAACGTTGATGTCACAGAGCTCTTCAAAGCGTTCCAGCCAGAAGTTTGGGGCCTCGTCCTGACAACGGCTCTGATATTAGCGGTTGTCTGGTCGAAGACGCTCCGGAAGAAGTCAAGCCTTGAAACTTTAGGCCAGGTATTGCAGAGTACCATCACGGTTCGAGAAATCGTTTTCGCTCCGAAATATTATCCGAACACGATCATGGGTTGCACCACACTGGTGTTCATATTTTTCATCGGAAACTTTTACTCGAACTGCGTGGTGTCTTCCTTCCTCGACCCAACTCTCAGAATAACGCCATCCGAGTCTTTCCCTTGTCGACTGTGCTCCTGGTGCGATAACTCGCGCCAAGTGGAAGAACTCCTAGAATATACGTCGGTTTGTGACTTTCCAAAGGATTTGGTGGCAAAGATAGAGAGACCTTTGCGTCGAGTACGACCGAGGTACCGTACGATGTCCGAATGTCTCCGGGTGCATCCGACCCGGGGAAAGGAGCCATGGAGGCAGTTCCCTATTGTTTTGACTCAGAAGAGCATTATCCTGGACAGAATTCTGCAGCATGGCGTGCTTTCTTCCAGACGCCAGGAGATCATTGGAACGGAGACCCGTTTAGCGAGGCAAAGACTCGGTGAACATCGTAGCGGATTCGAGAGACTGGCCGACGTGGGATCCTTGAGGATCTTTCTGGAGCTATACAGGAAACCAGACTTCGCTCTGGCGTCCCGGAACACGACCGCTGGGCACTTCAACTTGGACAGCTTTCTCAAACTCCAACCCTTGTTCGGGCTGTGCCTTGCCTCCGTTACGGGTATTTTGTGTCTCGAGCTGTCCTGGGCACGGAGATCTCCCCTCGATTTGCGTCTCACTCAAGCTCGCGCTTCGTTCAAGCAGACGAGTCTCATGGTCAGTTTGTTCCACGGAGCGATTCGAGCATATCGTCGGGTCTCAACGCAGCTAAGGGTGACTGTTCATGCTCGCGGACGAGACAATTGCACAGAACGACGCTTGTTTGGATGGAGGCGCATAAATCACCAGAGTTTCCTCTGCTGACTCCAATATGTTCGGACGGGAAGAAAGGTATGGAGACCGCCGACGGAAACAGGAGAACAATAGTTATCGTCGAAACTTGACCATCTGATCGCGTTGCGATCTTGAAGCGTAGGTGCTATGAAGTGCGCGTGGAGTAAGAGGTTTTATCAGGGTTTGCCATCACTAACATAAGACTAACCATCCGAACTCAGATGGCGTCTCGATGTCAAACTCGGTGAGGATTTGCTCGATCCGGCGTACACACAGGTCGGCGTTGTTCCGGAGCCAGCCGTCGTGCAGCAGCCGGCCAGCTGATAATACTCGTTCGCTCGGAGCACGCATCCTGCCCAAGGTTTTGGACCGAATTGGTTGGACCCGAAACGCAACACCGAATCTCAAAGGAATAGTCAGCAGAAAGGACGGACGAGAACCATGGCCCCGCTCGAACGCGACCATCGTACGTTCGGGAGTGCAAGACTCAACCTCTCGCCATGTTGGAGATCCGGGATACGCGGACGAGCATTTAGATTTCCCACGTGTGAATCCGTTATTTGTGTTCAATGGTGTAGCCCTGCCCGCTGTTCCAGCGGCCTGGTATCGCATCAATCAATACGACTTCAATCGACTTCAACATGTTTATTCTCGGCAGCGAGGGTTCATTGGATTTGAGTGCAGATCAGTTCAGAACTCGGTGCATCCTTAGCGCTAATCAGATTGGCTTTGCGTCCTCTGTCGTAACATCAGAACGTAGTCCTAGGCGATTAACGGTTCGGTCCCTGACTGAATTGAACCACTGGTTTTCCTTGTCCTTGGATTTCCACTCCAGGCCCTAATGATTGCTCGAAGAGCTCGTCTGTGGCCTGCTTTCCGTCTCATTGCCGACCACGAAGAGCTACTCTCAGCTTTGCCGAGACCAGACGATAAGCTCGAGTCACTTTGTAGAAGAAACCGAGGCTCTTATGCTTGACCGTACTGCGAACCTGAGCCAGGCGCAAACGAAGTGAATATCTGCGTGCCCAGCACAGCTCGAGGGGTGCGTACCCACTTCCCAGAAAACCTACTTCCCAGAAAACCCACTTCCCAGAAAAAAACGCTCATTTCCCCGAAAGCTCACTTCCCCGAAAACCTCTCTCTCTCAATTCGAGAGGAGCCAGCACTGAGCTACCCTTCTATGCCGGTAAGTCTTTGTTCGGGGTATCTTTGTTGACGGGTTTGATTGATCGAGCTCGTCTTGTCGAGGAGACGCATCCCGACCTCATACACCTCGAGTTTCCGTTATCGTGAAGCGCGGCGGGTACTGATGAAGTCCATGATTAACTGTATTCGATTGGATCACGTGTGCCACGCTTTACACATAGATTCACAACCTGGTTTTCATATGGAAATTGCCTTCGTTCTAGAGATTCCGATGTGTGCTACATCGGTTTCAAGAGAGCTTCTGTACAAGGAGTTCCAAGTTAAGATCAATTTGCCACGAGGCCACTTTATTCAGTCGGGCAGATTCCCGATCACTTCCCGGATGTATGTCGGTAACGTGATCTCAGAAGACTCCAAGTGAGTCATCAATCGTGTGAGGCGTTCATTCAGCCGGCGATATTTTTTTCGCATCGGCGGGGGCGCGTGTCCTGCGTCAAGGAACATTCTCTCTATGGAACTGTTCTGCTCGTCCTTTTTCAAGTGTGTCAGGAGCTCATATATATTGACGTGAGCTTTCTTGACTCGGTCATTTAACGCGTGATGCCATGCTTCGAGGTGATTTGTGGTCCGCGCGCCAATGTTACTGAAATTCGGAGATTCGAATGATTGAAAGCGTACGCAATAAGACGTTTATGAGGGATAATGCTGGCGAACATGATTCCGTGTGAAATCAAATTATCATCTTTACCCATAATGATTCCACATGTCGCGTGGGAAAATGGTCGGGTTTTCCATCCAAGTTTCGATGAAATACTCCTTAAGAGCGTTCAACGCACCATAGGCTGGATGGGTTGGCTCTGGGGAGTTCGAATCGACTTCAACCCACGCATCGTCTACGAGGTTGACGGGTACAAGGCTGATTGCCATGAGA
Source organism: Neoseiulus californicus (assembly GCA_028455905.1). Taxonomy (NCBI): domain Eukaryota; kingdom Metazoa; phylum Arthropoda; class Arachnida; order Mesostigmata; family Phytoseiidae; genus Neoseiulus; species Neoseiulus californicus. The sequence goes on along the minus strand of JAMQGS010000005.1, from coordinate 920,486 downwards.
CTTTTCACGAACCTAGAATTGGTTCCGGTATGGAAAACCTCGGAATTTCAAACTGGGATCGCTGCATTTCTCAGCCATTCGTGTGATCATGTGAGGATGCATGTAACAGATACTCACATTTTAACATCTCGGTCGTCCTTGTAGTACGTTGATAATCCAAGGTCCTGAACTTTCCTCATAACGCATTGAGTAAAGTGGAAATTGCATCCTCTAATTTGCGCGGCTGGGAAAACTTGCTGAATGGCTCTGATGACTGCGAGCTCATAATCGAGTCGCGTCTCTGCTGGACGGAACACAAACCCCTTGGAGATCGCATAATCTCTCACTAGCTGGAACATCCTGACGTACGTTTGCTTTTCTTTGTCAGGGAGAAGGAAGTAGGCGCACACTATCATCTGCCCCTTGTACAGGCAATGTAAGGAGTAAAGTTGAAGGAAAAGACGCGGGACTACACGAAAAGTACCGTCCATAAAAATCGTATGCGCTCCGCAGAGAATCTGTATGCTGCGATCCGTTCCGAAGCCAAGGATTCGATTCGTCGTTCCATCGTTGATGAGCAGGAAGTTTTCCCCGTCGGCGGTTGAGGTCCACGGCGATTCGAGAGCAATTTCTTCTCGGGTCTGTGGCAGATTCGGTCTAACAGTCGCACGTTCTCGCTGGAGGGTGCTCCGGACATTTGCGTAAGTTGGAAGTACAACTCCAACCTCCTCTGCGGCCAAATCTTGCCTGAGCGCCGTCATGTTTCTCGCCACGACATCTCGGTAAACTTCTCGTGATGACTGGTCAGGTCTGTCTATCGTCGCAGTCTTCAATTCCCGCACAATCTGGCGCGTCAGAACCTCCTTATTTTCTATTCCATGGTTGTGCGTACCGGACCGTTTCACCACCTGCAAATCTGGGGTCTACCGAAGGCGCCAACGTTAGGAAGTGGAACTGGTTCGTACGATCTCTCATGCTTTTATGATTCAATCATCTTTCTCCAATGACATGCGGGACAAAAGATATGAACGATTTCCGGATAGAGCGCGCCGTATAATGGGTTAACTTCGTCGTCGGCTTGAGCTCCGACCTAGCGTCTGAGACTTGCCTGGTGAGTATTCTTCAGTTCTCTGAAGCGTGGTAAAAGCGATCATCTTTGCGTAAGGAAGTGGTGAAATTTGAGATCCTTACCTTGACCAAGATCATCCGCGCTGAGCAGGCTTCCATCCGCTTCCGTATACACCTGCAGTACACCCTCCCTTTCTTCATCGATTCAACCTCGTACAGGTACTCTTCGATGAAGTAGAAGGGCTTATCCTTCGACGAGGGTATCACTTCTATGTTCATCTCGCAAGCGTGACAAACCGTAGTCGAGCAACGATCTCAGATCGACCATACCGCAACGGAAAAAAAAAATGGCGGACCTAAGAGTGGAGAGACCTCTGGGGATATGAGAACCTGCGACCTAGGTCTGGCGCGGCCCGCCATTTATTTCCGTTGCGGTACACTCAAACGGGGATCTCTCTTCGACGATGGTATGTCACGCTTGCTGGTGTTTACGGATGCAGATGGAGTCCTGCTCAGCGCAAACGATTCCGGTCGAGATAAGGCTCTCAAGCACAATTTCCTTGCGCAAATATGGTCGCTTTTACTACGCTTAGGAGAGCTGACGAATACTCGGAGCCCACGTCATGCTTGAATTGGTAAAACCTGTCCTACTTCCTAACGTTGTCGCCTCCGATAGACTCGATGGACTGGTTTCTGTTAGATTGTGCGCATGACCAGCAAGAGCTTCGTTATTGGGTTGAGGTGTCGGGAAATTAGCTTATATAAGGAACTTCGTCCATAGAATAAAACACTTTTGTGCTGTATCATTGTGGGAAGCTGACGTGTCTTGCTTCGCATAGAACTCCTAGCCACACTGTAACAGGTTATGGGCCCAGCACGAGGGACAAGAAGTAGGGCCGCCACCTCAACGGCTGGCAAAGCTACCAGAACGCCGGCACAGAAAAGAAAAGAACCTGCAAGGGTGGATGATCGTGAAGAGGAAGCGCCACCACCGAAAAGGCGATCTGTTCTTGGTCTGGATCGAGATCGACAAGACGACGAGACTACAGCAAGTGTGATAGAGCCGGAGTCCAGACCAGCAACCAGCCTTACGACAGTTACCACTCCACCACCAACGATCGCCAATGTCAACGTACCCTCGTCGTTCGAGAAATTAGAAGGGGCGACGAATTATATGGACTGGCGTTTCGCCATGGAGGCGCATCTGTTCAATTGCGACCTGTGGGACGTCGTCAATGGCACCAAAGAGGATGCCTACCAGAGCAAGCGAGCGCGTGGCGCGATAGTCTCAGGAGTGAAGCCGTGCTTATTTTCAACTATCAGGGATGCAACGTCTGGGAGAGAAATCTGGAGCATCTTTGAGAGGCTGTATCAGCCTCGAGGAATATATCGACAAGTCGCATTGCTTGAGGAGCTCACGAGCATCAAGTTCACGGATTGCCCTGACATGGAAACCTACATTAACAAGAAGGTCACCGCAGCGCAACGTTTGAGAGCTATAGACAGAGGGATCACAGACGGCCTCCTGGCAGGACTCATCTTGATGAAGTTACCGGAGGAGTTCTCGCCTCTGGTTCAGAGTTTAGGGGCGCAAACCGATGTTACGACTGAATTGGTCAAGGAGAGGCTCCTGAGTGAAGCTGCACGCCAGGCCGCGCAGAAGCATGAGTCAGCCTTAGCCGGGAGGGGAGCTGAGCCATCCTACGCTCCGCGCGCCTCTCGCGGTCGAGGTCATGGCAGAGGACAATTGACGCGAGGAGGCTTGACGCGCGGGCCACGATTCTTCGGTTTATGCTACCAGTGCGGGAAACATGGACATATGAAGAAGGATTGCAGGCTAGGTCGCGAAGAGCACAGCAAGCTGGCCAGAAACGAGTCGCGCGAATCAGGCACACATGATGATGGAAACGGCCCCATGGATATCGAGCGAGTTCTAATGTGTCCACAAGTGGAGAGCCCTTTGGGTGAGTGGTACATGGATTCTGGGGCGAGTGTGCATATGACGGGACAGAAGGATTTATTCATCTTCCTTGACGAAAATGTGCCCACCCGTTTGGTCGCGACAGCGAATGATGAGATTTTAAGATCTGCCGGAGTAGGAGATGTAAACATAGTGTGTTATGTAGATGGTACTGGCCACAATACGAAGTTGCGCGAAGTGCTGTATGTTCCGAAGCTCGCAGTTAACCTGGTGTCCGTAAAGCAGCTCACGGCGAAAGGATTTAGAGTCGTGTTTGGTGCACAGAGGTGCGAGGTTATTGATAGAAATGATACCGTGTTAGTTGTGGCGTCATGTTCGAGGGCGAATTTGTATCGCCTGGAGACATGTTCTACCCAAGCTCTAAGTGCTCAACGGAAGGGTGCCTCGGGTGATTATGATCTGTGGCATAGAAGATTGGGCCATCTGAGTCCGGCTGGGGTCATGAAGTTGGCCAGAGGAATGGTAGAAGGTGTCACGTGTGACGTTCCGGCAGTAGGGCGAGTTTGTTGGCCGTGTGCTGGAGGAAAGCAACGAAGGAAGGAATTCCCACCGTCCATGTCCGCCACGAAGTCGAAGTTGGAATTGGTTCACAGCGACGTTTGCGGACCGATGCGCCAGGCCAGTATTGGCGGACATCGCTACTTCGTAGTGTTTGTCGATGATTTTACGCGCATGACTTCGGTGGCGTTCATGAAGGCTAAATCAGAAACGTTAGAGAAGCTCATCGAATTCGTGCGTTATGCTGAAAGAGCGACCGAGCGGAAATTGAAAGCCTTGAGAACGGATAATGGGACTGAGTACGTGAATAGGAGCGTCTCAGGTTTCCTCGTGGAAAACGGCATACGTCATGAGAGGACGGTCGCCTACTGCCCGGAACAGAATGGTCGAGCGGAGAGAGCGATAAGAACACTTGTAGAGAAGGCGAGATCGATGATGACGGACGCCGGTCTAGATCAGCGGTATTGGGCCGAAGCGGTGAACACTGCATGCAGGCTTAAAAATCTGAGCCCGACAGCTGCTTTACGGGATAAGTGTCCGGAGGAAGCCTGGTCAGGCCTTAAACCAGACTTGGGCTACCTGCGAGTGTTTGGGTGCCTGGCTTACGCGCACGTACCGGACAAAAAGCGGACCAAATGGGATGAGAAGGCGCGGAAGTGTATTTTCGTGGGCTATAGTTCAGATTCGAAGGCGTATAGACTGATCCCGCTTGATGATACTACAAAAGTAGAAGCGATACGCAATGTGGAATTTGATGAGGCAACGATGGCGGCGACGGTCCTCCAGGAAAATATGATCTTTGACAGTCCCTTCCCCGAGGATGAGACTCTACACGGAGCCCAGGTCCAGGAGCCGAATGAATATGCCTTAGAGGGGGACTCGCACCATGAGATAGCTAGGGGGGATTGTATTGGACGGGTCAGATAGTTGTCCGATGGTCAGTGATGTGCCGAGCTCTACGACGGAATATGATTCTCCTTCGACGGTTCAAGAGGCAATGTCAAGTAAGGATGCGGACAAGTGGCGGTTAGCCATGGAGACTGAGATGAAAGCGCACGAGAAAAATGGCACATGGGTCCTAGTTGATCGTCCGAAGGATAGAAGGGTCATTACCTCGAAGTGGGTGTATCAGATCAAAAGAGACTGCAAAGGCCAGGTGACCAAGTGGAAGGCTCGTCTTGTCGGCCGCGGGTGTAGTCAAACCAAAGGCCTCGATTTCGATGAGACGTATTCCCCTGTAGTAAAGTATACGACGCTGCGCATTCTGTTCGCGCATGCTGCGCGACATGACTGGACGGTCCACCAGCTGGACGTTGAGACAGCCTACCTTCATGGCGAGCTAAAAGAGGAGATTCTGATGGAGCAACCGGCCATGTTTCAGGTTGGCGAAAAGGTGTGCCTGCTAAAGAAGTCGCTCTACGGGCTGAGGCAAGCAGGTCGAGTATGGTTCGAGACACTCAATAAGGCTCTCAAGTCCATTGGCCTGACGGAATTCGGAGCTGATCGATGCTGCTATCATATAGAGCAAGAGAAGAAGATCCTGTTCCTGACTATTTATGTTGATGATTTTCTGCTATTTACGAACGATCTGGTGCTTCAAACGGAAATAATAAAAGGCCTTGAAAGAATATTTCCCATGAAAGATTTGGGACGAGCACAATACTGCCTAGGAGTGAAGATCACGCAAGTACCCCAGGAGAAGGTTATCTTTCTCGATCAATCTGAGAACATCCGAAGGGTTTTAAAGAGGTTCGGTATGGAAGACTCGAAACCAACACCGACTCCAGCCGATCAAAGTGTGAAGCTCGTCAAGAGAGCAGAGGGTGAGGAAGCAACTGATGCGCCGTACCGAGAGGCGGTTGGGTGTTTGATTCATATTTCGCAAACCACACGCCCGGACATATGTCATGCAGTGGGCACAGTCAGCCAGTTTTGTTCCGCCCCATCAAAGGCGCACTGGGTGGCCGTCAAGCGGATCCTCCGATATCTGAAAGGCTCAGCTGATCTCAAATTGAAGTTTGACGGAAAGACGCCCAGCGGCATCGAGGCATTTGCCGATGCAGACTGGGGAGGGTGTCTGGAGTGTCGGAAGTCTACGACCGGGTATGCCTTCTTGATGGCGGGTGCATGTGTGTCATGGGCGAGCAAAAAACAGCCAACGGTGGCTCTCTCCACGACCGAAGCCGAGTATATGGCGTGTTCGGCCGCCTGCCAAGAGATAAAATGGATTCAGAATTTCTCTCAGCTCCCAAGATTCGAAATAGAACGTCCAATGAGGTTAGGATGCGATAATCAGGGAGCGGTTCTCCTGAGCGCGAACGGGGTTCAACACCAGCGGACAAAGCATATAGACCTCCGTCACCACTTCATAAGGGACTTAGTCGCAGAAGGGTCAGTCAAGATCGAGTACATACCGACGACCGACATGGTCGCGGACATTCTCACGAAAAATCTAACAACAGAAAAGTTTGAGAGGTGTCGCAGGAAACTTGGGTTATGCTAGAGAAGGTCATGCGCAAGGGAGGGTGTTAGATTGTGCGCATGACCAGCAAGAGCTTCGTTATTGGGTTGAGGTGTCGGGAAATTAGCTTATATAAGGAACTTCGTCCATAGAATAAAACACTTTTGTGCTGTATCATTGTGGGAAGCTGACGTGTCTTGCTTCGCATAGAACTCCTAGCCACACTGTAACAGTTTCACACGGAATTATGGACGCTAGCATTATCTTTCACAAACGTCTGATGGCGTACGCATCCATCGGAATCTCTAGAATGAAGGCCCCTTCGTCATTTCCATATGAAAACCAGGTAGTGAATCTATATGTAAAGCGTTGCAAACGTGATCCAATCGAATACTGTTGATCATGGACTTCATCAGTACCCGCCGCGCTTCACGGTAACGAAAACTCGAGCTGTATCAGGTCGAGGTGCGTCTTCTCGACACCACGGCCTCGGTCAATCGGCACGGTCGACAAAGAAACCCGGAACGAAGTTTTAGCGGCATAGAAGGGTAGCTCGGTTCCGGCTCCTCTCGAATCGAGGGAGAGAGATTTTCGGGGAAGTGAGCTTTCGGGGAAATGAGCGATTTTTTCTGGGAAGTGGGTTTTCTGGGAAGTGGACCCGCGCCGCTCGAGGTAGCATGTGACGGAAACCATGCAAAGGCATAGCCCGAAAAGGGGTTGAATTCTGACGAAACTGTCAATGTTGAACTCCCCCACTGGCGTGTTCCGGGACATCAGAGCGAAGTCCGGTTTCTCTCGGCTCATCAGATATTCTCTCAGGTGTTGTCGGTCTAACTGCCTCTCGAATTTGGATCGATATTTGCCGAGCTTCCGCCTCTCATGACGATACTCTTTGTCAATCATTCCCTGACGTCTCGATGAGAGCACGCCATGCTGTAGGATCCTGTCCAGAATGATGCTCTTCTGAGTCACGACAATCGGAAATTGTCTCATTATACTCCAGTCAAACGACGGAGCTGCGATGAAATGCTCGGTAATCGAAAAGGACGGCGGTCGAACTCGGCGTAGCGGTCTCGCTATCATCGGGATCAAGCTTTTGTCGAAGCCACAAACTCCGTCATATTCCAGAAGTTGTTCCAATTGAGGCAGGCGATCGCACCAAGGGGTCTTTCGACGAAGGATGAACACGGATGGCGATGTCTTTAGGGTTGGATCCAGGAAAGACGATACCACGCTGTTGGAGTAGAGATTTCCGATGAAGAATATGGACACCAGGGCGGCGCAACCCATGATCAGGTTCGGATGAGTTTTCGGAGCGAAGTTGATTTCTTAGACCGTGATGGTACTCTGCAATATTTTGGCCAGAGTTTCCAGGCTTGATTTCCTCCGAAGCATCCTCGACCAGACCGTCGCCAAGATTGTAGTGGTTGCCAGGACGAGGCCCCAAACTCCTAGCTGGAATGGTTTGAGGAGCTCTGTGACGTTAACGTTCCTGATCGGAATATATGAATAACAGCTCGAAGTATCTTTCTGAAGGATCTCGCCGCGTGAGGCGAGAAGATAACGTCGGAAGTCTCGCTCTGCCTGCAACTCTCTCACGTTAAAAATATTCCTGATCCTCGCGGAGTTACATCCCACGAGAATATCAATACCGAGACTTAGGCCAGGACCGGGCCTCAATTTTAGGCTCATGCGCTTCGACACGCACTCCATTAGCATCGAGCTGCAAGCAGCGAAGTGCTTCAAACTTCTTGCCACGAACAAGTTGTCGTGGTTCTCAGCACATTGTAATTCCGCCACTTTGTTCCGCGACCAAACAATCAATCGAGTCGGGAACAGGTTCCCTGAATAGCTCTTATCGCGAATGTTCGGTGTTGAGAGAACGACAAACAATAATTTGTGTCGAATGTTCTGAGTGAAATCGGAATAGTAGAATCGAGAGTTCGTCAAGATTCCTTCCTGTGACGTCACGAGGATGATCTTCAGCGGCGCGGCCAGGGCACCCAGAAGTTCGGTGTTCCCCTCGCTCAAACTGACAGCTGGCTCCCTGTTGCGAACCGGACGCTGGGAAAGGAAACTCGATTTAAGCCTCAGACTGCCCTGCGACAGAACTCCCGCAAGATCGACGACCAATAATGATCCTGGATCGACGACGTAGTGCAGGGCGGATTCTTCTGCGGCGTTGACGAGAGCCATGGGATTCAAGATATCTTCTCGCAAATCTTTTCTGAGTCGTTGACCGTCGGACCGTTGCTCGGGGAAGGTTCGCGGGAAATGCGCTGCGAGGAGTCCAAGCATCAATCGTCGAAGCACGATCATTGTGGCTTCAGAAGTCCACCCGAATGGCGTAGAACTTCCTAGTGGGAAGCGTTCGTGGCGTCAACCGTAGAATGAGCTGCCATGAGCTTTCCGATTCCACCGTCGAAGCGTTGAAGACCCGAGATACGAATCAGAGCCGGCGCATTTGGTTCGAATGCTCAGCGTAGCTCATCAGAGGGATCTTGAATCCTTGATGCCCTTGTTGCCGACGGACTGTGCTACGTACGAGCGGCACCCAGCGAGATATCAAAAGAGAATCTTGAACGGAGCTTTCTGCATTTGGAATTAGGTCGTAGCATGGATCTAGAACACGATGTCTGCATGCAACTCAGTTCGAGGAATCATGAAGCATGTTCAGGAAACGAGCATGGAAACTACTCGGGTAACAGTCGATTTCAGCGCGGATTGATTTCAGCGCAGGACTGATTTCAGCGCACGATTGATTTCAGCGCAGGGTCGATTTCAGCGCAGGGTCGATTTCAGCGCGGGACTGATTTCAGCGCAGGACTGATTTCAGCGCAGAATTGCTTTCAGCGCAGGATCGATTTTAGCGCGGATTGATTTGAGCGCAGTCGATGTCTTCGGCGTTTGACGATGGTCAGTTGTCTCCCATGCTCCCCCATTCCGGGAGGAACGTTCTCCATGCACCGTTCGATCCGGTTCACGTCCAGCCCCTCGACGTCGTGATTCGGAATGGCACAGAATTGGCAGAGAATCAAGGCACAGAATTGCATTTTCAGGAAAACTCCCCAATTTCTACCCTCTTTTGAATGTCCCGGTGAAAATCCTGGAAAAAATCTCAAACGGGCCAATTCCTGCGAGGCTTGGAGAACCGATCAAACTTTCGATAAACATAGCTTGATCCAAAAAAAAGAGCGTATTATTTCGAACGGAGTTTTCTTCGATTCAGCCTAATAGAGAGGAGCCGCTATGCCATACAGTGAAAGCTCGTTACAACGAACCCTGCGGGACCGGCAAAATCAGTTCGCTGTAACGAAAATTCGTGGTATCGAGAGTCTCTCAACATTGTACCTTATGGCTGACCGGCCAAACAGAGAATTATTTTTCGTTCGTGGTATTGAAAATTCGTGATAGCGGTGTTCGTTGTACCGAGCTTTTACTGTATTCGTATCTGACATCGGCGAGTATCTTCCCCGGGATATCCACTATCTCTTATACGCCGATGACCTCAAACTATATGCACCTACACTACCCGCGGAAAGTTTCAACCCACCCCTAAATTCGGCGAAAAACGGAATCAAATGACATGTCAGATGCCTCTGCAGTACCGTGATGAGAACTACAACTCAAATCGAGACGATCATCATTATCAACTTCGTTGTCATCATCATTCTCTGGCTGATCCTGCGCTGCCTAACATAGTGGTAGAATTTCGAATTTCGAAACGAAGTGTCCCACGGCCATCGTATTTGGCCGAAAAGTTCTTTATCCAGAGAGGAACTACGGTACCAGATGGCGACCCGATATCTGTTGACGAACCCGCGGAAAAAAATCGGGAAATCGTAATTCTCCGAGAAACGTGTTGAGGGTGTATCGCACACCATGAGCGGGCACAGTCTCGAGGCTAGCAATTTCTCGAATGCTATGCCCACCTCTCTTCAGAGCGACTATGGCAGCTCTCTTTTCCGCTGGAATTTAATTCCGGGGAGACATTTCTACGTGTTGACACAGATCGCCGCGGTCTTCATTGTCTGATAGCGATAGCCAAAAGTACTGCGATTTCATTTTTTTCCACAGGATCCTCAAAAGGTATCGCGCTGGAATTCAGCCGGGTATTTCTCCTCTCGATGAAGAATTTTTTGGCCAAGAACATGATGATGAATCAATGAACATGAGAATGATGACGACGACGAAGTTGGAAATTTTGATCTTCGTGCTTTGAGTTGTAGTTCCGAATACGATACTACAGAGACATCTATAGGCGAATTCACACTGTTTCAATATCGCGTTGAAAGCAGGCTTTCAACGCCGATGAACGGACGGCAATGCATTGAACGCTATGGAGCAGACGGAGGAACAGCGGCGACGAACGCCGTTGAAAGCCTGCTTTCAACGCGATATTGAAACAGTGTGAATTCGCCTTATGATGTGATTTGATTCGGGTTTTCGCCGATTTTAGGGGTGGGTTGAAACTTTCCGCGGGTAGTGTATAAGATGTCAGGACGATGCCGTACTTTGGTGCCGTGAGAACGCCATGTCTATCTCAGTTGGGAAATGTGCTGTACTCGCATACGGTAAATCAGATGCCGCCTTTTCAATTGGCAGCACTCTCTTACCTGTCGTCGATCACATCCGAGACCTAGGTATACTTATCACTCCTACCCTGGATTTCTCACTGCACATCGACACTCCCTGCAGGTCGTCGCGAACTCTAATCAATACTATATTCCGTGCTTATGCTACGCGGGATCCCCTCATATATGTTAATCTTTACAGTTCACTAGTCCCTCCGAGATTACGTATTGCGCGCCGACCTGGAGACCGCACCTCGTGAAACACATCGAGGCTCTTGAGAAAGTTCAGCGTTTCTTCTATCGTAGACTACGCGCGCGTTGCCCACAGGCTGCCCAGATGACGCAGCTCAAGCCAATATCTGATGTCTTCCAAGATACTGATCGTAATACTCTCCACATGTTACATTTATGTAACATGCTAGAACACTTTCTAGTGATACGGCAGTCCTTTCTGCGAAAGAAACTTGACATCCGCCCAGAGACTGAATCATCATTGACCGTTGTCTGTAACACATTTGCCTGGAGAACCGCTAGGAGGCTCCGCTTGGAAGGCGCACCGCCTTTTCTAGTTAACCAGTTTGTCCGCCATCCCTTGCCGACCCCCTTTTATCAAACCAATAAAAGAGCTATCAAATCAATCAATCATAGCTCTCGACACCTAAAAATATGGTTATCTCTGTCGTCCCGGATCATCATTCGCTGGGCGTAGGAATTCATCGAACTGATTTCTCGGTGGTATCCTCCCCGGCTTGCGGACTTCTCATTCTGATATTGATGTGATACCCATCCTGACCTCGCCAGAAGAGTAGAAGATATTCAATTCAAATACGCTTCATTTAAAAGGTAGGTACCCTATTCTCGCGCGTATAACGAACCCCTTTTCCGACCATAAAAAAAATTTCAGAACTCTGCCCAACGGATTAAAATGTTCGTTCTGAGGCTTTGTGAGGATAGATGCCCTCCGGATACACCATGTAAAATTTTCAGGACACACATTCTTCATCTGTCAGGCAGAATTCTGAACTTTTTTTATGGTCTGACAATGGGTTCGTTATACGCGCGAGAATAGGGTAAAAGTATATCGCGGGGGATTTCCCCCTCGTTGATTTTCGTACAGACTCGCTACAAAAAAACATTCTTGATATGATCAGTTCTGGCCACAGACTTTGTACGTAGCGGGCATTGGCTTCGAAGAGAGTTCCGCTCCACATCAAAGCAGTGATCAGCGTCCTCGAGAATCACGATTCTCTTTAGTGCACGAACGTCCTGTTTCGATGAAATGGTCATCAGTGGTTGGAGAGTAACAGTGCCATCAGGAATAGTGCATCTTATGTGGAGTCTCCTGAGAAATTATCTTTGAACTGATTCGATACTTCTGGTGCGCTTGGCTCGGAAAGGGAGCCAAACCTGGCAACAGTACAAAAACTTCGAGAGGACAAGAGCTTGATACAGTCGGATGTGGAAGTCCGGTCGCTTAGCAATAAAACTACGAATATATACGAAATAGCGCAGCTACCCGTGCTTCGCCACGGGGTAGTCGAGGTGTCAGGGGTTGGGGAGGTGGTGGTCAAAGTAGGATCTTGTGGACGATGTTGCGTGTAGTTCCCTCCGGTGCGTAGATGTATAGGTTGTTTGGTGAAGGAATGCGGGAAAGGGCGATGTAAAGTTGGCCATGAGAGAAACATCGCGCTTCCGAGTTCGGGCCGCAGACCTGAAGGAAGTTCACAGGAAGTTGAAGTCGTTTGAATGAAAATGGGAGTTCGGATGAGCTGAGTGGTATTCGTGGGATAGGAACCGTTTCTCTAGCACCAATCCCTGTGAGTATGTAGTTGCTTTTACGGAATGAGGCATGAGGGCTGTGACACAGGCGGGTTCCATTGCAAAGCTGTGGAGGCTTAAGGTTCCGTAGTAACATGACGGGGCATGCGATTTTGAGTCTCAATAGGTGTGGTGGGAGGCCTGGCGGGTTCAATGAGTTGAGGAATCCGACCGGGTATGAGACGCCGCAACCCGGTCGGGTTGCGGCGTCGTTTCTTCAGAAGCGGAGATGGGCAGCGCTCCGTTTCTTCCAAATGGGCGAACTGCGCCCCGCCGTTTATGATGACAGACATGAGTAAGGATGGCAAGAACGTTCAAACGATCACGTGGACGGTCACTTCGTTTCTTTGCAATGCTAGAGTCGAGTCGCCTGGTTTATATAGCCCTGCAGAGACCCCGAGTGCCTGAAGCAACGAAGTGCGACTGGAACATGAAATTGTCCTGCTGCGAGAAATCCGGAGGCTACGGACATGCGGAAATATCGGGATAACGATTGTGGACCTCGGAGAAAACCTTTGGCACGGAATTCGGGCCATTTGCGTAGCGGACCACGATTTCTATGGCGGCCGTTTGGACTTTTTCTCTGCTTTATTAGTTTAGATATTGCCGAGTATCGTAAGATCGATGGGTTTCAGCGACTCGCTGAAGACCATTACTCTGAAGACGCAGAACAAAATCTCACTGGTTAAATTTTTCTCCCACCATGACAAGGGCCACCTCGTTGACTGTCGGCACGTTGAATTGTCTCATACGCACTGGGTGCGGCCTTGTTCGCCCTAATGACGACTACATAATCGTTGAGAGGCATTTGGTGGAACCTAGTCTTGAAATGACAGAGTGAGTCGTTGTTCTTATGGGAGAAAGCCTGCAATTTCGCTACGATATCTCGGTCTGTGTTAGAATTCTATTGAACAAGGTGGTTCGTCTCTTCTGCAGATCCCCCCCCGCCCCCGCATGAATAGATCTGAAGGAATTGGTGTTTACCATCCGGCAAGGGTAATAACGAACCAACACAGGGGGGAAACCTGACCCTGCACTTTGAATGTGGACATGTATTCCTCTCGGACGATTTCCGCCACACCTAACGATGTTTCCTCAGCCTTCCCAGCAAACTCATCGAGAATCTCGGGTAGCGCTGAGTTCGACTCCGTTCAAATTCCCTACGCTGGGTCCAACTACGCCGATTCTCTGCTGCGCCGAATTCAGGCAACAAAACCGTGATTACGGTTTGCGGTTTTGAGCGTAATTTGCGGTTTACGGTTTCTACAAAACCTTATGGAAAACCGTAAGCCGTAAATTAAGAGGTACGGTTGTACGGTTTACGGTTTCTACAAAACCTTATGGAAAACCGTAAGCCGTGAATTAAGAGGTACGGTTGTACGGTTTTCGTTTTTACGGTTTTGATTCTGCAGCGATGGGACATGTCTGATCGACGAATCGTTGCGGGATCTATCGCGGGAGGGGCAGGAGATATCGATCCAATATGCGGCATCAGAGACAAAGTGTCTTGTAGCGTACGACAGGCGCATGAATTTCTGTTCGACGTTGCAGGACGAATCTTGAGTTCCTGATACGTTGGTGTAAACGTGCCAACTCCATCGGGCAATGGTGCCAGCTACTGACGACGGCCTGGATGGTCCAAATGTGAGGACGAGCCGTCTCAAGGTAAACATTGAAGTGATCCATCCCTGTTAGGCGCTGCTCACGTTTAATTGACACTACTCTCTTCCGTCAACTCCCGATTCACTACGACCACTTCTGTGGAATCATCGATCGTTGTGTTCATTGTGACCTTGAATGATTTATTACCTCTCTTGCAAGCCCGGTTGAGAGACTTCGTCGCCGTACAGTCCTCTATATTCGCAAAGAGGTGATGTTGGTGGATCGCGCGCGTTTCAGGAAGGAGCGCCTAGAAGCGTCATCAGGATCTTCTGCTTGTGCTGAGTTTTGTCTTTGTACGCGAAAAGGAGTTCGTTCCGCGAATCCACAGGATTAGATCACCCTTCCGATAACCGGCGCACAGTGGGCCAAAACGCCGAAATAGGGGGACAAAAGTCAAGTCTGCAGATTGACCCCAAACATGTTGGAATAGGTTCTCAGATGGCTAGAACTCGGAGAGACACACTTTTTACCGACTGAACCCGTCCCGTGTTTTGTCTGAGGGCTACGCGATACAGACGGAGAAACCTCCGCGAAACCGACTTTCCTCGTCCGTTATCTCCACAGCTCAAATTAACTCAGAATACGGGACTTCCCTGGGACAGTATCAGTTTTATCACCTTCTATACTCTTGGAATAGGCCTCAGACTCACTCACTCGAGCGAAATCTTCATTCCGACAACACATGGTGAGCTCATGGAAATGATGGAGTTTCCAGCGAAAAACGGCAAACTAATCGAGTCTTAAAGTACACTGGATCGGTCTGGCTTCTTCTCGGGAGATGTCGCATAAGATAGGCCATGATGTCTAGTTCATGAAACAACTTGTAGACCTTTGCGGGTTTTTGCGGAAAAAAAAGTACCAAGCCAATTTCAAAACTCAATAAGTGGTTCTCTCCCGACACTCTGCATTGGCTTCGGAGGCTCCCGGTTGGAAACTTGTATGAAACGATACTCTCAGGCGTCCGGATTGATGGTCTGGAAGGTCTCCATCGTGATGTCCGCTGCCGCTGGTACGATAACCTCGGTACTTGAGATGCGTCGCGTCAGAAGCGAGAGCTTACAAACGAGCTCCGTGTGTGTTGGGTGGGGTCCGCTTGGAAGGGCTCAGAGAACCTTCCCACTGCCGATCTAGACTTTTCTTACCCGGAAGAGTCGAAAATAGTGAAAAAATAATTTTGTCCCCCTATTTCGGCGTTTCGGCCCGCTGTGCGGCGGTACATCTATGGACCGAAGAAGGACGCCCGTCGGAAGGTTTAACACGTGCATCCGATTCTCTCAGGAAATCGGGGATACGAACACTTCGGTGTCTTTGATCCCGGCGTAACACGGTTGATTCACTTTTGAGGTCAGAGAGACACGGAGTTTCAGCACGGTTCGATATCATTCGTCGCCACCAAAGTTGCGGACTCTTCTGTTGCGTAGCAGTTCTGCGGCAAGAAAACGAACCGTGGTCTTCCTCTGCCGGATCGCGCGACCGCGTTGAACGACTGCAATCTGTTGTCTTCATGCGGCATACAAGTGAAGCTCGCACTCCAAATATTCTGTTATCCGTACCCGTTCCTGCTCTTTCAGCAGAAAGACGGTGGGTTACCCAATGTCAGATATCAAATCATGCTCTGAATCAACTTGAGAGGCTCTGCTCTTCCGATCAAGATTCGAGCGTTGTTAACGAACAGGATTGACGAGTTTGCGGAATCGTGATCAAACAGACTCGACAGATTACTTTCCGACTGCATCATCAGAGAACCCACGGTATCGAATTTCGTCGAACGTAGGCGCTGACGATCAATATTGCTCCGGAAGGTGGAAAGGCAACACGTCATTTGACCGATTCCAATCTCGTGGTATATTTTATTGCCAACGAATAGCATTTCGAAGAACCTCTGATGTATGCTATTCCATTTGAGTGAATTGTACGACTCACGTTGGCTACCTACAATCTTTTGAGGCAGGGAACTGTATTGAGAATTACGAGCCATTGTGCAGGACATCGCGTCGAATTACCTCTGAAAAACCTCTGGCCCACAAAACCCTCAGCAGACATTCGCAGCATTCGCTAGCTCAAACTGAAAAGCTCTCCGAACGGATCGTTCCAAAAACCTCCTAGAAGTGCTCGAATTACTAGTCATCACAATTTCGCCTCGGTTGACGTTCCTCATTTATATTCCCATATCTCATTTTGATTCATCCGAATAGGGGGTCCGCCACATTCCCCGTCCTCGGCCCCCCGCCCCTGTCGTCAGAGACGACATCACATCGAGGGTTAGGACTCGAGGTGCCAGGAGAACCTGTCGTGAGACAAGGCCGGCCTCCATCGTCTCCCCCCTAGCTTCTGGATCAATGATCCGGGCTCACGCCCCGATTCTAGCCTGAGGCGAGACCTCCCGAACGACGCGGTTTGAGTGGCCGCAACGCGACGATCGAATTGCAGCGCTTCAAGAGCATTCATATCTGAATCTATTCTACAGTTCTGGCACCTCGTTGTCGCTGCTTCCTCGCTCAGAGGAGCATGAACCTGCAGTGACCAATCACGTGCTTCAAGTAATCGGCGTCCCGGTAACTCACTGTTTCTTTGTCGAATACGCACGGCGCCGTTGCGTCCAAGAACTCCTTGATCAAGTCATGCGAAAGCGGGTAGGTCTTGCCGCGACTCCTACAGGTAAGGGTTTGGTTAGATCTTCTCAGAGCCACGAACATGGCGTTGAATATCCCAAAGAGGGTTCTGGTCGAAGTTGTCTCGGGAATTATCAATCCTTCATCGGGAGCCAAATAGCTGTAGGCCACTGTCAATCCCCAACACACGATGGTTGTGATCCCCATGATACCTGAAAAAAATGGCTATGCGATTTCGAAAGGCGACTCCTCTACAAGCGACAAGCCGAATGCCGATCAAATGCAAGCAATCGCGAAAAGTTTTAGAACCACGGCAGCCCCATGCGTAAAGAAAGTCCGCTCCTTACTGTAGGCGGGGATGTTGTATTTGGAGCCGAGTTTCACGATCATTCTGGGTCCACATCTCCGGAAAATGTCAGCAGCGCAGGACTGGGCTCTGAATGTTTCAACCGGGTCGAAGATTCTGAATTTCTTGCAGACTTCGAAAGGCGAAGCATAATAAGGATTGCTCCAATCGATCACATGCTTCTTTTTCGACAGCTTCTTCGGTCGAGCGGAGCGCACCTCGGAGAGCGCGATCAAGCAGAACACGAAACAAATACTGCAGCACAGGGCCAAACGCATCTTATCGGAAAGTTCGCAATGAGCGGTAGACGAAAAAACAGAGGCAAAGGAGCGTGAGGCAGGATGGATCCTGAGTCTCTGGAATTTTTTTACTTAAGCTCTCTTATTTGCATCCACATAACGATTCTCAACACTGACACTGGGCTTTGTTGTCGCAGCTTTGAGATGGTGCGAATGTCGAAGTCGGAATCAAAACTCGAGCAGCTGTGTCATACTTTCAAATCGATAGCGAAACGAATGAAGCACGGTTGCCTTTCCGTTTGAAGCGCCGTCCTTGAATCAGGTTGATTTAAGACCTTCTTGACCGTGATAATGAGGTCCGCTTGAAGCGTAGGCCTGAGGAGTCAGTTCCGACATCAGAGGCATCGGAACCTGGGTGACTCAGAAGGTTGCTCGTTGATGGACGATTTCTGGACGCTTTCCTGAACGGTTGAGGACAAGCTCGTCTTTCTGGTCTCGGGCCAGTCGTCACCGAAAGCATTGCACACGGTTCTTCGTGTGTCTCCGGGGCGCGAAGAGAGTGCCATGGAAGTTCCTCCTGAATCTCAGAATTATATCACTGGGGATGAGCCCACCTCGTTAGTACCGGGAGTTTTCGACTCCCCGGACTGAATAACAGTAGATGGATCGTCTCACGAAGGAACCTCGACTCGGTCGTGGATGTAGGAAAACCTCCACGCATGTGACTGTCTGCGAACATCGTGACGGCACATCAAACATGAAAACCTGTTATTTACCAGGTTGCTGGTGGGGTCTGAGATTTTGATATACTTGTACAATGTACGTAGTTACGAATAGTTGAGCAAGTCACAGTTCTAGAGCTACTTCTTGGTCTTCTCCTTACTTCGGGAACTTCTCGGTCCTCCTGCCAGCTGAATAGCGCTTTGATCGAAAACGAGGTCCGGACAGCTGACAACACAAGAAAACGGAACCCTGTGCGGTTTGTCGAGCCAAGGTTTTTCAGGCGAGACTTTCGAATTGCTTAGTCGCCGAACTCTTCCGGTAGGAATTCTCGTTGTCCATTCTGTAGCGAGAATGACTGTTTGAATATTCTTGGTATATCCCGTTTTCATCAGGCTCCGGAATGCCACGTAGACATTTACGAAGCGTTCATGTTGAATGATGACCCCTAACTTTGTCAGGAGAAAGACTCGTTTCCATAATGTCGGTGATCATTGAGATGGAAATGTGAATGGAGGCTCGTGTCTCGCTCTTCAAGCTGCGGCCGGCTTTTCCCGCGGATGCTTTGGTTCAAATCTTCATCGAATAGAACGAGTATTCGGAACTCTACACGAGTTATATGATGAATGTGACTTCGGTTTATTGAAAGCCATCGCCAAGAGGCGAGTCATTCGAACGCTTACTCGAATCATTCCCTCGGTGAATGACAGAATTATTCAATCGATGACCAAGGTGATGTAGACTCACTTGGCTTTCCGTTACTTTCCCCAGCCCCCATAACTTCCGTTCGTAGCCACGCCCATAGATTCACTTGACAGCTCCCCGGGGTCAAGTCCCGGCGTCTGAGTTGTCGATCGCCAGTACCAAACTCGGAATGCATTGGTGATGATTCGGAATGCATTGTCGCTCCCGTCCATCCACCCTCCGACGCGAGCCGAAGCTTTCATTGGAGCCAGAGCCGGCTATGGATCCGTCAGAAAGAACTGGAAACGTCTACTTGATGCACCAGTCTTTTTGGAGCCGCGACAGAAAGAGAACTTGCTCCTTTGAGACCACCATCGCGTCGGACCTCCCATGTCGATCAGCCCCACGGCTAGCGCGCCACCTTCTCCGGCGATCTTATGCAGCCGACACCGGACGAACTGATCACTTCAAAATCATCGCGGGAGATTTCACGTGGGGTCTCACGCGCCGTGGAGTACTTTTTCTGGTCGGTTTGTCGTTGTCTGAAACGCAATGAATCAATCCGTTTTCGGGCTCCGGCTCTGCGTAGCACTGCGAGGCTTGCATTCTGAAACCGTCGACATCAAAGGCTCAAGGGCTCCGTCATGAGTTGGCTTCCTCCATCAGTCGTTCTGACTACACTTACGCGATGGTTAAGGTTTGTTACTAGCTTTGCTTCTCCTGAAAATTGCGGCTGTTGTTTGTTCTGGGACTGCTGCCACAGTTGTCATTTTGATCGGCAGCAGTCAGTCTGAGCCGTATGGGTTGACCTTCGACGCGGTTGAAGTTTTCAACGTGAGCCACGTTCTCAGGATCGATCTTGTGGGAACGAGAGTGAGGGCTGGGAGAGTGAAATGTGACGGGAGTCGTAGGCGTAATGCGACGTTTTCATTGGCTGGGAGTGGTTTCGGTGGACAGTTCCGGCCGCAGAACTCGGCCGCTGACTCAGCTCGGTCGCGAGTTGATCGACTGTTGGTTCCCAGGAGCGTCCGGTGACAAAGACATATGGATGGGTCTATGTCAAAAGATCGACGCAGAAATCGCGGCCAGGGATGATGAGCGGAAGAGTAAGGAAGAATTGAGGGAGCACACCTGGAACTTCTTTGTAAAATCCGATCCAAGCCGACTAGGCCCCTGCCATCTCGAACATCGCTGATCCCGTCACGTATTCATATACAGGAAACCCTCGCATAGTGCGGATTCGCCATAGTGCGGTTTTTCCGCATCAGGATGAGTGTTTCTTTTTTCGATCGCGAATGTCCTCCGAGTTTTGTAGAGAGCCGAAATACGATGCCTAAGCTCCCGATATCGAAGCAAGCATTGATGTTTGGAGCCGAGACACTGTTGCTTGTGGTCGATCTCAAAGCCGGAAGAATCAAATAACGAGTGTTCAACATGACTCATTTGATTTTTCAACACTCACATCAGTTTCCCTAGCCTCTACGGAGATCTCGCCGCTCAAAATCAAGATGGAGCTGAGAAAGCTCAGATGGAGATTTGTGCCAGTGAAGGCTGGTCGCCAAAGTTCAAGGACCGCGGGGTCTCCATAACGTGCGTCTGCAAGGTGAAGCTGCGAGTGCTGATGAAGATGCTGCCCAATCGTATCCCGAGAAAATTCGTGAGATAGTTGATGAAGGTGGTTCCAGCGCCGCACGGATTTTTAAAGCTGATGAGACGGCTCTATTTTGGAAGAAAAGTTCATCGCAGACATTCCTCGTCGGCGATCGAAGCTCGGCAAATGCTTACGAAATCCCGGAAGATCGTCTCACACTTCTACTTGTTGGAAACGCGGCCGGGGATCTCGTACTCAAGCCTCTGCTCATATACCGCTCGCGAAACCCGAGAGATCTCAAACACGTTCAGGAGGAGTCATTGCTGGTGATCTCGCATTCCAATCCAAAAGCCTGGATGACCAAAGATTTGATCCGAGTCTGGTTATCAAACTACTTTTTTCGTAATGAATGAGCATGTTCGAATCGAGTTTCTTTTCCCAAATACTACCTCCTCGATCCAACCGATGGTCAGGGAGTCATTTCGACTTTCAAAGCTTATCACTTGAGACTGACTTTTTTCACGGGTGCACATCAATTTGGCCACGCCGTCAGTTGGGTCACGCCGTCAATCGGGCCATGAAAGTTTCAAAGCCCTGCATTTCCAATTCGCCTAATAGGAATAGTTAACGATGAGAGTTTGAGCTTCCAGTATTGGACATTTCCCAAATGTTCTCGGGCGGCACTCTCAATGATCATTCACCTGCAAATCAGCATCCTCATCGGTACGTGAGAATTCGATGTCGGACGATTTGATGTCGAAAATTGAATGCCGACAACTCGATCACAAGAAAACTCAATGACGAATGATCCGCTGACGACTCTCGAGCGACACCACTTCAAATCTGAAAAATTAAACTAAAAACGTGCTCTCTGATCAGCGGCTGAAATCAAGCGCAAAAGGTGAACTCGCCGCGTTACAAACGAAATCAAACAAACTCGCATCGTGGCATCCGCAAATCTAACTTCCAAGCATGGTAAGCCGAAACTCCCCCCTGAGGGTTACGTCTATGTTTTCGCCCAATTCAGCAAACACGAACACACACAATTTTGGTGTTGTCAATACAAGAACCACAAAACTATGAAATGCTTAACACGGCTCCACAGGGATGTGAGCACCGGTGAAATCTCACAATCAGTGGAAGGCGAATACGTAGATCCCGCCAATGCTGCTGCCATCGAAGTTCAAGGAAATAAGTGCGCATTGAAGCGTAGAGCACAAGACGCCGTAGAAACACCCCTTCAAATCATAGCTAATATCCGCGAAGAGAGTTCCCTTGCCGCTCAAGGTGCCTCGGAAGCAAACAAGACCTCAGCACGCATAGTTCAAAGAACCCGAAAACGTCTAAGCATCGCCCCGACGCAGTTTTCGGACTTGGCGTCCATCAATTTCCCGGAAGAATACCGTCGATTCGAAGGGACTCCCGGAAACTTTGAGAACTTCCTGCTGGGCGACTCCGGCGCTGATGATCACAACAGAATACTTGACACAACGAACAGCTCAAGCCCAGCCGACTCGAATGAGCTGTCCGCAGAGATTCAGCGTTTGAAGACTCAGCTCGACGACGAGCTCGAACAACATGAACATAAGGTCGGATTCCTCAACTGGTGTATTGAGCATGCTGAAGGGACGTTGAAAACCTCATCAAACATCAGCGAAACTACTACAAAACTCAACATGAAAGCGACAGCGAATATTGAGCATCTACGCCCACGGCTCGATGCCCTGCTTCTCGACTAGGGTTCGGAAGCGTAGTACGGAATAAGGTACCTTATTGAGGACTAAGGTACCTTATTCCGTACTACCTTAGTACGGAAGTACGGTTATCCATTGATGCTATGGGAAACCGTATTACCTTACTAAGGTGATAAAGTTCGAACCTTAGTACGGAAGTACGGCTATCCATTGATGCTATGGGAAACCGTATTACCTTACTAAGGTGATAAGGTTCGAACCTTAGTACGGAAGTACGGCTATCCATTGATGCTATGGGAAACCGTATTACCTTACTAAGGTGATAAGGTTCGAACCTTAGTACGGAAGTACGGTTATCCATTGATGCTATGGGAAACCTTAGTACCTTACTAAGGTGATAAGGTTCGAACCTTAGTACGGAAGTACGGTTATCCATTGATGCTATGGGAAACCGTATTACCTTACTAAGGTGATAAGGTTCGAACCTTAGTCCGGAAGTACGGTTGTCCATTGATGCTATGGGAAACCGTATTACCTTACTAAGGTAATACGGAATAAGGTACTAAGGTTATACAGAATGAGCTAAGCAGTTGCGGAAGATCGAGATTCTTCACCTCCGAGCACTGCAAGGTAGAATCTCGCCTCGGCAGAGTTGGCGATGAGGCGAAGTGCATGTCACTGCTAAGTGAATGTCGAATCCCCACGAAGAGCTGTCACATAGCTGTCACCTTAGTAAGGTAATACGGTTTCCCATAGCATCAATGGATAACCGTACTTCCGTACTAAGGTTCGAACCTTATCACCTTAGTAAGGTAATACGGTTTCCTATAGCATCAATGAACAACCGTACTTCCGTACTAAGGTAGTACGGAATAAGGTACCTTAGTCCTCAATAAGGTACCTTATTCCGTACTACGCTTCCGAACCCTATTCTCGACCCGTCTACCCCCAAAGCAAACACTGGACGGGTTGGAAACCGTGCTCCCCACGGCGAACCCACACCCTTGCTGGCTTCTCGTCCCGGTTCGGTTCCGCGAGCCCGATTTCCTCTGAGCCTGAATTCCCGCGAGCCCGATGTCCCGCGAGCCCGAATTCTCTTGAGCCCGATATCTCTTTTGAGGGTTGACGAAACTCAGCGAACCTTCTATGCGTTCTTACATGAGCCGTCATCTCGCTAGAATGGAACAGTGACTGCCGAGGGAAGCTGCGCCGCAAGGACGAAAACAGAAATTATTGCCGAAAACTGAATAAGAACCCGACCGTTGGAGACAAATATCCAATTGTCAAACTCAGGATTCAGAATTGACCCTGAGAATCGGAAAAAAGATGATTGCAGACGTTCTAAAAACTCGTTCGGAGCTTTGCAAGTATTTCTTCGTCTCTAGTACGGAGGAGCTCTGCAGATGAAAATGAGTTGGAACCCTGCGATCGGGTGATGTACCATATGTGCGGACGGAGCTGCCCACAATGGTGCGAGTGGATAACGAAACAAGGAGTCTTCATGAGATTCGTTCAGGTCTTCGACGACCGCAGTGCATCATGAGAAAATTGAGTTCCAGGGTTGATCTCTGTTCTTGTGAAAGATGAGATCAGAGCTCTGCGGAGGACTCCGGTGATGAGACTTCCGCAAGGAGCATAGAAGGTTCGCTGAGTTTCGTCAACCCTCAAGATGAGGGAAAGAGATATCGGGCTCGCGGGAACTCAGGCTCCAGAGAAATCGGGATCGAGGGAATTCGGGCTCGTGGAACCGAACCCTCGTCCCTTCCCTTCATCAGGCGCACGCATTGCTGCCTCCGAGGGTCATAACACCAACCGATGCCATCTACAAACCGGCACACAAAGCCGTCCAGGGAGAGGCGTTTTACTTCAGTCCCATCGGGGACCTCGATGATTCCTGGCGGCTTCGGTTAGCTCCTGGCAGTGCCCAGTGCGATCGTCCCAGCTGCTTGACGTTTCAGCTCCGCACTCGACTGGTACTGCTCTCCGTTGATCCGGCGCGACTGACGACAACTGCTTCTTGTCGTCCTCCCACCAAAGCACTCGCTGCAAAACGGAACCTACTAATTGTAAGTCACACCTCTAAACCTCTACTGCCGACCCGTGCAGTCTCCACTAACAAAAAAATCGGAGGACAACTTACCCAACGAGACGGTCATCAGCCCTCCGACGACTATCACGCCTGCCAGGGCTCCCAGTCCGATTCCTAAAAGAATCCCCTGGGTGCTTTGGCTGCGGTTTCTCCAACAACCGCAGCTCATGTCGTTCACGCTTACGGTGCAACAACCACAACTGCAGCTACGCGTCCGACCCCTACGAGTGGCAGACCATCGACGATCTTGCGGTCCCAACTGCCGCCCCGCTTCGATGTTCTGCTCCGACGGGGAAAACCGGCACTCTCGCCAGCTACGCAAGCCGGGAGAGGGGACGCTCACTCGTGGACGGACTCCAACATTTTCCTGGACTCCTCCGTTCTCCGGTTCAGCTGCCTCCTGGGAACTCACAAAACTTCCCATGTTGCCACTTCCGTTCGCAGACCGAACCCGATTCCGCACGGCAACTTTGCTTGTCCTGAACTCTGGTCTGCCTTCTCGTTCCGGCAGGTTGCGACCGCTACGGAGAAGCATGACTGACTGCGCGATCCCAACGACCAACAACGCAGATCTCCAACAGATCACCCTTATAAGGATTTCCAAGCCGTCAACATTCGGCTAAAGTCTCCAACAAGTTCGACTCCACCCCCTTCTGAAATCCGAGCCCCGACTGACGAAACTGTCAATTTTGTTCATCGAATTCGATCATTTATTCTTGTAATTCATTACTCTCTGTGAGAGGGGACAATCAGGCAGGACTCTGGTCCACAGACAGCATGATTTCCACTCATAAAATTGATCTGAATCCTCAATACTAGCGATATTACATGGACTTCATAGCCGTCGTTCGGACTCAGCCGCAGTGTAGCTTTCTCTCCCATCGAACAGCTGATTTGGCTGTCAGAGGCGATGAAAGACTCTGTCGGCGCTCCGCGCCATGTGCTTGGCGGCTCTGATTACAACAACTTGCTCTGACGTCACAGCTCGCTCACAGCGAACCCAAATCCAACGGTCTCCAAGCGAGAATATTACGAAATCAAAACGCCATCAAGTAACCTCAGAGTTGAAAAAGCTGCCTTACATCGATCCAACTGTCTTCCCTGTATCTTCGCTCTCGACATTCAGAGAGGATGTTCAGGCTCACAACTTTGAGACTGCCGAGCTCAGAATCCAGTGAAGCCACCCCACCGTATGAGTCAGCTGAGTGACTCATCCGGCTGTTATCTGGGGGGCTTCCGTACTGTAAGGGAGTCGGGGTCCTGAGATGAATGCCCTGTCGGGAAACGACGTGGGCCCAGCAAGCCAGGAGCGGGGTTGCACCCCGACTCCGTAGCATACACTCAAGTATTATCATAGGTAGGTGGCTCACCATGGGTGGTCCCTTCGGGGAGCGCTGCTCTCCCTCAGTATATAAGGACCCCATTTTCCCAAGAAACTTAACTGTGGTGCTTTCCTTCAGACGGGGCGTGTTCACTCCGTTGCCACACTGCCGACTTTCAGCTAGTGTTTTCAGGCCTTCACTCGATCCTCTCCAGAAGTTTTTCCCTTCCGGTCCAACATTGACCAATAACTTACAATTAGATACTCGGTACACCTCTACCACTTTCTGGACGTGATGTTGAACCCCAATTGTCCTATCCAATTGCCGAATTATTGGATGATAACTCCTTGCTTGGACCTCCCAACTTGATATGGTGACGCTTGGGTGGCCAAATCCACATCCTAGATCCATTGCCATGGACTTTGAAAAAGCCCTGATGAACTCTTTCTCTGCGTATTTCCCAGAAGCTGTTTGTTCGACGAAGAATTGTTCTTTCGACGTTTTCACTTGCAAGCATTCATCTAATTCTTAGACGGTTGATGAAATCCGTCGTGCTGATTTGCAGAGATGGGCATATTCATATTCATGAATATGAATATGAACATATTCACAGCGATCCTTATGAATATCTATATGAATACGAATATGAATATGAATATATTCATATTCATATCCGTATTCATGAATATATTCGTATTCATACCGATATTCATACGATTTCCCGTTGAAATCGTATGAATATCGGTATGAATATTCCAATATTCATGAATATGGGTATGAATATGAATATATTCATATTCATATTCATATTCATATTCATATTCGTATTCATATAGATATTCATAAGGATCGCTGTGAATATATTCATATTCATATTCGTATTCATATAGATATTCATAAGGATCGCTGTGAATATCTTCATATTCATATAGATATTCATAAGGATCGCTGTGAATATATTCATATTCATGAATATGAATATGCCCATCTCTGCTGATTTGTATATTCCGCCCGAGATCCCAGAGTCGAGAGGGGGGCGATCGCGCACCCCCCCCCCCTCCCTGGATCCGCCACTGGCTGGTTCAAAACATAGAGAAGCACGTGGCGAATTGCAGACTGACAAAGATTTTGCGCCCCCACAGCCCTCCATTCAGTTACGCCACTGCGGAAGACTCTTTGATAGGACTTCAGCGCCCGAGGTTGCCGATTCGGCGCATGTGCGAGGACCGCATACGAGCTACAGATCGCGGCGAAAGACGCGATTCTGAGAGACAAGAATCTGCTGGAAGGGCTAGCGTTCAGAACTGAAGGATGTGAAGGAGCAAACCGGAAAGACCGACGCCCTTTGTGCCGAATAACCTTTCATGGTTACCATCACCGGATCTGTCTCAGGGAGGATTTTTACACACAATCAGATGACTCATGTTCTTGTATATATTGTTGAGAAAAGGGAATTGAACGCCTGCATCTGCCATATTGTATCTATTTTGGAAAGTACTGTCTCACCAAGAGAGTCGGAGAGATTCTCAATAACTGCATGGATATTTGCGGATGAAGCTTGTATCAATGATCCGACGACAAGAGCGACGGACATAGCGGCCACGGCAGTGGCCGGTCCAGGAGCCAACTTTTCACGTCGGGTTCAATTAATGAGGTGACTTTCATCCCATGCCGTACACTGAAGATCAACTCGAGACGCACTGGCTGCCTGATTGGCCTTGAAGGCGCCTGGAAAGCCTAACTTTTGGAGCCTGTACTCCCTTACCCGAATAATGAAATGAAAAGGATCGTCGTTCAGACTCAGTGACTATATGAGAATTTATTTGTGGTCCAGATGATTCTCATGACTCATGACCTACGATTCCTCCGACAGAAGTGCTCGAGACAAAACACGCACAGAATGGGAATCAAACAAACTCCGTAGAGTGGTCTCAACTTGAGGAAGCTATCCTTCCGGGGCCAGTGACTAGTTGTGTTGAATTCGACGAATTCCGTCCGCGCAGGAACCCATTTCAAGGCGCTGTTCACCATCCTCGCAGCGGTGCTCGCGAGGAAGCGCTGTATTTCAGCATCTGGAACGTCCAAAGGGCTCAAAAGTCCTGTTTGGAAGAGGCGATCCAATGTTGAGCTCAGTCGGATTGGCGTCATGAGCAATGCGTTATTAGCAACAGCGCTTCTCGCACCAAAGTTCATCCTCACATCTTTCTGAAGGAAAAGCTTTCGCACCATTCCGATTCTCTTGGGCGCACGGTTGCTTCCTCTGAAAACCTTCACGAGGAGGGGTCTATCCACGTGGATCCTTTGTTTGTGATTCAGATTGCAAAGACAAAGTCCTTCCAGAAGCTTAGCACGAACAAAATTCGGAGAGTAGCATGGCGCCTCCAAACGGCAGTCACGCCATGCTCCGCACATCCCCGGGGAACTCGGATCGAGGAGAAGCGACGTGTACGAGTTCTGGCACATTCGTCCGACCGAGAGCGACAACGCCAGCACACAGCCAACCACAAGCAGATGAGAATATCGTCGAACCTTGCATCTGATTTCCATGACAGCTATGGAGCTCATCAGGCTCCTAACGTAAAACCCTTGAGGACTGTCGAATTCAAGCAAGGAGATGATTCTCGCGAGAGTCAGTACGGAGATGAGTGTTATCATCCAAACGTCGACCTTGACAAGCTCGATCAGGGCCGAAAGATTGGTCTTCCGCAGGTTAATCAGTGACACACAACCATGCGCCGTACTTGGATACGTTGAATATTGGTTCAGCATGGCGTCTTCGAAAAACTTCTCTCCAATATTCCGTGTCAAATCAAAGATGGCCACTACCGCGGTGAAGTTGCATTTTATCGTACCAAGCAGATACTTTGTGAAGAAATCTCGGTCCCGCCCTGCTTTGAAAGAGATTGACTCCACAGTACACTGTTCTCGGTGTGTGGAGCAGTGTTTTGTTGCAGTGTTTTCTATCGAAAACGACAGGTGATCGAATCGGCGAACGCAAGTGAAAGACCGAGCCCGATGGAGGCTCCAGAACATCGTGTTGACAAACCAGGTTTGGGCCGGGCCTTGAAGTCGATTTATTGCGATGTGCAGGATACAATTGTGTCGAAAGTTCTGGAACGGATCTGGAGTGAACGCTTCTCGAAGTGTGATTACAGGCTTCGCCGAAACGACAATCACTTTCAAGCCTGACGCCAGAACATCCAAGAACAGAGCCGTGTCGCGAAATCCTGACCTGGAAATCGCAGAGTCATCAGCGGGCAGCACGAGTAAGTTCGATCTGAGTTTGAAGCTTTGGGCCACCAGCCAGCGGCTGATATCCAAAATGAGTAAATCAGTCGGCTGGATGTTCCTTTGTAGAGCGAAAGTCTCAGCTTCATTAACAACCTCCATCGCAGTGAGCCCTCCTGAG
Organism: Neoseiulus californicus; assembly: GCA_028455905.1. Classification (NCBI taxonomy): domain Eukaryota; kingdom Metazoa; phylum Arthropoda; class Arachnida; order Mesostigmata; family Phytoseiidae; genus Neoseiulus; species Neoseiulus californicus. The sequence goes on along the minus strand of JAMQGS010000005.1, from coordinate 891,739 downwards.
GTCCCGACAATCAGAATGCAACACAAGAAACTCCTGAGCCATACAGTTGGAATCATTTTTGAGCGGCGAACGCTGAATGAGCGGGGTCACACTGAGACACACTGATCGGTCGTTCTCGCCGTTCTCTCTGACTTCCTGAGGGAACAGCATTGGGTGCACCCGACTTCTCACAATCCACACATGAACCCGTTGTCATGAACAACTTACCCGAGAGCCGTCGGATCGGGAACAATCAACACACGTCAACGCCCTCTCATGTTAGGATATCGTTCTTTCTCATTTCCTCCCGCTTCCAGGATCGATCGGGAGATCGAATCGGAGTGTCTGTGCTTTTAATTTGCAGAATGTTTCAGTCCGTTTCAAAGTGATGAGTCACTAGTCATAACCCTGAGCAGTTGCTGGGGTAAGGAGCGTCGCTCTCCCCCCGTCTAGAGATTTAGCGCCGATAATTGTGAGATAGCCGTTTCTTCCGAGGCGGTTGAATTACTCGGTGTTTTTACCCCGCTTTAGACGGTTCTCGTTCCCCATAGCGACCCAATGGCCGGGTTGCAAAAAGCACGACGCTTTCCCGAGCCTTCGAACTGTTTTCGCCCATTCTGCGTGCGAGTGGTAACACCCAAGCAGATCACCTCGAAGCTAGAGTAAAATCAATGAGTATGACCCGATGATCGGCGTTGAGAGATAGCAAAGGGCTGAAGGTGAGAACGAAGGGTTCGTCAGGAACGGCGCGAGGCGCTACCTTCATAATGCCGTATCTCCAGAGAGAGTAAGGTACAGCATCGAGTAATATTCTAAAAGTTGATATCTTTGACAGGGCTGACGGGGCGTACTGTGGAATAGCCTTGGAATCGCAACGAGCAGTTCGCGAGTGGACTTTCAATCTGGACGGCGCACCGTAACTTGGGGTGGAGGCGATCTTTTTTGCCATTTTTCGCCCAAAACTCGGAGGGAACTCCCCGGAACTTCTCGAAACCTCTAATGAAGGTTTACTGATCCTTCACCTTTTTCACAAAAAAAAAATCAAAAATCTAGCATTCATACATATCACTCGGCCTTGGTTCGAATAGTGATCGACTTCACCACGTTAGATGGGGTGAAGTCGATCACCCAGGAAAACCACAGGAGCGGTACGCCCTCGAGGTAGGCTCCCTCCAGAAAGCTTGAAATGAGTGGGAAGTAGAGTACGGGCAGTAACACACTCATATTTCGGAGTAATACTGGTTTATTTTATCAAGAAATCAGAAAAACGGCACAACAAAGAGTAATGTCTCGGGTTGAAGCTTCTGAATGTTATCTGCCCCCGCAGAGTCCTGTGAATTCTCAGAATACGCGATGATCGAACATTCACTGATCTCACCACGCGTGGGTTCTATATTCTTTGCGAGTCTCTGTGAGAGATTTCTATGCCTGCGAGGGAATCCGATCATCCAGGCAGGTCCGAGTCGGTTCGCCACGAATTCCTTGATCCGTAGTTTCTTCTTCTCGAGGTACTTATGCACGACGTCTTCGATTCCTTCCCGATCGAGTGGGTAACCTCAATCTCCGCACAGCGCGAGGCAGTCAGCTAGCTGTTTTTCCTGCAGGGTACTTAAACAGTCAGCCCTCTGTACCGTTTTGTGAACTTTCCCTTAGAATGCTCTTGGAGCGTCGTGTAAGGCAAGCAATGCTTACATTAGCAGCGGCCGCTCTGATAGAGAGCCCGGCGTGCAGAATGTCTCTCAAGGCGTCTTCGAGATGATTTTCACGGTACTTGAGATAACCGGCACATCCACCAACCCTCGCGTAATGTCTAGGCATGATCGACTTCAGCCCTGCAATTTGAGTTTTGGGGCAAAGCAGAGTCCAGAGACGTACTCGAGTATTGTCGGAACCAGCCGGCCTTCGGCCGGCCGGAGCCGGCCCCGCGGCTTCCGATATCGCCGCGTTGAGACCTCCGCGGCACGCGTCGCCTCCGGAGTTTCTCGCCTTCAAAAGTGGCAGTCCATCGCAGATAGCTTACAGGGGAACTGGAGGACGGGCGAGGCGGTTTCGTTTTGCGGGACTTGCAGTCGTACTGGCATGGTTAAGATTCGCGCGAAGACCGAATGTTTCCTTCGCTTGGCGCTTGCGCGCGAGAGACTTCTTGATGATGCTCTTGATCAACAAAGGGGCACCATGCGCGAGTTCACCTTATCCACGGAGTCGAGGCGTACTCGCCGAATTTCCGAGGGTGCCGCTCCATTCGCCAATTGCGAGGATTGATACTGTTTATCTCCATTGCGTCAGTGAGTTCACAAAGGTGGAAAACTTCAACGCACTCCATGAGAGTTCCTTCGCTCGCGATCGGCTGCAGGCTTGTCGGCGCGCTAAGGCTTCGTGAGGTGAACGAAGATGAATCCAGCGCGCCTCCTGACGTCATTTCCTAAGTTTTCCACGGTGAATAAGTCTAACTCTGGCCCTGCTCATACACCGGATGCCAAACCAATCGCGGCTCTACTTCGGGTAGTTACCATCAGTGGCGGATCCAGGCGGAGGGCGATGGGGCGATCCCCCCCACCTCGAGTCTGGCCCAGGGGCGTAGCCAGGATTTTTCCTGGGGGAGGGCTAATCTTCTTGACTCAAGGGGGTACCCTTGTGAAATTCTCTGAAAATCCGTCGCTCGACCAGAAACCTCAACTTGGATAGTATGAACCAAGCGGTCCTGGGGAGGGGCTAAAGCCCCCTCAGCCCACCCCTGGCTACGCGCCTGGTCTGGCCTCTCAGGCGGACTATGAGGTTTAGCAGGGAGCATCACATAAATCATTTCTCTATAGATAAATGTTTGTACCCAACAATTATCAAACGAACAATCCAATATTTAAGCACATCATTTAGGAGGGAAAAACACTCCCGGCACACTGGAAATCTAAAACCGCCCCCTCGAGCGATTCCTTGGTCCGCCACTGGTTACCATAGAGTGTACTCCTCGAGCTACGCCGCGCCGTGGATAGATCGCGATGATGGTTCGAGAGATCAGCTGGCAGTGGTTGGCAAAGAGAAAGAAGCGCAGAGAGGCTCCAACCTACGGAGATTTGCGCAGAGAAAGTTTTCGACTCGCGCCGTCAAGTAGCTCTTCTTTGGAGTTATGCTGTGAGCCCCTCTGCGAAGGATGCGCGCGTGTGAGCAGCCATCGTTCGACTCCGGCCAGCTTGGAGATTCGTGTGTCGCGTTTTCGGCGAGATCAGGAGACTTTTTAGGCTTCACTTTTCAGCCTTAGCGCTTTATTAGTAGGGTTGATGATGATCTCTCATTTCATGGAAATGTAGACCGCACATGACACTTTTCATGGCGGGGATTGCAGCTCCCCAAGACTTTCCAGTCAAGAGATCCGTGACAGACTTTTTCGAGCCTTTCGAGAACGTCAAAAAACGCAAAATTTTCAAAAAAATATGGGAAAACCAGGCGGCCGTCTCGTGCGGTCCTGCTGCCGGATCGCGCGTTTCCTGATTCCTGTCAGCTGGGCGCATCCAAGCTGTGAGAGCGGTTTGGAATTTGGTTTGTTCAGGTTGCGAATTGCGAAGGGCCACGCAAGCGGACCCCTGGCTTGCGTATCAGTCCGTATCTTCTCGTAGTAGCTCCGTATCTACTCGTACTAGCACCGTATCAGTCCGTATCTATTCGTACTAGCACCGTATCAGTCCGTATCTACTCGTACTAACTCCGTATCAGTCCGTATCTACTCGTACTAACTCCGTATCAGTCCGTATCTACTCGTACCGGCTCCGTATCATGCCGTATCTTCTCGTAGATACTCCGTCTCGTGCCGTATCTTCTCGTAGTGGCTCCGTATGTAGTGTACGAGCTTTCCGTACCGATCCGTACCGCCCCGTACCGATCCGTACCGCCCCGTACCGCCCCGTACCGCCCCGTACCGCCCCGTACCGCCCCGTACCGCCCCGTACCGCCCCGTACCGCCCCGTACCGCCCCGTACCGCCCCGTACCGCCGTACCCCCCGTACTGCCGTACTTTCGTACAATCCGTACTGAGAGTACGGAAGTACGGAAAGTACGAACCGTACTCCGTACTACGGGAGCTGATGTCTAGTTCCAATGCTTTGTTGGCGTTGCTCCAAAGGAAGATCGCCTCTATGAGCCTGGACCTGAGTGCTGCCGATGATGCGCATCCGAATGAGCGGAAACTTGCTGACGACTTCCTGAAGACACTACAAAACTTTGATCAACAAGATTTGGTTGAAGTGGACGAGTCTGAAGAGCTGTACGAGTCGGACTATCAAGACAGTGACTTCGAGCCCGTGTTCGAGGATCTCGATGCTGGTGACAACGAGTTCTTCTCCTACGATTACATCTGTAGGGTGCTGGATGCCAAGGAGCAACACCCCACGTGGTCTTTCGATAGCTTACAGCACCATTTCAAAAGAGTTCGTCACAGCGTGTATCTCACAAGGTTCAGGGAGTACAGACAACACATGGGAACTCACAGAGAACGGTACCAGCTAGTTGCCCAATTTTGTAAAGAAATGTTTGACTATGCACGAGCCCAGGGTTGCATCGTTCACGATCGCACAATCCGCATGTGGGCCCTCCAAAAGGCCAGAGATGTCGATCTGGCAACATTCACCGCGTCCCATACTTGGATCGCTCGACGGAAGAGTGTTCATCGCGTGTCGTCGCGGAAAATCGTCAGGTTCGTCACCTACAAGCAGCAGAGGAATCTGGAGGAAATTAAAAACCAAGCTGCAGCATTGGTTTTGGAACATCGAGCTAGATTTCAAGGGATGTTCGACCCGACGGAAGTATTCAATACGGATCAATCTGGATTCAACTATATTGTACACACCAATCGGACGTTGTCACACACCGGTGAGCGTGACACTCTGGCTGCCGTGAGTGCGCTCGCGCCGCTGACTCACAGCTACACAATTCAACCGCTGTTGAACATGAATGGTTTTCTGGTTGGAAGGTTGTACATAAACCTACAAGAAGTGAACGACCAATTCGGCCCTCGAGTGGCTGCATACTTATCCCAATACCCGAACTTGTACATAACTTGCACAAGGTCAGGGAAGTTGAACAAGAATCTAGTTCGCGACTGGGCCAACAACGTCTTCAGAGAAGTTGTTGATCGGTTGCATGATAACAAATGCATGATCTACGTGGATTCCTGGGGTGGCCACAAGGATGAGGACCTGTACAAAATCCCGAACAAGAATGTCGTAGTCAGGGTGTTTCCCAAAGGGTCCACCAGCTTCGTACAGCCTTTGGATGTCCATTGCTTCCGTCAATGGAAAGATTTTGCGAAGAGGCTGACAGAACATTGTCTGCTTTCTAATTACCGTACCGATCAAAGAAACGATGTTCTGCGGATGCACTCACTAATATACAACCAGTTCCAACATCCAGCCTTCCGATCGATGTGGTTGTGCGCTTGGCGTTTGGCTGGATTCGATGTACCCCAGATAGAGTTCAAGTCACTATTCGACATGTTATTCAACGCGAATGAGAAGTGTTCGACATCGGCGTGCAACTTGTGCTCTTTCATCCGCTGTTTATACTGCTCAAGAGTTCTGTGTATCAAATGCTTCTATATAGAATACCACTTCTGTAACTTGTCGTAGCTCTCCTTCTGGAGCGGCAAATAAATGATCCTGTTCTCGTCCTCGATTCACATCAACATGCGAGCATGAATGCACTCATCTTCGATCATCAGCTGTTGTCAGCGCCGGATTTTCAGCGTCGCGACGCCCGTAGGGGTGACAACCCGTATGTTGACTAGACACACGGGAAGGGCCCATTGGCCGCTAGGTCATATCAGGTTCTTGTAGGCGTCGCACGCGCATTGCAACGCAACATCCCTCGGCCGGATCTGCGAGCAACAGTTCTGGTACCTCCCTTGTAAGCCCCTGCCATCTCGAACATCGCTGATCCCGTCACGTATTCATATACAGGAAACCCTCGCATAGTGCGGATCCGCCATAGTGCGGTTTTTCCGCATCAGGATGAGTGTTTTTTGACGGGAAAACGTCTTTCCCGGCACCTCGGGTGCAGATTCATAGTACTTCGTCATCCATGTGACGCTTATGTAACGAAAGTAAGGGCTCAGAATCGGTCCCAGATTCCGTCTGGAAGGCGTGAAACGAGTTCTAAGTGCTGTGGTAGGAACCCTTCGTCACGGCGCAAGCCCCTGAGCGGTCGAAGGGTCGCCAGAGCTGTCTCTGAGTTGCTAGCTTGAGCAATATCGAACCCCTCCCGTGACATGCATTTTCTCGCATGAATATGGATATTTCTCCGAGGGGGGCGCATAAAACTCGGCTATTCCTTGGCGATTATGATCCTCTTCTCCGGGGCGTCCAGGAACACCGCGCATGGTCCTGTCTGAATGGACGGTAGATGAGTGATTACGCGGCAAAAGACAGATTTTCTGGATTATGAGTGGAAAAAGCTCGTCTGACTCGCGAAGAGGATGTTGGGAATCGGATTTCTACGAGGCGTTCAATGTCAAGGTGATCGAACGTTGGCTGAGAATTGCAAGCGATCGGATCGGCGAAACATGATGAGACTTCGCGGGCTTGAGCCTAGGAAGCCATGAGAAACGATGGAAGGACCTGCCCCAAACAACGAGGTTAACTGTGTATCTGTCTATCTACAGCATTTCGGAATTCGGAATGGTTCGACCAAAGACGAAACGACGACTTGCAGCAAAACCGACGAGTTCGCAGAGATTTGGTTGCTAGTTGAAGACCGACACGCCCGCGCTGTGTACGAAAAGATCCGTCTTGGCGCATGCTACCGTTTCTCATTGTACAAAACCAAAGCACAGAATCCGAACTATCGACAAACGGCTCACAGATGCGAGCTTGAATTTACGAAAGTAAGCCGTGTCGCTCAAGCTGCCGTGTTGAATAATGATCTGTATTCTCCCCCGAATGTAATCTCAGTATATTCGCCTTCCTAGAATACGAGAATTGACGCCATCGAAGAAGGAGACCTTCCGCTGCTCACTTCCACAAGCACTAGCATCCGCGACCTGCTCTTCATGGACTCCAACATACCCGACGACCTGGTAGCCGTCGTATATGAAGTTCAGCCGCCGAACGACGTTAAAGGCCAGAGTGGCATGAAGAGGAGGAAAACGTGCGCTCGGTGGACGACACGCAAACTATAGTTACTTTCACTCTGTGGGAACCTGATGTTTGCAAGCTCGACCTGCTAGAGGGCCAAGTCGCGGTACTTCGCCAGGTAGAAACAAAGAAGTACAACGAATAGAAGACACTGTCGACGACGCCAGAAACCATCATCGACCCGGAGGACCCCACGACGGCTCAAGACAAGAATCGAATCGAGAACTGACGGACCATCGAAGGCGGCGAAGTCGACTTCTTTGAATTACGTCCGCCCAGGCAATGAGCAGAGAACAAGAAAAACAGAGGATTCGACCTCGATTCCTCTGCTCTTTTTCCACAGTTTTATGAACTATGATTTTGATTTTTTTCGATTACCTGTTTTGATAATTTGAGAACCTATGATATCCTCGATCATGATCCTCAAGAACGCTTCTTCTCGTAGACGTTTTCCCGCAAAACGTTTTGTAGAGAGCCGAAATACGATGCCCAAGCTCCCGATATCGGAGCAAGCATTGATGTTTGGAGCTTAGACACTGTTGCTTGTGGTCGATCTCAAAGCCGCAAAAATCAAATAACGAGTGTTCATCATGACTCATTTGATTTTTCAACACTCACATCAGTTTCCCTAGCCTCTACGGAGATCTCGCCGCTCAAAATCAAGATGGAGCTGAGGAAGCTCAGTGGAGATTTGTGCCAGTGAAGGCTGGTTACAAAAGTTCAAGGACCGCGGGGTCTCCATGACGTGCGTCTGCAAGGTGAAGCTGAGAAACTGATTAAGATGCTGCCCAATCGTATCCAGAGAAAATTCGTAAGATAGTTGATGAAGCTGGTTCCCGCGCCGCACGGATTTTCAAAGCCGATGAGACGGCTCTATTCTGGAAGAAAAGTTCATCGCAGACATTTCTCGTCGGCGATCGGAGCTCGGCAAATGCTTACGAAATCCCGGAAGATCGTCGCACACTTCTACTTGTTGGAAACGCGGCCGGGGATTTCGTACTCAAGCCTCTGCTCATATACCGCTCGCGAAACCCGAGAGATCTCAAACACGTTCAGGAGGAGTCATTGCTGGTGATCTCGCATTCCAATCCAAAAGCCTGGATGACCAAAGATTTGATTCGAGTCTGGTGATCAAACTACTTTTTTCGTAATGAATGAGCATGTTCGAATCGAGTTTCTTTTCCCAAATACTACCTCCTCGATCAGACCGATGGTCAGGAAGTCATTTCGACTTTCAAAGCTTATCACTTGAGACTGACTTTTTTCACGGGTGCACCTCGATTGGGCCACGGCGTCAACTGGGCCACGTCGTCAGTTGGGCCATGAAAGTTTCAAAGCCCTGCATTTCCAATTCGCCTCAAGGAGGAATAGTCAACAATGAGAGTTTGAGCTTCCAGTTTTGTACATTTCCCCAATGTTTTCGGGCGGCAGTCTCAATGATCATTCACCTGCAAATCAGCATCAGTACATGCGAATTCGATGTCGGACGATTTGATGTCGGAAATTCGATGCCGACAACTCGATCACAAGATAACTCAATGACGAATGATCCGCTGACGACTCTCCAGCGACACTACTTCAAATCAGAAAAATTAAACTAAAAACGTGCTCTGTGATCAGCGGCTGAAATTGTGCTAAAAAGGTGAACTCGCCCCGTTACAAACGGAATCAAACAGACTCATGGTATCCGCAAATCCAACTTCTAAGCGTGGTAAGCCGAAACTCCCCCCGTTTTCGCCAAATTCAACAAAGACAAACAGACAGAATTTTGGCGTTGTCGATACAGGACCCCAAAACCATGAAATGCTCAGCAAGGCTCCACAGGAATGTGAGCAGCGGTGAAATCTCAATGAAAGGCGAATACGTAGATCCCACCAACGCTGCTGCCATCGAAGTTCAAGGGAAGAAGTGCGCATTTAGGTGTAGAGCACAAGACACCGTAGAAACACCTCTTCAAATCATAGCTAATATCCGCGAAAACAGTTCCCTTGCCGCTCAAGGTGCCTTTGAAGCAAACAAGACCTTAGCACGCATAGTTCGAAGAACCCGAAAACGTCTAAGCATCGCCCCGACGCACTTTTCGGACTTGGCATCCATCAATTTTTCGGGAGAATACCGAAGGGACTCCCGGAAACTCTGAGAACTTCCTGCTGGGCAACTCCGGCGCTGATGATCACAACAGAATACTCATCTTCGAGATACCGTCTGCAGCGTCCTGAATCGGCCAAGTCTCACAACTATTATATATGTGGACAGGACGTTTTCAATCGCACCACACCTTTTCCAGCAGCTCTTTGTCATACTTGGTGAATGACCACCTGACCAGTTTTTGGGGACGGAGGGGGAGGGGTCCATAACTGGTACATTTACCCTACTTGGTACACCTCTACCACTTGCTGGACGTGATGTTGAAACCCGATTATTTTATCCGATTGCCGAATTCTTGGATGATAACTTCAAAAAAATGGTGCCCATTGCAGATGCTTGATATGGTGACGCTTGGGTGGCCAAATCCAAATCCTAGATCCATTTCCATGTACTTTGAAAAAGCCCTGATGAACTCGTTCTCTGCGTATTTCCCAGAACGGATGTTTGTTCGACATTTTCACTTACAAACATTCATCTGATTCTTAGACGGTTGATGGAATCCATCCTGCTGATTTGTATATTCCGCCCGGGATCCCAGGCTCGAGGGGGGGGCAATCGCCCAATCGCCCCCCCCCCCCCCCCTGGATCCGCCACTGCCCGGCTCAAAACATAAAGAAGCACGTGGCAAATTGCAGACTTACAAAGATTTTTGCGCCCCCACAGCCCTCCGTCTAGTTACGCCACTGCGGAAGACTCTCTGACAGGACCTCAGCGCCTGAGGTTGCCGATTCGACGTATATGAGAGGACCGTATACGAGCCGCAGATCGCGGCAAAAGAAGCGATTCTGAGTGACAAGAATCCGGTGGAAGGGCTAGCTTTCAGAACAGAAAGATGTAAAGGAGCAAACCGGAAAGACCGACGCCCTTTGTACCGAGTGACCTTTCATAGTTATTATCACCGGATCTATCTCAGGAAAGATTTTTACACACAATCAGATGCCTCATGTTCTTGTATATACAGTCGAACCCGCTTATAAGAGACTCCTCGGGGAATCGGTAATAGTCTCTTACATCCGGTTTTCTCTTATAAACGGTTCCTATAACATGAGAGCCTATGGAGCCGGGATCTGGAAACGGTCTCTTATATCCGGTTTTCTCTTATATCCGAGTCTCTTATAAGCGGGTTCGACTGTATTGTTGAGAAAGGGGAATTGAACGCCTGCATTTGTCATAATGTACCTATTTTGGAAAGTACTGTCTCACCAAGAGAGTCTGGGATATTTTCAATAACTGCATGGATTTTTGCGGATAAAGTTTGTACAGTCGAACCCGCTTATAAGAGACTCCTCGGGGAATCGGTAATAGTCTCTTACATCCGGTTTTCTCTCATAAACGGTTCCTATAACATGGGAGCCTATGGAGCCGGGATCTGGAAACGGTCTCTTATATCCGGTTTTCTCTTATATCCGAGTCTCTTATAAGCGGGTTCGACTGTATCATTAATCCGACGGCAAGAGCGACGGACGTAGCGGCCACGGCAGCGCCCGGTCTGGGAGCCAACTTTTCACGTCGGGTTAAATTAATGAGGTTACTTTCATCCCGTGCCGCACACCGAAGATCAACTCAAGACGCACGCCTGAGGACATTATGCCGGTAACCCTAGAACCCGACATACCGGCGGCCCAGTATCCTTACAATTTCTCATTCTCTCCATCGGGGGCGAAGAACCCCGACGATGTGTGGGAGATTCGGAGAAACCAGCAGAATATGGATGTCGGACTCGGGATTGCATAGAGCAGGGGTGGGCAACTTCGAACCTCCGGCGGGCCGCTGGCTGCGCTCAAAATCCATGGCGGGCCGCAGTGGTTCTTCACAGGGGTCTGTGACGTGATTCCCATTCATAAATGGATTTAGAAACGGTAGATCGCGTTCTAGATGGTGTCGCTGTGATATCAAGAAACCAAGCTTCCCTGTGATACTTCACATCAATGAGATTTATTGTACTGTTTATCTTTAATAATTTTTTCAATGTTTGGTGAAAGCTGGCAGTCGCAAGACGGAGGAAATTCCCCAAGTTGAGGTCTGTGATCCTGGATCGCATCTTACTCTTGTTTAGGTTCATGAGGCTGAAGGTTTGGTCACAGATGTAGGTGCTTCCGAAGAGGGACATTTGACGCATGGCGTGGTTTAGGAGAGTGGGAAATCGGTGTGCTCAAGTGACCTATAGAACTCCGACAATGAGCTCTCCCTATGTTTGGTTCTGAGGATGGAGCTGTTCTGGAGGTTTCTGAGCTCCAACTGAACCGGTTCCGGCGCTTCCACAACATCGACTGTGAACGGGTCAGTAAAAAGGAGGAGCTACCTCAGCCGGAAAGCTAAAAATTCATGCATTCAAGTATTCTCTTTGAAGTTGGGGATCGTGGTGAGATATTTCACCCCAGGGAATATTATTTATAGCTTCAAGCCTGAATGAGATGCGTGATTCACTCAATATCGACCAGAGGCCGCTAGACACAATACGGGGACGGGCCGCGGGTTGCCCACCCCTGCTCTAAACACTTGAAGCTGATCACGCTGTGTGAGCAGTAACCGAGATTTCGACGCTCTTTATCTGGGTTGTCTCGATTTTCTGGTTGTTCCTGGTTCACTTCTTCGTTCTCGTTGTTGGCTGATTCCTCACTTTCTTCTGGGTTGTTATCCGGTGCACTATCTGGTCTTTCGTTATGGGAGTCCGCCTCGTTCTTGTTGTCTGGAGCTGTGTCGGGCCCGTTGTCTGACGCTCCACCGTCTGAAGGATCTTGTACACTGGAGTGCTTGAGAGGACCCTCTCTGAGGAATCGAATGTTGTTAGATACTCTGACTAACTTTGTGCCAGGTATGAGGACCCTGTATCCGAGAACACCATCATTCAGGCCAACAAGAATTGCTTCAACACTCCTATCTGCGAATTTCTTTCTTTTTGGATCTTGATCGAGGAGGAAACATTTTGTTCCGAATTGGTGCACTTTCCCTAGATAGGGCTTCCTTCGATAGATTATCTCATATGCCGATTTGTTTTCTATTTTGTTGATTGTGATCGCTTGCAGGATTCGGTTGCTGAAGTTGATTGCTTCTGACCACAATGATTTGTTCAAGCCGCTGTCGATCAAGATCGTCCGCGCCAGATCCAGGAGGGATCTGTTGTTTCACTGATTCCATTCTGCTGTGGCGTCCTGGAATTCGGAGTCGTATGCACCGCCTCTGTGTGTCTGATGATATGATCGATCTCCTGGTTAAGAATATCAAGTCCACGATCCGTGTCAAGTCTGGTGATGTTCTTCCCGGTTTACGTCAAAAACCACTGAACATAGTCACTGATGCATGAGGCTGTCTGATCCTTAGATTTCAAGAAGAACACTCTTCGGAATTTTCAGTACTCATCCGTCAGTACTAACAAGTGGTTATGGTTGTGGATTGATGGTGGCGTTGGACTGCAGATATCTCCGTGGATGACACAATGACACCTATGACTGATGTTCTAGCCCAGTGTTTCTCAACCTTTTTTTCCGCCGTGCCCCCCGTCACGGGCCTGAAATATTCTCATGCCCCCTTCCTTCTCTCGATCGATGGAAATAACTGCGGAAAAGTTACACAATGACTAATTTCTTTACGTGGACAATGAAATAGTTGGGACCTCGCCATGCCCACGGAAGGTCTCTCCGTGCCCCCAAAGTCGGGCACTTGCCCCCGGTTGAGAATCTCTGCTCTAGCCTCTTGACTCTTGAGGCTTCGTTCTGTATGAGGATTTTGTTTGCTTGCCCCTGATGCATGAGGTGCAGTCAGTCAGATCGTCAACAAAGGGTATTCCGGTTCTAAGGAGTACTTGCCGAACTTTCTCCTTGTGTACGTGCGCCAGTGCTCGGTGTGCCTCCGTCAGACTGATTGGGTTCTCTTCAGCGATGGCATACGTTGACTACGAAAAACTGGCTCTCAGTTTGTAGAGCCCTCCCTCACGTCCGGCGAACACTAAATCCCGTAATCTGCTGAATCACCAATCAACTCATGAGTGTGAAATTCAACTAACAAAAGTAAGCGCGCATCCCATCCAGACATATGTATCATCATATATCTCTAACCAAACATAATCACAAACTACCCATTCTTCCCAGGTCAGCAAAGTATCTCCCATCGAGGGTAAAGATATCCCGGAGCTTCTTTTCGAAAAAAACTCTACTGAAAGACGTTTGCTGGCTGGAGGCTTCGACCCGCATTGACGTCGCCGGAATCGTCTACGAAGTCGAAAACCTCCAAGACCTCAACTGTGGGGACCGTGAAACGCGACGCCGACAGAATGTCCGCGTAGTGGACGACTCGTTGCGCATCGCCACGATTTCGCTCTGGGAGAGCTATGTCGGCAAGCTCGACAATAAGGAAGGAACCGCCGTCTTCATCCGAGGAGTAGAAGTGTGAGACTACGCAGGGCGCAAACATCTGACATCGACGCATGGAACGATCATCGACACCGACGCCACCCAACACAAAGAGGAAAGGACCAGTTTGAATGCCTGGTGGCCAGGCGCGTCGCCAGGATTTTCCCTGGGGGAGGGCTGAACTTTTTCCCTAAGGGGGTACCCTTGTGAAATTCTACGAAAATCGGTTGCTTAACCAGAAACCTCAACTGGGATAGTATGAACCAAGGGGTCCTGGGGGGGGGGCTAAAGCCCACTCAGCCCCCCCCTGGCGACGCGCCTGCTGGTGGCTCAGCGAAGGATCCGAGGAGGACTTCATGGAATCGGATATCCCCGAATTGGCCGTGGATGAAATTGAGAAAGCACCGTCCTCCGTCCAGCCTAACGAGTCTGGGACCGCATAAATACCATCCATCCGTTCTCAATAAACTACTAATCACCGGGCCAATTCATTATAATTTCTATCTCCAAATCCCATACAAAATCATATCATATAAGTCTGAATTCCAACCATTGCAACCAACAAATCTGAACGCCAAACACAGTTAAAACCCACTGAGTCCACATCCCCCCGAACCAGTAAACCCTCCACTAACACCACATCAGCATCAAACGGAGCCAACATACCACCACGACCCCTACTTCCATCGCAAAGACAACGCAACTTGCACACACGACCCAAATGAAGAAAACAAGACACTTATAAATACCTGAAATAAACTCTGACAACATCGAATCCTCCGATCCAGTCCAGACTCATCTCAACACGTGTAACATAAAAACAACAGGCAAGGCTATCGCGGCCTGGATTGCTGATCCCTTCAAATGAAACCCTCACTTCGATGACTCGCACCCGCGTGGGGAAGCCGCTCGGGTCCTCGAATCTCAAATGCTACAGAGGGATTCGCGCAGGCCTCAGGGCTGTCGTGAGTCTGGATTGTCGATCCCCTCGAATGAAAACTTCACATCGATGGCTTGCACCAGCATGGGAACGCTGCTAGCGTTGCCTGGGTGCGCCAGTCTTCGTGCCGGCGCTGTCAGTTCTCGGGTCTGGATTGTCGACCCCGTCGAATGAAAATCCAGATAGTATGTGGGAAAACCGTGCGTCGGTGTAGCAGTGTTGGGAGTTTTGTTTTGATCCGGTCGGTCCTCTCCTTTCCCTCCTCTCCCCTCGTCGCCAACTCGCCAGCGCGGCGCCTTGAGCAGCGGCTCTAGCAGACGCGGGGGATATATCCAAAAAAGTCCGAAATCTCCCCCCAACACAACACCGGTTTTCCGCCGCAGACGTTTTCCCGCCAAACTACACGCTAGTACCCTTGGTACTAGCAACGCAAAATTTTTGAATTGATTCGCAATTACAATTCGTCGCTCGCGATGGCCTCGATGGGATGTCAAATCGCCCCGCCAAGAGGGTGTGGACCAGGGCCGTATTTCCCATTAGGCCCACTAGGCCCGGGCCTAGGGCGGCAAATTCTGAGGGGCGGCTTTGGAGGAAAGCCACGAATCCCCAGTTGTCTGAATTTATCCAGCAAATTTTCGAAAACCCGTCGTCTACCGTCAATTCCTAACTTCGTCAACTCCTTAACTGCGCCTCCAATCACGACGACTTTGCCGCCTAAAGGCGCGATGTCGCCGCCCGTGATGCTACCCATAAAGCTCTATGATTCCCTCATCTTGTACGCGACATCTTGTCGCGAACGATTCCCACACTACCATCAGGAAGCGCGAAATCTTCTTGGAGAGGACTGCAGCCCGCCGGCCACGAAGCGCCGAATAAAAAGGAAGAGGCATTTCGACGAGAGTGACGACGAAGAGGAAGAAACACTGAACGATGGAAATAATTTCGAACATAGCGTCTTCTTTACCAGAATAGACAGCTTGATTCCCCAGCTCGAGCGCCGGAAAAGAGCGTATGGCGAAATCTTTGAAACTTTCCGAGTACTTTTCGATTTCCGAGAGCTTTCCCACGAGGACCTGGAAATTTTCCGGGCCTAGGGGCGGCAAATTCCTAGATGCGGCCCTGGTGTGGACCATACTGTTTCCGAATCCACGGCCAGGTATACCACACTATCGGGCCCCTTCAACCAGGCAAGGCGAGGCGAGGCGCTACGGCCAATCGTATATCTTGGACACTGCCTCGGCAGCGGAACAGCGAGGTCGTTTGCTGCAAAACGATGAGTGTCTTCCAACTCTCATCGAACGTCTCGGAAGCCTCATTTCAGAGGTCAATCCTCATGCGAGATCCTTCAAAATGATATACGAACTCGAGGAAGCGGAAACAAGAGCTGCAGAGCAAGAGAGCCGGCCCAAAATGAATCTCGTCACGGTGTTTAAGGACTTGCGCCCCTCCGGTCTGCCCGGGCGTCTCTACGATTTGCGCACGAGAAACAAAGTCGCCATCGTGTGTGTCGGCGAGGAGGGCGACGTGCCTGCAGAACGCGCCAATGCCGTTCGTGAGAGATCAGCCGGTAACCATCAACGCAACACCAAACAGGCGATGTGACTCTTTGACTTATCCACTTCTATTTCCCACTGGCGAAGACAGTTGGCACCCGAACTTACTCGATCCCGGAGGGAAACGAATAACTCAGAAACAATACTATTCGCACCTGCTCTCTGTTCGAGATACCTTCAATCCGATTCTCTACGCAAGAAAATTGTTTCAGCCATTCGCTGTTGATTCCTTCGTGAAGATCGAACAGAATCGATTGAATTACCATCGACAAAACCAGAGCAGCCTGCGAGCCGGTCGCTATGAAGGGCTGCGGGACCATCTGCTAGATGCAGATGCTGTGCCAGGTCCGCCGGGTCGCCGAGTCGTTTTGCCTTCAACAATTATCGGCTCTCCGCGCAATATGCAGCAAAATTATCAAGATTCCATGGCGATCGTTTCCCGTTTTGGCAAACCTGACCTATTCGTTACCATCACATGCAATCCACGATGGAGAGAAATTCAGGAGAATTTGTTCCCGGGCCAGGCTGCCAGTGACCGTCTGTACTTGGTAGCGAGAGTGTTCGAATTGAAGTTGGATGCGATCCTCGACGAAATCATCAAAAACAAGAATTTCGGGGGTGTAGTCGCTCATGTGAAAGTGATCGAATGGCAAAAGCGGGGCCTTCCCCGTTTCCACGCTTTACCAATCCTGGAAGACCAATATAAACCTCGGAATTCAGAAAACGTGGATCGCGTCTGCAGCGCCGAAATTCTAAACCCCACGGAGGAGTCTCACCTTTACGAAGCTGTTAAAAAGTTCATCATTCACAAGAATTGCGTCTCTGTAAATCCCCAAGCCCCCTGCATGGAGGACGGAAAATGCGCCTAGAAGTTCCCGAAAGAGCTGAGAGCGGATACGTCAGTCGCAAACGACGGTTATCCCCAGCTGCGACGACAGTTCGTTGCGGAAATTGAAGGCATAACGTACCGAGACGAGTACGTCGTGCTATAAAATCCCTATTTGCTCGTGAGATACAATTGTCACATCAATGTAGAGATTTGCGGTATGATTTCATCGGTAAAGTATCTCTACAAGTATGTGTACAAGGGGTCAGATCGAGCTTCACTGCACATCGTTCATCGGATCGGATCGGACGAAGTCGCGTTGGAAAGCTGGGTCCATTCGGAATCAATGGACGTATACGGGTTCGCGATTTTCGGGAAACGTGCCCATTTTATTTACACTTGAAGGTAACGGCAGCATTTGACCACTTTTTTTGCTCTATCTTCAGTACTCGGTATTGCCTCCTTTCGCTTTCAAAACTGCTTGAATGCGGCGTGGCATGCTCTCTATGAGTCGCAAACAAGTTTCCCGACCGATCTTCTCCCATTCTGCATCGATTCTCTTCCACAATTCTAGAATCCAGGCCGGAGGATCCGGGTGAGCGTTCAGCCTCCTTTTGAGCACATCCCACAAGTGCTCGATCGGATTTAGGTCCGGCGATTGCGGTGGCCATGGCAGGACGTACAAACCAGAACCATTGTTAGCCTTTTCAAACCATTGTTTGGCCTTCTTCGAGGTATGTTTGGGGTCGTTGTCTTGCTGAAAGATGATTTCTTCTCCGTCCAGGCCGTACAATTCAAAAGTTGGTAGCAGAGATGTTTCGAGAATGCTGCAGTACATCTCTGCATTCATCCTTCCATCGATTTTCGTGACTCTACCGACTCCGTGAAACGTCATGCAGCCCCATATCATCACAGAGCCACCTCCGTGCTTGATTGTCGGTTGCACGGTCCTTTCAGACAAGCCCTCGTTCGGGGCTTTCCAAACCCACTTCCGTCCATCCGAGCCAAAACGGTTGATTTTCGTCTCGTCGGTCCAGATCACTCGAGCCCAGTCATCAATCGTCCAATGTTGATGCTTTTTCGCGAAATCCAGTCGTTTTTTTCTGTTGCGCTGCGAGATCGCTGGTTTCTTGACCTTGGGTTTGGCCTCCAGACCCTTTTCCTTCAAAACTGTTGAGACGCGACTGCCCTTCGGTGGTTCGCGTGCTCTCGGAGACCGTGAAATCTTGAGACTGTGCGGAGCCGATCCTGAGCTCATTAGCGGGAGCATCCCAGAAGGCATTCACGCTCCGCACACGACTTGAGATGCACAAGATGCAGCACTGGGATTCTAGCTAAGAGATCGAACCCCAGTGCTTACCCTGAGACAACAATCTGTAGACATAGGGTGCCATGTAGGTATAGCCATTTAGTTAGGTCCCTTCTTTCCACCGCAGTGTCTAGATCCCTTTATAAACCGCAGCATAGACATGAATAAACTACTGTCCACTATCAACGTCTTCAGTACGAGTCTTCAGATCTCTGCCTAGAGAAGAGCAAGTGCCTGTGCATGTTCCTGACTAGCTAGTGTGCGCCTGAGTTGCCAACAGCTCACAACTCAACAAAAACGTTCCGAACTGTTTGAGGGCTCACCGCGATGCCATGCGAGCTCTTTAGATTGCGAGCGGCTTCAACAGCCGTGTCACGTTTACCAGTCGTGACACTCCTCACAAGATTCCGTTTGACCGCTTCGCTGAGCTTCGCGGGGCGACCACTCCGGACAACCGACCATTCTATTTGGATTTTCTTCGCGATATTCGCGATGGATCCGTAACTGACTTTCGGCCACAGTCGCCTCAAGACATCACGGTAGGAGAATCCTTCGGGAAGGAGCGATTGCACTTTTTTCACGGTATCCTGAGAAGTGCGCTTCATCGGATCCCCATAAACCTCAGATGAGTCGAATGCGAGGGATTTTGTGTTCCAATTCGACGCGTTCTCATCAAAACAACCTTCTACGTGCTCAACTGACGTCTCCGAGCACGTTCATGGTGCGAAACGTGCATTTTTCGCCGAAGAAACGTGGATCCTGTCGATACGCTAAGCAGCAAAAAAAGTGGTCAAATGCTCCCGTTACCTCAAAGTGTAAATTTAATGAACACATCTTCCCCAAATCGCAAACCCATATACGTCGATCGATTCCGGAGGGACTCAGCTTTCCAACGCGACTTCGTCCGATCCGATGAACGATAACGAAGTTATGACATCTCAAAGTCAAGGCGCCAAAACACTTGATCACTTTTTTGAGTCAGTGTAGTTATCACGGATCAATCTGCAGGAAGAGTTACAACGCGGGGTTTCACTGCGACGCGACAGGAGAGAGTGGGTGACACTTAACGAGAAAAAGAGGTAACCCGGTTCGGTGTAGGATACACTCGACCGCGGGCCCGTTGATGATGATTGAACTGATTAATTGATACTGTGATGGCTGCTGGGAATTTTTTCGGAATACGCCCGCCGAGTTAAATCGTGCCGCGCCAACACGCCACGGCGGCGACTTGAGAGAGCATTCGGTGCGATAGCTTGCAGGCATCTGCTTGTGAGTGCCGCTCGCTACGCTCGCGGGCCTAGATGATTCCACCTGCCCCAGCTGCAGCTATCACAGACCGATGAAAAGCCACGGATTTAGTTTCACCGAACTCGCCATCCGAGTGTTTACGTTCAGCCATAAGTCGGCGGGCGCATTCCGAAAGACAACCGGCTGCTGGAGGCTGCCATCTTGGCTGTCACTCTTTCCCCTGCGCGGTTTATTTGAATCAGAGTCTCCGGCTTGGAGACTCTTCTTAGAATGGATTCTTGAGAGACATGTAGTTACAACAAAAATCGGCTAAAATTTACACACTGAACCATCGGTTCGTGATAGTAGTAGTAGCAGCACTAGTAGTAGCACTAGTAGTACTGGTACTAGTATACTTACTCGTATATTTTATGCACCGTCTACGAAGGGGCCCCTGTTCCTTTCGTTCGCATTGAAAGCGCTACCGTGCGTTCTATCGCATTGAAAGGCCGCATTGAAAGTACTAGTACTAGTACTTTTAATGCGAACGAAAGGAACAGGGGCCCCTTCGTAGACGGTGCATAAAATATACGAGTAAATATTATCGGGAAAGAGCTCCTCGACGGCTCGGAGCGACAGAAGTGCGAAAAGTTATGCAGGGAAATGTCCGGCAGTACAGGGTGGGAAGCAGTTTATTCGGCGAGGTTCAGACGAGGACTTCGGATCGCTCGTTGGAAGAATGCCGCAGAAAGGTGGTAGTGGAAAGCCTTCGTTAGATCATGTCCCATTGCCACGGAACCGAGTCCTTAGTCATGAAGCGGTCGGCGTAGTGGTCGCGCACAGTCGTCGCGGGTGTCGTTGACGGCGACGAGTGTCGTGGCGGCATCGGCGGCACCCCTCCCACCTCAGCAGTGGAAGGCTGGTCGGAGCGCGCTTGCGGAGACGAGGACTGGAGCCAATTGTGCAGAGCACACGCGGTTTTGACGACTTGTTCGCTTGTCGGGAGGGCAAGGGGTGGAGCTTTTTCGAAAATCCGGGATCGAGCCACGTGAGAGGCGGTAGTTGAAAATTAGCTTGCGCTCATCCAGCGGACCGCAGCGCGAGTACGGCTTCAGAAGGTTTGTCCGCAGCGGGAAGGCATCGTCCGCAAGGATGACACCTCGGGGGGGGGGGGGGAAGTCCGAGCGATTGATCCAAAAGGGAAGTATTGAGCTGAGATTTGGAGAACACGGCAGCATCATCCACCCTGCCGTTGGTACCGACATCGATATCAAAAAAATTGTAGTTGGCGTTGACCAAGGCCAGAAGATGACGCTGAATTTTTTTTTGTAATTTAAAAATTCTGAGCCACTCTTGGGAGGCATCGGATGTTAACGTGCTTGCCGTCGAGGGCCCCGCACGCGTTGGGGAAGTTCCACCTCCGCTCAAACCCGCCCATGACACCCTGCCACTGCTGTCCGGACCGCGGCACCTGCAACACGAACGTCGGCTTATAATTGTTTAGACTTGCAGCCCGCAGACAGCCACAGCGAGGTCGGCGACGACAGTCCAGAAGACGTGACTGACAGTCAACCCCTCGAAGAACCGCCGCCATCCACGTCCACGGCCTCTTCCCCCTCTGGCTTGCCAGCCGGAACTGTGCGGGCCCCGCGACCGCGCACCGCGGACCCACCCGCACTCCCCCCACTGGGGGCCGGTTCGAAGCTTGCATCACCGAGCTGAGGCAGCTTTCGCAGGCTGATCGAACCACACCGCATCACTACGATCTCTATTGCGACTCTCTCGCCGCACGATTGGAAAACCTGCCCCCGAAGCGGGCGCTACGATTCATTGCCAAAGTGCAGCATATGATGAGCGAAGAAACAATCGATCATCTCCGGGCGACATCTACGTCGACCTATTATTTATGTGTCGTCTACGGTGGCCCCCGCGGCTTACCTGTCAAACGAGGAGGACTCCGCCAGCCCGACCTCACTTTGCTCTGATTCTTTACCCCGCCTTTCTATCTTTCTTGTCCCCTGTTCCTTTTTTTTCTTTTTCTTTCCTCTCCATTCGCTTCATTGTGAAGCGTACGGAATAAACCAACCACTCTTTGCTCTGATTCTTTTCCCCGCCTTTCTATCTTTCTTGTCCCCTGTTTCTTTCTCTTTTCTCTCCATTCGCTTCATTGTGAAGGGCACGAAATAAACCAACCTGGATGAACTCTTCTAGCGCCTCGTGGATAGCTCTGCACACCAGCGGAAAGAACGTTGAGAATGTGCTCCTGGGGATCCTGTACAACGCGCTCAAGGTTCCAATATTATCACCCGTTGCAAGATAACGCAGACTCATTTCCAACTTGACTTGAGCTCCTACGGCATCTCGATACCATGTATCTTTCTTCGTGATTCGCGGACGGATTTTTTCCAGCAAATATGAGAATTGATCTTGGTCCATTCGGAGGTGCCTGAGGAGATCTTCGGGCGTTTCTGAAGCCCACTCCCGCGTGAGTGTCGCCGATGCTCCTCGGGTGTCCCGTTCAGCAACCCAGGGCTTCACCCACCACCGTCTGGAGCGCCGACTCTTCTCTTGCGTTTCCTGCCGCAACTCGCAAATCATGGCTCCTGCCACGGCGCTGATTCCTGCCCGGAGCAACTCCTGTCTTCTCACGGTCGGACCCATTTCTGTAAAATACGTCTGTTGCTTTCTTCCTCGTATGCCCCGCGTGACGCATACAGAGGCTTGGTCGCGCATACAGCTTCTCAAGATCACCCTGCTAGTTTATCCTGACCTGGTTTCACGATGCTTTGTTGTCTCACAGCTTTTCTTCACAAAACCTGCTGCTTTCCGCGCCTACCTTCGATCAGACACAAGACACAACGGTTATAGCTTTAGCTGCCCACGTTCTCCGCGCGTCGATTTCATCGCGAACGATTCGCTCTCCCATCCAGCCTCTACGAAACCCCTGGTCCTTTCGTTCGCATTGAAAGCGCTACCGTGCGTTCTATCGCTTTGGAAGGCCGCTTTCAATGCCAAGGCGCCTTGCGATTGAAACAGTGTGAATCCGCCTTCAGGGAGCATCACAATGATCGCTGAGTGTGATGTAGTCTGCGCACGGGGAGGCGGCCATAAGCCCGCCGTGTTTACATCGAGGCGCCATTTTGAAGAGGGAAAGGGATATGAATTATAGAGTCGCAGCGAGCTAACCGGACCTAGTCATAAGGTAGCCGCGGGCCTCGAAGCCAGCGCATGGGCTAGGAAAGGTTGGGTTAGGTTAGGAACGCTCAAAACTGAGTCGATTTAGCCAATTTGGCGTTCGATTCCTCTTCCCTCTCCCTCTTCAAGATGGCGCCTCGATGTAAACACGGCGGGCTTGTGGCCTAGACTCTGCGCACGCCTCCGACGCACTTCTTCTTCGACTTCTTTTGTTGGCAAGCGGTCCGCCTCCTCGGTAGCAGAGTTTCGAATTCTTGAAGAGCTCCGTTCCATGCACCGTTCCATTCTGTGATTGGTCCACTTTCCTCGTCACCATCCCACGGTGCTTAGCATTGCCCCAGTTATGAAACTCATGCAAGGTGAAGCTATCGTCAAAGCGAACGTTTCGTCCCGCCATTTGGTAACGATAAGATTTTTTTATTATAGTTCCAACAAACAATAAGCATATGTATATACATTCAATCAAGTCATGGCATCCGACGGCTCCCCTCACGGGATGACTTCGGTGAATTCAGGCGCCCACACGGCGAGGTATCCCGCTTCCAAGACCCCCTGATCGATGGCATAGGTGAGACCCAGGGGCGTGCACAGGATTTTTTTTAGGGGGGCCAACAGATGATGATGATGATGATGATCCCTCCCATAGGACTCTATGGGCAGGATCGGAATTTTGAGGGGGGCCATGGACCCTTTGCCCTCCCCCCCCCCCCCTGGGCACGCCCCTGGTGAGACCAAGGCCGGTGAATTTGTCAGGATTTCCGCAAAGGCAGCATGCGCCACAATAACCAATGTTACGGCGCACAAAAATTTCCAGATTCTTGGCCTGCGATCTTGGCTTGGTCGGGATGCCCTCGACCCCGATGATGATGACGGACTTCGTCGCGGCATCCGGGGCACCGCTCGTGACAATCACTCGCCCTGGCTTCTTGCTGAGAGACAGCTTCACGGGCAAGGCCGTGAACGACACCACTAGTTCGTGACTCCGCATGACTCTACGAATGTCTTCAGCGCTCCACTTGTCGTCGAGGGATGTCCAAAGACGAAGCACGACACGGGATCGAAGGACCCCCCTCCCCCAATTTTGAGCACTCGACGTCGATTTTTGGGGGTGGATCCTCCCTGCGCCGCTTGGGGTGCATGAGCGAGAGGGCAATGGACATGACTTTGGCGAGAATCTATACAGACTACGCGCTGAGTAAGCACTGCTAGCAGCATGGTTCGATTTTAGATTTCGGAAACGGAGACAAACTCAATAGGGAGAGCGGCCTCGAAAATAGTGGAGCGGGTTGATGAGGGAGCCGAGAAAAATGGGTTGACGTTTAGGCTGGGAGGTACCCAAAATCACCGGATTTTTTTCTCTCAAATTATTCGACTTCGATTCATCAGTATTCCGTATCATCGTTTCTGCAATGTGCTTCAAAGCGATGAACCCCGTGCGCCGAATCGGGATTCACCATGCCGCACCCCATCTCACTGTAGTGCCGTCGAAGCGTAAGTTCAGGAGATAGTAGAGCGGATTCGCGTAGAAGCCGGGGAAGATGAGTTCATCATTACTCATTATCAAGAAAGTTCCTCCTTATCAGAGGAGTATTCGTCCCAAATTATTTGCCTTCGATGTATTGGTCTTCCCATTGATTGTGGCTGCCAGGGCCGGCCCTAGGTCTGATGGCGCCCTGGGCGAGGATCCCTAAAGCGCCCCCTCTTGCGAGCCATGCCGCCGCCTCCCCTCCCCTCGCATGCCGCGTTATTCTCTGTATTCGATTAGCTTTTTTTGTTGTTTTTCATTTTTTTTTCATTCTTCTTGATCCCGATGAACCTCCATAATGATCGGTGGCTCTTCCAATACGCCGTTCAGAAATTGGCCTTCCGGGCTTTTTAATTCGCGAAATCCGAGAGAAAATCATGGAGAATCAACATCCTCGTTACTTCATGCTCTATGGAAAGCACTGATAGGGACGAAAGTCGATCATGAGACATGACTGATCGCAGATGGTGCTTGATGATTTTGAATTTCGAGAAACTTCTCTCGCTTCTTGCTACGCTTACATGAAGAGTGAGCAGTATACGAAGTATGGCCCATAGTTTTGGGAATAAATTGACGGCAGAAAGATCTTCGATATATTAGAGCGCCAGCGGGGGCTCGCGTTTATCGCGCGGTAGCATATGACGGATTTATTTTAGTTCTTCGTAGAGCTGAAGTCCCTTTACATCGCCGATGGTTGCCTCACGATTTTCAGTTTTGCAATTCGGTAGACCAGGTGCAATGATGCTCTCCGAAAAAAATCTATATTCGTGTCCCCAGTCAGTCAACCTCTGCAGAAAAACACCGAGGCGCCCCTGCAACGGTGGCGCCCCGGGCGACCGCCCGGGTTGCCCCCCCCTAGGGCCGGCCCTGGTGGCTGCGGTGTGCTTCAAAGCGTGGCATCTGCGCGGTTTCCGCATGCCGCACCTCTTCGGAGCAAAGTGCCGTCGAGGCGTGAAACGGCACTCAGGACCCACTGTCAAGTAGATCGGACTTCAGGTGTTCCTAGTACCTCATACAGATGCAGGAGCCCGTCGTCGCGCAGGTGTGCACCCATCAACCCGAAAACCTATTCGCCTGAAAACCCATTGGTATGAAAACCCGTTAGCCTGGGAACCTAGTCGCCTGAAAACCCATTGGTCCGAGTTCTTCGAGAGCTTTGCTGGCGGAAGCGAAGCTTCCATGCTACGCGCAGAGTCGTCCCGCGATCGGGCGGCGCCTTGTTCCCTCTGGATACCTTGCTCTACATGGCGATCCTAAGAAGAGTTGGGACTTCACACATGACTGTGTAAAAATGCTGGACATTATGGATCGACGGCATATGATTACCCTCAAGTCCCGCGTATAGCAGACCCCGTTCCTGACCATCAAAGGGTTCAGAACTCTCTCTGGCTGATGGAAAATTTGTGTTCTGAAAATTCTACATCGTTAATCCGCAAGAGATCTACCATGACGAAGACTCAGAACATACATTCATCGTCGTCGAGCAGAGTTCTGAACCCTTTCATGGTCAGAAAAAGGGTCCGTTATACGCGGGATTTGAGGGCATTCAGGAATTACCGAAGTTCGGAGGTCGGAAAATAATTTCCGTTGGAGGTTCGGAATATGACCACTTGTTAGAAAGGGAATGCGTCAAACGGTCGCAATCAAGATGGCGGACTTCCTCGATTGCCCGCCGTTTCAGCGGGAGCCCGAAGCCAGCGCATGGGTCAGGAAAGGTTAGGTTAGGTTGAGAACGCTCAAACTGAGTCAGTCCGTCGACCTAAGTGATACGTGAGACTGGAGAGCTGATGGGTTTGAGCACTTCGTGGCCTGACTAACGCGTGGAGCGCTCTGACCTTCAGTTGTGTATATAGCCGGACAGCTAGAACAGCGGCGGGCCGCCATATTGATTGCGACCGTCTGACATAGACTCGTTAGAAATGCCACGAACTTCGGTGTTTTTAATAATTTGACAACTCGGCTTCTGCGTGACATTGACATCGTTCAATATGAGCAGGGTATGACTTTCGTGGACGACACCGCAGGGCCTTATTTTCCGAATTCCCGAACCTCCGAACTCCAGAAATAGATACCCACCACCTACCTGCCCGATCAGCGCCGCGCATAGAAGCTTCGCTTGCGTAGGGAGTACTCTCAAAATTTTCGGGCCAATGGGTTTTCAGGCCAACGGGTTTTCAGGCCACTGGGTTTTCAGGCGAATAGATTTTCGGGCGAATGGGATGTAATCGTCCCGCACCGCTCAGCTTACAGATCCAGTTTCCAACAGATTGTGTGAAAATCATCGATTTTTGAAGAACTTTTTGTACACAGAGATGAGCGCTTTATATTGTACGAGGGATGTCGTTTCCGTAGAACATGTCGGTCCGTAGGCAATGGGGTAGGATTCAAAATGGCGGCAATCCGCTGTTCTGGCTGTCAGGTGAGACTCGACCAATACGTGACGGCGCGAGTGCCCTACCCTTCGCTTAATTGCTAAGTGCCTACTGATGGTAAAATTCCGGGATCTCACGTGTAGCTGGAACCTGTCGTCCCAAATACAATGAATGCCGACTGTACTACATTTACGACGATAGAATTTTGTGAACTGTGTTAGTCATGGTCCACCATCTGTACTCCTTCTCGTAAAGTTTTGCCGAATCGGCACATTATTTCCCGAATTTCGCCTCTTCAAGCGGCTGCGTACATTTGATATCATCCAGTATCGTTCCGAATCTCTTTATCAGGTCCTCTCCCTTACCGGTGAGCTCTGCTGTGTCTTCGCATCGCGAAAGAAGCGTCTCGATGTATTGCCGTCATTCGAGGTACCCATGCCCTGCATAACCATGCTCACTCTCTAACAGAGTCTCTCCTCGAAATTCTGCTGTATCTGGTTCTCCCTATTGTCTCTCGCTCGTTTCAAAGCCTCTTCTGTCGAACCTTCAGATGATATGCTATATTAAGGATACGCTCCATTAATTTTATCCTTGCGTACAAGGGAGACATCGCCACATGATCCGCAACAACGGGCCACATCTCGGATGGTTTTGCACCGCAGAGTGAACAATAGGGCTGAGAAGTTCAGGCATTCTGCCATAAATGCCTGTGCCTGCCTTTACCAAAGAATTTCCACTGCTTTCGCCTATTTCAGTTTTTCGAGGCCCAAAATGCCTATCGTGCAAGTTTCCTTCGTGATTTCCGGCACGTCCAAGGGTTTCTTGAGTTTCCAAGGTGACTCCAAACTGATTCTACCGAAGATTCTGGTCTCCCGGAGTTTTCTCTCGAATCCAGAGTCGCGTAATTCTAGCAAGAGCGCCCCGCCAGATAGCGCTTACGTAGTGTCTGTGAAAGCTTTCAGCACGTCGAAGGCGATCATTCCCCACAAAGGACTCGAGCATCGTTTGAGCCCCATTTTGCTCTCACATTGGAAGAGAAATTGGAATTATACCTTCACAGAAGTCGCCGAGGACGAGCCTATGATGCTTTTACCGCCTATTTTGAGTGCCTTTTCCAGCGATTTCGTATGCCTTCCTGCCTGCCTATTTGTCGATTTTCAGTGCCTGAACTTCGCAGCCCTAGTCAATAAACTGTTGACGCGGGTGTTTCGTTCAACATTTGGAGCACCTGGCCATCTATCATCGAGAGGATGAGCTTGAATGTTGCGAGAAATGTCATCTCTCAGATCGAGAATATGGGGCAGCCCAGATTTGAGATTTCTGCTCTTATCCTCTCTGTTCCGGTCTTTATCACCGAGTTGGTCTCTTTGATGAGCTCGAAGTTGATAGGCCCACAAAACCGTATAGAGGACGGTCGGGGATTTGTCCAGTAGATCTTCGTACTGTCTCATTCATCGTGGAGTCCTGGTGGCACGAGACAGATGAGGAAGATGCTAGCGGCAGAAACAGTTCAATCTTCGAAGCACTGCTGGTATTCACGGTTTGCTCTCTGAGATCTGTCACTGCTCTCTCCGAAGCCCTGTCTGGGACGTCCGATCGTACCTCGAGGAGGTTCTTCCCCTCAAGCAGAACTTCCAGTTGCATTCATAGACACCGTTGAATCTGCTAAATCTACCACGATTTCATTCTCCAGTCACGTCGACGAAGGGTTGAGAAACCTCTCCTCTATTCTCCTCAGGGCTTGCCATCGCGCGTTGAATGCGCTCAAGAATCTTCTCTGCAGATGGCTAAGAACTCGCGCGATTTTGTCGTCATCAAAATTCTGGTTCCTCTGCTCATCTCAAGCATCTCTCCAACTCTTTGTTGTTTTCTATGTTTAGTTTCGACAGTCGGCAATCTGTCATTCTGTAAGTTCCTGTCCCCCGAGAAGAGGCGGGTCTGCGCCATCCTCTGAAGATAGATTTGGAGAAATTCTTCATGCCAGAAAAGGTCCTATTCTAGGAAAATAACTTCTTTGCTCGAGACATGCGGCAGTCCTGATGTAGTGTCGACCACGCGAATGTCGGATGATGTTCCCGAATCACGCAATCATCGTAGACGCCTTTCCATAGGCGCAAGTAAATCTCCATGTTGGAGGGACGTGAGTGACAACCTAGCGTGGGGCTTTCGATAGCCAAAATTATAAGCCAGTGTGCGGCTTCTTCAGGGGGGGGTCGGCAGGGTGCCTTTGGGCGGTGATTTACCTATCTTGGGGCCGAGATGAACCCGGTTCCGGCAGGGAGAAGAGACCTTCGGGTGGCGGATCATGACGGTTCGGTTCCGCGAGCCCGAATTCCCTCGATCCCGATTTCCGTTAAGCCTGATTTCCCGCGAGCCCGATGTCCCGCAAGCCCGAATTCCCCGAGCCCGATATCCCTTTCTCTCTTTTTGAGGGTTGACGAGACTCAGCGAACCTTCTATGCTTCCTTGCATTAGCCGGATCGTCGTCTCGCTAGAATGGAACAGTGACTTCTGAGGAAAGCTGCGCCGCAAGGACGGAAACAGAAATTATTACCGGAATTGAATCAGAACCTGACCGTTGGAGACAAATATCCAATTGTCAAACTCAGGATTGAGAATCGATCCTGAGAATCGGTAAAAAGTAATTGCAAAGGTTCATAGCCAGGGTCAGCAGGATTTCTGGAGGTCTCCGAGGAAAATGATAGAGTTCGCGGCACCCAAGGGACTCGATATTCAGTAGTCGAACGCAGCTCTGCGGAGGACTCCGGTGATGAGACGTCCGCAGGGAGCATAGAAGGTTCGCTGAGTTTCGTCAACACTCAAAAAGAGAGAAAGGGATATCGGGCTCGAGGGATTTCGGGCTTGCGGGACATCGGGCTCGAGGGATTTCGGGCTTGCGGGACATCGGGCTCGCGGGAAATCAGGCACAACGGAAATCGGGATCGAGGGAATTCGGGCTCGCGGAACCGAACCATCATGACTTACCTCAGCGAGAAACATTGGATTGCCATGCGACTGTAGAAACAGTAGCGGGGGCGGGGGGCATGCCCCCCCCCCCCCCCCCCCACCGACAGCCATGCCTGTCCCATAGACTCCCGTTGCAGGGATCATCATCATCATTGCTCTTTTGCCACATGAAGGGGCTTGCCCCCTCCGACAGAAAATCCTGTATACGCGCCTGTGTAGAAACGTATCACGTTCGACATCTGCAACCGCTAACGTCATTGAGCACGGAACGTCGGGTTCGCGGTTGCGTCGGTAGCGACGTCATTCCTTTTGTCGTTCGCGGACAGCGTCAAGGTCAGTGGGGGGTAGCGCAAGCTCGGTCAGAGACTCCAGGAACACACGTGCTGGAGCAACTTCGTTGTCTGGCTGGGATTGGACTGTAATGGGACGGCATACATCAGGTTTTCGGGGGTAGGTTCAAATCTAGAGTGATGCAACGGGTAGTCTGGAGGTATAGGAGGTGGGTTGGGTTTGATCGCGTTGGGTTGGATCCGACAAGAAGTATCAAGTGTGTGGCCTGAACTTGCCCACGACAACCCTGGCCGCCATTTCGGCGTTCAATATGACGTAGACCCCATACACCACGGTATACTGTCGTCAAACAACAAAGCGAGGTGCTGTTGCTTTAGGCTACCGCAGTTCACAAGCAGGGTTGGGCGCAATTACTTTCCAGAAGTAATTAGAATTATCGTCAGGAAAATAAGGTCAATCGCGATTACGAAATACTTCGATCCACAGTAGCTAATTACCCAGTAATTGATCACTTTTCAATTGGTCCCCAATTGATTTTAAAATACATTTCGATCGCTTCCGATTGAAATTGCTCAAAAAGACCAGTTACAAACTTGAGCCACACATAGGTCAACCGCGCTCCGTCTCATCCATGGGAAAAACAAACTCAGC
Source organism: Neoseiulus californicus (assembly GCA_028455905.1). NCBI lineage: Eukaryota > Metazoa > Arthropoda > Arachnida > Mesostigmata > Phytoseiidae > Neoseiulus > Neoseiulus californicus. The sequence continues at coordinate 861,289 of JAMQGS010000005.1, read as the reverse complement.
ATAACTTCAGCCTCAAATCTACCAACTCTGAGCTTTCATTTCCGCTCAAGTATTCTTCATGATCGGACCCTGTTTTTCGCTCTCCATTCAAGGGAAAGGAGAAGAACTCAGAGGTGCTCGGTCATCGTGGCCGGCCATAGGGCCGCGAGCAAGATGGCGGCCAGCGGAAGGTTTCGAGGGAGAGGGGAAGGATCGGCTGCACACCACCTTTCGGGAGAGCCTGCGCTGCTCGAATATGAGGGTTCTTTAACAGCGTTTTTCCGAAAGCGAACGGTGGAAGCTGATACATCGAAACCTCGTTACAACGGACACCATTTCAACGCAATCCTCGATACAACGACGAGGTTTTGTGCGCCCATTTGACCACGCTGCCATAGGAAATAACAATAGATGACTCCTGTTATAACGAATGACCGTTACAACGAACGAATTTCCAGGTCCCGCGGGGTTCGTCTTACGGGGTTTCACCATATGAATTTTCGGAGAGTAGAATGATCAAAAATTGAGCAGCGTATAACACATTGACCTGAGAGATCAAGAAGACTAGTAACATCGGATGAAGTTTTCTCCGCGACGGAGGCGTTGATACCGTCCGATGACCGCCATCTTGGTTGCGTCCCTATGGCCGAGCACCGGCTGAACGGGTGGTATTTTTTCGGAGACTGCCCAGCGACTTAAGCAGACGACTCTCAAAACGCCACACTGGCGAGTTGACGGTGAAGGGGAAAGTGGAGAGGACGGCCTCAAAACAACCACAGAAAGGCTCCGAGACTAGCGGTACTCAATGATGGGAGATTGTACTTTGATGGGGCCGGTAGTCCACACCCAAGAATTTTGAGAGGAACTAAGAATCTGGAGACCCTCAGGAACCCGAGCAACGTTCCCACGCTAGTTTAAGTCATCGATGTAACATGTTTCATCTGATGGGGCCGCAAGTCCATACCCAAGATTTTTGAGCGGAAGGAACAAACTTGAGCACCTCAGGAACCCGAACAACGTTCCTCTGCTCGTGCGAGTCATCGATGAAACGTTTTCATTTGAGGAAGTCGACAGTCCATGCCTACGTACCTTCAGGCTGAAATCACAAGCTCATCTCTATCGCCGAGCCTCAATTGCGCACGCTCGATAAATCGTCTGCAGTCTCCGACGAGAGTACCGCACGGCACTATAGTTTTGCCACAGGAGAGATTCCTGTGGCCCCTCCCGATGCCCTCAGACTCTAAAATCGGACCCCCGAGTCCATGCACAACGCGATCTGTGATGCTTCCCGCAATCGACGGCCACGGCTTTCCCGGGCCATTTTCAAAGCTGAACCCGCCCCGCGGCTGAGACAGCGGCTTTCCGCCGCGCCTTGCGTCGGCTCCAAGTCGCTGGGCAACTACCGAAACAGGACCGAACGGGTCTATGCGAGATCGCCAAACATTTCTACGGATGGATGCATTCGGGCGGTCGGAGGAGAGATGGTTGGCGTCCATTTTAAATGGCCAATCGGAGTGCTAGTCCTGGATTTGCTCGGCCAATGATGGAGAGAGTTCCTCATAATGAGTCCACGTCTTTTTTCCGAGGGTTTACAACAAAGCAAAGACACGACGGATTGGCGAGTTGACGGTTGGGCTTCGATGCATTTGCTAGTTCGTGTCACTTGGTATCATCGAGCCAGGGAGGCCTCGCCGTGCTCGTGGTCTTCCAGTACCGTAAATGACCCAATAAGGGCCTCTGTCCAATAGAAGCCCCTTCCCAATAGAGGCCCCCCCGAAGGAGGTATTCGAAAATACAGAGGCCCCTCTCCAATAGAAGCCCCGTTCCGATAGAGCCCCCCCCCCCCCCCAGGAGGAATTCTAAAAAATCTTGCTTCCTTCCGAGTTCTTCTCCCGGCTGAGCGTTCAAAATGTTTATCTGATAAATTACTGCATTGGCCGAATGACTACGATTGTGACATTTTCGCTCAGCCCGCGGGGTTCCCGTCGCGCTCTCGAAACATTAGAAGCCCCTCCCCAATATAGGCCCCTCTCCAATGAACGCCCCAAAAAAAGAGGTCGAAAAAATAGAGGCCCGGGCCTCTATTGGGTCATTTACTATTCGAAAATCCAACCCCCCATCCGCACGTAGCGGTTCGTCCTCTCAATCGGGAAAAGCCTCATTCCATTCATTCATGTGTTCTGAAGTGCTGGCGAAATACAAGGAATGCCGTGAACGTGGCGATTGGTGATGCGTATAACCTTCCAAACTACTAAAGCCTCATTCGCGGGAGTCCTACAGCACCCTAATTGGACATTTAAAAATGGACACCACCACTCCTCCGGCCGCCCGAATGCATCCATCCATAGAAATGTTTGGCGATCTCGCATAGACCGGGCTGAACGGGAAACGGCCACGGTCCGCGCCAGAGTGCCCCAGTGTTTACGCCGAGGCACCATTTTTTCGAGGGAGAGGAGGAAAGAGGCAGAGAAACGCTCGGGGATAGCGCGGGGGACACGGCAATAGGGTAGGATTCAAAATGGCGGACTGCCGCCGTTTTGGAGCGGGGCTCGAAGCCAGCGCATGGGCTAGGACAGGTTAGGTTAGGTTAGGAACGCTCAAACTGAGTCAGGAACTCTTAGGTTGGGGACTTGACAATCTTCAGCGAAGGATAGGGCACTGCGTGCCCTAATCTGCTCGATCTGCGCCCTCACGTATGAGTCAGGTTTCAGCCTGACAGCCAGAACAGCGGACTGCCGCCATTTTGAATCCTACCCTATTGCCTACACCCTAGCGCGGGGTCTACGTCAAGTGGTAGTGTTGTGGTAGTATCGAGGCCGAGATTCTAGAGGGAGAGGAGGTTCACGAACGGAGGCGCTCTGCGATCTCACCTGCTACGGGGGTTCATGGACTCAGCTTCGAGCGTTTTAAACCTAACCTAATCTTTCATACTCGATGCGTTCGCTTCGACGTCACGCTACAGCGACGTGCAAGAGCAGAACAGCCCTCTCGAACCTCCTCATCCTCGAATTCGTCTGCCACGCGCCATTTTGAATCCTACCACTTGGCGCTAACCCATAGCGCGCCGCACAGTGGGCCGGCGACGGACAAAAGTAGTTCCCTCTCCCAAAGCGCGCCGCCGCACCGTCTGGCTGAGAGCGGCTAAGCGGCGATTGCGAAGGGGCAGATCATTTTTGGTTTGCGTGGAATGCATGGGCCAATTTTTGGAACCAATGTCGGCTAAATAAGTTCAATGATGATGAAAGCATACGTTGGGGAGGCCAAATAGAAATTCGAGAGGATCTGGCTGTGATTGTGGGCACCAACCCCAAGCCGTGACTCAGAGAGCGGCCGCGGTCTCGTATAGGAAAATCACTATGGCAAGTGAGCTACAATGGGCGACAAGTCGAGACAAAGTTTTTCTGATTCCTTAGGCTTGGTAGAATACTTTGGCACAGATTTCAGCTGCGGAGAGGTGCGGATAGGAATCCCCGGTCGGGTTGAACGCGGGAGAACACGCCGAAGCGTCCGATGTCTTGTTGCCGGCCGCGAAAATGTTCTTGCAAGCGGACGAGGGCGCGGGCGCCGGACAACTTGTTCGCCTTCCACGTCCATCGCGCGATACCATGTTCTCGATCCGTACATTAATAGGTTCAGAAGCGGTCGGAGAAGCTATATACCCCATGTGAATGAGGACGTATTGTGGCTACTGAAATCGAGCTAGTCAAGATTCAAGCATCGACTACAGACGAGGAATATCATTAGCAAGAACTATCAGTTGTCTTTTCTCTTCTCGGCCGATGTTTACATCACTCTGCAGAGGCGGACAGAGAGTGCATCGCCGGCTCAGCGTGTTCTCCCGCGTTCAACCCGACCGGAAATTTCTATCCGCACCTCTCCCCAGGTGAAATCTGTGCCAAAGTATTCTACCAAGCCTAAGGAATCAGAAAAACTTTGTCTCGACTTGTCGCCCGTTGTAGCTCACTTGCCATAGTTATTTTTCTATACGAGACCGCGGCCGCTCCCTGAGTCACGGCTTGGAGTTGGTGCCCACAATCACAGCCAGAACCTCTCGAATTTCTATTTGGCCTTCTCAGCGTATGCTTTCATCATCATTGAACTTATTTGACCGATATCGGTTCCAAAAATTGGCCCACGTATTGCACGCAAACCAAAAATAATCTGCCTCTTTGCAATCGCCGCTCAGCCGCTCAGCCAGACGGCGCGGCGGCGCGCTTTGGGAGAGGGAACTACTTTTGTCCGTCGCCGGCCCACTGTGCGCCGTTGATCTGTGAGCAGCCATCTTGGCGAGGAGCTTGTTGAAGAGAAGGTTGAATCGCGGTGTTTCGCGGCGGAGCTTTCGCGAATTCGGCACAGGAACACGGGCTTTGATCCTGGCTGGAATTTCACCATTGTTAGCGAGCGAAGTCGATCGCCTGTCATCCTAAAGCCCTATCATTCAGCCGCAAATGAAGACAGAGGTGAATCGAAAAGAGGGATAAATAGTGTGGCATTTATTGACTGAACGTTCTCTTGTCAGGGACTTCAAGTTCTGAGTTTATTATTGAGAGTTTCCACCCCGCGGAAATTTCACCCCTGCGACTAGTATTGACTCGAGGACCGGTTTATCATTGCACGTAGGAAGTTTGATGTAATGTGAGGACTTATCAGAGCGGCGCGGCGTAGGAGTGCTCACTCAGAGGGCCTTGCGGCACTTGATGGTACATGTGGTCGTTCTGGATCAACCACTCTTGTAATTCTGCAGCGGGCTGCACCTCAATCGAGTTTTCTCCGTCTTCTTCGTTCAATATTCCGTGGCGGCACGCCGAACCCCCGACTCTGAACTTAACGTGGTTTATGAATTGTAAGGGTGTGAACTCCCCGTCGTTCAGTCGCTAGACGGCCGACGATATCCTCGCTTCGTTTGATTTAGTGGCTCGGCTCGGCCTGGAGCGGATCCTGGTGACGCCTTCACCGAGGATATCGTGATCCACAATTGTATCGGTGGCCATTTCAAATATAACCTTGACCAGACTCCAGGTCGGGCCGTGAGCTTTGAGACGCCTTGATAACGCGGCGTTATTACCGGTAGTAGATTACCGCGTTATTACCGCGGCGGTGGTGGATTCGACCGCGTTATTGGTTCTCGCAATAAGTCCGAACACCGACAAATTTCGCGGTCCAGTTTTCACCATCCACTCATCTCGCACATATGCCAGAAAGTTGCGGAATTGAGGGTCTACATTACGAGCTACGAGAGAAAGTTGCTCGAACGTTGGCAGGATGTGCTCGTCTGGAAGCAATGGTAGGGCGGTAAATCCCAAGAAAGCCTTCAGGATTCGCCCTGGAACGCGAAGGTCTTCGGCGCAACCGATCGCGGGTGTGCTCGCTTTCCTTAACAGCGCCTGAGCGTAAAGGAAAAGGCAACCGTGAATTTCCGCATTTGGGAATTCTGAGCGGACGGCAGATCTCATCGCCAGATCCCAATCCCCCATGTACGAACGAACGTCTAGCTCCGGCAGAACTTCTTTCAAGCATTGGAAAATCCACCGATAAGGCGCGGCGGACTTCGAGTTCATCAATGCGCAGGCTACAAGGCCGACGTGCCCGTCCCAATTAGCGTGCATGGTGAACAATTGCTTGGCGATATTCCTCGGGACTACCTTATAAGTAGCATCGGCGTGTACCATGGTCGCCTGGTTGAGCAATTGAATCAGGTGGGGCGCGGTGATGACGATGAGGTTGTGTTCATTGCTGTAGAAGCTCTCTAGGCGTACTCCTCCATTAATGGAGATATTATGTCCAAACATGTCCTGGGCGCGTAGTGCATCGTGCGATTTCCGCAAAGAAGATACAGTCGGCGGTCTGACCCCCGATGCTATGCGCGTTGCCGTCCGAATTTCACTAACGGGGACGATCGTCGATGCAGTGACGAGAGGTAAGGTGCGACGATGATGTAGAATGACGTCGACCGGCATTTTGCTTGAGTCTTTCTGCAGATCAGACAACCAGTCGGTCCTCACCTTGCGGTACTCGATTCCATAACCTTTCTTCTCGGGCGGGTGATTATGGATGCCATCAACGAAAATGATTTGCCCAGTTTGCCTGATTTCGGCTCTGACTCGACACCTGTCAATGTTCCGATACTTGGAGCATCTCAGGCTGGCAATTGTCCCAGGAGCGTTCCAACGCTTGATGTTGAGAAAGAAAGGTGCTAGCTGAACTTCGCCGTCGACCCTGTACTGACCTCTAGGATCGCACCAAACATCGGATTCTCCAAAACGTCGGCTGGGAACCTTGACAAAAACGTTTCCCGCCTCGACGAGGGCCATGGTTATCTCCTCCACGGTTTCCAGGCCTCCGAAGCATTTCAGGAAATCACTCACACCTCAATTAACGTCCGATGCGCGGCTACGCCTCACGTGCGCTCAGGGACCCACTGCCGAGGAGGAACTATCCTGGAGGAACGAACAGTCAGATACCTGTCCTTTCGTCACGTAGAAGTTTCCACCAAACAAGACGATAACACAAATTGAATTAGTTTCGGAGCACGAGAGGAGTCGCTTCCGCTAGCTGGAGAGCGTTATAGGAAGCTATAGCGTCCGAAAAGTACGTTAGGCGCTCGCCATTCAAATGTCGCAGAGAGCGTTGAACGGAGACCCGATTCCGCCAACTTCGCTCAGGTCTGCTCAGGATGCCACGCATTGGAGACATCAGCACCCGTTCTGACCTTGGCGTGTTTCCACACAGGTGAGAAACAATTTCTCCTCGGAAAATTGCCTCAAAACTTATCAGCCGCATGAAGTTCTCCATTCCCGAAAGTCCCTGGCCCCTCAGACTGAGCAGCCACATGCCTGGATTGTCTTCGTTCTCCACAGAGCTATTGATTTTCCTTCGATGATGACGAATATGCTTCCATGGAGGTGCGATCGCAGGAGTAAAATGGGAGGATAGCATCTGAGCTGAGAAAATGGAGTCCTCGACATGAGAACGTTCAGTCAATGAAAGCCACACCACGTATCCCTCTTCTTCGATTTATTTTTGTACTCATCTGCGACTGAATTATGGGGCTTCAGGATGACAGGCGATTGACTTCGCTCGCTAACGATGGTGAAACAGCCAGGATCAAAGCCCGTGTTCCTGTGCCGAATTCGCGAAAGCTCCGCCTCTTGGCGCCATCCGCGATTCAACCTTCTCTTCAACAAGCTCCTCGCCAAGATGGCTGCTCACAGATCGAGGCGCGCTATCCCCGAGCGTTTCTCTCTGCCGCTTTCCTCCTCTCTCTCGAAAAAATGGCGCCTCGATGTTAACACTGGGGGGTTCTTTGTCAGTATGCGCCTGCGAGCTACCGGACCCAACACGCGCTCAAGTCGCCGCGGTGGCGTGTTGGCGTTTTGTGGTTTAAGTCGGCGGGCGTATATTAGCAAAGTACCCACTGGGGCACTCTGGCGTAGACCCGTGCTAGCGAGTTGGAGTGCGTTGTTTCTTGAAACAAGCAATTGATCTACAAGTTCTTCTCGGCGCTCTCTGGCTAATTCTTCGCGAGCTCCCTCAGGAAGTACTCCGTGAAGATGCCTGATCATAAGTGTGCCGGCTGTGGGAAGTGGTACAGGAAGAGGGATCTCGCCAAAACAATCCGATCGAGTGACGATGAGGTCGGATCAAACCATGTTCGATGAGGTGGACGCGCGCAGGTTGCAAATGAAGAACACGCTAAATACGTTGGACGAAGAGGTCCGAGAGAACAACTGGAACATAGTCCGGAGAGCATGGATCCCGGTGGAGTGCACCTCCATTCTCGACTTTCCACGACTGTCTGAGAGAGAGCTCAAGATATTCTTCACAGGAATATACCAGCTGGCTCAATCAGTGTCGTATCTTGCCGATATGCTCGACGCTCATGACACTCCCTCAGAAAATTTTTGGTACCACCGCGAGCAAAGAAACATCCTCAAACTGAAAGTCCAATCGCGGCATCGGAATGGTTAAGAGTACCGTTGCACATCGAATACGTTGCGGACTCGAACGATTCCGCAGGGATCCGCCGCCATTATTGCGAGTGCCGCAGCGGGAATCGGACCGTAGGTTGCTGCTCGCATATCACGGCCGTGATCTACTATCTTTCCCACGCGCGATATCTCTCAAGGATCCTCAGACCAGCGGCCCATCTCACTTCACTTTTCAACGATCGGTCCGTTGTTCGAGTGATCGCGGAAGACACTGACGATGAGGAATAACAGTGGAACTGTAAATGTTTGGGAGATCGAATTCCCTGGACTCTCTATCTGATGCTGGAAGAATGAAAACACGGCCGTTCGTTCGGGAAACCGATCTCTTCTTACTCCCACTGCACGTTCTGTGGGAGAGGATTTATTGTTTCGTTCGAGCCGACTCGTGGCGGCATCATTTGATTTGGAGTTGATTAGAAGCGATATTTAGCGGTAAGAAATTAAGTGTACACAAGGAATTAGGATCTTTGACAGGAACCGTCGGGTCTAGGCGAGTAGCGCCCAGACTGTTTACATGATGAACGCATTTTTCGAAGGGACTCAGTTGTGGCGTTCCTGACCTAACCTGTCCTTACCTGCGCGCTGGCTCCGAGCCCCGCTCCGAAACGGCGGCGGTGCGGGCCAATCTCAGCGCAGGCCGATTTCAGCGCAGGGTCGATTCCAGCGCAGGGACAATTTCAGCGCAGGGACGATCTCAGCGCGGGGCCAATTTCACCGCAGAGCCGATCTCAGCGCAGGGCCGAATTTCAGCGCGAAGCGCCGTCGTATCCAAGCACCACAGCCGAGCATGTGGTACCATGGCTTCCTATGTTTTCGGTGTTAGAATCCTTCGGAGGATCGTTGGCGAGTGCCCCTCGCTACGCTCGGGGAGTTTTCTGATGCCTCCGACCCCGTCAAAGTCTCAACGAGCCACTGACATAGTTACCGAGGGAGTTCAAGACCCCTGTCTCGGAGCAGTCATTCACATCGAACGGTTGCATTTCGTATCACACCGTTTGTGTGAGACGCCCTCTGTGCGCTGAAATCGGCCCTGCGCTGAAATCGGCCCTGCGCTGAAATCGGCCCTGCGCTGAAATTGGCCCCGCGCTGAAATCGGCCCAGCGCTGAAATCGGCTCTGCGCTGAAATCGGCCTTGCGCTGAAATCGGCCCTGCGCTGAAATTGCCCTGCGCTGAAATCGGCCTCCACGAACGGCGGCAGTCCGCCATTTTGAATCGTACCCTATATTGCCGTGTCCGTAAAAAATCACTCCCGACCCCCGACGCCACATCCAACCACGACCAAAATAATATCCAAAATCCTAAACTCCTCGAAGCCCGACGCTCTCTCTTGACACAGACCGAATCAATCAATCAGAAAGAAACCACCACATCATCGACGCACCCACGAAAGACCCGTTCATCTAGACAAATATCTCAACCTGATAAGACAATCACCCCCGACGAGGGGACGTTTTCACGAAACCCACGGTAGTGCACGAGTACTACCAGCTCTAACTTTTTTTTTTGGTACGTTTGAATTTTTAGAGCAAAGAAAATAGGTGCTATGTGCTTAGCACTGATGTAAAGAGAACGTTTCAATGAATGTTCAACAAATGCGAGGCGATTGCGACTTGGAGACTCAAAACGAGGGACATCCTCTTATCCTTCCTCGTGGCCAATTGTTTTGACGTTGATTCCGATTCCTCTGAACTTCGATACATGTCTTCCGCTGGTTCAGTGTTGATTGACAGCAATGCCAAACTGGACAGTCCTTAATCGTTCATTATGCTTCACAGAAACGTCTTCATTCCATCGAGCGCGCTGAAGCTGCGCGCGCACGAGGCGCTTTATACGGGGGCCTCTGCCAGAGGCAGCAAGTACTCTAGAACTCTAGACTCTGGGCAACCGTTGAGCGTTTCGTAGTTCCCCTCTTTCAACAGATTTATGGCAACTCCGGATCAGTGAACAAGAAGCTGATTCGGCTTTCGCAATCGCCTCGCTCATTCCGCGGGACAGATCGAGGCTGTCGCTGGATCTTCCTCATATCATGCAAGGATGAGATCGTTTCTCGTGAGATTTCTCTGGCTCTCACGGGGAGGAGCTTTTGGGAAAGGGAAATTCGGACAGCGACCTAGTTTCGTCGAGTATGTCATCCAAAACCACCAGCGTGAACATTGTTTTGAAAGATCAAAAATTCATTCAGTCTTTGCCATGGACGATCTCGTAACCGCGACCCTCTTTGATAATCTCCCTGGGGGCAAGCGAAGTCGCACCGAGACGAGTTTTGGATTACTCCACCTCTTTTCTGGTGAACCATCTCGTTGTCTATGAATGCGGAATCTTCAATGGGAACGGGATCGGTGGGCGAAAAATCGGCACGCTTAGCGTACCCATTCTGGGACTTCGTACGCTGAAGCGGGTAAAGCGTACCGCTGGCGCCGCCACTGACCTCGATGTGATATCTTTTACATCGTGTACTCGCGCGAGATTGATCAGAACTTCACAGGAACACCGCCAGCAGGAGCAACAAGCTCCACATCCTGTGGCCACTGCGGAATGCAAAGCCATACCGGAAAATTCCCGATGGTCTCCCCGGACAGAATAACTTGATCAGAATGGATGCTCTTGGCTCGAGTGGTCCCGCTCCCGGCGACCCGAAGAATTGTGATGATTTCAGCCATGGCTTTTCTCTGGAGCCACCATCACTTGCCGTCATCATTGTTTTCTGAGCCCCGCATCCCGCTACAGGGTTTCGCCCCCTGCCCTTTTCTGGCTCTCGGCGTAAAATCAGACGGGAAAGAAAGCGGAAGGAGATTTTGATCCTCGACACTTATTGTTAGTTGGAAACCACAGCAAGTAAATACTAGCGCGATACCTTGTTATGCCGAGGCACCGCTCGCGGTCCGACGCTCCTCGTCCCGAACATCTTAACTTTCACCCTCCATCAGAAGTGTGAACCGCGGCTTCGGTATAGACCCACATCGGACTATGAGTTGATGCGAGTAGAGAAACGCGCATTACTCTCCGGGTTCTCGAGACAACCTGAAGAAGGAGCTTCGAAATCTCAGTTACTACCCACATCCGCGTCCCCGACAGTCCCCACGGGGTCGATGTTGGCGAACCCCCTTTGACGTCTCGATGCTATGAAGCATGCACGCTTAGAAACGTCCAAAATTTCCTGGTGATTCCACACCGTTCGCGCAGGCGGAGGTGTCGCACAAAGTCTAGTAGAACACAGTGAGGCCGTTCGTGGGGTGCTCCTCCGCAAGTGAGCCACAAGCCTTTGGCAAAGGGCTCTCCCTGTGTCGTCTCATCCTCGATAAGATAAAGCTGCGAGTCGAGTTTCTCTCGATCGAAACTCGATCCAAGATTGCCAACACGAGATGCCGAGGTAGAATCACATAGCCTAATCTCGCGACGAAAATCTCGTCTCTCACGGATGCACTTGTTCAGAGCCAGCTGATGTAGATAGCCAGGTCCATCAACAACTCGTACACATCAGTCGTTTTGAATGCGGAGTTCTTCCGAGTCGTGCGTCTTGACATCAGAAAATGTTTCATTCTAGTTTTGCGAGGCTGAAACCGCTCGAAATGAGGAAACTGTGCAGTGCCCTTCTCGTGTTACTTCACTTGAGCCGCTGTTCGACGTCGAGCTCTCCGCAAGATCCGACGGAACGGTATGAACAGGCCGATCCGATGGACCTCGTGATTTCCACCGAAGGAATCATAAAAGATCAAGGTCTGCAGCCGACATCGGTCATGCTCTTGGACCTAGGAAGCATTCTGACGCAGGGAAGTTTCCGAACGGAGGCTTCCTTTCTCTCGTTGCGAATCACTGATCGGCGTTGGCGCCGGCGTCGCCCACTGGGCAAATTCGCTAATACTGAACTCTTGCAAGCCCTCGCCGCGCCCCAGATGATCGTGGTCATCTTGTCACAAACTGGAAGTTCCAAATTCCCTGGGTTCTACAGGGGAGATTTCACGCAGAACATCCGCCATAAGATCATGTTCCTCGTGTTGACTGTAACCGATGAGCAACTTGCAACGAAGCGTGGGAACCGATTTTCTCCGGAGTTTTTCAGGCCTTCCACAATCACTTGGTTGGGGAGAAGACTGTGGCGCTCCGAATGTTTTGAAAACCGTGAAAATCTCTTCTTGGAGCCAACGCCGAAATCTGTCGACGCGTGTGACCTGAAGCCAACTCCGTGTCATCTCGAGCGCATCGGCGAGGAGATCGCCTGGCACCCCACCCTTCCGATTTTGGGATATTATGCGCAAATCAGGTGCAACACCAGCCGAGTGATTTGCCACTACGAAGTTGGGTCGAAATCAAGTACAGAGGCGGATTTCATATTCTTGGTCGGATCCCCCCTCAGCTTGAGGGGCTCAATTCCCGATTGTTATTGCCTCATACCCTTAGCCTCAGTTGATGTGACGGCACTCGCGAAGCCTTTCGAGAAGGAGGTCTGGTGTTTGGTTCTAGCGGAACTTGTACTTCTGAGCGTCTTGTGGTCTGTGATTGTGCGGAAATCGGCCCTGACCTTCTTGAGCGAGGTTTCGCTCAGCGCTATTACCGTTCGGGAGGTGAAACACTCTCCGACAAGTTACTCTGGTACTTTGATTGGTTGCGTGGCGCTCGCATTCATTTTCCTGATCGGGCAGCTTTACTCGAACACCGTGATGTCATCTTTCTTGGATCCGACGGCCAGGATACCCGATAAGTTGTTTCTGACGAAGTGTCGAATGAACCCTGTCTGCTGGAAGGAAGAGAATGTGAATCGATTCTTCGACGTCTCAGCCGTTTGCGACCCTCCGATTTCCATGCGGAACGCCGTGAAAAATCCGTTACAGAAGTTCCCATATGCCAAAACTCAGTCAGAGACGCGAGATACATTCGTGTTCGCTGTGGCTTGGCGACCAGTCTCAGCCCCGATTCAACAGTTTTCTCTGGTCGCAGCCCAGACCAGCAGAATTATCGATCGTATCATTCAACACGGTGTAGTTTCGGCTTCGAGGATGGACATTTTCGAGTCGAAATCGTACCTGCAGTATCGACTCAGAGAAAGGAAGACGAAGAAATCGGGCCGGTCATTCACCACGGGTCTCGTTGCGATTATGACGAGGCTGAACACTACCAAAGTCGCAGCTAAGTACGTGTCGTTCGACACAACGAGGGATACATTTGACTTGAGCAGTTTCTTGAAACTTCAGCCCCTGATCGAACTCAGCATCCAGTTCTCCATTGTAGCTTTCGGTATAGAGGTATGCTACGCTTATAAATACGACATCTCCGCGAATATGAGGTTTGCGTTCGAGTTTATTTGGGCTTTGTTCTCGGCTTGCTGTGGGCAGGGTCAACGTCTGTGGATGTTCCTACTTCGAGTTTGGGTCGCCGCAGCCAGGGGATCGCACAGTGCAGCTCCATCGGAGGATTGATGCGGACAGATTCCGATATAATCGACTGGATGTGAAATAAACTTCCGGATTTTGCTTGGAATGTAGTTCCTTATTCATCAACTGCTCGAAATCCTGCAAGACATGGAGGATCAGGTGTTAAATGAATTTCTCTTAGGAGTGCCAGAGTTCTTGATAACTCTATCTCTCTCTCTGTTTCTCGAATTTTTTTCTCCTCTGTCGGGCTGTGTTATCTGAGTGTATGCGTCGAGCTTGTCGAATGGGGTGAGCATACAAAGATTAACGTCGCCAGCCAGAATACACTCTGCGACCGCCTTCGGCTCGCTAATAGGTCGCTCGTGATGAAGGTATCAAAGTTTGAGACTGAGGGGCTGGGCGGGCGATATATTGCCGCAAGGCGCACTTTGATTTTACCGACCATTAGCTCCGCCAGGACCAGATCACAGGCGTTTGTTTTCATCCTGACTTTCACCGAGGGGAATTCATCTTTCACGAATATTGCTACACCTCCCGACCGGTAAGAATCATTCGATGTGGAGTGCCCTTTGTTACCTCTCACACAGTGAGATGAGTTGCTCCGAGTGTGTGATTCTGTTAGGATAAGCACATCAGTATTAGCTCTGAGAAGCGTACTGCGTACTGGCATAGAGATCGAAGTTTTTGCGAGCGCTTCTCACATTAATTACATGTTTATTTAGGTAACGTTGTTTCGGATCAGCGATTTCCCCCTCAGGAAAACTGGATATACCATTCACCGATATGGTATGGGATATTTCCGATCCAACCGACACCTTTACATGAGTTAAAGCTGATTTGTGGTGGGAAAGTGGTTTACATTCCTTGGTGGAATGTTGGCGAACCGGGTCTGCCTGCATGCGTCATGTGGCTTCCGTCGAGATAGGAGATCGTATGTGTAGACCAGTGGTTCTCAAACTTTTCTGTTCCGCGCATCCCCGCGGAAGGTTTGTGTCGTCTCACGCACCCCCGCCTAGGATGTATCCCAATCCTCCGAGTGAGGAGGTTTTTGCTCGTTGAAGTGATGATACAATACCGGACATGAACAACGGCCGCGCATCCATTCCAGACTCTGACAAGTCTCCAGGATAACTTGAGGCAAATCGATCTCATGTGATGACGATGAAATGGTTATCGCCATTGATGCCATCGAAATTTTGGGGGAACACTGACGTATTGACACGTTTAGAGCTCCAAACGGTGCTACAGCGACAACTTTGTTAGCCAGACGTCGAAAGTCAGATGCAACCAAGCAGAATCTCCGCATTGCGCGATGCTGCCTATCGCACCGAAATTCGCCGCGCACCCCCGGGAATAGCGGCACGCGCCCCAGGCTGGGAATCTCGCTGGTGTAGACGGATGTCGACTGGAGCACTGAGTTTGGGATTTACTTCAAGCCCCCGGCCTCCGCGGGAGGTTCTGGAACGCGCTCTGAGAGGGGCTGGGCACAGATTGAGCGTCAGCAGTAGAAACTGGCTGTCGGTCGATAGAAGCCGCCGCCGCAGCAGTAGACGAACGTCGAAGCCAGTTGTGAAGCGCACAACAGGTCTTGACGACTTGCTCTGTTGTCTCGACAGCTGAAGGAATAGGTTTTTCGAAAATACGAGAACGAGACACGAGAACGCTGAACGCGTTTTCCACTACGCGACGCGCCCTCGAGTGTCGATAGTTGAAAATCCGCTGTTTTTGGTTGAGAGGACCGCACCTGGGGTACGGTTTCAGAAGATTGGTCCGAAGGGGGAACGCGTCATCACCCAAGAAAAGTCCGCGTGGAGGCACTCGGAGCGGATTATGGTTGAGAGCAATTTCGAGAGACTATTTGGAGAGCACACAGGCGTCGTTCGCTCTTCCGTTAGTTCCCACATCGATATAGAGGAAATTATAGTGAGCATCGACGATGGTAAATAGGATCGAGCTGAAGGTCTTCTTGTAGTTGTAGAAATGGGAGCCGCTATGGGCGGGGCAGCGGATCGTCACATGTTTCCCATCCATGGCCCCGCAAGAGTTTGAAAATTGCCAAATCCTGTCGAAGTCCCGCATGACGACGTCCCATTGAGCTTCTGTGTTCGGTACCTGTGACAACAAACGGTACGTAATAGCTTTACGTTCTCTTGCAGTGCTTCGACAGCTCAACGCGAGCTGATGGGACTTCTGAGCAACTGAGCGACGCCGAGGAGGAGAGTAGGCCGGCGGCGCCCCAGCAAGCATCCACAAGCCGACAGTCACAGGACCCTCAACCACCCCGCAAGCGTCCGAAAAAACGCTGTTACGCCCTCTCCGGAGACGACTTGCACGCTGCGATGTCGCAGCTAGAAACCATCAAGGAGGCGACGGCGGGCGAACGGCCTTTAGAATTCGACATTTTTGGGGACAGCGTTTCGGCGCAACTGCAGGAGATGCCGCTTGCAAGAGCACTGAGGTGCCAGCGGCGAATCCAAAGCTTCCTGACCGCTCAACGACTTGATATCCTGCGAGCAGCGAACGTCGACACCTACTACGGCTCCCCGGCAGTCCCCACCTCAATCCCCTCCGATTCCGAGGGGGATGGCGTTCTTCTGAATACCGCCGAGTACACTCTGCTCTTACATTTGTCGATGTTACGTCGATCCATCCCTGAGTAAACTTCCTCTCACCTGGATGCACTCCGTTAACGCGTTGTAGATTGCTTTGACGAAGACCGGGAAAAATACTGAGAAGCTGTTCCTCAGTACCCGGTACAATGCGCTGAGGGTTGCCATGTTGTCCCCGGTAGCCAGATAACGCAAGCTAATTGCCAGTTTAGTGCGAGCGGGCAGCGCCCTGCGAAACCAGGTGTCCTGTTTTTGAATTTCCGGTCGCACTCTTTCTAGGAGCTCCAAGAACTGTGCCTCTGTCATCCTCAGATGGTTTTCAAAATCTTCCGGCGTGCTTTCTGCCCACTCTTTCAACAGGGCTGCGGCCGCCCCCTGCTCAGCTCGCTCGCGAATCCAGGGCTTCACCCACCAACGGCGAGGACGACGACTCCTGGCTTCGAGCTCTCTGCTGAGTTCCCGGAGCAGGGCTCGTGAGAGGATGTGGACCCTTGCTCGTGCGAGCTTCTTGTTCCTCCGTGAGCGACTCATTCTGTCCCAGTGAGACGGTATCCCTAGCGTTCCACTCGAAGCACGACGAGATTAGAACGAGCTCCAACGAGCTTCTACTCTCTGACTTCCGCGTTCTTACCGCTCCGACCGTTACCGTTCTAGCGCGTTCAACGGAATTGACCACCCGTGCCATGGTTGATCCACGCGATGGATCAACGGAATTGAAACAGTGTGAATGCGGCTTTAACCAGATTATTCCACCATATCGATCCGGAATGCCCAGATGAGCCGTGTCCTTCTGTGCACCATTACGTCAACCTCCGGAAATTTCAGCCGACGCGAGGTTCGCCTACGCAGCATCGAATGGCATGAGGGAGAACGAACGAGGAGAGCCAAAATAGCAGTTGTCTGGATAAGAACCCAGCAGAGTATTTCTTCGTCGCTCCTTGAGTCAAGCATTCATGCCTTGGCAAAATACGGGATGCCTGTGCTGTGCTCATAGTCGAGAGAGTGAAGTTTATAAAAAATTCGATAATGTTCTGCGTACCTCTGAATTCCGGATGAGGCACGGCGGCGATCGAAAGTCATTCCAGAAAAGGTCACACTCATGTCGAGATGGTATCTCCTTCCTTCATATTTTTCTTCGAATTTTAAATCGCTCTCAGAAAGACGCTATAAAGTCCGTGCTGATGTAGACGGCTAAAATGCACAAAGATTCTTTTTTGTTCGAGATTAATTCACAGAAAATACGGCTCTCATTCATGCCTCGAGACGCGCCGATCCCACTTGAACAAGACCTTCAAAAACAAGATGTAGGAACTCCGAGCAACCCGTAGCGCCGTAGCTCTGAAAGGCATGCCTTCTTCAAGTCCCTTTTTAAGAGAAGATCTGTGCATCAAAGTTTGTGGAAGTTGTGATAAGATTTCCAACGCCTCGGCATCTCAAATCGAGCTCGTAGACGATCGAAACCCATTTCAGGATTGTTGACTTTGGTGGTGAGATTGACACCCTTCTATTCTGCGTCGCAGGTCGAAACTCTCACTGAAAGCCTGGAAAAGACCCTCGCTGATGTTGACGGCTTAGAATTAGCCTTCCAAGCCCCCGTGAACAGAAATCATCCTAAGTGTGCGATTCGTCCACGTCGCTGTCCTTGACGCCGTAAGTAACCTGAATTTAGTACGACGTTGCCGACGGGGCTTCAAAGATACGAATAATCTTTGTGGTGCGCTCCTCGTGTTGCTCGCATTGAACCTCCGATCAAGGTCAGGCTCGTCGTCCGATCTGTCGAAACAATATGGGGGAGCTTATTCCGAGTCGTGCGTCGTGACATCGGAATATTCTTCATTCCAGTTTCGCGAGCCTTAGACAGCTCGAAATGAAAAAGCTGTGCAGTGCCTTCCTCGTGCTACTTCAATGGAGCCGCGGTTCGACGTCGGGCTCTTCGCGAAGTTTGACAGTAAGGTATGAAGAGGCCGATCCGATGGACGTCGTGATTTCGACCGAAGGAATCCTAAGAGATCAAGGTCTACAGCCCACATCCATCATGATCTTGGACCTCGGAAGCATACTGACGCAAGGGAGTTTCCGAACGGAAGCGTCCTTTCTCTCGTTGCGAACCACCGACCGGCGCCTCTACAGTCACTCACTGGGCCAGATCGCGCATACTGAACTCTCGGAAGCTCTCGCCGCGCCCCAAATGATCGTGGTGGTGTTGTCACGAGCTGAAGCTCTCAAATTCCCTAGGTTCTTTTACGGCGACTTTACCAAGAATATCCGTCACAAGTTCGCGTTCCTCGTGTTGACGATGACCGAAGAGCAACTCACAACGAGGAGTAGAAACCCATTTTCCTTGGAGCTGCTCAGGTTTTCCACAATCATCTGGGTGGGGAAAACACTGTGGCGCTCTGAATGTTCCGAAAACCGCGAAAATCTCTTCTTGGAGCCCACGCCGAAGCCTATCAGCGCGTGTGACCTCAAGCCAACTTCGTGTCATCTCGAACGCATCCGCGACAGCAGGGTGAGTCTAGTCGCGTCCAGCATCTTCGGATACGATGCGCGAATCAGGTGCAACACCAGCCGAGTTCTTTGCCGTTACGAAGTTTGGTCGAAACGGAGTCAAGATCCGGATTTCATTTTCTACGTCAGATCCTCCCTCACCTTGAGAGACTCGATTCCCGATTGTTATTCCCTCATACCCTTGGCCTCAGTTGATGTCACAGCACTCGTGAAGCCTTTCGAGAAGAAAGTCTGGTGTTTGGTTCTAGCAGAACTCGTACTTCTGAGCGTCGCATGGTCCGTGATTGTGCGGAAACCGGTTCTGAACTTCTCAATTGAGATTTCGCTCAGCACAATTACCGTTCGAGAAGTGAAACACACTCCGGTAAGCTACTCCGGTACACTGATTGGTTGCGTGGCGCTAGCTTTCATTTTCTTGATCGGGCAGCTTTACTCGAACACCGTGATGTCATCTTTCTTGGATCCGACGGCCGAGATATCCGATAAGTTGTTTTTGACCAAGTGTCAAATGAACCCAGTGTGTTGGAACAAGGACAATGTCGAACGTTTCTTCCAACACTCAGCCGTTTGCGACCTCCCGATTCCCATGCGGACCGCCGTAAGGAGTCCACTACAGAAGTTCCCGTATGCCAAAAGTCAGTCAGAGACGCGGAATACATTCGTGTTCGGCGTGGCCCGAACACCTGGCCTAGATCCTGTTCAACAGTTCTCCCTGATCGCAACCCAGACCCCCAGAATTATCGATCGGATCATTCAACACGGTGTAGTCTCGGCTTCAAGGATGGACATTCTCGTGTTGCAATCGTATACGAAGAATCGACTCAGAGAGAGGAAGACGAAAAAATCAAGCCGACCATTCACCACGGGTCTCATTGCGGTTCTTACGGAGCTTAGCACAACCAAAGCGGCAGCCAAGTTCGTGTCGTTCGACACGACGAGGGATACATTTGACTTGGCTAGTTTCTTGTCACTACAACCCCTGATCGAACTGTGCATCCAGTTCTCCCTTGTAGCTTCCGGTACAGAGGCATGCTACGCTTATAAATACGAAATCTTCGCAAATATGAGGTTCGTGTTCGAGTTTCTTCGGGCTTTGTTCTCGGCTAGCTGTAGGAAGGGCCAACATCTGTGGATATTCCTACGTCGAGTATGGGTCGCCAAGGCCAGGGGGTCTCACGGTGTAGCTTCATCGAAGAATTGATGCAGACAGAGTTCGATGTAATGAACTGGATGTGAAATAAACTCTCGGATTTCGCTCGGGTTGCAGCTCCTCATTCAATCAATGTTCATCAACTGCTCAAAGTTATGCAAAACATGGAGGATCAGAAGTTATTGATCAGACCGATTTTTAATAGAAGAACCAGACTTCCAGATAACGCTGTAAGGATCTATGACGGACAACACCTTCTTTCTAGAGAGTCATGTACAAGACTGTTTGTTTATTTACTACCAGACGTCAGGTGTCCGCGCTTCGCGCGGACACACAACCCTGGATCGAATGAACGGTGCGTTGCTGTGGTTCTCCTGTTTAAGAAGACGTAGGTGGACGAACGGAAATAACGGGAATGAGGGTTTCGTCAATGAGGGTTCCGGAAGCGCAACTCTGCTTCTCCAACTGACGGCGCCGGCGCCGCGGCGAAAGCACACACGGACCACCGAGCTCTCCAAACGAAGCGCGGCAGTCATGACAACAATCGCCGGATGCTTCGTCATGACTAAGCTCACAGGTCAACACGGCTCGGGCGCGAATCGACAGGACTCCAGATGTGCACGATGATGCGATCACTGCCTCCATAACGGGGTCCCAAACGGCCGAATTAAGGCCGACGGACGAAGCAACACCAATAAACACCTGAAGCTGCTGGGGCGGACGCAGTCAGTGGGAACCAAAGCTGAACCGCGCAGCTTCTCGACGATGCGACAGTGGAGATGGACGACGTACATAGGTGGAAACAAAACTGACAAGGAGAGGTCCCTAATGTGAACACTCCGATTTCGCTGAAACTTACTGAGCGTGAAGTTCATGATCTACTCATGAAAACCCTATCGGGATTTTGTACGGAAATGCGCGGATCAGGAGATATGACCATTTGAATATTGCGTGCTCCGTAGAGGGTGGCGCGGTTTCATCCCCACACTACTGCGCGTCAGAGCAGCTCACCAGAATCTTAAGGCTGAGTCGAGGTTCGTCGGATATGATGTTCGCAACAGGGCATTTCAAGCTCAAGAGACATGGTAGATATCTCAATGAGTTCCCGCATCGATCCGACTTGGATCGAATTTGGGAATCTTAATTTATATTCGAAACTGTGCCGTATTCGATTTTATAGTCGTGTACCTACACATATGGTAACTCATCGAGATGATCCAGGTGCTGGATGATAATGAATGGGCTCGAATAAACAAGTGAAGCATAGGAATTCGAGACAGTAAGCGCACTTTAGGAGAGGAAACTTCCCGTGAGCTTCACACGTCGCTGACGAAGTGTTCAATGGCTCTAGGAGAATTTGTGTCAAATTCTCAAAGGAGTCGACCTTTTCTCGAACCGCGTAGCCGGATTTCTGCCATGCGTAAACCCACATTGGCTTGAATCGCAAATGCTGCACTTGATTGTAACAAACACAATGGAGCTTCATGATGTAAAAACGATTCTCTGGCTTCGCTGAGGACTCATCAGCGAAGTATTCATCTCTACAGGCCTCCGTCAAATTTTTGACCAATATCTTATATTGGCGGAAGAAATATACATCCAGAGGCTGGATGAACTTTGTGCTCTGTTTCGGAAGATACTGTACAGATACGTTTTCGGCGACCAAATCGGCATTGGGACCTTGGCCCGTCCAAGCATCGAGGAGGAGAATACTTCGACTGGGGCAGTCGACCAAAAATACTTCATTGAACCAATGCCTGACTATTGCCGAAGTAAATTTGCCGGAGCGGCTTGAAGAGACGGCCACGTTCGGGCAAGTTTTCAGAACATCCTTTACCATCTCGGAGACCCTCGGACCAAAGCTATCGGACGGCTCACGGAATACTATGAAAATCTTCCCTCCCATCTGCCCGCTTTTTGAGAAATGAACCTGCACGGAGTAAGAGTGAGAAATTGCGTTCATCGAAACGCTCCTCACTTCAACAATCTTGTCACCCTGGAATGTCAAAGTTCGAGACCGCATGGGCTCGTACTCGAAGCGGCTCTGGTCAGCGTTCCAGAGACAGCTATCGGGCAACTCCGCTGCCTCCATGGATTCGTTCAAATCGTGCACGAAAACCATGGCATTTTGTATGACCTCTTCCTCGTTCTGGATCTCGCGTCGGCCAACGATTCTAGTGATTCGACGGGACGAAATCCGCAGGTCGCTTCTGACGGTCTTCAGGAATTTCGCACTCATCAGAGATTTTTTCGTCTGCTGGATCTCAACCGCCTCCCTTATCCATCGCCGTAAATGCGCTCGAGTAACTTGGAAGTACTCGCGCCTTGCCTGAGAGCGACATACGTAACCGACTCACTCCAAGTTTTGTCAATGGTCCCAGCTGAGGAAACGTATCGTGTGCGAATCGTCGGAATCTTACCCTTCTGAAATTGGATCGAACATACTCCCGGACCTGCTTATATTTAACATGCTCGCTGGTTCCGTCGGCGTGATGAGACCGTATCAAGTGGAGATCCGTTCGAGAGATGCGAAATTCTCTGAGGGCTCTCGACTCGCCCTTGGTCCGATAACAGTCGAGTATCCGTTGGAGTCTCGCTCCTGTGAATCTATCACATATGCGCCTCCACTGTTTTCCTTCGTTTTTAATTTCGTAATTCGCGGTTGCCTCATCATCGGCTACGTCTTCGATCGGAGTGGGGTCTACTGTGTTGAGCTCTGAAGGCTCACCGAGGGAGACAGACGAATTACCGTTGCCAAGTTCATCCAGCGGCTGGACGGTTATTTCAATCGCATCGTCAGTACCACCAATGCTGGACTCATCGGAACCGTAGAAAAGCTCTTCAACCTCCTCGACCCAGAATCTTCCCGAAGCGCAAGCGTGGAGGATTTTCTCAATCTCGCTACAGCACTGGACTTCATCCGGATCGAGCGCCCGTTGACTATTCCCGTAACGCTGAACAAGGAAACCGAGGATTGCACTTTTCGAATCGCCCATCAGGAGAATCACTGGCCACAAGCGAACCGAAATGCCTCAAGGGTGATTCTCCGTTGATTGGTGATCGATGACACCTTAAGGAAGGAGTCGGTACCAGTTCAAGGAATGTCGATTCAGGACAACATATGCGGAGGTGAACTCTCTCAAACAAGACTCTCTTTGTTTTGGATTGCTATCTGTAAGTCGACGGCTCGTGCGAGAATTTCGTTTACGTGCTCGTGTGCGGAACGTGCTCTGATTGTCACGTCCATCCGTGTCAGAGTCTCTCCCCAGCTAACGTCAAGTTGACGCTGCATCGATGCTTCAAACGGGGCAATTATTCTTCATCAGCATCGAGTCTCCCAGCCTCCCTTCTCGCTAATGTGGAATATCTCTGGGATCAGTCATTGCGGTTGCCTCCCATGAGTTCATCCCTATTTATTCGGCCATCTATCGGCCTAATCCGAGTTCTGTTTCAGATATCATTCCTATAATTTCAGCATGCTCTTGATGATCCCAATTTTCGAACACATCAACTTCTTTCTCTTTTTTTCTCACTCCCTGGAAAAACTTGGGTAAGACGATCGATGTGATTTTGTGTTCGAGTTCCTCTGCATCCACTGGCAACTTGTCATCGCGAAGGTCATGCACCACACACCATTCAGTCACCAGACTCTGTCGTGCTGCTTTAGCGCGCTCAGCTCAATTGAGCGGGGTTGAAACCGCGCCACCCTCTACGGAGCACGCAATATTCAAATGGTCATATCTCCTGATCCGCGCATTTCCGTACAAAATCCCGATAGGGTTTTCATGAGTAGATCATGAACTTCACGCTCAGTAAGTTTCAGCGAAATTGGAGTGTTCACATTAGGGACCTCTCCTTGTGAGAGTATCTCTGCTGTACACTGTGTTCCAAGGATTCTCACCGTTGGAATCCACAGTCTGGGGCTCCTGTTCATCTGCTGCCATCGTTGTTCCCGCGTCGGAGGACACATCAGCACTGTTCAGATCAGTAGTTCCTGCATCCTGTATCACCTCAGTGTGCATAGTATCGCAGATGCTCACAATCGTCTTCGGAGTGGGCTGAATGTCACGAGCGTTTTCCGTAGTCTTCGGAACAGCATTCGGGCCGAGCTCGGGGACAGCGCGCCTCAGTGTTTCACCGGGAATCTGTTGCAGTTCTCGATTTTGTTAGCCGCCAGAACCGACGCGAGGCGTCTCTGGCCACCCGGCTCCCGTTGCCGAGTGTTCATGACCAGCTCTTGTAAACAATCCTCTTGTTGACAACAGCAGGTATCAACAGAGCGTGTACCGCGATCGGAGTAGAAGCCTCGCTCCGCCCACGGAAACCAGCGGTCGCCGAGGAAAACCCAGCAACAGCTATGTTATGGGACGTATGTAGACGCCCTCGACGGCAAGCTACCCAAGGATACCGAAATTTCGTTTCAGTCCTCCGATAGCAGTCTATTGAACTCTGACACTAAGATGCCATCTTTACAATACCTGAGAAGGTTGTTAATTATTGGCCTTCGAACCCGAATCTTGGATGCTGATCATCAGAAACAGGTGTGACGGAGCAACAACCCTGTCTGGTGAATGAGGGGAAATGAACGGAGAGATTTCCCGAACCGTGGGCGGCCGCCTCGATCAATAGAAGTCGCATCGTTTGAGGAGAGGACGAGCCGGTTTGCTTGAAGTCAACGAAATCTTTAACGAAATCGTCATATTGGATCACTGAAATTCGGTGCTTCCGATTTCACGACATTAGGCCAGAGCGCATGCTTGGGGGCTCGTAAAAATGTGTATGATTGTATGGATCCGACCACTCTCTTCAGGAATCTTGGAGGATCTTGAATATTCCAGAGCGAATGATCTTAGGTCTTCGATGTCGTCGTGGTCGCATCCCTTGGTACTTCTCCCCGGGTCTCTCACAGAAAAAGCCGCATTCGAGACGCGCCTTTCCGTGTATCTATCCTCGAGAATTAGTTCGAGGTTTTGCTCGCCGAAGCTCGTTCACGGATGAATTGGTGGGCAAATCGTAACTCTTCAACAGATTTTCACAGATGAAGAAGAAAAGATAACTCTCGAGTCAAGCTTCCAACGGCTTGCCCTGACGCAATAACCTTGTTGCGTGTAGGGCAAATGACGGATGAGTCTTACTCGGGCCGACCTACGCGATCATGAATTCGTTGGGTCGATCCAATGACTTTTAATCTCGGATCCAAAGATCCAGGGGTGATAGAATCAGAACGAGATGAAAGAAAGGTCGTGGGATCGACCCGGTGACAACGTTATCGTGTCGTCCGTCTGGAAATAAGCAACCTACGCGTTTGGGAAAATTCCGAAGCGGGCTTCCCTAGAGATCACAGGAGGTCCGGGCGGCTGAATCTGGGGGTTTTCGTATTGGCTGTCATTTTCCGAACATGAGACAGAATCGCTGCTCCAGAGCAAGCTTTTTGTGGCTGGGGCTGAAGGCTATCTTTTCCGTTTCTAATCTATGAAATTCGTGGAAAAGTTACGATTTCCCGATCAATACATTTTTTTTTGTTCATGAAGAGGAGAAAAGTCAACTCTGACGAGCTCTATAGATCATCATTTCGAACAAATTTTCGGAGATAGGAACAGAAAGAGATGCGCCTGCCGAAGAGCCGTCCATCGGAAGAAAGATCGTTCTGAAAATGCCAAAATGCAGTCAAAAATACGAAGGCCACCAAAATATCGCAGCTCGAACTAAACATTCTATCGAGGTGGGAGGAAAACCTGCGCTCGCTTGTCCATGGGTCATCGGCTCTTGTTTGCATCGGAGCCAAGTGAATTTTCGAGGCGGAGACTTGCTACGATGGGTAAGGAGTTTCACATCGTCGTCACACAATCGGGACGTTCGTAGATAAAACGGCAAACACAGAAAGTTCCCTCGGCTATCTTCCAATGCTCTCTGGACTACTGCTACTCTTGGTAGAGAGGAAGTCCAAGTCATTTATTGTATCCAATGTAGTTGCTTATATAATGAAGTCAAGTGAGGGAAAAACGTACGTGAGGCACCGAAGGAGCCTCACGCTAAGCGTCATAGATAGTGCAGCAAGTAAGACAAGTCAGAGGCGAACGGGACACCCTCTTTCAACAGATATTCGAAGACTCCATCGGAAGAACTGAGAATGATCCGTGAGTATCAAGGATAAAGACTCCAAATAATCCTAAGGCATTGTAGCTTTGCCAGAGACTTTCAGAGAGTGGGATACTTCACTCGCGTGATTGAGAGTAACAGTATCGGGCCGACGGCAGACAACCTAGATGCGATTCGCCACATCGGGACGTCAGTAACTAGGCAAGATGTCCGTCAGTCCTACCACAAATAGGTCGAGCGCGTGCGGGCAATTGTAGCCGCTACACAGCTTGTTGGAAGAGAGACAGCTCTAAGGATTGTGGAGAGTTACGAAGTGTGAAAAATTACCAATGCCAATACTGAGAATCGACGAATAGAACCAACCAGCTGTCATCTATAGCTGTTCAGTGGAAGTTGCGCCACAATTTCGTGCTGCCACAATTCGAATTATGACTCAGCCGCTATTAGTTACATGAAGCTCTCTTAATTCGATAGCTGTCGGGAGACGCATATCCTGCCGTTGGGCTCTCGAGGTTCGAGTCACGAAATGACGATCCGATAGCGTTGCAAGATTGGCTCTTTACTTTTTCCCAACCGTCTCCGAATTTTCAGTTTGGAACAAATCAGATCCATCCGTGCTGCTTTCGATTCATCTTCCCTCTTTGTCCCATATGCACCAATTGACGCGCGAATTCATCCTGTTTTCAGAATCTGCGACGAATAAGAAAGAGGCTGAATCCAACGTGCAGCCCCCCAGACTTCGGAGGAGGCCGCTTTTGAAGTGTTTCCGGTGAAACAGTTTCGATTTTGGAATGAACTACCCTAGAAAGGAGTTTGTACAACGAAATCGTAAGGGTCTAACGAGGAGGGTTTGTGACCGGGACAGTGGCGGGCCAAAGGGGGGGCGGTAGGGACGGTCCGCTTCGGGCGTCACTGCTCTAGAAACGGCATTCGGAAGAAATGACATCAATCTAGTCGAAATGTCAGAGAGACTTGACATACACGATTTTAGAATTTTACGAAAGATTATATGCAGTCTCCCCGAAGTGAGAGACTCTATGTTCACTCAAGTCACAGCTTCAACCCGCCGCCAAGGCCAACTCAAAACGAAATTCATCCCTAGCAAAGAGCTGGTAAATAACTTGTTTGCGTTCAGGAGCGTCAGGCCCAACCGTGATAATCTATACCCTTCATGTCAATAAAGGGATCCTAAAGTGCGGTGCAGCTGATTACGACACCCCCCGATTTTCACGAAATCTAAGAATCTCGAGGCAATAGGGCAGTCGGAGGTGGCTGACAAGATGGAGAACGATAACTAACTCAGGAAACTACTATTGGCGGCGCCTTTATTCTAAATGTCGGAATTTGAGCCGAATTTCCATGAAATCAGGCTGGTGCACACGATTACGACACCCCTCAATATCCCCCCGAATCTCGCTCTACTGTACCAGAAAAGCGCGCGTTTCCCAGAGGACGTGAGTTCTCGGTAATCTGTGAGCCTCCCAGAACGCGCGATTAGATGGAAAACGCGGCGTTTCATGCTCTCGATGAGATTTCCGAGGATTTTTGACTCCACGCTGAGCCAAGCGCTCCCAATTGCTTCTTCCAGTTGCTCAACGGTGTCATAACGCTTGTTCTCAGCGTACACGCGGCGCACCATGATTGCCCACAGGTTCTCCATGGGATTCAGGTCAGGAGAACACGCGGGCCAATCCAAAACAGTGATGTTCTCTGCGCGAAACCAGGCTGACGTCTCGCTGCTCGTATGGATTCGCGCGTTATCCTGCTGGAATGTCCAGTCGTAGTCTACGAAATGGGCCAGAAAAGGTGTCAGACCTTTTCCCAAGATCGTGATGTGAACGGCGCTCTTCATCTTACTTGAGACGAGCTGCAGTTCCAGCTTCCCCGCCCGGCTGAACGCACCCTATACCATAACGGAACCCCCACCGAAGTTCCGCTTGGAAAAAACGACGGGTTCTTTCCGCAGATCTCTCCAATAGCTCGCATAGCCATCCGGTCCGTCTAAGTTGAACTTCTTTTCATCGGAAAAGATGACCTAGGAAGAGAATATTGACTTAGAAGACCGCCGGGACGCTCTGGCTCAATTCGTGCGCACCTCTCCAAAGCAGACGTACCGTTCTCCAGTCTCTATCCATGTTTTCTCCCCCAAATGTCACTCTGGCCTCGATGTGTTCTTTCTTGAGGCGCGGAACAGTCTGCATCCCAGCTCTTTCTAGCACCGGGCAAGCCGAAATCGCGCGCCAAACAATCCATCTTGACACCTTGAGATCCAGGAGTCCCGCCAACTTCTGGCAACTACGGCTACTGTTGGCAGCAGCGATCACTATCCGAAGTCGATCCCGTTCCGACAACTTTGATTTCTGTTTTCCTCTCCGCTTCGACCCATAAGCTCGCGGATCTTGCAAGAAAGCACGCACCACACACCTTGTCCTACCGATTTTGCCTGCAATGGTTTTCAGACTCAAACCAACTTCGCTTAACGCACTTATTTTGTGTTGTTCTTCACTCGTTAGGGTTGTGCCGCGTCCCATCGTGTTCGATCCGCTGCGCGAGAGACTGTCGCTTCGTTCACGTCGATGGAATGAAACGCGCTCATGTCATTCCTCTGTTTTTCTCATGGGTGTCGTAATTCCATGTCGTCGGGTTCCATCGTTCACCGAGGGCACAGAGCGATTGTGATCCGGTAGGCGGCTAGACGGTCTTTAAAGAAAAAACAACACAGGAGAGGGTGGTCGTGAAACGGGTGCCCTCCCTCACTTGTTGTTTTCCGCTTGGCGGTTACGCACGCGTCTTCGCGCTGGCGACGAACATTTTCGGAATTTTCGGAATTTTTGGTTTCTGTTTTCAAGCTCTGGTGTGTGTGTCACCTCATCCCTAAGGTAAGTCGCTGCCCCTTTGTTTCAGGTTCTGTCAATTGACATGACCATATTTATCGAGCACTACCGCTCCACGTGCTCCGCACGTGCTCAATGACCGCCGCGCTCTGCGCGGGCCTGGTATACCTTCCGGCTGGTTTTATCCTGCCGATGCCCATTCTCCTTCGGAACTGGATGCCGAGCCTCTTCTTCTGGCTCGATGCCACGCACCCGCCGTGATGCCGAGCGGTTATAGACCTCTCACTCTTCATGACCTGCTATACGCTCATAAGCCTAACGGTACTCATCCCGTTTCGTGCGATTCGCAATCCCTTACACGCTTCCTCTTTTAGATGGACGACGTCTACAACGAAGAGGAGTTTCCCCTAGATGTTTCGGAGGAAGAACCGGAAATTCCTGCCGACGGGACTGATCCGAATGAGGCCACCGATCCCCAATCAGCCACCCTCCCCGCCATCTTTGAAGGCCTCCTCGACGATTCCCACGAGACGCCCGTAAAGTGAGCGAACCTACCGTACTCGAATCCTTCATCGGACTCACGTTTTCCTAACCTCTGACCGCCTCTGACAGCCAACGTCTGTCTCACGTCACTGTCTTTACAGCCCTGCTGTGGTCGCGGCTCTCCGCCGCCTCTTTGATATGAAAGACACGCAGAAGCTCTATGCTGACTTGAACCAAGCATATCCCGAGCCACGCGGACTCCGCTTCCTCAACCCGGAGCCGCTATACGACGTGGAGTCCCATCTCAAGGCGAACAAATCCTTCTTTGCGCTCAAGGCTGATGCGCTCCTAGTCAAGCTGGCTGAGCACAACGCCCTCCTCGCCCGTCCCTTGGCGGACGCCATGTCCTACCTCGCGGAATCCCGTGCCCCCCTCGACGCGAAAGTGATGGCGGAACGTCTGTCTGACCTCGCGAAAACGTTGATCCTCAGCTCCAAATTGAACGAGTCCGCGCGAGTTGAGCTCGCCTGCTATGCCTTCAAGGTGCCGATCTCCGCCGCCAAGACTGAACGCGGCGTGTCGCTCCTTGGTCCGAGTTTCGCCAAGAATGTCGACCGTCTCCGAAAGGACAAGAAAGTTCTTCTGGGCGACGACGCCTCCACGTCTGCGCCTCGCTTCCGTCCCTACGCCCGCCAAGGTCCGGACCGCGCACCACCCCGCCGCCTCTCGTGGCGCCAAAATCTCCGCCCCCCTGATTGGCAATACTCAACTCGCCAACCACCTCAGGGACAATCTCGCTCCGGCTCCACGCGCGACCCCCTCGCTACCAACACGGCCCCGAGTACCGCTCAACCTCAATCTACAGGTAATGCCTTCCCTTCTCTGGCAGCCTCATTGACCGCTTGGACTTCTATAACCTCTGATGCGTGGATACTGAGCACGGTACAAGGTTACCGGATTCCCTTCCTCTCCCCCCCCCTTCAGCTCCTTCCCCCCCACGCGATACGGTTCTCGACAGATGAAGCTCTCGTTATGGAGACTCTGATCGCAGACTTGCTCGCCAAAGGAGCCGTCCGGGTCATCCAGTCCCACCATGCCCGATTCCTCTCGAACCTTTTCTTGGTCGCCAAGAAAGGCTCTTCCAAGTTCCGCCCTGTGATCAACCTCAAACAGCTGAACGAATACATCCCCGACAACAAATTCAAATTAGAAGGATGGATGGAAATTAAGGAAGCAATATCTCCTGCTTGCTATTTCGCGCGAATTGACCTCCGCGACGCGTTCCTTTCCATTCCAATTCACGCTGACAGTCAACCCTTTCTCTCGTTCCGGTGGAACGACACAACGTATTGCTGGACACGCCTCCCTTTTGGCCTGAAAACCAGCCCGCGAGTATTTACTAAACTCCTGAAACCAGTGGTGGCCACACTTCGCCGCGAAGGAATCATATTAATCGTCTACCTTGACGACTTCTTATTACTCGCTTCCTCCCCCACCGTCCTCTCCACTCATGTCACCCGAACCACGACCCTTCTACAGTCGCTGGGTTATACCGTCAATTTTGACAAGTCGGACCTCCGTCCTACTCCTACGATCACCTTCCTGGGATACGTTCTCGATTCCACTACGATGCATCTATCTGTCCCGCTGGACAAACGCTCGCAAATCAAAGCCGACATCCTCGCTCTGCTCGCGACCCCACGGCTTACCTTGCGCTCCTTGTATCGGATCTTAGGGAAGCTGAACGCTCTCACCACGATCGTCCGCTCCCTCCGTTACCATTGTTCATCGCTCGCGCACCTGGTTTCAACCACCACTCGTCGGACCCGCAATCTCGATTGCGACGTTGTTCTCCCGGACACGATCCGCACTGACCTCCTCTGGTGGTTCGACAACCTCGACATGGTCGCCTGCGGGCCCATTCATCCGCCTCTTGTCTCCTTGGAACTCACAACCGATAGTTCCCTCCAAGGTTGGGGAGCTTGGTGTGCCCAGGGCGCGACCGGCGGCGCTTGGAACTCACGCGACCGTGAGCTCCATATCAACGCCTTGGAATTACGCGCCATCGTTTTTGCCGTCCAGAAGTTCGCCTCCCATCTCTCGAACACCTCTATTGCCATCCGTACGGATAACACCACTGCCATGCACTGCATTAACAACTTCGGCTCCCTTCACTCGCCCACCTTGAACACCCTTTCACGTCAACTTTGGGCCTGGGCCTTTGAACGAAATCTGCACCTCACCGCTACCTACCTCCCTGGCATTCAGAACACCGTTGCTGACCGCCTCTCTAGAACGGTTCTTGACAACCATAGCTACTCGCTTAAGCTCTCCGTTTTCAACCGCCTAAATTCCCTACATGGTCCGTTTGACATCGACCTCTTCGCGGATTTCTCCAACTACAAAGTCGACACTTACTTCAGCTGGATCAAAGACCCTTTTGCGGTCAACGTCGATGCATTCTCTTCACGATGGGATCCCTGGCCGAACCTTTACGGCTTTCCCCCTTTCAAACTCGTTGATCGTACACTTACATATCTCGATCGCTTCCCATCCTGCGAGCTTACCCTAATATGCCCCCTCTGGCCCACGCAGCCGGTCTTCCCGAGACTCCTACAACGGTGCACCGCCTGCCCGCTCCTGCTTCCGTCGCCCGACGATTTACTCCTCGATCGAACTGGCGAGCCTCACCCTCTTCTACGTGCCAACAAGCTGCGTCTCGTGGCTTGGCGCCTTGCACCCCTGTCTTGTCTCGAGACGCGACAACGTTTCTGGACCACGCTATCCGCCCAAGCACAAGATCTGGCTACGATGTCTGCTGGCGCCGTTGGCTTCGTTGGTGCCCACAACGAACTTGCCCTCCCACTGGTCCTTCTTTAAATCACATCTGCAATTTCTTAGCTGAGATGGCGACCAACGGATACTCCTATTCGTCTGTGAACTCCTTCCGGTCCTGCCTGTCCTTCAACCTGCCGCCGATCGACACTTTCAAAGTGGGGAATCATCCTACCGTCCGCCGGCTTATGCGGGGCATCTTCAACGATCGACCCCCGTCCAAACCTCGTCTACCGGTGTGGGACGTAGAACAGCTTTTGACTCACATGGACACCTGGGGTCCATCCACTTCACTGACACTGCAACAGGCCGGATACCGAACTCTTCTTCTTCTCTTACTCACCTCGGCAGCCCGGATCGGTGAGATCGCCGACCTGACATATCCTCCACTTCTCCGTCAACCTTTCCAATGGGAATTCTCATTCGGCCGCGGCCTCACCAAGACCAGCCGCCACGGTCATCATTCGCCGTCCCTCACGCTCCACGCCTTCCCTTCAAATCCCTTACGTTGCCCCCTGGCTGCGCTCACGGCCTACACCGCAATGACAGAGGCCCATCGCCCACAGCCGAGTTCCTTGTTCCTCACCTCGCGCAAGCCTTTCCGCAACGCATCCAAGGATACCCTTGCACGCTGGGTCAAAACCACCTTACGCGCCGCGGGCATCAACGCATCCGTCTACACTGCCCACTCGACCCGCGCCGCCTCAACGACAACCGCCCATCTGCGTGGCGTCGATATCTCCGACATTTTACGAACCGCAAACTGGACCCGCGCGTCCACCTTTCATAATCATTACTTTCGCCCCCCCCCCCCTCCGGCCTTGTCCTCCGCCGTGCTCGATCCACAACGTTAAAATCGCTCTGTGCCCTCGGTGAACGATGGAACCCGACGACATGGAATTCGACAGTCGAGTCGACTCATCCCATGGGAAGACTCGGCTGAAATTCCATGAGAAGGGTGAAATCGTTCACCGAGGGTTCCCACCCAGTCTAGTCCCATACCCTTGGCTCACTTCTCACTCTTCCTCACAGGGTCCTCACGCACTTAGCTGTATCGTTTCGCACGCTACGGACTCTTCTTTCATCTCAGGATCTCATATACATCGTTAATGTCCAATTTCCGTTTTACCTACGCGCCTCCATAAGGCTCGGTTTCAACAACTACATTCCTGGATTCCCAGTGATTACCCAACCAAAGTGCAATGCTCAACTAGTCTTTTGATCTCGATACCGTTCCCTTAATAACGATAGCCTCACGGAACGGCAATAAACAGATTTGATCTTCCGCTCGACATCTGTCGGCCTCCTACTTTCTCTTCTCATAGGTACCTTCCACTAGGGGCAGCGTCTTCTCTTACAGCTCACCGCCGCGCTACAAACAACCAGTGAGGGAGGGCACCCGTTTCACGACCACCCTCTCCTGTGTTGTTTTTTCTTTAAAGACCGTCTAGCCGCCTACCGGATCACAATCGCTCTGTGCCCTCGGTGAACGATTTCACCCTTCTCATGGAATTTCAGCCGAGTCTTCCCATGGGATGAGTCGACTCGACTGTCGAATCGTGTGCACCAGCCTCATTTTGAGAAAAGTCGGCTCAAATTCCGACATTTAGAATAAAGGCGCCGCCAATAGTAGTTTCCTGAGTTAGTTATCGTTCTCCATCTTGTCAGCCACCTCCGACTGCCCTATTGTCTCGAGATTCTTCAATTTCGTGAAAATCGGGGGGTGTCGTAATCAGCTGCACCGCACTTTATATATATATATATATATATATATTTACCTCCCCCGTATGATAACCGCACATTTTCAGGGTTCCGAAACTTATTCCAATGATAACCGCACTTGTGTGCGGTTAACATGCCTCACGAGACTTATTTGCTGTATACAAAAATGATAGCCGCACATCCAATTTTGAGGTCATGGGTGTGAAAACGAAGTCGGAATAACTTGTCTGCCAGCGCGAGGAAGCCGAATTCGATCACATTCGAGGAATCGGCGGGAAACTGAGACATAGGCTCACTTGGTCGACAGTTTTTCCAATTCTGTTCGATCGAAGATGGCGTCGTCCGTAAAGGAAGACAATGTGCTGCGCACCAAGCG
Source organism: Neoseiulus californicus (assembly GCA_028455905.1). NCBI lineage: Eukaryota > Metazoa > Arthropoda > Arachnida > Mesostigmata > Phytoseiidae > Neoseiulus > Neoseiulus californicus. Next base: position 827,336 of record JAMQGS010000005.1, on the reverse strand, counting down.
TTCAGAACATGCATGCCTCCTCGCTGAGCTATTTAGGAGCAATTATTCAAAGTTTCCTCCTATCCGTTGTGTGCTCGATAAGTGATGACGATTGTCGACTCGAGAAAATTGCTTGAGATAACTAATCGTCTCATCATGAATACAGAACCACCGGATTGTGCCCGCTGACCATCCGCTCTTCCTTGTAGCTCGATGGACCAGCAAAGCAAGAGACGGAAGCCTCATTTCTGCGAATTCTGCAAACGCCTCGTCGCGTATTCCTTTCGTCATCTCATGAATCAACGCGGCAGTGAAAATGAAGTGAATAATTGTAAGATCGTGCGCGCGGAAGGCGTCGCGAGGACACGGGAGCTTCGGTTTATGGGAGACGATGATCTTTCAGCGAGCGATTCTGAGGGCTCCGTCACTCATTCGGCCGAGCGTGTCCCGAATGACGAGCACTCCGTAAGCAGCACAAACCCTATAGCTGTGGCAGAATCCAATGGAGATGAGGAACAGGCGGCGCTGGTGAGGGAAACTACCGCCTCCAATTCAGAAATAGGCGCCGCCGGTTCGCGAAGCGCCGATCGACACCACGTATCAAGTAGACTTGTGAGGTTATCGAACATCCGAAGGTGCAAATCTCCGAAGAACTAAGGGCGAAGAGGACCCAACGTGTGCTCGATCGCGATAGATCTGTGCCATTCTTTCCGCTCGGTTCAAGCGAGCGCGAACCTGACTGTCGCTGGATTGGAGTCTCTGGTCAGCAATCTCCTGAAGAAGCCCCGTTGATGATTGAAGCGTGTTGGACGATCGTGCGATCAGTCTCCACATCTGATTCCGATGAAACATTAACCTTAATCAATACTCCTTCCTACTCCTCTTTCCGATTTCGGGTGTAAAATTTTCAGTACTGGAAGGCAGCCTCAAGTGAAAGAGTGATCCAGACCGAACTCTACGCACACTGCGGGCTTGCTTCCATCATCGAGTTCAAATCTGATACATTTGCAGCGTACATTCTGCTAGTTTTCAGAGCATCCGGTCCATATCACTTGCTCAGAGAGCGAGACTGATTTTGAGTGACATTCAGCATCCAAATCACAGATACGACGGTTGTACAGGGTGTGCGGCTATCAGCCGAATGATAGCCGCACATAGCTGATAACCGCTCGCGGAGAAATACCTGGATTGGATGATAACCGCACAATGTGCGGTTATTATGGGAATTGAGAAGCGTTCCGTGTGCGGCTATCATTGCCTTAGGTATATATATATATATATATATATATATATATATATATATTTCGGGGGATTTCGCGAGAATGATAGAGAGCAAAATCTCCTATAAACGATAAAGTCATCATTGATTTCGCTGCGAAAGTCCAGATCTCTAATTTGGAAAGAAGTTCTATCATCAAACTGGGCTGAGAAACTGAGAATTAAAATCGGAGGGCGACAAAATATTGAGCCCGGGCGGTCCACAGTGGGACGGCAGCGGCAAAAATTCATTCTCGCATCGAGACGATTATGACGCATGCGGATGGGTACTTGGAGGCTCATATACACTCAGTTTCACAATAATGCGCGCACCCCTATTTTCTGGAGTAGTTTCCGAATGGGTCGTTCGATTTTGCTGAAATCCTCACAGAACTACGGTCCAACACCCAGTGACACAGTCTGATCAACAACAGAAGCTTCAACTTCCACGTCTGCGGCGATATCAGCGGAACAAACCTAAAAAGGTTCATTTTCACTTGTACCATGAATATGCGCACACCCCCAGGATTTATTTTGAACACCATCTGGCAACGAGGATCAAGGAGTAAGATCATATTGCAGACGATCTGAACCATGTTCTAGGATCTAGATCGATCGCTCGCGGTGATCGGTTGAACCGGCGTCCAAACGCGAGCGAGCAAACTCCGCTGCGTCTCCTGTGGAAGATTTGACAGCCATCCAAAGTGGGAGTAGAAAGAAAAATCGTTCTTTTCCTCGAATCGGCTCGCAAGCGGTCGAATCGAGATGAAGACAAACGGTTCATCGGAGCTTGTAGCCAAGTGCTAGAGCTTCATTGTGAAGAAAAATATCATCAGAATCCGTCCACTGGGCAGGCGCGTATGAAGGATTTTCTGTCGGGGGGGGAGGGGAGGGGGGCATGGCCCCCTGCCCCCCCCCCTGGCTACGCTACTGCCACTGGGTTCGGAGTCAGGATCAAATGAAGATCAACTGCCGGGAGAGGAGGGAAGAGGCTGACGCCATCCGCAGGAGACCATGCTTTCTCGAGCGCATGGTGAGATCTCGGGGTCGGTCTGATCATGCTTTCGGGAGTCTATGGGGCGATTCCGGGGCTGGACCGATAACACTTCCTTGAACCGATGGAGGCGTTCCAGGAGCGGTCTGATCATACTTTGTGGGCTCATGGAGGCGATTCCGGGTCGGTCTGACCATACGTCTAGAAGTCTATGGGAGTCCAGGGCGGGTATTTCGAGGTCGGTCATATTTTTTTGAGACCATTTGGCGATGCCGGGTACTTCATAATCATACTTTTTGGAATCTGCGGAGTCGATTCCGGGGTAGGTCTGATTTCACTTCCTAGGGTTCATGAAGGTGATTCCGGAGTCGCTCTAATCATACTTCCGTGAATCATGGGGGTTTTTCGGGGTCGGTCAGATAATTCTTTCCACGGGGAGAGAATCTCCAGGCCTGTTTGATCATTCTCTTAGGAACCTATGGAAATGACTCCGGGGTGAGGTCCGATCATACTTTTCCAAAGTTATGGAGGCCATTCTGGGGTGGGTTCGATCATACTCCCGGGAATCATGTGAGTTTTCCGGGGTCGGTCAGGTAAGACTTTTTTGAGTCCATGGGGAGAGAGTCTCTGGGCCTCTCTGATCATATTTTTTGATACCTATAGGAGTGATTCCGGTCTGATCCATACTTTTCCAAACTTTTGGAGGTGATTCCGGGGTCAGTCGGATCATAGTTTCCAGAGTACATGAAGGTGATTTCGGGGTCGGATTCACCATGCTTCTGGATTCCATGGGATTACAGGGCGGGGATTTCGAGGTCGGCCAAATCATGCTTTTTGAGTCGATGGTGCCGGTGCCTCCATGATCATACCTCTTGAGACCTGAGGGACGATTCCGGAGTCGGTCCGATGGAACTTTCCCAAGCCCATGGGAGTTATTCCAGGGCCAGCCCGATCGGACTTCATATAACTCTTGGAGGCGACTCCGGGCCGGTCTTATCACAGTTTCTAGAGCCCAGGGAGGTGATCCGGGGATTGGACTGATCATATTTTTCGGAACCCACTGAGGCGGTCCGGGGTCGGTCAGACCATACTATTGGGAGTCTACGGGAGTAAATCAAGGCCAGTCAGTCCATCGGGAGATTGTGAGCCTTTCTGATTAATTATCCTTTTTCGAACCCATAGAGGTGATCCTGGGTCTGAGTATACTTTTTCAAACCGGTGGCGGGATTCCGGAGTTGGTCAGATCATACTTCTTGGAATCTTCGAAGGCGACAACGTCGCCGTTCTGATCATAGTTTTCAGAGTCCAGATAGGTGATATCGGAGTCGGTCTCACCATGTTCCCGGAGTCTATCGGAAAGCAGGGCAGGGATTTCAGGGTCGGTCAGGAGAGACTTCTCAGAGTCCAGAGAGGATTTCGGGGTCTCTCTTATCATACTTCTTGGAACCTATAGAGGCGATTCTGGAGAAGCTCTGATCATACTATCCCAAGCTAATGGAGAGGATGCCAGGGTCGGTCTGACGAGCTAGCACTTCACTCGCAAATTCATATCCGGACTTCGGAAATTAATATCGATTGCCATTTTACTGTAACTCAGAGTGACAATTTGAACAAAAACCCGTCTAAGTCACGTAATCCGCTGTATGCTCTCCAGACCGTCCCATATCATTGTCACGAAATTCACATTCGACCTCTTCTTTGTCCCTGGCAGAGAACATTACACTGTCAGCGCGGGAAACCCAAAACGGTCGGCCGAAGGCCGGCTAGTAACTGATATGAATCCAGATATGGACTGGGGACCACAGACAGATCAAAACGCAACGCGAAAGTTCTAGAGTTGGAAGATCAGTAGCAAGAGACTATAAATAGCTAATGCATATAAACGACGAGGACTTATTTTGCTCGTAATCTACTCGCGTCGTTGCCAATTCCTAGTGCTTTCCCTCAGGTTTTGGGTTCAGTGCGTCGCCTCTGAGTTAACTTAGCTAGGAATTCTCAACAAAGCCGACTGCGTGGCATGATGGTTAGCGTGCTGCTATGGTGGACGCCATAAGCGACCGGCTGCGTTGTTCGGAAGGTTCCAGGTTCGAATGATAAAGCGTGCCAGAAGTATTTGGCGGCGAGTACGAGAGAGAACAGGGGCCGACTCCGCGTTGACTAAGCGATGATTCGTGTGTCAACCAAAGGAGAAAAGTGATGCATACCTAGGTGAAGTTTGCGGGAAAATTAGCGAACGCCACCAACATGTGCGGTGCATGGTGTAAACATATGATCGGCTGCCGACACTGATCCTCGAATCTACACTGCGTACGTGAAGCACAGCATGCGCGTTGTAGTGAACACAGGATTGACATGGTCGCTCCGCCAAACTCAACGCTGCGTGTAGGCATGCATCGACCGACACTTGACGTGTCTGTCAGAGTGGGTTCAACGGTGTCCACTCTCCTAAAAACTGTCACCGGCGTCCGCAGAGCTTGCTCGCCCCTGAAGTGAAAGGGTCATCTACGGATGAGACGTGAATAAAACCATACCATAACCAAAATAGAAGGAGGTCACGTCATCCGGTGACCTCAAGATTCAGGTTGATAAATCGGAAGGCCTGGCCGGGTGGGCAAAATGGAAATGGCAAATGCTTATGCTCTCTCGAGCCTACGGTTTGGCAGAAGTCATGGAAGAGGACAGCTCGCCTCCTGTACTATATGCTTCTGCAACGGGAGCTGAAAAGAAGGCCAGGCAACAGTGTCTCAAAAGTTCTGAGATTGAAGCGAAGCCTCTATGGACTAGAGCAATCACCGAGGTGTTGGAACCAACGATTGGTTCAATTTCTGGAGATGGAAAATTCCAGCAAGAGCGCAGCTGATCTTTGCTTATTCCATCGGGAACGAGAAGGCAAGTCACTCTACGTTGTCATATATGTATGTTGATGACGGCCTGATCGCTGGAAGTGATGACGAGGATATACAAGACTTCCTACGACAATTGAGAGCTACCTCCAAGATAACTCTCGGAACCCTCGAAAGCTATCTGGGTATGACGATCACTATGAATCTGAACGGAGCCATTGGTATCAGCCAGGAAGCATATACAAGACGGATTCTCGAACAATTCGGGATGGCCGAATCCAACCCGGTGGCTATTCCAGCCACGAAAGATGAAAATGAGGACGGAGAGAAGTTTGCCGCCGAGGTCCCTTTTCGAGAGGCCGTGGGCTGCCTCATGCACTTCTCCAATGCCACTCGTCCGGATATTTCGTTCGCAGTCAGTAAATCAGCGCGATCTATGGAGCGCCCAACCTTAGATCACTGGACCGCCGTGAAACGCATTTTTAGGTACTTGAAAGGCACTGCGAGCGCCGCCGCTATTCAGTACGAAGGAGGGAAGGTCCCGTCGTTCACTCTTGAGGTGTTCAGTGATGCTGACTATGTACGCCGGATGCAAAAGGACGCGTCGGTCTACATCAGGGGTCGTTGCTTTGGTGGCAGGAGGTGCCCTGACCTGGTCAAGTCAGCTTCAACGAACGACAGCGCTTTCGACAACAGACGCAGAGATCGTCGCCGCGACCGAGGGTGCTAAGGAATTGATTTGGTTGGAATGTGTTCTTTCAGAGGTTATTCCGTTTGTGCCTATGCCGACACTTCGCGTCGACAGCGCGAGTGCGGAGAAATCGGCGAAGAACCCAGAGTTCCATAAACGGTTGAAGCATATGGCGAGGTCCGCCATTTCTTTGTCAGAGAAAAGCGGCCCGCCCCGGGCGCCAAGTGCCTGGGGGCGGCATTTTCCGGGTTCAACCTCTCCGAGTTGTTGAGGATATTCCTCTCCAAACATGGAAGATGGAACAAGTAGCGATACATCGTGAATAACTCTTTACCTCGTCCAAAACTCTCCGTGATAGATTTTTGGGGAGGAACTGCCACCAGCCTCAATCGGGTCGCCGATGCGGGAACGGAGTGCCCCGAGTCAGCTGTTTGTGTGCAAAACTCTAGGAGCGGAGCGAACGTGGTCACCAACGAGCTCTCCTCTCTCCGATTTCAAAGATGAGAGCGCTGTTATCATCGGCCACTCAATTTCGCCCTCGGAATTTTGCCGCCCGAAAGCTTCGTCAACCATTCAGTTTTCCGCCCCTGCCAGAGGCAGCACGACTCGTTAATCGATCGGTGGAGTTCAGGGAAGCAATAATCTTGACAGAGTGAACAGCGCTTGATTCAGTAGTCTTCATGGTGAGCCCGTCACCACATGTTTCCCCCGTTCGCATATGTAACGTTATCGACGATACAGGAGAGGGAAATATGATATAGAGCGAGGAACTTCTTAAGCTACTCCTGCTACTTGAGCTTCTGGTGCGAAATTCTTTGCGGAATCAACGACTCCCAGCCCTACCTTCAGGCGAGAGGGATTGATATCTACAAGAGCTCATTGAAAATTCGTGGCTTGCGAGGATGGCTTTCTGGGGGTCGAGATGAATTCGTGGCGACTGGACTAGAATTTGCCAAGGGTCTTTGTCGAGAACTCCAGATCAAAGTCCCGGACACGGACAACTCGATGCCGCAAAATTCGATGCTGACAACCCGATTCCAACAATTCGATGCCGGAAAAGTCGATGCCAACACAACTCGAAGCCGGACAACTTGATGCCGACACCTCGATACCAAGAGGATTTTGGGTTGGATTTTGAGAATCTCAACCACCTTACGCTAACATCGAATTCTCGGCGTCGAATTGTCCGCCATCGAGTTGCCCTTGCATCGAATTGTCGGCAACAAACTGTCGACATCGAATTCTCCGGCATCGAGTTGTCATGTACCGGATCGGGTAACCTGTCTAAATTCTTGTTGTCGGTAAGACGTTTTTGGCGGGGGGGGGAGGGGGGGGGGTGCAATGTTGAAATGTTTGTAAATGGAGCCCCTACAACGAAAACAAGGGAAACTATGTCTTGCAGGGCATACCGTATTTCTTCTAATAGACGGGCACCCCACACTTGGGTTGAAAAAATAGAAGGGCACCTTCGACACTTCGAGAAAACGACTCTGAGTTGATTTGAGTGAAACACGAGAATCGTGAAAATCGGACTCAGCACCGTTTGGAAATCAACTCCTCACGCACACTTCGCATGTCGAAACGGGGTCTGCACCATCGAGATTTTATAATCCACTTCCAAGCTTCTCGTAATTGTGTGCATGGTAGTGAGCCGCGTCCGCCCAAGTCTCCCATCGAGCGACGATGGGAGACGATGGGTGCCAAGTCTGGAGCGGTATTCCCGAACGATTCAACCCGAGCCGCGTAACAGCTCCTGCGAAAAACAGAGCTTGCGCAAGGACTGCGCCTTCTGTGGCGCGCTCCTTTTGGGGGTTCAAGCTCCCTGGATGGAGGGCGCATCTGGAAACAGCCTTTCTCGAACCAAAAACATCATTCGGTCGGTGGAGAGCCTGAATTCGCCGGCCAGATACCATCGAATCGACATCATAGAGCAGAACAAGGCATTCCTGGCATCACACGCCCGAAAGGGGCGAAATCGCTGAAAAAAAAACACCAAAAAAAAGGGCACGCGCAGGCATTTGTGGCATAATGCCTGAACTTCATAGCTTCATTGATGGGCATCTCCAAGTTGACATTTAGTTCCGTTTGATACCTGAGGACAAAGAGCTCACAATTTTTGACGAACCGGAGACTTGTAAAGGTGGGTTTGACTCCTGCCTGGGTATTCCGAGAGCTCGAGCGAGAACAGACGCGCTGGAGCGAGGAGTTATCTAACACGGAGAAATCGTAATAAAATTGCAACAATCGCTCGCGTTATGGCCATATAATCGCAACATCGGTTACCGCCCGACGGAAAACATATTACCTTTGTAGCCTACCCTCGATTGGCCGATCCGCTGATCTACTCGTCCACGTGCCAGGAAATATGACTAGAATATTGCCTCAGGGTCCCGCACATTAGCAACCCTTATCCCGACTGTTATGACCTTGAATTAGAGCCTAGAACGAGGTAAACACAATGTGTATTGCAGCCACGCAGTCTGGGCGTGGAGTAAGTCTCTGTTCACTATGGCCGGCTTCTATAATATCATTCTTTCGTCCTGCTAGGGTAATACGGACACCGCATCTCTCCTAAGGGAATGCTCTACGGACTGAACATGCTCTTCTCATCAGGAATCCTCAAAGCAGTGCTGGCCACGAGAGTCCAGTCGTCGGCCCTTACCTGGAGAGGCCTGGAGATCTCCGCGGGCCATCATGATTGAGAACGATACTATAACAGACATGTCATGACTGAAACCCGCAACTGGCTCCTGGTAGTAGTGTCAAGCAGCAAGATTTCCCCTGAGCGGCCTCGACGTAGAGATGAGTCACTCTCTCGAGAAGGTCATCTCCCCCGCTATGGAAATTTCGCCTTCCTAGATTCACGCGATCCCCTCGGACGATTACCGCTCATGCCTGCGACTCGGAAATCCACATTCTCTTCAAGAGTTACTCAGAATCCCTGAGAGTCACTTTCCACCATTACTGCTGACTTTCCCAAGAGGCTTAGGGAGCCTGACGGTATGAAATCCGGTCCGAGGATATTCCGCATAACTCTACGGAGATCGGCGGAGGGTAGAGGTTGAGAAGAGATGAGGAAGGTCCCTCGGCAACCTCTAGTTTTCCCAGCGGAGATTGTTTGCAATCAATATCCTGGATGGTTCTGAACTAGGAGGGATATTATCTCAATCCTCCAGGTTGAGGACAACTGAAGTTTCGCTCGTTTTGATGATGACCGGCTGCAAACATCAACTTCGCTTCGCCAGGCCATTGGTTTGGCCACCACCTTGTTCGACGAGTCGGCTCTTGACCGTGTCTAAGGCGTTGTATTGGCTTATCCAGGGCATCCCTCATCCGTCCGGCTGATACGGCATGTACGGCTGTTGGCATTGAGCTTGATATAGCGAGCGAATCTACCCAGGAAGTGTAGCTGTGAGTCATCCGCTCGGATGAGCTGCACATTCTATTCATGTAATCTCGGTGATTCCAAGCGGTTCCGTATTCAACTCGTCGCTACGGAAACACCGGCTTCGGCATCGAGCATAAATCACAAATCCATCGAGTTGATCGAGGCCGGTGTCAGGGTGCAAGAGTTCGATACCGACGAGATCTGCAAAAATCAAACGTTCGCCCTCTGATTGGGGGATCTGCTGTCAGGGATCCCGCCCTGTCATAGGCGATGGCGGGGGAGAGCAGGATGAATTCTCCGGAACAGCCAACAGCAAAAAAGTTCGGCAGAGACACAAGCAGTATGTCCAATGCGGCGCCGTGGGATGCGAAACATCATCGTCCCTCTCACGACCATAGGGAGGATGGTCGCCCTGCCCTGAGCCGCTTCCAGAGAGCTTCCATGAGGGACGAATTCTATCACTAACTTGATGTTCGCGCCCAGCTTTGGCTCTCGAAATACTTGGAGACTGTCCTAGCCCCGATTACAGATATTCTGGCAGCTAGAATCTAGCCGTTCTTTTCCCGGGAGAGAGGAAGGTGAGATTCAAAGTGAGCAGTAATTGTCTCGACGAACGACGAGATAGGAGACTATGTTAGTTAAACCAGTGGTTCCCGAACAGGGGCGTACACAGGAATTTTTTTTTGGGGGGGAGGGCCAAGATCATTTTCGCTCCAGTTTGGGGGGGCCAACAGAAGATGATGATGAGGTTCAACATGGAGCTCTATGGGCCGGAAAAAAATTGGGCCATGGCCGTCGTGTCCCGATTCCCGATACACTGTCTTCAAAGCGCTGTGAGATACTTATGATATGACCAGCCTCAAAATGTCAGCGCTCCGCGCGGACACTCAACCCTGGATCGAGTGAACAGTGCGTTGCTGTGGAAAGCGCGGTCGCTGAACGCGAGCTGAGTGGAGTCAGTCGCGCAGTGCTTCGTACGCGGGTCTCGCTCTTCGTTCTTTTCGTCGTTCCCGCATTGGGATCTGAATCTGAGTGTGTCGCTCGATGCCGGGCGGTCATTGGTGGTGAGTGATGACTAGAGCCCGGACCTTCATGCACTAAAAAACCCGGAAATATGCATGCATTTATGCGCTAAAAACAGTGGAATTATGCACTAAAAAATGAAAAATATGCTCTGATGAGGTACCTGGTCGCATCCTTCTATCAAACTTATTGAAGCTCTCACGAGCAAGAACGAGTCGGACGATCACCCACAAGGTTAGAACGATTGATATAAGGATGTTTTTCATTCGTTACAAAGTGCCACTGTGACATGTTCCAAATTGGTGAAGGAGAATCCCTGCCGACGTTCGTTTCACGTATGTTTCAACCTCAAAAACGAGCGTTCAACGTCAGCTGAGGTTCCAGGTGCGAATTTGAAGGAAGTAAGCTCTGAGGCACTGCACCTGGGATTCGATCCAGTGGGTCAACTGCCGTTAAGTATTCCGGATACTTTTCTGAGCTCTTCGAAGTGAGGATTGCTAGCAAAACTGACGAACACTTGTTACGAACTGCTGCACCTGTAATACCTGGAGCTCTCTGAATGTGCTTCAGGAGGCCATCGAGATCGCTCATCGCTTCCGTTAGTGGCACACCCTTCCTCTCGAGCTTTTCAATGCCCGCGGGTAGACATCCAAAATGAGCGTGAATGAATGCGAGATCTGTTTTCAACTGCGCTTTTTTTGTGAGTTGCTGCACCACTTTGATGCTAGCAGCTTCGCTTTCGTCATTATTGTGGTCAAGTTCAGTCGGTGACCGCGATTTCTCTCGAAAAAACTGTCGATTTATGCAGTTTCATGCATTATACCTCGTTTTATGCATTTCGGGTGCGGATTCCTTGAAATATGCATTCTCATGCATTTTATGCATTCTGCATGAAGGTCCGGGCTCTAGTGATGACGTAACCCTCGAGAGATTTCCTATCTGTTTCCTCTCTCCTTGCGGAAATCCACCCATTTACTGAGAGGATACTTCTCGATGCCAGCAATCACGAATTGTCTATTAAAACCCTGTTAAAAATATCGCGCGGAGGTGTGGGCCTGCGCACAGACGGACAGAGATCGCGTTTTTATTTCTAGGGGATGCTTACTGGTGGCTCAACGGAAAGAGGTACTTTGTGCCGGAGACAAAACTCAATCATCTGTTTCGACTTCGAAGTCAGAGGTGGAAATGGTTTCAGTCATTTCAGAACCGCCCGAGGTTTCTTTATATCCTCGACGTGGCAAAGTGAATTTCCTTCAAGATGTTCTCCGATGGGGTGCGCACTAACGCACAAAGGTTTGGACTGGATCAGTCACGCCGGAGAAATCGGCGGAGCTGCCTCCTATGCAACTTTTGATGGAGGGAGGGAAGCGACGAGCTCCGACAGCTCACCGTGAATGGAAGGATCGCCGCGAGTTTCACAGCTCATTTCCCAAACTTCTCTCCTGCGGACACGGACAACTCGATGCCGCAAAATTCGATGCTGACAACCCGATGCCAACAATTCGATGCCGAGATCATTCGATGCCGGAAAAGTCGATGCCAACTCAACTCGAAGCCGGACAACTTGATGCCGACACCTCGATACCAAGAGGATTTTGGGTTGGATTTTTAGAATCTCAACCACCTTACGCTAACATCGAATTCTCGGCGTCGAATTGTCCGGCATCGAGTTGTCATGTACCGCTCTCCTGCGCTGTGGGTCAGCCGTGTCCGCTGCTCCTTTCTATTACTCCGAATTCCAGCATTCGAAGGCTTCGCATTCTCGTTGTGCGCGACGCTCGCAATCCACACCTTCGCGCGTTTGAGTGCACCCCAACCGGGGAAACACTGAAAACTCCGTTGTTTTGGTCAGCTCGGATATTTTCGTGCATCGTCGACGTAGCAAACTGAATTTCCTCCCAGATGTTCTTTGATGCGGTACGCACTAACACACGAAGTTAATTGCAAGCATGCTCTGATAGTCGGGCATGCTCCAATAATCGGGCACACGTAGGGCGTCCCAAAAATAAAGAGGCGTGCTCCAATAACGGGGCACCCTCTAATGAGCGGGCACCCTCTGATGAGCGGGCACCCTCTAATAAGCGGGCATCGTCGACTTCAAACAGGAATCTGAACAGGAGGTTTTGGTCCCTGGATAGAATGATTCCGTTGAGCATGGTCAACGCATGGCTCGCGACGCATCACAGTCGCAACGTTGATGCTGTCTGCCCAAGAAAACGAGATGAAAACAATGTTGCGGCAAATGGGAAGCGAGGGGCATGCCGCCCCCCCCCCCCCACTCGCAGCGGGAAGTTCGTCACGAACCGAGGCAGAATGTCAGCTCTAGTGGATACGAACCACTGCTGCGGATACGAACCATCGACTCTCGATTGTTTCAGGTCATAGCCCCGATTTGCTGTCCTCCTCGACCGTAGATCCCGGTAGATTCGGCAGGATTAGAGTCAGGTAATGGCAGCTGATCTTTCGAGCCGACAAACTCGAGAGTGGGAAATAATGAGGAACGGGCAATCTCGAAATGCGATCTGAACTTTGTTCCAGGTGGACCTCGATAGCTGCTCTATGGAATAGCCCATCAAGATGTCGAGATATAAAAGCGGCCCCCGATTGTCACCACCTTCAGTTCGAATCACGTCGGAAACCAGATCATCATGAAGAATCTGACTCTGTTCCTTTTTGCCCTTCTCGTCACTATGGTCGCGGTCTCAGCGCAGGTCTCAGATGAGGAGTATGGTGAGTATGAATCCGTTTTGCAGATCGATTCTGACAGCCCGATATCAGTTGGGAAAAAAACTCAGTGTTATCGTTGTTTAGGACTACTTGACAACTTGTCCGCCCTGCCAGGGCTCGGTGAGTTCATTTGTCATCGACGATCAGGGAATTTCGTAGCGTTGGCGATGTCTAACGCACTTTACCTCTGTTTCTCCAGTGGCGTTAACTCTAGATCCGCTTAGAACCCTTTTCGCCCAACTCCCTGGCGGAAACCCGGTTGCGATGCTCATCAACATGATTCAGCAACTCTTACAGAATATTTGATTTTATTTTACTGAAACCCAAAAAAGATCCAAGGAACGTCAATATTACCACGATTCGCGTTGGGCCGTTTGTTATCCCTATTCTGCCTTTTTAATAAATTCGCATCGGAGAGCTCTGCGCAGACTTGAATCGCACATTCCTAGATACCATATTTCGTCTAATCGTAGGGCATGCTCTTTTTGTCGGTGTCTTTCGATCGCTCGGAGCCGTAAGCCAAAACTCGTAGGCTCGAGAGGCTTCTTGGGAGTCTTACTCATGTACAGGTGCCTCAATGGAGCTTTCCTCCCACTAGAGCCGGCTGTCATCCAAGATCCTGGCCATAGAACCGTCTATACCGTCGCAGCATTTCGGATCGCTCGCGCATCCCCGCTCCCTGCTGCTTCCTTGTCCAGTGTAAGTCTGTCCGCTCGCAATCTTGAAGCAGTCTCTGATGAACGCTCGGGAATGACCGCTTAATCCCAAGAAGCGCTGCAAGTGCTCCACGGTCTCGGCAGGGGCGTAACTAGAGGAAGTGGCGCCCGGGGCGGATCCTGAAATTGGCAAGTACGGCAAACGACAATGTTCGCGATACGAATATCGAGAATGTAGTCCTTTATGAACTTCAGCGGACTCCCTCCGACGATGTAATCACTCCCTTGCGTTGCACAGCTCGAGAGGAATTCTCAGAGTCCCGTTCTTCTAACTAGGGCCTCTTCCGGTTGATATTCGGCAAAGCGTGTTCAGGACTGCATTCGGCATTCTCATCGAGAACCTGCGCAGGCTTCAGAAATCCGAATTTTCGATCAAGATCTTGCAATTGTTGAGATCTCAATGAAATCTCCTGTGTGATTCTATCGATGCAAAAGAACATCTACCGCTTGATCTCTTCTTCGGATTTCTGACCAGTATACTCCGAGTCGGATTAGGCGAATGAAGGCTCTCGCCTGGAAGTAGGGCTGGGAGTCGTTGATTTCACGAAGAATTTCAGACCAGAAGCTCAAGTAGCAGGAGTATCGTAATAAGTTCCTCAATCCATATCATATTTCCCTCTCCTCTATCGTCGATAACGTTACATATGCGAACAGGGGGAACATGTGGTGACGGGGGCACCATGAACACTACTGAGTCAAGCGCGGTTTAGTCTGTCAAGATTATTGCTTTCCTGAACTCCATCGATCGATAACCCAAATCGTGTCTCCTCTGACGGGGGCGGGAAACTGAGTGGCTGAGGAAGCTGTCAGGCGGCAAAACTCCGAGAGCGAAATTGAGTGACCGATGCTACCTGCGCTTTTATATTTTTTTCTGACGCGAAAGCTCGTTGGTAACTACGTTTGCTCCGCTTCTAGTTTGCTCCGTTTGCTCCGCAGCAGCGATCTATCACGGAGAGTCTTGGACGAGAAACAATATTGTTTACGGTGATCACCATTCCTTCAATTTCGTATATTTGGAGACATATATTCTTAACACCGTGGAGAGGTTGAACGCGGGAAATGCCGCCCCCAGAGACGTGGCGCCCGGGGCAGGCCGCCCCCGCCCCCTGGTTACGCCAGTGGGTCTCGGGTTCTTTGATGCTCTTCACTTTCTCTATCGATTCTTCGTTGGTAGATTTAGTTTCCCCGTCGATTTTTCTTCCCAAGAAGACCACTGCAGTTTTGAAAGGTCCGCTTTTCCGCTAGAAGAGACCTTGTCTAGTGACTCTGCCAAACTTGAAAGTTGAGGGGTTGAATACGAATATGGGCGACTCCAACCCTGGGTTGCACAGTTGTTATTCATTGACATTGACGATCGAGCTGGACCGCGGCGAAGCCGACCGCGCTCCGCTACCCGCATTCGGGACTTCTTCGAGCACGAACCCATGCAATGGCTCGAGGAAAGGATCGCTTTGATTCAGGTTCCCGTGCTCGAAACTTTCCAACCATAGAGGCTCAACCGCTGTCCTACAACGAGAATGGAGTTCCGCAGGGTCATCCCAGGGCACGAGTGCGTCCAGCATTTCATGGAGTATTAACACCGGAAAATCTATCAAAGTGAATTATCTGGAGTTGAGGATCACACCAAAGAGGAAAAACATTCCGTCGGATGAGAACTTGAACTCGAGACCGCTTGGGATCGGGGAATCCTCATATAAGATCATCCGACGATTTGCTCGATTCCCTCTGCAGGATGAAAATGAGCGCTACGATTTGGTATCTTCTAGATATTGTGTTCCTTCGAGTTTGTTTAAAACGTCACAATGACAGCGCTAACAGGAGCAAGAAGCTCTAGATCAGGTGACCTTGTGCGGAGTGCAAGAAAGGAATCCGTTGATTCATCACCTAGGAAATGTCGAGCCCACAAAAACCAAGGCAACCTTCAAACACACTGTCATACCATTACCGTCGTCGTAGAAAGGTGTGATTGTTTTCGAGTCAAAAGTTGAAGGGAATACCGGTCGGAACACACAATTTCGTATGGTTGCTCTTCAATCGAGTACGTCGCTGGCTCACGTGGGTGTAATTCTGCCTCCCGAACGATTGTAGGAGGCCGAGGGGACAAGCGAGGCTACAGAGGAGACGCATTCGAGCCCACATTCCCGATAAGCAGCCTGTATCTTCTTCCACAACGAGTAAACTGGCGTCGAGTGGGGAAGAAGGTGACTGTCGAATGAAATTAATCTTCCGTGATTCTGGAAAACGGCGGATAGATGTCGGAGTGGGGGTGAATCCGTGCAAGCTCATCCTCTTGCTTAGGAAGAGTGGACTGTTCCGTCCCGTAAAGGGTTCAAGGTCGAGATAGACCCGCCGCCTGAAGGTGAGCCTGAGAATCGTGAATATCCTCGCTCGAGGCACTCGTCGAAACCACTGTCATCACGAGCGGATCCAGGAATGCTTCGGGGGTGGGGTGCGGTTGCAAAATTTTTAGTGTCTCCGGAGTATTTTTCTCTCTGCAATGATGCGGTTGAATATTGAATTGTTTGTTCGACATTTTCACTTACAAACATTCATCTAATTCTTGGCCGATTGATAAAATTCGTCCTGCTGATTTTTATATTTCGCCCGGGATCCCAGAGTCGAGGGAAGGGCGATCGCCAAAAAACAAGTCAGTGTTTCCCAACGGTGGGTCATGAGACCCACTCTTGGGTCATCCAGTCGAATGTGGTCTCCATGTGGTGACTGATTTAGTGGATGCATAGAGTAAGGGCCTCCAGAACAATACCGGCTGTTTGCCGATGACCTAAAGATTTTCACCCAAGTGAGAAGCGAAACTGACGCCATCGCTCTACAGGGAGCGATAAACTTGGTAGCAGCATGGGCGTCCAGCAACAACCTCGCGATCGCCACGCACAAATGCTCGGTTCTCAGAACGTCAGGCGCCGGTCAATCCTATACGCTCAATGGCATCCCCATTCCTGACGTTGCCTCATGTAAAGATCTTGGCGTCACATTTGACAAAGATCTCCGGTTCAGGTCCCACATTTCGGAGGCCGCTCTGTCGGCAGGACGGATTTGCAATCTCATCCTAAGGACGTTTGTCGTAAAGAAACCAGACTTCTATCTGTCTCTCTTAAATTCACTCGTCAAATCCCGTCTGGTTTACTGTAGCGAAATATGGCGACCGTTTTACAGTAAAGACGAGAAGCTTCTCCAAGCGGTCCTGAATCGTTTCGCTCGCCGCGTTGCCTTCCGATGCAAGATCCCCCGTCACACGCTATCCACGCCTTCGATTCGAGAATGGCATCAGGAAGTCGACGATCGAGTCTTCAGACGTATTCTATGCGATGAAACTTTCACTGACTTCTTTGTAACGCGGCAGTCTCCCACAAGACGGGAGGTTTCTATTTTTCCTCTTGAACAAGCGAGGAACTTCGTTGTCGATCACGCTTACGCGTGGCGCATGTCTCGAAGAGTCCGTGACACGCCAGCCCTCCACGCGACTTTATTATGTAAAATAACCCCCCCCCCGTAATTGCTAGCGCAATAAAGGAGACGTACAAATGAAATGAATGAGAAGCAGACGATTCAGGTTCAGATAATCATAGCCTCTTCACGGCCGAAAAGCTCTACGAGGCTATTCCAGAAGATCTTCCCCTCAAAAAGAAACCAATCCCAATCCATCCCGAACACGTTCAGAAAATCGACGGGACAGAACTGGAAGCTGAAGATGTAAGAAATCAAACTGGGTCTGGGGGATAGGCATCTGTGAAAAAGAGGTTCACTCGAATCCAGACCTACCCGGGCAACAAAAGTTCTCCCATCTGCTGAAGAGCATCAAGAAAGCCACTTCCGCACACAGAATTTTGGTCAACGCAGGCGTGGAGAACGCTCACGAGCTAGCTTGGGAGAATCTCCGCGAACATTGAAGCTCGATAAGTGACCTCAGGTGTGAACATTTGCAAGGCCTTCTTGATCTCGACAGAAATGTGAGGGTTGTGAACGAAAACGATTTCCGACGATTGGAAAATCTACAGCAGTCAGCCCTGGGGTCACGTCAATGCGCTCAAGGCTTTGGGGACACACCCGGCCGCGTATCAATCTTTTGCCATCATCGGCATCCGAGGAGCTCTGCCGACGACCCTCAGAGTCGAGTTCTTCATCGAACATAGTGCAGACGACTTCTCGGAGCTATGCTTCAACTATCTATTCCGATTCTTGAAAGAAGAAATGCTTGCTCGCCGTCGCAGCCAGACGGTGTCACCCAAAATATCAGCGACTGCACGGAAGGCAATCGAGGAGATAATCGAGGAGCGTAGACCGAGGGAGAACTCTAAACCAGGGGTGCCCAAGTCAAAATCCGAGCGGGCCGCATGCCAAAGTTGGCGAACTCCCGCGGGCCGCACGGACAGTACACAACGAAAACTGCGTAACGGGGCCAGCGTATGAAAGGACAACTTGAGATATTGGACCTCTCTCAAACATTACGGGTGGTTCCATCGTGTCTGATCAATTGTGAGATAACATACCGATTCTAGCTCGCTTTTGAGTATATTCTCCGCATTCCTCAGAGAAACAAAATATTAGACAAGTTCTGGTAATCTCCCCGGGTTTAACCGCATTATTTACATTTCTCTTCTTTGATGAGAACTGAACATGGCACGATTCGACAAGCTGATTGAAGTCCGGAGTAAATGCGCGGGCTGAAGCTATTCTCAAGAGTGCCTTCAAATGACTCTGAGTCAACCGAGTTCGGTACTTTGATTTGCAATGTTTCATCAACGGAAACAGTTGCTCACACCGGAGTGTACCCCCGAAGATAGAAATCTGTCTCGCAGCGTGTTGCCAGAGATTGGGGAAACGCGACTACGACAAGTCTTCTTGGTAGAATTCAAGCAAGTTTTTGTTGAGAAAACACTCTTTGAGCGTATTGTCACACTGCAAATCGACAAGTTCCGACTGGAACTCGAACGGAACATCCGCGGGCCACATCCCGTGTAAACCCCGACTTGACCCCGCGGGCCACACAGAAACTCTTCACACAGAAAATGGGGCTCTTCCGTTCTTACCCCGAAGTCGCGAGAAAGGACTGTGTTCTTTCGCTCAGAACGGATAGCAAAAACCCGCATCCTTGCCAACCCCCCCCCCCGGTTTGATAGCGAGATTATTGGGACCGTTTTCGCCGGACTCTGGGTGCCGCATAATCTATGGGAGAATTCTTGAGAAACACTTCGATTTAGTTCAATCGCAGTGCTCGATAATATCGCAGAACAGCATATTTTCGGCAACGATTGGAAAAAAAGCCTTCTCTCTTGGCGCAATAGAGGAGTCCGACACCATCTGAGTTCCTACCGCAATCACGAATCAACACAAAACTCCAGCAGCGACTCCCCGTGTCCTCTGCTTTGCGCCCCCAACCTCTCCGAGTCACGATTTTGTTTTCGAGAGGAATTCAATTTCTTTCGCAGCGGATATAGGCTCCAACTTACATTTGGCGCCCCCTGAACGTTGCGCCCCTGTAATTTTGCGCCCGGAGCAATTTTTTCCCCCGCCTGGATGGGCCACTGGTGCATCTCCTTCTTCTTTTGAAAACCCTCCGCTTGGGAACCCTCCGCTTTTACGTTCGACGCCATGGAGCATGCGTGTTTGCGACCGTCCGAAATTTTCGAACGATGCTTCACCGCTCCGGCGGGCGAATGTATCACACAAGACTCATCGTCAGCGGAATAAACGTGAGGCCGTGCGTGAGGTTCCGTGCAGATAAGCTTCTCGACTCTAGAAAATGAGGGCTTTCGCCTCGTTTGTCTTATCTTCGCCGAGATACCGTTGCTGGTCGAGTTCACAACGATCTGAAGTCATTCCTGAATTGCTAGAACGGAAAACGGGGCCAGACTACTACAGCTTCATCTTGCGACAAATCTCTGATCTCTTGTGAGAATCCTTGAGAAGACCCGTGCTGATGTATAATATTGTCGATAGCCGGGTCCGGTACGAGACATTCATAGACATCAGTCATTCACAATGCGAAATTCGTCCGTGTCGTGCGTCCTGACATCAGAATATTCTTCATTCTAGTCTCCAAAAGCTGAGGCCGCTCGGAATGAGGAAGCTTTGCAGTGCCTTCCTCGTGTTACTTCAATGGAGCCGCTGTTCGACGTCGGGATTCTCGCGAGGTCCGACAGAACGGTATGAAGAGGCCGATCCGATGGACCTCGTGCTTTCAACAGAAGGAATCTTAAAAGATCAAGGTGTACAGCCCACATCGATTATGTTCTTGGACCTCGGAAGCATACTGACGCAGGGAAGTTTCCGAACGGAGGCTTCCTTTCTCTCGTTGCGAAGCACTGGCCGGCGTCCCTACAGTTTTAGACTGAGCCACATAGCGCATAGTGAACTCTCGGACGCCCTCGCCGCGCCCCAAATGATCGTGGTAATGTTGTCACAAGCTGAAAGTTCCAAATTCCATGGGTTCTTTGACGGGGACTTTACCCAGAATATCCGTCACAAATTCGCGTTCCTCGTGTTGACAATGACCGAAGAGCAACTTACAACGAGGAGTAGAAACCCACTCTCACTGGAAATGTTCAGGTTTTCTACAATCATTTGGTTGGGGACAAGACTGTGGCGCTCCAAATGCTTTGAAAACCGCGAAAATCTCTTCTTGGAGCCCACGACGAAGCCTATGAGCGCGTGTGACCTCAAGCCAACTTCGTGTCATCTGGAACGCATCGGTGACAGAAAGACGAGTCTCCACGGCTCCTTGACCTTGGGATATTATGCGCGAATCAGATGCAACACCAGCCGAGTGATTTGCTACTACGAAGTTGGGCGAAAATTAAGTCGAGACGCGGATTTCGTATTCTATGTCAGATCCTCCCTCACCTTGAGAGACTCGATTCCCGATTGTTATTCCCTCATACCCTTGGCTTCAGTTGATGTCACAGCACTCGTAAAGCCTTTCAAGAAGAAAGTCTGGTGTTTGGTTCTAGCAGAACTTGTACTTCTGAGCGTCGCATGGTCCGTGATTGTGCGGGGATCGGTCGCAAACTTCTTGAGCGAGATTTCGCTCAGCGCAATTACCGTTCGAGAAGTGAAACACGCTCCGGTAAGCTACTCCGGTACACTGATTGGTTGCGTGGCGCTAGCTTTCATTTTCCTGGGCAGCTTTACTCGAACACCGTGATGTCATCTTTCTTGGATCCGACGGCCGAGATATCCGATAAGTTGTTTCTGAGCCGGTGTCAAATGAGCCCAGTGTGTTGGAACAAGGACAATGTTGAACGTTTCTTCCAACACTCAGCCGTTTGCGACCTCCCCATTCCCATGCGAAGCGCCGGCGCCGTCAGGAGTCCAATACAGAAGTTCCCATATGCCAAAACTCAGTCAGAGAGGCGGGATACATTCGTGTTCGCTGTGGCTCGGCTACCAGGCTCAGACCCGATTCAACTGTTTTCTCTGGTCGCAGCCCAGACCAGCAGAATTATCGATCGTATCATTCAACACGGTGTAGTTTCGGCTTCGAGGATGGACATTTCCGAGTCGAAATCGTACCTGCAGTATCAACTCAGAGAAAGGGAGACGAAGAAATCGGGCCGGTCATTCACCACGGGTCTCGTTGCGATCATTACGAGGCTGAACACAACCAAAGTCGCAGCCAAATACGTGTCGTTCGACACGACGAGGGATAGATTCGACTTCGCAGTTTCTTAAAACTACAACCCCTGATCGAACTGTGTATCCAGTTCTCCATTGTAGCTCTCGGTGGAGAGGTATGCTACGCTTATAAATACGGAATCTCCGCGAATATGAGGTTTGTGTTGGAGTTTCTTTGGGCTTTGTTCTCGGCGTGCTGTGAGAAGGTCAACGACTGGGGGTATTCCTACGTCGAGTATGGGTCGCTGAATCCAGAGGGTCTCACAGGGCAGCTTCATCGAAGAATTGATGCAAACTGATTACGATAGAATCGGCTGGATGTGAAATAAACTTCCGGATTTTGCTTGGGATGCAGCTCCTTATTCAATGAATGTTTATCAACTGTTCGAAGTTCTGCAAGAGATGGAGGATCAGGATTCATGTGAATTCCTCTCAGGAGAACCAGACTTACAGATAACGTTTTCCGAGCCGCACTATGAAGCTTGCAAAGTCAGGACCGAAAGTAACCGAGTAATTTTATGCCCGAAAAGCTCATCGCACTTCTCGTTATCTGATTCCGTCTCGTTCACCAACTAGCCTCCAGCTCATACCAAAATAATAAGGTATCGTCTCCGTCTCGAATATGTACTCTCTAATGCAGGGCTTCCCAAACTCTTCTCGTGGCGGCACCCCGCAGCACCTCAAGCTTGGGACGTTGTAGGACATGCAGGCGCGGCACCACGAGTGCCGCGGCAGTTGGTTGCCGGCGGCACACAGTTTGAGAACCCCTGCTCTAATGGATCCTCCACATCACTTTGCCTATGCCAAACCACGGCCTGAATGACCTGAAATCGGAATCAGAATCGACTTTCGATCGGGGTCAACAGGAAAAGCCGTAGAACAGCAATCAGTGGCGCGTGAGCTGCGCAATGCATGCCTTATCCGAATGCTGGTCACAACTGAATTATATCAGCAGCATCCCGAAATTCCGCCCCTAACGTGGCTGCCGTTCGCCATCCGACGAACGTGGCTAGAATATGTAGGTTGGGTATCCCTGAAGGAGCGTGCTGTATTGCACCCTACTGCGAGGGCAGAATCCGTTTTCATCTGTTTTCCACGGCGAGAGAGACATATTCATAGCCAGAATTCAGGGTCTCGAGGGGGTTCGCGTTAGACGTCGCTGATGGCCTCGTAATGAACGCCATGCTTCCGGACTCAGAGTGGGGCTTCTCCTGTATTTTTCCAGCAATCTGGAAGAAACCGGAACCTGAAAGGTCTCGTATTGACGAAGTATGACTCCAAATCCGATGCATCAGTTTCGTTGTGCGGTCGCCACATGAAGGACGGACCACGATGAAAGTGTATGTGAGGCGCCGGAAAAGACGTCTTCCCGTCAAAAGTTCTGGATCAAGACCAGCGAGCAGCAGTCCGGGTGAGCTGATGTCGGCGGATATAATCGGTACATTCGACGCATCCTTCAAGAAAAACAGATACATTGTAGGATATTCAAGGATGATTTCACGAAGTTCAAGTGAGGGTTTTCCCTGAAGAACAAGCTCATGCTTAGAATCTGGGTCACAGACTTCGCGCCTTACTCAATGATAATGGCGGGGAGTTCGACAATCCGGATGTCAGAACTATCCTACTGAAGGCTGGGATTCCACAGAAATGGATAGCGCCGTATCGGACTGAGACGAATGGGGGCAGAAAAGAGAAAAGAGGACGATGGTAGAGATGGCCCGCACAGTGAAGCACTCCAATCCAGAAATAGAGTTCCCCGAGTAAATTCGGGAGGATTTAGTAAGCACTTCGATTCACATTCTGAATCGCACAGGGAAGTCATCTGTTGAAGGAGTGAGGAGTCCCTGCAATAAAGGACATTGAGAAGAAATCGGAGGAAGAAGCAATAGAATAAGGAGGCGCAAGCTTCCGTCTTGCAAAGGAAGAGAAAGATCAATCGGATCGAGAAGCCCTGGAGGAGGATTCCAGTAGCCAAAGTACTTCCGGTTCTGACAGTGTTCGGTCGTCGTCGGTCGAACCCTAGAGAGGGCTGAACGGGGCTGGTGTACGAGAAGGAGGCTGTGTTTCGCAGCAGTTCCTACAAGACGCCAAGACTGACCAGGCCTCGATGTTCGAGATATTCCATGTCTTCCAGGCGCCACAGACCTACTCTGATGCCGTAAAAAAGACGAAAGAGCCGAGTGGCGGAAGGCCACGGAGTCGGAACTGGCGTCATTGAAAGGGTGCAGGTCTCAGATACGGCGCCCTGAAGTAATGACTCAAGACCAGGGTCCCCGTTAGTAAAAATAACTTCTCGACTCTTGAGTATGAGGGCTTTTTCCTCTGTTGTCTGATCCTCGCTGAGATAGCGTTGCTGGTCGAGTTCACAACGATCGAAAGTCATTCCTGAAACGAAAAACGGGACCAGACTGCTACCGCTTCATCTTGCGACAAATCTCTGATCTATCGTGAGAATTCTTGAGAAGACTCGTGCTGATGCATTATAGATAGCCAAGTCCGGTGAGCGACACTCATTGACATCAGTCATTTTGAATGCGGAGTTCATCCATTTCGTGCGCCTTCACATCAGCATATTCTTCATTCTAGTCTCCCAAAGCTGAGACCGTTTGGAATGAGGAAGCTGTGCAGTGCCTTCCTGGTGCTACTTGTATGGAGCCGCTGTTCGACGTCGCGCTCTTCGCGGAATCCGACAGAACGGGATGAAGAGGCCGATCCGATGGACCTCGTGATTTCTACCGAAGGAATATTGGAAGATCATGGCCTACAGCTCACATCGATCATGTTCTTGGACCTCGGGAGCGTTCTGACGCAGGGAAGTTTCCGAACGGATGCCTCCATTCTCTCGCTGCGAATCACCCCACCACGACTGACCAACGATAGATTTGCGCATACCGAACTCTGGCAAGCTCTCGCGGCGCCTCAGGGTATCGTGGTGGTCCTCTCACGAGCTGAATGCTCTAAATATCCCGAATTCTTCAAATTCGGTGATTTCACCCAGAATACTCGTCATAAGTTCGTGTTCCTCGTTTTGACCATGACCGATGGGCAACATGCTACGAGCAATAAAAAACGATTTCCCCGGGAGCCGTTCATGCTCTCCAAAATCATTTGGTCGGGGAAAAGAATGTGGCGCTCCGAGTGCTTCGAGAACCGTGACAATCTTTTTCGGGAGCGCATGCCGAAGCCCATCAGCGCGTGCGAACTGAAGCCGTCTGCATGTCATCCAGCACGCATCAGCGAAAGGATCGTGCTTGTCTCCGAGTATCTTGTCGTGGGATACAAGGCGCAAATCGAATGCAACGCCAGCCGAACGATATTAAACTACGAAGTTGGGACGATATCCAAAGAACACCCCGATTTTGGATCATGCGTCAGATCTACCACCACCTTAATAGACTCGAGTCCCAATTGTTATTCCTTTATACCTTTTGTTTCACTTGATGTCACAGCACTCGTGAAGCCTTTCGAGCAGAGAGTCTGGTGTTTGATTCTGGCGGAACTTGTCTTTCTGAGCGTTGCATGGTCTGTGATTGTGCGGAAATCGGTCCTGACCTTCTCAAGCGAGATTTCGCTAAGCGCGATCACCGTCCGAGAAGTTAAACACTCCCCGACAAGTTGTTCCGGTACATTGATCGGTTGCGTGGCGGTCGCATTCATTCTCCTGATCGGGCAGGTCTACTCGAATACCGTGATGACATCGTTCTTAGATCCGACGGCCGAGATGCCCGACAAGTTGTTTCTGACCAAGTGTCAAATGAACCCCTTCTGTTGGAGGGAGGAAAAATCTGAATCGTTTTTTCGACGCCTCGGTCGTTTGCGACCTCCCGATTGTCATGCGGAACGTCGTCAAAAATCCTCTACAAAAGTTCCCATCTAGCAAAAGTCAGCCGGCAAAGCGTTATATATTCGTGCTCAAACCGGCCCCATCTATGGAGTTGATCGACAAACAACAGTTTCCTCTGGTCGCAGCCCAGACCTGCAGAAGTATCGATCGGATCGTTCAGCACGGTATAGTGTCCGCTACGAGGCTTAACATCATTGAGTCGACATCATTCCTGCGGGATCGACTCAAAAAGATGAAGACGAAAAAACCAAGGAGGTCCTTTGGTACGCTTGTCGTGGCGGCTCTCTATAAGCTGAATGACACCAAACCTTTTGCCAAGTTCATTTCGTTCGACACCACCAGGGATAGATTTGACTTGAGCAGTTTCTTCAAATTACAGCCTCTCATCGCATTCTGCGTCCAATTCACTATCTCGGCCCTCGGTATTGAGGTATGTTACGTTTATAGATCCCAAATATTCTTGAAAGTTAGGTTCGCATTTGGGGTTCTTTGGTCGATGTCTCCAGCCTGCTGTAAACCGCGTCAGACTCTCAACTGAACTGGGAGGTTCGTCTGGGGAGATGATGCTAGAAAAGTCTACTACACTGCAACTAGACCCAATTTTCCGTATCACGGATTACGGGGAATATTTTCCGTACTCATTATTACGGAAAATATTCCCCGAACGCATATACTTCGAATAGTGCGGCATCCGAGAGTGCGGATTCGCATTGGTGCGCCACGTGATGAGGGTTTTAACGTGGGACACGTTCATAGGATCACTCTTGGAGAAATTTGAGAGAGGGCAGAATACTAACGGAAGTCATAGCACTGCGGGTGGTTTCGCTTCCGATCATCACGTCAACGACGAGGGAAGAGCCGCTGCTGCGAGGGCGCGCCTGCCGCTGGCTCCCACCTACCGCAACATTGTTTTCTTCTGTTTTCACCTCGTTTTCGTCGGCAGCATTCAACGTTGCGACTTGTAAGGTTGCTTGAGAACCTCTCCGGTTCAGTTGACTCGCAGTGCTCGATCATATCGCATTACATTGCTTATATTTTAGGCAACGGCTGGAAAAAAGGCTCAACCGACTCTCGGCACGATTCAGGAATTTGAGACGATCTGAATTTCCCCTACAATCACGAATATCCACAGAACTTCAGTCGCGGCTCCCCGATACTATTTTTCGAGACAAAGTAAATTCCTTTCGCAGCGGAGATCGGCTTCAACGTAGCTCTCGCGCCTCCTGAACTATGCGCCCTCGGGAAGCTTGCGCCCATTCAGTATTGCGCCCGGGGCAACTGCCCCCTTCCCCCCCACCTAAATACGCTACTGATCAATACCCATTTAAATTCAATGAATCAATGTCAGTCCTGTAATCAACGAATGCATTCAGATTCCTGTTTGAAGTCGACATATGCAATTTTTCCAGTCATTCCAGATCTTCATCCGATCTCGGACTCAGAGTTGACAGAGCTGCTCGCTTCCCCCTGCATCGAAAGTCGCATCGAAGGCAGCTCGGCCGATTTCCCCGGCGAACTGATCCAGTCCAAAATTTTGTGCGTTACTGCGTTGCCCATGAAATGACTGAACTTTCCGCTTCTGACACAGAGTATCTCTTGGCCTTATGGTTATGGTTTGTTGACGCCCCATCCGTAGCTGACCCTTCACAATCCAGCGGTGAAGAATATCACCTTCAGGCTCACGTCTAGCCATCGATTTGGTGTTCACGTATTATGAATCAAATCCTGAGTGCTTGATACCATGTGCAATGAATATAGGGGACAAGATCAATCATGCCTAGGGCTGGAGTTTTGTCGCGGAATTCCCGGCCGCGACAAAATCCGCGATTTTTCTGTTTCCATCCGTGTTTAACCGAATTCCGCCATTAACTCCCTCTGAACTGGTGGAGATGGAATTCAGTGCTTCAGTATTTTCGGGTGGGATTGCGTCATAGGACCGCCGGCTAGTCTGCTCCTCTCCGCCGTTCTAGCGGAAGGTCGCAGCGAACATCCGGATTAGGACAGGTTAGGTTAGGTTTAAAACGCTCGAGAAGGAGTCAGTGAAGCCCACTACCAGGGGGGGATGCGACGTGGATGGTTTAGAACACTTCGCGGCCAATCCGATGTGCCCCGCGGTCCCCCTGCCACTGGAATTCGAAGCCTAGCAGCAGCCGAAACGGCGGTCGAAAACTGGGTCCGCCATCTTGGCCGGCGGTCCTATGACGTAGACCCTTTTCGGGTGAGTCTAGGCCATCGTCCCGCACAACAAACGAAGAGCAGACGACGAGCAGTAAGGATGAACGCATTCCGGCGGAGGCGGATCTTCATCAGGTGAAGATCGACCCTTAACCTGGCTGCTCCATCGCTCGTCGAAAATCCAGAGGTTGTTTCAGTGCAGGTTTGTGACCGGATGGGACCCTGCAGCAACCGATCGGGGGGGCAACTGGACGCGTCAGGCAAGTTTGGAAGCTGAGAGCCAGGCTCTACTATTGAAGGATTAACCTCCTTCTCCGTCACCCGCTTCCTGCAGCTAGTCCGATCCGCGGAATCCATCAAGATCAACTATGAACCTGTGTCGCAGGTCGCAGGACGCGCGCTACCTACAGTCCACCGCAAGAACGCTGCATACCGCCGCGATTTCTCCGCTGACATAGCGGGCTCGCTCTCGGGGATAGCGACATTTTCTCCGTGCCCCCGACCGCCCGCCTCCGACGGAATGCGCTCATCCTTACTGCTCGTCGTCTGCTCTTCGTTTGTTGTGCGGGACGATGGCCGTTTCCCTTTCGGGTTAGCGCCAAGTGGTAGGATTCAAAATGGCGCGTGGCAGACGAATTCGAGGACGAGGAGGTTCGAGAGGGCTGTTCTGCTCTTGCACGCCGCTGTAGCGTGACGTCGAAGCGAACGCATCGAGTAGGAAAGGTTAGGTTAGGTTTAAAACGCTCGAAGCTGAGTCACTGAACCCCCGTAGCAGGTGAGATCGCAGAGCGCCTCCGTTCGTGAACCTCCTCTCCCTCTAGAATCTCGGCCTCGATACTACCACAACACTACCACTTGACGTAGACCAAGGAAAGAGTTTCAGTGCGGAACGGCCCTGGCTCTCTTTGGGATGCGTACTCGTTACATCGCGCGCACCTCACTCAAAACACAATCAATGTTCACATCGTTCCCTCGGTAATCATATCAGTCCATGCCTTTGTCTGTGGCGGCATGCCGATCGGTCGGATAAATTGACTCAAAATGAGTGACCCGAAACCTGGTCAGAAAATATCCAAACACTTCTCCGCGGAGGTTCGAGCCGAACGATTCGCACAAGGTAGCTTACACTCCTCAGGAGATAAGCTTCTCTGCAGCACATGCAGCATCGTGGTGGATCATTTTAGGAGAGACATTCGGTATAGAGATTTATACATGTTCTTGCACATTTATCCGAGTATCGGCGGATTCAGGGAACAGATCGCGGCATCCGCGATTTTTCAGAAACACGTCCGTGACTTCGCCGCGAATTGCTCGACGAAATTCCGCGACAAAATCCTTGCATCAATCATGACCCTTGTTATCCCAAACTTATCAGTTTTCGTTTTGGCAATCGACTTCTGTGCAATAACTCCCACCTGCCCAGATCACATCTTCGTTGGACCAACTTCGGCGGATGCCTTATCATGAGGTACGATACTACTACATTTTCCTTGTTTTTACTTGCTGCTCGCCTCCGATGCTCGAACTGTCCACGCTCAACCGTCGAACAAGAATTCAAGGCCAAATGCCCACTCGACGTGTTCGATTCTTCCGGATTTTACCTTCACTTCCTGATCGAGCCCGGAACCCCAATCGGATCTTACCTCTGATCACTTTCAGTAGTAGACCCGCAAAGTATTCAATCTTCGAATAAGTTCAACGTGCCCCACGAAACTAACTGTTCAGTCCTGGACTGAACTACCCCGCGATTTTTTTCTTTGGAAAATTTATTTCATTCACCTCAATATCATCTACACGGCTCGGGATGGCTTTATTGACGAATTTACACACCAGAGGGAGCTCGCTTGCGATTTTGAACTGAGTGATTTGACTCGAAGGAAGTTGAGAAGAAACTCAGAAAAAAGTGCCGAGAGCTCACTTATCATCGTTTGATCATGATGATTGACATCCATGTCCGTTCCAATTTTCTCTAGAGATGTGAGATCCAAGCTCGGAGTAGCAGCAGAGGTGATATCCGAGCCCCACATGGCTCTGTATGAAATTGTTCGGGAGCTCAACACTGTTGCGTTAGGAAATCGCTGGAAATACTGAATAAAGTAATCTCACTGCCTCCTAGCCAACCAGTGGGACTTCTTTATTGCTAAGCGTTGCCTCTTATTGACTCCTGCCGCCGCTGCTACCGCTACTATTAACGATAATATGATGGAAAGAATGACGCTCGTAGAATCTGATCCACATCGTAGTTAGAGAACATGTAATGACATCTATACGGCTATCCGTGCGAACAAAACTTTGCATGAATATCAGAGTCAGAATCTGGAGTACCTCCCGAGCATAGACGAACAGTGTTTATAAATAAAAGCATTGTTCTGATTCGACACCCCGAAATCGGATGATTTCCGCCCTCTGGAATATGATGACTCGAATAATGCGGATACGTATAGTACGATACCGACCACCCGCACTATTCGAGGTATTCCTGGATTTATTTTACGGAAAAAAAATTCCCCAATGAGGGTGCGATGAAGTAGACAAGGCTTGAACGTGTGCAATATGGAAAGTGATGCCCCGACACAGGTCGCTGGTTGTCCCGTGTCGCGTGAATGTCGAATTTCCCATTAACGTTTGCCCATTTACTGAATAAAACTGTGTTCTATTTGCGACGATGTTGCCGGATGGGTTTAGCGCTAAATGCTGTTGAGTGTGGAACTGGGTGCCGTGGGGAGCCCAGGGGCGTAACTGGACGGAGTGGCGTTCGGGGCGCACCCTGAAACAGGACCCACAGGTCCCATTATATTAGGAGGTTCACATTCCTACTCAAGATACAACACTAATTGCAGAGGCGAACCCTGCGGGCCTGGAGGGTTACGATTTCGCTGATAGCGTCTTCCAGAACAATACCATCCGATAGTTCATTCTCTATTGAAAGGATTGCGAGTATAGACAAGCGAATCTGGCTCATACTTGACCGTAAGTACGATTTGCTCAGCCGAAGCGTCAATAAACTCCTCTCGCAACCAGGAGAGCCCATCGGAAGGTACGAAGGCGAACGACAATGCACAGGAGCACTTGAGCTTAATTGTTCGACGATATCATTACGTACTCGCTTTGCAGAGCTCCGGAAAATTCTCGAAGTCGCGCTCTCTCTAACTAGGAACTCCTTCCGGTAATACGGGGCGGAGCATCTTTGAGATTGCAATCGGCATTCCCATCAAGAAGCTGCGCTGACTTCGAAAATCCGGCAGCTGTTGGGATCCCGATGGGATCTTCAATGTGATTCTATCCATGTTTTATGAAATCCGCTTGATCTTCTTCAAATGTCGGACCAGCAACCTCCGAGTCGGATTGAGCAAATCCTGTTTCGTTGACTTCGACGACGGAGCGGGACTTCGATCTCGAGTTCTTGACGGAGACTCGTGGCGAATTCTAGTCCAGTCGCAACCAATGCACCTCGACACCCAGTAAGGCATCCTCGCAAGCTCCGAATTTCCAATGCGCTCGTGTGGATTTCAATCCCTCTTGTCTCGAGATGGGGCTGGCAGTCGTCGATCTCACGAAGATTACGGGACCAGATACGGGACCACTAGCAGTAATATCGGAGGAGGTTTCTCGCTTCTTATCATAGTTGATCCCGACATTTCTTCAATTGTCGATACCGGTAAATATGCGAAGGGAGAACCATGCGGTAACGGGCGCACTAGAAACAGTCCTGAGTCAAACGCGGCCCACTCTAATAAGACTTTTTACCCGATCTCCACTCTGTTAAGATGATTCTTGGATTCGATCGATCGATACCTAGATCGTGCCGCCTCTGGCGGGGATGGAAAACTCGATGGCTTTGGAAGCCTCCGGGTGGCAAAGAGGGCGGAATCGGTTGACCGAAGCTGACTGCGTTCTCATCTCTCAAGTTGTAAACGGGAGCGCTCATTAGTGACTACGTTTGCTCCGCTTCTCAGGTTTTGCAGACACTTTGCCGACTCGAGGCACTCCGCTCCCGCTACAGCGACCCGATCGAGGCTGGTGGCAGTTCTCTCCCAACAATCTATCATTTTTGATTTTTGATTCGATAGCTCTTTCATTGGTTTGATAAGAGGGGGTCGGCAATAGGCCTCCGAACCTTATTAAGGTATTAAGGTACCTTAATGCACCTTAATACCTTAATGATGTATTAAGGTACCTGGACAAACTGGTTGACTAGAAAAATCGGTGGACGGAGCCTTCTAGCGGTTCTCCAGGCGAATGTATTACAAACAACGGTCAATGATGACTCAGCCTTCGGGCGGATGTCAAGCTATCACGGAGAATTTTGGACGAGATAGAATATTATTAAAGGCGATCCCTGTTTTTCTAATTTCGCACATTCGGTGAGTTATATTCTTAAACCGCGGAAAAGTTAAATGCGGGGAATGCCGCCCCCAGTGACATGGCGCCCGGGGCGGACCGCCCGCCCGCACCCCTCCCCCTGGTTACGCTTGTGGGGGTGCCGCCACCTAAAATGTTCGAGAACCTCTTCTGCATGAGAAACATTTCCGGGGAAAATATCACGGAATTTTCCGGAATCCGTAATACGGAAAATCAGGTCTAACTGCAGCGTGTCATCTTCGTGATACCGAATGCACAAAATCCAAACACAGATCATCGCTCAAGATCGCTTGGGTACTTTCACTCTCTATTGCAGCAAGTTCGACGAGACCTCTCACGGAAGTGCATACCGTCGCGTAAAAGCGTCCGCGTAGATTATCGCTGCGGGTGTATTGGCAAGATGGAGCTGGTTCGTTGAATGTCTGTGTCTCACGAAGCCTATGGTGGAAGCTTCCTACACAACGGATTCGCTATTTAACATTCTGCCTCCTCCGACTGGGCCTCACCGCGCTGCAGGCCACGAGAGCTGACCATGGAACTATCCGACTCCTCTGCCTTTAGGCGTCCGTCGATTGAACTGTGTTGCGAAACTCTCTTTGTGACTGACGTTGTTGTTGTTGTTGTTGTTGTTGTTGTTGTTGTTGTTGAGCGATGCTGATTGTGAGTTGCTGTGAGATGAGTGCCTGGCCTGTTCTGATCGGGGATCTGACAACCTTGCTAATTTGGTCGATCTCACTCTTCCACCCCTGCAAGACACACTCGCTGGGTTCCTTCGGGAGCTGCACAGCTCGACGCAAATGGAACTCGCGGCGATGATGAGACACAGTCCGATTAGAGGCCGAATTTTCAGGAAACTCTCGAAATCGAAATACCCCTGGGTTGTTTCGTAGGTCATGTACCTCGTATGATTTGGCATGAAAGCTCTCACCTGCATCCGCAATAGTTTGCGCTGCCAGGTCGGGAGACTCTTATTACTGTCCCGAGCCTCATCTTTCTGAACTTGCAGTACTTTTATGCGGCGAAACGAGACCACACCGTGCTGCAGAAGCCTCCCCACCGTCTCGCTGGATTGGGTTGGTACCAGCGGCAGCTGCACAATTGTTTCCGGGTACGAGCGCTTTAGATCCGTCTCGAGGTTGAAAGAACCTCTTAGCAGTTTGGGGTCCACGAGACGCTGAGGATATCGCTGAACAGGCTTTGAAAAACTCGCTCGAATGTGTTGAGGAAGATGACAGACAATACTCGATACCATGTATTCTTCAAGCAAGCGCACGCGGCTGCACATTGCTGACGTCTGGCAGTTGATGCGTCCAAATTTGCTTGAAGGCTGTCGAGTAGGATCCAGGAACGACGACATCATAGAGTTCGAATAGATTCGTCCAACGAACACGGTGAGCGCAAGAGCCGAGCAACCGAGTATCAGAGTCGAGTAGTTTCGAGGTGCAGTTCCTACGTCCCGAGTCGCCAGGTAACTTAAGATGAGCTCGCATGCAGTTATCAAAGCCGATCGGCGCATCATCGTCGACCAAGCAGCCGCGACAATGACCACACTTAGCAGAACAGTGAACCAAACTTCCATGTCGAAAGCATCCATCAGCGCAGTCAGGCCGACGTTCACAACCACGATGTAGGAGTAACAATCCGAAAAGTCGGACTCATGCAATTTGAAGCGCATGGTCATGTGGAACTTCACAAATCGATACTTGTCATCGTTGTAAGCCATGATGAAATGCGTTCCGACGGATGTTGCGTTGCATTTCATCATGAGAGATATTCTGAAGTCGAATTTGGTATTACGCATCTCGAGGCTCTCGTTCATGGGACCTGCTCTGCAGGGTCTCACAGCTAACTCACAAGACTTGATCGAGTCCGTGGTCTTTTCCATGAATAAGTTGTCGTGGTTCACGAAACAAGCGAAGCGTTTCACTCGTTGGTCCACCCAAATAGTTGTTCGAACCCGGAACTTGTTCATGGAGTCCAGAGAGAAGGAGTTCTCGGAAAGTTTCCGGGTCACGATCATGAACAGGAACTTATGACGTATATTCTGGACGAAATCCAACGAATAGAATCCGTTTTTCTCGGATAACTTGCCTTGGGAGCTCAACAGGACCACCTTCAGAGGCGCTGCCAGAGCATCGGAGAGGGCAACGTTGACAGTCGCGAAATCGAACCAAATATAGTTGGGAGCCCTCACGGAAAGTATGCTGGAATTTGATCTGAGACTGCCGCGGACTAACACTCTCTCCAAATCGAGGATCAGTAGTTTTGTCGGCTCCACGCCGAACAGAAGCGCAGAACTCTCAGCGAGGGCTGCTATTTCAATCGGGTAGGGATCTTCCTGCAGCAGCTGCTGCGGATCTCGTTCACGCCTGCCGTCGCCTGCATTCGACTTGACGCCGAACGAGAGAAGCAAGAAAACCACTGCGTGGAGCCGATTCATTTCAGTCTATGACGAGCTTTTGCGGGCCTAGTCTGGGTTGATCAAGCACGAAAGTTCCGTTCGCTCCCACGAAAAGTTGACATCGACAAATGCTTCCCAGCATCCAAAGTCCAGTGCCATGGCTCCCAAAGCGATGTTGGAGGGCATCGAGCCATTCCGCACGCGGAATGTCGGCAGAATAAAACGTAGTATCAAGGGACTTTCCGGCCTCCGCGGAGTCGCCAAACTTCTACCCGCCGCAAAAAAACACATCGCTGTCCATTGCGCTTTTTCTCACTCTGGAGTGGAGAGTACCGCTTGGAGTCTCTCACACTGCATCATATTCATCGGGACGAGAAAACGGCCGATCGATATTGAATATGTACCGCCCGACATTGGGTTTCCTGTTTGGATGCAATGCTCGAAGTATTTCAGACTGCCCGAATTCTTCGAAGCGGGAATACAACGGATCGATATCGGATTTTTGCGGGATGATATTCAATCTCCAGTTTCATGTTTTCTCCGGGATTCATTCGTGGATTTGAATGTCGCGTTATTCCCCGTAAACACGGCGTAAATGGTTGTCTCTGGATCCGCCGTTGTTACAGGCTCTCCCCTGCGTTTTGAGTTTCACAGATCGAGTCCGCTAAAAACATTACTTAATCACGAGCTGGACCCCCGGAATTCCTTTGGGCCCTATGCTCTATAGTGCGCAGCATCCACATTCATTGTGCGGCCACAGTTTTGAGCTGTCAAACACTAATCATTGAAAGTTTCATGAAGATCCCCATATAGGACTCCTGAGGTTCGTTGATGTGGGATACCTACTACCTACTCGACATTCCTCTCGAGATGTGGCTCCTCCAAAATCGTTAGGTCGACAATTTCCGTCCTGAGCGCGAATCGCAATTGTTTCTTCGGAAAGCGAGACTGTGAGCTCGTTCCTCAAATCGAGATAGATCAGGCAGCATGCTCGCGAAGGCTGCCGCCTCTCCTGGGAGCAGGCTCTATAAGAGGCCGATCATTCTTCAACAGCCTTCAATCGCTGTTATCCCCATGCTCCTTGTGCCCACAGGCGCTTCTGGGTTTTCTCGAGGTCCTTCCGGATTCCCTCGAGGTTCTGAAACTAGGAAGTCACAAAACCGGATAAAGATGGCCTAGAGAAGGCAGGATCTGTATTAGAGATTTTCGAGCAACCGGAATTGTTCTCACTGATGGGGTTGACGCATACTCCAGAATCCTTACCATCAAGAACGGTTCCTCCCTCAACAGGGAAATAAGTCATATCACGAACCAATACCGACCAATAGGGACAGTTGTATCGGAGCTCCGTACTCATGGATCACCATTGCATTGGTGGCACCACAGATGCGCGACTGACGTCCCGAAGCAACTGCCGCATACAGCTCGAGTACCGCTCAGTATAACAGTGCAGAAAGGGACACTGATCACTTGTACGTTTACCAGAGATCACGAGGAAGATAAGATGGAAATTTACAGTGAATATCTATCCAGATTTTATTCAGAAAGCTCGGGCCCGGTGACCCGAATCGATTGTTCAAAAAAATCCCCACTTACTGGTTTACGGTTTTATTGGTCCGTACAACTCTTGTGATACAATCTCATAGATGTTATATCCTTTCCATGTCAGGGGCCATTTCTCAGCAGATCAGTCGGGTCTCCTCCTCCCATCGCATGAGTAGTTCCTGCGTTTTCCTCAGCTCGCCACGATCTGGTTCTCCTTGGAGCCCTAATTTTGACGGAAGGTACGTCTTACCGGGCGCTATCCATTGATTTTTGCCGGAAGTCTCGGTAACGGAAGTCAGTCAATACTCGGTCGAGTGAAAAGCCAAGATTTTTGCTTCCGACCCAAACTGACACCAGCTTTCCAACAGTGTTTTGTACCTAACAGTCAAACTTCCGATTTCTCATTCCTTCAACAGTAATTCCGAGCAAACGCGCTCCATTCTCTTTCATGAGAGGCTCGGACAAAATCCCGCGTTTTGAAATCGTTCCAGACGCCCATCTCAATGCAATGCATCCCTCATCGTTATCCTTCACATTTTGAATTATCCTTTATTGCGATTTGTCTCGTATTTCTGACTTCTCTCGATGTAGTATGGATGGACAAACAACAGGAATGGCATTGAGTGCCACCGAGAGGAAGAGGC
The DNA here is from genome assembly GCA_028455905.1 of Neoseiulus californicus. Lineage (NCBI taxonomy): Eukaryota > Metazoa > Arthropoda > Arachnida > Mesostigmata > Phytoseiidae > Neoseiulus > Neoseiulus californicus. Next base: position 791,115 of record JAMQGS010000005.1, on the reverse strand, counting down.
TTTATGAATAAAACTTCGAATAACTCCTGATCCTCCATGTTCTGCAGAACTTCGAGCAGTTGATGAACATTCATTGAATGAGGAGCTACATTCCAAGCGAAATCCGAAAGTTTATTTCACATTCAATCGAATATATCGTAATCTTCCTGCATCAATACTCCGATGAAGCTGCACTGTGAGATCGTCTGGCTCCGGCGACCCATACTCGATTTAGGGATATCCGCAGACGTTGACCCTTCTTACAGCAAGCCGAGATCAAAGCCCGAAGAAACTCGAACACAAACCTCATATTCGCAGAGATTTCGTATTTATAGGCGTAGCATACCTCTATACCGAGAGCTACAATGGAGAACTGGATACACAGTTCGATCAGGGGTTGTAGTTTTAAGAAACTGCTCAAGTCAAATCTGTCCCTCGTCGTGTCGAACGTCACGTATTTGGCTGCGGCTTTGGTGATGCTTAGCCTCGTGAGAACCGCAACATAACCCATGGTGAATGGCCAGCTTGATCCTCTCGTCTTCCTCTCTCTGAGTCGATTGTTCACATATAATTTCGACTCGAGAACGTCCATCCTCGAAGCCGAGACTACACCGTGTTGAATGATCCAATCGATGATTCTGCAGGTCTGAGCTGCGACCAGGGGAAACTGTTGAACACCGTCTGAGCCTGGTCTTCGGGCCACTGCGAACACGAATGTATTCCGCGTCTCATACTGACTTCTGGCATACGGGAACTTCTGTAATGGACTCCTTACGGCGCTCCGCATGAAAATCGGGAGGTCGCAAACGGCTGAGACGTAGAAGAAACGATCAACATCTTCCTTGTTCCAACACAGTGGGTTCATTTGACACCGGGTCAGGAACAACTTTTCGGGTATCTTGGCCGTCGGGTCCAAGAAAGACGACATCACGGTGTTCGAGTAAAGCTGCCCGATCAGGAAAATGAATGCGAGCGCCACGCAACCAATCAATGTACCGGAGTAACTTATCGGAGAGTGTTTCACCTCTCGAACGGTAATCATGCTGAGCGAAATCTCGCTCAAGAAGTTTGGGACCGATCCCCGCACAATCACAGACCATGCGACGCACAGAAGTGCAAGTTCTGCGAGAAGCAAACACCAGACTTTTCCCTCAAAAGACTTCACGAGTGCCGTGACATCAACTGAAGCCAAGGGTATGAGGGAATAACAATCGGGAATCGAGTCCCTCAAAGTGAGGGAGGATTTGACATAGAATACGAAATCCGCGTCTCGACTTAATTTTCGCCCAACTTCGTAGTAGCAAATCACTCGGCTGGTGTTGCATCTGATTTGCGCATAGTATCCCAAGGTAAAGGAGCCGTAGAGACTCGTCTTTCTGTCACCGATGCGTTCCAGATGACACGAAGTTGGCTTGAGGTCACACGCGCTCATAGGCTTCGTCGTGGGCTCCAAGAAGAGATTTTCGCGGTTTTCAAAGCATTTGGAGCGCCACAGTCTTGTCCCCAACCAAATGATTGTAGAAAACCTGAACATTTCCAGTGAGAGTGGGTTTCTACTCCTCGTTGTAAGTTGCTCTTCGGTCATTGTCAACACGAGGAACGCGAATTTGTGACGGATATTCTGGGTGAAGTCCCCGTCAAAGAACCCATGGAATTTGGAACTTTCAGCTTGTGACAACATTACCACGATCATTTGAGGCGCGGCAAGGGCTTCCGAGAGTTCAGTATGCGCGATCTGGCCCAGTGTGTGACTGTAGAGACGCCGGCCAGTGCTTCGCAACGAGAGAATGGAAGCCTCCGTTCGGAAACTTCCCTCCGTCAGTATGCTTCCGAGGTCCAAGAACATGATCGATGTGGGTTGCAGACCTTGATCTTTTAGAATTCCTTCGGTTGAAATCACGAGGTCCATTGGATCGGCCTGTTGATACCGTTCTGTCGGACCTCGCAAAGAGCCCGACATCGAACAGCGGCTCCATTGAAGTAACACGAGGAAGGCACTGCACAGCTTACTCATTTCGAGCTGTCTCAGCCTTGCGAAACTGGAATGAAGGATACTCTAATTAGACATCAGCTCCCCTAGTACGGAGTACGGTCCGTACTTCCGTACTACGGAGTACGGATGAAAATTTTTTCTCTGTTTCTTCATGACCTATATATGAATGCAAGGAAGTGGCAAATTTACTCGATGAGTGTCTCAGTGGCTCATTCCTGCAATGCAGAAAGTGATCAAGCCGATCTTTTCCGAGAAAGAAATCAGCTGATCTATCTCATCTTCCCCGGAGAAGATGTATAACGAAAATGGGGGAACGGCGGACAGCTTTTTTTCCCTCATGTCGCGCTGGCTGTTTCGCATTGAAAACACGACTCGGGCCAAAAACCGTTGTGCATAGGGGAGTTTGAGACACCTCAGAACATCATGCGATACACACAAAATCGAAATTCCGAGTTTTGTTTCCTTCCACCTATTTTGACGAAATTTGCCACTGTGCGGCAGGAGCTTCTCAGAGTTCAGTAGGCACAATCCTGGTAGCGTTCAAACGTGGTGGAGTGATTCGTAGCGAGAGGAAGGAAGCATCCACCCGGAAACTACCCTGCTTGAGAATGCCCCCGAGGTCCAAGAACATGAATGATGTCGGCTTTAGGCCGAGATTCGGCACGATTGCTCCGGTCGAAGCTATGAAGCTATCGGACGCTGAGCCTGATGTTGGACAGAGGTTCAATAGGCATCACGAGGAGCGAACTACGGAGATTGTTCATATGAAGCTCTTTGAGCTCCGTCGTACTCAATTCAGGTTACTTACGGCGTCAAGGGGAGCTACGTGGACGAATCTCCTACTCGAAATGGAGGCTGTCCGCGGAAGCCTCGTGGGCTCGGCCATCCACATCTGCGCGGGTCTTCTGTCTTCTCGGGGCTTTCAGTACGAGTTTCGAGCTCCAACGCATAATTGAATCGTGGCAATCTCATCACCAAAGTCAACAATCCTGAAATAAAATTCGATCCTCGACGAGCTCCACTCGAGGTGCCGAGGCATGGGAAAACGTATCAAAACTTCCAGAAACTTTGCTACACAGATCTATATTGGAAACGGGATTTGAATTTAGCGTGCATTTCGAAGCTACCTCGCGGCGCTACGGATTGCACGGCTTCTCTACGTCTTGTTCGTCAAGGTCTCGTTCAGTTGTAATCGGCGTATCTTTGAGGATGAAAGCAAGCCGCATTTATCTCGAGCGATTAAAACTATATCGATACGGTTATAATTTGTCAAAAAAAAATCGATCCAAAGTGATATAGGCATTTTTTACCAAGATAGGTATTTGATGTTATTCAACCACCCTAAGATCCCGCAGATAACGAACCTTTTTTCCCCTCAAATTTGAGCGAAACCCCCATCAGATAACGATCCCCTCAGATAGCGAACCCTTCAGGTAACGAACCTGGCAGATAGCGAACCCATCAGATAACGAACCCGGCAGATAGCGAACCATTGAGATAGCCAGCCAGGTTCGTTATCTGAAGGGTTCGCTATCTGCCCGGTTCGTTATCTGAAGGGTTCGCTATCTGCCCGGTTCGTTATCTGAAGGGTTCGTTACGTGAAAAGTTCGCTATCTGAAGGGTTCTCTATGCGCGGGATTTTAGGGCAGGAGAAGCTGCATTTTAAACTTCTGTCCAGTCAAATCTCTCCTTTTCACTCCACCGATACAAATGATACTTAGAAAATGTCTTCTTGCACAGTCTACATACAGGGTGGTCAGCCTTAGTCGGGAATTTTTCTTGCTCATCTTCATTCGATGATAACTCCGAGCCCGGTGGATGGATTTTCTCTTCAAAATGAAGCTCTTGCACTAGCCTACAAGTTCCAATAGACCGTTTGTCTTTACCTCAATTCGTTCGGATTCGAGAGCCGATCCAAGGTGAAGAACCACCATTTCCCGACTTTGAACGGCAATCTACCTCCAAGTGGGAAGATTTGCCGAGTAAGGTATAACTCACGGGAAGGATGCGCTGTTCGATAACGCTCATGATTCTGGTGCGGGGTACTCGGTATTTACCCTGGACACCAGGAGCTGATCACTGATCACTCTGATGTGAGTAGTAACTGAGATTCCGAGGCTCTTTATGTGGGCTGTCTAAAGAAGCTGGAGAGTGTTGGGAGTTCCTCTCCCCGCACCAGCCCCGAGCGAGATGCGAGCCCAGAGCGCCGCCGCAGTTTTCACTTCTAAAGAAGGGACTGAGCTCAGATGTTCGGGAGGAGGAGCTTCGGACTCCGAGTGGTACCTCGGCATACCGAGGTATCCCGCTACCCGCCGCACTCTCTCTTTTCATGATCAGATCGAGTGCCGCAGCAGAGCTTGAGACATGTGGGTCATAGACGGGAGATGTGCATGAAACTGGGTCAAACATCGGCCTCCCCCACAATCGTAGCCGAGAATTGGGTTTTCATTTGCGGTGGTTGTCATCCAGGATCAGAATCTCCACTCGCTATTTCTTTGCGCTGGATATGACACTTAGCGCCAGCGGAAGATATAATCCTTGTTTTTCCGCGGTGATCTCGACTTCCTCTATTATGAACTTGGGAGGTTTGGAATAGGAAACGAGACAGAGACAGTAATATCCCTCAAAACTCCCGCGGAAACATCTTCGCTACTGACAAAGCGCATGGCCAGTGGCCAGGCCTGACCACACGATTCGTCACAAGAGACGAAGTCATTTAGCGAGATGCGGAGCTCGGAGAACAACGATGACGGCACGCGACCCGGGTTTCGGCAGTTTTATCAAGGGAGGATCTCCACGATTCTCGGGGTCGCCACGAGCCGGCAGGTCTATTTCGACCTGGAACCCTCTACGGGACGGAAGTCCACTCTTCCTGAGCAGGAGGGTGAGCTTACACGAATGTTTCCCCCGTTTCGGCGACTATCCACCGTTTTCGACAATCACGGAAGATCGACCTCATTCGACAGTCACCTCCTTCGTCTCCACGCGACGCCAGTCCATTCGTTGAGGAAGAAGACGAAGGCTGGATATGGGGAATTTGGGCTCGACTTCGTATCCTCTGTAGCCTCGCATGCCCCCCTTGGCCTCCAACTATCGTTCGGAAAGCAGCATTCCACCCACCTGAGCCAGCGACGTACTCGATTGAGGAGCTACAAGACGAGATTGTTTTCCAACCGGAATTCCCCACAACTTTTGAATCAAAAATAATCACACCTTTCCACGTCGACTGCAATGGTATGACAGTATGTTTGAAGGTCGTCTCGGTTCTTGTGGAATGGACGTTTCCGAGGTAATGTTACCATGGATTCAAGCCGTTTTCCTTCTCTCCAGGTTACAGAATGGTGTGTCTCCGCGTGAAAGATGTATTCCCCCCTCTAGGTCCCTACGTCATAGTATTTAGCCACTTAAACGCTTCTGATCTCGGCATGACGTATCACTTCCTGTGTGATATCAATCAAAGCACGACATGTGATGTTTACTCGTACGATTACTCGGGTTATGGCCAAAGTGAGGGAACACCCTCTGCAGGTGAGTTGTCGCCGCCTCCGAGCGTAATCCCCGTTCAAAATCCGTGTCTGTATTTTTCTTCTGTCCCCTCCTCTCTCCTTGGCCAGCAATGGATGCCTAATCTAACAACTAAAACTTACAGAGGGGATCGTCGAAAACCTCGAAGCTTTGTTGAGCTTTCTTGAGGAAGCCGAAGGCATCACTTCAGACCAAGTTATTCTGTACGGGGAGAGCATCGGGAGCGTCCCGTCAATCGTTGTTGGGACGCGGCGGCGATTTGCCGGTCTGATCCTGCACTCCGCAGTGGTCACGGGATGTAGAGCTTTTTGCTCCTGTTGGCGCTGTCCTTGTGACGTTTTGAACAATCTCGAACGAATACAATATCTAGAAGGTACCACACCGTAGCCCAGGAGATCATCGGAAGAGCCTTACAGAAGGCTTCTTCCGAATTTCCGCGGTCTCGAGCCCAAGTTCCCATCCGACGGAATGTTTTTTTCTCTTTGGTGCAGCCCTAAACTTCAGATAATTCACTCCGATAGATTTTCCGGTGTTGATACTCCATGGAACACTGGACGCCCTCGTCCCCTGGGAAGACGCCGCGGAACTCCTGTCTCATTGTAGGACAGCAGTTGAGCCCTTATGGTTGGAAGGTTCCGAGCACGGGAACCTGCAACACAGCGATCTCTTCCACGAGCGATTAAAGAAGTTCGTGTTCGAAGAAGTCCCAAACGCGCAAAACGGAGCTAGGTCGACTTCACCACGGTCAAGCTCGATCGTCGATGTCAATGAATAACAATTGTTCTCCCCAGGGTCGGAGACGCTCATATTTGCGTTCCCAACTTTCAAGTTTAGAAGAGTCACAAGACAAGGAAGCAGATGAGGGCAGAGTGTGTAGAAAATGCGCGAGCGATCCGAAATGCTGCGACGGAACCCATGGTTTCACTGCCGGGATCCTCGAAGACAGCCGGCTCTATTTGTATCAAATAAAGTTCCCTCGAGGCACTTGTACACAGTTGAAGACTCTAAAAAGTTCCGGCACGAAGTCCAGACGTCGGTGATGGAATTTCCCATTTAGGGCCGTATGGACCGCGTTTTCATTAAGAACCGTGGTCGCGATGAAGTCAACGCCAGGTGGGAGCGTCGGAGTCTCGTTGGTCAAGATGAAACTTCCCGAGCCTCCGTGCGTCGCTTCCTGGTTTAAACATCATCAAACTATCAAGGAATAAACGATTCAAGTCTGGGTAGGGCTCTTCGAAGCTAATTTATTCGGCAAAATCAGGATGACCAACGGTTCCATACGGACTGTGGTGAGAGGGACGTGCCTCCATTTTCTTTTGGATTTTAGAAGTATATCCTGCCTTTTGAGTACTGCCGAGTAACATCTTAACAATCGGCCCGATGACGGGAAACCTCCCGAGCACCCCTGAGAAGGGGTGAGACGCGAGAAGACTTCTAATGGTCTCGACCAAAGATCGTAAACGTGGATATCGGGTCTCAAGTCCCGAGATCACAACAACTTTCCGTTCAATGACAGCACACATGGAATATTTCGGGCGTTTCTGAGAGCTCAGATGTGAAAAATGTTGGAAAACAACCTCCTGTCTGCGCAGGTGGTTGATTCGGGGGTACGCCGACGGCCAGAATGCGGCTGAAGGGGTACGCGGGACTCAAAAGTTCGGGAACCTCTGGTCTATGGTCTGCGACCGATGCGGCCCCCGATTTTCTCGAATGGAGAGCGGTTTTCACGTGTTGTTCAATGTGATACTTCTGCTCGTCATTCGCTGCTTTCTCGCAGATTCTACAGAACAGCTCTTGCCTATCACCAGGAGAGTTTCAGAGCCGAAAACTTCATCGACCCAGCTCCGACCGTTGTTGGAACTGCGCAGTCTCCCGACGCGCTGAAGGCCGCGCTCGAGATCGGCATGTGCAGACTTCATGGATCGATAATGAGTCATGAGGTAGATTGGAGAACGAAGTTCAGTCGTTTGCTTCGGCTTTGTTCCGAGCTCTTACATTAGCCCAATTGCCTGACTCAGGTACGACTGCTAGAGTGATAAGGTCGAGGACATGCCGTTTTTTCTTTGTTTTGACGGGAGAAAACACGACTCAGCTATCTCATTGATGAGGCTCTCACTGAAGCGGCAATTTCCCTAATGTCAAACTGTACCATCCCGAGATGACATCCAAGCCAAACAGTTTCGAGTTCAATGAATGAACGCGTGCGCACCTCCTCGGAATACGCAGCTGGAAAGCCTCAGTGAATGTCACCACGTTCCGGGAGCGAACGGGACTTCTCTGCGTGATCATCCCAGACCGGTTTCGGAAGAGCTCGGATGGACTGAAATGAATCGGCTCCCTGCAGTGGTTTGCTTGCTTCTCTCGTTCGGCGTCAAGTCGAACGCAGGCGACGGCAGGCGTGAACGAGATCCGCAGCAGCTGCTGCAGGAAGAACCCTACCCGATTGAAATAGCAGCCCTCGCTGAGAATTCGGCGCTAATGTTCGGCGTAGAGCCGACAAAACTACTGATCCTCGATTTGGAGAGAGTGTTAGTCCGCGGCAGTCTCAGATCAAATTCCAGCATACTTTCCGTGAGGGCTCCCAACTATACTTGGTTCGATTCCGCGACTGTCAACGTTGCCCTCTCCGATGCCCTGGCAGCGCCTCTGAAGGTGGTCCTGTTGAGCTCCCAAGCCAAGTTATCCGAGAAAAACGGATTCTATTCGTTGGATTTCGTCCAGAATATACGTCATAAGTTCCTGTTCATGATCGTGACCCGGAAACTTTCCGAAAATTCGTTCTCTTTGGACACCATGAACAAGTTCCGGGTTCGGACAATTATTTGGGTGGACCAACGAGTGAAACGCTTCGCTTGTTTCGTGAACCACGACAACTTATTCATGGAAAAGACCACGGACTCGATCAAGTCTTGTGAGTTAGCTGTGAGACCCTGCAGAGCAGGTTCCATGAACGAGAGCCTCGAGATGCGTAATACCAAATTCGACTTCAGAATATCTCTCATGATGAAATGCAACGCAACATCCGTCGGAACGCATTTAATCTCGGCTTACAACAATGACAAGTATCGATTTGTGAAGTTCCACATGACCATGCGCTTCAAATTGCATGAGTCCGACTTTTCGGATTGTTACTCCTACATCGTGGTTGTGAACGTCGGCCTGACTGCGCTGATGGATGCTTTCGACATGGAAGTTTGGTTCACTGTTCTGCTAAGTGTGGTCATTGTCGCGGCTGCTTGGTCGACGATGATGCGCCGATCGGCTTTGATAACTGCATGCGAGCTCATATCAAGTTACCTGGCGACTCGGGACGTAGGAACTGCACCTCGAAACTACTCGACTCTGATACTCGGTTGCTCGGCTCTTGCGCTCACCGTGTTCGTTGGACGGATCTATTCGAACTCTATGATGTCGTCGTTCCTGGATCCTACTCGACAGCCTTCAAGCACATTCGGACGCATGAGCTGCCAGATGTCAGCAAAGTGCAGCCGCGTGCGCTTGGTTGAAGAATACATGGTATCGAGTATTGTCTGTCATCTTCCTCAACACATTCGAGCGAGTATTTCAAAGCCTGTTTGGCGATATCCTCAGCGTCTCGTGGACCCCAAACTGCTAAGAGGTTCTTTCAACCTCGAGACGGATCTAAAGCGCTCGTACCCGGAAACAATTGTACAGCTGCCGCTGGTGCCAACCCAATCCAGCGAGACGATGGGGAGGCTTCTGCAGCACGGTGTGGTCTCGTTTCGCCGCATAAAAGTACTGCAAGTTCAGAAAGATGAGGCTCGGGACAGTAATAAGAGTCTCGCGACCTGGGAGCGCAAACTATTGCGGATGCATGTGAGAGCTTTCATACCAAATCATACCAGATACATGACCTACGAAACAACCCAAGGATATTTTGAATTCGAAAGTTTTCTGAAAATTCGGCCTCTAATCGGACTGTGTCTCATCATCGCCGCAAGTTCCCTTTGCGTCGAGCTGTGCAGCTCCCGAAGGTATCCAGCGAGTATGTCTCGCAAGGGCGGAAAAGTGAGATTGCCAAAATTGGAACCATCCTCCGGGCCACTGGCCTGATTGACTCTAAAATCCAGCGGAGAATCGGACCATATCTCCCAAAAGATGATGTCTGACATTCCGTTCTCTTCGAGGGGGGAACTCCAAGAAGTATGATTAGACTGACTCCGGATCACCTCCAGGGGTTCCCCTAGGTGCCGCACACCCACTCAGAAACGGTCGGATGCGTCCCACATACAACGAGGGCCATCAGTGCGAATTGAGTATCACCACCAGAACATGTACCGGAGTGAATCAGCCGTGGTCGCGGGGCACATCAAAGGAGAGGAACATTTCGTCGATTGCGAGCTAGAGCTCGAGACAGAGCAGGATCAGAAGAACCCTCACCGGAGGGTTTTTCGATGGTTTGCTTGATAGACTATTCAAGTTTGGGTTGGGTAACTTACAGTGAACTTCAGTATTCGTTCGAGACTATCCGAAACTTCACACGAGCAGCGCCAATGAGAGCGAAAAGCTCCGCCTCCCGTGACCGCTGCGGGGTGCAAGACCAGACCAGCAAACCGTACAGGATCTTTTGATGGGAAGCGATTCGACTCTGAAGAAAACTCAACAAAACTCCGAGTTTCTCGACAATCCCTGGTGCAAGCTTGAGTTATTCGATCAAGCATGCATTGCAGACCAGAGAAAAGAAGGAAACTGAAGATAACCACAGACACGGTTCTTCTTCTTCTTCTTCGAGAGAGAGACGACGGTTCAGATCAGCGATAACTCACATCGTGAAGGTGCTCCTTGACCGTTGCCGAAACCCGAGTGAACTGAATCGAAGATATCATATTTCGTGTTCCGATAGATCTCATAGAGCGATAAATACGTTTTTCCGAGGTCAGATGCGTTCATGTATGACGTGGATCTCAAGTGGCGAAATTGATATTTCATGCGGAGATACAGCATTTTGTAACTTGTATCATATATCCTCGTATCATCGCAGTCGAGCTAGAACAACCGCGAATGAGAACCTAATGCTCGACTGCGACGATGAGGCAGGCTTATGGTTGACGGACTTTGATCCACATCTACCGTCGCGAACCCAGAAGAGTCCGGTCCCTTCATCAGAAGTGAAAACCTCGGCTGCGGTCTAGGCTCTTATCTTACGATTGGTTGATGCGGAGAAAGGAGCTTCCAACACTCTCCAGCTTCTTAAGGCAGTTAGTAGGATGAGGCTCGAGATTTCACAATCCGTGAGTACTCACATCAGCGTGATCAGCTCTAAGTGTGCAGAGCGAATTCCATCGCGTCCCCCACAGCAGAAACATGAGCATCATCGATTATCACATGCTAGGCGTAAGTTCTCAATACCTATATTTTTTTGATCTCGATCCTGACGCTTTGAATTCCTCCCTTCAGTACGCCTCACATTTCTATTGTAATTCACTGATCATTCTTTCCAGAGGTCGGCGGATCCCGTGAGCATCCTCAGGGGACAGCTTGACATGGCGCGGGCGGAAGCTGAGGAAATCGGTTTGCTCCGATCGCAATCGAGTTCCTTCACGGAGACCGAAAACTACAAGCGACTCTTCAACCGCTGTCTGTGTCTGAAGATACAAACTGACAAACTGATCCGCATCGCTCTCCGACTCCAGAGAGTGCAGCGGCCTGTGACCGAGCGCGGGGAACGCTTTATCGTTTGCAGAGTCGTCATTCCGCCACCGGAAGAGCTCAACTTCAGGAGTTTGCGAAAGAGGGAGCTCGTTGTGGCGTTCCTCTCGTCGCAAGCTCGAGCACGAGTCCGTCGTCTTGAACTCCTCGTTCAAGCTCTGTAAGCCGCACATGAGTCTATTTTCACACACGAACTTGAACTGTTCCCGAAAGGAGTCACGGTAGGAACTGGCGTATTTGCTTGTCTTGATCCCGATCACAGGAGCCATCGTCAATGATTTGAACACCGCCTGTCCTTCCGGAACCATCCAAGTGACACACGGCCGCGGCACTCACATTGTTCTAGTATTTGAGTATTTTTTGATGCAATCGATCAGGGAAATACCGCGGAATACCGAAATTTTTGAATAAAACCCAAATTCGTATTCATTGGAGATGTTCATCTCATGCTTCACGCAATCTATGCAAAATGTAGGAAAGATCAGTGTCCAAACCGCAGCGCCAAAAGCGCGGGTAACAGCAAAATAACCGCACTCAGTTTTTGCAAGGAGTTTAGTGCAAAATCTGAACTTCCTACAGTACGTCGCGATTGATGATGGCTACTTCTTAAGAACTTCTCCGAGAAGCGTTCACCAGAACGCTACGGAACTACGAAGTCCGCTTGAATATCGAAACTGGGTTTTCGAAAACGTTTTTCGCCAAAACGTTTTCGGCCCCGTAGGCAAAACTAGCATCGTTTCAAACGGGAGCTTTTCGGAGTGAATCCATACGACTGCCTCCCAGTCGAACTATGCTTTCCCGCTGAAAATTCCGCTCAAATCCAACCCTCTCATTCATCTCAAAGCTTCAGACAACAATCTTCTGGAACGCTCGGGGCATTGTGAAGGCCAAGTCGAGGGTGGGGCAGACAGACTTGCACGGTGCAGTGGGGCCCCGCGCAACGAACCTAATGCGGAGTGTTCATTATGCGAGAAGCCCTTCAGCATTAGATGCTATAGGAATCGAAATAATTGGTTCTAAGGCGGGATCGAGAATCCTTTCGGTGCACGAAGGTTAATATCACCATTTTATTCAACGCTCTCAACTGATTTCTAAAAATTATTGTGTCGGAAAAAATGCCTGAGGCGTTATTAGTACAGTTTCGATTCCAGAGCAGAATTACGACAGAATTTTCGAAAATGTCAGTGGCTCTGCGGGCCTCGGGCGGGATTTTAGAAGTCGACAAATCTCCTTTCTCTCCCCATTTTCCGAGTAAGATTTTCATGTCACTAGAGCACATCGGTGTGACCTGCTCGTCCTGTTCGTCAGATGACCAACCGTGGGTCTCTGTCTCATCCAACGGGGCTTGCCGATCTGCTGCACTCGGGTCCTCTGGATTGTCATGCTTTTCTGAGAGTTCATCTCCAACAGCCTCGTCGGTAGGCATGCACCCGTTGCAACGGCAAGAACGGGCCGTTGCGACGGGCCGTTGCAACGGCCCGTTGCAACGGCGTTTTTTACAACGGCACAAAAATTGCCAAATGCACTCAGAAATAGTTTTTTTTCGCTAATTTCGAGGAAAATAAAGCTTATTGGGAGTTTATAGGGCTATTGGGACAGGAAAATCAAGTTTCCTGGATGATTTTTGACGAAAACGGAGAATTCGAGCCGTTGCAAAACATGCCGTTGCAACGGGCCGTTGCAACGGCCCGTTGCAACGGCAAACGGCAACGGCTATAAAATATGCTCGGGAGAGCAAACTTTGGGATCTCATGAGAAAATAACGGTGTCTCTGAGTTTCCCTTGGAGTGTATGCATCTCGGAGAGAAAACACTGAGTGGGCAGTGAGTGCGGGCGGGTGACATTCTCGCTTCGGTCTTGGACCTGATGCGATGCAAAACTGATGGAACTTGATCGTGGGAACATCGTCGTCAGCGCTCGATAGAGAGCCGCAAGATGTGCATGTGTGCGTAGCACGTTTCGCGATTGGATCTGCCGCGAATTTTCGAAAAGCTCCAAACAGGTTCCAGACCTAACTCCTGTCATTGACAATTCCGCGGGAACCCTTCGGTCACGAGTAAACGGCCCTATGCCGGAGAATGATTTCGAGGGCCGGCGTTACAGTCTGGCAGATCTTACAAACCCCATTTTTGGGACATACTCCTCTTGGAACACTATCATCGAGGAAGCGGACCCATGGGTGGCATGTGGAAATTAAATGTGGAAGGACTGGGAGAATAGATGGAGTCACCTGGTTCCCAGTACGCGGTCAAGTCCTCAACAGGAGAAGTCTGAACTTCAAGAGTTACTGCCCCAGTCAGTTTTTCTCTCAGAGATGCATTTACTCCCAGGGAAACTCACAGACACGGTTATATTCTCATGAGATCCCCGAGTTTGCACTCTTGAGCATATTTTAGAGCCGTTGCCGTTTGCCGTTGCAACGGGCCGTTGCAACGGCCCGTTGCAACGGCATAATTTGCAACGGCTCGAATTTTCTATTTTCGACGAAAATCATCCCGAAAGCATGATTTTTCTGTCCCGCTAGCCCGGAGAACTCACAATGAGCTCTATTTTACTCGAATCTAGGGAAAAAAACAATTTCTGAATGAATTTGGCAAGTTTGGTGCCGTTGTAAAAAAAACCGTTGCAACGGGCCGTTGTAACGGCCCGTTGCAACGGCCCGTTCTTGCCGTTGCAACGGGTGCATGCCGTTGCAACGGGCCGACGAGTCGTCGGCCTCCAACCGGACATCTCTCGCCAGTCAGGATTTCCTAGATCAGGTTATCTTCGGTGCAATCGATATGTCGTCCTCCGGTAATATGTCGTACCGGACACGAAGCAATATGGACGAAGATAGATAGCTGCTGAAGAACCACAAATGGGCTACAGAAATAGAATTCCGGTGCCCATCTGAGCTTCGATAGGACGGTTTGTTATGCGGATCAAGGGTTCGTGCAGGGGATCAGTGGTGTGAATTCTCGGAGGTCGTTATGCGGATCGTTCGTTCTACGAGGGGTGAGTGTGAAAGTGAAACAGTGTGAATAGGCCTAAAGGTGGGAAACTTCAACGCACTCGGAAAGAGTTCTTCCGTTAGCGATCACCCACAGGCTTGTGATCAGAAGTGTCAGTGGCTTCGGAAGGTGGACGAAGTTCAACACGAAGCGGCCGCCAGCGCGCCTTGTGACGTCATTTCCAGAGTTCTTCAGTCAATAACTGGAGGTCCCCCGAAACGTTTCCAACAAAAATCGGCAGTCATCTATGAAACCTTTGAATCTACCCATAGATCGGGTTCCGATGCAATCGCGGCTCTCCTTCTGGTGCTTCCCATAGAGTTCAATCCTGTCGGATATCCCGACATGGAAATATCCTCCGACCGAGAGTCGTGTTGAAAACAGTCCCGCGATGTTCGCCGTTCCATTTATGGATACCCAGACTTGGCCATGGCATGAAGCGCCTCCGATAATGGCGATGATGAAAAGCTGCTTCTACGCGTTGTTCGATGTAATGCCTTTCTCCATCATTCACTGTTTTCTCACAGATTTTACAACACAGTACGTATCCAATCTCATTTGAGGCTCGACGCTTCCTTCAGCATTCCTCTCATCTCCTTATAAAATGAAGACCATCCACCCGCTTTGACCGCTGTTGTAAACGTCCAGTGCCCAAACGAGCTGAAGGCCGCGCTCGAGATCGGCATGCGCAGACTTCATGGCTCGATGATGAGTCATGAGGGACATTGGAGAACCGTGTTCAGTCGTTTGCTTCGGCTCTATTCCGAACTCTCGGCTCGAGTGGCTGACTCATCAGATACAATTCATGAAATGATTCGGTAGAGGAAATGCCGTTTTTTCTTCGTTTGGACAGGAGGAAACATCTGAGCTATCTGATTGATGACGGTCTCACCGGAGTGGCGTGTAGCAATTTTCCTAATGATCCACAATCCCATTACGATATTACATCTAAGTCGTACAGTTCACAGGTCAACGAATGAATGCGTGTGCACCTCCTCGGAAGTCGTAGCGCGTGAGCCTTCGTGAGTGTTAACCCGTCGTGGGAGCGATTGAAACTTTTCTGCTCGATTATCCCAGACCGGTTTCGGAGAGCCGGTGATAGACTGAAATGAATCGACTACATGCAATGATTTGCTTGCTTCTCTCGTTCGGCATCAACTCAAATTCAGGCGAAGACGGGCGTCGACAGGACCCGCAGGATCTGCTACAGGAGGATCCCTTCCCGATGGAAGTAGCAGCCCTTGCTGAGAGTTCCGCGCTTCTGTTCGCCGTGAAGCCGACAAGCCTACTGATCCTCGATTTGGAGGAAGTGTTAGTCCGCGGCAGTTTGAGATCTAACTCCAGCATTCTTTCGATGAGAGCTCCGAACTACCACCTGACCGAGTGGGCGACTGTGAACGTTGCCCTTTCCGATGCCCTGGCAGCGCCCTTGAAGGTGGTCCTGTTGAGCTCCCAAGGCAAGTTATCCGAGAAAAACGGATTTTATTCGCTGGATTTCGTCCAGAATATACGTCATAAGTTCCTGTTCATGATCGTGACCCGGAGACTTTCTGAGGACTCCTTCCAGGTGGACTCCATCGTCCAGTACCGGGTTCGGACAATGATTTGGGTTGACCATAGGGTGAAACGCTCAGCTTGTTTCGTGAACCACGACAACTTGCTCATGGAAAGAACCGCGGAATCGATTAGTGCGTGTGACTTGACTGTGCGGCGCTGCAGAGCAGTTTCCATGAGGGAGTGGCTTGAGCTGTCTCAAGTCCACTTCAATTTCGGAATATCTCTCAGGTTGCAATGCAACGCAACTCCCATCGAAACGCATTTGAGATTGGCCTACAATCGGTATGACCGCCGATTTGTGAAGTTCCAGATGACTACGCGCTTCAAACTGCAGGAGCCTGATCTGTCGGATTGTTACTCCTACATCGTGTTGGTGAACGTCGGCTTGACTGCGCTGATGGATGCTTTCGACATGGGAGTTTGGTTCACTGTTTTGCTGAGTGTGCTCGTCGTAGCGGCTGCGTGGTCAGCGATGATGCGCCGATCGGCTCTGGCAACTTCATGCGAGCTCGTACTAGGCACTTTGGCAACTCGAGAGGTCGGAACGACTCCTCGAAACTACTCGACTCTGGTACTCGGTTGCTCGGCTCTCGCGCTCACTCTGTTCATTGGGCGAATCTATTCGAACTGTATGATGTCGTCCTTCTTGGATCCTACTCGACACCGCTCGGGAAACCTTTTAGAGGTCAACTGCCGGTGGTCAGCAATCTGCCGCCATGTCCGCATCCTTGAAGAATTCCTGGACGCAGGTGTTGTCTGTCATCTCCCTCAACAGATACGAGCGAGCATTTCAAAGCCTGTTCGGCGATATCCTGATCGTCCGATGGAGGCCGAAAAACAACGACATTCTTCCAACCTCGACACGTACCACTGGCGTTCGTCCCCACAAACAATCCTACATTTGCCGCTGGTGCCAACCCAATCCAGCCAGACGGTAGGGAGGCTCCTGCAACACGGCGTGGTCTCACTCCGTCGAATGGAAATACTCCGAGGCAAGAAAGATAAGGATGAGGACAACAGTCATGGATTCACGACCTGGGAGCGTATGGTTCTACGGGCATACCTGACAGCAGGCAAATCAAAGCGTGACAGATACATGACCTACGGTACAGCCCCGGAATACTTCGATATCGAGAGTTTCTTGAGAATTCTGCCTCTGTTCGCAGTGTGTTTCATCATCGCCTCGATGGCCTTTTGCGTGGAGCTGTGTATCAGTTTCAGGAGGACCCCTATACCATCTTAGATCTACCGCGGTGTTTGGTGTATTCAACATGGAACACGAGTTTTGCCGCATCCATGAACGACTTGCTTTCGGTTCCGTCCTACCGGGCATCAAAACTAGACTTTGCAAAGAACCGCAATCTGCGAAAACCGCGGTTTGCGGTTGATCGGAAATACAAATTTAAGAACCGCGGTTAAATCGTAAATTGTTCAGAACGCGTTGAATACGCTCATGGTGGAATACTTTTCCCGAATCAGCAGAAGATCCCACCATCTCCGAGTGAGTTTGACGAGGGCAGCATCCAGCAGAGCGCCGAAATGGACCTCTTCACGGAAGTCGTCGGTTTCGCGCGATCGAGTTTGGGATGGAAACATGCTCGCAGTATCCAAGATGATGACGGAGGAACTGAAGGACCGATCCGGACTGAAGGCAACACCGGCATTCGAAACATTGAGAAACCGGTGGCTCGAAAAGATAAGCGAGGTGGACCTAGTCTACTAGGAGCTACCTGCAATGAACTCTGAATGGTGGAAAGGCCCAAAATGCGCGAAAAGACACCGGCTCGCACGAGGGTCAATTCATGGCTACCACCACCTAATCTGCAGGAGAGGACGGAACCACGACTCTAACGAAAACTGCTCCTTAACCCTCTGCGGAGAGAGCTGCGAGACCTACCACCTGTACAGATGCCGAGAAGCCGACCAATTCGACTGGGGTCTCGAAGAATGAAGAAGAAAATGGCCATGTACATATATGACAGGTCTACACTTTTTCATAACTGAACCTGAGTAACTCCTCAGATCGAGGAAACAAGAGTCATGAGAAGTAAAGGAATGGAAACTTCTTACTCGTTCGAGGTGTCAAGCCTGTTCAGCCCCGCGAAAGGCAAATGGGCCTCGCATCGTCTGTCTAGGAGTCGGTACGGGGAGGGGAACTCCCAACAGTCTCCGGCTCCTTGAGACGACCCACATTGTAGGAACGGGGACTTTATTGTCAGTACCGACGGCTCGCGGCCGCTTTCCAAGCTGGCTGTCTAATGCCTAGCTTCTAGTCTATCCTGTGTCTGTGTCTAGGGATCCTACGTGGCCCGCGTCGTGTATTTCCCCGGCTGTCCCTAACTATGGCTTTCCTACAATATGAAGAGCCTCGAATTTTCAGCTAGTGCTAACATCAGCGTGATCAGCTCGGAGTGACTAGACTTTACTCACCAGAGTAAGTCCCACCGCTTTCCCCACACCTGAAACATAAGCATCGTCGAATAGCATCTGTTAGGCGGCCGCCAAATAATTCTATACAGTGAACCCCCGTTTTACGCGATTTTGTCAACCGCGTTAAGCGAGTTTTTCCGCGTAAAACGGGGGCTCGCCCTAATGTGCGGAACAAGGGAAAAAAAAAGAAAAAATGGGAAACCCCCGTTTTACGCGGTTTTGTCAACCGCGTTAAACGAGTTTTTCCGCGGTAAACGAGGGATCGCCCTAATGTGCGAAACAAGAGGAAAGAATAAAAAATTAAAACAAAAAATACGCGCTGAGAGAATCCGCGTAAACCGAGCCGCGTCAAACGAATTCGCGTAAGACGAACCGCGTAGAACGAACCGCGTGAAACGGGGATTCACTGTGGTAGCGCCTTAGAGAAGGAGCTACTATAGAATGCTCAACGCGGGGGCTTGAGCAGACACAACGAAAAACGCAGTTTGAGCGATTCCTATCGGAATATCTCTTAAGGTGGCAGCTGGAACGGGGGAACGTCGGTCAGTACGAAGTCTTAGGAGTCTAAAAAACCTGCAGGAGAACACCGACAAGCGCCGATGATTCTGTTCCTAAGGTAGATACATATTCCTATACTTAAGGTCCCATGGGAAAACCGAAAAATCGGCTTCCTGATATGGAAAACGGTGTCTCAACACGGAAAAGCGACGACTCCGATCACATTCAAGCTCCCAGATCACAATCCAAGGGAAATTCATCGCTAAGGAGGGGGGAAGGACTTTTTGCCACTTCTGGCTCACTGTGCGCCGCAGAGGGAACTCAACTTGAGGATCTTTGCATGGTTTGCATGGGAGGAGTTTGCGAAATAAGGAGCACGCTCTGGCGCACATTGTGGAACGAGCTCGAACCGGAATCCATCATCTCCGACTCATCGTCCAAGCTCTATAGGCCGCGCATCAGCCCCGTCTACGTTAACCAGTACCACGGCCTCGGACTGTTCCCGAATGGAGTCACGGAGGGGATAACCGTATTGAGCGAACAGTGGTCACGGTGACCGCAGTGGCGTATCCAGCTATGTAGTAGCTAACGATGCTATAGCTTCGTCGGACTCAAACTTTTCGAAGCTAGCTTCGTCCGTTATCGAGAGTTCACCAACGCCATTTTCAGCGTGGAGCTCACAGATATGAACTGTTATAATATGATACAATCATTATCATTTGAATATTACGTCCATAATACTGGATCATATCTACTGAGTGTCGAATATCATGATGGGCACTAAGAAACCATCATAAAACAAGAGCTACGTGAATGTAGAGATTGAGAGAGATCGGGAGAGAGGGGGAGAGAGAGGGGTTTATGGTAGCTTCGTCGATGAAAGGGCCTTGCTACCCCACTGGATGGAGGGACTGAACGCCTGCGGTTTTCCGAGGCGCCTTCAGAAAGAGCTCTCCGAAGAGCGGGTCTGATAACCTGACTGATTCTCGCAACGAGAAAGGATTGCATGGTGCTCATCGTGAGAGCGGGGGCGTACACAGGATTTTTTTTTTGGGGAGACCAAGACCATTTTCGCCCCAGTTTGGGGGGGGGCCAACAGAGGATGATGATGAGCTTCAACATGAGCTCTATGGGCCGGACAAAAATTTTGGGGGGGGGGGGGGGGGCATGGCCCCCTGGGCCCCCCCTATATACGCCACTGCGTGAGAGGGAAGGTTCAATATTCCGATCGCACTACGTCGGATTTTATACTTGCTTCCACTATAACTCATCATTTAGATAAATTGCTGCCACAGAGAGATCGCTGATTTCGTCAATCTGAAAGCTCCCGCCATAGCCGCGGCAGTCTCACCTCCACTTGCTCGGCCTGACGAGTCTTGGACAACCGTTGTGGCCTCAGCCACGGGTTGCTTGTTCTGAGACTCGATATCCGTGTTGCCGACTTCCGTCGATGGGATACTAATGTTCTCTCGTCTGTCAAAAGATTTATAAGTTCTCGGATCCACTCGTGTGCGCTGTCGAATTTCACAAACACCTCCTCGCTCCGCGTTTCTCTCTGCGAGCCCGAGCGACGGGTGTGCACCCACAAGCCAGAAAGCCCATGAGCCAGGAAACCCGTGAGCCAGAACAACCATGAGCCAGAAAAATCGAGACTGACCAACGCTTCCATGCACAGAGTTGAGAGAGCTGGCTCTGAAGCTCAAGTGGGCTGTTGCGGGGAGTCTGAAACTATGAGTTTCACTAACTCTAGCTCGTCGAATAGATACGAATTGAAAATGAGGTGCGTACAACCAAGTGCGTTCTCAGTAACAAGTTCTGACGATTCCCTGAGCACTTGGTCCGGTTAGAGACGATTTGCGCTTCGAGCTGCCAAGATGTGTCCCTTCTAGATGAATATTGTACTAGAGACCAGTGGCATAGCGTGCCTGATGTGAGTGCCGCCCGGGGCGGATCTCGACAGATTCGAAAAATCCGGAAAATGCCGCCCCCTGGAAGCGCCTCTGACGTGGAGCGGCAACCAAAGAAGCAACCCACTATAGGGCATAAATCAGCAACATGCTGCTCGGGGCGGACCGCCTGGAACTGGCTCGTGGAATGATGTACGTGTGTGATTTTTTCTACGCTCTACCTTCCAACGGCCGACCAAATCAAGCGCATAGAAGTTTCGCTCAATCTCTAAACTTTCTGGCTCGGGGGTTTCCTGGCTCATGGCTTTTCAGGCTCACGGGTTTCCTGGCTCATGAGTTTTCTGGCTCGTGAGCTGTAGCCGAGCGACGAGCTTGCGGGGACATGTCCGCAATAGACTCCCAGGATTCGCTCTGTGGTCGCATTGCCTTGACTGCCTTCTGGATCAGCTTGCTGAAACTCCTTGCTCGCTATGGCTTTTGGTAATCCGTCGCTTTCCGATGCAAACTCAGCTTGGGTATGCTCTGCAGCAGTGGTTCTCAACCGGGGGTCCGCTGCCGAAAATTTTGCGGACCTCTAGTGGTCCCCGGTGGAATTCCGGTGATTACGAAGACAACCTAGGGTTGAACGCAAAAAAATGAACCATAATTGCATGTTTCACATGAATTCATTTGTGCTCGGCAAGTTTCCCGGTTTACTCGTTGACAGAAAACAAATACCCTCATCGCCTGGACACAGAGAACGACATGCGTCTCCAACTCCGTGAAAGAGTTCCTGACTTTGAAAACCTCGTCAAAAATGTCCAATACCAGTCATCGCACTGAATGTACAATGACTTTTAACATGAAAAACTCCGTCATAAGAATATATCAATAACGTCTTTCCTGTTTGGCTTTCTCCCATCCCCGAATCGGGGGTCGAGGACATCGTCCGAAGGAAAAAACGGGGGCGTTCCGGTCGGTGACCGTAGACTTTCAGACGTAAGGTACGTCGTGGAATGTATCCAAAGTTCGTGGAGCTCGGCGTAGGGCGTATAGTACGTTTGTGGTAGCTGGTTAAAGCAACGGTATGGATCAGTGTCTGAGGCAAACAACGAGTCAGAGCTCGGGATGGTTTATGTATTTTGGTTGATGGTGAAAAGAATACACATTGAAGGCGGTATTCGCCAAGAGTTCGAGTTCCAAAGTTGGCGCATGCATCGGGCGAGCGTCTCGGAGATCGCGCGCGAACCAAAACCTATCACAGATGGCACGCGCGACTACGTATTTTTGTTACAGAAAACTGGCCTGGAATTCTGTTGTTGCGAGAAGGTATCTGGCTTCGTAGCCGGGCGTCGGTAACCGGCGTGGTGTCTGAGTCCTCACTCTCACGTCGTAGATCCTGAAGCCTCTCCCCCTAAGCGCTACTCAATGCCACTTCTGATGTTTGTCCATCCATAGCACATCGAGAGAAGTCAGACGCACCAGACAAATCGCAATAAACGACAATTCAAAATGTGAAAGATAACGAGTCGGGATGCATTGTATCGAGATGGGCGTCTGGAACGATTTCACGACACGGGATTTCGTCGGAGTCTTTCATAGAAGAGAATGGACCGCGTTCGCTCGGAATCACTGTAGAACGAATGAGAAATCTAAAGTTTGACTGTAAGGTACGAAACTCAATCGGAGAGCTTGAGTTAGTTTGAGTCGGAAGCAGAACTCCTGACTTTTCACTCGACTGAGTATTGACTGACTTCCGTTACTGCGACTTCCGGGAGAAGCCAATGGCTGACGCCCGGTAAGACGTACCTTCCGTCAAAACGAGCATAAATGGTTATGGTGCAGGACAAGAGATTCATGAGATATTCAGCAAAAGCTCCGGTAGAAATGACTCATGGATCACCTCGATAGTGCGACGTGTATTCTATGCGGTTGAGGAGGAGGACCGCACTTGTGAGGAGTAACATCGGAAGAAGACTGCCTCTTCTCCTGTTCCTGCTCAGGAAGAAGTTGAAGCGTCAAACCCGATTATTAAATTCAGTCAGGCTTGGTTCTATTGGGTTTTGCATTCATTTGAGAGTCTCGAACGCCAGTGCTGCTGTCACGAATCAAAAATCGCGGAAGGAGTTAGACCCTAGGCGGGAATTCATTCAAGGAGAAGAAGAAAATGAGGGAATCATTTCAAAGGTCGGCATTCCGTTTAAGAGAGGCTCCGCTGTGCCCCTGCCTGTTACGAGTACCCTGCTTCGGGGCTTTTTGATGAACCAGCTCTTCATTTTGAGGAATATCTGATTGCACGAATCGAGGCCTCAAGGCGCTCCCACTACAAAATTAGACCTCTGCATTCGCAAGCTCGGATGCAGCGTGCTCCCTGTTTTAGGAACAGACCTGGGATTCCGTAAACAACGAAACCCTCCGTAGGATAGAAATAGCGTGAATAACGAATCCCTAGGATTGGATAGTCTACGAATAACGAAATCGGCACACGGAGAACTTCGAACTTGGAATCAATATACATATCCGCTACAGAAAAGGTTCCTTGATCTGCAGCATGATAATTAGAACATTCGGCGTCCTATTTGCACGTGGAGCGATGAGGCAACCCCTGGCATACATTCTCCGGAGAATCTGGACCTCTCCCATCACAATCATGAGCCATCGCATGAGAGGCGAGCCCCTCCCTCTGGGTGTGAGGAGGACGGAGCAGCTTAAAAGATGATGCGCGGGGAGCTCCGTCAATTCAAGTTCAGTTCCTCTTCAACTCGATATCTGTCCCGATACAGTGGACTTGTATGTGGTTTCTCTCGGAACCTGTGGATCCATAGAACTTCGGTTCGAACGCGGAAGCTCTGAATTCGGAGCATGTGGGAACTTGCTTAGCCGGCAGGCCTGAAGGTGGTCCTATGGGCGTCAACCCCCAATGATGTGTGAGCAATATAGGACGAGGCCGGAACAACCTGAGGATCACGTTCACTCTGAGGCCGGCTAGCGGTTGATTCTAAACTGATCAACGGCAACAACAACAGCATCGGCGGCAACACCACCGGCATCAACAACAACAACAACAGCTGGAGAAGCAGCAACAACAACACCAGGAGCAGCGTCAACAAGAACAACCATGGCATCAGCAGCAACAACAGCATCACCGACCACAACAACAACAACAATTGTCTAATAATATATACAATTTATTCCAATCCCAAACTCCCGTTCTCCTTCGGCCACGCCGTCCTCAAGAAACGTCAGTCTTAGCACCGTACACTAATGGAGTGGAGTTTTGATGCTCACGATTGCCTTGAAAGCTTGAAAGCAATCGGAAAGCTCTGTTGAGCATGGAACAACTCTTCGATCTCGGTGATATCCTCCGTGTTTGGGGAGGGGGTGGGCTTAAAAGAAATACCCCTCGAGGCGATTGCTGGAGTGGTCACTCGTTAAGGAGCGTTGCTTCCGAGATCAATCGGATGTTGTCTGATCTTGGCGGGGGTCTTGAGATGGCCCCCGCCGAGAGCGTTCCAGAAGGCTGTTCATGGGCGTTGTAGCACAAACGCTTCTCGACATGAAGCGATTTCGAGCTTTCTCTTCGCGACCCTTGTCTCCTCATCGCAGACAAACGGAAGGTCTGAATGCAAATGCAGCCAAATCCGTCACCATTAAGACAACTCGCCCCTGATTTAACATCTGGAGGCGAAACGGCTTCAACGGTCGATGTGATCTGCATGAGTACTCAGCTAGAGCCGGAGTGAATTTGTTGCTCGGACTGCAGTTGCCGATTTAAGTCAATTAAGCACTAGATAACTACCTCGGGGAATCGAGATGGACCGTTCTTCCCCCAGGAATTAAGTTTCAACGGAAGTCATCAGAACCTTCGTGGACTTCGAAAAAATATCAGCAGTGAAACGTCGTCAGTGTGCGCACAGTGTTCTGAGTTTTCCCGCATGTACTGTAACCATTACCCTCGGCCATCGGTTCCCGAATATGCCCTCTGAGAGTCTGACGCTTCCACACTGGAGGGGCATAGTTCGATGGCATCATGCTTAGGCTGCTGAATCGACAACAAGAGTTTCTGAATGTCTCAGATGTCTCGATGTCTTTTATTCCTGCAATATTCTTCTCGAGAAGAATTCCACGAGTCGCATCATGAAGCTGGATGGGCGGCCTACGTCGCCGTATCTCTATCTTCTCAAAAGAAGCGTCTCCCATTGAAGGTTATTCAGACATGGCCGCTGGAGAATAAACCGCGCGAAATAGAAAGCTATCGTCACGTGGGCGCTATGTTAGAATAAACAGTTGAGAAATGACCGGGACCGTTTCGGTCGGAAACCGTGACGTAAAGACGTAAAGTACGTCGCAGAGTGTACCCAAATTTCGTGGGGCCCGGCGTAGGGCGTGGAGCACGTTTGCAGTCGCTGGTTAATGCAATGCTATGGATCAGTGTCGGATGCAAACGGCGAGTCTGAGCTCGGAAGGTGTATGTTTCCGGGTTGATGGTGAGAAGAATACATTCCTTCGTCGTAGATCATAAAGCCTCTTTCTCTCGGCGGCACTCAATGCCACTTTTGTTGTCCGTCCACACTAAATCGAGAGAACTCAGAAGCAAGAGACAAATCGCAATAAAGGATGATTCAAGATGTGAACGATAACGATGGGGGATGAATCGCATTGAGATGGGCGTCTTGAACGATTTCACAACGCGGGATTTTGTCCGAGTCTTTCATAGAAGAGAATGGAAAGCGTTCGCTCGGAATTACTGTAGGAGGAATGAGAAATCGGGAGTTTGACTGTGAGGTATGAAACACAGTTGGGAAGCTGGAGTCAGTTTGGGTCGAGAGCAAAAATCTTAGCTTTTCATTTGACTGAGTATTGACTGACTTCCGTTACTGTGATTTCCGGCAAAATTCAATGGCTTGCGCCAAGTAAGACGTACCTTCCGTCGAAATACCACGAGAGCGCGAAAAAAATTTGATGGGGTCCGCGGACCCCATCATGCCCAGTCATGCCGATTACGGAGATTTGACTGTATGCATCTGAATCGCATGAGTCTGCTCCATGAAGTTACCTACTTGAAAATCGCCTAGGACTTAGGGAAAGCGTCGGAGGACAACTCTGATACTAGAATCGGGATCCCCGACCTCGAACTATGCCGAAATGGCACTCACAATCAGACATTTTTTGCCACCAAGCATGACGTTTTTGACCACTGTGAAGCGTTTCTCACAAGAGTATGGAAGTTTGTTTTCGCACAACGAGGCGTTTCAGGGATCAGGGCTCTCCTTACCCTGGGATTTCGATGAGGGAGGACGATCGGGGAGATTCGTTAAGGAGCCGGAAATCAAGCCCCGTTCTGCTGTACCCTCTGATCGAATACTCCACATTGTTTGATCAACTCATCGAGCGGAAGCATTCCGACGTGTTGAAGATCACGACAAGCAATGACTACAGGAATAGAATGGACTGCGCAGGCGCCGCGCATCAGCTGGACGATCGTGCTCGGCTTCCACTTCCGAATAGGGATAGCGAAACTCTGCGAGCCCCAGCAGGGTCTAGCTGCTTCATCAGATCCACATTCGTTTGCAAGCCTCTCCCTGCAGGAGAGAGAACGAAAATACCTGCGTAGGAAATGTTCTTCTCCTTGTGACAGAGTCATCAGACTCCGGAGTCCATGTTTTATTTCGATCCACGGATGCATCTTTTGTCCATTCCACAATCTGTCGTCAATCTATTCTCAAGACGCTACCCTCTGTATCGAGCAGAGATAGTCGACTCATTTTTCCTCCCACTTCTTCTGCGATTTCGATTCTTTCTCTCTTGATTGTTTTTAGAGTTGGGTCGAAACTCCGACCACAATCATCCCTCGACGACGCCGACCTTCCAATACTCCAACGACAAATCCAACATTCTTCTTCGTCGATTGTCGGGTCGGCTTTCGTAGAATCCAGATTCGCGGGATTCTGATGGATGTTTTTGCAATAGAGGGATTCATCATCATTGACGACATTTCGAAGGACGAAGGAGCCGAGGAAAGAAAAAAAGAGGGTTCGTACCCTCTGTTCCACGTCAAGCGAGTGCTTCCTCCGCCCCACGAGAGAATGAGAGCTACTTCACGACGAAGGATGGCTCCTGCCTTGACCAACGCGGTCTTGCTATGTGCTCTCGTGTCAGTTAGGTGTTCCAGCAACGGAACGAGCCGCGAATCGTCAGTGAATCATACCAGTGCGAGCACTGAACTGCAGAAGATCTGCACTGCGATATGTCTCGAAGTGTCTGCCGGGAAAAACTTGACATTTGTGTTCAGGCTCCGTGTTGATAACGGGACTGAGATTAGTCTCAATTATCTGTGGGAGCTGCCTCGCTCTCAAGTATATATATCGGAAGAGAGTTTCGTTCCCAAACCAGGAGATAGAGAAGTTGTGATTTCTTGGGAGCGCGATCCCGACGATTTGGATCCAGTCCTGAGGAAGAAGTTCTGGGATATGAGGGGACTCGCTGGATACCGCTTACGGAAATTTTTCCGACTCCTGCCGGCAATCAACGTCGAGAAGCGTTTTCTCATCCAAGTCAGAGAATGGTCTGACGGAGATGGACCAGAGACTCCGCTGGCGGTGATGCGGAGACTGATCTTTCAGGGCACGAACAACTTCATCACAATATTCCACAGAATCTTCATTATTGTGAGAATGGAAAACGAAGATGAAGTGCATTCAAGTTTCACCGTGCGGAGGACCGGGCAAATAATCGGTGGACATGTCTCGAAAATGCAAGCTATAGTATTCAGATTGGATCACGTTCTGAACATGTTCGTTTCCCCCAAATCATCTCGTAACAACAGTTACGATCTCGCCCTGGCATTCGATTCCGCCAGATTCGCCGACGGGAAAACCCAACTGGGAAAAATCTATCTCACAACCTGCACGTCGGTGAGTAAACTTGGATCGTATCTGACCGACTCGAGTGACGGCGAGTCTCGACGAATGTGCAGAAAGGACCCACTCGATCATGATCAGGTTTTCCTTTACAGAGCAACAAGGTATCCGTGCACGCCTATGAGTATCAAGCTGTGCGCTTGGCAGTCCCCCTCCCATGGGAAACCCGACTGATATCGAGTATACCGAAGTATCTGACCTTGGAAATCCCAGTAACGCTGCTATCTCTTCTGGCTCTGCCCATGCTGCTCTCCTTTCGACGTCGCCGTATCTTCCGTCCGATTTCGGAGACGTGGAGAACGGTATTTCATCTCATTAGTGGCGACCATCGTGATTCTCTCATCAATTCGGTGGAGCAAGGGACATTGGTCTTGCTGGTCAGCGGTTTGATATCCTTATCAATCCAATATCCGATAAACTTGTTGAAGGGACAAGTGGTCTCATCGCCCTATCAGCAGAGGATCCGACCATCTAAATGTGCGGTTAACTTTTGCAAATTCAGCGGTGATCGAAACAACTGGTTTATCGCTGATAGAAAAGATAATTACATAGCTAGACTGAGCAACGATACAGCCTGGGCGAGCGCTGTCAGCGAGCGAAAACTGCGGAGAAGATGTTCGCCCACTTCAGATTCATCGAGTGGTATGACGAACTGGACGCTTCTCGCTTTCTTGATTCAGTATCGCACCGTATGCGACGACCCAGTACTCATGAGAATGCAGCTCATCAGATTCGACCGAGAACTTGCTTTCGAAGTCCTACCGAGCTCACACGCATCTCAAGACCTATGTTCCTCCTTCTACTCTTATTATGGCCAGATCGATCCGAGAAAACATCTTCGAATCACTCAAAATATACTGGCTCACGGCTTACTTCACTATCATCACGTGAAAGCCTCTTTGTATGGCAATAATTTGCTTGAGCAACAATTCTATCGCAGACCGGCGAATGCGACGTCAAAGCGGTGGGTTAACACAACGCATATAAAATCGAAAATCGTGAACGCAGTCGAACCGCTCAGAGGATTATATATCAAGTACAGAATGTTCGATCGCGATAGTGCGTTCATAGCAACAGAACTCGGAGGAGTAAAAGAAGTTTTCTTCTCGTTTTCTGTCGCTGTGGCGTTGATAGTATTCCACGCATTCATATGCCATCGCTTCGTTGACTACCAGGGGTTAACAAGACATCGATATCCAATGATCAAAGCTTCGTCAATGAAAATTTCGCCGCAAGGGTGCAAGGCATTAATCTTCAAAACTCGGTCTACATAAATTTTTCTCGAGCCCGCCCTACCCATCGACCAGCCAGAGGTCGGCCGTCGAGCACTGTGAGAATTGTCGCGGTCGAACCACCAGATCAAATCCCATCGGTGTTCTTTGAGACCTTCGCTCTCTTCGTATGCGAACCTCTGATCTTCCAACGTTCTTATGAGGACGGAGAGGTCCCGTATCTGTTTCGCACAGGCATCGTCATCCCGATACACAAGAAAGGCCCGCGAGATGACCCCTCAAATTACGGACCAGTCAGTCAATGCGTGCTGATGCATGTCTGATGTTTGAAAAGATTCTCTCGACTCACATCCACGAATACCTTCACCGGAACAACCTCAATGATCCACATCAACACGGATTCATTCCGGAGAGATCAACCACAGCTGCTCCGCATGACGCAAGACTTTGCACAGCTCCTCAACGAAGATACACCTCATCACACCGTCTACTTCGACCTGAACTCAGCCTTTGACAAAGTTGATCACGAGCTTCTGCTCGAAAAACTCTCCGGACGTGGTCTCCACGACAGAACTCTCTCAAGGCTCAGAAGCTACCTCGCCAACCGCACCTTACGGATAGGAGTCGAGGGCACACGATCAGCCCCCAACCCAGCACACTTTGCGGGGAGGGGGGCAATTTCTCCGGCACTATTCGGTTGCTTTGTCCTCGACCTGCGGTACTATTTGCCACCGGAAATTCGCCACCTCATCTTTGCTGACGATGTAAAGATATACGGCCTCTCCCGCAACGCGTCAGACGCGCATCTCATACAACTTGGAATCACCGGTGTAACGAGATGGTGCTCTGAAAACCGCATGGTGTTATCGACTAACAAACGCTCGGTGCTCATGAGAAAGAACATCCCGCCCCCGATGTTTGACTTCACGGCCAACGGCGATCCCCTGCCCACAGCCTACTTTGTCATTGATCTAGGAGTCACGATGACAGCCGACCTCGATTTCGGAGAACATATCTGCAAGACAGTCTCATCGGCTCGCTGCCTTGTGGACTCTGTAATTCGCTGTTTTATACTTTTTTTTGCTCGTTCCAAGCACGAATCCTATGTGAGACTGTTCAATGCACTCGTTGTATCCAAGTTCTCGTATTGTATACCGATTTGGCTACCACATCAGACGAATCATACGTCCAGTATCGAGTCTGTGCGAAACTACTTCCTACGACGACTCAAACGGCGATGTGGGGACCTACCCGCCAATATCGTGATTCGCCCCGACTGATGGACGTACTCTCTAGCCAGGACATCAATATTCTCGAGCGTATTGTGAGGCTTGAATTAGATGACAGATTTTTCGAGAAGATTCGAAACAACCATAGAAGCCAACACAGCGTGCGTTCAAAATCTCTTGCCCGCAAGGATGTCGTCAAATACTCATGGTCGTGGACCACGACTCGTGGCGCATTTATGCAATGATGCAGTCGGGCAAACTGTCTCCTCACACTCCCCAGTCTTATCCAATTTCGCCACGGGACTCCGGAGTTATATTTTATACACCTTTTAATAAAGAGTTCCTTGAATTGAATTGAATTGAATTGAATTGAATTGAACCTACTCCAAGATCATGGACCACCCAGGGCTCAATACTCAATATCCACCATTCCATGAATCTCCGGACTAAATCATGTTCTCAAAACAGAGAACTCGCCTCGACATCGGAAACCGAAATGACTTTGCTAAAGCATGGCCGGAAGACTCTTGAGCACTTCTGGTACGTTCGACAGCCATGGACCAAACGAGCTATGAACGCGGCTCACATTCGAACTTCAAGCAAATTGCCCAAGCTGACGGCAAAGAACTTCGTGCGTCGCCCTGCAAAAGGACGGCGAGATACGAGACCGCGGATGAGCTTATCCGCTACTCACTACGAAACTCTCTGGATCATTGAGAACCGCAAAGGACATGAGCACCAGGTGATCTAAGGGTATTTTCCCAAGCCCAGGTATCTCCTGATATTTCCTCCAGCAGATCACACGGTTCTTCGGGACACTGAGCATTGGTGTTAGGATTCTGAGGCTAAATTATCACTTCGTCCACTTCAGTTCGAAGCAGAGAAAACATTGCAGACGAATCACGTCATCGAGAAGGCGAGATCTGATTGGCTGAGCAGACCCACTATAAATGAGAAAAACCGGTGGAATAAAGCAATCCTTCCTGTGAACTCAAAACGAGCGTTCTTACGTCTAGGCCTAACACCTGGCAGCGCCTCTGAAGGTGGTCCTGTTGAGCTCCCAAGGCAAGTTATCCGAGAAGAGCAGGTTTTATTCGCTGGATTCCGTCCAGAATATTCGTCATAAGTTCCTGTTCATGATCGTGGCCCGGAGACCTTCCGAGGACTCCTTCTTTTTGGACTCACTGGTCAAGTTCCGTGTTCGGACAATTATTTGGGTGTGAAACGCTTCGCTTGTTTGGTGAACAACGACAACTTATTCATGGAAAAAACCACGGACTCAATCAAGTCCTGTGAGTTAGCTGTGAGACCCTGCAGAGCAGGTTCCATGAACGAGAGCCTGGAGATGCGTAATACCAACTTCGACTTCGGAATATCTCTCATGATGAAATGCAACGCAACAGCCGTCGGAACGCATTTCATCATGGCTTACAACGATGACAATTATCGATTTGTGAAGTTCCACATGACCATGCGCTTAAAATTGCATGGGTCAGACTTTTCGGGTTGTTACTCCTACATCGTGGTTGTGAACGTCGGCCTGACTGCGCTGATGGATGCCTTCGACATGGAAGTTTGGTTCACTCTTCTGCTGAGTGTGGTGATTGTCGCGGCTGCTTGGTCGACGATGATGCGCCGATCGGCTTTGATAACCTCATGCGAGCTCATACTAAGTTATTTGGCGACTCGGGACGTCGGAAGTGCACCTCGAAACTACTCGACTCTGCTACTCGGTTGCTCGGCTCCTGCGCTCTCCATGTTTGTTGGCCGAATCCATTCGAACTATATGATGTCGTCGTTCCTGGATCCTACTCGACAGCCTTCAAGCAGGTCCACTGTCACTTGCCTGAATCTTAGATGCCCGACTCTCAGTTGCCTGAATCTTATTTGCCCGGATCTCAGATGCCCGAATCTCAGATGCCCGAATCTTAGTTGCCCGAGTCTCAGATGCCTGACTTCTGGAGTTTCCCGCTCGTCATACGGCATGGAGCGAGGCTTCCATGAATCGAGCTCCTCTATCGGCTGGTGCGACTCTCCCAAGACAGGGTGGTCGTCTTGGGCGAAATCGTCTTGGGAGCGGAATGGAGAACTTGAGCCGTCAGCTGGCCCCAGGGATCTCCTAGGGCAGTGGTTCCCAACCTTTTCCGTTCCGCGCACCCCCGGGGAAGGTTCATGTCGTCTCACGCACCCCTGCCGTAAGAAGTGTCCATATTCTCCGAATGAGGAGGTTTTCGCTCGTTGAAGTGATGATACAATTTCGGACATGAATGACGGCCGCGAATCCATTCCAATCTCTGACTGCAACGAGTCACCAGGATAACTTGAAGGAAATCGATCCCATGTGATGACGATGGAATGGTTATTGGTTATCGTCAGTGATGCCATTGAGATTTTGAGGGAACACTGACGTATTGCCATGTTTAGAGTTCCAAATGGTGTTCCTGCGACAACTTCGTCAGCCAGACGTCGAAAATCGGATGACCAAACAGAATCTCCGCATTGCGCGATGTTGCCTATCGCACCGAAATCCGACGCGCACCCCCGGGAACAGCCGCACGCACCCCAGGTTGGGAACCACTGTCCTAGGGAAACCTATGTCTGGGCTCATTTTCATGGAAAACTGCGCAGAGCGTTTTGCTGCGACAGATCCTTACTATCGGCCAATATCGGCTCGTTCGACAGATTTCAGGGACCGCTAAATGTACTCAGGAGGACCCAGATATGTGTTTCATGAAAACTCCGCTCCAGATCAACCCGTCTCGTCGAAGCGGAGTTTGATCCATAGAAGCTTCGCTCTATAGCTCATGTTGATTGGGAGGGGGCGAGATTCAGCCATTAGTGATTCGAGCATCTGAAATTCGGGCATCTAAGATTCGGGCATCTGAGATTCGGGCAAATAAGATTCAGGCAACTGAGAGTCGGGCATCTAATATTCGGGGATCTGAGACGTCACCTTCAAGCAAATTTGGACGCATCAACTGCCAGACGTCAGCAATGTGCAGCCGCGTGCGCTTGCTTGGAGACTACATGATATCGAGTACTGTCTGTCATCTTCCTCAACACATTCGAGCGAGTATTTCAAAGCCTGTTCGGCGATATCCTCAGCGTCTCGTGGACCTCGAACTACAAAGTAATTCTTTCAACCTCGAGACGGATCTAAAGCGCTCTTACCCAAAAACAATTGTACAGCTGCCGCTGGTGCCAACCCAATCCAGCGAGACGGTGGGGAGGCTTGTGCAGTACGGTGTGGTCTCGTTTCGTCGGATAGAAGTACTGCAAGTCCAGTAAGATAGGGTTCAGGACAGCAGTACGGGTGTCCCGACCTGGCACCGAGATCTATTGCGGATGCATGCGAGAGCTTTCATACCAAATCATACCACATACATGACCTACGAAACAACCCAAGGATATTTTGATTTCGAGAGTTTTCTGAAAATTCGGCCTCTAATCGGACTGTGTCTCATCAGCGCCGCAAGTTCCATTTGCGTCGAGCTGTGCAGCTCCCGAAGGTTTCCAGCGAGTATGTCTCGCAAGAGTGGAAAAGTGAGACTGCCAAAATTTCAACAATCCTCCGGACCACTGGCCTTAATGACTCTAAAATCCAGCGGAGAATCGGACCATATCTCCCAAAAGATGATGTCTGACATTCCTTTTTCTTCGAAGGGGGGGAATCTGAATCACCACAAAGAGTCAACGACATGGCGTCCTCTCCGTTGCAGTCGTCGAAGTCGTCTGGGCGCCGCGCCGTGCGTGAAGAAGCTTCTCGAGTTCGAGTGCAAAGTTGTCAGATTCCCGATCAGGCCGGGTGAGCCTCTCATCTCACAGCAACTTCGACACAAACAGAGCTTTGCAACACAGTTTCATCGACGGACGCTGATCTTGACTTTGACGCATCCCGAGTTTCAAGTCGATGCATGTCATCAATCCACGCCGGGATTGGCTCTGACTCAAACGAAACTGGGGGACGAATGAAAACTCCAGTGTTTCAACGGATTGCACTCTACGCCGAGAGAAGCTCCGCTCCCTCCGAGAATCGTGACTTGAATGATGGCGACCGGCAGCGATCTCTCGCGGCCGGCCGATGTACTCGGGTGAGAGGGAACTTTCCCGCATAGCGGTTAATTTGAACCTCGATATGCCACGTTGTGGCTATTCGTAACAATCGACCATTGACCGATCGAGCTTTTGGGTGTTCTTTCGCAGCAGGATCACCCAGCCGAACATGATTCATGGATACGAGTCTTTGATGAAACTTTTCTTAGACATCCGGTAAGTGTTGTCATAGAGAATACCGTATTTCTTCTAATTGAAGGGCACTGCTCCAATAGGAGGGCACGCTCCAATTAGCTGGCACCTGTTGGACAATCGAAATATTTGACGGGCATGCCCTTCAATTAGATGAAATACGGTACACGGTTCTTCTTCTTCGAGAGAGACGACGGTTCAGATCAGCGATAACTCACATCGTGAAGGTGCTCCTTGAACGTGGCCGAAACCCGAGTAAACTGAATCGAAGATATCATATTTCGTGTTCCGATAGATCTCATACAGCGATAAATACGTTTTTCCGAGGTCAGATGCGTTCATGTATGACGTGGATCTCAAGTGGCGAACTTGATTTTTTATGCAGAGATACAGCATTTTGTAACTTGTATCATATATCCTCGTACCATCGCAGTCGAGCTAGAACAACCGCAAATGAGAACCTAATGCTCGATTGCGACGATGAGGCAGGCTTATGGTTGACGGACTTTGATCCACATCTGCCGTCGCGAACCCAGAAGAGTCCGGTCCCTTCATCAGAAGTGAAAACCTCGGCTGCGGTCTGGGCCCGCATCTTACGATTGTTTGATGCGGAGAGAGGAGCTTCCAACACTCTCCAGCTTCTTAGGGCAGGTAACAGGAAGAGCCTCGAGATCTCACAATCAGTGAGTACTCACATCAGCGTGATCAGCTCTAAGTGTGCAGAGCGTATTCCATCGCGTCCCCCACAGCACAAACATGAGCATCATCGATTATCACATGCTGAGCGTAAGTTCTCAATACCTATATATTTTTTGATCTCGATCCTGACGCTCTGATTTCCTCACTTCAGTACGCCTCACATTTCTATTGTAATTCACTGTTCATTCTTTCCAGAGGTCGGCGGATCCCGTGAGCGTCCTCAGGGGACAGCTTGACATGGCGCGGGCGGAAGCTGAGGAAATCGGTTTGCTCCGATCGCAATCGAGTTCCTTCACGGAGACCCAAGACTACAAGCGACTCTTCAACCGCTGTCTGTGTCTGAAGATACAAACTGACAAACTGATCCGCATCGCTCTCCGACTCCAGAGAGTGCAGCGGCCTGCGACCGAGCGCGGGGAACGCTTTATCGTTTGCAGAGTCGTCATTCCGCCACCGGAAGAGCTCAACTTCAGGAGTTTGCGAAAGAGGGAGCTCGTTGTGGCGTTCCTCTCGTCGCAAGCTCGAGCCCGAGTCCGTCGTCTTGAACTCCTCGTTCGAGCTCTATAAGCCGCACATGAGTCTATTTTCACCAGTCACACGAACTTGAACTGTTCCCGAAAGGAGTCACGGTAGGAACTAGCGTATTTGCTTGTCTTGATCCCGATCACAGGAGCCATCGTCGATAATTTGAACACCGTCTCTCCTTCCGGAACCATCCGAGTCACACACGGCCGCGGCCCTCACATTGTTCTAGTATTTGAGTATTTTTTGATGCAATCGATCAGGGGCGCCGAATACCGAACTTTTTAAATAAAACCCAAATTCGTATTCATTGGAGATGTTCATCTCATGCTTCACGCCATCTATACGAAATGTAGGAAAGATCAGTGTCCAAACCGCAGCGCCAAAAGCGCGGTTAGCCACGAAATAACCGCAATTTTTCGGCAAAACTAGCATCGTTTCGAACAGGAGCTTTCCGAAGTGAATCCATACGACTGCCTCCCAGTCGAACTATGCTTTCCCGATGGAATTTCCGCTCAAATTCAACCCTATCATTCATCTCAAAGCTTCAGACAACAATCTTCTGGAACGCTCGTTGCATTGTGAAGGCCAAGTCGAGGGTGGGACAGACAGAGTTGCACGGTACAGTGCGAGATCTTACCTCGTAAGGTGCAGAACCGGTCACGCTCCAGCGGCTTAGTCAGGACACCTGCGAGTTGATCGACACCTGCAACATGTTCCAAGCGAAGTCCTTTCGCCAGTACCTTCTCTCTAACGAAGAAGTACCGGACCTCAATAAGTTTCAGGGCTCCCGACGTAGCTCAAGTTGACGGCTTAGGACTGCGTCGGCCGCCTGGCGGGAGGACGGCGACATACGAGACCGCGGATGAGCTAATCTGTCTCGCAGAACGCAGTGGATCGTCGAGGACAGTCTAGTCATGATTGAGAATGTTCTCGGAGAGATTCCTCGCTCTAAATTATCGAAATAAGAACTGATCATGCCCACGCCAATCTGGCCGCCCACAGGTTCAATGTTCGAGGCAAGTCTCTTTTGCAGGTTTCCATGCCTGCGTAGGAACCCAATAACCCGGTTTTCGAATAACAGACCCGGATGTCATTCGAAAACCGCTTGGTCTGATTGTGAGTACTCTTCCTGGCGAGGTAGAGGTGCACGACATCTCTCAAACGTGTCACGGGACATCAAACGGCTCCGATAGCTATGAACGCAGAACAAATGGCGTGCGGGAATGCATTGTACGGGGTCACTAGATGAGAGACCCCCCGTTCGGAGAACCCGCCCAGCGTACACGATTTTTTTGAACATTCCTTGAACGCCCTCATTTTCAGTCTTCCCTATGACAGATTTGTTCTGAAGCGACCCCCTGATACCGTCCAGAGATTCTGTTGCTTTCCTGTATGCTCTGGCATTGTCTGATTGGACGAATTTAGCCATTTTTCTTTCGGTTTCAATCGCCTTAGATGCCTAAAGGAAATCATTGGTCTTCAGCGATGGTAATTGTTCTAGATGCAAGGCCCTGACTTCGCCGCATGTGAAAATGCAGATCCATAACTTCTTCCCCTAACCAGAGAATTCCAACGTGCACAAATGGTTCCGATCTTGGAACCCGCTCAACTCCTCGAGATCCTGGGATCCGTCGGCTCCGGCACTTCCTGTTTCTCGGGATTCTCCGACAGTCCGAGCTCTCGAGATTCCGTGTTTGCGGGATTTCGCAGCCAATCCATCGGAACGCTACGAAATCCGACGATTTCTGGCCCAAGGCGAGTTTCTAACCGATTCACAACAGGGTATTTCGTCCCGAGGTGATGAGAAATATTTCTCGATCCTGATGTGCGAGCAATCCTCTAGTGCAAGATACTAAGACTCTCTTCGAGTGTTCCGTGCGAATCGGTATACAGTACAACCTCGATTATATCAACCGATTCGTGCAGAAAAAGGTTGATATAATCGAGGGTTGATAAAATCGAGGGTCAAATTCCAAAAATTTGATATAATCGAGAAGGCCGCAAAGCACCGCGAAATCCGTCTAGAATAACCACGAGCAAGCTTTGAAACTGACTTCTGATCCGAAACTGGCATGCTTAGGTGAGCTGGACGTTTTTGGAGAAGAACGGGTCGATCGTTCGAGTATCGGGAACCATTTATTGGAAAAATAACATCAATAGTATGTGTATGATTAAATTCAATGCGTGAGCCAAGAGACGGCGCTGCCCACTCAATCCCGCCGCCTAGCCCCTGCTTCATCTCGGAGTCCAGTCAACCGGATAAGATCTTGGATGGCACACTCCGGCTGTATCTCTGGCCATCTCAAGGCTGAGTCAAGTGCCAAATATGCTCCCGCGGGAGAAGGTGGCATCGCCGACACCGGTTCTAGGTCCTCCACACCTTCAACGTATTCATTGTCACCTTCCGCAACTTCGTCGTTGACTTCCAGGACCTCGGCAACTATCTCAGCATCGCTCAACTTCGGAACGCCTTCGAGTGCTTCGTCACTGTACAGCCAAGCTTCCATGTCTTCGACATCGTACTCCTCGAAACCTGTGACCGTGTTGAAGCGTTCTCCAAAGTATTGTATCGCGTCTTCGACTGCGGGAGAACCCGATACGAAATCCGAATCGGATGTGACGAGCTGGCTCCAAGAATGTCTGAGTGTCTGAACTGAGACAGAGTCCCATGCTTCAGCCAGCATATAGGCGCAATCTTTGAGACTGGTCATTTTGGAAAAATTTCGTATTGTCTCGATGTCATGACTATCCAATGAGAAGAGACGTCGCAAAAAGAGTTTGCGGTATGCGTGCTTGGGAGTTGCGATCACGCATTGATCAGTCAGCTGGATCAGCGCTGCTACGTTTTGTGGAAAATACATCACCGTAAAGAGACCGTTGTCTCTCTGAAGCGTAGCCATCGGCGGATGGCTCGGCGCATTATCTAGCAAGAGCAGGACTTTGCCTATTCTTCCGATACTTCTTTGATGGTTCTTAACCTCTGGTATGAATGTGTTCTCGTACCAGTCGTAGAAAAGGTCGCGCGTCATCCAAGCTTTCGTTTGGCCTCGGTATACCGCAGGAATCTTCTCATTGTTGAAAGATGGTGGATTTTCGGATTTTCCGATGAGGAACATGGAAATCTTGTGAGTGCCCGCCGCGTTTGCACAAATCATAACGGTCACTCTTTCCTTGCTGGCCTTGTGCCCTGGTGCTGATCGCTCTCGGCGCGACGCTAAGGATTTGGACGCTGAGGATACCTCTCGGCTTCCATCAGCGTTCTAAAGCTGTTCCAAAAATTCTCAGCTGCCTACGCGTCCGATGATACACGTTCTCCTTGCAGGTCAAGCTGTCGGATGCCGTGTCGCAGCTTAAATTTTTCTAGCCATCCTTCGCGTGCGCGGACATTGGCCCTTCCTCCGATTTGCAGAATAAACTCTGAACCCTTTTCTTGCAAATTGAAGCCTGAGATGGGAAATCCGTTCGATCGTGCCTGAACAAGCCAACAGAAGAGTATGCTGTCCAATGCTTAATTCTCCGGTTTTTCCATTACCTTGACGCCTTCAGGTTCATCTTGGTCACGTCGGGAATCCAAAAAAAGCCAGAATCTCCGCCGAGTTGCTCTCCATGCGAGGAGTCGCTGATTTTGTCACCCTGAAAGCTTGCGCCAAAGCTGCGCCAGTTTCGCTTCTCCGAACCTTCGGGTGATTTCGGCCTTCTGCTCGAAGGCCGAATTTCCTGCTGCACGCTGTATATTCAGCGATTGATATAATCGAGGGTCCGATTCCAAAAAGTAGATATAATCGAGGGTGGAATCGCAAAGGTTGTGTTGGAAGTTTTGGGCACTAACTCAGTCGGATGCGGGTACTCTCAAATGTCTGAGTCGTAGCTACTGAGGGAACCAGAATAAAGACAAGAACGTTTCTCCACCAAGGGTTACAGCCAGAGTATTTATTGAATGAACAGAAGGTGCTTATATAGTCTGTGGGGAGAACCAGTCCGGAAAGACTGCGGGGTTACTGCACTAGGATAATTAACACTGAACTTCTCGATGTCCGGACACTGACCCGTCGGACACTGAACTGGAACGTGAACTGTGATCACGCATAACTTTGACAGCGTTCAGGGCGCGGGCTATAGCGCTTTATTCAACAGGTTGATATAATCGAGGTTGATATCATAAAGGTTGTACTGTATCAAAATACTCCAATTTTTTGCTTTCCTGTCATTTCTTCACATCGCTGGAATCGTGAAATCCGCATAATATTCATCGTAATCGAGCCAGGCATGTAGGCAGCCGCGAAGCTGACCTATATAAGACAAATAAAGAAGCTCACAAGGGAGGTACACGAATTGATAATCGCCGATTCGATCCAGATAGGTTGCATCGTATAGCTCGTTCCTAGTCTACAAAAACCCACAGGGACCCATCGGCAAACAGGCCCTTCCTACGAAATACGAGGCTTTCGTATTTCGTATTTCTAGAATTGAGCATGGGGAAAGCCCCTAACTCTGATGGAAGAACAATTCCATGATGGGGAAACGGCTCTCTAGTGCTAGTTCCCCGGCCGCCCATTTGAATATGGCGCCACGGAGTGCTTGCTATTGTTTGTGCTTGTTTAGCGCGTCTGATCTAGGCACATGGCGCGCTCTGAGAGTCTTTTGATCTGTGCTGGTGAACCGTGTACGGACCAAGTTCTCATATTCTCGCAGTGATGTCGCAACGAATTCAAACTTTGATGGTGTTGCTGCATCAGGAGATGTCCGCCATGAATCTGGACTACTCTTGGGCAAATGAAGTAAGACCGCTTGAGAGAAAAGTCGCCAAGGATTTGATCAAGGCTTCAGGCAGTGGAAAGACTTCGCTAAAAGGTTGACGGAGCAATGTCTACTGTTCAACTTCCGTGTTGACCAGAGGCTCGACGTGCTGCGTATGCACTCGCTCATATACAACCAATTCCAGCATCCGGCGTTCCGGCCCATGTGGTTATGCGGCTGGCGCTTGGGAGGTTTTGAGGTGCCGGAGATAGAATTCCCGAGTCTGGCAGACATGTTATTCGCCTGCGACGAAGACTGCTCCACACCGGACTGTGGACTCATGCCATTCATCCGCTGCATATACTGTACCAAAGTGTTATGTGCTAACGTTGCAACCTATCTGGATCGAATCGGCGATTATCAATTCGTGTACCTCCCTTGTCAGCTTCAGTCTGTCCGTAGCCACCTCTCTCACTGGCGCAGCCGGCATGGCCCCAGTCACTCGCAAGTCCGCGAATGATGGGAAGAATCAGGGGGAAAGTTTGATGAAACTGTGCAAGGACATCATCGCAAGAACGCAGGATGATGGTTTTTACGATGATCCTAGCGAGTGCGCGTCCTGCTATATCAAACTCTGTGAATATCGCGAGAAGCTCGCGACAATCAAAGAAAACGAGGTTGATATTTCCCCTGAAGAATTCATTAGAGCGGAAAATTTGGATCACTCATGCATCATGGTGTCCGAGAGACTCTTCGAGGCCTTACCTGAAGAGCATTCGCTGAAAGTCAGGTCTTCCCCGTTACATCTCGAAAAGAGACAAACTGCCGAAGTTGGAGCAGGAGATGACATCGCAAAATCTCCACCCAACAAGCAGCGGAAAAAACCTGAACTACCCGAATTCGACGGGAGGAACTCAACTTGGATCTGGTGGCGAGTCAGCTTCGAGAAAGAAGTTCAGTCAAATACAGACTACTCGGCAGAACACAAGTTCGCACATTTGCTCACGTCAATGAAGAAAAATTCATTCGCACGTAGAATCGTTGAGAACTATGCAGGCGTGAACGACGCTCTCAGCCTGGCGTGGCAGAATTTGTGTGAACACTACAGCTCAGTTGGAGACACGAAAGGAGTACACCTCCAGGCCTTGCGAGACCTGCACAAGAACTTCAGGGTATCTAGTGCAGACGATTTCCATCGCCTGGAGAGTCTTCATCAGTCTGCTTTGGGGCACGTCAACGCGTTGAACGCTTTGGGAATGGAAGCCATCACGTACCAAGCACTCACTATCATGGGCTTGAGAGAGGCTCTCCCCCAAGAATTGAGAGTGAAATTCATGCTCGAAAACGATGCAAACGATTTTGGGAAAACCGGCTTCGACAGTATCTTCAAATTTCTTAAAGAAGAATTGAATGCGAGACGTCTCAGCTGGCGAGCATCGTCGGAGCAGAAGCCGTCATTTCCGAAGGGAAATAAGAAGACTTACAAAAAACACGAT
Organism: Neoseiulus californicus; assembly: GCA_028455905.1. NCBI lineage: Eukaryota > Metazoa > Arthropoda > Arachnida > Mesostigmata > Phytoseiidae > Neoseiulus > Neoseiulus californicus. Next base: position 749,504 of record JAMQGS010000005.1, on the reverse strand, counting down.
GCCGGGGGGAATACTCAAAGAGATAAAACGAAAGATTTTTCTCAGAGAAATGATACCAAGGCTCAAACATCGAAAGATAAGAAGTCCTTCCCCCCACAAGGCTAAGAAACATTCCTCGATGCTACCAGAGGATGTTCACGGAAACTCTGGTGATCGTCTCGGATCATGCAAAAGTATTTCAGAGTCGTTCGTTGAGGGATTGGGCCTCCGAAAGAGGAATCCAATTGCAAGTGGGTAGCCCGTATCACCCGCAATCGAATGGGTTGGCTGAGAGGCTAATCCGTGATTTGAAAACCTTCATTTCGATGTATCCGAATCTACATTGGAAGGCGGCGTTGGAAGCCGCAGTAAGACACCATAATCGGTCTCGTTGCAGCACAATTGGGTGCTCCCCTTTTTTCGCTTTGAATGGAGAGGTGCCTTTTCTGCCCGCGGACGACAGGCTCGGGATCCGTCACAGGATTCAGTTGAGAGAACGGAAGTTCTCACCTGACGAGAAAATGCGGCAACGGATGACTCAGAAGAAGGGTTACGATCAACGTCACACGGGAAACGTTCCAACTTTGAGTGTGGATGACTTGATACTGGTTCGTAGGGGTTCTGGTAGGCTCAGCAGTTTCGACGGACCTTTCAAGGTTATCGGTGTGCGAACTATAGAAGGTCAACAGGAAAGAATCATGTACGGACAGGGAGATGTCTTGAAAACTGCTGCACTCCGAAACGTAGTAAAATATTGGCCCAGGAGTGGCAATCTCTTGGAGGGGGAGTGTAGGCAGCCGCGAAGCTGACCTATATAAGACAAATAAAGAAGCTCAGCTTCAGTCTGTCCGTAGCCACCTCTATTACTAGACATGGCCGATGTTAGAGCTGCAACGTCGAAAATACCCCACACGTTCCGGTTGGAGGTTAGATGCATCGGTCACAACATTTCACTCAACATGGGAGTCCATGGGCGGACATTGAGTCTGACCGTTGAATCGGAACAGAAGAACATCGGACTGGGTCGTTGATAGGGTGAAGTAGGCCCCTCACCCAGCAACAACATACAATACCCGCGGGACCTGTCGAATCTCGCTCGGCAAAATACCGCAGAATGAAGACAATTTTGAACTCGTGTTTCGCCGTCTCCAACCGACATCACAAGCTTACAGTATGTTTGATTCCAACATTCTTCAACATTCACCACCTTCTGCAACCATTGTTGTCGTCCCCGAGGCCCAGTTCTGATGCCGTTGAGTGACGCTCCTTTAGTGTTGAAACGTTGAACTTTCTCAGAAGAGAAATGCAAAGGATGGATCCGAAGACAATCAGTCCAACCATGGAAACTCGATTTGGCTGTTGATTTCTCTAGAACGGAGCCGCGGGGCATTCATCACAACTCTTAAATTCCTGTTTGCGCAGAAAAGATGCGAACCATTCCGTGTCTTGCATTCTCTGACATATAACGACTTCCCTATAGCACGATCGGCGATAGTCGAGAGGGCAACAATCAATCTCTGGCTCACCCGGAATGTCCACGTAGATCTAGGACAGCGGGAGAGGCGTTTTGTTCCTACATTCGTTTCGTGAAGGACGTCGGAAGGCTAACTTGTCCACGTCCAACAACTTACGGACACAATCTGGAAGCTCAGTCAGCGGGCAGGGCTCTGCTTCAGCCTCCGACGGACAGACCTTTGACGAGATGGTTGTTCTCATAGAGCAGTTTATCTGCTTCATCAGATCCACATGCATTTGCCAGCCTCTCCTCCATAGGGGGCAAAACGAGATGACCTGTGTGAGGAATGTCATTCTCCACTCACATGATCATCAAGTTCCGAAGTCCGTTTTTTTTCATTTCGATCCAAGGCTGCATCTGTTGTCCATTAAACGATCTGTCGTTCATCTATTCTCAAGATGTTTCCCTCCATATACCAAGCAGGGATGGTCAACTCATTTTCGCTTCCACTTCTTCCGCGACTTGGACTCTTTCCCTCTTGATTGTTTCCAGGAGTGAATCGAAACTCCGACTGTATTCATCCCACGACGAGGCCGACATTTCGGTATTCCGACGACATTTTCAACATTCACCATCGTCGATTGTCGGGTTGTCTCTCGCAGAAGCCAGTTTCGACGCGAGATTCCAAGGGACGTTTTGCGGCTGCAACACAGGGCTTCATCACCATTGACGACATCTCAAAGGACCCGAGGAGAAAAAAATAAGTGTTCCTCCCCTCCTTCCCGCGTCGAGCGAGTGCTTCTTCCGCCCCATAAGGACATTAGTGTTACTCGAAGACGAAGGATGGCTCCTGCATTGACCAACGCGGTCTTGCTATGTGCTCTCGTGTCAGTTAGAAGTTCCAGCAACGGAACGAGCCCTGAACCAGCAGTGAATCATACCAGGGCGAGCGCTGAGCTGCAGAAGATCTGCACTGCGATTTGTCTTGAAGTGTCTGCCGGGAAAAACTTGACATTTGTGTTCAGGCTCCGTGTTGATAACGGGACTGAGATAAGTCTCAACTATCTGTGGGAGCTACCTCGCGCCCAAGTATACATATCGGAAGGACATTTTGTTCTCAAGCCAGGAGATATAGAAGTCGTGATTTCTTGGGAGCGCGATCCCGTCGAGTCGAACCAATTCCTGAAGAAGAAGTACTGGGATATGAGGGGACTCGCTGGATACCGGCTCAAAAACTTTTCCCGACTGCTGCCGGCACTCAACGTCGGGAGGCGTTTTCTCATTCAAATAAGAGAATGGTCTGACGGAGATGGACCAGAGACTCCGCTGGCGGTGATGCGGAGACTGATCTCTGAAGGCTCGAACAACTTCATCACAATATTCCACAGAATCTTCATTATTGTCAGAATGGAAAACGAAGATGAAGTGCATTCAAGTTTGACCGTGCGAAGGACCGGGCAAATAATCGGTGGACATGTCTCGAAAATGCAAGCTATAGTATTCAGATTGGATCACGTTCTGAAAATGTTCGTTTCCCCCAAATCATCTCGTAACAACAGTTACGATCTCGCCCTGGCATTCGATTCCGTCAGATTCGCCGATAGGAAAACCAGACTGTCAAAAATCCATTTCACAACCTGCACGTCGGTGAGTAAGCTCGCAGCGTATCTGACCGACTCGAGTGACGGCGAGTCTCGACGAATGTCCAGGAGGTACCCACTCGATCATGAATAAATTTTCCTTTTCAGACCAACAAGGCATTCGTTCACGCCTATGAGTATCGAGCTGTGCGCTTGGCAGTCCCCCTTCCATGGGAAACCCGACTGATCTCGAATTTACCGAAGTATCTGACCTTGGAAATCCCAGTAACGCTGCTATCTCTTCTGGCTCTGCCCATGCTGCTCTCCTTTCGACGTCGCCGTATCTTTCACCCAATTCCGGAGACGTGGGGAATGGTGTTTCACATCATTAGTGGCGACCATCGTGATTCTCTCATCAATTCAGTAGAGCAAGGGACATTGGTCTTGCTGGTCAGCGGTTTGATATCCTTATCAATCCAATATCCGATGAACTTGTTGAAGGGAGCAGTAGTCTCATCGCCTTATCAGCAGTGGATCCGACCCTCCGTTTGTACTGTTAAGTACTGCAGATTCAGCGGTGATCGAAACGGCTGGTTCTTCGCTAATTACACAAATAACCACGTAGCTAGACTCAGCAACGATACAGATTGGGCGAGCGCTCTCAGCGAAGAAGGACTGCGGAAAAGATGTGCGCTCACAGCAGAATCATCGAGTGGTATGACAAACTGGACGCTTCTCGCTTTTTTCATTCAATATCGTACCGTGTGCGACGACCCACTACTTATGAGAATGCAGCTCATCAGATTCGACCGAGAACTTGCTTTCGAAGTCCTACCGCGCTCACACGCAACCCAAGGCGTATGTTCCCCCTTCTTCACTACGCATGGTCAAATTGATCCGGAAAAACATCTCCAAATCACTCAGAAGGTGCTGGCACATGGTTTACTCCACTATCCTCACGTGAAAGCCTCTTTGTATGGAAATAATTTGCATGAGCAACAATTCTATGGCAGAGCAGCGAATGCGACGTCAAAGTGGTGGGTTAACACAACGCATATAAAGTCGAAAGTCGTTGAAACAGTCGAAGCTCTCAAAGCATCATATATCAAGTACAGAATGCTCGATCACGATAGCGCGTTTCTAGCGACTAAGCTCGGGGGAGTAAAAGAAGTCTTCTTCTCGTTTTCCGGCGCGGTGGCATTGATAATGTTCCACGCATTCATATGCCAATGCTTCGTCAACTACCACGGGTCAACAAGATATCGGTATCCAATGGTATCGCCCGGAGGCGTGAGTTCGTTGTTCGTAAGTTCAATCTACTCATCGACCACCTAGAGGTCGGCCGTCGAGCAATGTGAGAATCTACGCGGTCAGACCGACGCCAAGATTATCGGCCACCCGGAGCTCGATATCGACCCCTTTGAGAGCCTCCGGACTAGCTCATGTTCGCGAATCAGAGAACTCGCCTCGGCACGGAACATCGACATGACTTTGCTAGAGCATGTCCGAAAGATTCTTCAGCACTTCTGGCACGTTCGACGGCCGTTGACCCTACGAGCTGTGAATGCGGCTCTCACTTGAAGCTCAGCTCCCGACATTGAAATAATTCGACGCAGAGTAGACGAAGAGTACGAACCTCGGCTGGGCTCGGAGGTGCAACCAAAGTGATATCGCAGTATTACAAACTATGGATGTGACCGATAAGGATGTGGGAACATGCTAAGCGCGGCAGTCGGAGCCTCTTCTACAGAGGCCCAATCGGACTCGCATTGCGAGGTTACTAAGGACACTCTGACCGCAAAACGGATCACTGAGCGAGAGGTCGTCGAGAACCGGCTACGCCTCATCGATGAGCATTGAAGAACTCAAGGGCTTCCCGACGGAGCCCAATTTGACCCACGAGCCGGTGATGGACCTGAGACGGTTGCGCTCATGCGGATCCAGGTCAGCATTCTGGCAGCCTGCACACTCGCCGGAATCACATTCCAAGATCATTTGCCGGGGTCAGCGCCAAGGGACAGTCTCTGGTCATCCGAGCTATTTTGGTTGAGGGTACTCTTCTCGGAAACCGAATCAGTGGCCACGACCGTTGTTGGAACTGCGGACTCCCCCGACAAGCTGAAGGCCGCGCTCGAGATCGGCATGCGCAGACTTTATAGCTCGATAATAATGAGTCATGAGGTAGATCGAAGACCAGAGTTCAGAGGCTTCGACTTTGTTCCAAGCTCTCAGCTCAATTGCCTGACTCAGATACGATTGCTAGAGTGATTAGGTCGAGCACATGCCGTTTTTTCTTTGTTTTGACGGCAGGAAACACGACTCTGCTTTTGCTCACGTAGAGTAATTTTCCTAATGGCCAACTATCCAATTCCGAAATCGCATGTAAGCCGAACGGTTCGCAGGTCAAGGTAGAACGCGTGCGCACCTTCTCGGAATCCGTAGCTGGAAAGCCCTTGTGATTGTTAACCCGTCGTGGGAGCGAACGGAACTTTTCTGCTTGGTTATTGCGATTGGTTTCGGAAAAGCTCGTAATACACTGAAATGACTCGTCTCAATGCAGTGGTTTGCTTGCTTCTCTCGTTCGGCGTCAACTCGACTTCAGGCCGCAACAGGCGTGAACGAAATCCGCAGGACCTGTTACCGGAAGATCCCTTCCCGATGGAAGTGGCAGCCCTTGCTGAGAGTTCTGCGCTTCTGTTCGGCGTGGAGCCAACAGGACTGCTGATCCTCGATTTGGAGGAAGTGTTAGTCCACGGCAGTTTAAGATCAAATTCAAGCATACTTTCCATGAGAGCGCCCAATTATCGCCGCCCCGATCTCGAAACCGTCAACGTCGCCCTTTCCGATGCCCTGGCAGCGCCCTTGAAGGTGGTCTTGTTGGGCTCTCAAGACAAGTTATCCGGGAAATCCAGGTTTTACTATTCGCTAGATTTCGTTCAGAATATACGTCACAAGTTTCTGTTCATGATCGTGACCCGGAGAATTTCCGAGGACTCCTCCAACCCGGAACCCCTGCTCCGGGTTCGAACAATCATGTGGGTGAACCATCGGGTGAAACGCTCCGCTTGTTTCGTAAACCAAGACAACTTATTCATGGAAAAGACCTCGAATTCGATCAGGTCTTGTGAGTTAGCTGTGAGGCCCTGCAGAGCAGGTTCCATGAGCGAGAGGATCGGGATGACTACTTCCGTCAACTTCAGTATATCTCTCATGATGACATGCAACGCAACATCCGTCAAAGCGCATTTGAGATTGGTCCGCACCGCGGGAGGCAGTGAATTCGTGAAGTTCCACATGACCAGGCGCTTCAAATTGTATGAGACCGATATGTCGGATTGTTACTCCTACATTTTGCTGGTGAACGTCGGCTTGACTGCGCTGATGGATGCTTTCGACATGGAAGTTTGGTTCACTGTTTTGCTGAGTATGGTCATTGTAGCGGCTGCGTGGTCGACGATGATGCGCCGATCGGCTCTGGCAACCTCATGCGAACTCTTGCTGACTAATTTGGCGGCTCGGAACGTCGGAACTGCACCTCGAAATTATTCGACTCTGGTTCTCGGTTGCTCGGCTCTCGCGCTCACCTTGTTCGTTGGGCGAATCTATTCGAACTCTATGATGTCTACCTTCCTGGATCCTACTCGACAGCATCCGGCCGACTTTATGCACGTCGACTGCCGGGTGTCAGGAAACTGCCGCCGCGTGGGCTTCGTTGAAGAGTTCATGAAATCGGGTATTGTCTGTCATCTGCCTCATAACATACGAAAGAGGATCCCGAAGCCTGTTAAGCGATATCCGCAGCGTCTAGTTAAGCCCGAAAGAGTGCCAACGTCTTTCGACCTTGGGATGGGCCTGTACCCCTCGAACCCGAAAACAATTGTACCGCTGCCGCTGGTGCCAACCCAATCTAGCGAGACGGTAGGAAGGCTTCTTCAGCACGGCGTGGTCTCTTCCCGTCGGATAGAAATTCTGCGAGTCCAGGAAGATAAGGTTCAGGACAGCAGTATGCGTTTAACGACGTTGGAGCGCACAGTATTCCGGATGCGTGCGAGACATAACCTACCAAAGCATACGAGATACATGACCTACGAATCAACCCCGGGAGATTTCGATTTCGAGAGTTTCCTGAAATTTCAGCCTCTGATTGGACTGTGTCTCATCATCGCCGCGAGTGCCGTTTGCGCCGAGCTGTGTAGTTCCCGAAGGAATCCAGCGAGTGTGTCTTGCGAGGGTGGAGAAGCGAGATTGCAAGAATCGGGACCATCACCCAGGCCACTGTCCTCATCGACTCTCGAATCCACCGGGGAATCGGAGCATATCTCTCAACGGGTGATGTCTGGCATTCCTCAACCTCCGAGGGAGGGAATTGAATCACCACTGAGTGTCAATGACTGAGCTCGCGTCCTCTGCGATGCAGTCGTGGAAGTCGTCTGGGCGCCTCGCATCAAGGTGCCTCTTCCGTTCTAGTGCAAGGTTGTCAGATTCCCGATCTGGATTGGTCAGCCACTTATCTCACAGCAACATCATCACGACTATTACCACGAAACACACATATGTACAAGGATGGAGGCTGATCTCAACCTCCACGTATTCTGAGTTTTATGTAAATGCAAGATTGACCTATTGAGCTTTTGAGTGTTCTTTCGCCGAGCTCTCTCACGTCCGGACGAATCAGAAGATGGCGCAACCAGCCGGAAATGATTCATGCCTACGAGGCTTTGAATAAACTCTTCTCAAACATCTGGTCAGTGGTAACATAGAGAATATTTTTCTATTCTGCCGATCATTGAGAACAAATTATAGTCTCACATGCATCAGCTTGATCCGTGTGAACAATTTCAGATGCTTAAATTAGCAAAACATACACCCTAAAATCTGGCGTGCAAGGAATTCAGTTTTCGAGAAAGCGTCCGTCGCAGGAGGGACTTAAGGTATAGGGGATACATCTTATGAGGCGCTCCTGGAGCCGACCCAGGGATCACCTCCATAAACTCCAAGAAGTATGGTCAGACCGAGTCTGTAACCTTCCCCATGGGTTCCCCTGGGTGCAGCTCACTCACCCACCCAAACTTTCGAATACGCGCCATAGACAGCGATGGCGTTCCATGCCAATGGGGCCGTGGTCGAGAGCACACCAAACGAGAGAAACATTTCTTCGGGTGCGAGTCGGAGCTTGAGAATGATTGAGAGAGGGATCGGGAGAACCCTCAACGCAGGGTCATTCGATGATCCATTCATTAGACCGTTCAGGTTCAGGGTAAATTCGAGTGAACTTCTGTATCCGTTGGAGATTATCCGACACGTCGTCCGACACAGATACGGATCTTCGAGAAAGACGACGCTTCCGATCAACGACAGTTCACTTCCCGATGGTGCTGCGTGGCTCCGCCCTAAATCCGAGTGATCGAAGGCGAGAATATAACAATTTGTGTCCTGATTGAACTCATATAGTGTGTGATACGTCGGCATTGTCCCAAAATCGAAAGCGTTCTAATGGTTGAGCACTATGACGTGGTCTCAATTGGCGAAACCAATCTTTCAAGGAGAGGCAACCCATTTTATCAAGTTTTCATCGATTCTATTGCCTGAAACTGAAACCACGGCAGCTCGTGGTAAGATATGAACAATCGAATAAAGAGCTCTCCATGTTTACGTTGACTGGCTCGTGTCATGGGAGAATCATAGGATGGACCAGACAAGTTCAAATCCGGGTTGATTGGCCATTTCTGGGTGTTTTCCACCCCTGGGGAAATCTTCGGAACTCGGTTGTTGAGGAGTCACGCTAAGAGTTCAGAGGAGAACGCGATCTGACCATAGGCCAGGTCCTCAAAAACCGGTGAATACGATCGCAAGCGAGGATGAAAGATAACTTGAAACTCCTTGAGAACCGCATTGTTGATTTTCAAAAAAGTAGGTTTGTGCGAATCGTCTTTGAAGTAGTAGTCTCTTCTTCGTATGTCAGACCAGTATACTCCGAGTCAGATTAGGCGAATGAAGATTAGCCCATTCTCTTGTCGTCTTCGATGACGGACTTCGATCTGGAGTTCTCGACAAATACCGTTGGCAAATTCTAGTCCAGTCGCCACGGATTCATCCCGACTTCCAGTAAGCCATCCTCGCAAGCTACGGATTTTCAATGCGCTCTTGTAGATGTCAATCCCTCTCGCCTGAAGGTAGTGCTCGGAGTCGTTGATTTCACGAAGAATTTCGGACCAGAAGCTTAAGTAGCAGGAGTATCGTGAAAAGCTCCTCGCTCCATATATTATACCCCTCTTCTCTATCGTCGATAACGTTACATATGCTTCAGCCTCCGACGGACAGACCTTTGACGAGATGGTTGTTATTTTGACTCCACTTCCCTCTGATCGAATCCTCCGAACTGTTTTATCAACTCATAGAGCGGTTTATCTGCTTCATTAGATCCACATTCGTTTGCCAGCCTCTCATCCATATGGGACAAAACGAGATGACCTGTTTATGGAATGTCATTCTCCACTCACATGATCATCAAATTCCGAGGTCCGTTTTTTTATTTCGATCCACGGCTGCGTCTGTTGTCCATTAAACAATCTGTCGTCCATCCATTCTCAAGATGTTTCCCTCTATATATCGAGCAGAGATGGTCGACCCATTTTCTCTTCCACTTCTTCTGCAACTTGGACTCTTTCCCTGTTGATTGTTTCTAGGAGTGGATCGAAACTCCGACTGTGATCATCCCACGACGAGGCCGACATTTCGGTATTCCGGCGACATTTTCAACATTCACCATCTTCGATTGTCGGGTTGCCTCTCGCAGAATCCAGTTTCGACGCGAGATTCCAAGGGACGTTTTGCGGCTGCAACAGAGGGATTCATCACCATTGACGACATCTCAAAGGACCCGAGAAGAAAAAAAATAAGCGTTCCTCCCCTCCGTCCCGCGTCGAGCGAGTGCTTCTTCCGCCCCATAAGGACATTAGTGTTACTTGAAGACGAAGGATGGCTCCCGCGTTGACCAACGCGGTCTTGCTATGTGCTCTCGTGTCAGTTAGAAGTTCCAGCAACGGAACGAGCCCTGAACCACCAGTAAATCATACCGGAGCGAGCGCTGAACTGCAGGAGATCTGCACTGCGATGTGTCTTGAAGCGTCTGCCGGGAAAAACTTGACATTTGTGTTCAGGCTCCGTGTTGATAACGGGACTGAGATAAGTCTCAACTATCTGTGGGAGCTACCTCGCGCCCAAGTATACATATCGGAAGAACATTTTGTTCTCAAGCTAGAAGATATAGAAGTCGTGATTTCTTGGGAGCGTGATCCCGACGAGTCGGACCCATTCCTGAGGAAGAAGTACTGGGATATGAGGGGAGTCCATGGATACCGGCTCCAGAACTTTTCCCGACTGCTGCCGGCACTCAACGTCGAGAGGCGTTTTCTCATTCAAATAAGAGAATGGTCTGACGGAGATGGACCAGAGACTCCAGAGGAACGAACAACTTCATCACAGTGTTCCGCAGGATCTTCATTATCGTGAGAAATGAAAACAAAGATGAAAAACATTTAAGTTTCACTGTGCGGAGGACCGGGCAGATTATCGGTGGACATGTCTCGAAAATGCAAGCTATAGTATTCAGATTGGATCACGTTCTGAACATGTTCGTTTCCCCAAAATCATCTCGTAACAACAGTTACGATCTCGCCCTGGCATTCGATTCCGCCAGATTCGCCGACGGGAAATCCAAAGTGGCTAAAATCTATTTCACAACCTGCACGCCGGTGAGTAAGCTTGGAGCGTATCTGACCGGCTCGGGTGACGGCGAGTCTCGACGAATGTCCAGAAGGTACCCGCTCGATCATGAAGAAATTTTCCTTCCCAGGGCAACAAGGCATTCGTGCACGCCTATGAGTATCAGGCTGTGCGCTTGGCAGTTCCCCTTCCATGGGAAATCCGACTGATCTCGAATTTACCGAAGTATCTGATCTTGGAAATTCCAATAACGCTGCTCTCTCTTCTGGCTCTGCCCATGCTGCTCTCCTTCCGACGTCGCCGTATCTTCCACCCAATATCGGAGACGTGGAGAACGGTATTTCATCTCATTAGTGGCGACCATCGTGATTCTCTCATCAATTCGGTGGAGCAGGGGGCATTGGTCTTGCTGATCAGCGGTTTGATATCCTTATCAATCCAATATCCGATAAACTTGTTGAAGGGACAAGTGGTCTCATCGCCCTATCAGCAGAGGATCCGAGCATCTAAATGTGCTGTCAACTCTTGTAAATTCAGCGGTAATCGAAACATCTGGTTCTTCGCTAATTTCACAAATAACTACGTAGCTAGACTCAGCAACGATACAGATTGGGCGAGCGCACTCAGCGAAAAAAGACTGCGAAAAAGATGTGCGCGCACATCAGATTCATCGAGTGGTATGACAAACTGGACGCTTCTCGCTTTTTTTATTCAATATCGTACCGTGTGCGACGACCCAGTACTTATGAGAATGCAGCTCATCAGATTCGACCGAGAACTTGCTTTCGAAGTCCTACCGCGCTTCCACGCGACCCAAGGCGTATGTTCCCCCTTCTACACTATGGATGGTCAAATCGATCCGGAAAAACATCTCCAAATCACTCAGAAAGTGCTGGCACATGGTTTACTCCACTATCCTCACGTGAAAGCCTCTTTGTATGGAAATAATTTGCATGAGCAACAATTCTATCGCAGAGCAGCGAATGCGACGTCAAAGTGGTGGGTTAACACAACGCATGTAACGCCGAAAATCGTTAAAGCAGTCGAAGCTCTCAAAGCCTCATATATCAAGTACAAAATGCTCGATCACGATAGCGCGTTTCTAGCGACTAAACTCGGGGGAGTAAAAGAAGTCTTCTTCTCGTTTTCCGGCGCGACGGCATTGATAATGTTCCACGCATTCATATGCCAATGCTTCGTCAACTACCGCGGGTCAAACAGACATCGATACCCAATGCTATCGCCCTAAGGCTAAAACGCATTATTCAGCAAACCTCGGACCACATCAGTTGTTCGTAAGTTCAATCTACTCATCGACCACCTGGAGGTCGGCCGTCGAGCAATGTGAGAATTAACGCGGTCAGACCGACGCCAAGATCATCGGCCAGCCGGGGCTCAATATCGACCCCTTTGAGAGCCTTCGGACTAGCTCATGTTTGCGAATCAGAGAACTCGCCTCGGCACGGAACATCGACATGACCTGGTTAGAGCATGTCCGAAAGATCCTTCAGCGCTTCTGGCACGTTCGACAGCCGTGGACCATACGAGCTGTGAACGCGGCTCTCACTTGAAACTCAGCTCCCAAGATTGAAATAATCCGACGCAGAGTAGACGGAGAGTACGAACCTCGGCTGGGCTCGGAGGTGCAATCAAAGTGATATTGCAGTATTACTAACTATGGATGTGACCGATAAGGATGTGGGAACATGCTAAGCGCGGCAGTCGGAGCCTCTTCCACAGAGGCTCAATTGTACTCGCATTGCGAGGTTACTAAGGAGACTCTGACCGCAAAACGGATCACTGAGCGAGAGGTCGTCGAGAACCGGCTACGCCTCATCGATGAGCATTAAAGAACTCAGGGCTTCCCGACGGAGCCCAATTTGACAGCAAAGAACTTCGACGGCCGCCTTGTGAAAGAATGCCGGGATACGAGACCGCGGATGAGCACATCTGCTCCGCAGAACTGACTAGATCGTCGAAGCAAGGACACGAATCAGCAGACGATCGCTTCGCGCGGCCATTCGTCCTGGGTTCGCGATTTTCGATTGTATCCCTATTTTCTATTCGTGACATTGGTTGCTGTACGGAGGGTTGGGGGAGAACCCGCGAATTCAAAAGTTGAGTGTGGCGAAGTCAGTGTTACCTTATGGTGTTTGATTGTCGTAGTTTTTGGAAGGTCAGAGTAGACATATTCCCGAGTCTAGTGTGTGCGCTGCTCGTGGCCTCAAGCCACGAACAGCGCACCGACGCTCGGGGCATTCGCCGAGAGTCTGGAACGACGCCGTCAAGCGCGGCCGGAGGCCCCACAGCAGTTCCGTCGTCCGCTCGCGTCCCGGCCGGTCTCCGGTGGTGTTCTCGTGGAAGTAAGGTTTTCAAGCTCCCATCGCGGCTCTTAGAATTCTCCCCGTACGCTCGGAACGCTTGAGGTTGTCGCGAGTTGCCCGGGCAAGACGGAGGAGGGGGGGGCTCGACGATTTTTCCTCCGTAGACCCCCTAGCGATGCTCGGTCAGTATTCGAATCTTCACCGGCGCCCGAGCTCCCGGATTAAGAGCCACTCCCAAACCCGCGGGCCGCCCCCAGCGGCGATGATACTAACGTCGGTGTAGTGCTCCTCACGCGCCCCGGGAAGTCGTTCTTGATAACCGGCTTCCATCTTATCTATAAGTTCAACCTCAAGCTAGAATTCAGATGTCTGTAGCATGGAGCTAGGAATCGCTCACTGCACGCTGCGTTCTTGCACTTGCTTAGTATCTGTGATCTGAGAGCGTCCTCTACCCTGAATGTTCCCGCCACGTCAAGTCACTGAGCGCATTCGGTTGCCTTCGGGTTCAGGGCGATCAGTTTGAGTTTGAGCGCCCTCTTTATCGCTTTTCTCGTGCAAGTAAGGTTTCCGAGCTCCCATCGCGATTCTCGCTAGAGAGGCGTTATCGGACTCCTTCCCGGACGCGCGAAAGACTTGACAAATGTATATTAAGCGGCTTACGCGTGATATTCGACCACTCATCGCGCTTGGAGGGCGGCGTACATTGTTGCAGCCGCGTTTCTTCCGCGGCTCCCAGAGGGGACTCGCGACGAAAAATTTGAGGTCCAACCGACTGCAGCTCCCGCCAGATATTTCCGGGGTGGCCGCAGTCCGCGTCTTCGCTCACCGGGCACTCACCGCTATCCTGAGGATACCGGAGTCCTCTGGCTAGAACCACGGTTCCGCGGGTTTCAAGTGTAGCGAGGTGGACAGGGGTGGCCGACGATCTTTCCTCCGTAGACCCCCTAGTTGTACTCGGTCAGTATTCGAATTTTGACAGGCGCCCGAGCTCCTGGCTTGAAAATTGCTCCCAAATCTTTGAGTGCACGGGGGCGGTCCCGAGCGTTGATGGCACTGATCCCCATGCAGTGGCGTAGCGTGCTTGAGTGCCGCCCGGGGCGGACCTCGAAAGATTCGGAATATCCGGAAAATGCCGCCCCCTGGAATCACCACCGACGCGGAGCGACAACCAAAAAAACGACCCGCTATAGGCCATAAATCAGCAAAGTGCCGCCCCCTCGAGAGTGCCGCCCGGGGCGGACCGCACCTCCCGTCCGCCTCACGCTACGCCACTGCCCTCATGTAGTGCTTCTCAACCGTTCCGGGATGTCGGTATTGATAACCGACATCCATCTTATCTATAACGATAACCTCGAGCCGGAATCCAGATGTCTGCACCACGGATCCCGATCGATGTCACATTTCATGACACGCAACCCTCAAAAGTTGCGTCTTGAGTTGCTATTCCGTTTGCAATCTTTCCGCTCTCCGGTAGCTCAAAGCCGGAATGGCAACTCAAGACGCAACTTTTCGCGCAAACAGAACATCGATATCTCATCTGGTTCAGATTTGACAGACGTTCACTATGGGCGTCCCATAGACGAACCCAGATTTTCGCGGTTTTTCTTCAGGCAAATCTCGACGCTTCGAGCTTTTGGAGGCGGACGAATCGCAAACGGAATGGCAATTCAAGACGCAACTTTTCGCGCAAACAGAACTTCGATATCTCATATGGTTCAGCTTTGACAGGCGTTTGTAATCGGAACATTTTTGGGGCCGCACCCTGTATATGGACAAACGGACAGCGTGCAACGAGCAGCTCGGAGATTCCTGTTCGTCTGACCGTGAGTTTCGTCAAGCACCACGAGCTCCAACCAAACCGGGGTTCCAACCAAATCGGGGTTGGAGCTCCTTCAGCCTCCTGCAAACGTGGTGATAGACGGATGCGTACATGGAACTCGGGAAACCAACTAGATGTTTTGATCGCAATCATGGACAACAGCCCAGGCTGCAATCCACGGGGTCACGCTTACGCCAGCAAGGGCGGAGACGCGGCATTCACTCCCATGAGAGGGTATCAGTCATTGCAATACGGGTCTCGGAGAACATTGGTATCCTTAAACCTTCAATGAAGTGCGACTGGAGAAAGAATTTATTCTAGCTGGTAATTCATCATCTCCGCAGTTGCGAGTAGTCTCCGTGATGAGTTATTTCCCCCCCTCGGGGAATCCGCCTAAGGAATTGGACTAATTTGAAGTCGCTTATCGTGCGACGGTGCATCAACCTATAACCGAATCAAGACATTTTGGCTCCGGGGACGACTTGGCCCCATGGAGCCCTTGGGCCAGCCTGAGCCCCCCAGCACGGGCTGGTGCTCGGTGCAATCAAAGGCCCCCGAGCGAAGCGAGGGACACGAGCTAGCCTGTCTGGAGCCGAAATTCCCGGGGTTAAAGTGTCTGGGGCCGAAATGTCCGGGGCCAAAAAGTCATGTACCGACCTATAACGACGCAACGGAATCAGCGGCGAACGCTTACTGTGGTGTGCCCAGAGTAAACTCCGGCGTCTTATGTACCCATAATTCATCGATTCGAGCGATCATTATTCATCTTATAAAGTCAACATCGATATCAGCACAGCAGTTTCGGACCCTTCGCCCCGTTCTTTCGATGATAGCTGCAACTGACATGAGAGCTACACACAGCTGCCTTGGGTGGAAAAGTCGGGATCAACAAACAAGACGCGACGAATCAGATCTCGATAACTTCTTCGATATATATCTTTATTCTCCACCCTAATAGGTGTGCAAAGTTATCCGACCCGGTAGAAAGATTGCGGTCTAGCGCTCAAGGAGTTCGAGAAGTCGGCTAGAGCCCATTGCATAGTTGAGGTTCAATATTTGAGAAATTAGAACTGGTCGTGCTCTCGGCCTAAACGCTAAAGAGCAGATAATACCAGCCATTAACACCGGCTTTGTTTATTCATGTTGTCGCTGCAACGGGTAGAGAGCCTGCGCAATACGTTTTCGAAGGATTCGGTTCCTGAGGATATTGTCCTCTAGTGGTGTCAAGCGTTACGATTGTTGGAAAACCCAAGGAGCACTCCACAAAGAGCATCAATCCATGCTGCACCGTGTCATGGGCTGATCTTAGTCACTGTGATGTGCGGAACGCAATCGTTGAACCTTCGACCGATGAGCAAAAAACTTTCGGCAAATGGAACGTTCTTCGGGGGAGCATTCAATCCCTGCAAAGGATCGAGACTTCAGAATCTTGTTAAGTCGGTGCGTGCTCATGTTTTCGCTACCAAGCGCCAAAGTTGGCGCCAAAACAATCGTGGATTTTGCCGTGAAATATAATTTTCCTCCCCACGCTGTGTATCCGATGGGCGAGCGGCTATGTTTGTGCACCCTGATGATTTACGCTTTCATGTCCAAGACAGGAGACTTGCTCATGCCGGAACCCGTCCCTGCGAAAGTCGTCCTGGATTCCGTGATGCAGCTCATTCAAGAAATGGCGAAAGGATCGCCGTTCTGTCTGTTGAAGCACATTGACAAGAAGTTTGCTCTCCCTTGGGAGGGGGTCTCCGACTTCATGAAAAGCGTTATACCTTGCGTAGTCAAGGTCGGGAACGGGAGATACCCCAAAGACGGGAACCATCTGCTCCATACTACTCAACATTTTCTGAACATATTGCTGTGAACTCGATTCCGCGTCCCATCCGCGGAGAGGCTTGAAAGAATGATCATCATAGGCGCTTTGTAGTCGCGAAAGACAAACCGTAAGCTTGTTTAGCCCGGATTGTCTCGTTTCTTTGCTCAACCTTATTCGCGTGTTCGTCGAGAGATGTGACTCCGGATCGGAGAGAATCTACGTTTGTGGTTTTTATCCCTCTCCGGGGGCCGGGGAGGAACATGCGTCCGGGCGTGCGGAGATCCCGGAACATAAAAAAGACTACGTAGTGATCTCTACAGGTGTTCTCCATCAATGACTCATGGTGAGGTCACGATTCCATGACATGAGTTATGACCAGACTTCGATTACCGTAGTACGGAGGTTAGAAATCCTCAGTCCAAGTGCGCGAAATCCGCGGGCAACATATACAAGGCACTTCTTCGACTACGACCGATTCCGGCCATGGATCGCCAGCCGAATTGTCGTTGCGATACAGGCCGATAACAGGCCTACCCGCTCCGTACCGCCTCACAAATCATGTTGAAGCAATCGCCCGAAGAAAGGAGTAGGTACCCGCATCACGAAATCCAACCAAGAGATGAAGGGATGCTATGATTAGGGCTGCAAATTTGGCGCGGTCAAAAAATGCGAAAATCGCGGACGAGTCGCCGGAGCGAAGCAGAAAATCGCGGAAACCGAGGAAACTGCGCAAAAATCGCGGATAGAGAGACAATGGCATATCTTTCTCAGAAAGCTCGCTCAAACTGATAACTCGATGTAACGATGCGTCAACTCAACTTCCATTTCGGTACCCAAGACAAGTTTAATCACGGATCATGGAATCTTTTGCACATTGAAACGAGCTTGACTTACGACGAGAACCTTGAAATTCGTCCGCCTCAGAATACGAGGAGGTTTTCGATTGCCCACGATCTGCGAAGAACTGGAATGTCCCGGGACAAAAGCACCAGAATGCACGGGCGTTCTGATAGAGCATGTTGTAGACTGAAAAATTCGCGGATTTGAGCCTCAACTACGTCGAAATTTCGGGATAGTACCGTCATCGCTGAGAATTTTGGAAGTCGGTGGAGGACGCCGGAAAGCGCGGCGAAGTCAAAAAATCGCGGTTTCCGCACTTTCCGCGATTTTCTTTCAGCCCTAGCTATGATTTACGAGCGGAACAGCTGCCTCCTGTAGAACTCAACCAGGATGTTTGGTTGCAACGAGGAATTCGCGAGTGGGTCGAGGGAGTTATCATCGGTAAGGGTGCCATCCCGCACACATTCTATGTCGAGCTCAGGAATGGCGCTACTTACTTAAGGAATTGGATATTCATCAGCCCGCGAATCGCGGACCCCGAGCGACGATCAGGTTCTTTACCACGACCAGAGATCTGAACAGCGGGTCGAACAAGAGGTGGTAGGAGAACCCACACCTCTGGATACGAACGAAGCAGGAGAGATCGAAACAGAGGAATGGGGAGACGCCGAGAATGAATTACAAGGAGGAGAAGATCAACGAGAGGAAGCGACAGCACAAGTACAGTACAACGCGAATCAAGCAGGGAAGGGCGACGAGTCGCCCGCCCAGCCATGCGGTCAAAACTCTAGACCGCAAAGAGAGAAGAAATTGAGCTCAAAGTATGCGGGAGAAACGAGGAGATAGTTATCGTAACTTACAATAAGGAATCGTAGCTTTCAAGAAGTATGTGAGACAATAATGGTAGAATCAAGCTGACGGAAAGGTTGTGAAGGTTTCGTTGTTCGGAAGCCTACTGCGACTGCAGTCAAGTTGCAGTGAAGGAGGTCAAAGATCGAGATAATTGTAAATTGTACCCAGTATTTTTGGTGAGATTTTATTTTACGTTTCATAAATTATCAGAGGAAAGAGGATGTTACATTTTAGATCTAAAGTTCATGGAGAGGAGGAGCTGGAATGACAACAATTAGCAGACAGAAGGAATAAACTTTACTTGCATAGCTGCAGCCAAGTGACAAGTCATTGTAGCTAATGTAAGAGGGGACTAGAAATCTTGACAGTATTCAGCCAAGAACCTTGTTGGTTTCACGCGAGTCAAGGCTTTCACGATATTATCATTGATCATTTAAACCCAAATCCGAAAAAGTTCAGCCAATTTCCTGGATCTCCAGAACTCCGGAAGCAAATGCGATGACCGACGAATGCGTTCATGGCACTCGGGGAACTGGATTGACTACCTCGCGTATCGTGCAAAGCTGAATCGAAGCATAACAACGCCAGGGAACCACCATTGAACGCTCATCGTTGCGTACCGCTGATATGAGCCAGCTTCGGCGCTTTACGTTAGCTTCATAGATGGATTCCATCGACCATCATTCATCTTGTAAGATCAACACTGGCGTCAGCACAGCGATTCAAGCTGAGGTCCCCCCCTGTAACGACCAAGCTCCCGACTCTATGCTGCACTCACTCGATGATATTAACTGGCTGCAAGTGAAAGCCACACACAGCTGCCTTCAAGCGAAAATGTCGGAATCAACCAGCAAACTGCGGTAAATCTTTTGGTCTCTATTCATATGCTCATAGTGGGATTGGAGAGTTCGCATTTCGTACCTGAAGCGCAATATTTGAGACAATACAGCTGGTCGTGCTCGAGGCCCGAACGCTAATGAGCACAGAATACTAGCCATAAAGAACAGGTGTGTTCATTCATGTCATCGCCGCAATGGCGAGATCGCCCGTGCAAGAAGTTGTAGAAGATTTTGCAGCTCGAGTATATCGTTCGCTAGTGGTGTCAAGCGTCCCGATCGTTTTAGAACCCAAGGAGTGTTCTGCGTAGAGCATCAACCCATGCTGCACCGTCTCATAGGCTCGTGTTGCCACTTCGATATGAGGGGACTTGCCACGCTACTGATTTTAGTTATTGTGATGTGCGGAACGCAAGCGTCGAACATACGACCGATGAGCAAAAAACTTTCAGCGAACGAAACGTTCGTGAGGGGAGCATTCGATCCTTGCAAAGGATCGATACTCCAGAATCCTGTTGAGTCGGTGCTTGCCCATGTTTTCGCTACGAAGCTCTTTCGTGAAGTTGGCATCAAAGCAATCGTGGATTTCGCCACAAAATATAATTTTCCTGCCCACGCTCTGTATCCATTGGGCGAGAAAATATGTCTAGTGACCCTAATGATGTACGGTTCCATGTCAAAGAAGGGGGACTTGATCATTCCGGAAACTGTCCCTGCCCATGTCCTTGGTAATTCTTTAACGCATCTCATTCGAGCACTGGAGAGAGCGTCGCCGTTCTGTTTGTTGACGCACAATGGCGATACGTTTGCTCTACCTTGGAGAGCTGCTTACGACATGCTGAAAGTCCTTATACCCTGCATACTCAAGATCGGGAATGGTAGATACCCCACGGATGGGAATTATTTTCTCCATACAACTCATCATTTCCGAACCATACTGCTGTGAACTCGATGCTTCGTCTCACCTTCGAGGGCTCGGAGGAATAATTATCATGGGCCCTATGTAGTCACGGAAGACGAACCATAACCTCTGAGTTCGGCTTGTGTCGTTTCTCTGCTCAACCTCCTTCATGTGTTCGTCGAGGGATTCGACTTTGAGTGAGAGCTGAGCAAGGCGTGTTGGTCTGATTCCTTCCGGGGAACCGATGACGAACATGAACTCGGGCGTGCCCGAGAAATAAAACGGACCAGTCTTCCCTAAAATTGATCTTCATAGATGACTTATGATGAGTTCGCGACTCCATGAGATGATTTATGACCAGATATCGATATCCGAGGTATGCAAGTCAGACATTCTTGGCCCTTGAGGCATAAGAGACAGAGGAAGAAGTTCTTCAGTGGTATTTTCCACCGCAATGAGCTCCGCGGAAAATTCTCAAAATTCAGAGTCCGATTACCGCATTTGAAATTTTGAAGTCCAATGTGCACCTCGTGTTCTTACTAGGTTCTCGTAAAACCATTGCGGATGGACAGAGAAGTCTCATGAGAGGAATCTTCAGCACGAGGAGGTGGACGAAAAAGCTCTCCATCATTCTATCACACTGAAGGATCTTATCGTCCATCTTCGGTGCTTCCGAGGCTAACGATTCCGTCTTCCATACTACGGAATTTGATCTACGGTCATGACTTGAGCTCGCGGTTACCCTGGTAATAGATATATTGGTATAGATAGGGTATCGCAAATTGCGGGGGGGGTACAAAAGGCGACTCGGGTCCGGATCCAGTTCCCGGGTCCAGTAATTCCGTATCCGGGTTCGTGCTCGGGTCCGAGGGCTATCCTAAACGAAAAAGAGCGCTGCGGAATCATGATTCGGTGGAAAATGAATAAAAACAAATCATTGCCTCCTGCAAAGACTCCGACGAGTATGGTACGTGATATGCACGTATAGAGTTCTGCCGGAAGCTTCTGACATAAATTGAGTGAGCTCCTCGTCACCCTGTTATTTAGAGTGGTTCCTGTTGAGAATACTCGAAAAGATGCAAGAGCCACGACGACCTGATTGTAGACGCCAGGAAAAGCTTCGTTTTTTTATCAAGCGTCGACCTCTAAATACAGCTCTGGAAGCTGACTCATTGCCCTCCAACACTTCCCCCGGAATATCAGCCTCCCAGACTGCGGACTCCGATCTGAGGCCTGAGAGCCTCAAAACGGCCTCCGTCGAGCACGTTCGTCAGCACGTCAGCCAAGTGTTGAGATCCAGCAACGTGCTCCGAACGAAGTTCTTTAGCAAGAAACTTCTCCCGAACGAATAAATGACGCACCTCTATGTGCTTCGATCTTTTGTGAAACTCCGGGTTCTTGGCAAGCTTGACAGCACTCGCTCCTTAGCGTCGTCGCTGGCTTCTACGATCTCCGCTTCGGTTGTCGAAAGTGCACTTGACTGACCCAAGAAACTGCACCACCAGCGACCAAAGCATCATCCCCGGTTGTAGATCTCCGTGTTTTCTGAAACCCGCAAAGTCCACATCGCTGAAGACCTTCAGCTTCGGTTCGGCCCCCATATACTCTATATCGGAGTTTTGCGTTCCCTTCCGGTGTCTGAAGATTCTTTTCACTGAGTTCCGATCAGCGACGGTAGAATTCTTTAGAGGTCTGGCTGCTCGGCTCACGCAAAGGAGATGTCCGGCTTGGTAGCCGCCGAGAGATGCATGAAACTGCCAACAGCCTCGCCATAGAGCGCGTGCGTCGCAAGGTCGTCACGAGGCCGTCATCCACGTAGATAGCGACGTAAAGACACTTCCCCCGTTGGTTTCGATAGAAGAAACACGAATCAGCATGACTCATCAGGAAGCCGGACTCGCTCATGAACTGCACTAGCCGCTGGTTCCAACATCTCGGAGATTGCTGCAGGCCATAGAGCAGAGATGGGCATATTCATATTCATATTCATAGATATGAATACGAATATAGTCACAGCGATAGTCATGAATATCCATATGAATACGAATATGAATATATTCATATTCATATCCGTATTCATGAATATATTCGTATCCATACCCATATTCATAGGATTTTTCCTAAATTCGATGAATACAGCGCTTCTAGAAGCGTATTCGGGGGGTTTTCGGGGTCACTGATCACGATTCTGGGCTCAGATTTTCCATACATAAGGTTATTCATGATGTTCGCGTTCACTCGATGAATCTTCGGCCCACAACCGATCGGAAACGGCATAAATATGGGTGAATATGGGAAAACTAACGGCGGCATCGTGATCGGCGACCCCGAAAACCCTCTATCCCACTCATCGAGCCAGAATATTCACCGCTTTTCGTTGAAATCGTATGAATATGGATATGAATATCCTCATGTTCATGAATATGGGTACGAATATCGCCATATTAATATCCATATTCATAGGAATTCCCTGAAGTTCAATGAATACAGCGGTTCTAGATGGAAGAGAATCGACCATACTGTATTTGGAGGTGTTTGCTTCATGATAGAAGTCGAGGACGGATCACGGCTCGGTCTTGAGAGATTTTTCGGAGCAACGGGCCGTTTTTTGGCTGCTCCCACAGCGGATAGCAATGCTTCCCGCTATGGCAATGCTCCGCTATGGCTACAGCGAGGGAGATATTCCAAAAGAAAACATCCAGAGAATCTTGAAATTGACACTGAGGGATCAAGTACTCCCGAGGCGAACAGTCCGTAAAGCACACGAGTTTCGGAAGAGCATCTAAGACGGAAAGTTGACTCTCGAATCGTGTTCGAAGATGCCAGTTGGATGCCAGCTCCTCAATCTTAACACAACTGCTCCGAATGCTCAACGAAGAAAACGTGTGATCACCAGCGCTAAAAAACTGTGAATTTCCGTTCCGGGAATAGAACGAAGGCATCGACAACGGCGAACCTCCATAGAGTGAAAGCTGTGAGTACGAATTCATCAGTACTCCTAATAAAATTATCCCTGTCCTCTACGCGCTTCCATAGAATGATTGTTTGTGCACGATTCGTTCGATCGCAGAGAAAACATGCTGAGTTCATGATTTTCCCACAGCGACTTCTTGGTCTGAGAGCAACCTTAACGAATTGCGATCATTGCGCAGAACCACCAAGAATATCCCGGAAATTCGCTGGATTCAACGAGGATGGTACTCATCGCGTGCTTCGTTCAGTTATTTTCTTTATCATGATGAATTCTGGGGAGTCTACTCGAGGCGTTCTTCCTGATTCATCTGAACTTTCTTTCGGCGTGCGTTCGGCACTGGGTAGTCCATTTTTTCGCCCAAGTAATCCTGATCCCGAAATCTGCGAACAGCAATGTCAGAAGTCAAGCTCAGTGAGCGCTGTGTGTCTCAAATGTGGGCCGGACATCCCTATAAAAGCCAAGACGATCAAGGTCTCAGTGGAGAGCACATCGAACTTGTTCTTCCACTTGAAGAAGAATCACGGATCTGCAGTTTGGGAAGCCTTCAGACCATGGTTGGATGGTAGATACACGAGCCGCGTTCCAGGATCGGAATCCGAGACGCGCCAACGAGACGCGCCGCCACAGTGGCCAATTTGGCCGAGCTAGGTGGACAAAAGTCGAAGTCAAAATCCCGGTATACTGAGTATTTTATCTTGTTGTTCGATGGCTAGAACTCCGAAAGCCAAGAGCTTATCCGAATCCTCCCACCATTCGTATGTTCAACAGGCCACGCAAGGTAGCGGAAATGAGCCCCTCGGAGAACGACTGATTT
Organism: Neoseiulus californicus; assembly: GCA_028455905.1. Lineage (NCBI taxonomy): Eukaryota > Metazoa > Arthropoda > Arachnida > Mesostigmata > Phytoseiidae > Neoseiulus > Neoseiulus californicus. Next base: position 725,594 of record JAMQGS010000005.1, on the reverse strand, counting down.
GGTCTTTTGCCTTCTAGACCAAAATGAACACAGAAGTTGAAAGTTGTCCCGGAAAGTACCTATTTGATTACACTCTATACTACGGGGATGAGCCACCGAGCCACCCAGGCGGTCATTTTTCCGCTCCCAAGTATGCAAAGAGGGCTCCGGCGAAACAGTGAAATTCCAGCTGAAATGAGCAACTTTCCCGCACCTGGAAAACATCTGAGCGTGTCCGATCGTATGTCGGGACCCATCACATAATGTAGGTCTATGTGTCTGGTATCCGACACAACTCGCACATTTTTGCGGAAATTTGCGGAATTGGATTGCGGCCCCTTCTTCGGAGGAAATGGAATAACTGATCCGTCGACATGATCGAAGATTCTCCTGCGCCGGGATGCTCGTATTTCGGCGAAAAGGGCTAGAGCGCTGAATGACAACTTTTTGGAAAGTTCTCATCGAGCTCTTCGCGATTCCGATCCCGATGACGACTGGTGTCAACTGGCATTTATTTACAAAAAAAATTAGTTCCGTCTGCTTAATCGACTCCCGCGACACCCTCGCTCCCAGTATCCATCGAGCTTTCCTGAATATTCCAGCCAAGCAAGTGACCTATGACCTCGGCTGAACTCGTTCATCTCGAGGAACGCGAGGCTGCGGACGATCATGCGCTGACATCGGCCCGATTCTCGCGGAGAAGACTCGTCATGAGTCATGAGATCTTTTCAGAACCGCGAAATCACCGGAAATGATCTTCAAGTTCCAAGTGGCGCTTCTTGCAGATTCTCGCGGTACACCCATCTCGCCGTGCGCTGCGGCACCCGAGCGTGAATCGGCCTCGCAACACCCAAGCGAGGTGTTGCGAGATGATTGTCAGCCGCGAGACTAGGGACAATCATCTACGCCGTGTTCACGGGGAACAACGTGACGTTCGAAACCACGAATGAAACCCGGAGGAGAAAATGAAGTTGGAAATAGAATGTAATCCTGCCGAATTTCAATATCGATCAGTTGTATCCCCGCCCCGGAGAATACGCCGCAGTCAAGATGACTCGAAGAATCACTTCCAAACAGAAAACCTAATTTCGAGCCGTACATAGCCAATATCGATCGGCCGTTTTCTCGTTCGAAGGAATACGATGCAGTCCGAGAGACTTCAAAAGGTACTCTCCACTCTAGAGGATGAAAAAGCGCATCGGAGTGCGATCTGAATTCTTCGCGGCGGGCAGAAGTTTGGCGACCCTGCGAATGCCGCAAAATCCCTTTGTGATACCTGCCGATGATCTGCATGCGGAATTCTCGGTGCCCTCCAATATACCTCTAGGAGCCATGGATTGACATTTGTGCATGTTGACTCGTCGTTGCAACGAACGGAACTTCTCTTCTTGATTATCCCGGACCGGTTTCGGGAGAGCTCGTATTAGACTGGAATGTATCGGCTCCATGCAGTGGTTTGCTTGCTTCTCTCGTTCCGCGTCAACTCAAATTCAGGCGACGACAGGCGTAAACGAGATCCGCTACAGGAAGATCCCTTCCCGATGGAAGTAGCAGCCCTTGCTGAGGGTTCTGCGCTTCTGTTCGGAATAGAGCCAACATCTCTGCTGGTCCTCGATTTGGAGAAAGTGTTAGTCCGCGGCAGTTTGAGATCCAACTCCAGCATACTTTCGATGAGAGCTCCGAATTATCACTGGTTCGATTTCGCGACTGTCAACATTGCCCTTTCCGATGCCCTAGCAGCGCCCTTGAAGGTGGTCTTGTTGAGCTCTCAAGACAAGTTATCCGAGAAGAGTGGGTTCTATTCGCTGGATTTCGTCCAGAATATACGCCATAAGTTCCTGTTCATGATCGTGACCCGGAGACTTTCCGAGGACTCCTCCCAACTGGACTCCATGATCAAGTACCGGGTTCGGACAATTATTTGGGTTGACCATCGGGTGAAACGCTCCGCTTGTTTCGTGAACTACGACAACTTGTTCTTAGAGAAGACCACGAACTCGATCAGTCCTTGTGACTTGGCTGTGCGACCCTGCAGAGTAGGTTCCATGAGCGAGCGGCTCGAGCTGGCTAAGATCAACATCAACTTCGGAATATCTCTCAAGTTGGAATGCAACGCAACGTCCGTCGAAACTCATCTAAGCTTGCGCCAAAGCATAGAAAATGGACGATTCATGAAGTTCCACATGACTTTGCGCTTCAAATTGCACGAAAGCCATATTTCGGATTGTTACTCCTACATCGTGTTGGTGAACGTCGGCTTGAATGCGCTCATGGATGCCTTCGACATGGAAGTTTGGTTCGCTGTTCTGCTGAGTGTGGCCATCGTAGCGGCTACGTGGTCGACGATGATGCGCCCATCGGCTTCGGTGACGTCATGCGAGCTCGTACTCAGCACCTTGACGGCTCGGGACGTCGGAACAGCACCTCGGAACTATCCGACTCTGGTAATTGGTTGCTCGGCTCTCGCGCTCATCTTCTTCGTTGGGCGAATCTATTCGAACTGTATGATGTCATCGTTCTTGGATCCTACTCGACACCGCTCGACCAGCTATGGACGCATCAACTGCCAGATGGCAGCAGCCTGCCGCCGCGTGCGCTTCGTTGAAGAATTCATGGAATCGGGTATGGTCTGTCATCTTCCCCAGCACGTACGAGCGAGTATTTCAAAGCCTGTTCGGCGGTATCCTCAGCATATCGCGGGGTCCGACGGACGGCGAGACACTTACAACCTCGAGATGGACCTGAAGCGTCCGTCGCCGAGAACAATCGTACGGCTGCCGCTGGTGCCAACCCAATCCAGCGACACCGTCGGGAGGCTTTTCTCACATGGCGTGGTCTCGTTGAGTAGGATAGGAATACTGCAAGTCCAGAAAGATAAGGTCCAGGAAAATCGTAAGGATCTCACAACTTGGGAACGCATAGCATTACGGAGCCTCGCGGATACAGTCAGATCAGAGCACAGAGAATACATGACTTTCGGGAAGACCAGTGAAGATTTCGATTTCGAGAGTTTCGTGAAAATTCTGCCGCTCATCGGAGCGTGTCTCATTATCGCCTTGAGTGCAATTTGCGCCGAGCTATGTGGTTCTCGGAGGTAATCCATTACCAACCCTGGTCTTCCTCGTTTTTTAACGGAGGATTCCGTTTTATGGCTCGCTCAGAGCTGGACCGGAACCAATTCGCGAACGGATGTGGGCGTGGCCAGTGGGTGCGTCATTGGCGCTGAGTATGTTCCACCAGCTCTTTTTCCAGCGCTTCTTTCTGTTGTTTTCGTGGTGTGGTGGTGCGAACTGCGTGTTGAGTGACGTGAGCCGTTGGGTGAGTGAGTTCTGGCCAATGCTTTCGCAGTAAGCGCGGCAGCCGCGCCTTCCGTGGGAGAGTGGGCGAGAGCGTGCGGCGTTGCGTTGGATGCTGCTGCCGGCTCGGTGTCGTTGTGCGCTGCGGTTGACGCTTGACATGTTTGGGCAGACCTGCGATTCGTTCACCGTGTGGTTCTGGCGGGTTCTGGCGGCGTGGTTTCTGGCGGTGTCGATGGTTTGTGAACTCCGAGGGGTTTTGAATTCCGGTTTTTAGACCATTGTAGATGTCTTTTCATCGAGTTCAGAAGAGTAGTTAACATGTGACGTGGTTCTACGCTCTCGGTGGCAGTTTTGCCAGCTAGGAGATAGAAGAGACATGCGGGCTGTTGGGGGTCGAGTTATGGGGAAAGATTGTCGCGAAGGGCTTGTTTCGTCGAGTGACGCTGCTGGTGTGTTCCGAATCATTTTTATGTTCACGTTTCTTGAATTTACCATCGGAGTTGAGCGGAGAAGTAGTTCAAGAAGGTCGAGGACAGAGTTTTCTGATGTTGTGTTTTGAGAAGGTTTCGTCGTTGACGTTCTTTGTTGGTGGTGTTCTTTTTTCTCAGGTGTTGCGGGTTGTTGTTTTTCAAGACTGAAGTGTGTGTCGTGAGCAGGGCGCATGCCGAATTGAGCGGACGTGCCATTTGCGCGGAGTCCGAATTGAGCGAAAGGCCGATTTCAGCGGAGAGCCGATCTTAGCGGAGAGCCAATTTTAGCGAAGGGCCGAATACAGCGGAGTGACGATTTGCGCGGAACACCCATTTGCGCGAGGGGGCCGATTTGAGCGTTCCTACCCGCTGCCTCAACTGACAGAAAGAGCCACAAGCTGCGGCGACGGTACTGAGCGGTGCTAAGCACGCTTTTGCTCTCCAGGCCTCACTGAAGCCGTGCCGCTCGCTACGCTCACGGAGAGTCTTGACTTCGCTTGCCCGCGACGCCAAGTGCTCAGGAGAAGAATCAATTGAGCAAACATTCCGTCAATTCCAAACGGAACTCGTGGTCGGCTCGGCTTTGCAGTTCACTAGTAGTCTAGTAGGCAAGCAGTTAGGATCAATCAGCAGTTGCATGCATAGCGATCACGAAATTGCGAGCGAGTTAGGTTGAATCAGTCGGACTTCAGGAGCTCCTCACGTCGTGCTCGTCATTTCTCGTCAAAATTCGAGCGGGGCATCCTTTCACGACGCAACGCCAAGCCACGGAGCCTTTCGACTCATAATCCTTCCGAAACAGGTAGTTTTCAACTACCAACAAAGGCCGGTTACGACTAGGCTTTGCACGCGGGTTTTTTGTGGGTTTGATTGAAAGCTGCGTCATGCACGCTGGTTCGATTCAAGCGATATCGCTTGGGTCGCATCGTGTAGCCACCCTTCGGGGCTGCGTGAAACCCACCCTATTTTCCCCTGTGTCATGGAATCGCAAGACTCTGACAAGTAAACGTTCTCTCCTTAGAATCGGGGATGACGGCATACGATATACCATTCGAAAGGTCTTATCATGTGTGATCACCGTGTGACATATTAGCGTCAGGCGGGGACGCGTTCACGAGTCATGGGTAGGGATGGAGGTTTGTCGCGGTGGAAATGCGTGAATTTCGCGGGATTCCGCGGCTCCCATAGACGCCCCATGGAAAATGGTCCCGCAAATGCCGCGAAATTCGCGGAAAAATCGCGGCCCGCGACAAACCTCCATCCCTAGTCATGGGCTATGAAGTTAGCATTGGACCCTATGGAATTCTGTTCTGGGTGGATCTATCTCATCAACTGATGCTCGGAATGGATTGAGACTATGAGATTGGCGTTCCGAGGCAAGTGATCACAAGTCACACGGTGAGTACACATGATAAGACCTTTCGAATGGTATATCGTATGCTGTCATCCCCGATTCTAAGGAGGGAACGTTTACTTGTGAGGCACTTTGACCTCACAGTAGGGTGGGTTTCACGCAGCGACGAAGGGTGGCTACAGGATGCGCTCCAAGCGATATCGCTTGAATCGAACCAGCGTGCATGACGCAGCTTTCAATCAAACCCGCAAAAAACCCGCGTGCAAAGCCTAGTTACGACTCGAATTCACGAACTTGAGCACCATCATTCCCAGCACTCAAACCCACGTGCCGAGCCTATCGCTAATGGAAATTCATTCTTCCGGCGGAAGAGAAAAAAGTTTACTGGTTCCCTAGGTACCACAGCGGTGTCACCGCCACATCTCGCTCGCTGAAATTGGTATCCGCTCTGATCGGGCTCTCGCTGAAATCGGCCATCCGCTGCAATCGGCCCTCCGCTGAAATCGGCCCTCCGCTCAAATTGGTCTTCCGCTCAAATTGGTCTTTCGCTCAAATGTCGCCTTCGCTCAAATTTGTCTCCGCTCTAACAGGATGCTGCGGTGAGCAGAGCTGTGCGCCGTGGACTTTTTCGCGGCGGCGGCGGCCACGCGAAAAGAGGCGGCGCGCCGCAGCGAGAGCCCGCCGCCCTCCGTGGTGCCGCACAAGCTGTGGTTTGAGGAGGAAATATCCTTCGGGGTCAAGTCCTGCCATTGTCGCCGGTGAGAATGGAAACAACGGAAATTCGTGGACGGGAGAGCCCTTCTGAATAAAAAACGTCAATGGGACTCGAATTAAGTTTTACCGAATCAGATTCACCTTCTCTCGGGTCATTCTTGACATCTGTGCATCTGGCACTGAGATCTCAGGATTCTGCCAAGATTGTTTGCGCCCAGGCCGAGATTTTTCCCCGCGCCCATTCTTCGAAGATTCGTGGCATCACCTCTTTCTTCGGCAGATTAACGGGCTCACACAGCGCCTAAGCCGGTAGCGGAGAGCAAGGAGGAAGCAGCGGGCAATGTGAGTCGTGCTGACGGTGTGTACCCGGTATCCCGAAAACCCGGTATCCCGGAAGGTGAAAAGAAGGGCGTCGGTATGGAGGTTGGATTTTTCTTTTAATACTGTCCATCAGGGATCGCGGGTATTCAGGATAACGTGTTCCGAGATACCGGATTTCGGGATGGCGGGGTTCTGGGGCCCTTCATTTCGCCGTTCGGGATACCGGGTTTTCGGGATAGCGGGCTGTAACCGTGCTGACTCTTAAAACAAACGAGATCTCGACAAATCAGCAGAGGCACCATTCCGGAATGGCGGAAATACTCGCCAGATAGGATGGCGCGCCGCCGAGATCACGCGCGGCACGGAGCGCCGGCGCTGCTGAAGAATCGCGGCGACCGGCGGCGGGCTTCGGGGGACGGCGACGCGGCGCGGCACACACCTCTGGTCGTGAGCCATGTCGTGGCATTAGCGGAGTGTCGCGAGTTAGCAGAGGCTTGTCTCGGTGTTCCGGCGGCCGTAGATTCCCACCCAGTTCAGACGTAGAAAAACTTTATGGTTTCAGTGGCAGAGCTCGATGGCACTGGGTTGTGTGGGCAAGTTGTTGATGAATTCATGGGAGCGGCAATATTCTTGTGGAGTGTGTGTCTTTGAGTTCGTTGTGATCCGCCAATAAGTTTCAGCGTGTTTGATTGACGGGATGGCTGAGTGACGTGGATGGGATGACCAGTTTATGAAAATCTGCATAGAAATTGTTTTGAACCAGTAGTTAATGAGGTTTCATGATCGATTCGCTAAACTCAATGCTGTTCATTTGATGATGCCGCCGTAATTTCGTTAGAGTTCCTTATTTGCATTGTCTTGCTTTTTATATTATTTGGATACGTTGGGCTCAGGTATTTTTTTCAGCTTTCGTTGTGTGGGATTTATGAGATTTGTTAGAACTTTCCCGCTCGAATAAACCCTGTCTTCTGAGTGACAGCTGATCGAAACTTCGCTTTGCTCATTTGTTCATTTTTTTTAGGTTTTGCTTTCTTCAGTTCCGAATCGAGGAGGTCAAACTAGATTTTTTCCGAGTTTCTTGTCGACTTGCGGTTTTACTTGACGATGAGTACTTTGCGCGCAGACGCTCACATTGGTTAACAACGGAATCCTCCGTTCTCGATTTCACTGTGTGAAACCGTGTGATTTTTCGTTACGGCGCACAGTGGGCCGGCGGCGGCCAAAATTTGCCGTGGAGTTCAATGGGGACTCCATTGACAATTTTGGCCGCTGCCGGCCCACTGTGCGGCGTGATCTGGAGAAAGTGCTCAAGTCGCATTTTTCCGAAAGCGAGGAAATGGCGACAGAAGTTTTTGGCGCAGTCTTTCCAACACTCCCCCGTTCGCAGTCTGGTGGGGGTGACAATATCTATCCTTGATATTTCCTATACCTATCCCGGAGTCTTATAAATACCATCTTCAGAGTATTTGTTATCCTGAACTCGAGCGTCTACATTGAACTTTATCGGTCTATTGTGTTGTCGAAGATAATATACTGTGCGCCGGTCTGGCGGCCGCATCTCTGTCAGCATACGGCAGCTCTGGAGGGCTTACGGCGCTACTTCGCTCGACGGCTTAAAGCAAGATGCCCCACGTTTCCTTGCACACCTGCGTCTCGTCCAATCCTAGATATTTTCGATGAAATTGACCGTGATGCACTTGAAAAAATCTTCGAGTGTGGGATGTTGGATCACTTCATGCTCGTAACACAAACCTAAGAAAAAAGTTCTCGGTCATGCCGAGAGGATCAGCCGTCACGAATACGGTCGCTAATGGTTTCGCTTGGAAAATGGCAAGGAAGTTGAGGGATGAAGGAATCCCGTCATACCTGCTAAATCACTATTACGATGGTACCCAAACATTATTGTCACGCACCCCCCCTCCCCTTTATGTCAATAAAGAGCTATCAATTCAATTCAATTCAATTTCGTTTGTCGGAATGTTTGGTCGAGACGTGTAGCCAATAGTAGATGTCACAGAGCACATACAGGAGATTTCTTGTCCCTCTAGTGCACTGACGTAACTAGGATGAATTTTGGTTGCTATCGCATCGTGTTCGTCGAATTCGTTGAGGCCAGCTCCATCGAGGTGCGGAAAAGGTAGAGGTCGGGTTCTCCGAATCTAGGTATATTTTTCGAGATTCCCGATTTTCATCTCGAGTTCCTCGTTTTTTGCCGAAGGTCTTATTTTCGTTATAGACAGGCGGCCATGTCCGTTAATTGGAAGTACAGTGAGCTGCCGCCAACTTCCAACCCTGTAACAAAAAAAAATCCCATAATTAATAACTCAGAATGCAAATCGACAAGGGTTTCGTCACTTAGAGCATAGAGTGAATGTTGATCCTCTCTCATAACTTTGAAAACTTCCCATAATGTATAACTTCTAACGAGTTCCATGTCGACTCAGGGCACTCAACCATCGTCGAAGCTCATCTCTTTCGGAAGAAACCCGTCCCGTAAAACTTCGAGACGGCTTCCGCAAATGAGCATGTATGCGGGCACGAGCACGCTTGAAATTACGCGTGCTGGGAAGCTCCCAGAAAGCAGATCTTGTGCCTGCTGCCTTTGAGGGGTATTGTCATCCGCGATTTTTCAGCTAAGAAAATACAGGCCGATATACGAACATTCTTTCGAAGCTCAGCTCGACACAACAAGCTCTTAATGAACTGGAACAGATGTCCTTGTCATGAGATTGCTCGACGCAGTGGTTCTTCTCAGCTCTTCGAGCAAGGTTCAAATATCCGAAGTTATTCACGGCCCATACGGGGACCACAAAACTGAATTAGGTGAAGCTGGGGTGCTGAACCTTCAAGCCGATTTTCCCTGAAACGAGCGAGATTGAGCCTGCGTCATCCGACTGGATTGCATGGAGTCACGTTCACTGTGCCTTCACTGGTCGCACACGATGGGAATGCGGGATCAGTGCCCTTACGCGACATAGACGGGAACTTGCATACGGAACGCATGGCCCTCGCTACAGTTTGAGCACAAGGTTCTGGGGCTTCAACTCGGGAAGAATTGGTCAGTGCGGTGCCTTGGCAGCCAGACGATACACGACGGCGACGTAGCGAATCGCGGCTGAACGGAGCCGCGTCCGTCCTCTTCCTCCAAGCGACACACGAAGCACCGAACGATATCTCAAAGCGCTTTGAACCGAGTTGGGAGGAATAGTTCCGTATAATCAACGTGGCTCTCGGGAGGGAAAGGCTCCGATTCTCTGACGTCACGCTCGAAACCGTTCGCCTCCATGCGCCGGCTGGCTTCCGTGGCCGTGGCAGATGCATCCGAGGAGACGAGAGATTTTAGCAAACGAACAGGAACACCGTGTACTCGTAGCGACGGAAATCCTTCTTCTGCCGAGGGAAGAGTATGGGGCCAAACGAGATGCCAGGGGTCCAGCTTGCGATAGTGTTGAGTATTGTTTTTAAAATGGTGATACAAGGTACAATCAACCCTTTTAGCAAACTCCATTTGTGATACTCAAACTGCCGGGAAGAGCCTGTGACAACGGCGGATCTAGGGACAATCATTTACGCCGTGTTCATGGGAAATAACGTGAAATTCAAATCCACGGATGAAGCCCGGAGAGGAGAATGAAATTGGGAACAAGATGTCATCCTGCAAAATTTCAATATCGATCAGCTGTATTCCCGCTCTGAAGGATACGTTGCAGTCTGAAAGACTCCAAGCATAACTTCATGACATGGAACAATCGCGGTTATCGGAACGATCGATGACGCCGTGTCCACGGGAAACAACCAGCGATCAAAATCCACGAATGAAGGCCGGAGAAGGAAACCAAATTGGAAATACAATGTCATCCTTCAAAATTTCAATATCGATCAGTTGTGTCCCCGTACTCAAGAATACGTCGCAGTCTAAAAGACTTCAAGCATCACTCCCAAACAGAAAATCCAATTCCGAGAGGCACAGATTTCAAAATCGATGGGCCGCTTTCTCGTTCCAATGAATGCGAGGCAATCCGAGGAATGGGAAGATTCATGGGAAATAACGTGACCTTCAAGTCCACGAATGATGTCCGGAGAAGAAAACGAAATTGGACACAGAATGTCATCCTGCAAAATTTCAATATCGATCAGCCGTATTCCCGCCTCGAAGCATACATTGCAGTCTAAAATACTTCGAGCATTACTTCCAAACAGAAAACCCAATTCCGAGAGGTACTTTCAGAATCGATCGGCCGTTTTCTCGTTCTGATGTATACGATTCAGTCCGAGAGACTTCAAGTGGTCCTGTCCACTCTAGAGGATGAAAAACCGCAATGAACAGCGATGTTGCAGAACGCGTTGGAGCGAACGGAACTTTTCTGCATGAATATCCCGGACCGGTTTCGGAAGAGCTCGTGATCCACTGAAATGAATCGGCTCCGAGCAGTGGTTTTCTTTGTTCTCTCGTTTGGCGTCAACTCAAATTCAGGCGACGACAGGCCGAAACGAGATCCGCAGCAACTGCTACAGGAAGATCCCTATCCGATTGAAGTAGCAGGCCTTGCTGAGAGTTCTGCGCTCCTATTCGGCGTGGAGCCAACATGTCTACTGATCCTCGACATGGAGAAAGTGTTAGTCCGCGGCAGTTTGAGATCAAACTCCAGCATACTGTCCATGAGTGCTCCTAATTATCACCAGCTCGATTTCGCGACTGTCAACGTTGCCCTCTCCGATGCTCTGGCAGCGCCCTTGAAGGTGGTCTTGTTGAGCTCTCAAGACAAGTTATCCGAGAAAAACGGGTTTTATTCGCTGGATTTCGTCCAGAATATACGTCATAAGTTCCTGTTCATTATCGTGACCCGGAGACTCTCTGAGGACTCCTACCAACTGGACTCCATGGTCAAGTTCCGGGTTCGGACAATGATTTGGGTCGACCATAGGGTGAAACGCTCTGCTTGCTTCGTTAACCACGACAACTTGTTCTTGGAGAAGACCACGGACTCGATCACTCCATGTGACTTAGCTGTGCGGCCCTGCAGAGTAGGTTCCATGAGCGAAAGGCTCGAGTTTCTCAATCTCAACCTCAACTTCAAAATATCTCTCATGATGGAATGCAACGCAACACCCATCGAAACGCATTTGATCTTGGTCTACAACGCGGATGGCCATCGATCTATGAAGTTCCAGCTGACCACGCGCTTCATAGTGCAAGAGACCGATCTTTCGGATTGTTTCTCCTACATCGTGTTAGTGAACGTCGGCTTGAATGCGCTCATGGATGCCTTCGACATGGAAGTTTGGTTCACTGTTCTGTTAAGTGTGGCCATCGTAGCGGCTGCGTGGTCGACGATAATGCGCAGATCGGCTTTGGCGACGTCATGCGAGCTCGTACTGAGCACCTTGACGGCTCGGGACGTCGGAACAGCACCTCGAAACTATCCGACTCTGGTAATCGGTTGCTCGGCTCTCGCGCTCATCTTCTTCGTTGGGCGAATCTATTCGAACTGTATGATGTCGTCGTTCCTGGATCCTACTCGACAGCTCTCGGGCAAGTTCGCACACGTCACCTGCCAGACGTCATCAATCTGCCGCCGCGTGCGCTTCGTTGAAGGACTTCTGGAATCAGGTCTGGTCTGCCGTCTCCCTGAAGACACACGAGCGAGTCTTTCGAAGCCTGTTCAGCGATTTCCTCATCGCCGCATTCAGAGCGGTAAAGTGCGGAATTCCCTCAACCTCGACAAGGACCTCGAGCGTTCGTCGCCGAGAACAATTGTACAGCTGCCGCTGGTGCCAACCCAATCCAGCAAGACGGTGGAAAGGCTGTTCCAACATGGCGTTGTCTCGTTCCGAAGGATAGAGATACTGCAAGTCCAGAAACATAAGGTTCAGAACAAAAGTCAAGAGCTCACGACTTGGGAACGCAGAGCATTGCGGAACCTTGCGAAGGTTGTCAGATTAGACCATAACAAATTCATGACCTACGGGACGACCGGGGAACATTTCGATTTCGAGAGTTTTGTGAAAATTCAGCCGCTCATCGGACTGTGTCTCATTATCGCCTTGATTGCCATTTGCGCCGAGCTCTGTGTGTCCCGGAGGACTCCATTACCATCCCTGATCTTTCTCGTTATTCGTTATATTCGACATGGAATACGAGTGATTCGGCGTCCATGAACGTATCCATGTTTTCAGTTTCGTTTTGCCGGGCATGAGGTGCTTTTAGTGAATGTATGGACTCCGATGGATAGAAATAACACGTCAGCTCTAAGACAGACTTGAAGCGACTGATTTATTCTCAGGATGAAGTTCCCTTCATATAGACTTCACTGGAGATCGTCCATCCTGAAGAACGATGTCCGGTCATGCGCAATAGGCAGCGAGATAGCCACTCTCATAGAGTTGGCCCGCAATGTTCCCGGTAGAGACGCATCCACGAGGGAATGAGCTCGATCACCTAATTTTCTATTGGCCGGAGAACCCTCCGGAATGCAATATCAACCACTCATGAACTGACCAGGTCCTTGGGACAGAGACGCGTCTCCGTGTCAACATGCATCGGTCATCCTATGGAATTCGCGAGGAATTCGGAAACGTTTCAGATGCCAGATCTTCTAAACCTGAGTATGAACCAGGTTGTGAGCCCATTGTGACCTACAGACTCCCCGACGGTACTTTGGTTGAATATATATATAATATTGAACAATATTGTCATGAAGGGCATCGTCGAGAGCTTCGAAAAGTTCTGATGGAATTGCCCCGCAAACCACTGTGGAGTTTCAACTTGCCTAGACCAGCGCTTGGCACTGAACTCTGAACACGAAAGCTCATGTTATAGGTCAGGGGTTCTCAAACTGTGTGCCGCCGGCACCCCACTGCCGCGTGGTGCCGCAGCAGCCTTGGTGCCGCGCCTGCATGTCCCACTGCATTCCAATCAGGGGGCTCCGCGGGGTGTGAGAACCCCTGTTATAAGTAGTTAATGTAACGAGGAACGAGCTTGGCGATGCTCTCTTGTCAGAGTACACCTATGAGCGGTATCGATTTCACTCCCGCACATGCTACAGCTTGGTGTGCAGATATCCCTGAGCGAACGTCTGCACTTACTGTGACGAAACTTAGAACGGTTGATGGAGTCATGCTCGGTTGACCTCTAGAGAAACCGAAAGACCGAAGATCTCAAACTCCACAAAAATGAAGCCTAAAATAAAAGTTCTGTCGCCTGCTGAACCGAAGGTGTGGTGACTGGAGCGCGTTGATCGATTTTCCCCGCTGGTCTATCGGAAACAACCCACCAGTGGCGTAACTAGGGGGGGGAGGGCAGAGGGGGGCTCGTTCCCCCAGGCGCAGCCTCTGGGGGCGCAAAAACGGGACTTGGATTCATACTGCCGGAGTCAGCTTCAAGGGGAGTGAACAGAGGGTGTGAACATTTTCTCCGCGTGGAGAGCCGCGAGGAACTTTCGGATGGCTGTGCATTTATAGTTGCAGTAGTATTTATGGTATTTATTGTTGAACGAAGCGACGTATGATAACAATTCTCGAACGTTGGTTCTCCCCTTGAATCGCTGGGGGGCGGAAGCTTCCCGATCCCAGCGGAGGAGAGATGATTCTCATGCGAATGTTGGGGATTCCAATGACCAATACGACGGGTTGCCTCCGCGATCCGCGAGAGCACGGCCTCGAATCGCGATGAAGAGATCCTTGAAGAAGGAAGAGGATTCTCTCGGGATGAGACATGCTCGACTGCAAATGTGAAACCGGCCAGAGACATTCAATCCCTCGACGAAAAATTTTCCGCCGAGCGCGTCGATTTGATTCCTGCAGCCATGGAACAAGGCCAGGAATTGTGCAACGACTTCGAGATCTCCTTCGAGAAACAACGGAGAAAGTCCCGCGGTAGCGTTTCGACAGCAAAGATGATATGAGGCGCGTTAGGATTGCTCCTTCATGAGCTGTAGCAAAGATTCGAGGGCTTGGCGGGATCAGATGAGAAATTCGGCTTGTTGCAAGTTACGACGCGACTCCTCTACGATCAGTGTGACACGCTCGGAGCACAATGCCGGTCTTTTGCTGGTTTCTATAAAGTTGATGTTGACGTCTAGGAATTGCATCGCGAAATCTGCGATTGCAGAATGCTACGACGAACTCGGAACGAAATTCATATCAGCAAACCGGTGGAGCTCCTCCATTCTAAGGTTCAATGTAGGGCGAGAAGCACGCTTCCGAATTTTCGAGTTCCTATCCAGATCTCACTTACGAGAGCAATATCCATCGCAAGCTGTGAAAGATGATTAAGCGAACTCAAGCTGATCCTTTCAAATCTAAGGACTTCGATGGACTAATAGAGACCTGTAGATCTCTCCGACCTGAGTATGGCAAACGCGTTGACGGGGAAAACCGATTTCGAATCACTTGTGGAATGTTTTGCGTCAGCGGAAGTCAGTAAAGTTGATTTCTGGCCATCAAGATATTGTAACACATGAAAGTCATTGTGACGATAAGCTAACTTATTAAAATATGTCGTCCTGAGAATCACTTTTGAATTGCATGAGTGAAAGTGTGTTCACCAGACACGTTGAAGTTAGCAGAATATTCTCGGGCTTATGCGCAGCGTAGGAGAGATTCGATTCACTCCTTATCTTCCGCCTTTCTAGCTAAATCATCTGGTCATTCCTGGTCACAGCTTTTTTCGGTTCACGGTATGCTCTTTCGAATGAACGAACCTCAAGTCGAATCGCTTAGGAGTAGAATGCGACTGCACCGAGTTTGCAGATTTCACGGTTCACACGGCTTTGGTCAGAATGTGTGCTCAAATCTTCAGGGAAATTAGGAAGACCTCCCCTTGGTCGGGCTAATCGGAAAGGAATCGAGAAAAATTATCGGAAAAATTCTCCGCCAGAGTTTTCGGCGCTTCTCTCGAAATCCACAGAAGTCGGTCAACGATGCCCTTGATCCGGACTCTTCATTCTTCTTTTGATCGAGGAGGGTACCAGATTTCCTTCTGACGAAAACGGAGCAGATGACGTTGTTCTTCGGCTACTGCCATGATCCAATGTCAGCTGGAATTGTTGCTCTCTGTAATGGCCGTCCGGTCAGCAAGACTGTCAGGTGAGAAAACGGTGACTCCGTCTTTCGCCACCGAGCTCTTCAACGCACTGGATCATTGAGGTCACAGAAATCAACGCGGATCACGGGGAAGGGAACCACGATGTTTCCATCTCATCATGACTCTGATGATGATTGCGATGATGTTCAGACCGAGTGGTCGATCGATAATAATCAGAGCCGAGCGTCTCCGCTTTGCTATTTGTATTTATACCGGTCGAGTATCGCCGCGAAATGCTTCACTACTTGACCCTCCACCAATCCCTGATGATTCAGACTTCTGTCCATTGTTATGACAAATCAAACAAATGGCTGGTGACAGATATAACTGATCTGAGTCCTTCCCCGTGAATGTGTGACGATCAAATATTCAAAGGCCTGAGAATCCGCCCCGGGCGGCACTCAGGTACGCTACGCCCCTGACACCATGACATGGTGGCTGCCATTACAATTTTTGCAAGTTAGCATGATCCTGCATTTGGCAGCGACGTGATTACGTTTCAGGCATTTGACACGAGCGCTTGCTTTTCGAACAAATTCTAGCCTCTCTTCACAGCTCAATGTTTTTCTACATTTCGAAGAATCATGGTTCATCTGACCGCGAAACAAACATGAATGATCCACCTCTGTGGTTTGGTTCCCCAGGAAAGAACAATTCTCTTTCACTTTCGGCTCATACGAGTCTGTATATCTGCTTTGTCATTACCGCCCGATTCATCCCTATTGAAACTACCCTTATCCCTCATTGAAAAGCCGGTAGCTCTGATCTTCTTCTCTTTCACCGCTTTAAGAAAAGCTTCGAGCTGCTCGTGGGGAGGATCTGCGGGGGGAAATTTATGTCCTCTGAGAAATGTTTCCTGGACGTTTCACGGCAGATTTTCTAAAATCATAGAAAGGAGTGCCACCGCCGTACCGCTGAAGCTATCCACCAAGCTTTGGATGCCTTCACATTCTGCGAGATCGCTGGAACAAAAACATGCCACTTATCTGTGGTCTCGAAATTCCTCGAGCTGCAGATCTTCATGATTCCGACGACGTGTGCGTATTTAGCGGAAAAAAACACTTCCAAACTCTTCCTTGATGATACCCAATACGGTCTCGTACTGATCTTCCGAGAGGGAGATGTGGAAGATTGCTTTGAGTGCATCTCCCGTGAGGGCGCCTTCCAGTTTTCTGAACTTTTCCATGGTAGAACGTCCACTCACGATAGATTCGAATTGCTCGAACCACTCCCGAAAGCCTTCCGCATCGCCGGAGAATTTCGGGATCTTGTCCTCCTGCTTGACAACTACTTGTTTCGTCTCCGAGGGCGTTTGAGCTGAGCCGCCCATGAATGACAAAACGTTTGGTTCGGAAATCGAGGGGTTGCTTGAAATGGTCGCTCGGTCTGAAGGTTGTAGCTTGTCCTTCATTAATTTAAGCTTGCATAGAGCTTTGTCGAGGGCGCGATTGTATTCCATGCAGCCACGCGCGTAGCCAGGATTTTTTCTTGGGGGCCAAGACCATTTCTTCACTTTCTTGAGGGGGGGGGGCAACGAACGATGATGCTGAGCTTTACCATGGAGCCCTATGGGCGATCCAAAAATTTTGGGGGGGGGGGCATGACCCCCTCGGTCCCCGCTGGGTACTCTAGTGCATCCAGCGGTCGTACCACCGCTCGCGATTCTTCAAATCGTCCTCGGATTCCGAGACTGCGAGGAGACTCTCCATGTCTGATTGTGAGTCCATCTTCAGGAGCCGAGCCTTGACGCGCGACAAGGTGGGCTCTTCCATGAGGATCGATAAAGTCTCTGCTCTTGCTGTTTTTTCGTAGACTTCATCAACTCCCTTGCAGCCGAGTGTTACCAGGCGGCGCACCTGCTTTCTTGTGCTCTGTAACGAGTAGTAGCGGTCCAGATCGGATCCGTTCTTAAGGAGGCCTTTCATTTCCTTCGGTATCGGCGCAAGGACAATCTTGTGCACGCCTCAGACACGATTAACGTTCACTTCTGACACCAATTTGTCACCCACGACTAAAGCGTTCGTAAGGTTACTTCGTTCTCCTGAGATTAATACTGCTATCCTGGAGCAAACAGGACCAACGATCTGTTGGACGAGTCGATGCTGACTGACTCCGACGGCAACGACGTAGGATTATATTTCAGACTGGCGTCGTCGGACAGTGACTGACTTTTATTGGATTACTCAAACATGGATAGCTGATATTTGATGATAACTTCTTGGAGCGGTGGCTTGTCCGCCACACCTCGCTCATGAAGCGAGCGTAGTTTCGAAATATCAATACAACTGTGTGCAGGTTGATCGCCTTGAGACGAAGCCATGCTGATCTGGGTCATTGATATCGTACCGAAAGAACACGCGGAGGCGACCGAGCGCGGTCTTTTCAAGAATCAAGCCCTCCATGCAGCTCTTTGTGATAGGACGACAGACCCGATATTCCAAGAGGCTCTCACTGTTCCTTGTTCTATGTCATCTAGGACAGCTTGAAGATAACTAGCGGTTTCATCAGATCCACATTGGTTTGCCAGCCTCTCCTCTGGAGGAGACAAAACGAAACGACCTGCGTGGGAAATGTTATTCTCCACTGACATAGTCATCTAACTCCGGAGTTTCATTTCGATCCACGGCTGGATCTATTGTCCATCCAACAATCTGTCGTCCATCTATTGTCGAGATGTTCCCCCGTAAATCGAGCAGAGATTGTCGACTCATTTTCCTTCCTCTTTCTTCTGCGACCTGAGCTCTTTCCCTCTTGATTGTTTTTAGACGATGATCGAAATCCTGACTCTGATCATTCCACGACGACGCCGACATGTCGGCATTCCGCCGGCAACTCCAACGTTAAGCGTCATTGGTATTGGTATTGGTATTTATTTATCCTCATTTAATTATGACACTTTCACTTCAGTGGCGAGTACTCTCAGCGGATATTGTATGTTTCTTTCTCCCACTGCTGTAGGAGTCTCTTGGTGTTCCTCATCATCCTGGGGGAAGGTTCTTCATCGAGTCCCAGTCGTTTCAGAATTTCTTCTTCCTCAAAGAATGCGTCGTTGCATTCACAGATGACGTGGCTTAAGGTCTCCGGAACCATCCCACATCTCACACATGTTGGTTCGAGCCCCGGCTCGGAGTGTTTCCTGAGGTTCCTTGTCCTTAGCATTCCGGCCCGACTGAGGGCCAGCAACGCGGAACCCCTGCTGTTGTCATACGGGTTAATTCTTACCCCTCTGTCTGTCGCATTGGTTCTGTATCGGCTCAGGCTGGTTTTCTGATTCATCGAATCTTTCCACTCAGCTGTCTCAACTTCGCGGACCTTTTCCTTGATCGCCTTATTGAGTCTTCCGTAGAGGGGAGCGCCTTCTTCTGTGAATGTAACTGTGATGTCTTCACATTTGAATTCACGACGCAGCTCCTCCATTTTCCGATATGCTTTTGTTTTCACTCCGGTTTGTTCCATCATGTTGACTATGGCCTTCGGCCACCTGTTGTCCTGCATGGAATGTACTCTGTGGAAGTATCTCAGCTTACTCTGGGCTTCTCGTGCCCTGAAAGATGACCAGCCCAGCTCGCCTGTGACGAATTCGTTTGCCACCTTACTGTTGGGGATCCCAAGAGCGTACCTTCCCGCTTCCGTCTGGGCCTTTGATATTCCATTTTCCAGAGTCTTTGACATGACTGTCACTGCGTTTGCGTAGGTGAGCGCTGGAACAGCTACCGCCTTCCATAATAATCTGGAGATTTCAAACCTGTTGAAACTCCAAAGGGCTCTTGCTTGCAGTTGGTTCAGACTTTTCTGTGCTTTATCTGCCCAAATGGCCTGCTGGGCACTTAGGTAGTTCACAGAGTCTGTCACAGTTATCCCCAGGTACTTGTATTGCGTGTCCCTCGGTATGTCTTTACCTTGGATCTGTAGAGTTCTCTCCGTGCCTATTCCGCACTCCGAGAATACTACTATCGCACTCTTTGCCGGGTTGAATGTTAGTTTCATCTCGTCACCAAACTTTGACGTGATGTCCAACAGGTTTTCCATTTCCGAGTAGTTTCTCCCAATCAGTATGAGGTCGTCGGCAAATAGAAGTCCAGAAATGTTGAAGTGTTTTCTTTCTCTCACATTCCAGAAGTCTCCTTTTTTGGTGACCCGGAAGCCACCCCCACTGTTCTGTAGGTGTGTTTCCAGTGAGGAGATGTAAAGTAAAAATAGGATCGGGCTTGCCGGACAGCCTTGGCGTAGACCCTCTGTGGTCTCCACCCACGCCGAAGAGTGTTCCCCGTGGACCAGCTTACTTTTGGTCCCCGAGTATATATTTCGGAGCAGTCCTATCCATGTCTGGTCCATCCCTAGTCTGCTTAGGGTGGTCCAAAGGGTTTCTCTACAGATTCGATCGTACGCTGCCGAGCAGTCTAGGAAACAACATATCAAGCCTTTTCCCAGACTTCTAGACAGTTCAATGGCACTCGTGAGTATGAAGATATTGTCTTCCCCTCTTCTGCCTTTTCTGAATCCGGCTTGCATTTCTCCCAGTTTGTCACTACTTTCCATCCACTCAGCGATCTTAGTTCCTAAGATCTTCATGAATATTCGGTATAACACTGGTGAGATCGTAATAGGTCTGTAAGTTTGCAGATTGCCTTTGATCGAGTTCGGCTTTGCAATCATCACAAGTCTGCCTTCTTTCCAGTCCTCCGGAATCTCCTCTGACAAGGAATGTTCACGAAGTGCCCCCCGCCGATTTTGAAAACTGATAGCGCGTCTTATAGTCCGTCCCGAGAGTAGTCAAAGCCCACATGACCTATCGGCAGGTGGGCCCTTTTTTGATAGTTCAATCGAAGTTTCAAAACTCAATCTCTATGGGGCTTCAACATGGGAAAATACAACGACACATAGCTATACATAGCTTACACATAGCTATACCATTCAACCGCTGTTGAACATGGATGGTCGTCTGGTCGGCAAGTTGTACGTCAATTTACAGGAGGTGAATGACGAGTTCGGCCCCCGTGTGGCTCCCACCCTCCAGCAGTTCCCAAATCTCTACATTACGTGCTCAAGATCCGGGAAACTCAACAGAGGCTTGGTCCGGGAATGGAGCAACAACGTGTTCCGAGAGGTTGTGGAGCGACTCCACGAAAACGAGTGCGTGCTCTACGTAGATGCCTGGGGTGGACACAACGACGAAGAACTGTATAGGATGGAGAACAAAAATGTTGTTGTGAAGGTATTCCCGAAGGGCTCAACCGGTTTGGTGCAGCCACTGGACCTGTTCTGTTTCCGACAGTGGAAAGATTTCGCGAAGAGGATCACGGAGCACTGTATGCTCTTGAATGTCCGTGTCGACCAAAGAGCGGACGTGCTGCGGATGCAGAGCCTCATATACAATCAATTCCAACATCCAGCGTTCCGACCTATGTGGCTCTGCGGATGGCGCTTGGCTGGCTTCGAGGTGCCTGAGATAGAGTTCCCGCCCTTGGACGAGATGCTGTTCAAGTTCAAAGCAGGTTGTTCGACCGCGAATTGCAACCGCTTGCCCTTTATCCGTTGTATATATTGTCAAAAGGTTCTTTGCATTCATTGTTTCTACGTCCTGTTTCACATATGTAACAGATAAGGTTCTGACTCGTGCATCATAATAAACCTGAGGCGATCGTGTAATCAGAGTTCGCATTGGGAAATCCGGCGTCGTTGTATTTTCCCCATGTTGAAGCCCCATAGAGATCGAATTTTCGAAATCCCAATTGAACTATGAAAAAGGGCTCACCTGCCGATAGGTCTTGTGGGCTTTGACTACTCTCGGGACGGACTATAAGACGCGCTATCAGTTTTCAAAATCGGCGGGGGGCACTTCGTGAACATTCCTTGTGAGCCATCCAGAATTTTGTTGAAAAGTTGAACGATGTACCCTCGTCCCGCCTCTTCAAGTTCCTTTACTATACCGCTCGGGATCTGGTCCAGGCCCATTGCGGATGTTCTGGATAGGCTCGCCAGAGCCTTCGAGACGTCCGCCTCTGTAAGCTCTATACCGGTAGGAGGGGTGGCTCCCGTCGGCGGCACTCCCTCCTTCGGATGTGTGGCTTCGAGAATTTTCCTTCCAACATGAGTTAGGTGGTGGTCAATCTGAGATACAGGAACTTCCTTTCCTTTCTCATCTCTCAGTTTCTCTCTTATGCGTTCGGTTCTGTTGTCTCGGTTTACGATCCGCCAGAATCTCCTGCATTTCTCATGTCTTGGCGCGTTGAGAACGTGAGAGAGGGTTCTCCGTTCCCTGTTTCTCACTTCCCTCTCAACTGCCGCTCTGACTCTCTGTTGTTGAGCTCTGTATGCTTCCAAAGCCGCCTCCTCTCCCGTTCCAGCCTTCCGTGCCAGTCGGTAGGTTTTATTGGCGGCTTTCCGGAGCCTGGTTTCTTCTCTGATCTCCATCGAGAATACTCTCGGGCGCTCTCGTATCTTCAGTATCCTGCGAGCGTGCGTGGATGCTGATACGATTTCATTTTTTGAGCTCGCTATAGGCGATGTGTCCCATCAACATTTTCTCCCAGAGCCCGTTCTGTACAAGAACTGCTGCTTTCCGAGAGTCTATGACTGACAATGAGACTTTTTTGGCAGTGGGTCTCCTTTCACTTGCAATCTTACATCGTATAGTGATCAGGTTGTGGTCAGATATATCCGAAACCAACCTCTCGTCGTCTATGATCATGTCCTGGATTATCTCAGCTGCTGCTGGGTTCACCAGTACATAATCTAGGACTGCTGATTTCCTTGTATATCTCCCTTTGCATAAATCGGAGCCGTTTAGGATTGTCAATCCGTTCTCCCCAGCAAAGGTTTCGAGCAATCTTCCACGCATATCTGATTTTCCATCGTATCGTTGAATATGCCCGTTCATATCTCCACCGATCAGAATACAATCTGTGTGCTCACATTTATTGTCGGGTTGTCCCTCTTAGAATCTAGTTTCGACGCGAGATTCCGAGGAACGTTTTGCGGCTGCAATAGAGATCTTCATCATTGACGACATCTGAAAGGAGCCGAGGAGGGGAAAAGAGAGTGTTCCTACCCTCCGTCCCGCGTCAAGCGAGTGCTTCTTCCGTCCCACAAGAGAATGACAGTTACTTGACGACAATTCCATTAAACAATCTGTCGTTCATCTATTCTCAAGATGTTTCCCTCCATATACCGAGCAGAGATCTCATTTTCAGAGAGTCAACTCATTTTCCCTTCCACTTCTTCTGCGACTTGGACTCTTTCCCTCTTGATTGTTCACAGGAGTGGATCGAAACTCCGACTGTATTCATCCCACGACGAGGCCGACATTTCGGTATTCCGACGACATTTTCAACATTCACCATCGTCGATTGTCGGGTTGTCTCTCGCAGAATCCAGTTTCGACGCGAGATTCCAAGGGACGTTTTGCGGCTGCAACAGAGGGATTCATCACCATTCACGACATCTCAAAGGACCCGAGGAGAAAAAAAAAACTTCAGTGATTCAGTCAGTGACTGAATCGTGTATTCCGTAGGACTACGTCGTCAGGTTGAATCTCAACCTTCGCTGATGTCCGAATAGACGAACGTCCAAGGAATTTTCAGGGAACGTTGAGGTGGTTGATTTCAACCGAGCATGTTCTCCAGCGTAAGCCAGAGACTTGTCTGTAGGACGCATCAAACAAGTGATTGAAAACGAGGTCACAGTTGTTATAATGTATTGAAGCCCTTTCTGAGAAATTCATGGATTCTACACACGTAGATTCAAGCAGAGGAGTCGAAGTCCACGGGGCTAGCATCCAGAGCCGCAAGTTTCCGGCGGACCGAAACAGCCGGCTCCAAATCGCACCGAACGGGGACCCGTTTAACGGAATTCGTTTGGCATCCGTCGACAGGCGACACCTTGCGCGGTAACCACAGTCTCCGAATCACTGAGGCATACAGAAGAGAGGGCGAGCAGGAAGCTTGGAAGTCGAACGGAATGAATCTATGTTCTCAAGAGTGGTCAAAAATGAGTTCGCGAAGGACATTGTGGTTGAGTAACATTAATTCATGAATTCACAAGTAGCTGTTGCCTGTTGGACACATCTACCTACGCTGACATGGAAACGTTCACGAGTCACGAGAGAAGCTGAAAGATTGTCGCGCAGCGTGAGCGTTATCGAGTATTCGCTTTGTTCTATGACTCTATGGCTCTAGTCGTTGTTCGTTGAGCGAAGAACTGTGCCGGTTATCTGGGAAGTGTCACTGGGAGTGAGCACCTTGGAAAACGATTCGAGAGAGTTGGCCGGTTCAACGGTAACGATGCTGAGGTAATTGTTGGCTTGAGTGCTCATGCCGTGTTTTGAACGTTCACGTTGAAGTTGAAGTGCTTCCAGTGGTGACAAAGGACTGTAAGACGGGTGGTTGCCAAAGGTGGCAATACGCAGCATCGATTTCGGCCCAGCAGTCGCGCTTGCTCGCGCTCAGGAGTCTAGGCCATCGTCCCGCACAACAGACGAAGAGCAGACGACGAGCAGTGAGGATGAACGCATTCCGGCGGAGGCGGGCGGTCGGGGGCACGGAGAAAACGTCGCCATCACCGAGAGCGAGCCCGCGATGTCAGCGGAGAAATCCCAGCGGCGTCCAGCGTTCTTGCGGTGGACTGTACCTAGCGCGCGCCCCGCGAAACAGGTTCATAGTTGATCTTGATGGATTCCGGGTGACGGAGAAGGAGGTTAATCCTTCAATAGTAGAGCCTGGCATCCCCGGGTGGCATACCACGCTGGCGATTAGTGAGGAACCTGTGGGGGCTCTAACCAAGCCTTTGGGAAGATCTTCATCAGGTGAAGATCGACCTGGCTGCTCCATCGCTCGTCGAATGTGACCGGATGGGACCCTGCAGCAACCGATCGGGGGGGGCAACTGGAGGCCACAACTGGACGCGTTAGGCAAGTTTGGAAGCTGAGAGCCAGGCTCTACTATTGAAGGATTAACCTCGTTCTCCATCACCCGCTTCCTGCAGCTAGTCCGATCCGCGATCAAGATCAACTATGAACCTGTGTCGCAGGACGCGCGCTACCTACTGTGCACCGCAAGAACGCTGCATACCGCCGCGATTTCTCCGCTGACATAGCGGGCTCGCTCTCGGGGATAGCGACATTTTCTCCGTGCCCCCGACCGCCCGCCTCCGACGGAATGCGTTCATCCTTACTGCTCGTCGTCTGCTCTTCGCTTGTTGTGCGGGACGATGGCCGTTTCCCGCGCTCAGGGCGTTCGAAGCAGACGCCGTCCGAAGCGGCGATGGCAGCGGGAGTACGCCACAAGCCCGCATTGTTTACATCGAGGCGCCATTTTGAAGAGGGAAAGGGATATGAATTATAGAGTCGCAGCGAGCTACCCGGACCTAGTCATAAGGTAGCCCCGGGGCTCGAAGCCAGCGCATGGGCTAGGAAAGGTTAGGTTAGGTTAGGAACGCTCAAAACTGAGTCGATTTAGCCAATTCGGCGTTCGATTCCTCTTCCCTCTCCCTCTTCCAAATGGCGCCTCGACGTAAACAATGCGGGCTTGTGGCGTACTCTTCGTCAGTCTAGACGACTCATGCAATGAGGAAGTCTTGACTGTAATTCCATGAGTCGGGTGGAGTCCTCCACCGAGAACAGATAGCGATTGTGATCCGGCAGGCGACAAGGCGGTCTTTAAAGAAAAACGCAGAGAGGTGGAGGATGTCGTCTGCCTGGCACCTTCACTGGTTGGAGGGAGCGCGGGGATCTGAAAACCCTAGGAGCTAGCCCCAATTCTAAGTATTAAGCGGGAAGCGCGAATTATCTAAGCTATCTAGGCTCGCGAGGAATGGAAGGGTTCGCGAAGGAGCGCTGTGTTTATTGCTCGGACGCGCGTGGATTCTGTGAACCTCGACGGAAACACGCATAGTTTAACGGTAGTCAGGCCTAATAGATAATGGAGAAGTTAACGGCAAGGCTGGACGTCAGGTCCAAATCTCTCTTATTCAAGGGGTGTATATGTAAACAGTACCGGTTTAACATCAGAGAGAGTACTATAACAGTAAAATCACGTAAAATGTGACTAGGAATGAGGTTGTTTGCGACCTTAGAGCATACTCTCCATGAGAACATGGTTGGCGTTGTGTCCGTTCGCCTCTGACATCGGCTGTATAAGATCAAGCTGTTGAGTGGTTTTGTCAGCTCCGCGGAGCGTGGGTTGACATTGTTGCATCGGTAGGATGTTCGGGCTTGGCGACCGGCTCGGACGTTGCGGGCATTCGGAGCGTATGTTCCGTTGCGCACGAGGACGTTCAATCGTGCAAGCCTTGCGCGGGCCGTGCCGTGAGCGATCATGTTTGTGTCGCTGAAGAGAGGAATGTGATGGTAGGCATCAGCCGGGGACCGGGTTCGGGAGGGAGTCTACGGTGGAGGACTCCACCCGACTCATGGAATTACAGTCAAGACTTCCTCATTGCATGAGTCGTCTAGACTGACGAATTCCACTTCGTCGGGCTCCGTCCTCCACCGAGAACAGATAGCGATTTTAACGTTGGAACTCACTCAGCACGGCAGCGTGCAAGGCCGCCAGGGACGATGGTCGGTGGTAGAAAATGTGGAACGTAGAGGATCTCGCCCCTTGAGTGGCGTTCATTAGGTCGTTGAGATCGACTCCTCTGAGCCGTGCGGGTATCGTAGAGGCCGTTCGCGTCGAACAGGCGGCGAATAGTGTGATGTCTATGCCGGCGTTTTGGGGGACGTTCTTGATCCGGCCAGCGTGTTTTCGAGGCGGGTCGAAAAGGGTTTCGACTGGTGAGGAAAAGCGGCCCGGGTTGTTGGCGGTGAGCGGCTGTGAGGGCTGCGGATTGGGCCACCGCGGGGAGGGGGCATCGGAGGGCGTTCGGGGGAAACGCGTTGGCGGTAAGAACGGGAGAGTGGTGTCCTTGCTTACTGGTTTTTTGTCAAGTCCCACATGTGTGGGTCGCTGCGGAGCGGTTTCGGCGCGGTTGGCGGCTTGTGTTAGCGGCAACGATTGTGTAGGTCCCCAGGAGTCCATGTAGTGGAGGACTTGTTCCACGTTTCATACCGGTGCTCGTGGTTCTCTGGGGGTTGCACGTAGAAGATGCCTCGCAGTAGTCGTCTGACCGTCGGGTGAGCGCCCACTTTGAAAGCTCCCATCGGTGGTAGGTGGTAAGAGAGACTTGAGCGGGCGGAGTTTACCGAAGAGAAAGTGTACCCGCGTGTCGCGAGGTCGGCCAAGAAGTTGCAAATTCTGTTTAGAGTTGCAATAGCGTAGGAGAGATTTCGTTATGTGCACCAACCCACCCAAATTCTTCAGCAGAAGTCGTAAGCTGATCGGGTTGATGGCCGGATAGCCTGTTCCAGGGATTTCGTCGTTTCGACTGACAGCACAGGGGCGCGAGGCGCCAAGGTGGCAACTGTAGCTTGCGGGCGAATATCAGCTCATGAGGTTCGCCCCGATGGTCCAGGAGCGGATCGTGGCGCGAGGGGTGGAAACGCGCGGCGCGACGCAGTGTTGTAGAAGCCGCGGGAGTGCGGGCTGTGTCTGCCAGAGAGAGGTGATAAGCGTCGGCTCGCACGCGGTGAACGATTCCAGGAGAGTGAGACAGCGATCGACTGATTTGAAATGTGGGAATGCGTAGGCGTTCGACCATGAGTTCTAGCGGTACGAGAAGGCGTCGATGCCGTAGGCCAAGGGCTCCTTGACTCAGCTCGAGTACGTGGGGACTTTGTATTTGGTGAAGTCCGCGAAAAGGTCGACTTCAAAAGGGGTCGAAAAGACAGTTCGGTTATATGACGAGTAGCTGTGGTTGTTCAGCACCATCCTTCACCGCGCATCCGCGAGGGCGTAGGTGTCAGAGGAAACCGTTTCGCCCTAAGGCCCAGAACCATACCTGTCGAGAAAGGTTGTTCGAGACGTGCGAACGAATGGAACCGAAGTTGTTCACACGATGTATCGCCGCCGGCGAGGCTCTGTACAGCGAGCAGAATGGCGTTGAGTGCTAGCGCATTGATGTGCAGCTTGCTGTCGAGGGGGTTATAGGCACCTCCTGTGGAGCGTGTTCCGGACCATGCGCCCCAACCTGCCGAAGAGCTGTCTGTCGTGATCTCGATTGACGCTCCTGGCGGGTTAACCGGACCGTGGGCCATGTGTTGCAGGGTTCCGAAGCACCAGAGACTGTCACGCGCTATCCCCAGTGGCGTAGCCACATCGGGGCAAATGGGGCGCCGCCCCCCCCCCAGGACCCCTCGGTTCATACTATCCAAGTTGAGGGTTCTGGTCAAGCAACCGATTTTCGGCGAATTTCACAAGGGTACCCCCTTTGGGAAAAATTTCAGCCCCTCCCCAGGGAAAATCCTGGCTACGCGCCTGGCTACCCCTGCTAGGAGGTCGACAATGGAGTTGAAGTTTCTGGTTCGTCGGGCGTTAGCAGAGACCTCCCGAGTGATTCCGGTATCGTGAAAACCGGATCGATCGATCGATCGGTAGCTGTGAATGCCGTTAGCTTCCCGAGCAGGCTTCTCAAGGTGCGCAGGGAGGTCATCTGTGTGGAGACGAAACATTGGATGCTTGTTTCGATATGGGGAAGTTTGTCAGCAGGAACCGGTAGTTGCATTGTATCGGGATCGATATTGTACCCGAGAAACGTGTTTTGTCGGGAGGGGTGCATCGCTGAGTTTTGAAAGTGATTGCGTAACCCGGAGTGGTTAAGAGCTCCGTGGTCCGCTTAGCATGGGCGGATAAACGCGACGGAGCGGCTGCGATGAGCAGGGAATCCTCGAACCACGCAATGAGGATGGCGCCTACTCGGCGTAAGGAGGCTAGGACGGTTCGGAGAAGTTTGCCGAAGACGCGGAGACATGGATCAGGCCGGTAGGCAGTCTCGTCCAACCGAAAAAAAAAGTGGTTGTGCCACTCGAATGCGAGGTATGGCTGCGAGTGTTCGTGCATGCCAATCGACAGGAATGCGTCCTGTAGGTCGATCCGTGCAAAATCGTTTCTTTCTTTTCGCCCAGCCCTCCATTTCGAACTGGTTATCTGGTATGTACTCGGTCACTCGTTGGAGGTTGACTATCGGGCGGAGATTCGCCGACCCTGTCCTGACAACGAGGAACGGATGTGAGAGGAACGCGACCTGGTCGGGGTTAATCGGGCGGATGGCGCCCTCCTTGAAAGATCGAGCACTAGCTCGTCTACCGTGGCGAGAACCGACTGAGCGAAGCGTATCACGCCGACGATTTGTATCGGCGTGGACTGAGAGTTGATCACATAGCTCGCTACCGGCCTGAGTACCCAAGCGTCAGAAGGCAGGTTCTGACGGGCTGGTAACGTATCCGTTAGGAACGGAAGCCATTGCCTGTGCTGCTGTCACCGCTGGTGCTTGCGCAGGGATTCCCGGGTGGAGCCGAGGACGGAGTCTTTGTTCGGTCTCTCGACGTTCTTCGCGAAGTTCGCTCGTAGAAGCCATGATCCCCACTCCGTTTTGGCCGCTGACACGGGCACCTTGAGCGCTGCGCACGCGAGTTTGACCCGGGCGGTCGAGTTTAGCTGGACCGCGAGGGCTTTGGCTATGTCGGACAGGCGCACCACGACAAGTGCGGAGTTCAATGGTCGGCTTGTCTCAGCCAAGCCCGCAAAGTGGGGCTTGAGATCGGTTGGGGTCGTGTGAGGAGCGAAGCATATTCTTCGAGCTTGACCATAAATGCATCGGCTTTGTTCGGACGGAACAGCTTTCGTGTTCAGCTGCGCCTCGGCGTCTCACAAAGGCTCGGGATTCATGAACTGTAGCCTTGAGGCTCTGGATACCTTTGTTGCAGCTCGTCGGAGGACTTCGTGAGGTCCGTGAGCTCTAATGGTTCGGGGCAACGCCCAGACTGCAAAGTGGTTAACCCGTCAATGGGATGTTGAAAGGATGATTAGCCTGGCGGCTTGTCATCGGAAGAGTATTGTAAACAATGTTTCGCACTTTCGCAGGAAGACTGTACTTACTGCACGCGTGGCGCGTCGGTTGGTTCCATGATAGCGTGGCGAACACGAGCGGAACATTCGAGGCGGATGCCCTCGTTGGGATGTCTTCCCCGTGGTCGATGACGACCTCCGCGTCCGATTGCGGTTCGAGGGTTCCGTAGTCATGATCTTTCTCCATGTGGAGAATGTGCCTGGGGAGTGCACAAGTGTAAGAGCTTCAACCGCAGGTTTCTGCGTAGTGGGTTAGGACTACGGGAATTTTATCGCCGCTAAGCGTTCTCCGTCAGGTGGACTTTTCCCCCGGGATGGTCAGCGTTCGGTTCGCGAGGAACGTACGCGCCGGGATGGCAAGAAAGTGATGGGACAGAGCCTCGGGCGCGGTGAGCGCAACATCGTCGTTTTCTCGTGGAAAAACGCGGCATCACGACGGTGAACGTCGTGGCATCGAGGCCAAATGCGGGCTCGGCATCGTGTCTCCACTTGGGGTACGGCATCGAGATAACTCGGAAACGCCAAATGATGGCAGGGGGGGCTGTAGTGCGCCCTGGGACACCTGTAGCGGAGTCCGCGCCATGCGCAGTACGTGCGTTCGGAGTCGCACGGGTCGGAAAATGTTCGCTGTGAAGCGATTCCTGACCTCATGGTCGAATCCCGAGAATCGGGAAGATAACCTGTAAAGAATTGGGGCAGCGACTTACCGAAAATGGTAGAAACACAAACTTGTCCGTGAACGCACTCAAGACGCGACCTGCATCGCCGCGCGGAAAACAACAAGTGAAGGTGCCAGGCAGACGACATCCTCCACCTCTCTGCGTTTTTCTTTAAAGACCGCCTTGTCGCCTGCCGGATCACAATCGCTATCTGTTCTCGGTGGAGGACGGAGCCCGACGAAGTGGAATCATGGCAGCGCCCTCACGGGAGAAAAGCTGTTAGCATGGATGCTGCGGGCGATGGAGCGCCCTCCTGCGAGTATAGGTGTTAACGTCGACAGCAGAAAGCAGCCGGCTGGTCTCCATGTAAACTTCCGTTGCAGGCGAGAGTGAGAGCCCTCTCTCAATATGTCGATGGATGCTCCTCTAGAAGCAATTCATTAGACGTAGTCCTACGTCAATAAGCGTTCCTCCCCTCCGTCCCGCGTCGAGCGAGTGCTTCTTCCGCCCCACAAGGACATTAGTGTTACTTGAAGACGAAGGATGGCTCCTGCGTTGACCAACGCGGTCTTGCTATGCGCTCTCGTGTCAGTTAGAAGTTCCAGCAACGGAACGAGCCCTGAACCACCAGTGAATCATACCAGGGCGAGCGCTGAACTGCAGAAGATCTGCACTGCGATTTGTCTTGAAGTGTCTGCCGGGAAAAACTTGACATTTGTGTTCAGGCTCCGTGTTGATAACGGGACTGAGATAAGTCTCAACTATTTGTGGGAGCTACCTCGCGCCCAAGTATACATATCGGAAGAACATTTTGTTCTCAAGCCAGGAGATATAGAAGTCGTGATTTCTTGGGAGCGCGATCCCGACGAGTCGGACCCATACCTGAGAAAGAAGTACTGGAATATGAAGGGGGTCGCTGGATACCGGCTCAAGAACTTTTCTCGACTCCTGTCGGCATTGAACGTCGGGAAGCGTTTTCTCATCCAAATAAGAGAATGGTCTGACGGAGATGGACCAGAGACTCCGCTGGCGGCGATGCGGGGAGTGATCTCTAGAGGAACGAACAACTTCATCACAGTGTTCCGCAGGATCTTCATTATCGTGAGAAATGAAAACAAAGATGAAGTGCATTCAAGTTTCACTGTGCGGAGGACCGGTCAAATTATCGGTGGACATGTCTCGAAAATGCAAGCTATAACATTCAGATTGTCTCACGTTCAGAACATGTTCCGTTCCCCAAAATCTTCTCATAATGACACTTACGATCTCGCCCTGGCATTCGATTCCGTCAGATTCGCCGATAGGAAAACCAGACTGTCAAAAATCCATTTCACAACCTGCACGTCGGTGAGTAAGCTCGCAGCGTATCTGACCGACTCGAGTGACGGCGAGTCTTGACGAATGTCAGGAAGGACCCGCTCGATGATGATGAGGTTTTCCTTTACAGCGCAACAAGGCGTTCGTGCACGCTTATGAGTATCAAGCTGTGCGCTTGGCAGTCCCCCTTCCATGGGAAACCCGACTGATCTCGAATTTACCGAAGTATCTGACCTTGGAAATCCCAGTAACGCTGCTATCTCTTCTGGCTCTGCCCATGCTGCTCTCCTTTCGACGTCGCCGTATCTTTCACCCAATTCCAGAGACGTGGGGAATGGTGTTTCACATCATTAGTGGCGACCATCGTGATTCTCTCATCAATTCAGTAGAGCAAGGGACATTGGTCTTGCTGGTCAGCGGTTTGATATCCTTATCAATCCAATATCCGATGAACTTGTTGAAGGGAGAAGTAGTCTCATCGCCTTATCAGCAGAGGATCCGACCATCTAAATGTGCCGTTAACTTTTGCAAATTCAGCGGTTATCGATTCAGCTGGTTCTTCGCTAATTACACATATAACCACGTAGCTAGACTCAGCAACGATACAGACTGGGCGAGCGCTCTCAACGAAGAACGACTGCGGGAAGGATGTGCGCCTACATCACATTCATCGAGTGGTATGACGAATTGGACGCTTCTCGCTTTCTTGATTCAATATCGTACCGTGTGCGACGACCCAGTACTCATGAGAATGCAGCTCATCAGATTTGACCGAGTACTTGCTTTCGAAGTCCTACGAAGTTCAAACGCAACCGAAAACCTTTGTTCCCCCTTCTACGCTCTTGATGGTCAAATCGATCCGAGAAAACATCTCCGAATCACTCAGAACATACTGGAACACGGCTTACTCCACCATCATCACGTGAAAGCCTCTTTGTATGGCGATAATTTGCATGAGCAACAATTCTATAGCAGAGCAGCGAATGCGACGTCAACGCGGTTGGTTAACACAACGCATGTAACGCCGAATATCGTCAAAGCAGTCAAAGCTCTCACAGCATCATATATCAAGTACAAAATGTTTGATCACGATAGCGCGTTCGTAGCGACTAAACTCGGAGGAGTGAAAGAAGTTTTCTTCTCGTTTTCCGGCGCGGTTGCATTGATAATGTTCCACGCATTCATATGCCATTGCTTCGTCAACTGCCACGGGTCAACACGACATCGATATCCAATGACCGGGTCTTCGTAAATTAAAATTCTGCCTCGAGGCTACAACGCGTTAATCTCCAAACTTCGGAACACATCAGTTGTTTTTAAGCCCACCCTACTCATAGACCACCTGGAGGTCGAACGTCGAGCAAAGTGAGAGATTCCGCGGTCAGACCGACCCCGAGATCATCGACCACTCGGGGCTCAAAATCGACCCCTTCGAGAGCCTTCGGATTAGCTCATATCCGCGAATCAGAGAACCGTCTTCAGCCGATCCCAAACAGCGCATGGAGTCCATATTCATCATATATGAATAAATGGTTTCTCTACAACGAAGCCTTGATTGAGTTCAAGATCGTCTGCGGTATTTGCTTTCCATGATATTCTCGGGGGCCAGCGACCTGGATCCCGGGATGGTTGCATAGAGCTCCATGAATGAGTTGGATTCGACATTTGCGGCTCATAGTCAGGAATACGCGATCTTCCTGTCCAGTGATCCGTGTTCGTGAGTTATCTCGATTCGATGAACAAGGCCCGACTGAATCCGCCTGATCAGACGTTGAATGAGTTAACCCCGTCCCGACGTGGTAGTTGATGCATTTCCCAGCTTGATTAAGAATGTCACCGAAGTGAAAACTCAAAAGCCTGGTCGACTTCATTCGGAACTTCTAATTGTGGGACATGCGTCCCCGCGTTCTTCACTTCATTTCGGGCGGATTCAAGATGCGAGAAGTTCTCGCTACAAACTCGAAAGTAGTCGTCGTCTCGGCACGATCCCTTTGCTACAGATTCGCCATCAACCACATTCCAGAACTCCCGTCACGATTGCTTGCTTTACATCGCTCTCTGGGACAGCTTCACGCTTGAGAATATTTTCTTCGGCAACAAACCCTTTTTGTACAAGGACATTGGCCGAACGCTGATATTCGTTCATCGTTGCGATCATTTGGCGTACTTGAAAACCTACCCGCGGGTTGGTTCTTGTCCACAGAGAAAAAGAATCCGCTCAATGACCGGAATCGAGATCCGCAAGAATCGCTGGAGCCACGAACTACTGAGGTTACTCCCGGCGACGCTGACTTGTAGTTTGAAATCAATCTCGATGTTAGGGGACTCGCCACGCTGCGGATTTTGGTCACTGTAATGTGCGGAACGCAACCGTCGAACCTTCGACCTATGAGCAAGGAACTTGCAGCAAATGAAACGTTCTTCGGGGGGAGCATTCAATCCTTGCGAAGGATCGAGACTTCAGAATCCTGTTGATTCCGCCTTAAAATATAATTTTCGTTCCTACGCTGTGTATCCAATGGGCGAGCGGGTATGTGTGTGCACCCAGATGATTTACGCTACTCAACATTTCCTGAACATATTGCTGTGAACTCGATTCCGCGTCTCATTCCCGGTGGGGCTTGAAGGAATTATCATCATGGGTGCTCTGTAGTGTCGAAAAAAAAATCATAACCTCGTTGGATCTGGATTGTCTCGTTTCTTTGATCAATCTTCTTCGTGCGTATTGTCAAGAGATGAGACTCGGAATTAGAGCCAATCTATGTTTGTTGCTTCTGTTCCTCTCGGGGGGGGGGGGGGGCGAGGAGAAACTTGGCGTGCGAAGATCTCGGAAAATGGAAAGGACCATTGATCTACACAGGTTTTTTCCATCAATAACTCATGGTGACGTCACGATTCCATGCAGTGGCGTATCTGGAGGGATGGGGGAGGGGGGGGCACTTGCCTCGGGCGCAAAGCTGAAGGGGCGCAACGTTCACGAGGGCGCAAACTCCAGGTGGCGCGAAAGGTTAGTTGAGCCAAGTGGCGGGGGGCTGCATTGGGTGGGCGCATTTCGGCCGGCTTGCCGTAGGCGCGTAGGCACGTAGGTTTTGGGCTAGAAACGCTACTGATTCCATGACATGAGTTATGACCAGACATCAATTGCCGTAATACGGAGGTTAGCAGTCCTCAGTCTTTGAAGCATTGAAGAAGTATTATTGTGAAGTTTTCAACCACAATGAGCGTTTAGATCGCTTCGTCGTTTCCACCTTCTTTTCCATCCCTTGCCGTCCCCGAACGATGCCGTCCTATGATCGATTTCTCGTTCTAGCTTCCATTGATAACGGGTTCATGTCCGTCGCCGTATGCAGAAAGGTCAAGCGATCTCGAGCAAACCTCAATTCCATGACAGAAGCCCCAGTTCGAAAATATTGCTTCACAAATCGTCTACCTCGTCGGGAGCGTGACGAAAGCGTTGAAAATCATTCATTAGCGATACGAATCTTGCTTTGTGCTATTCTCCGTTGGAACGTATTTTACGATTTCAGTTACAGGTCCCGAGCTGAGGGAATAGGGGAAGATTCGCAATCCCTCTGATCGACACGCGGAGAGGAGTTCGGACCACATCATCTGCAACGATGACGGCTAGAAGAAACAGTCGTTCATCTGTCGTTCATTCAACAAACTGTCGTCAACACATTTGCGAGATTCTTCCCTCTTTGTGGAGCTGGAATTTTCGATTCAACCGCTTTCTCGCTTCGTCTGCGACTTCAATCATTTTTCTCTTGATCGCTTTCTTTGGATCGAAGCCCCCATGTGATCATCTAGCGACGGCGCCGTCAATCCACCTTCTGATGTTCCGACGACAGTTCCAGCTTCTATGATGACCTCAGCCGATCGTCTAGTTGTCCCTCGTGGCTTTCTAAATCGTCGCGAGATCTTTACGGACACTGCCGATAAGGGACAGGTTCATCATCGTTGACGAGAATCCAATTGGACGAACGGAGAAAGAAAGAGAGTGTTCCTCTCATTCGTCTCGAGTCAAGAGCTTCGTCCGCTTCATACTATAAGCTGCGTGACGGCGGAAGATGGCAACTGCATTGATCTACGCCAGGGGTTCCCAAACTTTTCTTGCCGACGCCCCACCTGTTAAGAGTCCTGGTAGACGCGCCTCACCGTATGCATGGGCCGGGCAACCTTTCTCCTCGCAGAGCTGCTCTCGAATTCCGGGACGGATGAACGGATGGGCCGATTATAGCTGATATGGGTAGCTGAAAATTCACGACGCGCTTAAGACCATTCTATGATGTGGGCCATTTCTGCACAGAAGTCGAAATGCACGAAGTATCGCCGTCCGTATGCGGTTTCCCGCATTTGGTAGTAGGAAAAGTGAGAAGACGCCCGCAGCAACTTATCGATAGATCTCGTCGCGGCCTTGCAAACTCCCAACCCCATTCATAGGAAATCATGACACTCACGATGCGAACTGACACTGCAAAGATGGACCGCAAGGTCTCTCGAACGGGTCGTGAATAACGAGCCAGGGAAATTCGAGGGCCTTTGAGTTGCGCCCTTGCCTTCGAATTGCGTGCCTCATCCGAGTTGCGCCATATTTGCCCATCATCCGTTGTATGGTAGTCCCAACCTTTCGCGCTGATCGGGAAATTGGATGAAGTTCGAACCGTTTGGCAATGTCATCCCGAATTCTTTTCCTCCGGATAAATTCTCGCGCCTCACCAGAAAAGCCTCCGCGCCTCACCAGGTGAGGCGCGCCTCACAGTTTGGGAACCGCTGATCTACGCTATTTTGCTATGTGTATTTGTGACATCGAGGAGTTCGAGTGACGGGAGTACCCTCGAACCACAACGGAGTGATTCCAGTGCAAGCGCTGAATTGCGTAAGATCTGCACCGCGATGTGTCTCGAAGCTTCCGCCGGGGAGCGCTTGACATTTGTGTTCGTCCTCCGTGTTGATAACGGGACTGAGATCAATTTCAACTATCTGCGGGATCTGCCTCGTGCTCATATATATCTGTCAGAAGAAGATTTTGTTCCCAAACCGAAAGATAGGGAAGTTGTGATCTCTTGGGAGCGCGATTCCCAAGTTATAAAACCGGTCCTGATGAAGAAGTACTGGCATATGACCGGAATCCACGGATACCGCTGCAAGGACTGTTCTCGATTCCTGCAGGCGCTCAACGTCGCGACGCGTTTTCTTATCCAAATAAGAGAATGGTCTGATGGAGACGCATCGGAAAATCCTCTGGAGCTGATGCAAGGATTGAATAGACGAGGGGTTCACTGGTATCTCAGACTCTTCCGGA
This sequence comes from Neoseiulus californicus, assembly GCA_028455905.1. Taxonomy (NCBI): domain Eukaryota; kingdom Metazoa; phylum Arthropoda; class Arachnida; order Mesostigmata; family Phytoseiidae; genus Neoseiulus; species Neoseiulus californicus. The sequence goes on along the minus strand of JAMQGS010000005.1, from coordinate 689,154 downwards.
GAGTCTTCATTATTGTAAGAAAGGAAAACCAAGATACATTGCACTCGAGTATCACCGTACGCAGAACGGGCCAAGTTATTGGTGGGCACGTCTTCAGATTGACCGCTGAAGTATTCCAATACTACCACGTTCAGGAAATGTTCTTACCCTCCACTTCGTCTCTTAATGACAGCTACGATCTTACAGTGGCATTCGATTCTCTCAGATTCAAACAGGAAGCAAAGACAAGCAGCGAAATCTACTTCAATACCTGCAAGAGGGTGAGTGGTCTCATCTGACCGACTAATGTGACTGCATATCGCGCGTCTGAGTGTCGACGAGTAGCCAGATGGGGCCTGCTCGATCATGATGAAGTTTTCCTTCACAGGGCAACACTGCATTCGTTCACGCCTATCACTATCTGACTGCGCGCCTGGCAGTCCCCCTTCCTTGGGAAACCCGACTGATCTCGAAGCTACCGAAGTATCTGATGCGGGAGATTCCTCTGACGCTGCTATCTTTCATCGCCCTGCCGATGCTGCTCTCAATTCGACGTCGCCGTATCTTTCACCCGACACCTGAGATGTGGAAAACGGTTCATCATCTTATGAGCGGCGAGCATCAGGACTCTCTAATCAATTCGCTCGAGCAAGGGACATTGGTGTTACTTGTCAGCGGTTTTATATCCTTATCGATTCAATATCCGATAAACCTATTGAAGGGGGAAGTTGTCTCATCGCCTTATGAACAAAGGATCAGACCCTCCAAGTGTGCTGTCAAGTATTGCGAATTCACTGGACATAGAATGCATTGGTTTTATGCTGCTTGGTACCCGAACTACGTCGGCAGACTCAGCAAGAATGTAGACTTGGTAAAGAATCTCAACGAAACAAGTCTGAGGAAAAGGTGTCCGTCTAGAACAGAGTCATCGAGTGGAATGGTCAATTGGACGATACTCGCTTTCTTGGTTCAACACCAAACCGTGTGCGACGACCCAGTATTCTTGAGAATGCGGCTCACGCGATTCGACCGAGAACTAGCTTTCGAATTCCTAACGAATTCACGAGCATCCCAAGCCGTGTGCTCCTCTTTCGTCACAGCAAGTGGTCAAATCGATGCAGAAAAACATTTCCAAATCACTCAGAAAATACTGGCACACGGCTTTCTTCACCATCGTCACGTGAAAGCTTCTTTGTATGGGGATAATTCGGATGAAAAACACTTCTGGCGCAGATCAGCTAATGCGTCGTTGAAGTGGGTGGTTAACACGACGGATATAAAGCTGAAAGTTGTGAGCGCAGTTGACGCTCTGAAGCCGTTATATGCCAAGTACAGAATGCTTGATCGCAACAGTGTCTTTGTAGCGACTGATCTCAGAGGAGTGAAAGAAGTCTTTCTTTCGTTCTCCGGCGTTGTGGCGCTGATAATGTTCCACGCGTTTCTATTCCATCGCTGCGTCGACCGCCGCGCGGCGAGATGGAATCGATATCGAAGAGTCCAGCCTTCGCTACGGTAGGTTTGGCCTCGAGGCAACAAGGCATTATTATCCAAACCTCAGACCAAATCTTATCCTTCAGTCAGGGAACTCGTCCGGTAAATGCTGAGCGATCTCCGGAGCCCGATCGAGGACAATGATCATCAAGACAAAGAATGGCAGAGTCGCATCTCTAACGCATGACCTGGACATCCTGAACCGATGGAGAAGTTTGACAGCCCCTTCAAGCTGTTGGCGCCGACTCACATGTGAACATAATTTCCGTTGCCATCCGCGTTTATCCGACATGAAGTGAACAACACATCAGCTAATCTGGCTCATCAGAGAAGCGGCCTTCGAAGTCTTACCCGGTTCATATGCCACCAAGACAGATGCTCCTCATTCTCCACTTCGGGTGGTCAAATCGATCCGAAAAAACATTTTCAAATCACTCAGAATATACTAGCAAACAGCTTACTTCATCATCATCACGTGGAAGCCTCTTTGTATGGAGCTCATAGGCATGAGGAACAGCTCTGGCGCAGATCAGGGGATGCGTCGAGTAGAGGTGGGTTGACACGACGCCTATAAAGCGGAAGATTGTAAACGCAGTCGATGATCTTAGAGCATTGTATGACAGGTGAAGGACTTGACGGTCTAACAATGCTCGTCGTGATGGTTGGATTGTGGGAGTGTGCGCTGGAGCGCGACACTCACTGAGCACTGGCCAAGGTTGCTTAATCCATTCAGTGTTTTCTGTAAGGCCATTGGGCAACACTCACAGTGTTCAGTTCACTTTCCAGATTTCACAACATAGACTATATAAGCTGAATAAACCAGACCCAAGTAATGGGGTGTTCATACTGACCAACAGTCATGCCGTGTGTTCTCTTAGCCGACTGGTCTCCGCTTGCCTGAGCTAGTGAAGCCAATATCCCCATCATTCGTTATCAGCACGAGTTGGCTTCAAGTGACTATGTGCCCGTGACCAGTGCAACACTGCTCGAGGTTGATACCGGAGTATCAACAAGATGGCCCGAGCAACTACATCGAGAGATCAACTAACCCCATTCGGCTACGTCCACCTTGAGGATGATAGTAGCGGTGATGATGATGATGGTTCAAACATACATGAACCATTATCCTGGATGGAAACTCATTCGCGTGAACGCTAGTGTCAGGAAAACTCAACTCTCCTGGACCAGAGACGAAAGACGCTCCAGAAGGCAAGAAACAAATGAAGAATTACATCAATGGCAACGAAGCGACCAGATATATCCCTACGAACTCAGTTCATCATGATCTGGCCGTGACTCTCTTCCTTGACAACAAGGAGTTACATGCTCAAGAGATTTGACGATGAATTGATCTCGGATTTCAACATTCGGACGAAACTCACAAGGGTTTGACCATGGTGAAATTTCTGAGATACAAATTCCCTGTTAACAAAGATGTGATCCATAATCTCTTGAACTACCAGAAGAATGCTTGTGAGCCTACTCAAACAGGCTAGGCATTGGATAGCAATCTGGTCTGCTCCCGACTAATCGATTCGTTGCATTCATCGGAAGAAGCCTTCCAGCAAGTACGGAGCACCAAGACCCAACGCGTGAGACATCCAGACGTTCTCTCGGAATCGATTGAAGAAAAGTCATTCTGAGTAAACACCAAAGAAGTATCTAACATCACCGCCATGTTCTCAACAACTAAAATTGGATTGCAACAAGGATTCCGCTGTGGATACTCCCGGAGGAGATTCACCCCCTGACGGAACATCAACAGATCGTATGTGACTTGCAACAAGTGCATCAGAATTGGTCACATACAGCACCAATGAAGAGTACCAAGAAGGATCCAGAACATCATCCAGGACAACAATGGACACAACCACGGCAGCGAGAATAGAAGGAGGCCGAACCATCGCAGCAACCACAACAACAACGGTGGAAGAAGAAAGGCAACGGAATTCCAGCATCACCCTAACATCACGGAATCCCTCAACGTGAAGTGTGAGGAAGAACCCGAAAACAGCGATCCAGAACTGGGTGAGAAATTCGTTGTAGATAGTTGAACGAACAGTCATATGATCAGCAGTCCTAAATGGCTTGTGAATTTCACGCCATTTGTTGAAAGCAGAAAAGTCAAATTAGGAAGCTCTAGAACGATCAGAGCGCGTGGTTAAGGGACTGCAATCTTGTGAATACGGAGCAATGGAAAAGTTTCAATTCTCCCACTCTTCAATAATCGATTCGTTCCAAAATTGCGCCAAAACTTGATTGCATTCTCTAAGCCAGCCGATGACGAAATTAGTGTCAAGGTCAATCGGCATCATGTAAGCTTATTCTGTTGCAATACTGTGATCATAGTCAAAAGACAATGTAGATTGTTCGTTCTCCGTGCGATGAAATAACTTGAGGCCTACCATGCGGACTTTGTAGAAAAGAACAAGCCTAACACAGGCGCAACGCGCTTTTGCATACATCTAAATAGACCTGATCAACAGGATGTTGCAGCGCGAGAGTCACGACATGAAAGACGATTAAGTGAGTTGCGATTTATGTGTCAGAAGCAAGTTGCCCCGAGTGTTTAACCGGATGAGGCCCGTTGATGCCCTTTTCCCGAGTACCGTTTGAGCCTTGCTGACACATGCACTGTCATTGGAAGTTATCTTGGTAGCGTGTACATCTTTCTCACTCTCACAGAAAAGATGAGTCGATATAAGAAAGTTTGTTTCTTCATGTCTAAAGACCAGACGCCTGACTGTATCGAAAGTTTCACGTGCTGGTTCCAAGATATAAGCCGGAAAAGAGATCTACCATCTTCATTCGGTAGACAATACCGAAGTCGTTAATTCCAGAGTTAAGGAGATCATGAAACAGATTGGGGCGGATTTTACCGCGTCCCCTCCTTGTACTCCCACACTGATCTCGTTGGATGAAAGGTTGAATAAAAAGGATAATAAGTATTGACTAGGGCAATGCTTTGTTGTTAACAGATTGCAAAATATCTTTGAGCAGAAGCAGTCAACTTCGATGCTCACGTTCTAAAATTGTGTCGAATAAGAAAGCAATTGCAAATCTCTTTAAAGTCAATTCACGATTCACTCCCTTTCATTAAACGAATCCGTGGGCTTGGTACTCAGTGCAGGTATTGCAATAAGATCAAATAGGATGACCGGAGTTATCCAGGTACCATGTGCAGAATTAACAAGAATGGTAGAGCGTACTGTGTTTGGGATCTTAGTATCCTCACAAGTAATCCGGACTAGAAGTGAAACTATCGACAAGCCCAGTCCGTTCAATAATGTGACGATCTAAGAGCCGTCAGAGGACAAAAGGGATGAAAGTCATGAGAGAGGCAGAAAAGAGAAGTGGCGCCGGACAGTGATACGGATAAGCCCCAAGCCGCACTCACCTGATTCTACCGGAGTGGAATCAGACGTTGATGCTTCCGGAGAAGCACCAGCTAAGAATCGTCATAATCATCAATAGGATCCGGCAAAATTTAGGGAACAAAAGTTGCGCTGGAATATGATGCCAAGGAGCATCAAGCGTGCTGAATTGATTCTACCGGCGTGGAATCATAAGTTAGGGTTTCCAGAGAGACCTCAATTGAAAAGCGAGTTAACATTCATAAGGATCCTGAGAATGAAAGTCTTGGTGGCAGAGAATTAAGATAAAAGCGTACGCCCATACCGCCCGAAAGGTTTGAGGCAGGTATAGGAGATTATGTACACACTCACTAGGTTCTACCGGAGTGGAACTAGAAGTTGATACCTCCAGAGAGGCGTTAACTAAGAGTTGTATGACTGATCAAGAGGATCATGAAATGAAAAATTTAGTGGCCATGATTTGAAGGATCGATCCACGTTGAGACCGCCCGACAAGTTCGAGGCCGGCAAACCAGATAGTGCACGGAAAGAAAAAGCTAGTACTAGTCAATATTATGGGTCTGATCAACCCAATAACACAAATGATGTGTATAGTTCACCCTGAAGGTATATATGGCTGAGAGCCATAATCAAGCCGAGCTCGCCTCGCTTGAATTGCACGGAGTGCTCAAGTTTTGTGGGCTCCCTAATTGGTAGAGCACAGTTGTCAGTCGATGGGTTTATTTGGTGATAACCCACGAAGACTGGACTCTGGAAGAATTCAAGGTCAGAGTCGCCATGCAAGGCACCGAACAACGAATGGAGATAAGTCTGAATGACTTATATGCACTTACTGCACAGTTTGACTCCATTCGAGCACTAAACGCCGTATCAGTAAGGATCGGCTTTCACCTTCATCAGTCAGACGCCACCACCGCCTTCCTGAATTCCCGAAATGATGGGAAGTGTAGATAATCAAGTTGTTCTGTTTCTGAGGAAGGAAGCGGTAAGGTGCATCGTCTTCTGAAAATGAGTTACGAGCTGAGCAGTGCCAGTCGTAAAATTAATGACATCTTCTCCAAGTGTTATCTTGAGCTTGGATTGAAACTAAGTCCGTTTGTATCATGCCTTTGCAAGTCCACCGAAAACAAAGAAAGCTCTGCGTTTTGCTACACGTAGGTGGTGGAATTGCCGTGATTGAGAGGAAAGAGGTCGCTGTATAACTCTTCACTTAGATTGGAAGGCCTTTTCAAATTGAGCACACATCTCTCTCTCATTCTAAGTTGGCGAGTTGATATATCGAAGGATTGCAAGAAAAATTCACGAACACCGAACCGAGAATGTTTATGAGCTGCTGAAGAGATCTCAAATGTAAGATCGCAAGCCAACCGCACCTCCTGTGGATGCGAGTGCGAAGACAGCTCATGAGGGAAAAGATTGAGAACCCTCCAATATCAATTTCTGGTTGGTGCTTCGATGCTACTATGGATAGGAACCAGAATCGATTGTAAGTTCTCGATCGACCATTTCACTAAGGTTCCTGGATTGACTTATAACAGCACTCTGGAAAGGTGCGCTTCATGTCCTTCGATGTCTCAAGGATTCCAAGTCAAAAGACTCCCTTGCGCAGATAGCGGGGAGCTAATACTCATGGGCTGATCAGACGTCGACTTTTCTGGGGATGAGAACATGAGGAGAAGAACAGCTGGTTCATTCATCACCCAAGGGGGAGCAGCAATAGCCTCGACGAACGAACGTCAAAAGTGCGTGAGCTTTTCTATGAGGGAGTCAGAACATGTAGCCCTTTCCCAAATAGCTGAAGCTTCCACCTGGGCTACACGGCTATTGAGCGACTCTGGTTACAAGTTGTAGCCAGGGGCCCCCAAACTTACAATCATGGCACCCTTAAGATCACCGAAGCTTTTCAAAATACTGAGCAGCCAACTACATCCAGGTTAGACATTTCTTTGCTCAAAACATTAGCCTTGACTACGAGAAAATGCCATTCAATCCTCCAGTTCATGATTTTCACCCGTTTATTCGAGGTATAAATGACTTTGATCATTTATTGGGTACTTATTAATTACGATCATCGCTTTGACAGCGATAGGATTATTCACTCTTCATCGATTCGTGAAGAATCGGGTTAGATGTGGATGCATACCAATCTCGGATTCCTCCAAAAGAGTTCACCAGCCAACAATCAGAAATCGAAAATTTTCCAAAAGCAGAAAAGTATTCTTTTTAAAGAGCAAACAACGCACGCAGAGTTAAATTGAATTGATCTAGTTCTTCAATCAAGTTACAAACTCAAAGTTACTAGATACACTTCCCTCACAATTTTGTCTCTGTACGAGACAGCTCCTTACGTGAAAGATCATTACAGGGAACCATCAAGCTTTTATCTTGAAGGGACGAGTAATTTTTTTTTCTTTGATGACACAGTAAGGGTGATCTAGGCACAATGGAAAATACCTAACAGGATAGCATTAGAATCCGCGAGCGTTGGTTTATGGAATCGTTGGCTGATCTACAACAGAATCATTTGTTGTAGGGGCGTTCATTAATGGTTGAGGAATCTCAAATACGTTCTTTGAGTAGTAAAATTGGAGATACAACAGGCAATCCAGCAGGATCAATCTTTTCCTTCCGGAGAAGGAATTTTGATTTGATTATAAGAGGCTGAAGGAACGGGGGAGATTGAAATGGAGGAATTGGCGAGGCAGAATAAGATTTGAAAACGGTCCCTCATGGATGGCGAAGAGATTGAAAAATGATCGAGTTTGAAGAAGGGGGAGCGAGAAAAGGCTTGAATGATTGATTGAAATCACGAATCAATGGTCAACCTGTGATGTTAATCAGTCCTTGGCTCGGAATCCACACTCGGGGGGAGTGGTCGGATTCATCTTCGGTAAGGATGCAGTCATCATTGACGGTTTCCCGGAGGGAACCGCTGTCGATATGATCGTCATCGACGGAGTTGGAGTTGTCACCGTCAAACCGCGGCTTGAAAAGCATCCAGACGATTGTGTACAGTTCTGGAGCGGTGTGTTCGTTTCTCGAAATCGAATCGATTTGTTTTCTTTGGGTTCCGATTTCTGGTCTTGAGGTCACAACGAACACAAAGCGACAAAGATGAAAACATGACATCCGTTTGACGTTGAAAGCGTATTGAGCCTCATGGAGGGCTGATGTCGTGATTGTGATGAAAAATGTTTTTACAATCGTGGTGTCATCAATTTGTACAGGAGGAGATCGATGATTCAGATGGTGTGAAGCTAAGTGATGGCCTAAATTCGATTGAAGCTTCAGATGAAGAACTTGTGGTGTTCCGTAGAGTTCGGATGGACTGAAGAATTGAAGACTGATCCATGACCCATCGATGTATGTCCGATGGAATTGGCTCAGGGCTAATCACGAAGAGAAATCTATTGACGGACTCTGATGACGAGGACTCATCGTTTGAGGTTTTGATAATCCGGATATATGGAAGAACATGCTGAATCAAGACCAATAATACTCTTCATTGTAAGGTGCTTGAGATTTGAGGAGGTCAGGTATATCATTACGATCGAATCCCTCGATGGCGGCCGTTCTCTTCAGATGACGTCCTTCAAAGACCTCGAACTCATCGATGTCGTAGTAATGCTCGAGTATCAGATCACGATTTTCACCAACGAACTCAGCCATCACACGTCGAGTCAAGTCTTGAAGAACGATGCCCCTGGAGGCACGGGTAATCTGTTTCTTGAAGGATGGTTCTTCAAGTTCCCACATGCGATGGATTTGTCTCACCATCGGAAAGAAACCGCAGTGGTTCACAACATGACTCACGATGGACCACTCATAGCCATCTCTTCCGATCAAAGGGTCGTCCCTATAGAAACGTAAGCGTGACATTGTCTCGTACTTGTTCACGAGGATTTCCCGGAGTTGTTCAGGGAAATCCATGAAGGGTCCAGGGAGGAGAACCTCAGGGTTCAACACTCTCCATATGAACCATTCTCCAAAGTGAGAATTCTCATTATCACGGCTCATGTGGAAGTATGAGTCCTTGGTACACCTGGCGTCTTCGCATCTACACGGTAGATGTTGTGCAAAGTCATTCCTCACTTCCAGATCTTCAGCTCTGTTTCTGATCTGGTTGATCCACACATTGTATCTTGTGAGACCCTCCGTATGACTCATTGTTCAATGTTTTGCTCACTGGTCAACAAAAGAAATTCAGACACACTTAAGTTGGTGGTGATCACAGAAGAAAGATTCATAAGGTAGAAACCTTTTCTTTCGTGACACAACCTCTCCCTCGAGGGTGAGGGTAGCGATACGGTCCGGATGCTTCATGTGTAGATCCACTTCGGTCAGAAACCCAAGCATCCCGAGTTGTTTATAATAAGTGACATATCCATGTATCTTTTCGAGAAAAGCATATTTACCAGACAAAGATCGGCATCTTTTCTGTGATGGGATAACAATCATATTGTTTCTTTCAATCGAAACCTATTCTGAGGTTAACTTTGTTATGAATTCTATCAAGATATCAAACGAAAGGGATTCATGCATCAATGTTACGCATCTCAGGTAAGATTCCAAGAATCCCGTGATGAGAGTTAATTGTCTTTGTTTGTTCAAATGTTCATGTGCACGTAAAGTGATCTGCGATCATCTGATTTGTAAATTCCTAGAAACAGGAAGTTGAGTGGAGGCCAGGAATCGCACATGTATTAGATAAGATGTAATCACGTAGAGAATTGGTCTCTTGCGTGAACAGCCACTCAATCCTTGGTCAAAAGGAATTGTTGCAACCATAATTGAGAGCCAACATCACAACGCGCAGGGGGAGTATGAAGGACTTGACGGTCTAACAATGCTCGTCGTGATGGTTGGATTGTGGGAGTGTGCGCTGGAGCGCGACACTCACTGAGCACTGGCCAAGGTTGCTTAATCCATTCAGTGTTTTCTGTAAGGCCATTGGGCAACACTCACAGTGTTCAGTTCACTTTCCAGATTTCACAACATAGACTATATAAGCTGAATAAACCAGACCCAAGTAATGGGGTGTTCATACTGACCAACAGTCATGCCGTGTGTTCTCTTAGCCGACTGGTCTCCGCTTGCCTGAGCTAGTGAAGCCAATATCCCCATCAACAGGTACGAAATGGTTACACACGACGCGGTCTTCGCAGCGACGGGATTCGGAGGAGTGAAAGAGGTCTTCCTCTCGTTCTGCGGTGTCGTAGCGCTGATAATGTTCCGCGCAACTCCATCGTTTCGTCAACTACATTGCGGCAGGAGGACATCGATATCGAATGATCCAAACTAGGTTATGGCATGTCTCGGTGACGAAGCCTAGGACATGAGTTTCCAAACCTCGAATCGCATCATATCCTCGAACCAGAGAACTCGCTTGGTTCATGCGGTGTGAACTCTTGAGAGAAGGAGAAGAATGGTCTCTGACATGGTCGCAAGATTCTTCAGCGCTTCTGATTGCAAACATTCGATAGCAGTACACCAAACAAGCTGCGTGCGCGGCTCACATCGGGGCCTCGCTCCCGTTGCTAACTGCTCCTGACTTTTTGACCCCAGCTGTTTTTGCCCAGAATATCTGGTTCTGGACAACTCGGCATCGGAGCCAGACACTTAGGCCCCCCGGAATGAAACTCCCGGACTGCCCTACCTTGATATCGTTTCTCTATCGCCGGCTTCATGTTGCCGCCGTGAGCTTGGGAGTATTCCGAGATTCGTTATCGGATGTCAACATCGGCGGGTTCCGCCCTTTTCTCTTTAGGCGAGAAATGCTCAAAAAGAGCCTCTGGCACCGTTCAGCACTCGTTGGCACCTACGGACCTTAGGATTCCACGGCCCACCGTTTTACGAATGCTCTCCCCACCGCTGCTAACAGGGCAGTGAAGTTTTCCCTCATAATGAGAGAAATCGTGTTGATCCGTCCAAGAGAGTTCATGGTACTTTTCGCGTTCGGGAACGGCAGAGACTTCCTTTCTTTCCCGCTTGTTTCTTTCCGGGGTCCTCCTGTTTTCTGGGCGGAGCTTCTTCGGGGCCCGGGAGGAATACTCCGCGCCTCGAATGTCATGGATTCGCGAGCCCTGAGGCGCAGATCTCCCCACGGACAAAAAGCGATAGTTCCGTACTCTGTGAGGCATCATAATTCCAATTATGATCGGGAGTTCTCTTCCATGTTCTTCGCATTCCTCGACGCCTTATTAGTTTCCATGAAACGATTCGGTGTGCGAGCCATGGGTTCGTCTGGCGGAGCATTGTTGTAGCCTCTTACAATTAGGGTCGCTGTACGTAGCTTCCGTTATTCGCGTCGATTGCTTTCACCACCTAGCAAATACGATTGGAAACACTCTTTATTAAACAATAAAGGGAGGTATGAAATAAATGCATTTCTCAGCTTGTACCGGTGATAATTTTGACTACTCTCCATGGAACTAAATTATCTACTTTTTAGGCACTTGCTCTGGCTTTTGTCCCGATGACAAAATCTCTTCGTGTGTTCGTTGCACTGATTGTGAGATCAAACACTTGGTCGAACTTTCCATCCCCTTCGCCCCGGAGCGTCCAGGGCAAGAACGAGACTCATCTCGATCTAATGAGTCGCCTGGGCGCTCATCGGGTGGAAACACGAAGAGCCCAACGAACGGTGGGAAACACTTGTTTTTTTCCCAAGGAAAGATCTCGATATAAAATATCGTGCCTGACACATACAACCCATGTCTTTCCTCAGGGGCTCCTTCACGACGGGGAGAAACAATATCTGTCGATTCGATCAATCGCGTGAGAGTTGATTGGAGACGAACGAATATACCATACAAACAATCAAAGAGATTCTAGTTTTTTCATATACCCTAAAGTCTTGCGTATAACGAACCCGGTTTTCCGAAAAAGTGTCGATCGTATAAAGAACTTTTCCTATAAAGGACTTTTCGTATAAGGAACTTTTCCTATAAAGGACTTTTCGTATAAAGAACTTTTCCTATAAAGGACTTTTCGTATAAGGAACTTTTCCTATAAAGGACTTTCCGTATAAGGAACTTTTTGTATAAAGGACTTTTCGTATAAAGGACTTTTCGTATAAAAGGACTTATCGTATAAAGGACTTTCCGTATAAAGGACTTTTCCAATGAAGAACCAGTACGAGGGACGAAGAGTCCTTTATACAAAAAGTCCTTTATACGAAAAGTCCTTTATACGAAAAGTCCTTTATACGAAAAGTTCTTTATACGAAAAGTCCTCTATACGAAAAGTTCCTTATACGAAAAGTCCTTTATAGGAAAAGTTCCTTATACGAAAAGTCCTTTATAGGAAAAGTTCTCTATACGAAAAGTACTTTATAGGAAAAGTTCCTTATATGAAAAGTCCTTTATAGGAAAAGTTCTCTATACGAAAAGTCCTTTATAGGAAAAGTTCCTTATACGAAAAGTCCTTTATAGGGAAAGTTCTCTATACGAAAAGTCCTTTATACGAAAAATTCTCTATACAATAAGTTCCTTATACGCAAGACTTTAGGGTACATACATAGAAGATGTATAAATGGCTCTGGGCTAGCGTTGTCTGCTGTCGAGGAGGAACGATGTCGGAGAATCTTGGAAGGTATGCGTCGCAGACTCCCAGGAAATCAATATCTTGATGATCCAAAATTCTGAATCTGAAGCAAGAAGTTCCGCATGGTGGCCGACGTGGCTTTGGCATTCCAGGATTCGCTCGAGTTTTGCATGCATTCGAGAGTATGATCTCGACAGTCCGAAGTGCTCGTGAATTCACGGATTCCCGATAAGAATCGAGCTGCACCCGCGTGGACGAGTCTTCGAGAAATCTTCGAGAATAGTATCAGACCCTGGGTCGGAGTTTCGGAACAAGATTCCCAATATGACTTCGTACGATTGCTCGGACTCATATGATCCGATCATTTTCCTCTAATTACATGGGGGGAGAAAAGATATAAGCGGATCCCCGATGGAACGCTTCGCGGAGTTCCCATGGGTTAACGTCGTCATCGGCTCGAACGTCTCTGTCTATGCAGGTTCCTGTTGATGGGCCAACTTATTCGACCGCGGATCTTTCTTTTTCCCGTATATATTTCTGAAAAAATTATTACGCCACGTGAATCCAGGAGAATCCTTCTGGAATGCAAATCTTTTGAAGAGTCGACTTCGGCACAGGCCGTTCGCAAGCCAGAAGATTCTAGCCCTTTTCCGCTGTGACGGCTAGACCCTCTCGGAAACAGAAATGAGATGGAAATGGTTGCGAGATCGGCGAGAAATGCTCTATAAGAGCCTCTGGCACCGTTCAGCACTCGTTGGAACCCACAGACCCTAGGATTCCGTGGCTCTCCGTTTGACGAATGCTCCCCCCGCCGCTGCTGACAGGCTAGTGGAGTTTCCCCTCATGTTGATCCGTCCAAGAGAGTATTGATCCTGACCGAGTCGAATTTTGATGTGGACTGAAGACGCATTGTAGCGAGCTGCGGGTGAATTCGTGTTGGGGGAGACAGCTGAGACAGAATCATTGTGAGTCGGAGTCAAGGTCTGCAGACTCGCGTGCGTCGGGAACGAAACTACACATTCGATTCGTGGAGATCTACTGTGATATTAAGGGAGACCGGCAGCCGGAAATTCGAGAAAGATTTTTGTGTGACATCGTTGCTTACGCTGCTGACACATCCCTCCTATTCGATGCGAATCCAGCCAACTTGGATAGCGACTTCTGCAGACACTCGGAGGAAGTCAGCGAAGTTATCAAAATTTTTTAACGTAGGAGACGTTCTACCCCGGGCTACAGACCGGAACTCCGGACGGTAACGAAACCACTGCGAGTGGCTTCGATTGGCCGCAAGCTTCGCCATCAGAACGCCAACAATGGTTGTACACCATGGTGTGTGAAAATTAGCATACACCACCGACTTGATATTCCTGAAGTGCTTCTCCTGAGGAATACACGCGCCCTCGATCGCGTTCGCCGGCAGAAACTCCGTCACTGTTCATCTCAGAGCAGACGACCTTTGCTGGGTTTCTGCAACTGATGCTATTTGCAGATGGCCGAGACGATTCTCTCCTGCGAACTGCTCTCCCAAAGAGGATTTCCAGTGTCTGTTCTGTACGGTCTCAATCGTAGTCTAGAGTATTGCCCGTTTCTTCTCGCCGCGTTGCGTCTAATGATCGTTGATGTCGTATTTTGCTTTCATTGGCATACCTGGACTACAACGACGTTGGAAGATTTGGTGAATTCGGTTTCGAAAGAGCATCCATCATGCACAATGACGACCGAAGAGCGCTCAAGACTTGCGCGTCAGAGGGTTGCAGGCGGCAGCCCGGAGAACCGCAGTCAGAAAGCCACAGGCGCATGATCTCCAACCTGCATCTTTGGAGTTCCAAATGAGTTTTCTGCGACAAGAATTCGGCCACAGCTGCATCTAGTGCGATCGGCCCTGATTCTGACTAGATTTGAAAAAAAGTTAGGCCTCTTCACGTCGACACCCTCAGGCTGATGGGTTGTGAAAGGCAGGACGAGCTCCCGTATTCGTCTTGTTACTCCACATTGAATTCTGGGAGAATACCGCAGCTTGCGGTGTACAATGGGTTTCCTTATGTGCTAATCCCAGATCATATCCCTGAAGACCTCCCGAGATCGACGAACAGGAGACCCTTGAATTCGTAGACCCCAGTGATGAACCTGAGTTGCTCCGAGCCGACCAACACACCGTCCTGATGACCCAGGATATATATCAAGAGCTTGCTGCGCGGGGCAACATCGTGTTCCGTTGAGTTTCATATATGACGAGCACGCTGAGGAGTTGTCTTTCCCGGATATCTATGGTGGTGTGCCTCGGAGATTTCGTAATGACTTTCGGGTCGCACCTATTCAGAACGCAACGTGCGAAGTAGGACGCCGCGATCGTCACTGGGCAACTTCTGAAAATCTATTGTACATGGCAGTGGAAATTCTGCGGCTACGAATTTCTGCTGGTCTACGTGCAGTTTTCCGTTTCAGTGGTGATTTGCGCAAAAACACGCGTGCGACGATTGCGGATTGACAGTCCCTGGAGCAGTGCGTTGCACGAAATTCTGCGCTCTTGAAGTTAATACCCAACTCCGTGCACGAGTGGTCGACAAGAGAGAAGGATTTATTCGCAATACTCCGGCAATTCGACAAACCGACTTTCTTCCTCACAATGAGTGCGAATGTGCTAGGTTGGCCTCATTTGTTGAATCTATTGAATAAGCTCTGAGAACGAATTACGCAGGAGGGGAACGAGGCATTCGAAGAGCTTTCGTCTGCACGAAAAGCAACGTTAGTGAATTAGGATGCGGTTACCTGCAGCATTCAGTCCTGGATATTGGTCACCAAAATCATCCGGATTCTGCGATCCGCTACCTTCAGTCCGTTCGCTAAGCATCATGTCATTGATCATTTTCTTCCATGTGTGCCTATGGTTAAATGATACCATACTCCAAGCGACGCAGTATCCGAGTATATGCCGGCGACGATCACACTTTTCGAGCCTTTGTGATCGGTAAATGTTGCGCGAGTGCACGAGCAATCGAGAGTCGAGTTGACTCATCGTTACGAGTGCATCAATGAAGTTCAGCTTACGGTTACCGAGAAGTTTGAACACACCGGGCGACCACTGTTGCACGCAAACTACACTTGCACAATCCAGCGATGACCCTCCAGCGATGACTATAGATCCTTAAATCAGGTGGCACCTTTCCTGAATCCCATAGAACATCGCCGTTCCCGCCCCGAGTGTTCTCCCCCAGTCCCACACGAGAACGTCTCCTACGTATCTTGCTTCTATCGCAAGATTGAACTGGCACCAACTTTTTTTGATTGGAATGGAAGTTCATTTGACATACTCGTTAGTGCGCATGATATACTCTGCATCTGCGTAACCCGAAGCAGACCATATTTGTGCAGGATAGTGGCAGTCTGCTTCCGGTTACACTCATGACTCGTTCGTTGTTTTTGTTTTTTGTTGGATCGAAGGAAGTTTAGCCTCTCATTATTACAGTTTAACAGATAGTTTTTGAGTCTCTTCTTAAACAATGGGGTTGAGTCAGTCGTGCGTATTTCCTTTGGCAGGCTGTTCCATAGGTTCGCCGCCTCAACGTGAAATGAGTATCGTCCCGGTTGAGTTTTTCTCCGTTCTACTTCTATGATTCTGGAGTCTCTTGCTCTGGTATGTCTTCTCGAACCCAACAATTGGATTCCGAGCACGCCGGGGCCTTTTCTTGTAATTTGCTGGTGTAGAATGGTGCTGGCCAATCTCTCGGATGCCGTCTTCCCGACATATGGGGCTCGATTCCATAGTGCACCGGTCCTTCTGTTCGACGAAAAAGTTCGTCGAAGCGCTCGAAGAACATCTGCAGAAGAGAATATAGTTGTGTGTATATAATAATCATGCTATGCTGTTTAATGATAACGAGCCCTTAACCGATCAACCAAATATGCAGCATCGCAAATAATAACCTCGATTATTTCAATTGATGGACGCAAAAAAAAGTTGAAATAATCGAGGGTGGACCGAAATGAGTACATTTTGGGAACCTGGAACCAATTTCTCGATGATAAAAATGAGTTCAGAGGCTTCACGAGGTTAAATGATCCGGGATATGCTGGTCCCGGGGAGGCAGGACTCCATATTAAGAGATTTTCTCGAATTCAAACCGGAGGGGGGAGGGATGGCACTTGCCGGGCCCATCCGTGAACCACGATAAAATGGACTCGGAAGTACTCGGCAAGGGTAGCCAACTCTGTTTGGGTGTTTATTCTGTTGTCATCGTTCAGCCGGCTAACAGTGTTTTACAAAGATGACAACAGCAGTCTACGACCAGTTTCGGCTATGAATTCAAGTATTATCTCGATTTTTCGATCGTAGACTGCTCATCGGAGTGCGGGGATAAGTCCCCATAATCATCTGTACTCATGATGTACTCAATTCATGATATTTCCACTCAAAGACCATCGAAGGAATAAAGGCCCTCGAGCCATCCCTGGATCCGCCACGGATCGGACCCTGCCCGGAATCGCCTCCACAGGTTCAAAACGGATGGCCATGAAGGCCCCGGAACCGCCGACTCGAAAAAGTATGTTATGAGTTATGATCGACCCCGAAATCCCCGCCCTGTATTTCCATAGACTCCCAGGAGTATGGTCAGACTGACCCAAAATTACCTCCATTGGTTCCAGAAAGTATGATCAGATCGTCCCTGGAACGCCTCAATCGGTTTTATGAAGTAGAATCGGTCCGACCCCGGAATCGCCCCATGGACTCCGAAAAGCATGATCAGACCGAACCCGAGATTGTTCCATGCGCTCGAGAAAGTATGCTCTGACCGACCCTTTTTTGCCATGGACTCGCAGAAGTACCTATGTTCAGATCGACCTCGTGGTCGCCTCCATTGAGGGGCTGCAGCGAGAGCCATCCATCCCTATCGGAGACCGGCTATTGGCTGTTTTTTTCGGATGAATGGGGAGGGGGAGGTGGTTTGCTTATGTCCGTCTCGGATGGCTCCCCTACAACGTCGAAAATCAACTGATCAATCGCCTAGGCGATCATCGAGGGCAAATCCACGAATTAGTGGGCAAGCGACCCACAAACACCCGTTTTTTCATGAAAAGCGCTCTGGGAAACTTGAAATGGACCTTTGGGACCTGATTTGCATAGCCTATGTCCTTCACTGAAGGCTTCCCGACAACGTGGAAAAAGAAATAATCTATGGGTGTGATCGCGGGAGAGTGTATTGAGGACAAACAAACAAACAGACATACAAATATACCCTGGATTTTTACATATATAGATAGAGATAGATGGTGAGATGAGAGAGTTCTCCGACCCGGCAGGAAGATTGCTGTCTAACGCTCGAGGACTCCGAGATGCCGGCGGAAACGCATTGCCCGCCTGAGGCTCAATATTTGAAAAAGTTCAGCTGGTCGTGTTCAAGGTCGAACAAACGAGCACAGATTAGAAGCCTGTGAGAACAGGTGTGTTCACTCATTTCATCGCCGCAATGGCTCGCGCAAGAAGTTGTCGAAGATCTTGCACTCCAAGGATATTGTCCGCTAGTGGTGTCCGGCGTCACGATCGTTCGAAAACCCGAAGAGAACTCTTCGGAGAGCATCAACCCATGCTGCACCGTCTCACGCGCTCGATGTGCCCTTTTAATGCGAGGGGACTAGCCACGCTGATGATATCAGTCATTGTAGTGTGTGGAACGCAATCGTCGACCCTACGACCGATGAGCAAGAAACGTTCAGCAAATGAGACGTTCTTCAGGGGAGCATTCGGACCTTGCAAAGGATCGAGACTTCAGAATCCTGTTGAGTCGGTGCGTGCTCATGTTTTTGCTACGAAGCTCTTCCGTGAAGTTGGCATCAAAACAATGGTGAATTTGGCCTCGAAATATAATATTCCTCCCAACGCTGTGTATCCATTGGGCGAGCGCATATGTCTAGTAACCCTTATGGCGTACGCTTCCATATCCAAGAAAGAGGACTTGATCTTGCCGGATACCGTCCCTTCCTATGTCGTCAGTAATTCTTTAACGCATCTCGTTCAAGCACTGGAGAGATCGTCGCCGCTCTGCCGGTTGAAGCACAATGGCGAAACGTTTGCTCTTCCTTGGCAAGCTGTTTCCGACATGGTGAACATCTTCATACCCCACGCACTCAAAATTGGAAACGGGAGATACCCTAAAGATGGGAATTATGTTCTGCATACAACTCAACATTTTCTGACCATACTGCTGTGAATTCGATGCCCTGTTTCATACTCGCAGGAGCTCGGAGGAATAATCATCGTTGGCGCTATGTATGTGGTCACGGACGACAAACTGTAACATCTGAGTTCGAATTGTGTCGTTTCTCTGCTTAACCTCCTTCATGTTTTCGTCGAAAGATTTGACTCTGATTGGAGTGAGAGCGGAGCCAAACTTGTTGATCCAATTCCTCTCAGCGAGCCGATGATCAACATGATCTCGGGCGTGCGGAGATCTCGGGAAATAAAAAGGACGAGTCTTCCGCACAGGTGTTTTTCATTGATAACTTATGGTGAGTTCGCGAGTCCATGACATGAGTTATGACTAGACATCGATATCCAAGGTACGGAAGTTAGACATCCTCCGTTCTTCAAGAATTGGGGACAGAGGAAGGAGCTATTTTCCATCGTCATGAGCTCTGAGATCGGTCATGAGTAGGCTTCCCAAATACCCTCGTAGTCAAGAACCGCGGGCCGGCGGGTACTGATTACCCGCACGCGAAAAACCGCGGGAAAAACCGCACTTTGCGGTTTTTCGTTTTAATGCGTTGAAAGGCCATTGATGGAATCATTCCTACCTGCTCTCCCCGTGGCGAATGGAAATTCGAGGTTGAAGAAGTATTCAACCCGCTGGGAAGCCTAGTCATGAGTCAGGAGACTTTCCGAAGAACCGCAATTTTGAACCGCGATTCGCGGTTCCGAAAAAACCGCAGCTTGGAACCGCGGTTAAAAACCGCAAGGGATTGCGGTTCCGAATCAAACTTAGAAACGAAAGATTCCAAAGCTGATGCTCTCGTTCTATCTCGCTGACAACAAACAGAAAACGACGAGATGTGCGCTCCGTCATTTTCCAATCCCGCTGTCAAATATTCTATGGCTTCTGGAACGTTAAAGACCCAGCTGAGCTGAGTCAAGTAGTCTTTGTAGGCTGATTTTTGAGGTCACCTGATTCGAGTTCTCCGAATTTTTCTCGCAAGCGTGCCCGAATGTTTGGATGAGTCCGCTTCGTTTGGGACAGCCTCAGAGATGGCAAGTTACCAGCCTCAGAATGCTCTAGTTAGGCTCCGGAGAAATCGTGAAACTACCTCACTGGCTGCAGCTCATATTCTGGCAGTCGTTTAGCGCAACAACGACGACTTCGTAGTCTTGAGTTAGGCGAAAATTCATTCAGCTTCGGTTCTCTCGCTACTGGCTCGCTCGCTTTCTCTGACAAGGGGAGTGCCGAACATGGTAGAAACCGATTGAGCTGAAACTTGGCCCAGAAGATACCCTACCCGAGCCTAGAATAACCCTAGAATATTAGCTGCGTATGGCCACTTTTGCGGTCGCAGCGCAACATCGAAATATTAAGCATTGAGCCTATGGGGTAGTTGGAACAATCGGACCATTGGACCTATGGGAAAAGCGCTATGTTGATCGTTCCTGTTAGAGGCTTCCCGATCTGAACTTGGCGCGCAGACTCAATCTTTTGAGCAGTTCCGGCTTCTACTGCCCACCCGGTGACTCAAGTGGTCTCATTGTTTTGCTGGGCGCCCTTGAACAAGCACGAGTCTATCTCGTGTGAAACTGATTCCTACAGAATTCTAGGATGTCAGCCAGGTCAGAATCAATCATGGCTCTCCTGAAAATCAAGCTCACTGCACTACGAGTGAGCGACCGTGCACCGACGAATACAGGAGCCATGGAGGAAAAGATCGCCGACTCGCGGATCTCGTCGGTTTCTCCCGGTTCAAAGACGTCAGCTCCGTCGTAATTGTGGAGGCTGTTGAAACCCGCGTAGGCGATGTTTTCCTCTATGGCTCCTGTATCCGTCGGTGCACGGTCGCTCACTCGTAGTGCAGTGAGCTCGATTTCCAGTATAGCCATGATCGATTCTGACCCGGCTGACATCCTCGAATTCTGTGGGAATCAGTTTCACGCGAAAACAGAACACGCTGAACCTGCGCGAGATAGACTCGTGCTTGTTCAAGGGCGCCGAGCGAAACAATGAGACCGCTTGAGTCGCCGGGTGGGCAGTAGGAGCCGGAACTGCCCAACAAGATGGAGACTGCGCGCCAAGTTCAAATCGGGAAGCCTCTAATGGGAACGATCAACATAGCGCTTTTCCCATAGGCCCGAATGCCCAATTATTCCTATTGCCCCATAGGCCCAATGCTTGATATTCCGATGTTGCGCTGCGACCGCAAAAGTGGCCATACGCAGCTAATATTCTAGGGTTATTCTAGGCTCGGGTAAGGTATCTTCTGGGCCAAGTTTCAGCTCAATCGGTTTCTACCATGTTCGGCACTCCCCTTGTGAGATTCACTGGCGAAATCCTTCGTGTGCATGCACGCACGTCGGGGAATGAAGAGAACATGAATTGCCTTGCACGATTACGGATTTGAATTTCGAATCTTGGCCTCGAGTTGTTGAGCGAACAATGTTTCTCGCGTCGTGGAATAAGACTTCCTTTGAATTTTACTGATGAGGGAGCCAGCGAGGGCGGAAATAGGCGACGGTAACCTTGTGGTTCTGAACGGTCCGGAACCGCTCGCGCGAAGCGGTTCTTTGCGGTTAGGAATCGCAAAACTCGTGCAGTTCCAGCGGTTCCTGAGCCGCGGTTCGGAGCCGCTGGAAAGCCTAGTCATGACTCACGAGACTCTTTCGTCCATGTCGATCCGTTTCGGTGCGAACCAGAGAGAATCCGCGGAAAATTGTCAAGATTCCGAGTCCGTTCATGACTGGAACCCGCCATTACCCGGGTAATACATATATGCCGGGACCACTTCCATCACCTGGTATCCGAAATCGCGGGCCCAGGTTATGATCGGGGACTCGTGTCCGGATTCCATACCCGGATCCAGTAATTCCGTCTCCGGGATTCGGACTCGGGTCCGCGGGTTATCCTAAACGATAAAGAGCGCTGCGGAAACACGATTCGGTGCAAAATGAAGAAAAACAAATCATTGCCTCCAGCAAGAACTCTGACGACGGAGCCTGGTACGTGATACGTTCGAATTTTGATCACCAGACATGTGGAGTTACAGAAGAAAAGCCCACTGGCAAGACTGAATGGTGTGCGGCAAAATTTAATTTGAGGCAACGATAAAGTGTTTGACGAATCATCGGACAACGAAAACAAATCGAACACCGAACAGACCCAACCGTCGAACGTTTCACCCAAGCCAACAATGGAGTCGGGGAAGAGTGCGCAGCCACTGCCAGCTCCGTCATCACAGAAGCAGTCGACATCAACCGATTCGCCAAACCCGTTGGAACAAAGTAGCCAGCAGCATCAAGCAGCTCAGCCGTCTCCGAACGGATCAATCTCAGCAGACGAGTGTGCGGTCAACTCAGCAGCATCCGCTCTTTAGGCAAGTTGGTAGCACTGATGTGAGAAACGAGAACGCAAGAAGTATCATATAAACGAGGGAAGGATGGCAGCCTTGAGAGATCACTCTACGCTGCGCCCGCCAAGGCGGTACGGTTTCGATGCTGGTATTGCAATTGCGAGTGATCGCAATGTTCAGACAATACCTACGATGCGTCGAGAGCTTTCCTCGATCGAGAAATTAGGAGTTTGGGAGGTAGTGGATCCGCCTCCAGGCGTCCGCGTCATCTCCTCGCGTCGGATTTTCAAGGTCAAGGAATTACCTGACAGATCAGTCGATAAA
The DNA here is from genome assembly GCA_028455905.1 of Neoseiulus californicus. Classification (NCBI taxonomy): domain Eukaryota; kingdom Metazoa; phylum Arthropoda; class Arachnida; order Mesostigmata; family Phytoseiidae; genus Neoseiulus; species Neoseiulus californicus. The sequence goes on along the minus strand of JAMQGS010000005.1, from coordinate 666,901 downwards.
TTGAAAGCAAGATTGGTTCTGAAGGGTTTCAAGCATCAACGCAGCCTAGAATTTCATGGAGCGTCCGCCGAAGTCATTCGCTTAAGAGTTCTTCGAGCAGTTCTCAACATCGCCGTTCGAGGAAATCTAGTTGCCCATCTCGCTGGTGCGGCGCCGGCGTCTGCCGTCCTTCATGCAGATCCTGACGTTTCGTGATACATGTCAGCTCCGGAGGGTTATTGGATCGAAGAAGGGGAAGTCCTCCCACTCGAAAAGTTCCTTTATAGTAGCCGTGAAGCTCCTTAATGCTTCCATGAGAAAATTAAATCGGTTCTTATGGATCTGTGCTTGAGACCGAGCGAGGCTGACGCTTATGTTTTCATCGGCCCAGAGAAGGAGCGCTTGGTTCCGGCTCTCGATGTCGATGACTCAGTGGTTGTTGCTCGAACAGTCCAAAAAGGAACTGACCTTCTCGAACGGCTGAAACGTCATCTGGAAGTGAAATGTCGACCACTGGAGTACTTCCTAGGACTCCAGATCAGAAGGACCGATACTCCGCTGTTTACAAACCAAGAGAAGTAGGTATGTGAATGAGTTGTTCGAGAAATACAACCAGTCGAACTAAAAACCAGTATCGCCCCGTTGCTTCGAGATATTTACAGTGGAGACAACACTGAAGAAGGGCAAATCCCGTATTGGGAGGCCATCGGTAGCCTGCGTATATCTTGTTCAGGCAAGCAGACCCGATTAGGCATCCTCAGTCTCTCCCCCGTCTAGAGTTTGGAGAGACCGAGAAGAAGATCGTGGTTCTTGCTTCTGACATGAGATAACTGGGATACTTGAGAGAGAATTCCTGGGAATTCCAAATGTTGACAATCAGGCAGCCATTGCCCTAGCTGGAGCAAACAAGCAGCTAACCATGAGTTTGGCGATCACACCTTCGGGAGAAAATCTAGCCGATATCCTCATAAACCCGAATCTGCGTGGCCAATTCATCAGATTGCGGCAAGCGATAGGCATCAGAGAGATGTCTAACTGAACTTTTCTTACATTGCAGTATGGAGCTCTGGTGGTTGACGATCGTGGTCGTTCTCGCCGTATCGGGAACCGAATGCTTCTTCACTTGGCAAGACGATTGCGACATCGATTGCAAGACCAATCATCAGAGTTGCACCCTTCAAGAAATCTCTCCAACTTACTTCACATGTGAATGCCGGCGAAGCAAGGACATATGCGAAGAGGTGGCCACTTCAGATGTAGTCTGCCTGAGAGAAAATCAACCTGCCGTGGGTGGAACATCAATTTGGGATGCCTACGAGAGGTACAAACGCCGTAATTCTTCAACCCCTGCTCCGGCTCCATCGACAACAACAGAATCGCCGACTCCGACGACGACGACGAAATCGCCGAGTCCGATTCCGGATCCCCCCACTAGGAGCTTTATGGCTATCATCATCATGGCCACTCTTTTGAGTTTTCTGGCGATGATTGCGACAATCACAACAGCACTCATGGGTTACATGAGACAGGATTCTCAGAAAAATTTCTTGAAATTTAATTCCCTGATATGATTGTCCCCTGGAACAAAACTCTTCAAACAGGCTATTGCCCAGCAAATCCACAAATATTGGTTTTTGAGTTTCAACTACAGCAATCCTTGCTTTGATCGGACGTTCTTCAAAGATTTTCAGGCAGAAGCGAGATGAAATTTCATCACACAAATAAAACGTTTCAATGAAATTCCAACGGAAATGCTCAAAATCAATGAAAACGAGTCGGGGTTCTTCCCGGATGCAATTTGGGGGTCTGCTCCGCGGTGCCGGATTGCGCAGTTGTCTTCTGAGGGATTGACTTCGCGTGTGTCATAGGCTGCCTCCCTGACGATTCCAGAAAGATCCAAGATGCGTGAATCTCCAGTAGAACGGGATAGCTGAATAGGGCTGGGCACGTGAGAACAGAATCTTTTTCGAGTTTCAGTCACTATGAGCCGTGATCGCATAGACAGGCAAGAAAAGAACTCACTCACGATCTATGCGAGACAAATGGTCGCAAACGTAATTCCGACAAGGTGTTGAAGCTCATTCGAGGTTGTGGCGCCATTTTCTTCGGTGTTGGACACAATGCCGGATCCAAATGGGTTTTTGGTCGACGTTGAACCTCATTCGACAACAACCAGCTCGTTCGCTCCTTGAGCATCTTTGTAGATTCGTAGGTGTTGTTCTTCCCCGCGCAGCTCAGATTCACGCAGGATTTTCGGGCCAGATCTATCGTGTCTGGCAATCTTTCAAGAAACTCACAACTCCTGTCAAGGTATTCAGCCCGGAGAGCCGTCTGGAAACGATTTCCGGGAATTCTCCCCCGGAGCCGTCTGAGCCCGAGATAAAACTCCAGGCTTACAAGACCTAACAAAATTTCCTCGAACAATGCTGGTCATATGGTTCTCGACGTATTAATCGATTTCAAAACCATGTAGTCTTGGAAGGTTTGTTGATCGCGATGTCCAATGTTTGCTAGTATGCGGTCATTTCAGCTGGAATCATGATCTGATCAATGGATGTTCCATCCCGGAATCGTTCCATATCCTCCGCCCCGTGAGTCGCAGCTTTGGAGACCTCGCTTCTCATTTCTCTGGATGCATGGGAACACCACTTCAATCCGTTCCCGTATGACACTTTGGGTCGACCAAACTTTTTCGCTTTGAGGAACTGTCCCCTACTGTCCTCTTTACACAGCGGTCTGATGGCTTTTGTGATCTCGGGGAGCTCTACTCTCTGAGAAGTCCACCCCCCCGACGAATTGCTTGGGAGGAATCCGTGGCGGAATAAATAAAGTCTGCGGTCTGTACGGATAACACCACCCATTGCTCCCACTCATGCTCGGGAATTTCGAGGATTCACCCGCTCTGAAGTAACCAACGAAATCTGAACTGGGTGATATCCTCATCAGGAGAATGACCGACTGGGAACTTCGCGATGCTAGAACCATATTTTTTCCCTGGCTGAACCTCTCAGCCAATTTTATTTAACGTCGCCGGGACCACCGTTTAGGTATTGCATCAGTCGACGGACCCCTGGGAAGTGCAAATGCCTCGGGCGGGGATCGATCCCGAAACCTACATGTCTTGAGTCGGGCACGTTTGCACGTCGCCACGACCGCCGATTCGATGCTAGAACCAATGGCCTCCAAATCCCGCATAAACCGTAGGCGATCGCATACGTGACGTCCCGAATTCGTTTCCCAACTCCTTGGGCTGCAGCTTCCACACGACGACCACGGAAGTCCGGCGCTCGCTAAGCGTTCGTTCTGGCCTTTCTAGCAGCCTCGCGTTAGACTCATCGGCGAGCTCCCGCTTAGGTCGACGAACACTCCTGGTTTTCGGTCGGACCATGGTGACGAGGCCGAGAATTATTATCCGCGACTCGACGAAATCACGGTCGCGGGACGTACCGCAAACCTCGTTATTTGTTTATGTCCTCCGGTCTGTGTCTCGCCGCTTCCTGCGCTCGAAACCGGGAAGTTCTGTTTCAAGTTCCGCATCGTATCTGTCGCGATTTTGCAAATCTGGTTCGATCACCAGGAAATCTCATATCCCATAGAGGTGCAAGTTACGATACCCACCGTGCCGGTAAAAACGGAATTATTTCCGCAGCCGGTGTACTAGATGACTTCACCCGCATACGAGACCCATAATGTTGAATGAGAGATCCCATCTATCCATCGTAGTTTCCGGAGACGTCGATTTTACGAAGTTGAAAGCGCATTCTGTAACATATTCTCTAGGAAAGCTCCCGGGAGGACATGAATCCAGGGATGGCGGCGAGAACTCGCTGCGTCTGGGAGATGAATCACAAATTATCCGTAAGGGCTTGGAGGATTGAGGGACACGTCAACTTGTGACGACCTCCGAACGAAGAAAAAGGAACCTCGCTGCAATATTTCGGATACATGAATATTTCAGGGGCGCCGAAACCGCAACACGCGACGCATCATAACGATACGAAGATGGAGGCTCGTGTGCACTGAACTGTATTTTCGTTGATTTCCAATTTCATAGTGATTCCGAATGTTGGAGCCAAATCTAGTTCACTTCTCTCGCCGCACGTACGCTGCATTCCCATGAATGGGGTGCGTGTTCAGCCACACGTTTATCGCACAATCATCGTCTGATTCTCTTGACGACACAGATATCAAATCTTCGACACCTACAGGGAACCGCATTGCTTCTCCAATAGATCCATGGCTCCACGAGACATCTGACACCCATTTTTTCGCTCTCGTCCGTAGATTCTCCCGCGCGAACGCCTTTCGTGGCCAGTCGAAATTGCGGGGTGATTTGGTTCATTGACTCGAGCTCCCTGACCACAAGTTCCCTCCTGCCCACTTCGAAATTGACGCTTTCTGGAACTTTGGGAATCTGCCCCACTGCAACAAACCCCGCCGAAAACTTGATCTATCTGAGAGAATGAAGCGAGTTCATCACACGGTATGAATCAATCAATACTTTTATTCACAATTTTGAAATCTCCTTGCTTATCGAATCCGAAGGAGAATTTTTGATTCAAAAATTCCTGGTCAGTGTCAGCTCACTCGCACACAATTCTCGTTTCACCGAGACCGCTCGACTTCGGTGGTACGGCTCCCGAATACTTCAGGGGTTGTTAAGTTGCTCATCGCTTGCCATCATTGCCATCCTCGGAAGCAATTCAACCTGCTCCGGCGCGACAGCTTGACCTCTACAAGAGCCGGTGAGCCAGAGGCACAAGAGAGTGCCTAAAGCGTAGACGCTAATGTATGCACCGACGAGCACGGGCGGAACCGCATGCCCATAGCCCACGATGTTCAGAACCCACATCCAGCCGAGGCCGAAAAAACACATGGTAACGAAATCGCAACATCTTCGTTCGATCAATTGAACCGCACGTTGCTCTTCGGTCTCGAGCTGGCCAGGACCAGCTCCGGCCTCCTCATCATTTGCGGCTCCCACAAAATTTGCATCGTGGTTCTCCTCGTCATCTTCTTGGTGAGCTTGAGCGGGGCGTTCTTCCAGATTTGACATGGTTCTTCAAGGTAATGCACGGATCACTCACAAAACGCGTGGAACGAGGAGTTTGACTGGCCTTTGTAGCGATGAGCGTGTCGTTCAAGAAAAATTGTCGAGCTCGATGGACGTATCTTGGGTACGTGCTTATGTGAACGAGATGTCAGGTGCATCTCGAGACTCATCGCCTCATCGATGGTATCCGCGTGCCGCGCGATGTCATCGAATCGGGTTCAGCCTTTTCAAGCCTAGATCGGAGTCGGTGGAAGAGTGTCAGTATTGCAACACTGTTTGGTATAAGCTCATACGAAAATACGTTTCTTCGACAGCGACGCGGCTATCTTAGTGCAGATCTTGGAGCAGTCGGTTGATGATAAATCCGTAAACACTGCTGCTTTTCTGGGTTTTTCCGTGTTCGTCGACTAGCTTAGTTGGAAAAGTCGCTCTGCGCTATCGTTATTCGGGGACTGGTGCAAATCGGTTGATTGAGGCGTAGCTTGAAGCCGGCTTCTCTCCTACTTTCATCCGTTTCGGAGCCGAACCCACTCGCCGACCATCAGCTCGCGATTTGATCCGCGAGTGGAAAAACTGTCGACAGATATTCAAGTAAATATATAGAGTGTCACGATTTAAGAGGAAGCCGGGCGTCGGGAAAGAAGAAAGCGGCCAACTGTGCTGCAAAGATGCTCTCCTATCCCTGTTCTGCAACCGATTTTCTCGCGAACGAAGTAAAAAAAACCGGGGCCGGTTCGGTCAGAGACCGTAGACTCTCTGACGTAAGGTACGTCGCGGAATGTATCCAAAAATTGTTGGGCCACGCGTAGGGCGTGGAGCACGTTTGTGGTCGCTGGTTGATGCTATGGTATGGATCAGTATCGGATGCAAACGGCGAATCAGAGCTCGGAATGGTAGATGTATTCGGGTTGCTGGTGAAAAGAATACGTGCCTCCGTCGTAGATCATGATGCCTCTTCCTCTCGGTGGCACTCAATGCCACTTCCGTTGTTTGTCCACCCACACTAAATCGAGAGAAGTCAGAAATACGAGACAGATTGCAATAAAGTATGATTCAAAATGTGGAAGATAACGATGAGGGATGCATTGCATTGAGATGGGCGTCTGTAACGATGTCAAATCGCGGGATTTAGTCCGAGTCTTCCATAGGAGAGAACGGAGCGCGTTCGTTCCGAATTACTATAGAAGGAATGAGAAATCGGAAACTTGACTGTAAGGTACGAAACACAGTTGGAAAGCTGGGGTCGGTTTGGAAGCACAAATCTTAGCTTTTCACTTGACTTAGTATTGACTGGCTTCCGTTACTGTGACTTCCGGTAAGAATCAATGGCGAGTGCCCGGTAAGAATCAATGGCTAGCGCACGGTAAGACGTACCCTCCGTCAAGGAGCCGACAGATGACCCATTCGAGGGCGTAACTGCTCAATGAGAGCTTCACGGGCCTCGATTGACTCTGATGCGATCGATAAATTTGTAGGCAGTAGGAAATGTGGAGGTCATTACCGCTTCAATTACATCGAAAAGCGGCGCCATACTCGTCCAAATTAATCGGAAACATTTGTTCACGTTGATGTCCCCGACTAACATCAGCGGTTGACCGACAAGTGAACTGGAAGATCGGTCCTCGGAGACCGTATGGGTTCCAGATGAGTCTTGAGTCCTCGAGGAATCCCAGGGTAATCGAACGACGGCGGCCAAGTTGACACCAGTGATCCAAATCGGAGTTCACCCTCCCACCGATTTTGCGGCAAGGCTCATTTGAGTGTTCTTGAAAATCGGGTCGAGGTATCTGAAGTGATGGACGAGTTCTTACTATTACCTAGACGCTGTCAGCATTTGACCTCTACACTTGAGACGGCTCGGCGTCGAACGAACGAAATACGTCGTTCGGGGTCAACTAGTATTGCAGGTACCCTGGACAACATGCGGGCGTTACGAAGCGTCGTGGTGCTCTGTGAATATTGCACTTCCCTTGCACAGTTGTATCTGAGTGCTACCTACGTGCTTTCGATCTTCCGCCGAACGGAGTAGTGGAGGGTAGATGCAGACGGGAAGCTCAGAGAATCATCGGATGTCTCTCGTGGAATGAGATATCGAGGATTGAATGGAACAGGACTGCGAACAGATGATAAAACAGTCGCTGAACCACCGAGAATTCCCCAAAGTAAGTCGCGAACAACTCGAAAGCGCTTCAAAGTTGCCCAAACTCCAGGCTGGGGAACACCGTAATGAAGTCCAGAGAACTTCCCTCGGCAAGGAGGCTGAAAAATTCATTGAGTTATTTGTGAGTCGGTGAACCCACGCCCTCGAAACTTTGAATACGTCCCAAGCTCAAAATTTTAATTACGCACGTTCCGAGTGCTGAGATTGACGAGGAAATGCGTATTATTCAGCACTGGGCGGCCTCGTGCTCTCGAGAAAGTTTCGACTCCGGAGCAGCCATATTTGTAGCAGACCTATCTTCGGAGCGAATGGTAACCATTGTCAAATCGAAAACTCATTCTTTTCGGTTATCGAGTGCTCGAGCTCGAGAGCCTCGCCGTTACGATCCATCAGCGCCGCGGTAAGATGGCAAGGGGTGCGAGAGTCGTATGAAATCAATATGAAAGATCTCTCGAGCTCCGCGTCCTCAGACGGTCGTGCTTGCGTGAAGTGCACGAAGAATCGGAGTTTCGAAATCCGTCCCGAAGCGGGGAAGCCTCGGATCCCCGCAGTTTCTATTCCAGTTTGTAGTCGCTCATTGGACAACAGAAAATGCAGTGAGTTGAGCTTTGGTGACGCGCGCGGGGCGCCGGCTCCATGAAACAAGGCTTTCCGGGAAACAATGGGAATTCGGCATGACTCGAATCATGAGTAGGCTTTCCAAATATCCGCAAATTTTCGAATCCGCGGATCCGAGGATCCTGAGATCCGGATCCGCGGATGATATCCGCATTCTCCGCAGATTCTCTGATCTATTTTGGGTGTGTTGGCTCACGGTTTCATATTATTCCGTAAGATGGAATCATTTCATCTTATTCCATATCCCATGGTATGATCTTTGGGAATAGTTATCGCATGAATGGCGTCCTTCGAGCCGTCGAAGCATCCGAATCATTCTTATAAATTCATCATCTTTAGGTTAAGCTGACTGCAGCGAGCTGATGGGGCTTCCTTCAGTGAGACAATTCCCGGACTCCATTGCTTCACGGAGCATAAACATGCTGTCCAATGTTTGCGGTTTGATTTCCACTCGGTTTTCCCCCAATATTAAGCGCAGGATGCTAAAATGCCTTTCGGGCTGCACCAACGCTGGTGGAATCGTTCGTGAGCCCCGCGGCACAACTTCAAGAAACGACCGTGGCCTCGCCCCGCTCTGAAAAGGTGTACTCTACACGAAAAACTTCATGCTTGCAACTTCTCAAGTTTGACGGAGAACCTGGAGGTTCGGCACAAAGTGTATCCCATGATAGGGCTTGGCAAGATTACCCTGAGGATGAGAATTCGAGAAAATTGCATGCTGTATCTGCTGAGAGGAAGCACGAACATGCACGAAAGCAGCCATATTATGCACAGCCCAGGTTACGTTTACAAACGGATCGCTTGCTAATCCGGATCCGCCGAAAAATCTCGGATCCGCGGATCCAGATCCGCTGGAAAGCCTACTCATGAGGCATATTGATCGCTCATCCGTCTGCGCGGAGAACTCTCAGCCTAATGCTAGCTCGCGGTGAGCTGGGGTTACATCGAGACCAAATTCGAAATAGAACTGCTAGCGGATTCTCTTAACCGGGATTCGCTTCGAGGATATCCCGCATACGCGTCCCTGATTGTTTTGATGTTGTTGTGGTTGAACCCGCTGCATCGAACGGAACTCCCCCGCAGTTGTATCCCATGACCGGCCGGACAGTATAATGGACGGATTCTATCGCGTGTCTCTCAAGAGAACGGCATCGAAAGAACTTGATGCGTTCGATCTACATAGATCACCGTGCACGTGCGCGCGGCGCGAGAATGTTCGTGAATAAGCTCTTGCTCGAGCACGTCATTTATCCGTCGTCGTACCTCACTTGCTGGCCTCGAAAATATTCCTCTGACGATCCAGTAATGAGTCTGCTTGATGTCTGTTGGCGTGTTCGGAGATGGATGATTTCTCTGTTGTCGATTCGCAGATTGGAGAACGAGCTGTTTGGGAGGATCGCGGCGGGCAAATAATGCACTCCTAATGATTAATAGCCTCGGTAGTCAACGGTCCGAGGTATGGGGAGTACACGACCATGGAACAATATGAACTCGAGAGCTGCTGTTCATTTGACAGCAGAATTCAGGTGCTGATCGGAGGGTCATCAATAACTCGCTTACGGGAAGTCAGGTGATCCTCAGGTCGGTCAATCCCGATCGTCTTAAGAACGCGCTTCTACATCAAATCTGCTGCAGGAGCTAGAAGGAAGTTTCTGCTCGGGAGAATCATTGTGACGGCGGAGCGTAGTCCTTAAACACCTTCAGTGATCACGAAGTCAATTCAACCGTTGAGTCCTGAGACCGATTCAACTCCTCTAGGAGGAGCTGAATGCGCAGGTCTCTTGGCAATTGTCAAGAGAGCAAGCTCGTGCCCCCGCCGGACGGATTCTTCTATAATATTTTCACGAGGTTTCTGAATGCAGAGCGGACGGCAGCATCCCGCGATCAGCGGTCGCGGCAGCGAACTCCAGGTGTTTCTCTGCTGGCTCTGCCCCCCCGCTTTCTTCAAGAAGGTTCGGTTGTTGATTCGCGCCGCAACACCCGCCACCGTGCTCACCTCAACCATGGTTGGCGTCCGAAGTTTGAAATATAGGGATCGAACGGGACTCCGTCGACAGTTATCAGCCCTTTCCGATTGCGCGCCTTAAAGTGCTTAGGGTAAGCATTCCGAGCGTCATTGTGTTTTCTCACATTGGACGCACACGATCCGTCTGAGCAGACCTGCCGGCCTCTTCAAGTTCTTGGTGGGAACCTAAAAGCTTCACAATGGTTCCATACGTGAGCATCAGCGAATTCTATGCCGGGAAATCTCTCTTCATAACAGGATGTACCGGATTCGTGGGAAAAGTGCTACTGGAGAAAATCCTTCGCTCGTGTCCCGATGTGAAAGCAGTGTATGTCCTCGGTCGCCCCAAACGAGGCAGCAGCCTCAAGGAAAGGTTCGTGGAGATCTTCAAGAGTGCGCTCTTCAAAAAACTTCAGTCCGAATCGCCCCAGGTGTTTGGCAAAGTCAAGTACGTGGTCGGCGACATGCTGCTCGATCGTCTCGGTGTGAGTGAAGAAGACCTCCGCGAGCTCCAAGACGAGGTGAACATGGTGGTTCATTCGGCGGCCTCGGTCAGATTCGATGCCCCTCTCAGAGATGCGGTCGACATGAATCTTCGAGGTACCAAGAAACTGCTGGAAATCGCTCGCTCATTCAAGAAACTCGAGGTGTTCGTTCACGTGTCCACCTGCTACGCCAACTGCGACAACGACGTCGTTGAAGAGCGGATCTACGGACACAAGTACGACAGTGAAAAGATCATGGACATGACCGAGTGGTTGGACGACGAAGCCATCGAATCGATTCAGGACAAACTCCTGGCAGAAAAACCAAATACTTACACCTTCACAAAGCACCTCACCGAGCTGATGGTTCAGAAGTACAAGGAGACGGTGCCGTTCTCGATCACCATCGTGAGGCCCTCGATTGTCGTGGCTTCGATGTCTGAACCCTTCCCCGGCTGGGTGGATAATCTCAACGGGCCGGGTGGAATGGTTTGTGCGAGCGCATGTGGTTTCCTGCGCTCGATCTACTCGGTTCGTACAATGAGAACGGATTTGATTCCCGTGGACGTGGTTGTGAAAACCATCATAATGGCTGCGTGGCGCGCCGGGACCACCAAGTCGCAGGAAATCGAAGTCTACAACTGTGCCATGGGTGATCGCGCACCAAGTTTCACCTGGGGCGACTTCGAAAGCTACCAGACGAAGCTCGCTGAGAAAGTCATGTTCAAAAACGCCCTTCGGTACCCGTCACTCGTCCTCCGCAGCAACTGGACCATGCACAGGGCCTCCATGCTCGTTGAGCATTTCCTACCGGCCTATGTTGGAGATGCGCTGTGCAAGTTGATCGGCCAACAGGCCCGTCTCGTGAAAGTCTATGGGAAACTCGAAGCCATGCAATCGGCGCTCACGTTCTTCACAACTCATCAATGGACTTTCAAAACAGAGAACCTTGAACGACTTTCGGGACTTCTGAGCGAGCAGGACCGCGAAGAGTTCGACATAGATGTGAGCTCGCTGGTGTGGCATGACTTCCTGCTCCATTACGTTCGTGGGATCCGCGATTTCGTTCTGAAAGAAGATCACAGGACTCCGTCTACTTGGTTCCAGAAACTCTACATTTTTGAGCAGTTTCAACGCGCCGTTTTCGTCCTCGGCCTTTACAAAGCGTTCGGAGTTGGAGAGATACTGGCAAACGCCGTTGATCCATACCTTTAGATGCGAGAGCAACCAAGAAAGATATTAAGCTCACTGAACGGCCTCGACAACAGCAAGCCCCGATCGCTCGCTCTGGACTACTGATACTATTTTCGAAAGATTCGCTACAAGAACAGATTGCGCTCGTACCGCAGCAGAAATTTCTGGAAAACGGATTTATACGACGAATAAACAAGCCAAGTTATAATATATAAATAATGATCCAGTCTTTCTTGAACAGTTGTGAAGCATGTCTCGCCTCAAACATCGACGGCTCATTGTTAGAAGAATAGCCTTGAAGACTTCTCAAAAAATCATCCGAGATACAGGAGAACTCAGGATCGGCTCGATGTTCATTTTCAGTGACCTGAATCAAGAGGACATCGATTCTATTTTTGCAAAACACCTGAGCTCGTTTCAGAGCGGGGTTCCGATGAGAGCAGAATACCGAGCGTAGGGTGAAGCAGCATTGATTAACGGAATATCAGAGCGAACAGAGCCAACATCCCAATGGGCTCCATGGTGGATTTCCCACATCCTCGTAGTTCGATTCTATTTCGAGGTTCTCATCAACGCAATCATCGGAGGAACTATCACTGAGTTCGCCGTTGAGCCTTCTCCGCTAAACCCGCGATTCGCTGGTGGCTTGATCCCATAATCTTGATTTTCTCTCGAGTTTTGGAGCTTTGGTCAGATTTTGGATGCGTTAAGGGTATCCATGATGCGGTGAACTTGGTGAGATGCTATCGGAGCGGTGTTAGGATGAATTGTTGCAGCTCAAAGTGTATCTTGAGTGTTTTGTCGTTGTTCTCGGCGTCCCAAGCATGTCTTGCGTGGAGTGATGAATCCATACTACTGGAGGAGTTTTCGTTTCGTATGAACACTCCTGGTAGGTGAAATGTTCCAGCTACGAAACAAAATTTGGATCGTATGGCCGGAATCTTCGAGAAAGGTCGATGGCATCAGATCCAGGAAGAAGTCTGAAGAAGATTGAGGAGTATTGCATTTCCCTCCAGATGACGTCCCGTCCGGCTGGAGTGACTCTCTCTGGAAGCTTGAAGGCAGTGCGCAGGTGATCCTTTTTCAAGTCCGATTGGTTTCCCGATTATCGTGTCTGTGTAAGATCTGACGATCACATACCAAGCTTCTTTCAGGTCAACGGCTCAGAGGTCGTTTTGACGACAGGCCCGCGACAGATTGGCTCGGTGTGGCATCGCGCGCCTCTAGATGTTGCAAACTGGGAAGTCGAAGTGGAATTCCGGCTTCCCGATCATTGGTTGAAGGCCGATGGTTTCGGATTCCTCTACACCGAGAAACCTGTGCACGGCAGAGCGTATGGAGCTGCTCTGGATTTCACGGGGCTCGTCGTGGCGGTTGATACTTTCCAGAATGAGGAAAACGAGAAGTATCCCTGCCCGTTGACCGTCCAAGTGTTTGATGGATCCCAAAAGTTGAATTTATGGGCTGATGGCGTCGACACCGCGATAATAGCGCATCCGATATCTCTCCATGGCCAGGAAATCCTGCCCGTAACGATGACGATTCGCTATCAGGACTATGCACTGACCGTTCGTCTCACGGTTGGGGGTGAGTTGATCTACGTTTGTTCTTTCTCCACGAACATGAAAGAGTTTTCCCATGCAAAGGACAGCGACTCTGGAACGAAGAATTCGTCAACGATACTGCGGAGTACAGTAACAATCGCTCCCGGCTGAAGGGAGCAGCGAGGATTCAGAGAGGACGCAGTGATCATTTATAGATACGATGCGGATCTTCGAGACGTAGTGAACATTGTTACTCCGTTCCAGGTTTGGAGAGAGTAGAATCGTACGGGCCGTTTCGGATCGACGGGGTGTACATCCCCAGAGGGTACTTTTTGGGATTCGGAGCATTTTGCGGCGATTTCTGGAATAAGCACTCTGTTGTGCGCTTCGAAGTCCGGAAGCTGGATGGACCGGATGATAGCTTCATCAGTGGTCTTCCTCGGATCAACCTCTTGGAATCGATTCATGGTATTAACTCATTGTCAGTCAGTGGACCGTCGAGCCACATGGATCGATCGCGAGTGCCATTCTGAAGACCAGGCCCCCGGGCCTGGAACTTTTGCAACGCACGGCTCACCTCACCTGCTTATCGTTCTCTCGACGCAGGCAATCCTTATGTTGTATGGAACCGTATGGGAAACGACACGGAGCCGACCGACGGAGTCGTTCTGGATCTCAAGTCAGGGAGCGCCAGTCCTATCTATTTGGTTCGGAGCTACCACCAGGGTCGATACGTCCTGGGACTGTATGATACGGTGACAGGAGTTACTCCAGCGGAGAGCTTTGAAAGTGTTCCATCAATACAGGTATGATGGGACGTCATGGTCGATGTTTTACCAAAGGTTCGGGTTTTTCGCTGTAGAACAAAACCTCTCCAATCACTGCTGACTGATCGGCGTCGCAACTTTCTCACCTGTGGAACGATGACCTATTCCAGGTGCTCACTTATCGTCAATCGCGGGAAACCGTGATCACCTGGACTCAGTTTTCTGCGAAACAACTAGAAATCCCAAGAACGCTGGATCGGATGGTGGCGGTAGGATACTCCGCTGTCGGAGAACTACTCTATGTGTGTAAGGCGAATCGTGAGCCCCGAGCCGGATCTCCATCGTCGATCGGTGTGTTGTCCCTCTCGTCGGGGCTTTGCATCGACTTGGATAAAACGGATTCATCGAGCCTGACTGCCTCGGAATTCTCCATATTGCTGACGCCCTGATCTTGGACGTGCTGAAGCTTGAACTGGAAACCAGTCGACCGATCAGGAACGATCCGCGAAGGGATATGAGTGTGCACGGAATGCAAGAAATGGCTGGCGAGAGTTCTGAGAGTCAACCTGGAATCCTCAGACGCGGGAACGATTCCCCAGGAATGACTCCGGCAAATGCCGTAGTTTCCAATAAACGTCATCGGCACTCCTTCCGCTTCGACTATTCTAGCTCCATCCATGATCCAACCTCTCCGAATGCGACCCCTCGCTCATTGTCTTTCAAGGAAGTCCAAACAAGATGTTGGAATAATCTCTGGAATCCGCCAAATCTTCTGAGCGGAAATCATAATCTGCCTCTAGCTGGCCTTGACAGACTGCTGGCGTTACAAGCTCTCCTGGTTACCGTTTGAGAGATTCATGTTTGTGTTTCTCCTGATTTCCTGCTCACAGCGTGACCGTCGACCTGAACGGCGTTTCCGGCGTGACGAAGATGATGCAAGATGAAGTTGCGAGCGACAGTGTTCTGATGTAACACACGCTGGAACGTGGCTGATATTCCTGAGCGCTTTTTCGAGCTCGGGAAGATGTTCGAGGACTATCAAGGACAGCGTTGAGATTGCGGCCTCCTCCTGTATTTTGGGGAATATGTTTTTGATCGACGACATGACCTCGACGATCAGCGTGCCGGGTAGCTCGCGTATCTCGAAACTCCGGGACTGTGCTCACAGGAAATTCGCGATCTGGAGCTCTGTGGGCGGCGTATCTTGCCAGCGAACGCGATGGCCTCATGTTCTTCGTCCAGAGCAGTGGTTCTCAAACTTTTTTCATCCATGGACCCCCCTATCGGATTTTGCCCACATTCGTGGACCCCTTGAACGAGTTAGAGGAGAAAACCTCGCTCGACCTCTCTTGCTTCATTCATATCATAAGAATTCGGTGCGCAATCGAACTAAGAATAGCTGGAACCGGATCGGGAGAACAGACGCTTGGAAATAACCTCGAATCCTCGAACCATGAGCTATTCAATCGTGCGCGTCCTCTATCCGACGATTGGGCCGAACGTTGCTCAGATTTTTTGCGATTTCTTTGTTGATAGCGAGCGAGTGAACGATCAGTTTCACGGATGCGCCTGACTCTTAGCGCCCAAGTTTCCGATAACTGGTTCGAGTCCGGTCCAACATGGTTCCATTCTATGACTCAACACTCACTCAGTATCAGTTGAGCATCTCCATTGAGCCATTCATGGTACCCAGTACCGACATCGCGTAGCCCCGTTAGCTGTGCAGAGATATTTTTTGAGCCAAGAAACGGCCCTGCCTCCTGTCTCCTGTTGACCGCTCGGGGGCTTCTCCGACCTGAGTTATCAGCGTGTTGGGAACAGGTTCCCCCATGGTTCCGAAGGTCAACGGACTGAAACAGGCCGACCAGGGATGGGACTTATTCGGTCCAATGCAACCTCAGATCTCCCCTTGCGGTGACGTCAAGCCAAGATCGTTTGTCAGTAATCAAATTCGTCATCGTGCTGAACGCTTGCTCCGCCAGATATGACGTTTGGGACGCTATGAGAAACTTCCTGACGCTTTGCCACAGGTTGGGATGCTTCTGAGGGGCATTGTGATAGGATGCTCGGGTAGTCTCAACGGCAGACGTATTATTCATCCGAATTGATCAGGAACTGCTGACCGAATTGACACCCCAGAGTGCTAACGCTGCTCTCAAGCTGCGAAGGTATCGCATCAGTTTCCAATGTTACCTCCCATGAATATCCGCGAACCCCATAATCATTCTCAGGGACCCCTCATGGACCCCCAATCCATATTTTTCGAGTCGGGGACCCCCTGGGCGGTGGAATGGACCCCTGGGGGTCCATATGGACCACTTTGAGAAACACTGGTCCAGAGCCACCACCATAAGTCAGGGACCCGGTACCAGTTCGGCATTCTGAAATGTTCGGAGCAGCATGCCACACGGACTTTGGATTATGGCTCGAGCGCGAAACTCCGATTCCTTCGAGTTTTGAAGTAGCAACAACCTCCTCAAACGCAAGGGGCTCCTACTTAACATCGTTCTCAAGCAAGAAGAATTTGAGGCCTGACATCATCAATAAGGTCTGATTTCTAGCTCTCTCGTTCAATGTTCGTTGGATACACGAAGTTATCGAGATTCGACATGCATTCCGTTAATAGTCCTGTGTATTCCACCCGCGGGCCAGAATTGAAGGGAAGAAAACCCCCGGCAACGGAGGCTCCTTAACATTGGTTTCCATTGACTATTGACGGTGTTTACCTACATTATATTTTCACCCCGCGTTCCTATAAACTCGAAGGTCATCACTCTGAAAATCCAATCGTGGGGCACCGACAGCTCAAAGAGGATATTTTTCTGTTTTGAATGTTTCGCTTCTTCAAGGTTTGAAACAAGCACTGATCGATCCTGTGGTGAATTTTTGAACGGTTTTCTACCATCTCCAACGATGTCGGCTAATATTCACCAGAATGTCCGGAGCACTGCGATAGTCGTCAACGACTCGTCAGGACGTCTCTCGGACAAATATTCCCTCAAATGCCGGCATTTGATCTCAGCCACGCTGCTCGGTGGACGAGATTGGTGAACAGTGCATCAAAATGGTAACAATCGGAAACACTCGGCGACTTTGGAGATATCTAGGCTGCGGCGCATGCTGCATATTGTCGATCTTCCTATTCTTGGACGAAGTGATGCGGCAGAACCAGAAGTCGACCGTGACATCCCACGATGTATCCGAGCTACCAACCCGAGTGTGGACGTACGAAACCACATTGAAGGAAGAAAGGACTGTAGCAGCCGTGCTGGAGGCGATCTGGAATGAAGTCCCAAGCGACAGTGTCCTGGTGGAAGTCGTCAGCTGTGACCTGATCTTGGCGTTGAAATGGTCGAGAGTGGCAGTCATTACCAGGAGCGCCCAGAACTTCGCCGATGATGACAGCTTCGCCCTCGGTTCTAGACTGCGCCTCAAACATCGAGTTGTCCTATTCTGCTCCAGACGAACGTATCTGGAAGAATTACGGCTAGGATCTCCGTATACCCAATCAAAACTTGTTCGCCGCGTTACTAATGCTACGGGCTTGTTGATAGTGATCACTCCCAGGACCCATCTGACTCTGGAACTCACCGAGCAGCTCCGGGCTCTCCCAGGTGACTTCAGGGAGATAATCCACCTTCGCGTATCAACGGGCGACGCCTACCCTGACGAAATCAACTGCATCAAAATGATTCCCATCAAGGTCCCGTTCGGGTTTCGTCTCGTCCTCAACACCTTCAGGAAGGTACGGAACGTAACCAAGTGTTTCCGCGATTGGTTGTTGAAAGACAAGCGCGAGAACTGTGCCCACCAACTTACTAAAATTCAGGAACTCAGAAACCTGAACTTCGGGAACGGGTTCAAGCCTATTCCTTCATACCGCATGTCCAATGTTTCGGAACCGTGTTTCGCGTATGATATCGATTTCATGTTTATTGAACGAGTCAGGCCCGCATTAGGAAACCTACCGTTTTTCATAGACAACACGGTATCCGCTTACGTTTTCGATCGGGACAGTTCGAAAATCGAAGTTCGCAGGCACGTGTCCAATTGGTCTGTGTTGAGTATCATGGTTCTGCTCGGGACATCGATTTGGTTCTTGAGTGAAACGTCGCTCGTCGAATCGTATCTGATATTACTGAGTGTCTTCTCGAGCTCTGGAGGATGCCCCAAGACGATCAAGAACAGAGTCGCGATCGCGGCGTTCTTCTGGATTCTGGGGAGTATGTTCTTCTCGCTGATTTTGGTTGACGACATGACGTCGACGATCAGTGTGCCGAGCACCTCGCGAATGCCGAAACCTCGCGATTGTACTTATAGACGCTTCATGGTCGATTCCCGAGATGAGTATTTCTCTCTGTCGATACGTTTTTTTTTGGCGTTTCATAACCACTCAGAAGCCGATCCTTTCCGATAAAAACGTTGAGCTGGTGCTCTGTGCCTCACAGAATGAGGTTGATGATTTGCGTCGCTTCTTCGCTTTTCGGAAAATGTCGCGGATCCCTCTTGACCTTTACGGACGAGAATGGATAATTCAGCCGCCATTTGGGTGGAAGATGCTGTGTCCTCCGTACGCCGTTGTTATGAAATGCGACATACTGAACTCTTTCGTTAGCTTATCCGACTGGAACGACTATGCCATGATCCTCATGCAGCACGACCTTGGGAGAGCTCTGGTTGAAAGGCAAAAGTGGCTAGCAGCGGAAGGATACAAGGATGAGATCAGGATAAAATACGGTTGCTGTAATCATGGGGAAACCATAAACGAGCACCTCATTGGGGTTCTTTCAAGATTCAGAGAGGAGCAACCGAGATCCAGAGTTGAGGCTGACGTGTTCCCATGGGGACTCGTTCGGATTAGTATCAGGGTGGTAATAGTATGTATATTCGGCGAGTTATTTATACAATATAGATAATTTGTCGTCGCGCTGAGCACACTAGGTATCAGCTGCTTGCACATGGCGTCACTGCGGTGAACACTGCACACAGCGTCACTTGCTTTGAATCAAGATCAGAGCTGCCGCGAGCCAGCTCACTTCCTGTGAACCGATCTTCGATATTCAATAAACTATGATATTATGCATGATTCTGTTGATAAGCCAAGTCAAGACATAAAACTTGGACCGAGTAAGCGGCAAGCTTTCTCTAGCTTTCTCGGGCGACACGGAAGCCACGTGATGTCGGGAAATTCCGAGGGAATTCCGTATTACGGGGAGACGACTGTATGTGCGACCCGGCTTTCCGTTCCGGGCTTCGCCTTCCCGGATAATTTTTGAGCGGTAACACGCATCGACAACCTATCGCTGCGGAAAACGGGATGCACTCGTGGACCTTACCCGGAAAACAAAGTTTGATTGCACAATGCGGAACACTCAGAATCTTCCACCTTGGGACAGACGAATCAATCATTGGACTGACTTCCGGTTCAATTCATGCCCGGCCCGCGCTGAGCCGTACTCTTGGTCAAAGACACGGAAAAGATTGGAGGGACAGACATCTTCAGTGGAACTGTGGAGTCCCGAGAACACCAGGTTGAGGGAGGCACGCCAGCCGATGAAACGAGCGTGGTTCGAGACGGGGTTAATGGGGAGAGCCGTCATTCCCGCGGCTAATCATTCTACATTCGCGCTGCGGATCGTCGTATGGCCTTCCAAGATGGCGTCACATACGGGGAGTGACGTCGCACACCTCTGATCAGGATTGAAATAATTACCCGTGGAAGAACATCAAAGTCCATCCAAATCCCAAGAGACGTTGAGATAGCCCAGGTCATGATGGACGAGTCGGACAAATTTTCAGCTGGTAAGTTGGGGCTCGTATCGTGTTGGATTTGAAGCAGATGTCGCGCTGGTTTTTCCGTTCTTGGTATTTTTCTGGAACTAGCTGAGGCCTTCGACTGCTTGGATCACACGATCTTACTCTCTCTCCTCCGCAAAACCGGTCTTGACGAACTTTCACTGTGTTGATTTCAATCATACTTCTCGGATAGAAGGATCTCTGTCGCTTGCAATGAAATACTCTCTCACCCTCACCAAATCTCGTGTGGAATCTCGCAAGGCTCAGTTTTTGGACCATATCTGTTCCTTATTTATATAAATCCCATCCTCAGACTCAGCAACTCCCTGTCACCTCAACTTCGGGTGATTTCCTATGCCGACGATACGTCTGTCCTCTTCAAGCTAAGTAGGGAGGCGGCTGAGTCCGACATAGCAGGCCTCAACCTTCTTCAGTGGCGACGCCAGCATGACGCTTTAGAAGCTATAGCGTCATAGATTTCAGGATCCATGAAGCTAGCTTCATGAAATTTTCAACGGATTTTCCTGCGGAAAAATGGCTGGATGATATTCGAAAAACGACATAGCCAATCAGTCGATTTTCAGAGGGCAGCGCCGGCGCAGCGGCTCACTTCTTCGCCTTTGCTCAAGAAGTTTAAAACCACCGGCGCGAGCGCCAAAACGGCAACGGTTTCCGAGTCGGACCTCTAACCACTTAAAGGATTAGTTACATCTGTGCTGTATGATTGGCTCAGCGTAAAACATGTCGAAGCAAAATTTACTTACTGATTTCTTCGGTCGCGCAAAGCATAAAGAATTCGGAGAGACTCAAGGAGGCGCTGATAACGGTGAGACCGGCTCGCAATCGTATCATATTTGAGATTTCACAACGAACCCCCGAGAATCAATCGAAGAAAGTGACGCAACGGTTCTTGAGGCAGCGGGGCATAGTCGTTGAAGTATCGTGCAGCTTCGTGCAATGAAGTAGTTTTCAACTCCGTTTGGCCTCGGGAAAAGATTATTGTTCGGTTAAGAAGGACGACTCGTATGATTCATTTCACAGATGAAACCGTGTTATCGCATCAAACCGATGCTCCGAGCTGGCCGTGTGATGATATCAGCTCGGACCGGGACGGCGAGCCAGTTCAACCCATACTGAGATCTTATCCGAAAAGAATCGTAGGATCCCAAGCCCGCTGTTTCAATGCTTCGTGGTACATCCAGTACCCCTTCCTGGAGTACTCAGAGGAGCGAGACTTGGCGTTCTGCTTCGCCTGTCGTCATTTCTCAAAGAAAGATTCGCTCTTCAGAAACGGATACAGCAATTGGGTGAACGCTTTGAGGGATTTCAAATACCATTGGAAATCTGCCGAGCATAACTTCTCCGTGGAGAAATGTTCAGCTTACAAAACCTCGAAAGATACAGGAGCGGTGACCTCTCTACTGGTATCGAAGCGCAAAGAGGACGTCTTGAGGAACCGCCGAGTACTCGCGTCACACATTCGGATCATCCTTCTATGTGCAAAACAAGAAATCGCGCTCAGAGGTCATGAGGAGGGACCTCTATCACGCAATAGAGGGAACTTCCTCGAGATATCGGCCTTCATCAAAGAAGAGTGTCCTGACCTAGCCAGAGATGCACTCAGGATGCCAAAAAGTGCGCAGTACACGCATTCTACTATCCAAAATGAGCTGATTCGAATCTGTGAGTCCTTGGTTCTCCACAAAATCAGGGATGAAGTCCAAAACTCTCCTTGCTTCGCCATCATGGCAGATGAGTCGCGCGATAACGGTGGGTCAGAGCAACTCAGCGTTTGCCTGAGGTATGTCAGAGGGGCTGAGATCGTCGAACGTTTCATTGGCTTTCTTCGACTAGAGAAGTACGACGCGGAGGCCATCGCGAACGGTATCGTGACTCTGGTGGAACGAGGCGGTCTCAACTTGAAGAGATGCATCGCTCAGTCTTACGATGGAGCTTCTGTGATGTCCGGATGTGCGAGTGGTGTCAAGACTCGGATACAAGACTCAGTAGGTGGCAAATGTCCTTATATCCATTGCCACAGTCATCGACTGAATTTGGCTCTGATCGACAGCTGCTCTAGCGTCCCCGAAGTCGACGACCTCTTGGGACTCCTCAAAGCAGTTTACGCTTTCCAAAGTAATTCGCCGAAGAGAGCTGGATACTTCGAGAGAGCTCAAGAGCGGCTGCAACAGACCGTCCTGAAAATGCCACAGACCTGCGACACGCGCTGGTACAGTAAGCGTAAAGGAATACTGTACTTCAGGAGTCGTTTGCAAGCATCTCTAAACGCCCTCGAGGACATCGCAGCGAACGGGATCGCCGACGAGAAAATTCACTGCAGAGGCTACCTGCATGAATTCCGAACGTTCACAACAGTACTGCTCCTAGTGATTCTGGACAAGGTTCTTGGAGAAGTCAATTCCCTTTCGGAATATCTGCAAAGTTCGAAAATCGCCTTTTCGAAAGCAGTCGAGCTGTCCAGAGCTACCGTGCAGACTTTCGAATCAATGAGGTCAGACACTGCTTTCCAGCTGATCTGGAACGAAGCGAAGAGCCTCGCAGAATCAACTTCCATATCTGCCTTCGATCGAGATCTATCACCGGAAGTGAAGCGGAGAAGAACATCGTCGCGTGCACCATCGGGCGTCCTGAGATCTACTAGCTCACGTGGAGCGGAGTGTCCCTCAGTATACGACTCAAGCAAGAAGCTGTTCTTCCAAATTCTCGATAATTTTGCCTCAGAAATCTCAAATCGGCTGCTGAACAATGATGAAATTTATGAGATTCTCACGGCTTCCGACCCATGTAGTGAGACATTCTTGAGCGAAAGCAGGATAAGGGAGTTCTGTGAGAAGTTTTCGCGGTTCAAGCTCAATCCTGATTTGATTTCTACGCAACTCCAAGTGGCAAAGAATCTGCTGCTCGCTAGAAAATTGAAGAGTGCGAGGGAATGCCTTGATTGTCTGCTCCTGGTGGAAGAAGGTTTCGGAGAGCTGATTCTTTTCTTCAAAATAGTGCTGTCTTTCCCCGTCACGAGCGCCTCGTGCGAAAGGAGCTTCAGTACTCTCCGCCGAGTCAAGACTTATCTCCGTGCATCTATGCATGGAGAGCGAACGTCAGCTCTGGCTGTCCTGTCAATCGAGCAAAAACTCACCGAGGAAATCTCCAAGGACCCTGGACAAGTCATCGACAGATTTTCAGAGCAAAAAGATAGAAGGCTGACCTTCACCCTTTAGAGTACCTCAGCGTATCCAAATAAATGAAACATTCCTGCGGAGAATCCGCCGTCGAACAGAGTGCCCATCCCCACCGAGCGTGTTGTTTTTTTTTCTTTTCGACGCAGATAGTATTCCGTGAATTTCTCATTCCTCTCGAATCCTTCACAGGATTGAGCAGCATGTGTCAAACTTCCTCTAATACGCAATTAAATAAGATATTTGCAGATCTCTGACGCCGGGGTGC
This sequence comes from Neoseiulus californicus, assembly GCA_028455905.1. Lineage (NCBI taxonomy): Eukaryota > Metazoa > Arthropoda > Arachnida > Mesostigmata > Phytoseiidae > Neoseiulus > Neoseiulus californicus. The sequence goes on along the minus strand of JAMQGS010000005.1, from coordinate 643,837 downwards.
GGGAGCTTCTTCAGCACGAATACATATAGATATACATATATATGATTGGAAAAATAATATATATATAGATACCGATATACATAGAAATCAGATATCCATGTATATACATATGTATCTGTACATCATGATACAATACAAAATAAGCGATTTGGGAATATGGCCGAAGGCGTTGGCCATGGTCGGCGGCGACAACAACAACAACGTAGTTCAGCTTCATGAAAAAAATTGGCTGGCGCCGCCACTGACCTTCTTCTCGATGACATCTCAAAGTGCTTCAGTATCCTCAAACTTCCCGTTAGTGCATCGAAGACTAAGCTCATTGCATTCCGTCTCCGGTCGTCTTCTGCATCTGTTCTGCGGTCCCAAGTTGTCTGGGAAAACGCCATTCTCGATCCCAGTGTGTCCGTCGCATGTCTAGGCGTCACCCTCTCGGCTGACCTGTCCTGGGGGGCTTCATTGTTCTAAACTACGTAGCAGACTAAATTCAGCTGTGTTTTACCTGCATCGTCTTAGGCGATTCGGCTTCCCAAGGTCGATTACCATACAAGTCTTGAAGTCTATATTCCTTGGATCTCTCATTTATGCCGTAGCGATTTAGGGCTCATCCCCAAAATCTTCGTTATCCACGCTCCAAGTCTGTCTCAAAAACGCCATCAGGGCTGTTGTAGGCTTGTCACCTCGAGCCTCCATTGCCTCCTACTATCTGCGTTGAGGTATCTTCCGCCTATCTCAGGCGTTCGTTTTCCGTATGGCCTGCTATGCCTTTCTTTGTCGAACAGGTAGATTCCCTGCTCATCTCTGGCCTTCTGCGCGCCTGACCGATTCCGCACGACGACTCACGCATCTTGATCTCTGCCTCCCGCGCACTAGAACAGTGGCTGCCGAGTGCGATCCCGTTCTTCAGATGGCAACTGTCTGGAATTCATTGCCGAGTGACCTCAGAACTATACCTGCGTATGGTAGCTTCAAAAAAAAACTTCAAATTTCTTTGTTACATGGGTCTGTTATACCCGGTTAGGAGTAACATTAGTTAAACCTGTCATGCCGTATGTTCAATGTTCGATTAGGGAGCCTTTATGCGGCCTGGCTTGCACCGGTTAATAAATATTGATGGATTGATTTATTGATTGAAGCGAATTTCTTCCAGTCGGCATCGTCGACGAAGACCTTTCTATCGGAGTACAGGCCTTCCCGGGAACATTGGAAATAAGAATCATTCACTTTCGTGAATGCCCTGTTTGATCCGATACAGGCCTTCTTGTACGATGGAGCGACGTATTCAATCGACGTTGAATTTTGACGGAATATACACACGTCGGAAGCAACTCTGTCAGAGTATCCGAGGGATGGACAAGTCACTCATTGTCGGGATAATCCACGGAGATGAACGGCTTGAAATATCCAGGGTCCGTCGGGAGGGATAATTGTCAAATGATGTCGGAGCCTTATTTCCAATATCGCGAAGGTCAAAGTCATCGGATCGGAGCGTCGGAGGAGTCCCGATTCTAGTGGGATGAGAGTTGTCTCAGTGAATGTACTCGGGCTAAGACGACGGAACATCAACCGGATCCTCTTATCCTGCGCTACGCTATCATTGTTTGTAAAGTTCCAAGCACCTTCCGTAAGAACCTCGCCTCGTGCTGAAAAGTTCCCGGTTTCACACTATTGCCCCACGTGGCAATCAACGAGCTTGATTTGGAAGCTCTCTTACCCTGCCAGGTTCTCTGGTCTCCTGCGTCGGTGCGAACCTAAATCTTCGGGGAATCAACGTCATCAACCCGGACGGACGAACGTAGCCCCGACCTGTACCAGGGATACCTCGGTTTTCATGGCAACGCCGCCATAGATGCCAACAAGGGATCGAAGTTTCCAATGCGCAAAATGCGGCCTGGCAGTCCCGGAGACGAGTATGAGTGGAATGGCAATACCTAGCACACATTCAGGAATGCAACACGGATTCACACACAATCATTTTGTCGATGTAGTCGGCGAATTCTGCAAGTTCCCCAAGCAGTAGTCCTCAAAGCATGCAAACTGAAGAGCCGACCTCGAGTATTGAGCGGTTCTGCCTTCAAATCAATTTTTTTCAGCTATCCAGTGACAACTTCGATCGCATCTATGGACACGCATTGCTCCTGAAAAATAAAATTCAATCTGTGCTTTGATGCATTCCTTCAGTATACTCACTCATCGTTTGCGTTACGGAGACGTTATGATTGCACTTCTACCTTGTCATCTCCCGAGTGTTTCGGAATCTTAGTTGGAATTCCCGTTTCCTGTGGATTATCTATCGCTCTCTTATTCATTATTTTTAGCTTGATTTGTTGATATGCTGATGCCGAAGCGGTTTCTTAAATTCGGTCAAGCAAGAGGAAGTTGGGGTCTGACATGATTACCATGGTCTCATAGGCGGTGGATCCAAGAATCCTCATAGGAGCGAGGCGGTCGCAGGTTTCCGTTGTCTTTGAAGTTCATATCTTCTCGACCGGAGAGGGACTATTAGTGCATGCAGAGCATCCGCCCGGTCCGAAAAACCCGGCCAACGTACTGTCTTCGGAGAATTCCGCGGATCTTGAGAACACGACATAGGAAGATCTCTGACATAGGAAGATGTGCCCTGGCACATCTCTGATTGTAAGCCGTTTTCGTTCCATGACTGTGAAGATGACGTCCATGATTCGGTCGATGACAATTTCAATGGGAGCCGTGATGCGCAGTGCGCGGCGTCTGCTACAGCTGTAGTTTCGTTTCGAGGACAGAAAGAAAAATCCGAGATTGCGGAAACGGATTCGAGACCGAACGAGGCCAGGAAACTTGTCAACATCAAGAAAGCTCTTTGTCGCAAATGATTTGCCTTCGATTATTGCTCATCATTGGATCTCGGTCAACATTGCCGGCGAATATCTCAACGGACGGCCTCCGGCCGTATCACAGAGACGAGCCATTCATATAGTAGGCGGGATAAGAGGAAAATTCCCACCACGCGTGCCTCTAGCCTCCACGGTCGTTCGCTTCAGTATTCCACACGGCTCTCTGAAAATCCAATCTCAAGGCACCGGCGGCTTAGAGACGATATTTTCCTATTCGGCTGTCTCTTCCTCGAGACTTGAAAGAAGAACTGATCGATCCCGTGTTGAATTCCGGAACGGATATCTCCCATCTCCAACGATGTGGGCCAATATTCATCAGAATATTCCGGACGAAGCGTTTGTCGTCAACGACTATCCAGGCCGTCTCCCGGACGAATACTCTCTCGAGCGCCGACATTCGATTTCAGCCGCGGTGCTCGGTGGACGAGATTGGTGAACGGTGCATCAAAATGGTAACAATCGGGAACACTTGGCGACTTTGGAGATATCTAGGATGCGGTGCATGCTGCATATTGTCGATCTTCCTATTCTTGGAAGAACTGACGCGAGAGAACCCGAAGTCCACCGTCACAACCCCCAATGTTCCCGAGCCATCAGGCCGAGAGTGGACGTACGAGATCACGTCGAGGGAAGAAACGATAGTAGCAACCGTGCTGGAGGAGATCTGGAATGAAACAGCGAACGGCACAGTTCTGTTAGAAATCGTCAACTGTGACCTGGTCTTGTCGTTGAAATTCTCAAAGGAGGCAGTCGTTACCAGGAGCATCCGAAACTTCGCCGTGGATGACAGCTTCGCCCTCGATTCGAGACTGCGCCTGAAACACCGAGCTGTCCTATTCTGCTTTGACCCGAAAGGACGAACGAATCTGAACATGATACGGAGACACTCTGCGGAAACCCAGTCGAAACTCGCTCGCCGCGTTACTGGAGCTACGGGCTTGATAGTAGTGATCACTCCCAGCCCATATCAGACTTCGGAAATCGCGGAGCGTCTACAGACTCTCCCAGGTGACTTCAGGGAGATAATCCACCTTCGCGTATCAACGGGCGACGCCTACGTTGACGAAATCAACTGCATTAAAATGATCACCCTAAAGATGCTGTTTGGCTTCCGTTACGTCTTCGAGACCTTCAAGAGCGCGAGAAGCGTAACCGAGTGCCTCCCCGACTGGTTGCTGGAAGACGTGCGCGGGAAATGTACCTACCACCTCACAAAACTGGAGGAACTCAGGAATCTGAAGTATAAGGAGGAGACAGGATCTTTCCAGGCATTCATCGTGGCGAACGCGTCGAAAGCGTGTTCTGCGTTTGTTTTCGACTTCAGATTCATTGAGCGAGGCAGACCCGCCGCAGGGAACCTACCGTTCTTCATCGACAATACAGTATCGGCGTACGCTTTTGATCAGGGAAGCTCGAAGTTCAAAGTTCGCGGGCACGTTGTCAATAAGTCTGTATTGGGTATCATGGTTTTGCTTTGCACATCGATCTGGCTCTTGAGCGATACATCGTTCGATGAATCGTATCTGGTATTTCTAAGTGTCTTCTCGAGCTCTGGAAGATGCCCCGAGACGATCAAAACCAGGGTCGCAATCGCGGCGTTTTTTTGGATTTTGGGTGGCATGTTTTCCTCACTGATTTTGGTTGACGACATGACGTCTAAAATTAGCCTGCCGGGAACCTCGCGACTTCCGAAACTTCGCGATTGTGCTGATAGACGCTTCAGGATCAATTCCCATGACGAATATTCCATTTTGCCGATACGGTTTTTCTGGATTTCGATAGCCGAGTCATGGCAGATCCTTTTCGAAGACAACGTTGAGTTCATGATCTGCGCCTCACCGAATGAAGTCGATGATCTGCGTCGTTTTTTCGATTTTCGGAAAATGTTTCGGATTCCCCTGGACCTATACGGACGAGAATGGATAATTCAGCCACCACTAGATCGGAGGATGCTGTGTCCTAAATACGTCGATGTTGTGAAATGCGACATACTTACGTCTTTCGTCAGCACATCCGACTGGAACGACTATGCCATGATCTTCATGGAACACGATCTTGGAAGAGTTGTGGTTGAGAGGCAAAACAGGCTGGAACGGAAGGAGGTCATGGACGAGATCAGGACGAAATACCGTTGCTGTAAAAATGGGGGAATCATGAGCCAGCACCTCAAGAAGATGCTCTCAAGATTCAGAGACGACCGGCCGAGTTCTAGATTCTGGGGTGACGTTATCCCCCTGGGATTCCTTCGTATTAGTATCGCCGTGATAGTACTTTGTGTCTTGGGCGAGCTGTTCTTAGCGTACAGATAATATTGATGGTGAGCTGTGTCAAGACGTTATGCTTGAGCTAAATTCGCATGGTGTGAATCGATGAAAGGGGGTCAGCTGGAGGCTCGAGTTTCCGGAGTTCGATTTCGAGCGAGTTTCATAAACACCTCATAGACTGCAGACTTGTTGATTGAAACGACCTGGAAATCTTATAAGTGGAATAACCTGTGGCGGTACCCTTTTCCCTCTTTCCCTATGTTATATCATGCCGCTATGGAAACTCATTAAAAAGAAAACGCTGAAGCTGCCGGAAATGTTTTCCGGTTCACTATCCTATTCGTTCATTTTGCAATCGGAGAGAAAAACGAGCGAAGGGGATGCAAATGTCGACAAGCATCGAATACGGATGAACTTCATTGAGACCATTGGCAGTAAAATACTTGAAGACTGAAAATATCTGTTAACGCTCATGACTCATGGAACGAATGTAATGCGGGGGCGAAGCCCGCGGGGGGGGGGGGAGCCTGTCGGGGGGTTCCACGGGACTCGCGGTCCCCATGAAGCTTGTGCGCGTCGAATATTTGACTCGAATACCTAATCTTCGATGGGAGAATATCAGGCACGTAGAAAGAAGTTTCCAAGCACTGTCTCAGGCTGCAATCTACGATCTCAATCTGAATGTTTTTCTCCGCTGCTAGGCTCTCGAGTCTCCCGGAGTTGTGCGGAGCTGAATCTCGATGAATAGTTTCCTACGCCATGGAAATGTCGGTGGTCTGTTTGAAATTCCGATAAGGGATCGGAGTTTTCGATGCGCGGGAGCTGGCCTGGCAGTCGTGGAAACCAGCATAAGGGAATCGGTGATACCTAGAGAGACTCATCGATCCAGCCAGCGTTCGTACACAATCATTTTCTCGATCTAGTCGACGTGTTTCGCCAGCTCCCCAAGCAGTGGTTCTCGAAGCACGAAACTGAAGAGCCGAGCTCGAGTATTGAATGGATCTTTGTCAAAATCGATTCTGGATGAAACCAATCCTAGGTAGAACGGGACCTCGTTGGAGTATCCACTCCGTAGGTCAGTGGCGTAGCGAGGGAGGGGCGATCGGGCGATCGCCCCCCCCCGTAATTTTTCCGTCCCATGTTAATTCCCTATACCGTGGTGTCCGGAGTATCCAACCGCCCCCCCCCCCCTCAAAAAAAATCCTGGCTACGCCACTGCCGTAGGTATACCTGAATCAACCATGAACCAGGTGTTCATGAGCTTACGAGATCCGGATAGAGTCGCAAGCCTCGGTTCGACGCATGAGGAAAGATACTCGGTACATCGATCACGTTTTTGAGGGATACAACGCTCGTTCGATCTTATCCGATATTTCAGAGTGGCTTCTCGAGCTCTGGGAGAGGCACGAAGACGATTGAAAACAGGGCGGCGATCGCAGCGTCCTCCTGGTTTATAGGTGGCATGTTCCTGGGTAGCATGTCTCTAGCTAGCATGTTCCTCTCGCTGATTTCGGTTGACGTCATGACGTCGAGGAATACTGTGATAGGCACCTTGCGAATTTTTGAGCCCGGAGTTCGTGATCTGAGACGCTGAGCCGTCGATTCTCAGGGAGGGGGGGGGGGGGGGGGGGGGGGGGGGGGGTTATTTGTTGACAATATCGTGTGCCATCGTTGAGCCCGAGGTAACCGTCCATTGGACGCCTCTTGGGTGTTTCTTGTCATGTCTTGGGAACATTTCCGACAAACATCCGGCAATCGAGACGAGGCGAAGTGATCTCGTAGAGGGGAACAATCGCGAGCTAGCCGTGTTCTACGACGATCTCTTGTTACTTCTCTACTTGGTTCAATTGGATCCCGGACTCGGATGATCCGCTTGCCCATATATGGGCAGCTGTTTGTCAACCAGAATTCGGAGTCAACCAGAAATTCGCTATCTTCGCGGCACGCATTCTTATATTTCTGTAGCAATATGAATGAGGCTCAAATATCTGGGCAACAGATTGATTTATTGGTGAAAAAAAAACAGGCGTTGCTTCGGGACCCCAGGTGGTCCGCAAGAAGAATTTGAGGCCTGACATAATCAATAGGGTCTGATTTCTAGATCTCTTGTTCGATGTTCGTTGGATACACGAAGTTATCGAGATTCGACATGCACTACGGTAATAGTCCTGTGTATTCCGCCCGCGGGCCAGAATTGAAGGGAAGGAAACCCCCGGCAACGGAGGCTCCTTGACATTGCTTTCCATTGACTATTGACGGTGTTTACCTACATTGTATTTTCACCACGCGTTCCTATAAACTCGAAGGTCATCTCTCTGAAAATCCAATCGTGGGGAACTGACAGCTTGAAGAGAATATTTCTCTCTTTGAATGTTTCGCTTCTTCGTGGTTCGAAACAAGGACCGATCGATCCTGTCTTGAATTGTTGAACGGTTTTCTACCATTTCCAACGATGTAGGCCAATATTCATCGAAATGTCCGGAGCACTGCGCTAGTCGTCAACGATTCGCCAGGATGTCTCTCGAACAAATACTCCCTCAAAGGCCGTCATTCGATTCCAGCCACGCTGCTCGGTGGACGAGATTGGTGAGCAGTGCATCAGAATGGTAACAATCGGAAACACTTGGCGACTCTGGAGATATCTAGGCTGCGGCGCATGCTGCATATTGTCGATCTTCCTATTCTTGGACGAAGTGACGCGGCAGAACCAGAAGTCGATCGTAACATCCCACAATGTATCCGAGCCATCACTCCGAGAGTGGACGTACGAAACCACATTGAAGGAAGAGAGGATTGTAGCAGCCGTGCTGGAGGCGATCTGGAATGAAGTACCGAGCGACAGTGTCCTGGTAGAAGTCGTCAGCTGCGACTTGATGTTGTCGTTGAAATGGTCAAGAGTGGCAGTCATTACCAGGAGCGCCCGGAACTTCGCCGAAGATGACAGCTTCGCTCTCGGTTCCAGACTGCGCCTCAAACATCGAGTTGTCCTATACTGCTTTGTCCCGTACGAACGAACGAATCTGGACACAATTCGGTTAGAATCATCGCAGACTCAGTCAAAACTTGTTCGCCGCGTTACTGATGCTACGGGCTTGTTGATAGTGATCACTCCCAGCACCCATCCGACTTCGGAACTCACCGAGCAGCTACAGCTTCTCCCAGGTGACTTCAGAGAGATGATCCTCATGCGCGTATCAACCGGCGACGCCTACCTTGACGAAATCAACTGCATCAAAATGATTTCCATCAAGGTCCCGTTCGGGTTTCGTCTCGTCCTCAATACCTTCAAGACGGTACGGAGTGTAACCATGTGTTTCCGCGATTGGTTGTTGAAAGACAAGCGCGAGAGTTGTGCCCACCGACTTACTAAAATTCAGGAGCTCAGAAACCTGAACTTCGGGCACAGGTTTGAACCCATTCTTCGGTACCGCGTATCCAATATTTCGGAACCGTGTTTCGCGTACGATATCGATTTCCAACTCGTAGAACGAGGCAGGCCCGCAACAGGAAATCTACCGTTTCATATAGACAACACGGTATCTGCTTACGCTTTCGATCGGGACAGCGCGAAAATTGAAGTTCGCAGGCACGTGTCCAATAGGTCTGTGTTGAGTATCATGGTTGTGCTCGGTACATCGATCTGGCTCTTGAGTGAAACATCGCTCGTCGAATCGTATCTGATATTCCTGAGTGTCTTCTCGAGCTCTGGGAGGTGTCCCGAGACGATCAAAAAGAGGGTCACGATCGCAGCGTTCTTCTGGATTCTGGGGAATTTGTTTTTCTCGCTGATTTTTGTTGACGACATGACGTCGACGATCAGTGTGCCGAGCACCTCGCGAATTCCGAAACTTCGCGATTGTACTTTTAGACGCTTCACGGTCGATTCCCGAGACGAGTATCATTCTATGTCGATACGGCATTTCCGGAATGCGATATCCAATCAATGGCCGATCCTTCTCGATGACAACGTTGAGATGGTGATCTGTGCCTCACAGAATGAAGTTGATGATTTGCGTCGCTTCTTCGCTCTTCGGAGAATGTCGCGGATCCCTCTGGACCTATACGGACGAGAATGGATAATTCAGCCGCCATTCCTGTGGACTATGCTGTGTCCCCCGTACGCCGATGTTATGAAATGCGACATAGTGAACTCTTTCGTTAGCTTATCCGACTGGAACGACTATGCCATGATCTTTATGGAACACGATCTTGGGAAAGCAGTGGTTGAAAGGCAAAGCAGGCTGGAAGTGGGAGGATACAGGGACCGTATCAGGACAAAATACGGTTGCTGTGATCATGGGAAAACCATGAACAAGCACCTCAAGGGGGTGCTTTCAAGATTCAGAGAGGAGCAACCGAGATCCAGAGTTGAGGCTGACGTGTTCCCATGGGGATTCGTTCGGGTTAGTATCAGGGTGGTAATAGTTTGTATATTCGGCGAGTTATTTATACAATACAGATAATCTGTCGTCGCGCGGAGCACACGAGGTATCCGCCGCTTGCACATGCCTGCATTGTGGCGAACATTGCACGCGCCATCACTTGCTATGATGCTAGCTTCGGTTATTCGATAAACTATAATATTATGGATGATACCGTTGATAAGCCAAGTCGAGACATAAAACTTAGACCAGGATTCGCGGCGAGCTGAGCCGCTAAGTGAGATCTGCGCGCACCGCCACCTCTAGCTTTCTTGGGCGCCACGGAAACCACGTCATGTCGCAGGTTACCTTAGCGCGCGCAATCGGGGCGCCGCCGGAGAATGGATCTTGGAATACGCGCGACACTGAAAGTGAAGTGTATCAAACCATCCAGCCATAACAAGTGTATGACATACCAAATGACGTCATTCGAAGCTCGTACCTGTAAGCGCCGCGGAGATGGTATTTGTCTGGAAGTTGGAGAAGGTTTAACGGATAGCGGAGTGGAAGCTGGATAGACTCAGGGAAAAAGTAGGTAGTGATCGAGGCGCCACCTAGTGGCAGAGGCAGGCGTTAGAGATCGCCATAATTGAATTGAATTCGCAAGAGGGTGGTCATCTGCGGGTGACCAGAGCCTCGTTGGAAGTCTTAAGTCGGAATAAAAGGAGTGATTCCAGTAACCAGTGTGTTTCCCTCTACCCAAAGGAGTCCAATCAGAGTCCCCGAATCTATTAGCTGTTACTTGCCGAATCTCTGATGGGAGAGGATGAGGCACGTACAGCCGGAATCACTGTAGAACGAAACCGGGAAAACAAAGATTGATTGCATGAAGCGACACGAAGAATATTGAAGGAGCGGACATCTTCAGTGGAACGGGTGCCGAGACCTCAGGCTGGGAGAGCCATGCCAGCCGATGAAACGAGCGTGGTTCGAGACACGGCCAATTCTCATGTTCTCGGAGAAATATTCATGAGTGCTTCTTCGTTCTGAACAGCAGATTTATTGTTAAAGACGATCAATGCCTTGAGAAAAAATAGGAAATCTATTAGTTTGATTCCTCTGACCAGATCCGGCTACCTCTCGCTCCTGGTTTCGGTCTCGTAAGCCGAACGGTTTCTGAGTCACCTTAGCTGATGCTGATTCTCTGGGATGTCCCCGATGATTTATTCTGCTCCTCTCCGGCATCGTCCAGGTCGTCACCGCGGCTGATTTCTTTGGAGATCTCACGTTGGTTCCTTGCGTCGGCGCCCATTCCACGCTTGACCCCGGTCTTTTCGCGAGCATCGTTTTCACGGCTGATTTCTTCAGAAATTGACGATTGATTATCCTTCTCGGCGATAGAATCTTCGCCTTCATCTTTCCGACCGATTTCCTGAGGAGCTGAAATTTCCTCGTCTTGCTCGCCGTCGATGTCTCCGTTGTCATCCCCGCGGCCAGCTTCTTGAGGTTTCGCCGGTGTTTCAACCGGAGGCGCCATGGGCTTTTGAACGTTGGAGTCAACAAAACACTTGTCGTAATTGTAGATGCAGTCCCCGACGCCTCGCAAACCGTCCTTCCCATAGATCTCCTGTAGATGCTTTAGGCGGTCCGTGGTTCGATCTGTTCCGTTGGCGAATCGGATCAAAGCCTCCGTTAGGTTGAATGGCATTCCCATCCCGGGGACTTGTGCTCCTGGAGCCGACTCGGCTCTGATGATCGGAGGTGGAGGAGGAGGGGCGTTACGTTCGGGGACATGACCAATTGAGTCCCTCACGGGCGAGGCTGCCGCAGGAGCTGCGACGACGCAGCCGACGAGGAGGATTGTGGACAGGCACAGCATGGCGCCTAAAATTTTGGAGTGGTTGCAGCGGCCAACGAAGAACAAAATGAAATAGAACTGAACTCGGAAAGTACTCGATGGTGAATGGTGGTTCGATTGCTCAGAGGGTGTTTTTAGAGTGCTGGTGGATCCGCGGTACCCGCCCTCAGCGTCATCAACTGCATCTATCCGATTTTGTTATTTCATACTCTTGATGTGATTCGCTGCTGCGATCGTCAAAATCTCCATTCCCACCATGTCTACGTCATGTCATGAACGATCGAGTGCCGATGATTGAAGCCGAGGAAGCCGCGAGCCTGCATCCGGTTCCCGAGCCTGCTCAGTCTTGGGTGGTGATCAGCGCAACGTGCATCTTGAACCCATTGTGAACTACCACTTCATAGTGTACTCATGTTTCGCGCATTTTAGGTACAGCTGTCAGGTGCCGCTGGCTGGTTGTTTCACGTGCGGCGCTGCATCTTCGCTCATCGAGCGGCGGAGCATATCTCGATGTGTTGGAGTAGAAGGGAACGTCGGGTCCGATTTAGCAAACACGATCCCACCAGCGGAAATGGTTTGTTGAATTGTTTGCAGTGCTGCTTCGAGAATCACCCATGACGAGAGTGAGTCGATGGGCGCGAGAGATCATGTTCCTCGGATATTCATCAGAGACACGTAGCAGACGAACAATGTGAGCCATGTCAGACTCAATCATCGATTTCACCCTTTCATTTCAGGAACGCATTAATCATGGCTCAATCCATCAAACAGTTAGTCACCTTGCAATGAAACTTTGTCATGGAAAACTTCCAGGCTTATCTATATGTCAATGAGGACGTCGGAGTCAGGGAGAGCTTGAGAAACATCATTGGATTCGAATGCGCACCCGTTGGGAAGCACCTCAATGCAGCTGCGTTTCCCATTTTATCGTGAGTTTTCAACTTAGCTTTGACGAATGGCATTGCATCGGTATCAACATTGAGAGCGACGAGAGGGATTGGCGGAATTAGCAGGTGTCAGGGCTCTGGAGCCCTAACGGGTTCGAGGTATCCAAAAATTTTAGGGGAATCCACCGCAGTACAGCATCTCACTGGCCTCGATTGGAGTCTTCTGCAGGATATGCTTGGAAGACTGAGGAATCACGTCGACTACGGGCGAATATCTGCGGTGAGGTTGGCCTAGCGCATACTTCACGTTATCAGAGACGTTCAATGGGGGGTAGCAGGTTCGAAGCTCTTCGATGCCAGGCACGATGATTGATTTCCAGGGATAGAGACAGATAGAAGCAGCCGCATGGCGAGATACCCTAGTACCCGTTCTCACTTGAGCAACTAAGACGAGATGACCAAGACAGAGAAACGCGGAGAATGCGGGGCTCCGTATGGCCGCGGAGATTTTGAAGCGACCAGGAATATATCAGACACACCAATTTTGAATGAACATCATGAAGAGTTCGAAATGAAACTTTAGGAGGTATGGAACTCCTTGAAACGACGGATCATGGAATCCAAATATACACGAAGTACCATCACCTCGCAGTGACGAATGGTCTCAAGAAGGAACTGTGGATAACTCGCAAGGCGGCAAACTATCGGCACTGGCTAGAGCAGCAATCCTCATCACCAGGAGCAAACGAAACTTTCGTGGTGCCCCATCGATATCGAATGCGCTCCATGTAGAGCAGTGGTTCTCAAACTCGCCCTAGTCGGCGACCCCTTGGGGGGTTACTATTGAGCCCAAGGGGGTCGATGTTGAGCGATTTGAAAACTGTCGCGGTCAGACTGACTTCAGGGGAGTTCATCATTCCCGAGGCTGGGTCTCAACGAAACTCCTTCATGATTGCACGCAAGATCAGCGGTCATGCGAGGGTCGGCTATCCACCCCCAGGGGTCCATATCGACCACTTCGAGAACCACTGATGAAGAGCTTCGGGAATCGAAAAACACGTGATTCCTGACAGCGTTGAAGGAATGCCTGAGCCATGCCCAACTGGAATTAGCGTGCCGACAATTATATCAAGCTGATTCAGCTTGCAAGGTCTCAGGAGGGTTGAAAAGGAAACCTTCTTGAGTCTCGCTCCGATCCATCACGCGAGCCAGTCCAGCGAACACCGACAGGCGTCGCACTCGATCTACGGGTTCGAATCGTCCTTGCCAAGGTGCACCACGGCGCCGCTATCGCGTTCATCGCACGGAACCCTCCATCTTCCTCGAGCTTTCGCATCAACAGCAGGTGGGGGGGGGGGGGGGGAACTGGGTGTGTTCAATCGGTTCATTCGCTACAGCAACATGGTGTCGAGAGGGGCTGACAATTCATCCGCTCGAAGCCTGGGGATAAATTTCATGGGTCCATCTTCCCTTTGAGGGAGACAAGATACCAACTACAACAGAGTTTGATTGCGGACGACCTCTAAATATCCGCAGTGGACGAATCGAACCAAGATTCCGGTACAGCCTGCCATTGAGGAAGGCTCCGAAAATATCTGAGGTTTTGTTCCATGCTTCGCGGTCTCGAGCAAGCCATCGTGAATGGACGTATCCATACTTAGCAAATTATTCGTTATTATAGACTTGCACGCCTAATTCACAATGGGACAGCTTTTACGGTCTGATCGGAAGGTTTATTCGCACCTGTATCGGTTTGGAAAATAAATATGGAACATAGAGCTCTACATATACAAGAAGAGAAACCTTCTCATTGCTCATCAGAGCTTCCCGTCAGGTCCTTCTTCCCGGCCTCAACGGCTTCGTCATCGTCAGAACTCGCTGAAGACGCATCATGCTCCTCATGGATATCTTCGGTGTCGTCACCGCGGCTGACTTCCTTGGCGTCCGATGAGTGGTCTTCCTTCTTGTCTTCGGAATCCTCCTCACTCTTCATCAGCTTACTGTCTTCAACATCATCGTCTCCGCGGCTGGTTTCTTCCGAAATGTCGGAGTCCTTCTTCTTCTTTTCGTCCTCGTCCTTGGTGTCATCGTTCCGGCTGATTTCTTGGGGTTTGGTCGAGTTCTGCTCCTCCTCGTCGTCGCTTTCGTCTCCTCGGCCGACTTCTCCCGCAACCGTTGCGTTTCCATCCAGGGGCGTTTTCACGACGGCTCCGGCGAAACATTTGTCGTAGTTGTACAGGCAACTGCCGACACCTCGGAGACCCTCTTTCCCGTACACCTCGTGGAGATGCTGGAGACGTTCATTTGCCCGATCGGTCCCGTTGGCGAAGCCCATCAGAGCCTGGGTCAAGTTGAAGGGGAGTGCGAGCCCGGGAGCCTCTGCTGTTGCGGGTGGCTCCAAGACGTTCACCGGAGGAGGGGCCTCGTCACGTTGAGGCACGTGGGGAATCAAGTCCCCGGTTGGCGCGGCTGCGACCGGCGCCGCGAAAACGCAGCCGGCGAAGATGACGGCGGAAACGAAAAGCATGTTGTCAGGAGTTTTGAACAGTTGAAGTGTAGTGCAGAAGACGATGTAAGCTCGATGTTGAGGCGAAGAACACTCAGTGGTGAATGATGGTTCGATTGCTCTGGCGGTCATATTTATACGGTTCGTCGGTCGTGTACACCCTCTAATGGCCCTTGACGTCACCAACTTCAAAGCTCCGCATCCGCTACTTTCTTGTCGTGCCTTCGCCCGATTCGATGCTCTGATGGGGAGGAATCAGGTCTTGCTAAAAATGGTAGACGGCTCGATGTTTGACTCGAACGTTGTTTGCTGCTGTGCAGTGCTACAAACACCATGAATCCTGCACTCACCCTCGACTATGGATCCAGAGGCCTTCCCGAGCCACGAGCGAGCATCAATCGGCTGCAGCCGAATCCTCAGTCTCAGGGCGAAGATCGTTCACCACCTGCGTAGCCCCCGACGCGTGCGGGTGGTTAGGAAGCGAAGAGTGTCTCGGACGAACAGTCCTCTTGCACCTCCGCTTGCCGTTGCTGCGCTCACGACCCTGGAGGAATCATTGATTGGAGTCCATCATCCTGTTGGTTTTCCGGAAGACCACTCCAGCTGTATTCTCAACTCCGACACGGAAAATGTGAATGTATGTGAATATGAAAACTTCGAGATTGGTTAGAGCAACAGAGTCGAGCAACGATTCTTCAGGATGCTTCTCTCACGGACTACCGGCACTTCAGGATTGTCATCATTATAGGTGCGGGACCGTGGGTCGAAGGCTGATACGGGCTGTGGAGTCTCCCGATCGGTCATTGTCAACCGCTTCGGGATCGAATCTCTGAGGGAAATCAGAAAAATAAACTTGATTTTACCATGACGCACAATGCCTCAATTGCCGCTACAGCAGTGGTGAGGGAGCAGAAGTTTTCGGTTCCACGTGTTTCCATTATTCTCACGCAGGGGTGCGGTGTTGAGTTTCCGTTATTGCAGTTTCAACCGCGTTTGACCGCTACACGGTGAGAGCATTCCGCAGTGCAGTTCTGCGATCTCTCGAAGATCTATGAGTGCCGGAGCTTCCGGGGCGAATGGGGCGCCCGGGAATCATATAGGTGTGTTTCCCTCCAAAAGAAAGTTTCCTAACAGGTTTTCACTGGAGTCTTGGGCGCGGCCTCGAAGTGTTGTGAGATCCACACATTCTTCGTCGTTGGAGATGGCTCGCTTCAGTTGCTTGGGAAAAAGGACGAGGGTCTAATCGCAGATTCTGCTCGAAATTCCGTCTTAAGGCATGATACCGTATAACTGCGGCTATTTGGGGTTACATCCGCGGTCATTGGTCCGATATTTGCGGTTAACTTCGATTGCGGCTATGGGTTTTCGGTTGATCGTAACCGCGACTATTCTGAATTGCGGTTATTTGGGTCTGACCATTACCGATTGCGAATACATGCCATTTGATCTATGGCAAACAATATGGCCACTGCCATTATTACCGGCTCGCTGTCGCACTACAGGTCAAAATACAGGTGAAATAGTGTGGTAAGGATTTCCAGTCGCGACAACGGTTAAAATAACGTAAGAGAGAATAACGCAACCCTGTATCGCAACTCTGGACGATCCTCCGATTCTAAGCTCTTCAAACCCGTTCGCGGCCACGCATGAGGAAATCATCGGTTCTTTGCAGTTAGACAGCTGGCGTTGTCGCTGGCGGTAGGATTCTCGAACGCTCGTAGCCTGTGTACGTCTCGGCGCTTTTTCGATCCAAGCCTTGAGCCGCTCAAGAAAAATTTTTTTTTTTTTTTTTTTTTTTTTTTTTTTTTTTTTTTTTTTTTTTTTTTTTTTTTTTTTTTTTTTTTTTTTTTTTTTTTTTTTTTTTTTTTTTTTTTTTTTTTTTTTTTTTTTTTTTTTTTTTTTTTTTTTTTTTTTTTTTTTTTTTTTTTTTTTTTTTTTTTTTTTTTTTTTTTTTTTTTTTTTTTTTTTTTTTTTTTTTTTTTTTTTTTTTTTTTTTTTTTTTTTTTTTTTTTTTTTTTTTTTTTTTTTTTTTTTTTTTTTTTTTTTTTTTTTTTTTTTTTTTTTTTTTTTTTTTTTTTTTTTTTTTTTTTTTTTTTTTTTTTTTTTTTTTTTTTTTTTTTTTTTTTTTTTTTTTTTTTTTTTTTTTTTTTTTTTTTTTTTTTTTTTTTTTTTTTTTTTTTTTTTTTTTTTTTTTTTTTTTTTTTTTTTTTTTTTTTTTTTTGGGGTGGTGTTTTTTTTTTTTTTTTTTTTTTTTTTGGGTGTGTTTTTTTTTTTTTTTTTTTTTTTTTTTTTTTTTTTTTTTTTTTTTTTTTTTTTTTTTTTTTTTTTTTTTTTTTTTTTTTTTTTTTTTTTTTTTTTTTTTTTTTTTTTTTTTTTTGGAATGTTTTTTAAATTTTTTTTTGAAATTCGCACCGAATCCTCCAACACGATAATTCCGAATGCAGCCGAAATAATGCAAGCTCGACCCGACTCCGATTGAGCCTCAGTTTCGCTCTCGACTCATGATCGCGTGTGACTCTGGGATGCAAGTTGCTTTGAACCCTTCTGAGCAGCACACGAACACCTGGTTGTGGCTCCAAGGTTTCATCTTCGGCCGTTGATCATGCGAAACCCACCCTGACACGTGCATGGTGGGGAACGGAGCTCCGAATCGAGATTCGCGCGGCGAACGACCACGGAATCGTGGTTGATGACGTCAAGGGTCGGTGGACGATGTGCCGACCACCGGACGGTATAAAAATGACCACCATCGCAATCGAACCCTCATTCACCACAGAGTGTTCATCGCCTCAACTTCGAGCTTACATCGTCTTCTGCACTACACTTCAGCTGTTCGAAACTCCTGACAACATGCTTCTCGTATCCGCCGTCATCTTCGCCGGCTGCGTTTTCGCGGCGCCAGTCGCAGCCTCGCCGATCGGGATTCCCCCCGTGCCTCAACGCGACGAAGGTCCTCCTCCGGTGAGCGTCGTGGAGCCACCCGCGGCAGCAGAGGCTCCCGGGCTCGCACTCCCCTTCAACTTGACCCAGGCTCTGATGGGCTTCGCCAACGGGACCGATAGGGCAAATGAACGTCTCCAGCATCTCCACGAGGTGTACGGAAAAGAGGGTCTCCGAGGTGTCGGCAGCTGCCTGTACAACTACGACAAATGTTTCGCCGGAGACGCCGTGAAAACGCCCTTGGATGGAAACGCCACGATTGCGGGAGAAGTCGGCCGAGAAGACGACAGCGACGACGAGGAGGAGCAGAACTCGACCAAGCCCGAAGAAATAAGCCGAAACGACGACACCATGGACGAGGACGAAAAGAAGAAGGAGAAGGACTCCGACATCTCAGAAGAAACCAGCCGCGGAGACGATGATGTTGAAGACAGTAAGCTGATGAAGAGTGAGGGTGATTCCGAAGACAAGAAGGAAGACCACTCATCGGACGCCAAGGAAGTCAGCCGCGGTGACGACACCGAAGAAATCCATGAGGAGCATGATGCGTCTTCAGCGAGTTCTGACGATGACGAAGCCGTGGAGGCCGGAAAGAAGGACCTGACGGGAAGCTCTGATGAGCAATGAGAAGGTTTCTCTTCTTGTATGTGTAGAGCTCTATGTTGCATATTTATTTTCGAACCTATACAGGTGTCAATAAACCTTTCGATCAGACCGTAAAAGCTGTCCTATTGTCAAGCAGGCGTGCAAGTCTATAATAACGAATAATTTGCAAAGTATGGATACGTCCTCTCACGATGGCTTGCTCGAGACCGCTATCAATCATTGGACAAGTTAGCAATCTTTTCCAATGGCCCGACTCCCCAATCTCGAGCAAAAACGAGCCGTGCTTCGACAGGATTCTTCTTCGCGTCGATTGATCCCGGAATAGTTTCCAGAAACACGCTCTTCATTGACACTGGAGTATCCGCCTATACATTAGAACCCGGATATAACAGACTCGGATATAGCGGATACTCGGATACAACGGAAAGTTTGGTTCGGCCTCGGCCTCGGCCGTGCCAATCTTCTTCCATACTGAAAAGAACGGATACAGCGGACTCGCTTAATACGGACACTCGGTTATTACAGATCGATTCACCGATCCGAGGGCTCAATTTCCTCATGGTAATTAAGACGGTTACAACGGACTCATTCCGGTGCCGAATATCGGCAGCGTCTCAGTCTGCAACAGTTTCTGCACACTATAAAGAACAGTAATGTTGTTCAGAAAGAGCTGCTAGAAATAGGAACGTTCGTAAGAAACAGTGGAGCTCCCACAACGCAGATGAGCATTCGCCATTTCCTAATATAATAATCTATTGAAGAGTAAGATATCTGTGAAGATCTTCTCTCGGTATTTTTCATTTCTGGGATGGATTGATGGCATTCACGACTGTATGAACGATTTTTAGGAGCTTTTTTTTTTGGTCGAATCGATCTCATGATCGGATAAGACGAACCTCGGATGTAACGGACGATTTTCCAAGGTCCCTTGAAGTCCGTTATACCCGGGTTCTACTGTATCTCCCAGGCATATTGAGACATTGTTTCCGAGGAAGAACTCCGGGTGCCGAAACAGCAATATCAGGGACCCTGCAGCGTCATTCTCGTGCTTCCACGGGGTCCACCTGACATCTTTCAAGACCACCGCATGAATAGAAGATGGTGCGAGGCGCGATGGTCATCAGATAGATAGTTAGATAGATTCATTTCTTTACCGGTTTTCTCGAAGATTGGTAAATCATTGCATTTATTAACCACAAGCACAAGTATGAACGAATTATGTCTCGAACTTGAAGCAATCCTGAGGGAGTAGCTTCGTCACCTCGCCCTTGAACAGTGCAACACAGGCTGCCTCCCTCAAAAAGGTCGGCGGGGGGGGGGGGGGGGGGGGGGGGTTTTTTTTTTTTTTTTTTTTTTTTTTTTTTTTTTTTTTTTTTTTTTTTTTTTTTTTTTTTTTTTTTTTTTTTTTTTTTTTTTTTTTTTTTTTTGGTTGGGGTTTTTTTTTTTTTTTTTTTTTTTTTTTTTTTTTTTTTTTTTGTTTTTTTTTTTTTTTTTTTTTTTTTTTTTTTTTTTTTTTTTTTTTTTTTTTTTTTTTTTTTTTTTTTTTTTTGTTTTTTTTTTTGGGGGGGGGGGGGGGGGGGGGTTTTTTTTTTTTTTTTTTTTTTTTTTTTTTTTTTTTTTTTTTTTTTTTTTTTTTTTTTTTTTTTTTTTTTTTTTTTTTTTTTTTTTTTTTTTTTTTTTTTTTTTTTTTTTTTTTTTTTTTTTTTTTTTTGGGGGGGGGTTTTTTTTTTTTTATATATTTTATTTTTAAAAAAAAAAATGAATTTTTTTTTTTTTTTTTTTTTACAAGGGGCTAAGGTTTCTTGTTGTCGCCGTTAATGTCTCCGTTGTCATCCCCGCGGCCAGCTTCTTGAGGTTTCGCCGGTATTTCAACCGGAGGCGCCATGGGCTTCTGAACGTTGGAGTCAACAAAACACTTGTCGTAATTGTAGATGCAGTCCCCTACGCCTCGCAGACCGTCCTTCCCATAGATCTCCTGTAGATGCTTGAGGCGGTCCGTGGTTCGATATGTTCCGTTGACGAATCTGATCAAAGCCTCCGTTAGGTTGAATGGCATTCCCATGCCGGGGACTTGTGCTCCTGGAGCCGACTCGGCTCTGATGATCGGAGGTGGAGGAGGGGGGGCGTTACGTTCGGGGACATGACTTATTGAGTCCCTCACGGGCAAGGCAACCGCAGGAGCTGCGACGACGCAGCCGACAAGGAGGATTGTGGACAGGCACAGCATGGCGCTTAAAATTTTTGACTGGTTGCAGCGGCCAACGATGAACGGGACGAGCTCGAACTGAAATTCGCCCAGGCGGAGGGTGCTCTTAGATGGCATGTTAAAACGTTAGACCGCCCTCAACGTGATCAACTGCAACTTTTGGGGTTTTCCGATCATCATGAATCCAGACTCAATACCGACCTACGACACAGAAGCGTACTCATGTGGTTTTGGGGGTGGGGGGCCCCCACGTTTTTTTTTTCTTTTTTTTTGGTTTTATCCGGTTATTTCGGGCGCAGCTGTCAGGTGCCGTTTGCCAGAGGAAAATCTTCCAAGCTCTAGTTCCCGAGTTCGTCTTCACCCCGTGCCGCAAGAACCTCAGACACAAGAGGAACCGAAAACTTCTGCTGCCGAAATAGTGCTGTGACGGCGGTTGAGGAATCGAGTGTCATGTAATATTTGAGTGATTTCTCAGGGATTCGTATTCAAATTCACACCGTTTCGAGACTAGGAGAGAAGTTCCACGAGAAAGTTCCATACCTTTCAGAGATTTGTAGCAGCAGTCGCTTGAGCGGCTGATGTACCAACGGGGAACAAAATGTGCTGCGCACGTTTTCAAGTCCCACCTTCGACTCGCAAGGAAAGTGCACATCCCATGACTATCTGCAACGGAGCAGCGCCGGATGCCTCCTCCTCCCCACCCAGCGAGCGTTTCTTGAATCATCACTTCTACATTGTGGGTGATCTCGGATTCCCCGGAATCGCACGCACTGATTCGGTTCACTCCAATGCAAATTGTTGATGACGAAATCTTAGGAGCATCGCTGCGATCGAAAACTCGAACTCTCGGGAAGCTGCCCGCCATGTGAGACGTGAACGTTCTTACAATTAGTTCGGCTGCTGGCTTGACAGGCTTGAAGCGGACTCCAAACACGTCACCTCGATTCGAATAGAACTGAAACGCACTTTGTGATCTGCGCTCGTCAAACACAGTTGTTCACCATTTCATTCAAACACGCGCATTGATTTTTGCCGGAATTTACAGTAACGGAAGTCAGTCATTACTCACTCAGTCAATGAAAAGCCAAAATTCCTGGTTCCGACCCAAACTGACGCCAGCTTTCCCACTGGGTTTCGCACCTGATAGTCAAATTTTCTCGATCTAGTATGGATGGACAAACAAGAGAAGTCGCATTGAGTGCCGCCGAGAGGAAGAGGCATTATGATCTACGACGTAGACATGTCTTATTTCCACCATCAACCCAAACTTATACACCATTCCGAGCTCTGACTCACCGTTTGCATCCAACACTGATCCATACCATTGCATTAACCAGCGACCACAAATGTGCTCTACGCCCTACGCCGGGCCCCACGAACTTTAGATACCTTCCGCGACGTACCTTACGACGTACCTTGAGCTTGCACGCGGTGAAGGTTCCAGAGCCCATACTAATTCTGTGCCCGGAGCGTACGAGTAATTCATTGTTTGGTCCGATCGATCTGTACGATACCGACAAGGACATGGTAAAATCAGTTCAACCTCTGGATCCTCTCACAACTCAAAACTCTGGCATCCAACGCGTCGAAAAGATAAGGCTCCGATCCATACTCGATGAAGTTGAACTCGTGTTAATCTCATTGTCAGTGTGAGTTTAGGGATAGAGTTTCTCCAAAATTGGTGATCGTTCATCCTAGTGTAATTGCATACGTTTCGAAAAGAGCTTCGTCGGTTCAAACGAATATTTATTCACACGGATATAAATTCGAAGATAAATATCGCAACTTGAGGGCTTCTCTGTGAGGGGAAAGCTCCCCTATTATTCATACGAGGCCCCATTGGAACCTTATTCTCGGCGTAAACGGTCTCGTGGTCGGTACCGATTTATCGTCTCCGCGCCTGGTCTCGTCTGAGATGCCGGAGTCCTCCTCCTTCTTGTCGTCGTCATCCTCGGGGTCGTCGTTCCGGCTGATTTCCTGTGGTTTCGTCGAGTCGAGGGCTTCGGTCACGTTGAAGGGGCGCGCGAGTCCGGGAGCCCCTGTTGCCGCGGATGCCTCCATGACGTTTAACGGGGGAGGAACGCCGTCCCGTTGAGGCACACGAGGAGTCAAGTCCCCGATTGGCGCCGCTGCGACTGGCACCGCAACGACGCATCCCGCGAAGATGATTGCCGACATGAACAGCATGGTGTTGGAAGTTTCGAGCAGTTGAAGTGCTAAACACGATGAAAGCTCGATGTTGAGTCGAAGAACACTCTGTGGTGAATGATGGTTCGTCTGCTATGGCGGTCAATTTTATACTGTCCGGTAGTCAGCACACACCTTCTTTTAACCCTAGACGTCATCCACTTCGATTCTTTGTATCGGCTGCCGCTCGAGCTCTGTTCCCCACCATGCTCGTCTTAGGCTGGGTTTTGCGATGATCAACGGCTGAAAATGGATTCTTGGAACGACAAACCAATGTTTGCAAGAGGGTCGAGCGTGTTCAGAACAACCTACATCCCAGGCTCACACTGGATTTTGACAAGGTGAGCGAAACTGAGGTCCTATCGAAACAGGGACGAGAACACATTTCTCGTCGGCACCTCCATCGGAGTCATCGGGATCATCATGCAGGAGGCGACCGATCTTCATCCTTAGTTGTTCAGCGTGAGACTCTTCGTGGTTCGGCTGACCAGAAGGAAATCGTTGCTTGGGTAAAGGAAGTGAGGGAGCAAAGGAATTCACGCATACGTCATCTCCTCAATTGTCACAACTGGATATCCTTGCTACACTCAATACGGGAAACCTGATCCCACCATCAGCTGGCGCTCGTGGCTTTCGAACCCGAGGCGCTCAGTTGTGTTCTTCGGCTTGAATCCGTCGTCAACCACGGCTTGCGAGTCTTCGTACGCCGGAATTCTGCTCGAAGACTCCTCGACTGTCGGGCCACCATGAGAGGGAATCTGGATTTCAGGCCCTAAAACGATATCTTGGCCTTGAAGAACAGAACGGTCAGGTGACGCGACCGAATGAGCTTGCGACTCCGAGTGTGAGTCGAATTTCCGGGACCCGCGATGGACTCGCAGCTGTCAGCGGAAAAAAACTGTTTGTTGATTCATATGGAGGCCTTGACGGACTGTGGAGTATTAGATCGAGGCTTTCCGATCGCAATCGGCATAGGATGATTCGTCGGAACTCTACTCGGTGACTGCACGAATGATCACGCATCATCCGTATCAATAAGCAAGAACAGATGATCACAACCGGCCCTCCGGACACCTTTTCGGGCTCAGGACGATGCTCATAAGGTCGACTGCGTTGGTTTGATAGTACACAATTTCGCGATGTTCATTCCCAGCAGAACGAAACAGTCGCTGAGAATCGCGTTCATGAAGGTCCCCGGAATGAAGGAGTTCGTTCTTGTACTGCTTTGCTTGTTTGGTTCCGCCGACGGGAGATTTAGGTTTCACGTTTGCGAATCAGGATCTCTGAAAGTGACAGAATCATTCGAAGTATCGAGACTAGCGGCGGCCGTGTTCCCTTGCATAGTCTCCGAGGTTCTCCTCAAGTACAGACCGCCCACCCGAATCATAGTGGCGAGCTATCGACCGTTTTGTTTCACGATAAGAACCTGCTTCGCACTGACTCCGCACAATCGGATCACCAATCGTGAGGACGCCGACACCATGAGCTCCTGTTTCATTGAACTTTGGATGACTCTCACGAAAATGGATATTTTCAAGTACTACAATCTTTCCCCCGGATATAGCTGCGGAGTTTGCCACGGAGAAATTTTTGCGACCATTCTTCTCTCGAGCATTCGGCTGCTTTGAAAGTGTTCGAGTGAGCCATTTTCAGGTGGGACCCAACGCAGGAGTGACCATATTGAGATGGATGATGGAGAGGCTTTTCTAAACCGTCTCGCAAATTTATGAAACGAAAGCATTACATCTCTGACATGAACGGATGAGAATCATCATTTCGGATGCCGCCTAGGACGCAGAAGATATGACATCCTAAGCGACCCTCAATTTGATTGGTGCTACAAAAATGTACCATGAGACAACGGAACGCGATACATACATCGCGTGCTGAACGATGTAGGTTTTTTCTTCCTGACCCGCGCTCATATCACGCTTGTCGTTGTTAGTATGTCCGCGAGTCCTGCATAGGACTCGCAAGTGCTCATTGACGAGCATAACTACTCGATCGACTTATAGGGTAGGTGTACCAGTTATGGGTCACTTCTCTGTCCCATGACTGGTCCGGGCTAGGGACATATCCTAGTTATGAAACGAAAAATGTCCCATAGCTGGTACGCTCACCCTACCAAACTTCAACGAGTAGGATAGCTAATAATAATCAAGCTTACGTGAGCAAGTTTCGCAAAGCGCGCGTGTATCGTGCAGGGCAAGCTGAGACATTGATTCCCGGACTCCTGGGATCGATATGTGATCTGACCTCGCTCCAAAGAATGTTCTCAAATTGACCCGGGTTATGTCTGATATTCGTTCCAAGAATTTCGGCTTGTGGTATTTGCTCATCTTCGGGGGGGATTCGTCACCAACTTCTGCTCGAACAGTCCGAAGATCTTTCAACGTGGCTACAAACCCTATAACAAAACAGATGAAGAACTCTCGAAACGATTATCTTAAAACTTTTGACAAAAGCGGCTTGATCTCTGAACTCAATCCCATCAAGTCAAAACCGCGTCACGCCAATGCGGGTGGAGCTTGCACTGGAAACCACCTGGAGTATTAGCTGCACATGGCTCCCCTGTGCCTCGCCGGAGCTTTTATCCGCTCGCGCTCGACTCGTGCACACGTTCTACGACCTGATCGATACCGCACGGGTTTTCAGAGCTCATCCCGATCAGTCTAAATGGAGATAAATTGCGAAAATCGATCGACTTTCCGCGTTTGAGGGTGGTTTCCCGGCCCAAAACCTCTCTAGAACCGTTTTTTCTGGAAGAATAATTACACCATCGTGTTCCTTTCGGAAAGATACGTCGGATACTATAGGTTAGAATACTGTCCATCACCAATTTCGGGGTCTGCCATTTACGTTTCTTCCGGCTCATCATCCGTCAATCAACAGTCAATCAGTCAACCGCACAGTCAGCCCAGGCTGACTGTGCGCTTGCACAGTCGGATGGCGAAGGCCTGCGGCAATCGGTCGGGAGAATGCGCCGCGTTAGTGCGGCTGTCCAACAGTATCTTGAGTAGTGTAATAGTAACGTGAGGATTCGGTTCTGTCAACCAGCGCCCGATGTGGTCGATGGCCGATGTTTCTGTTGCGACGATGCGTATTCGCCGGAATGGCGGCCAATGTATTCTGCGGAGCAGATGAAGAACAGACAGGAGTGGAGGAGACAGAGTCGTCGTTCATCGGGTTTGATTCAGAAGCGACCAGGTACCCAACTGTTGAGGGGACTGCAAATGAAGACCGAGTGGGATTCGGAGAAGTGCGAGCGGGCGGGAGAGGGACGCGTCTCATCAGACTGTCGATGAACGTGTAAGACGGCGTAGAAACGTGAGGAATGGAGGAGTCCGAGTCGAGTATCTGCCCACGGATCTCGGTGTCTTGGACGGGGATTTTCGAAATCTCGGGGATCATGGGAGAAGTGGTTAGAGAGGGACTGAGTCGTCGGGTCAAGCAAGTCTTCTGCCACTAGTAGATTCGGGGGAACTATCCATTATTCTCGTAGGAATCGCTCGCGTCGTTATCTAAAGTTTTTGTGATCAAGGGATGAATGACAGGTGATTCAGTGGGTGAGATCGCAACTTCACGGGACGTTTGCGGCTCTCGTGGAACATAAACTCAGCCGAAAATGGGCTATCTTGATTCAGCGTGCGGTCAGGTTCCTTCGGCGCACTTTTGTAGACAGACTGTGAGTGCGTTTGGACGGGGCTCATGTAAATCGGCACTCAAGGGCCAGCATCGTTCGAAAAGATGTTTGAGGTGCGAGAGGGCACCTTTATAATCAGTGTACTAACACCGACATCACCTCCTCGGCCCGCGTGCGTGAGTGAGTTTCCCTTAACCGTGGAAGGCAGAACCTGCCTCCCAGCGTCTTTTTTGCAAACCGTGCTGCAGTCGCGATTTCTCGAACAGACCCTGCCTTTGTGCCGCAGGTCTGCGCCAAAATTAATTCCGTCATCAATGGGATGACGTTCGAATATTATTATGAGCCGGGAGAAATCACATACGGAACCATCCTGCAATGGCCGATCTAGGCGAACTCAGATGGGCAACTTCTTGTCTTTTCGACATCTGTTCCTGGCAGCCCGAGCCCATTCGCTTTGTCACAAAGCATAGCATGTAACTTCTCTGAGAATCATGCTCTCCGATCAAGAATCTTTCATCAGGCGAATATATCGTCGCAGCCTGTGCAGAAGATGTGTTGATCTTGGTGTGTTTTTCTTTTTGCTTCCTTATTGGATCCAAGTATACTGAATCAGAGGTGTTGTGCCTTATATCTCAAAGCCCGTACTCGAGGCCATAGCCGGAATGAATAACGTCATGGATGCTCGAGACTGGATCAAAGGCCCCCTATCCCCTAACACGAGGCGGGAGTCCCGCCGCGTGTTCAGTCTCTGTTTTGCCGAGCTGTAACTTCGCGAGACTGCGCATTCGCGTTGGATCCTTGTAACGTTACGGGATAAGCCGGTGACAATGAACTGTCAGAAGACGCTGCATCGACGTGGTTTGCGCCGCGTGAAGCGGGAAAAAGAATTTCGTTGTAGCTGACCGTTGATCTTGCTGCTCTTCTTGAATGCCGACCGAATCAAACCGCCGGAACCGACCGCAGTATGCGAGGACGAGTGAAAACGCTGCGATCTAACTTGAGCTCCAAAAGAAGTTGCCGGCAGACTTTTTTGCTGTCTGAACGCGTGTCGAGCTAAGAGCATACTGAGTCCCCCTCATTCGACAGGGGAATCTCGCTCAATTCTGAAGAGAAAATGCAAAAACTATCATGTCCTGCACCCATAACTTCTGAAGTACCGATATTCCATGAGACAAGTATCCTGAAGAATCGTTGTTCGACTCCTTTGCTCTTACCAATCTCGAAGTTTTCATCCTAACACACATTGACATTTTCCGTGTTCGGAGTGGAGAATCCGGCTGGAGTCGTCTTCCGGAAAACCAGCAGAATGATGGACTCCAATCGATGATTCCTCCGGAGTCGCGAGCTATGCAGCGGCAAACAAAGTTGCATGGGTACTGTGCGTCCGAGAGACTCTTCGCTTCCTATCCTCCCACACGCGTCGAGGGCTACGCAGGTGGTGAACGATCTTCGACCCGAGAATGAGGATCCGGCTGCCGCCGAAACGGTTGATGCTTCGCTCGTGGCTCAGGAGGAAAGCAGTTCGCCTCTCGATTATAATCGAGGGTGAGTGCGGGATTCATGGTGCTCTGAACACTGCAGAGCAGCAAACAACGTTTGAGTTAAACATCAAGCCGTCTACCGTCTGTAGCAAGACCTGATTTCTCCCCATCAGAGCATCGAATCGGGCGAAGGCACGAAAGAAAATAGCGAATGCGGAGTTTTGAAGTTGGTGACGTCAAGGACCAGTAGAGGGTGTGCACGACTAACGAACCGTATAAAAATGACCGGCAGAGCAATCGAACCATCATTCACCACAGAGTGTTCTTCGCCTCAACATCGAGCTTACATCGTCTTCTGCACTACACTTCAACTGTTCGAAACTTCTGACAACATGCTTTTCGTATCCGCCGTCATCTTCGCCGGCTGCGTTTTCGCGGCGCCAGTCGCAGCCGCGCCAACCGGGGACTTGATTCCCCACGTGCCTCAACGTGACGAAGCCCCTCCTCCGGTAAACGTCACGAAGCCACCCGCGGCAGAAGAGGCTCCCGGGCTCGCACTTCCCTTCAATTTGACCCAGGCTCTGATGGGCTTCGCCAACGGGACCGATCGGGCAAATGAACGTCTCCAGCATCTCCACGAGGTGTACGGAAAAGAGGGTCTTCGAGGTGTCGGAAGTTGTCTGTACAACTACGACAAATGTTTCGCCGGAGCCGTCGTGAAAACGCCCCTGGATGGAAACGCAACGATTGCGGGAGAAGTCGGCCGAGGAGACGACAGCGACGACGAGGAGGAGCAGAACTCGGCTAAACCCCAGGAAATCAGCCGAAACGACGACAGCGAGGACGACGACGAGAAGAAGGAGACGGACTCCGACATCTCAGAAGAAATCAGTCGCGGAGACGATGATGTGGAAGACGGCAAGCCGATGAAGGATGAAGAAGATGCCGAAGACAAGAAGGAAGACCACTCATCGGACGATGAGGAAGTCAGCCGTGGCGACGACGCCGAAGACACCCAAGAGGGACATCACGAGTCTTCAGCGGGCTCTGAAGGAGTCGGCAACGAGGACGAAGCCGTGAAGGCCGAGAAGAAAGATTAGACGGAAAGCTCTGACGAGCCATAGGAGGAGTTACTTTTCTTGTATATGGAGAGCTCTACGTTTCTTATTTATTCTGGAACCTATATCGGTGGAAATAAACCCCTCGTTCAGACCGTAAAAGCTGTCCCATTGTCAGGTAATCGCGGAAGTCTATAATAACGAACGACTCGCTAAGTCTTAGGACCTCCTCTCACGATGGCATGCCCGATATCATGAAGCATGGAGCGAAGCCTCACATAATTTCAAAACCTTCTTCGATGG
Source organism: Neoseiulus californicus (assembly GCA_028455905.1). Classification (NCBI taxonomy): domain Eukaryota; kingdom Metazoa; phylum Arthropoda; class Arachnida; order Mesostigmata; family Phytoseiidae; genus Neoseiulus; species Neoseiulus californicus. The sequence continues at coordinate 614,667 of JAMQGS010000005.1, read as the reverse complement.
CAGGCTGTACCGAAGACTCCGTTTGAATTATCTAGCGCGGATATTTAGAGGTCGTCCGCGATCGAACTTCGTCGAAGTTCTGTCTTCCTCAACCTCAGGATACTTCGTGCTTCAGCTTGAGCTCGCACACTCAGCAGACGAACACACGATCGAGGAATTACCGTGCTCCGAAAAGATCTGACAATGAGTATCATGGATGCTGGCGAGCATGGTGGACTTCTGAACACGACCGGTTCTGGCGTTCTGAACGAACGCAGAACCCGAACGAAGCCGTAGACTACTGAGACATACGTATATCGTTATACCATCGTGACCTAGCGGGAAGATCTGAACCAGGGGTTCTCAAAAGTTTCTGATCGCGGGACATCGGGCTTCGAAAAGATGGCTACTTGCGGTTACAGCTCACAATAGGCCCTGACGGCGAGCTCCGAAAATTACTATTAGACCAACCCTGCTTCCGCCATCATGAGCTCCAAGGAGCATCTTGAGACCGACCTCGAATCATCCCTGTACTCTCCACGAATCTGCAATTCACTCTAGGTGGTCCCGCCAGGTTACCACCTCTGGCAGACGGGTGCCCGTCTGCTCGAAGGTGCATTTCAATTGGGAAGAATACGGCATTCTCGGTAATTCCGAAACCAGAGGGTCCGATAATCCGGCGCAACTAAGGAGCGTATCCATGATCCATGAGTATTCATATTCTGTGACAGCGATTTATCTCTCACATCAGCGAAGGTCCCGGAGTGATCGTCACAAGAGCATTTTCATGAAGTGTCCAATCGCATATTTGGCGTAATCGCCGTCCCGATTACCAACTTTTCTAATCGCGCAATCGAGAGAGTCGACGACGAACTCCCGACACATGTAACCCTTAAGCTGGAAACTCTCGTTCCTGTGCCTTATCATCGGTGACCAACCTCCCTTCTCCAGCGCCCAGCAGAACCTGCTCACGAAGGCGATCATACGACTGCCGAGTGTGTCGTCCCCCCCTTTCGGCAACCCGTTGGTTTCGAGGTAGTTTGATCCAAATGAGCAAATGTGGCAGACCATAACTCCCGCTCTCATTATCGCTGAAATTTTGTGATGAAGAATTAGGATATCACTTTCTCCAGTGCTCTTTGAGCTTCCTCGTCTCAACTGATCTCATGCAGCTTGATCAGTTTGAATCAACAACATCCACTGTGATGTTCAAACCGTCAACTCCCGATTCGGACAGAAGGAACGGCACAAGAGCAGCCCCGAAAATTCCACAGAACTCTCGTGGTCGGTACCGATTCATCGTCTCCGCGCATGGTCTCGTCTGAGACATCGGAATCCACCTCTTTGTTGTCGTCGTCTTCCTTGGTGTCGTCGCCGTGGCGTTTTGGCGGGTTCTCCTCCTCGTCGTTGCCGTTATCTTCTCGGCCGACTTCTCCAGCAACAGTTGTGTTACCATCCAAGGGCGGTTCAACGATGGCTCCAGCCATCGTTGAACCAGCAAAACATTCGTCATAGTAATGGAGGCAACTGCCGACACCTCGGAGAGGCAACTGCCGTCCTTTCCGTATACCTCATGGAGATGCTGGAGCCGTTCATTGGCCCGATCTGTCCCGTTCGCGAAGCCCATCAGAGCTTCTGTCAAGTTGAATGGCAGAGAGATTCCAGGAGCTTCTGCTGCCGCGGGTGACTCCATGGTGTCCGCGGGAGGAGAGTCGCCGTCACGTTGCGGCACGTGGGGAATCAAGTTCCCGATCGGCTTCGCGGCGACGGGCACGGCAACGACGCATGCGACGAAGATGATTGCAGATTTGAACAGCGTGTTTTTGAAATTTTTCGAGCTGTTCAAATGCAGTGCCGAAGACGATGTTAACTTGATGTTCAGTTGGAAAAGACTCACAATCAGTGGTGAATAATGGTTCGAATGCTATGGTGGTCATTTTTTACACCATTTGGGAGTCGAAGACCTCACGTGAGAGGTCTTCGAGGAGACATTCGATCGAAATCGCTTATCTCCGTTCAAGTTTGATCGTGAAGACGACAAAAAAGTACGGCCCCCTAGAAAGTAGCAGCTGTGATTGATTGAGCCCCTCGGATCTCTCTTCATGGTCCGTGCCAAGGAGGAATTGTACTCCGCATATCGACCAGGCATATCGAGACACCGTTTCCAAAGAAGAACTCCAGAGGCCGGAACAGCAATACATTTCAGGAATCCTCCAGCATCATTCTCGTACTTCCGTAGGGTCCGTCCAGCGGTTTGCAGAAGAATGATGATTGGAGAAACTGTAATTCATCGTTTGATCTGCTGGATCTCCACGATACCGGAAAGGAAAGAGTTTGATCGATTCAAGCTCTGTGTCCTCTCTAGATCCCGAACTCCCGCATCACGCGCGTCACGGATATAAGCGCGCGTTTCTTACTTAATGAAGTCGAGCTCATGATCATCTCATTGTGAGTTTAGAGATGAAGTTTCTCCAAAGTTGTTGATCGTTTATTGCCGGTCCCCTTGGCATGGGACTGTAACCGTGCTTCGGCGGGGCTGAGATTTGGAGTCGAGGAGCACAGAAAACTATTTCGGATCGTTCCCTCTGGTGTCGGGTTGTGTCCGCAAGGACCTTCCTCTCACCTAGGCACCGTTGGTTGGAGCCGATTCAACCCGTGTGTCCGAAAAAGGGATCAAGCGACCGATTGTCGGTGCATATCCCGTAACCAAAAACTCGATGGCGGCGGTTCGAATCTCGACTGCTGCCGGGATGCATCACATGTGACGTGCAAGAGTACGTGCAAGGTGTGCATCGACTGACACGATAAATTCAGGCGTCAGTCGAGAGTGGGTTCCCTGGTGTCCCCTCTCCCTAAAACTGTGACCGGCGTCCGCAGGGCTTGCTCGCCCCTGAAAAAAAGGTCATGGGGGGGGGGGGGGGGGGGGGGGGGGGGGGGGGGGGGGGGGGGGGGGGGGGGGGGGGGGGGGGGGGGGTTTGGGTTTTTTTTTGCTTCGTATGAGACGCACTAACAACCACGGCCATCTCATGAACTCGCATACGTTTCGCGAAAAGCTTCATCGGTACCATACCGTGGCGGCGCGTTGAGCGTTTTGAAGTTGCCCTTCTTCAACAGATTTATAGCCACTCTGGATTACTGAACGAGAAGCTGATTCGACCTGAACAATCGCGTCGGTTATTACCCAGAACCGATCGAGGCTGTCGTTGGATCTCGTATCATGCAAGGCTGGGATCGATTGAACTTTTAGGATCGGGAAATTCAGACAGAGAATCGGCTTCGTCGAGGATGTCATTCAGAATCACCAACATGAAGACTGTTTTGAAAGATCGAAGTTCATTCAAATGAGCTTTGCAATGGACAATCTCGTCACGGCGACCCTCTTCTACAATCTCTCAGAGGGCGAGCGATGTCGCACCGAAACGAGTTTTGAACAGCTCCAATCCCTTCTTCTGGTGAACCATCTCTTTGTGCATGATTGCGGAATCTTCATTGAGGACGGGATCACTGGGCGAGAAATCGGTACGCTAAGCGTACCGATTTCGAGACTTGGTACGCTAAAGCGGGTAAAGCGTACCGCTGGCGCCGCCACTGGGTACAATCAAATATTCGACCACACGGATATAAATTTGAGAATGAATATCGAACGTGATGGTCTTTTCATGAGAGGTCCTGCGGTATTTCGTCATCGTGACCGCGGCTGACTTCTTCGGCGTCCGATAAGGGGTCTTCTTTCATATCTTTAGCATCCTCCTCTGTCATCATCGGAGACCGTCCTTTCCGTATACCTCATTGAGATGCTGGAGCCCGTTGGCCCGATCGGTCCCGTTCGCGAAGCTCATCATGGTGTCCACGGGGGGGAGTCGCCGTCACGTTTGGGCACGGGGGGAATTCCCGATCGGCGAGGCTGTAAGCTCGATGTTGAGTCGAAGGTGAATGATGGTTCGATTGCTATGGCGGTCATTTTCATACTGTCCGGTAGTCAGCACATCCTCTATTAACCCTTGACGTCATCAACTACGATCCTGCGGTCGGTTGGCGCTCGAATCTCGATTCGAAGCTCTCTTCCCCACCATGCGCGTTTCAGGCTGGGTTTTGCGATGATCACCGGCTAAAGATGGATTCTTGAAACAACAAACCAATATTTGCAAGAGGATCGAGCGTGTTCAAAACGACATGCAACCCAGACACACACTGGGTTCTGTGTGGTGAGCGAAGGTGAGGTCCTATCGAGACAGAGGCGAGAACACATTCCTCGTCGCCACCCCCATCGGAGTCATCAGGATCATCATGCAGGAGGCGAGCGATCTTTATCCGTATTTCTTCACCTTTAGACTCCCCATGGTGTGGCTGGAGGGAGAGGAATTCACTCACTCGTACGTCATCTTCTCAAATGTCACGACGGGGAATCCTTGCTACACTCAATACGGGAACTCAATATAGCGCTCGTGACTTTCAGACCCGGAGCGCTCAGTTGTGTCCTTCGGCTTGAATCCGTTGGAATGGGCGCATTTTGGTGTTTTCGGGATCTGTTTTCTCCTCATGCAGGGTCTTTCGGATCTTTTTGGTTGAATTCAACGGTTCCGTGGCGGCGGTTGAGGAACTGAGCGTCATGGTAGAACCGAGTCTCCTTCTGTGATTTACTTCCGAAATTCGGCTCTGGAAAAGTGGACACGGACCATTCGGCAGATTCCAAAGCCCGTGTCGACATTCGGACAGCTCCTCAACGGCGGAAGATGCGTAAAAATGCAAAAAAAAGACAACATGTGCATTGAAAATGCCACCGATCGACAAATATGCGCGGAATGCTAGTGATTGGCGAATACGCGCAACGATGCTGAGATTCTAAGGATGTATGTTAATGGAACTTCTTATAGAACGTACGACCCCGCTGATGAGTCGGCCATTTCTCTATCAACGAACGATTGCGAGACCGAGCCAGGTGTTCGAATCCACTCCTTTGGATGCGCTGGTTAGACGAGCTATGATTGAGATTGCCCATTCCGTTCAAAAAACGTATCCGACGTTACTCTCGAGTCCGGATTCCCAAGTGAGATTCGGCGCAGCGCGGAACTTGCACCATCCTGGAGCTGACTCTTCGTTGTTTGTCTCTCACGCCCTCCCTGGATCCCGATGCCCCCCGTGCTAATATTCAGAGCACACACAACATTCCGATACGTGTTTTCAGCGGGGATTCACGACCGTCGGCATCGCATAACAGAGCGACAACAGGATCATCTCGATGCTCGAATATGATCCCTAGATCTTTCCCTGGAATACCTGGTTCGAAGGCCGTTGGAAACATTTGAAATCGTCCCCAGCTTAATGTGATCCCAACTGGCTGCTGCTTCGAACACTCATGAGCACCGGAGGCGAAGGGAAATAATGGCTCGTTTCTATTTCAGGGTCCGCAGTTTCGCAGTCAGCAATCATGGCATGCTCTGAGAATGAACGAGTATGGTGGTGAATAGGGGGAAGGATCGTCAAAATGTCACGAGCTTAGCCTTGGAGTGGAATTTCGGAATGATTCGCATATCTCATGGAATAAGCATTCATCAATCATTCCAATCAACGTCAATGATCGTGCTGCGATCGACAACTCAAATGCACATGCTATTAATCTGCTGTATGGATCGAGCATGGCGGAATGTTTGTGGTCGTATATCAAACATGCGGCGCAGCGTGATGAACCGACGTGATGGCCGAGCGGTTCGAGCGGCGTGCATTTGTGTGCACGTTTGCCTAGCTCTGGCTGAAGTTATCACGATCGGGAGGATGGTGGGATCGAATCCAGCTTCGGGCAACTCGTCTACGAAGTGTTTAAAAAGGAGCTGACCCCTCCGACCCTGTTGAAAGGCAGGTCTTAGGTACCGGGCCCTGGGGTGATGACTAACTTAGATGTTGGCAGGCGGCTCCTATACAGATGAGATTTCGCGGGCTCGTGGCGGGCCTGTCGAGCGGTTTTGCGGACGAATGTTTCGCTCGGGAAGAAAAATCGACTGGTCCTATGCTGACTTCCGGAACTGACCTGCAGACCATTCTGTAGCGGGACGGCAGGCAAAACGTTTCGTCCCTTAAAACATCGACGAGCGCTACAATTTGTTCGGAAGGTCTCTCGAATCGCCACGAAGTGCCTCAGCGAGCTCACATTTCACCATCCAATGACCATAACCATGCCACCAAATGTTGCTGGAAGAATCCGGAGGATCCGGAAAGAACGCATTTTCCGGACACCGACAGCTCGTCGCTGAGAACTCGTCGCCGGATACCTCGCCGCCGACAACTCGTCGCCGGACGAGTCACCGCCGAGACGACTCATCGTCAGGACAACTCATCGCTGATACAACTCGTCGCCAAGCATCTCATCGCTGCGAATTCCTTTGCTTTCAGGAGGCTGGCGTTGCCTCTGGCGGTAGGACGGCGGGTTGGGTTTTTGAACACCTGTAGCCAGTGACAGAACTGGCGTTTTGGCGCTTCCTCGGCCCAAGCCACAAGCCGAAAAAATTACCAACTCCTGGCGACGAGTTGTCCGGCGATCAGCTGTCTCGGCGTCGAAGTGTCCTGGCGATGTGTTCTTTCAGTGACGAGTTGTGCGTCGACGACTTGTCCGGCGAAGAATTTTTAGCGACGAGCTGTCGGCGACGAGTTGTACGGGACCGCGCATTTCCTGTACAAGAAACATTCTGCCCTTGAAGCCGCGAGATATTTCGATCCAAGATGTTTTCGATCTTTTGCAGATACCATATCCAATCATCTGAAGGAAGATCACAACACAGACATCAGATCAGACGGCCCGTGCGAGCTTGATGACTATAGTTGCATGTTTCGTTGGCTCTCGAACCATGATTACAGCGTTGGAAGAACACGCCTTATTTTTCAAAGATTATGAGAGCACATATTCATACCATGACGCGATCGTGGTAGCACTCCCGCGAAGCCCTCGGATAACCGCTAGTGGAGCCCCGAGAAATTCGATAGGACTGCAGACTGTCGGATGAGCCTCCCAGATGTCCGCTAAGCACAGAGCTATTTCCGCGATGCGCCCGGGGAAGGCGACAGGCACCTACCCGAAACGCAGCACCTGCAATGGCTGAAGGTGACGCTGGAATATTCGCAAATCTGTGAGGTTGTCGCAGGGGAGCAGAACTTACGTGCTCTTCTCATGCGGCGATTCCGCACGCAGTTTGGAGAACCGAGTGTTCCGCATCATCAGGAAAGCTGTAGTATAGTGGCCGGAGGGGGGAAACATCAGCACCAATCTTAGACTGAACCATATGGTTCTGCCGAATATCGTATAACAATTTCAGAGGCTTCTAATAGCTGTATACAGTTCGAAAGTTGCTCCGATCACGACCACATTCACACGGTGTTATCAGACCGATATCCTGCTACATGATTCACATTTTGTGTCGGAGTGGAGAATCCGAATGTCTTCCGGAAAGCCAGCAGGATGATGGACTCCAATCGATGATTCATCCAGAGTCGTGAGCAATGCAACGGCAAGCGGAGTTGCAAGAGTACTGATCGTCCGAGACTTTCTTCGCTTCCGAAGTCCCCGCACGCGTCGGGGGCTACGCAGGTGGTGAACGATCTTCGCCCCGAGAATGAGGATTCGGCTGCAGCCGAAACAGGTTATGCTCGTTCGTGGCTCGGGAGGAGAACAGTTCGCGTTTCGATCAATAATCGAGGGTGAGTGCGGGATTCACGGTGTTTTGAACACTGCAGAGCAGCAAACAACGTTAAAGAGTTAATCATCAGACCGTTTTTCAAGACCCAATTTCTCCCCGTCAGAGCATCGAATCGGGCGAAGGCACGAAAGAAAAGAGCGGATGCGGAGTTTTGAAGTTGGTGCCGTCAAGGACCAGTAGAGGGTGTGCACGACTAACGAACCGTATAAAAATGACCGCCAGAGCAATCGAACCATCATTCACTACAGAGTGTTCTTCGACTCAACATCGAGCTTACATCGTCTTCGGCACTTCACTTCAACTGTTCGGAACTTCTGACAACATGCTTTTCGTATCCGCAATCATCTTCGCCGGCTGCGTTTTCGCGGCGCCAGTCGCAGCTGCGCCAACCGGGGACTTGATTCCCCATGTGCCTCAACGTGACGACGCTCCTCCTCCGGTAAACGTCTCGGAGCCACCCGCGACAGCAGAGGCTCCCGGGCTCGCACTCCCCTTCAACTTGACCCAGGCTCTGATGGGCTTCGCCAACGGGACCGATCGGGCAAATGAACGTCTCCAGCACCTCCACGAGGTGTACGGGAAAGAGGGTCTCCGAGGTGTCGGCAGTTGCCTGTACAACTACGACAAATGTTTCGCCGGAGCCGTCGTGAAAACGCCCCTGGATGGAAACGCAACGGTTGCGGGAGAAGTCGGCCGAGGAGACGAGAGCGGCGACGAGGAGGAGCAGAACTCGACCAAACCCCAGGAAATCAGCCGGAACGACGACACCAAGGACGAGGACGAACAGAAGAAGAAGGACTCCGACATCTCGGAAGAAACCAGCCGCGGAGACGATGATGTAGAAGACAGTGAGCTGGTGAAGAGTGAGGACGCTTCCGGAGACAACAAGGAAGACCACTCATCGGACGCCAAGGAAGTCAGCCGCGGTGACGACAACGAAGAAACCCATGAAGAACATGATGCGTCTCCAGCGAGCTCCGACGATGACGAAGCCGTGGAGGCCGGGAAGAAAGATCAGACAGGAAGCACCGATGAGCAATGAGAAGGTTGCTCGCCTTGTATATGTAGAGCTCTATGTTCCATATTTATTTTCAAACCTATACAGGTGCGAATAAATCTTTTGATCAGACCGTAAAAGCTGTCCCATTGTCAAGTAGGCGTGCAAGTCTCTAATAACGAATAATTTGCAAAGTATGGATACGTCCTCCATGGCATGCTCGATGCCACGAAGCATGGAACAAAACCTCGAATATTTCCGGAGCCTTCCTCAGTGACCGGCTGTACCGAAATCTCGGTTCGTTTCGCCCCCTGCGGTTATATAGAGTTCGTCCGCAATAGAACCCTGTTGTAGTTGGTATCTTGTCCTTCTCAAAGAGAAGATGGGCCCATGTAATCCATCTCCAGATTTCGAGCGGACGAATGTTGAGCCCCTCTCGGCACCTTATTGCTGTAGCGGCTGAATCGATTAATCACACTAATTTGTTTCGACCCTCTTTGCCTTTGATGCGAATGCACTAGGAAGACGGAGGGCGGGGGGTTTCGTGGAATGTACGCCTTGGCAAGGACGGCTCGAACCCATGAATCGAGCGCGACACATGTCGCTCCTCGCTGGAATGGTTTGCGTGCTGGATCGGATCGAGATTCACCGGATGCCCCTCATGCACATACTTATAATCTTTCTGGTTCAAGGGTTGTGTTGTTTCACAGACATATTTGCGTTGTTTCCTCGAATTCTCAGGGTTCAATTCTGACCCTCCTGAGGTCTTGCGAGCTGAATCTGAACCTGATATGATTGACGGTACAGTAATTCCAATGGGGCATTGGGCACGCATTCCTTCAACGCTGTCAGGGATCACGTGTTTGCCGATTCCCGGAGCTCTACATGGAGCGCGGTCGATATCGATGGGGGATCACGAAAGTTTCGTAGGCTTCTGACCGATGCCGATAGTTCGCTTTCCTGCGAGTTACCTCCGGTTCCTTCTTGAGACTACTCGTTCCTCCGACGTGATGGTACTCCGTGTGAATTTGGGTTCCATGATCCGTCCCTATCAGGAGCTCCATACCTCTTGAACTTTCGAATCGAGATCTCGATGGTAAATATTCTAAATCAGTGTGTTTGATATATTCCTGGTCGCTTTGAAATATTCCCAGTCATACTGAGTCCTGAATAACCCGCGTTTCTCCGTCGAAGTCACTCTCATTTTGTTGTTCAAATGAATGTGGTGCCGATCTCGGCCATCCGGCTGCTTCTCTATCCCTTAAAATCAATCAATGTGCCTGGCATCGAAGGACTTCGAACTTGTTACCTATCATTGAATCACGTCTCCAATAACGTGGAGTATGCGCAGTGGCGGATCTAGCCTCGACGGCGCCCGGGGCAGATCACCGAGAAAGGTCTGACGTGGCTCACATTGTTCGTCTGTTACGTGTTGCCGATGAACATTCGAAAAACATGATTTCTCGCGCCCATCGGCTCACTCTCGTCATGGGTGATTCTCGACGCACCACTGCAAACAATTCAAAAAACCATTCCCGCTGGTGGGATCGTGTTTGCTAAATCGGACCCGACGTTCCCGCTCGATGAGCGAAGGTGCAGCGCCGCACGTAAAACAACCAATCAGCGGCACCTGACAGCTGTACCTAAAATGCGCGAAACATGAGTACACTATTGAGTGGTAGTTCACAATGGGTTCAAGATGCAGGTTGCGCTGATCACCACCCAAGACTGAGCAGCAACCGGATGCAGGCTCGCGGCTTCCTCGGCTTTAATCATCGGTACCGGAACGTTCATGACGTGACGTAGTTCTGGTGGGAATGGAGATCATGGCGACTGAAGCAGCGTATCAGAACAAAAATATGAAACAACAAAACCTGATGACCTTGAGGGCGGGTACAGCGGATCTACCAGCACTTTAAAAGCACCCTCCCCGCAATCGAACCACCATTCACCATCGAGTACTCTCCGAGTTCAGTTCGAGCTGATCTTGTTCTTCTTTGCCCGCTGCAAACCCTCAAAAATTTTGAGCGCCATGCTGTGCCTGTCCACAATCCTCCTTGTCGGCTGCGTCGTCGCAGCTCCTGCGGCAGCCTCGCCCGTGAGGGACTCAATTGGCCATGTCCCCGAACGTAACGCCCCTCCTCCTCCACCTCCGATCATCAGAGCCGAGTCGGCTCCAGGAGCACAAGTCCCCGGCATGGGAATGCCATTCAACCTAACGGAGGCTTTATTCAGATTCGCCAACGGAACAGATCGAACCACGGACCGCCTCAAGCATCTACAGGAGATCTATGGGAAGGACGGTCTGCGAGGCGTCGGGGACTGCATCTACAATTACGATAAGTGTTTTGTCGACTCCAGCGTTCAAAAGCCCATGGCGCCTCCGGTTGAAACACCGGCGAAACCTCAAGAAGCTGGCCGCGGGGATGACACCGAAGACATCGACGGCGAGCAAGACGAGGAAATTTCAGCCCCTCAGGAAATCAGTCGCGAAGATGAAGCTGACGACTCCATCGCCGAAAAGGATAATCAACTCACTATTTCCGAAGAAATCAGCCGTGAAAATGATGCTGGCGAAAACACCGAGGTTAAGCGTGAGAAGACCGCCGACGATAGACACCAAGTTGAGATCTCTGAAGAAATCAGCCGCGGTGACGACCTTGACGATGCCAAAGAGGAGCAGAATAAGTCATCGGGGATTTCTGAGGGAATCAGCATCAGCTAAGGTACCTCAGAGACCGTGAAGGCGTACGAGACAGAAACCATGAGCGAGAGGTAGACGGATCTCGTTAGAGCTATCGAACCAATAGATTTTGTATTTATTCTTAAGGCTTCAATCGTCCATATCAATAAACCTGCTTTTCATAACGAAGTTCAGTGCTCATGAATAATTTCTGCGAGAATATGAGAATGAGGAATCGGCAACCTGGTAGAATGACTCCGTCCGGCGACACCATCACGAATTCGATTTCAGAATTCTGTAGACCATCTTCACTTCTGTAGACCGACGAAGAGACCACATTCATGACCGCGAGCGAGCTCCAATCCTCGAGCCTATTGAGTCTTGTTCCTAAGTCTTGTTTTCAGCCGGTCGAGCGATAACAAGTACTTTTCAAGATTTGCCACTTCTTCGAAGACCGCACGCGAGAAGGGGTGCATCATGGAATGATTCTGGGGCGCATCTCCCCCACTCTGCTGCATGAAGTGGACAGGAGCGATCAAAACTAACTGCGGATGATGTGATGTCAGATATTTGTCGTGTGAAGGCGCGAGAATCCGATTTCTCGATGGAGAGACAAGGGTTGTGTCGCCCAGCCAGTGGATGAGCGGATCATTGTCTCTCCGAGACTCCACACTGTCTCCGGGCTCAGTTCCACACCGGGTTCTAACCATTCAAGTCTTTCAGCTTGATGAATCCTGCACTCCGGACAGTGTTCATAAACGCTCAACTTTCCCAGACTCGGGAGTTGTCGGCGTTCAGTTCATCAGGATGAGTCTTCTCAAAACCTTGTAATCGAACTGTAATATAACGGCCACGCACGTAATTCCAGAACTGAGGAACCTCATGAAGTTAGCAGCGTCATGAGTGAAAACGGCAACCCTCAGAACGTCCAAGTCTTCCCGGAATCGGAGTACCGTCAGCTCAGGTGGTGTATCGGAAAGGAATCGCTTCGACAGGTGATATTCTATCCTGAGGCTGATCTTAATCAGTTCCGAGCTTTTCTTCGAGAGTTCAAACAGCGGCAAAGCTACCCCGGCAACATAGAAGATCATCAGGACCAGTCGGTTCGGCCCGAGAGAGAGTGCCGCCGCGTCAGCCAAACTGTGGATAACTGTCATAAAGAATTCCACGTAGTACAACGCGAGAATTCTCGCAAACATAAAATTCAATTTCTCGATCCCGTCTCGGATTTCCCACTTCGTTCGGATCCAGCTCAGCAAGTCTCTGTCTGTCGTGCACACAGATTCCAAAATTTGATGATTCCGATGGATCAAGTGCACGAGAATATCCGTGTATATGATGAACACTGAGACCATGATGAATTCTGAATGTATGTCAAGGATAACATCGATGATGAGCAGATAGTTGCTATCGATCGACGCTATCCGGGAGAAGCCAATGACAATGACCGGGAGGGCACAAAATATCGGAAACATGACATCCTGGAAGCACCTCTGTTTGGGTTGCAGGAGACCCTGAATCTCTCTGCGGTAGAGGGTCAAGACGAGCGCAGCGCAAAACCCGGAGATCAAGAAAATGAGACCACCCAGATCGTCCGTGATCTGAGCGATGCTGATCCCTTTTTTGACCAGCATGTTCACTCGGCAGAAAACTGGTAACGAGCAAAAGCAAAAAATGAGCCTCAGCGAACGAAACACCCATTGGAGTCTCTTCCTCCATGGAGAACAGGGGTCCCCAACGTCTAGACCCTGCGCTACACAGATGGATCGGAAAACGACGTCGTAGGCGTTCCTCGAAATGGCGGTTGTCGTCGCACCCTCAAGGGAGACGGACTCGGAGATGTTCGTCACACCCATAGATGTTCATGTATGGCTTCGCGAGCAGCGTATTGCAAACGGGGAGCTGCAGCGCATTAGATGTCATCGATCGCTAAAACGAGTTTCGCAAAGGGCTCGGTTCGATACAACACAACAATGGTGTCGCGGAATGGATTCACTGAGTTCTACAAATCAGGAATGACTCACTACGAGCCCCGATGATCGCCCCCTCCGAACCTAAATGTCACACGCTGGACCCATCGTTCTCCGAGGGACTATTCCGACTGGACGGAAGAAACCTCCTGAGAGCTAGAAAAGCCCCTGAGGTTTTAAGCGCTCGAGGGAAACTCGTGATAGCGACTCCTCGGTTTTCGGCTGACCTTGGCTTACCTCCGCGATGTTAATGCGACAGGGATGGACGGATGGGTCGTGACTCACGCTTGGTCCAGAGTTGCAATCCTCTTCAATACCTTATAATCGAACTGGAGTATAACGGCTACGCAGGTGATACCGGATCCCAGGAATCTCAGGAAGTTCGGCACGCTGTGAGTGAAGACCCCGACACGCGGGGCGTCCAAATCTTCTCGGAACCGTAGGCCCACCAAATCACACGGTATCCGGAATGGGAACCGTTTTGAGAGATGATATTCTATTTGTCGGCTCATAGAGATTAGTTCCGAGCTTTTCCTCGACAGTTCGAATAATGGTATGGCTACTCCCGCCACGTAAAATAGCATTACAAACGATTCCACTGTATTGAGAGTGCGTCCAGCGAGTGTGGAAAATGTGTAGATTACTGCCACGACGAATTCCACGTAGTATAAGGCGAGAATGTTGGCAAATATCGAATTCAATTTTTCAATCGCGTCGCGGACTTCCCATTTTGCATCATTCAAGCTCAGTGAGTCTGGGGTCCCCACATGTATCACGCGCAAGATTGCCTCATTGCGATTTCTCAGGTATACGACAATGTCTCCGTAGATGATGAAGACGCTGACCATGATAAGCTCTGCGTGTATGTTCAGAATCATGTTGATGATTATCAGAGGGTCCGATGCAGGCGGGTTCACAACTGAAACCATGAGGGTGAACGGAAGCACGCACAAAGCCGGGAAGATGACATCTTGGAAGCGCCTCGGCCGCGATCGACAAAGATTTCGGATCTCTGCCCCCCTTCTGGCAACGACGAGCGCAGCGTATGCGCCGGAACTCAAGAAAATGAAACCGCCCGAAACACTTGTGATCTCGGCGATGCTGAGCCCAATCTCTTCACCAAGTCTTAACAACAAGAACACCAAAATCGAGCACATGCACAAAAGCACCCTCGATGCCGAAACGATCCGTGCCAGTATTCTACCCCATGAATGTGTTGATGGATTCAAACCATGCACCGCACAAATGCAACGGAACACGAGGTCGCTTGCTCTTGTCAAGGTTGATGCTTTCCGTGAGTCGGGTGGGCGGATCTTGGTCTGGGTATCCATACACGGGCTGGTTGCCTGGGAGCAAACCGGGAAAATGCGGACAGAGATGCAGTCTTTGAACCACGCACGCCTACGTTGCTCCAATGTCAGCGGAGGATATTACCCTAAAGTCCAAGCCGTAACGCACCCCTTCTAGAGAACGGGAGACTTGATCGGCAACCCCCCCCCCCCCCCTTCCCTGCGCCGTTTTCACCCCGGTTTGAATGCGAATAGCAGGGCTGGGGCGCAGCAATCGATTACCATCTATTGAGAAGGCACAGCCACTTCGCAATCAATGCAGTTGCATTCTTTGATCGTGGTTTCCATCCCATGAATCCGCTACTTTGTGTGTGGCTTTTGCGACTTCATTCTGCGTCCATTGTGAGGTGTATCGCGTGCTGACCTTCAATGCGAATTCTTGAGTTCAACCCATTTTTCAACCCCCCGGAACCTGCTGAATCGCTTCAGTTGGAAAAAGCATGATCGGAGCGGCCTATTAGATGAGAGAGCCTCGAGGCAAAAATATATTTCGCAGTGGTCGATGGTGCGCTACAGGCTACCATGATATTTGTTTCAATTTACAATTTTTTGACCGAAATCTTGGGAGTCGTAGACTAGCAGAGGAATCTTGCAACATTTTTCATGACGCCACGCCAAGCAATTCAGAGCTCGTCGGCCGGTTGGCGTACAGGAGGAAGAAAACACTCTCCGTGTTCGACGTATCAGAGACCGAGTTCCTGATGACTCAATGGTCATAATATGTCGCACCCTGGTGGGGTGGCGGATCGACAAACCTCCAAAAAGATATGCACGTTGAACACGCTCGCGGCGGAACATGGAACGCGTCGATCGGTAAATCGAAATCAATCTCTCAGATGTAACGGGACGATGATTCCGGCGCGGTCTGAGCCCAGCCGCCTCCTGATCCCAGCGTAAGCCCCGAGCAGGCTCGAACACTATGGTGATTTCCGCAACGGCTTGGATGATGGGGCTCGCAGCTGTCCCGACCGCGCTGCTGGGTAGTTCCAGGCGTCGGGCGTAAAGACGAACTGGAGCAACTCATTCTTGAAACACACCGCGTGAAACACCATGCACGCTCTCCTGCACTTCGTATGATGCCGCTGGAGTTTGCGACTTTGACTTGAGCGCAAGCGCACGCGGTGGGGAGAACTAAATTTTCCGCAGAGCTTCATAAGGAGAAGGCGCAGCGCTGGACGATGTGAGGCAAAATGATGCGAGACGCTCATCACAATTGAGGCAAGCTAGCATGAAATGAGCACTTCAACCGCAAGCTGAACCCAAGACTCGTTGATCTGCTAGGAAATGAGTGTGATGTGGATGTCGCCAAGAGTTTGACTCTCAGACTCTGTTCTCGATGTCGCAGAGAATCATGAGGGAACAAGGCTCCTGGATTCTAGCCCTGACAGAAGATGGAGCGCTTGATGCATCATTTCTACCACCGATAGAAATATCAAGGGCTCAAGGCCTTTCGTCAACTCCACGGCACGCCAGCCATGTTTTCCCGGCCTTGTGTCCTCTGCTAGCACGCGAAGACGCGATAGCGTCATGTGAATTTTTCCAGTTGCGATGTGCGAGAAGATCTCGGGTGAGAACCGTTTCAAGGCGTTCGATTACTGGATGCGCGATCGGGATACCCTCCACGTTACGTATGATTCAGCCCGTTCTCCTTCCATCCGGCCATGGTCGATGGGGAGAATGCCCTAATATGGGATATTTTTTTCTGAAGCGATGCTGCGAACGCACAATCAATGATATTCGGAGCTCCGGAGTATGTCTCGAAACCCCCTGTCCATCGGGCTACACAGAGATATGAAAGGCATCCGGATACATTGCGCATTTTTCGAAATAGCGCGGGTTTTCTAGAAATCCTCGGAAGCGGGGGGTAAGTGGCCCTGACTTGAGACAACAGAGGGATTCCGGAGAAATCGTTCTCGAACGAAATGAGCCATGGTCGATTTTCGAAGGACGCTCGATCTGAAGCATCCCAGACAAAATCAGTCGACTCTCTGGAAAAACCGAAATTAGCAAAAACAACGTTTCCGAGTCGCCGTTTCGTAATGAATGAATGCGACCCGAAACGGCACCTCTGGCCTTCCTCTGCGACCCCTTGAGCATCCTATCACGTTAGCAGTCTCTAAAAAATTGATGCCAAGGTCCAGAGATGCTTGGGTATTAGGCCCTCTCCCCTACGTTCGTTTCCAAACGAGCGATCTACTCCGAATTGTATCAAGCTTAATAACCACGCGAGCGTCGAGAAGTCAAATCGAATGAAATTTTGATTCGAGATTCAGTTGAAAACCAAAACCAATATTTACTAGTAAAATTGAACAAGTCATGACAACCTGACATGAGCCAAAGCTGCTTGCTGGATCGTCCGAGGTAGTTCATTAATTTCCGATGGGCGCACTCTCTTCGCTGCTAAACACCGCAGACTCGGAACCCTTCGGTCGACTCCCGCGAGGCGGCTGCCCAGATCCAGTCGGCAACAAGTCCCCCTGAACAACTGATTCAGCTCAGCAGAATCCCAGGCGATTCTTGAAAGCTTATACAGCGCGGAGCGTCTCGAAACCTCATCGGTGAGCTCGTCCGGCAACAGCCACCAAGGGGCCTGCTCGAGCCTCAGGTAGATTCTGATTTGCTCGAAAAGCGTCGGCAGGTCGCTGGTTACGGTCGTCAACGAAGCTCCACATGACACTAGCTTCTGGATGAGCCGTTTGCACTCTGGCGCCGAGTAGCAAACGTGCACGAAGTAGGCGCGATCGGCGATGCAACTGAGCATGACACTCAGAGCCGCCTTCGGCATTCCCGACTCGGCTGGATCGAACGCTCTGTCAAGATACTTGATCAATTCATAGGTGAGCATCCGACGAGAGGTGCGGAACAGCATGAGGACTTCTTGCCAGGACGGTTGACGTTCTCTCAGACTCCTTTGGACGACTCCGAGTGTCAAACGACGGACGGAAAAATCGAGATCCGAGAACTGTGGTCTGAATTTTAGGCGGTATCGTAGATAAGCCACATCTTCAATGCTCATCGGGTGATCGAAAATCCAGGGGCCACGTTCATCAAGCCGCAAGTAGGTGCGGTGCCTGGGCTTGAGCCTGCGGTATAACTCGGTGATCGAGCAACACTGAACGATGAGGTTAGTATAGCAACCAGACCGCATTTCGTTTTCCAAAATCTCGATATCCTCCAGGGTCTTGTACACAGGGACTGGGTATTCGTGGCATATTAATTCAGCGAAGTCTTTTGTTTTAAGTGACTTCCTGAAGAAGCGCAGCTGGTTATTTCCGGGTGGTCCACGCAAATTCAGCTGCCGGACTTGAGAGATTTGCAACGCGAGCAGAACAAAGTACTTGTCACGAATGTGATCCGGCATGTTGACACCTTCCGGCATGTTGATTCTCCGATTCTCGAGTTTCGACGCAAGTCTGCTGGAGTTTCGGTTGGAACTGTTGCAATGAGCCATGAGTTCATCTTTTGTACCGCGAACAAAGCAAGAGAGGTTTTTTCGAAGCTGAGGGGGTGTTCGTGTTTCGAAATGGTCTCGAGATCAATGTTTCCCTCTTTCCCTTCGCTTCGAGACCACAGGTCGTTCAACACATCGGGTTTGAATCTTCGAATTCGGGCGGCGCATGGATGCAGATAAGTATTGAAGATCTCGCATACATCGACTTAGACACTGCAGTTATTTATCAACCACGAGGTCATTCTTGCTCTACAGTTCGAGAGGAACCGCCCGTGAAGATGCACTCCTGTCGACCAATCATTGACCAGCTCGACTATCCTCGCGGTCTGTGGCGATCGGGGAGTAACTCGTTGTGCTCGAAGCTTATCATCTTGCACGATGACAATGGCTCACCAAAAACGTCAAGATGACCCACAGTCCAAGGCAAGGAGTGAATCCAGCCTCTGACTGAAGACGGGAATGTCCGTAAAATACTGCAAGACTTGTCGCGACGACGACAGCGATGAATTGTTATTTCGAATCTCCCTATGGGTTCCTGATCGAAGGTCGAGGTCCATGAATATCTTTTAAAGAACTCAACTCAAGACCTGGAACGGGTCGAGAAAAGGTCGAGTTGGCAGCCGAGTTCGTCTCCCCGACGCGACACTGATGACGGAGCTCCAAAGGGCTCTGACAGTTGCCAATCAATAATTTCGAAATACGTTCCCTTGCTGACTGGCTAGAGTCCGAGGATCTGGAGCTGGGAATCTCCGCCTGTGAATCTCGAGGCGGGGGTCTATGATTGTTTGTTCGAGCCGAGACCGAACTCGCGCTCATCCTCGAGAGGCTCCGCCGAGAAACGCAGCTCAATGTACCTTGATGGCCCGCGTGAACTGAACTGCCGCATTCGGTCCATTCGTGAAGCAGACGGAATCGACTGCCGATCATGAATCTGGTGCGGATAAACAGTTTTCGGCATGACGACACTGCATGAATGGATGTGTACGTAGCCGCGAAGTTCCGCAAATCTCACGCATTCTCGCCGCGAAAAATTCATAGCCCCAATCATGAGGTACCCTAGATGAGGGGCGATGCCTCAGCTGGTCAACGATGCGTTCTCCATTTGTTGCAATCGCCGATGCTTTTTCTCCGAATGTTCGTGCACTCGATTCGTTTTGGAAATCATTGTCGGAGTGCTGTCTTCGTGTGCATCAATGCGTCCTCGCATCATGCCTTTCGTGTCGGCAGGTTCTTGGCATTCTGTTATTCCATGTTGGACAGTGTTTCCCTCCCCGCACCATCTTGCGCATCTCGCTTCGATATTTTGGCAACGCAGCCGAGATTTCCTGCACTATAGACATTCCGCTCTATCGTACGCGAGCGGGTGACTGCCCTTTTGGACATCGTAAAGGTTTTCGATGTTCACTCGGACCATTTCGAAATTCCGGTGGCGTTCCAGAGTCTTCTTCCCGTGGACTCGCATCCCATCTTGTTTGGCTATCATCATTTTGCGCGCGGGTTTTTCGTAGACTCCCATTGTCATCCGAGATGCGTTGGTCGGAGTTTCCCTGAGGGATGTGTTCCTGAAATTTTTTCCTCTAAGATTGAATTCTGCAGCTAGCCGTGATCAGGTCACAATCTGAGACTGGAGTCCGAACTCATTCGCCATTGTTTCTCATGGGCGAGAGATTCTTGTATGCGTTTGCGTTACCCAAGAGGTGGCCAATCTTTGCCGTCTGTCTAATGAATTGACCCATGCTTCCTCCGACGGCGTTCACTATCACGAGTTTGTCCCGATTTGTGGCAGTCTAACCTGGGCGACACTCTCCGGGGCGGCCTGTTGGCTCGTGAGAACCGCGTTTCCACCCATTCCAAAGCCCCTGCCATAATTGAGGTCATTCCGAGGCGGTCTTGGCGTTCGTGAAGTTCCAATCAAGGAGGACTTCTCAGCCCTCATCTTCAGCGGTGCACTGAATGTATTGGGCAGGCAGCTGTTGAAAATACACGTGGAGTTGAGCCCAAACTCTATGACGAATATCTCTGCGACACACTTAAGCATGGCGAAAAGACGCATCAAGGAGAGCCGCGGTTTCCAAGTGCTCGAGAATCGCGATCTTTGGGATCTTTGGATGTGATTTCCACCTTCGCCAAAGGATATATTGAGGAAGGGTGGGTGTCCGAGAAGACTTTATTCTAGAACTTATTTTATGTTTATAATCGGGATACCCGGATCCTTGATCAGGATGCCGCTCACGACACGTTCGATCCAACTCGAGTTCAACTCGTACGTCCGTGGTGGCAATCCACTCCGAATAGGATCGAGCTTATAAACAACGCAAACTTCGCGAAGTCGAATCCAGTACAATTCAGATTCAAGATTCAAAGCAAACCAATATTTATTGAGCACCTAATGACAACTTGACATGCACCAAAGCCGCTCGCTGGATCGTAAGAGGTAGGTCCTTGATTTCCGATGGCGGCACCTTCTTCGCGACCAAGCACCGCAGACTCAGAACTCCCAGGTCGACTCCCGCGAGGCAGCTGCCCAGATCCAGTCGGAAACAAGTCCCCCTGAACAACTGATTCAGCTCATTAGAATCCCAGTCGATTCTCGAAAGCTTATACCGCGCAGAGCGTCTCGAACCCTCATCCGTGAGCTCGTCCGGAAACAGCCACCAAGGGGCCTGCTCGAGCCTCAGGTAGATTCTGATTTGCTCGAAAAGCCCCGGCAGGTCGCTGGTCACGGTCGTCAACGAAGCTCCACATGACACTAGCTTCTGGATGAGCCGTTTGCACTCTGGCGCAGAGTAGCAAACGTGCACGAAGTAGGCGCGATCGGCGATGCAACCGAGCATGACACTCAGAGCCGCCTTCGGCATTCCCGACTCGGCTGGATCGAACGCTCTGTCAAGATACTTGATCAATTCATAGGTGAGCATCCGACGAGTGGTGCGGAACAGCATGAGGACTCCTTGCCAGGACGGTTTACGTTCTCTCAGACTCCTTTGAACGACTCCGAGTGTCAAACGACGGGCGGAAAAATCAAGATCCGAGAACTGTGGTCTGAATTTGAGGCGGCATTGTAGATAAGCCACATCCTCAATACTCATCGGATGATGGAAGATCCAGGGGCCTCGCTCATCCAGCTGCATGTACTCCCGGTGCGAAAGCTTGACCTTGCGGAATAGCTCCGTGATTGAGCAGCACTGAACTATGGGGTTGATATAGTTCCCTGACCGCATTTCGTCCTCCAGTGTCTCGATATCCTTCAGGTCCTGGTACATAGGAACTCGGTATCCGTGACGTATCGATTCAGCGAAGTTCCCCACTTCGAGTGACTTCCTGAAGAAGCGCAGCTGGTTATTTCCGGGTGGTCCACGCAACAACAGCTGCCGAACCTGAGAGACTTGCAGTTTGATTAAAACTGAGTGCTCCTCACGAACGTAAGACGAAGGTAACACGAATGGGTACACGACAACTCGGCCACTACGCCAAGCCGGCCACTGCCACTAGTCGGCCACTGCGACAGGGCGGCTGCGAAGTCAACTCGACCACTGGGACATCTCGGCCACCGCGACAAGTCGGCCACAGCGGTGGGAATGTTCTCGTGGGAACATGAGACAAAATTTTGCGGTCGCTGTTCAGTTCCCGAACGTGGCACCATGTCGAACGTCATACCGGTGACGTGCAATGGGCAACCTGGGAAGCCTGATCTAAACATTCTGAGGAGATGGAGTCAGTTGCGCGACTCAAGGAGACCGGTTTGTAATGGCGACGCAAGCCGGGACTCAAAGGGGAAAACCGAGGCTCACACACGACGGGTATCACTACGTTTTTGCCCAGCTGAGTAGAGATGAGAGTACGGAATTCTGGCGATGTCAGCATAAGGCGAGCGGAACCCAGAAATGTTGCGCTCGAATCCACAAGACGTTCGCTCTCGCGTGGTAGTCGTGAGAGGTGTGCATTCCGATGACCCGAATCCTGCCAAAGTTGAAGTTTCGCACACGAAGACAGTTTTGAGAAAACGAGCCCTTGACACGCAAGGAGCACCGCAGCAAATATTCAACAAGGTTAGGACAACGTCTTCATTAGCTGGACAAGCCGCGCTCGAAGTGAACCGTAGCCTGGCCATATCGATTCAGCGGGTCAGAAATCGACCCGGAATCCCATCTGCTCTTTACACAAAACTCACGGACATAGTGATACCCCCTGAGTTCTGTCGATACGAGAGTACACCAAGGAATTTCGAACGATATTCGCCATGACTCATAGTTCGATTGACATACAGCTGTGATATTTTCCCGGTGTTCGCTTCCGATCAATCTCGGCGGTCGAATGGAAACGAAAATATCGCACAGAGTTTCCGACGAGTGCAGCTCGCTTCGCTCGCACAGTTCTTCGATTGTCGTCGGTCGATGGGCGATGCATAACGTGAACACAACGACACGGACATCGGTACCACGCCGGCTGGGATCGTCTTTCGCTCAGGTATCGACGGCGGACAGCGTACTGTGCTAAAAGGAAAACTCCGTCGATGCTTCCCTTGTGAACTTCATGTCCCTATCCGATTATAGTATGATCGAACTCTGTTGATGACTCTTCCGATCAGAGGATCTGCCTGTGGCTCTTTGCTGGCACCCCGAGAATGCGGCACGCTGCTGTAAGACGTGGCAATCTCAGTTCTCTCCGGCGGTGGCGATGCCGAAATCTCAAATATTCCACTCGAGCCTCCGTTTTCTTTCCCCACTCGAATCTCACACTTCGATTCACGCTCGTCATCGTTAAACCTCGGCAATGGACTTTGAGGACGAAGAGGAACGCGCGCATACGGGGTCGATCGGGGATACAACTATGTAAGACAAACATGCACAGGTTTCGTGCGTGGTTGATATGGTCCCATATATTGTGCGGAACGCTGTATTTTCTAGCAGACTTTTCGACACCGTTCTCGTTCCGGCTCGAAGACACTCGGTTCCGTATTAACAGCTAGCAGTGGCAGCCATTTCAATGTTCCTCACTTCGATGTCCAGTTTCGATAAGAGAATAAACGGCGAGGCGATTCGGAATCGATGTAGTCGAATAGAAGCCCGATAGAACTATAAGCAGCGAAAAATCGACTGTCTTCTCGGATCTCGAAAACAACCACGGCGGCTCCGCAGTTTTGGAGCTGGATATCCGTAGATCTGGCGGAAAACTCTCGCGCTGCGGATGGTCTCATCGACGCCAAGGTTTTCCCACAGCCTAGGAACGCAGAGACGGAATCAGTGACGATGAAGCTCCTCGGTGGCGTTCGGCAAGGGAAGAGGTTCTTCGGATTCAGTGCATGCTGTCTGGCAGCGACCTTTCTGCTCCTGAAGGAACTGATGCATCCTGATTCGGAGCCTGATTCACACGGACTATCTCTTTCTATGACCGGTTTATCGCTGTTCAATGTTGATGATGGCATCCAATCGCCTCAAGTTACGATCCAAGAACAGGAAGCTGTGCGAGAAGTTCTCGAGCACATCAGTCGCCTCGGAGCGAGCAGCGACATGCTCATAGAGTCCGTAGCTTGTTACCCCGGACTACAGCTCGGTACATCACTGCATTCAGTCTTGACGAGAAGTATTGACAACTTCGCAAATGATGATAGCTTCGCTCGTGACGCTAGATTCCCACGAGCAAGGAGAGTCGTTCTCGTCTGCTACGAGTTTGTCAATTCCGACTTCAGCAGATTTACCAGAGGTTCCGCCCTGAGAACCAACTCGAAACTCCCTCGGCGAACGGATGCCTCCGACCTCTTGGTCGTGATGACGAAAAATTCTCAAACGACTATGGAAATTGAAGCGCAACTGCAGTTTTTCCCCAACTATTTCAACACTCTGCTACATATTCATTTCGACCCAGACCGAGAAGTAATTCTGTGGAAGCTCTGCAAGAAGTTTTACATCGTCAAGGTGCCGTTCGGCTTCGGAATGAGCCTCGGGGACTCGTGGTCGTCCTTTCCAGGTTGCCTCTCCGAGTGGATTGCGAACGGGAAACGGAACGCCTGTCCGTATTCAGTTTCGAAAATGCAAGAAATCCGAACCCTCAAAGTTGTAGCAGGCCCGCATCCATTGATGCTGATCAAGTTTTCTACCACATCTAAACCATGCATGAACGTATCCCTGGTGTTTGATTATCTCGAACAATTCTGGGACACTCTCAAACTCCCGTTTTACATAGACAACGAGCAATCCGCGTTCGCCTTCGACAGTTATACTCCGACATCCGGCATTCGGGGCTTGGTTTTCAACGAGCACGTGCTGAGCATTTTGTTGCTTCTAGGATTATCAATCTGGCTTTTGAGTGGCACGCCATTCACCGATGAGCTCCTCGGTTTACTGTGCACGGTTTCTGGCTCGGGACAGTTCTCGAAAAAACTCAATGACAAGGTGAGGGCAGCAGCCTTCTCGTGGATAGTTGGGAACATGCTCTTCGCACTCATCCTGGTTGATGATATGACTTCAACAATCAGCTTCCCGGACAAGGACCGCATACGGCGACTCCTCAGTTGTACAACGATGTTGCGTGAGCCGGAAGCAAAATATGCAGCGTCGACGACATTCATCTTCTGGAACTCGATGGTGCAATTGAGTGCGATTCATACTGGCAGGAAATTGATTCTTTGCGGTTCCGAGGAAGAAATCGACGATTTACGCCACTACTTCGATTTCAAAAGCTTATATCGTATACCACTAGAGAGCTACGGGCAACGATGGGTGGTTTTTCCCGACCTCAACCGTCGGCCCATGTGCCCGGCCGGTATTCTTTGCAGAAACGTTCTATCATTCGCCGACAACTCCGAATCAAACGAATACGCTTCGATCTTTCTTCGATACGGCTTATCGAAAGCGCTAGCCCTGGGAAAGAAACAATTCTTCGTGAAAAACTATAAGAATTACATGAATCAAGTATATGGGCGCCGCGAGGGGTCGTGGAAGGGCAACCGGGAGATTTCCGAATTCCTCTCAATTTTCGAACCAAAAACTAGGGATCCAAACGAGAACCATGATATCCTCCCGATCCTATTCCTGCTCATCGGTTCCTCCGTCAGCTTGATGTGCTTCCTGACCGAAATTCTCTCTGACTCTATCTCTCGCTTTTCGTCACGAATTAAGGTGCAGGTGCGTATTCTTATCTATTCACGTTCGAATTGTTTATCTACTCAGAGGTAACTTTCGACTCTATACTCCGCGGATCCTTCGGGCCGATAGATCTGCTGAGAATAACAAAATCCACATGCTGTTGAGAAATTTTATCCCCCGGAGATATCGAGGGGTACTATGGGAATCTCGGTCCTGAGTCCCAATACCCTCCATCATGATGACGGAAATGGAGCCAACTGTTCTCATTGTCGAACATTGTGTTCTCGTGTGTTCAATTCGAAAATCCTTATTCGCAGCTCAAGCTTCTTCGTGAACACGGACGGCCTCGCGATCGAGCCACGCCTCTTGTACGCCCGAGCCGGACTTCCGTGCGAATTCTCCAATCGAATCGTGCGACTTTCTTTGGGAAAGTTCAGACGAACGAGTTGAGTTCTAGACCATTCCCCCGAGTTTAGCTGTAGCTACATTCGCATCCAATGCATGCTTTTTGTCAACTTTGTTGCCACAGACTTTGATTGATCGCTCAGTCCTTGAATGCATCCTTAAATACGTGAATAAACGAATTGATGTCTAGCGATAGATGACTGATCACTCAGACTTCTACAGCCGCTGCGCCGTAAAACGATTCAAATAGCTCGTAGCCCGGAAATCAGTTTCCCCGATTTTCGCATAGCCAGAGAGACAGCTTCAAGATGACGAGTCTCTGCGCTGCCCTGGATCTTAATCGGGAACCTAATCCCGGATACCCGGGAACTCGAAAACCCGCGAGCTCGAAAACTCTCATTCTCAATTCAATCATCGCACGGAGGCAGCGGAACATCTATGCGGAGCGTTCAGTGCGCAGTTCGGAAGAGCCGTTTGTGAGTATGCAGTCGACCAATTGTAACTATCTGTATCAAGAAGCTTTGAGTCGCCTCTCTCCAACCTGTCTGGCCATCACGCGCGGTATACGGTAGAATCGCGTTACAACGAACTCCGCGGGACCAGCAAGATTTGTTTGCTGCCACGAAAACTCGGTATAGCGAGAGTCTTTCAGCACTGGACCCTACGACACATCGGCCGAGCTGGAATAAACTTTCGATTCGTTGTACATATGCATCGAAACGTCGTATGAGTATTCGTTGTAACGAGGTTCCATTGAATTCCTTCCCAATTGATGCTCCATAGTCCGCGTTCTGCACAGAAGCTTCGCTGCCTCCGTGCAAAGTTCAAATTGAGGATGAGAGTTTTCGAGCTCCCGGATATTTTTTTCGATGTCCCGGCTTTCCGCGATGCCAAAGCCTAAGCAAACCTGTAAATTCGCGAACTCTGTAATGCTTCTGTGGTGCTTCTTTTTGCATCTCGCCGCACCTTTCGGCGGTGAGATGTTGGTCGGCTGTCGGCCCAAGCCTTGGAAGCTCCCGTCCATGTCCACTGTTTCAGGGCCGAATATCGAAAGATGTCGAGTTTCGATAGTAAAATACGCGTCGGGGCGCTTCGGGATCGATGTATCCGCATAGAGGCCCAATAGAACTTTATTCATATACATTCCATATCGATTGTCTTGTCGGATTTCGAAAACAACCATGGCAGCGCCGTAGTCTTGAAGCTGGGTCTGCGGAGATCTGGCGGAAAACTCCCGCGCTGTGGATAGTCTCATCGACACGAAGGTTTTCCCTCAGTCCAAGCACGCAGAGACGAAATCAGTCACAATGAGACTCATCAGTGGCGTTTCGCAAGGAAAGAGGCTGTTCGGATTCAGTGCATGCTGTCTGGCAGCGGCCTCTTTACTCCTGAAGGAACTGATGAATTCAGATTCGGAACCCGATTCGCGAGCACTAACTCTCCCTGTGAACGAGCGGCTGCCTTTCTCTGCTGATGCTGGCCGACGATCGTCTGAAGCTACAGTTGAAGAAGAGGAAGCTATTCTACAAGTCACCGGGCTTATTCGTCGCCTCGGAGCGAGCAACGACCTGCTCATAGAGTTTGTAGCCTGTTACCTCAGACTATGGTTCGTTACATCACGGCACTCAGTATTGACGAGAAGTATTGATAACTTCGGGAAAGATGATAGTTTCGCCCGTGACGCCAGATTCCCTCGAGCGAGGAGAGTCATTTTCTTCTGCTACAATATATTCAATTCCGACGTCAGTGGAGGTTCCAAAATGAGTGCTCTAAGAACCAACTCGAGACTTCCTCGGCGAACGGACGCTTCGGACCTGTTGGTCGTGATCACGAAGAATCTCCAAGCGAGAGCGGGAATCGCAGAGCATCTGCAGATATTTCCCCATCAATTCAAAGCTCTGCTACATGTTGATATCGACTCAACAAAGAAATTCAGGCGGCACATCTTCTGCGAGAACAGTTACATCGTCAACGTGCCGTTCGGCTTTGGCATGATTCTCGGAAACTTGAAGCAAAGGTCGACCGCTGCAGGTTGCCTCTCCGAATGGATTGCAGATGCGAAACGGAACGCCTGTCCGTATTCAGTTTCGAAAATGCAAGAAATCAGGACTCTCAAAAATGTGCAAATCCCGCGTCCATTTATGTTGATTCGGTACTCTACCAGATCCGAGCCATGCATGAACTTGACCTTGACCTTCGATTGCTTCGAACAGCCTCAGAACACTCTGAAACTCCCTTTTTATTTGGACATCGAGCAATCTGCGTTCGCCTTCGACCGATATGCACCGACATCCGGCATCCGGGGCTTAGTTTTCAACGAGTACGTGCTAAGCATCATGATGCTTCTTGGATCATCAATCTGGCTTTTGAGTGGCACGTCATTCGCCGATGAGTTCCTCGGTTTACTGTGCACGGTTTCTGGCTCAGGGCAGTTCTCGAAGAAACTCAATGACAAGGTAAGGGCAGCATCCTTCTCGTGGATTGTTGGGAACATGTTCTTCGCACTCATCCTAGTCGATGATTTGACTTCAACGATCAGCTTCCCGGACAACGACCGCATACGGCGACTTCAAAGATGTGTCACTTCAGTGCGTGAGCCGGATGTTGCATCAAAATCTGCAGCTGTCTCGACAACCATTTTCTGGAGCTCGATG
The DNA here is from genome assembly GCA_028455905.1 of Neoseiulus californicus. Taxonomy (NCBI): domain Eukaryota; kingdom Metazoa; phylum Arthropoda; class Arachnida; order Mesostigmata; family Phytoseiidae; genus Neoseiulus; species Neoseiulus californicus. The sequence goes on along the minus strand of JAMQGS010000005.1, from coordinate 586,409 downwards.
GCAAACTTGAAGGCTATCTACGGAGCAAGGAAATCGATTATTTGCAGTTCGGAGGACGAAATCGACGATATACGCCGCTACTTCGATTTCAAGAGCTTATATCGTATACCTCTGGAAAGCTCCGGGCAAGGATGGATGGTTTACCCGGACTTCTACCGTGTGCCCGTTTGCCCGGCCGGAGTCGTTTGCAGAGACGTCCTATCTTTCGCCGATAACTCCGAATCGTTCGAATATGTTCTGATTCTTCTCCGATATGGCTTATCGAAAGTGCCAGTCATGACAAAGCAGCGATATATTGTGCAGAACTACAAGAACGTCATGGAGCGATCGTATGGGCACCGCGGGGGGTCATGGAAGGGCAACAGGAAGGTTTCCACATTTCTCTCAATTTTCGAACCAAAAAATCGGGATCAAAACGAGAACCAAGATATACTCCCGATCGTGTTCCTGCTCATCGGTTTCTCCATCACCCTAGTGTGCTTTCTGGCAGAAATTTCCTCAGAATTCTTCTCTCGCTCTCTGTCACGAATCAAAATACAGCGCTCGTGGCTGTACATCAGGGAACTCGGAATTTTTCTGTTTAAAACCCCTCAACGGTTCCTCCCTCGAGAGCCAAGAAGTACGGAGTAGATCCGAGATCCGAACCTGAATATTTTGTTTAGGTTCGCGCGAGCTCGGACATTTGTGATCATAGTCGCAAGTGCGCGTCCCACGAATAGGTTGCCGCACAGACGGCCTAGGATTCCTTCTATCCTGGGATATTATTCCACCCAGTGCAACGGATTGTATGACGCCAGGATTCTGATCACGTAATCGTATACATGTCCATTTATGTCTCGCATCCATATTTATGTCTACTCTGAGGGAGCTTCCGACTCCATACTCCGCGGATCTATCGCGCGATTCGAACTGCTAAGGAATTCGTTGGTTGCGGTGGTACCAAGGAGAACCGTGCGAATTCCGGTACAGAGTCTCGATGCTCTAAATCAGTGGTTCTCAAAGTGATCGATAAGGAACCTTGGGGGTCCATGGACGAACCCCGCATGACCGACCCACATCTTGCTTGCGATCGTGTGGCAGTCTCGGCAATGATAGGGTGTCTTTGAAGTCTGTCTGACCGCAGACTGACGAGGCCAGTTGACAAATTGCTCAATATCGACCTCTAGGGGGTCGACGGGAAGGACGAGTTTGAGAACCACTGCTCTAGATCATGATGACAGGAACTACGGTCGACTGGCTCGAACTCCGTGGCAAACACTGTACAGCAGCCAGCCTCAAACGATGACGCCGGCGATTTGTGCAGGTGTACCGTCATGCTCATGGGCGGTCGATTACCATCATAACTCTCTACATCAATCCACATACTTCTCGGCAGGACGTGAGAACTTTCCTACGAAAGAATGTTACTTTTCTTAGGGCCGACCGACGCCATAATGGGGTTCTGCTATGTGGAAACCTCAACACCAATGTGATGGTCGAGTCAAGGAAACAGAGGATGCTTTCTTTCATGCGCGATGAATTCGAACTCAATCCTGCGAATAATCCAAACGAGTGCACAACCTACAGTCAGAGCTGCTTAAATCTAGTGTTCAGCAACGATGTCGAAACAAGTGAATGCTTAACCACGTGAGGTATTCCAGTTACCACAAACCACAATTCGTACGATTTGGTTGATCTGAATAAATTAGTTGCCCTATAAAGCAAATGCGCTCTCCCGGCCGAATCTCGTCCTGTTCGTCGCGTTGATCTAATGGCATGTTTCCGGTGGGAGTGAGTTTGGGAAAGATGAGCGGAGGCAAAACTTGTAGAGTCCTTCCGGTCAACGGAGAGTACTCAAGGTGTCTATCATGGAATGAACACAAGGGGCAGCATCTGATCCATGCGGCAAGCGGGCACTTGGATGTAGACCCCAGGTAGCCATTTCAGCCTTTTTAGCATAGAAGTGCCCCGGATCGTCGATTTTGGCCAACTTCGTGTCGCAGTAACAATTTTTCCTTACTTATTTAGCCGATTCTGAAAACGTCCCTGATATCAGTGTGCTCAACCCGTCTCTCTCCGAGTGTGGCCCCGAAACTCCAGGTCGAGGTTGTGCACCTTCCTTGTTAGTATATGGATCACTGAATGACTGATCGGCACCAATATCAACGAGAATCTTTCTACCTTCCTTGTTCGCAAACTCGCCGCCAAAATCCGAGTGCAACCTTCGGAGGTCCTTTACCGTGATGTTTTTCCACCATTTGGTGTACTGTCACATGCAATCAATGGCGTCACTTTTATTCCTCGAGAAGAACACACTGCGATAGCGAGAGAATTCATCAGCGAGGATGAGGAAATGCTTCGAATTGCCCATAGATTGCACACTTGTGAAGCAGAGATCGGCATGCACCGTTTCGATCTCTTTGGCCCTTGATTCCAGAGGACGGCTATGGTAGCTAGCTGGTGGTTGCTTCTCCCGGATACGGTCATCGCATTGATCCAATCTGTGATGTACTGAATTCCAGCCAACTCGAGAGCCTTTTCAACGTTTTCTCTGTTGACATGTCCGAGAACCTTGCTCAATAGTTACTGGCTCGGCCTGAGTGCGACTCTCAAAGACCTCGCCATGATCGATCTTGGATATCTCAGCGCTAAGGAGATACAATCCTACTTTCATCGGTGCCTTTATGCACAGGCTCTGATTTTGTATCTGCAGATCTTGACTGTCAATGGTAACCTGATACCCATCATTGACTAAACACCTTATCGACACCAGGCATGATCTCATGCCCGGTACATGTAGCACGTTATGCAGTTCGATAGTCCATTTTCTTCTCCATTTCCAATCGTGAGATAGTACCCTGCCCGTAAACCCGCTGGCAATAATGGGTCCCCACCCTCACTTCCCAGGTGTCAGAACGTTTCAAAAAGGTCGTGACCGGTTTCTTCGAATTACACACATGATTTGTTGCACCGCTGTCGACGAGGAAATCGTTAGGTTTTGAACTAAGCCATTGCTCGCTAACCACCAAGGCTACTGAATAGTTGGCACTTGCAGGTTTGTTAGATTGAGGTTTTCTGGGTCGTCGACATTGGTTCTTCATGTGGCCCCTCGGGCCACAATTCCAGCACTTAATTCCGTATCTACTTTCGCTCTTTTGTTCAAAATCACGACGAGAATTACTGTGCTTATAAGCATTGCTGTTCTTATAGTATTCGTGGGAATTAGGACCTTCGTGTCCATGGAATCGGCGTGATTGGTTGCGAGCACGACTAACATGCATCTCAGCAAAATGTGCTGTGGCATTATCTGTCTCTCGTTTTGCTCCATTCTGAAGGCCACCTGTGATCAAATCAAGTACGTTTGTTGAGAGCTCGTCTGATTCAGCTTTCGTTGACCCTGCGATACGCATGGGTTCCTATTCTCTGGGAAGCGCCCCAAGCGAGGAGCGTGTTGCAAATGGGGAGCTGCAGTGCATTAGATGTCATCGATCGCGAAGAAGGAGTTTTGCAAATGGCTCGTTTCGATATAACACTGCAATGGTGTCGCGGAATGGATTCACTGAGTTCTACAAATCAGGAATGACTCACTACGAGATCTGATGATCGCCCCCTCCGAACCTAAATGTCACACGCTGGATCCATAGTTTTCCGAGGGACTTTTTGGACTGGACGGGAGAAACCTATTGTAGGCTAGGATAGCTCCTGGGGTTCAAAGCGCTCGGGAAACTCTTCTCCACCAATTGTTCACCGATTCGTCGGTTTTCTTGAAAATTTGCGAGCTAAACAGGGTATGTGTCCTAGCTTTCACGATCGAGGCTCCAGAATCCTTCCGCAAATCATAAAGACACGTTGGGCCTTCCTACCGACATGAGTTCGTTTTGCGTCTCTGTTTTTGTTGAGTCAGCACGCTGATGGAAGAAAATCACACGTGTGTTCATGTTAGCCCTAACCCACTCTTAGACTTGGGATTTGAGATCTGATACGACTTCATTTATTTGTGAACTCTCTCGAGTTTCTCAACAACACATGCAACAGATACGGGCGGAATCAACGTGGCTTTCTCGCAAGCACGTCACCTTGGCCCACTTCCGCGATCCTAATGCGACCGGGATGGAGGGATGGGTCGTGACTCACGCTTGGTCCAGAGTTGCAATCCTCTTCAATACCTTATAATCGAACTGGAGTATAACGGCTACGCAGGTGATGCCGGATCCCAAGAATCTCAGGAAGTTCGGCAAGCTGTGAGTGAAGACCCCGACACGCGGGACGTCCAAATATTCTCGGAACCGTAGGGCCACCAAATCACACGGTATCCGAAATGGGAACCGTTTTGAGAGATGATATTCTATTTGTCGGCTCATAGATATCTGTTCCGAGCTTTTCCTCGACAGCTCGAATAATGGTATGGCTACTCCCGCCACGTAACATAGCATCATAAACGATTGCGCAGTATTGAAAGTGTGCCCAGCGAGTCTAGAAAATGTGTAGATTACTGACATGACGAATTCCACGTAGTATAAGGCGAGAATGTTGGCAAATATCGAATTCAATTCCTCGATCGCGTCGCGGACTTCCCATTTTGCATCATTCAAGCTCAGCGAGTATGGGGTCCCCACATGTATCACGCGCAAGATCGCCTCATTACAATTTCTCAGGTATACGACAATGTCTCCGTAGATGATGAAGACGCTGGCCATGATGAGCTCTGCGTGTATGTTCAGAATTATGTTGATGATCATCAGAGGGTCCGATGTAGGCGGGCTCACAATTGAAACCATCAGAGTGAACGGAAATACGCACAAAGCCGGGAAGATGACATCTTGGAAGCGCCTCGGCCGCGATCGACAAAGATTTCGGATCTCTGCCCCCCTTGTGGCAACGACGAGCGTTGCGTATGCGCCGGAGCTCAAGAAAATGAAACCGCCCGAAAGACTTGTGATCTCGGCGATGCTGAGCCCAATCTTTCCACCAAGTCTTAACAACAAGAACACCAAAATCGAGAACATGCACAAAAGCACCCTCAATGCTGAAACGATCCGTACCAGTATTCTACCCCATGAATGTGTTGATGGATTCAAACCATGCACCGCACAAATGCAACGGAACACGAGGTCGCTTGCTCTTGCCAAGGTCGATGCTTCCCGTGAGTCGTGTGGGCGGATCTTCGTCTGGATATCTATACATGTGCTGGTTGCCTGGGAGCACATCGAGGAAATTTGGACAGAGATCCTGTCTTCGAACCACGCACGCCTACGCTGCTTCAATGTCACCGGAGGATATTACCGTGAAGCTTGAGCCGTGACACGCTCCTTCCAGAGTTCTAGAGAACGTGGGACTTGATCAGCAACCACCCTTCTCTGCAATCGATTACCATCTATTGAGAAGGCACAGCCGCTTTGCGATCGATGCAGTTACATTCTTTGATCGTGATTTCCATCCCATGGATCCGCTACTTTGTGTGTGGCTTTTGCGACTTCATTCTGCGTCCATTGTAACGTGTATCGCTTGCTGACCTTCGATGCGAATGTTTGAGTTCAACCCATTCTGCATTGCTCACAACTGGAAGAGACACGTATCCGTCTCGTGTCTGTTGACTCAATGGTCACAATATGTCGCACCCTGGTGGAGTGGCGGATCGACAAACCTCCAAGAAGATATGAGCGTTGAACACGCTCGCTGCGGAATCGGAACATGGAACGCGTCGAGGGGAGCGCGTCGATCGGTGACTCGAAATCGATCTCCCAGATGTAACAGGACAATGATTCCGGCGCTGTCCGAGCCCAGCCGCCGCGTCGCCTGATCCCACCGTAAGCCCCGAGTAGGCCCGAACGGTATGCTGATTTCAGCAATGGCTTGGATGGTAGAGTCCGTGGTTATCCCGACCGCGGTGCTGAGTAGTTTCAGGCGTCGGGGGAAAAGACGAGCCAGAGCAACTCTTTCTGCAAGCACCCAGCGTGAAAAACCATGCACGCTCTCCTGCACCTCGTGCGATGCCGCTGAAGTTTGCGAACTCGAGTTGAGAGCAAGCGCCACCAAGGAGAACCGTGCGAATTCCGGTACAGAGTCTCGATGCTCTAAATCAGTGGTTCTCAAAGTGGTCGATAAGGACCCTTGGGGGTCCATGGACGAACCCCGCATGACCGACCCACATCTTGCTTGCGATCGTGTGGCAGTCTCGGGAATGATGGGGTGTCTTTGAAGTCTGTCTGACCGCAGTCAGACCGCAGACTGACGAGGCCAGTTATGAAATTGCTCAATATCGACCTCTAGGGGGTCGACGGGAAGGACGAGTTTGAGCACCACTGCTCTAGATCATGATGACAGGAACTACAGTCGACTGGCTCGAACTACGTGGCAAACACTGTACAGCAGCCAGCCTCAAACGATGACGCCGGCGATTTGTGCAGGTGTACCGTCATGCTCATGGGCGGTCGATTACCATCATAACTCTCTACATCAATCCACATACTTCTTGGCAGGACGTGAGAACTTTCCTACGAAAGAATGTTACTTTTCTGAGGGCCGACCGACGCCATAATGGGGTTCTGCTATGTGGAAACCTCAACACCAATGTGACAGACGAGTCAAGGAAACAGAGGATGCTTTCTTTCATGCGCGATGAATTCGAACTCAATCCTGCGAATAATCCAAACGAGTGCACAACGTACAGTCAGAGCTGCTTAGATCTAGTGTTCAGCAACGATGTCGAAACAAGTGAATGCTTAACCACGTGAGGTAAATCAGTTACCACAAACCACAATTCGTACGATTTGGTTGATCTGAATAAATCAGTTGCCCTAAAAAGCAAATGCGCTCTCCTCGCCGAATCTCGTCCTGTTCGTCGCGTTGATCCGATGGCATGTTTCCGGTGGAAGTAAGTTTGGGAAAGATGAGCGGAGGCAAAACTTGTAGAGTCCTTCCGGTCAACGGAGAGTATTCGAAGTGTCTATCATGGAATGAACACAAGGGGCAGCATCTGATCCATGCGGCAAGCGGGCACTTGGAAGTAGACCCCAGGTCCCCCGTGTTCCCTAATGCGATTCCTCCGCAATAGGTGGAAATCCGGTGTCAAGAAGTAACCGCGGCTAGGAACCGCACAAGGTTCCCTCTTTGAACACGAGTGAACTGTTTACATGGCGTTGCGCCGTCTCCACTCGAGCACACCATGAAGAAGAATGCGCTGGTCCGCCGGGTGCAACAGCGTCCCACAGTTCAGGAAAACTCACTCACGGACGCGGGCCGAGCAGGCGATGTCGGTGTTAGCATTCTGTTCATAAATAGGTTCTCTAACACCTCAGAGATCTGTTCTGAACGATGCTGACGCTAGAATGACGATTTACATGAGCCCCGTCGGAACGACCCAACAGTCTGTTTAAGAAACTGCGCCGAAGGAAGTTGAACCCACGCTGAGTCGAGATATCCAATGATCGGCTCCGGTGATGTTTCAGGAGAATCGCTAACTTCCTGTGAAGTTGCGGTTCCACCCACTGAATTAGCTGCCATTCTCCTTGACGACAGAAACTTTGGATAACAACGCCACCGATTCGCACAAAGCCGATGGAAACTTCGCCCGGATCTTCTAGGGGAGGGGGCCCGGGCTCCCGAGGGAGGCCCGAGATTGATTCTGAGAGGGCCCAGAGGCGATTCCCGAATATGAAAGGCGAGATCGGACACAGTGCCCAAACGCATAAAACGGGGCTCGGCCAGAAAACGAGAAAATTCGTTTCCAAAGGTTGTGCGATCAGATCATGGACCTACTATGAATCATTTCAAACGGTGCTTAGAGCTCTCCATGAATGTGGACCTACTCAACCCTATCGAGACTTTTTTAGAGTCGATTGCAAAAGTTTCGGGACCTAGAATTTCAGAACTCCTGACCTACAGGTATACTTCAAGACGCGCAGAAGCGATCGGCTCCAAGAAGTCTTCATTGGGCAGAGTGCGTCTAGAATCTGGACTACAGATATCCATAGAGAACTCGAATTATCGCCCGAAATGCCTCTCTGTTGACCCATGAGCTGTTAACACAAGGTTCGGAAGCGAGCTCTGCCGTTTTCTGGCAGACCCCCGCTCCAGAGGGTTTCGGAGGTCGTCAACGGACAGAGGGGGCCCGGGACGGAAAAATTTCAGGAACCACCGTTCTAGGGGAAATAGGTCGTGATCTTGTCAGTTCTACCTCTAAGAATGCATGGCCCATGCTCTGGACTCGGCTGTCCGCGATACGCGCAGAGGGAAGATCTACGCCAGCGAGGATGAGCTTGAAGCGGAAGATGAAGTCGAGCCTAATTCAAGTGATTGAAGATCTCTACAAATCCACAGATGAAGTCGACGACGTGTTTGGAGACATCGCCGAAGTTGAAGTTTACCCCGGACCGATAAACGACCTGAATGATCGCGTTCGCGGAGGTTGCCGTCGTTTCCAGAGGAGTGGGAAACGTAATGACGAACCGCTGCGGTCACAACGCGGTCTTGCTGGCTGTCGACATGAAGGTGAGGTGGAACTTCACCTTGCGTACGTTGAGAAACTTCTTGCGTCTGAGGGACGCGGTTCGCAAGTACCATGACGCGAATCCACGGAAACGAGGTTCGTTCCCCATCACGGACCTCGAGGTGGCGCAGCTCGAGGATATGGTGAGCTGTCTGGCTCGTAAGGAGGAGGCATCGATACGCCTTTCGTTGCACGACATCGATATTAGAATGGCGGATGTCGCGCTCGAGGCGAGTCGGATTTCATTCGATGGTTCATTCTTTCATTATCCATGGATGTTATGGGGAATATATCACTCATGAGCACTGCCGAAACGAGCGATCATCAGACTCTGAACTCGCCAAAACACATCGGAATTCGCAGATCATGCTGGAAAGTCTGAGGAACGCGGTTCGGAATATCCGTGTACACAAACCTGTGCTGACGGATTCTTCAACGAAGAAATGTGACGTTCCGACTAGATGACCAACGCCCATGGACACATGGCAGTTTGCCCGTCTGCCGAGCGACATCGATGGTCGACCTCCGCTACATCGAGGTGCCGATGTAGCAGAGGAAAGCCGTCGATACTATAAGAATCCCTGCATTGATTGGACCGCAAAATGTGCAAGCTTCGTCAAAGTGCTAGAGCAGAATCGGGACATCACGCGGACAATTTAGCTTTGTCGAACATGAAAAGGTTCGGAAATGGCCCAGTAGTGGCTCATTCTGGTATACCTAAATCGAAGAGCGTCGACCATCCCACAGCACGTGTAAACTTCGATGAGCGGGCGAAGCGGATGAAAATTCGGGAGCCTCAACAGGCGATGGATCCTGAGCTGCTTCGGCAAGCTAGCAAAAATCTCAAATTGACCGCCGAGCGAGCTCGTGGCATATTGATCGAAGCTTCGCTTACCAAGTTCCAGGACGAATATATCCGTATGGAGCTTGAAGATTCTGGTGTTGATGCCTCCCAGCGTGCACCGTTTCGATTTCTTTGGCCTTTGATTCCGGAGAACGGCTATGGTAGCTAGCTCTAGGGTGCTTCCCCTGGATACGGTCATCGCATTGATCACATCTGTGATGTACTGAATTCCAGCCAACTCAAGAGCCTTTTCAAGGTTTTTCCGTTGACATGTCCGAGAACCTTGCTCAATAATCACTGGCTCGGCCTGAGTGCGACTCTCAAAGACTTCGCCATGATCGATCTTGGATATTTCAGCGCTAAGGAGATACCATCCTACTTTCATCGGTGCCTTTATGCACAGGCTCTGATTTTGTATCTGCAGATCTTGACTGTCAATGGTAACCTGATACCCATCATTGACTAAACACCTTATCGACACCAGGCATGATCTCATGCCCGGTACATGTAGTACGTCATGCAGTTCGATAGTCGCCTTTTCTTCTCCTTTTCCAATCGTGAGATAGTACCCTGCCCGTAAACCCGCAGGCAATAATGGCTCCCCACCCTCACTTCCCAGGTGTCAGAACGTTTCGGAAAGGTCGTGATCGGTTTCTTCGAATTACACACATGATTTGTTGCACCGCTGTCGACGGGGAAATCGTTAGGTTTCGAACTAAGCCATTGTCGGCTAAGCACCGAGTCTACTGAATAGTTGGCACTTGCAGGTTTGTTAGTTTGAGGTTTTCTGGGTCGTCGACACTGGTCCTTCATGTGGCCCCTCAGGCCACAATTCCAGCACTTAATTTCGTATCTACTTTCGCTCTTTTGTTCAAAATCACGACGAGAATTACTGTGCTTATAAGCATTGCTGTTCTTATAGTATTTGTGGAAATTAGGACCTTCGTGTCAATGGAATCGGCGTGATTGCTTGCGAGCACGACTAACATGCATCTCAGCAAAATGTGCTGTGGCATTATCTGTCTCGTCGTTTTGCTCCATTCTGAAGGCCTCACCTCTGATCAAATCAAGTACGTTTGTTGAGAGCTCGTCTGATTCAGCTTTCGTTGACCATGCGATACGCATGGGTTCCTATTCTTTGGGAAGCGCCTCAAGTGATCTAACACACTTGAAATCGTTGCCCAGAGTTACTCAAACCTCCGTGAGATTGTTATTTAATTCTGTCAACGCTGCCAAGTTCTGGGTAACACTTCTGCTCCTATTGAATTTGAAGGACATGAATTTGGAAACTGCCGCTTTTTTGAGGATCCCCGTCTTCTTGGCGAAGTAGGATTGGGCTTTGGTCTGAATCTCATAGCCTCGAACAGTTGTTGTTTCATTGTTGAGAATATCACTAGATACTTCTGGGTCAATGGATGAAACAAGAATCATCCTGGATTTTGAATTGGCATTGTCAAAACGAGTTTGTTGTTTTGCTAAATCAGTGCTGGGGCTTCAAGATGCACGACTCAGAGAATATTATTGTAATTTCAGCAGCACCCTCAAGGGAAACGGACTCGGAGATGTTCGTGACACCGATAAGTGTTCATGTATGAATTCGCGAGGAGCGTATTGCAAATGGGGAGCTGCAGTGCATTAGATGTCATCGATCGCGAAGAACGAGTTTTGCAAATGGCTCGTTTCGATACAACACTACAATAGTGTGAATGGTTTCACTGAGTTCTACAAATCAGGAATGACTCACTACGAGTTCTGATGATCGCCCCCTCCGAACCTAAATGTCACACGCTGGATCCATAGTTTTCCGTGGGACTTTTTGGACTGGACGGGAGAAACCTATTGTAGGGTAGGATAGCTCCTGGGGTTCGAAGCGCTCGGGAAACTCTTCTCCACCAATTGTTCACCGATTCGTCGGTTTTCTTGAAAATTTGCGAGCTAAACAGGGTATGTGTCCTAGCTTTCACGATCGAGGCTCCAGAATCCTTCCGCAAATCATAAAGACACGTTGGGCCTTCCTACCGACATGAGTTCGTTTTGCGTCTCTGTTTTTGTTGAGTCAGCACGCTTATGGAAGAAAATCATACGTGTGTTCATGGTAGCCCTAACCCACTCTTAGACTTGGGATTTGAGATCTGATACGACTTCATTTATTTGTGAACTCTCTCGAGTTTCTCAACAACACATGCAACAGATACGGGCGAAATCAACGTGGCTTTCTCGCAAGCACGTCACCTTGGACCACTTCCGCGATCCTAATGCGACAGGGACGGAGGGATGGGTCGTGACTCGTGACTCACGCTTGGTCCAGAGTTGCAATCCTCTTCAATACCTTATAATCGAACTGGAGTATAACGGCTACGCAGGTGATGCCGGATCCCAAGAATCTCAGGAAGTTCGGCAAGCTGTGAGTGAAGACCCCGACACGCGGGACGTCCAAATCTTCTCGGAACCGTAGGGCCACCAAATCACACGGTATCCGAAATGGGAACCGTTTTGAGAGATGATATTCTATTTGTCGGCTCATAGATATCTGTTCCGAGCTTTTTCTCGACAGTCCGAACAATGGTATGGCTACTCCCGCCACGTAAAATAGCATCACAAATGATTCCACAGTATCGAGAGTGCGTCCAGCAAGTGTGGAAAATGTGTAGATTACTGCCATGACGAATTCCACGTAGTATAAAGCGAGAATTTCGGCAAATATCGAATTCAATTCCTCGATCGCGTCGCGGACTTCCCATTTTGCATCATTCAAGCTCAGCGAGTCTGGGGTCCCCACATGTATCACGCGCAAGATCGCCTCATTACAATTTCTCAGGTATACGACAATGTCTCCGTAGATGATGAAGACGCTGACCATGATAAGCTCTGCGTGTATGTTCAGAATCTTGTTGATGATTATCAGGGGGTCCGATGTAGGCGGGTTCAAAATTGAAACCATCAGAATGAACGGAAGCACGCACAAAGCCGGGAAGATGACATCTTGGAAGCGCCTCGGCCGCGATCGACAAAGATTCCGGATCTCTGCCCCCCTCGTGGCAACGACGAGCGTTGCGTATGCGCCGGAGCTCAAGAAAATGAAACCGCCCGAAAGACTTGTGATCTCGGCGATGCTGAGCCCAATCTTTCCACCAAGTCTTGACAACAAGAACACCAAAATTGAGAACATGCACAAAAGCACCCTCAATGCTGAAACGATCCGTACCAGTATTCTACCCCATGAATGTGTTGATGGATTCAAACCATGCAACGCACAAATGCAACGAAACACGAGGTCGCTTGCTCTTGCCAAGGTCGATGCTTCCCGTGAGTCGTGTGGGCGGATCTTCGTCTGGATATCCATACATATGCTGGTTGCCTGGGAGCACATCGAGGAAATTTGGACAGAGATCCTGTCTTCGAACCACGCACGCCTACGTTGCTTCAATGTCAGCGGAGGATATCACCGTGAAACCTGAGCCGTGACACGCTCCTTCTAGAGTTCTAGAGAACGTTGGACTTGATCAGCAACATCCCTTCTCTGCAATCGATTACCATCTATTGAGAAGGCACAGCCGCTTCGCAATCGATGCAGTTACATTCTTTGATCGTGATTTCCATCCCATGGATCCGCTACTTTGTGTGTGGCTTTTGCGACTTCATTCTGCGTCCATTGTAACGTGTATCGCTTGCTGACCTTCGATGCGAATGTTTGAGTTCAACCCATTCTGCATTGCTCACAACTGGAAGAGACACGTATCCGTCTCGTGTCTGTTGACTCAATGGTCACAATGTGTCGCACCCTGGTGGAGTGGCGGATCGACAAACCTCCAAGAAGATATGAGCGTTGAACACGCTCGCTGCGGAATCGGAACATGGAACGCGTCGAGGGGAGCGCGTCGATCGGTGACTCGAAATCGATCTCCCAGATGTAACAGGACAATGATTCCGGCGCGGTCCGATCCCAGCCGCCACGTCGCCTGATCCCACCGTAAGCCCCGAGCAGGCCCGAATGGTATGCTGATTTCAGCAATGGCTTGGATGGTAGAGTCCGTGGTTGTCTCGACCGCGGTGCTGAGTAGTTTTAGGCGTCGGGGGAAAATACGAGCCGGAGCAACTCTTTCTGCAAGCACACAGCGTGAAAAACCATGCACATTCTCCTGCACCTCGTGCGATGCCGCTCACGTTTGCGAACTCGAGTTGAGAGCAAGCGCTTCCAATGGGGAGAACTAAACTCTTCGCAAGGCATCGTAAGGAGGAGGCAAGAGGCTGGACGCTGCGAGGCAAAATGATGCGAGACGCCCATCACGATTTGGGGAGACCAGCTGGAAGTGAGCAGTTCAACCGCCAGGTAAACCCAAGACTCGTGGACCTGCTAGGAAATAAGTCTGATGTGGATGTCGCCACGAGTTTGACTCTCAAAATTTGTTCTCGATGTCCTAGAGAATCAGAAGGGAACACGGCTCTTGGATTTTAGCCCTGGCAGAAGATGAAGCGCTTGATGCATCATTTCTACCACCGATGGAAACATCGAGGAGTCGAGGCCTTTCGTCAACTCCACAGCACGCCAGTCGGGCTGCACGACAGCCATGTTGTCCCGGCCGTGCGCCCTCCGCTACCACGGGAAGACGCGATAGCGTCATGTAGCTTTTTCGGCGCAAGTATGTAGTTGATGGCTCTCATCCGCAGACTCACTCAGATCTTTGGACATCATCTCTCTCACTCTAACCGAGGTGTGTTTGGAGACGTCATGAGACATCTGGAGCCGAGAGTGGAGCTGCGGACGAGCACCTAGTTCGGATTGAGGATGATTATCTTCTCAGAGACGGCTTCCGCCTCCGCAAACATGTAGCTCTCAACCTTCGGAATCCCACGAAAAAAAAGTGGTAACGAATGCTTCGATTCTTGATCGAAATAGAAATGGTTTCCCGTGGTTCCCAAACTGGGGTCCGCGGACCCTGGGGGTCTGTCGAGCTTTTTTCGGGGCTCCGCGGTGATCTACGAGCAGGATACTTCATGCTTCGGCTGAAGCTCGTACCGCCCACAGCTCCATGCGAACCTTGAAGCCTACTTCCGAACCGAGTCATTCGAGCATCAAACCGCGCAACTATGGGTAAAAAATCCTTTCGTTGTGGAGCCCGAGAATCACCTCTCTGGTCTGCAAAGAGATCAGCTGATTGACCTTCAGCAAAGCGCCCACTCCAGCCAGATGCCACGGGCCGACTTTTGGTGTTCGCTCGCAATGATTCTCCCTGAACTGTTCAGATCAGCCCTACGTATACTTGTCCCCTTCATCGGCACTTATCTTTGCGAACACGGATTCTCCAGATACACATCACCAAGAACCAAGTACCGGAATCGCCTCGATGCGGAGCATGATAGGCGTGTTCAAATTTCGGAAAGAATCCCAGCCTTCGCCGCGATTGCGAAGGAGCTACGGGCGCATCCTTCCCACTGATTGTGAATTGAGGGAAAACTGCGCCCACTCTTATAGGAATTTTTAAACTCCGAGACTTAGGGTTAGTTGCCGTTCGATTTGAAAGAAAGTAAGTTGAGTTCTAATAAGGGTGAACTATGCAAATATATTTTTTTCATGGACTTTAGCGTCAAAATATTGCTTGAGATGAGGCGAATTGAGAACCAAAAGTAGACCAGGGGGCCCCATGTACCCCCTCTGGAACTGAAAAGGGGAATGAACAAGTTTGGGAACCGCTGATCTAGAGAAACGCATTACTGAGTTCGATCGCATGGTGTTCAGAACGCAGAGAGAAAATTACAGCGGAGAAGTCGGTCAAATCGATGTGAGGACGTCGTGAGATTTTCTAGCGAAAATCGTCAATGCTCCGAAAGACAAACCGTCATTCTCTTTCTCGGCTGACGGAGATCGGTTCCGAGTGCTCGAGTGATGCGACGTCATCACGCCATACCACGATCTTCCGCAGCGCTGCCCCGACCGTGGGTCCAGTCAATGAGATGTCGAGAGCCAGCATACAGCGCTGAAAAAAAACTTCGTGGATGCTTCTGTTAGACCACGTTCTCAAGGTCCGTGCTCGTGGGGTTTCCAGCAGTTCCAACTCGGAACTATAGTTCATGCACTGGCATCCCTTAGCATAGGACGCGCCGAGCACACACAGAGATTGGAATGACAGCCTTTGGGTCGAAGATTCAGTCGGTTATTGTAAGCAAGAGGGGTTCATATGTCGATTAAGTGCAGATGGAGGGAGACATTGACCCGATATCAAGAAGTCACTCTCAATCTAATATTGCGGACATATCTGACAGACGGTCTCAGCTGCGTACTGACCGCAGCCGGACCGCCGGCTTCAGAGCCCCATGTATTCTCATCTAGACCTCTGTTCGGTCGAAGAAACTCAAGGTTACGAGCTCTACTGCAATGTTTAGGCATCGGCCGAGGAGTCTCATACTTCGATAACGTCTCATAATCGTTAAGCCTGGACATGAAACCTTTAGGACGAAGAAATACGCGCGCATGGGGGGCTGATCAGAAATACGATTAGGGAGAACATTTCTAGTTTTTATGCTTGGTTGATAAGACGCCTTGTTCCTAGCAGGAATATGTGTTAAACTTCATGCAGCAAAATATCGATTGCCTCGTGGAATCTGGAAAACAACCATGGCGGAGCCGCAGTTCTGAAGCTGGGTCTTCGGAGATCCAGCGGAAAACTCCGGCGCTGCCTAGGATCTCATCGACATGAAGGTTCTCCCTCAGCCTAGGAACGCGGAGACGAAATCGGTCACCATGAGACTCATCAGGAGCGTCTGGCAAGGGAAGAGGTTCGTCGGATTCAGTGCATGCTGTCTGGCAGCGGCCTTTCTGCTGTTGAAGGAGCTGGTGAATTCAAATTCGGAACCTGATTCGCACGCACTATCTCTTCCTATGACCGGTTTATCGCTGTTCAGTGTTGACGATGGCAACCTATCGCCTCAAGTTACGATCCAAGAAGAGGAAGCTGTGCGAGAAGTTCTCGGGCTCATCAGTCGCCTCGGAGCGAGCAGCGACATGCTCATAGAGGCCGTAGCTTGTTACCCCGGACTACAGCTCGGTCAATCACTGCATTCAGTCTTGACGAGAAGTATTGACAACTTCGCGAACGATGATAGTTTCGCTCGTGACGCTAGATTCCCACGAGCAAGGAGAGTCGTTTTCGTGTGCTACAAGTTTGTCGATTCCGACTTCAGAGGATTCGTCAGAGGTGCCGCCCTGAGAACCAACTCGAAACTTCCTCGGCGAACGGAAGCCTTGGACCTGTTGGTCGCAATCACGAAGAATTCTCAAAAGACTCGGGAAATCGAAGCGCAACTGCAGTTTTTTCCCAACCATTTCAAAGTTCTGCTGCATATTCACATCGACCCAGAAAGAGGATCAATTCTGTTGAAGCTCTGCAAGAAGTTTTACATCGTCAAGGTGCCGTTCGGCTTCGGAATGAGCCTCGGAGACTCGTGGTCGCCCTTTCCACGTTGCCTATCCGAGTGGATTGCGGACTGGAAACGCAACTCCTGTCCGTATTCAGTTTCGAAAATGCAGGAAATCAGAACCCTCAAAGTTGTAGCAGGCCCGCAGCCATTGATGTTGATTCAGTACTTTACCACATCTGAACCATGCATGAACCTATCCCTGAGGTTCGATTGTCTCGAACAGTTCTGGGGCACTCTCAAGCTCCCTTTTTACATGGACAACGAGCAATCCGCGTTCGCCTTCGACCATTATACTCCAACATCTGGCATTCGGGGCTTGGTTTTCAACGAATACGTGCTGAGCATTATGGTGCTTCTCGGATTATCAATCTGGCTCTTGAGTGGCACGCCATTCACCGATGAGCTCCTCGGTTTACTGTGCACGGTTTCTGGCTCGGGACAGTTCTCGAAAAAACTCAATGACAAGGTGAGGGCAGCAGCCTTCTCGTGGATAGTTGGGAACATGTTCTTCGCACTCATCCTGGTTGATGATATGACTTCAACAATCAGCTTCCCGGGCAACGACCGCATCCGGCGACTCCGAAGTTGTGCAACGATGTTGCGTGAGCCGGAAGCAAAATATGCAGCTTCGACGACATTCATCTTCTGGAACTCGATGGTGCAATTGAATGCGATTCATACAGACAGGAAATTGATTCTTTGCGGTTCCGAGGAGGAAATCGACGATATACGCCGCTACTTCGATTTCAAGAGCTTATATCGTATACCACTAGAAAGCTACGGGCAAGGATGGGTGGTTTTTCCGGACCTCAACCGTCGGCCCATGTGCCCGGCCGGTATACTTTGCAGAGACGTCCTATCTTTCGCCGATAACTCCGAATCAAACGAATACGCTTTGATCTTTCTTCGATACGGCTTATCGAAAGCGCTAGCCCTGGGAAAGAAACGATTTTTCGTGGAACACTGTAGGAATCACATGAATCGAGTATATCGGCGCGGTGAGGGGTCATGGAAGGGCAACCGGAAGGTTTCCGAATTTCTCTCAATTTTCGAACCAGAAAATCGCGATCCTAACGAAAACCATGATAAATTCCCGATCTCATTTCTGCTCATCGGTTCCTCTATCAGCCTGATGTGCTTCCTGATCGAAGTTTTCTCCGACTCTACCTCTCGCTTTTCGTCACGAATTAAGGGACAGCGCTCGTGGCCGTAAGGGGGCCTGGAACAGTCCTCTTTGGAATCTCTCAGCCGCTCCCTGCTAGGGGCAGAAAGCACGGAGTAGATGCAAGGTGCAATGGTAAGGGTCATAGTATTGGAACCGAAAGTTCTTACCAACTGATTGAAAGGGAGCCTGTGGTGTAGTTCCAGATTGCAGGAAGCTCCGTTTACGATATCGGTGATTCCAGTCGGTGAGTGAGAGATGTGTAATCTGTCGGCCCAAATATCAACTTCATCGGCCTGCAGGTCAAAGAAACGTCCAAGCTGCTGCATTCATCTAGAAGACCACGTCTTCGGTGACTCACTCAGAGCTTGAAATGGCTCAGAGCTTGGAGATCGCGAGTGAGCCAGAGCCTATCACAAACGATACACGAGAGCAAGAAGGCGGAAACCCTTGTCGGAGGTAGTGAAGCCTCAACCTCACCGCCGCAGTTAATGGCGTGTCTGATGCTTGTCCATCATCTTCTGCTCGAGAACAGTCGGAAAAAAACCGGTGGGGTAGTTCAGTCTTCGACTGAACTGTTAGTTTCGTGGGACACGTTCGTTGGTCGGAGTTCTTGTTTGGGGTCGTGAACTTTGTTAGTGGCGCAGTGACATCATCGAGCAGCAAACGGTCTTATTGTTAGTTAGAATGATGTTTGTAGTTCGGTCTGTTCGTCATCAAGTTTGACATTTGATATGCGCGCCGACCCAAATCAAGGGGGCAGTTAATGGAGGGGTTATTCCATGGGTATGCAGTTGACGATCCTGAATCATTGTTGTTCGCTGATCTTTTCATCACGCGCATAAAGAAAACAACCGTATTTCCTCTGAAGAGTACAAGCTAATGTTGTTCTCATGACTGTCATTGAGTGACGGAGCACCCCGTTTCACAGTGTCTCTTTTTAAGCGTTCATAATCATTCCGTTATACCGTCGTTCTTCGAACCAGCCTCTGACTTATTGAGTTCTTACAAAGATTGGTTTGTGGTGACTAAAATAGCTGATATGGGTTATGTATTCCCGAATGGCGATATTTTCGCCGTATATCATCAAATTAATAAAAATCAAATTCTGTTTGTTTGTTTGTTTGTTTGTTTGTTTGTTTGTTTGTTTGTTTGTTTGTTTGTTTGTTTGTTTGTTTGTTTGTTTGTTTGTTTGTTTGTTTGTTTGTATGACCGCTATGCAAATCGTCACGGATGGGCTTAACCGTCCGGTATGGGGCTGGATAGTTTCATCGGCGTCCCCTCTAGGTCGCCAT
This sequence comes from Neoseiulus californicus, assembly GCA_028455905.1. Taxonomy (NCBI): domain Eukaryota; kingdom Metazoa; phylum Arthropoda; class Arachnida; order Mesostigmata; family Phytoseiidae; genus Neoseiulus; species Neoseiulus californicus. Next base: position 567,225 of record JAMQGS010000005.1, on the reverse strand, counting down.
GCAGTTTTCATCCCGCTCTGGGCGCAGTGGCACAGTGGCGCCGTGGAGTTCAAGCGTGACCATAAGTATTTTTCGTCGCCGCGGATACACTGTGATATCGGCTGACCCTGTGCTCAGATCAGATTCATCCTTTGCTGCATCCGTGTAGGACCGGAGTTGCATCTCCGAGATCGGTCGAGTGATGCTTTCGAAGCCTCTGAGAGAAACGCCGGGCGACGCGTCGCGGTGCGGCGAAATCGTTTGCGCCGGAACATCGAATGAGCGCCCTCTAGCGTGGTGTGTTCAATTTCAAACAAGAAAATTTAAACGGATTCGTAACGGCTTAGATGTCAGAGACGTACCGTAGAGCTGATGAGATCAAGGGAGACGGAATATGATCGTGAAGACAAGCTCAGCGATCAACGACGAAGAACATCTCGGTCGAGACGCCATGAGTCAGAAGAACAACGTAAACTCCGAGTGGAAAATCAACGGCGGAGAACATCCCAAGACGAATCGGAAGAACAACGCAATCTCAGACTGGAATACCAACGGCAGCACATGGCGCAGGCGAGACATGATGAAACGAATGAAGAACATGACCGACGACTGGCTGCTGATCGACCGAGAGCGCGCCACCGAACGAGCAGAACACGGCAAATCTCGAATTTGAAGTTGACCGCATTCAATTATGATCCAAATATCGATGCTCTGAGAATCCAGCGATTCGCAATGGCACAAAGGATCAAATATGTGACTTCTGTCGGGCCAGAACATTCGAAAAGGAGCCTCCAGGAACATGCTGCAAGAGTGGAACGGTAGAATTACCGAAGCTGGAACGCCCACCCCATGATCTACGATCTCTCATGTCTCCCCGAACATCGGAATCGAAGCATTTCCTGGCAAACATCAGAGGCTACGATTCGTGCTTCCAGGTGACATTGTCTGGGACGACAGTTCCCCTCCAATTCATCCCTACAACCTTCAAGAAACGGTGGCAGATTCACCGCGAAGTCGGTTTTCTGCTGCCCCCCGATGGTGAAACGCCCAAATTACTGCAAGTTTATTTCACAGGAGAAGAAGAATCTCAAATAGATCAACGATGTAGTCTTATGCCAAACGCGCGACACGAGATCGTGTCCATACTGCAACGTCTATTCAACGAACACAACAGCCTCATTCGCAAATTCAAAACTCGGTTGGAGAGAATGCCGACGGATAGATACAAACTTATCATAAAAGCGAAAGAACACCGGTCGGTGAGCACGAAGGACGCTTCAATGCGCCAACGTTAAATGAGGTGGCTGTCGTCGCCCTGTTTCTCGCACGGTCAACTTCACGCTGCCCTCTCTCGAGTTGGATAGCCAAGGAATATTTCCCTATTCGCGCAGGAAGGAAAAACACGGAATGTAGTTTACAAAGAAGTATTGTAGGAGGGATGATCATCTTGACTAATATCTCGACGAACGTCTCAAAAATCCAAACCTTCGAATTCATTTTTTCAACAATAAAAATATTAGGATGATCAAACGAACTCGCGAATCGAACCATTGTCGCCCGTCAAAGTCGGCAGGAAACTCTCCTCCAGGATTCATTGCCGATCTTCTTATTGATACAAAACCCCGTGGTAATCTTCCAACCCGCCCCGCCCCGCATGACAGGTCGGAGGAGCCGTAATCGTCGAGTGGGGGAACGGGAGGCTGCTAAGAGGGCCGGCCGAAGGCCGGCTAGTATCAAATAGATGGAAGTTAGATTGAGCGTTGTGACTTCATCGGGATTGTGGTCTGATGTCATCCTAAACTCATTGTTCATGAAGGACAATAATTCACGCCTCTTGGACTCTTTCGTTACTCTGACTTCGGGCAAAACCCATGGCTGGCCCGCGGTAAGACGAGCCTCGCGTAAAAAAAAGGCATTCCCCTGAGTGTAGCTGTAACTCTATCCGTATCAAACGCATGCATTTTCCATTTTTTGAGTTACAGGCAATAAATCCACAGTTTGATCCTTCAAAGCATCCTCAGATTCATTAATACATGAATCGATGAGGATGAATAGAGATTCCCGCAACACGACATTCAGTTTCCCGGATTTCCGCATACAATCCTTTGTGGCTTCCCCATGAGCCGATTTTTTCCTTCGTCCACTGCTTGAGCATCGCGTCCCTTGATTACACCAATCGCACTTCTTTAGGTAGAACGCCGTCGATTATTATCTGAAGTTGTTGTCGTCAGCTCACATCTCGAAAGCCCGGGAAGATAGGAAGCTTTCGAATATTGCCGCGAAGGACAACTACTTCGTAGGGGAAGATGCCGTTTCGCAGATACTCTTCGCGTCGGAACTTCATCTACTCCGCGTTTTCGTGTTCGAGATATTTCCTCCGTGTACGGCGTAAGGTCTCTTCGATCACTCCGTCGAAACGCGTGTCGCCTCACCGACGAGACAAGTTTTGTCGTCGATGATTCCTCGTCTGTCAAGGTTCCTCGAAGCCGGCGAAGATTCTCCGGCTGGCGATCCTGACTGAGCGAGGAGTCCGACAAGGCTTCCCCAGTTCTGTTCCGGAGGGAACACGCCCTAGAATGAGGCCAGCGGAAGAACTCAAGTTTCTGCTCGGATGGAGGTATTTCGGATGCGGCACACTTTGCATCCCGGTGATTTTTCTCTTTCCAGTGCTGCTTCCAACTGAGCGAATCCAAAGTCGGAAGACCTGGCTGTTGAGGTTTCGTTCGACCGAGCCGCCGTTTGGCTGCGATGGAAACGCGAACTCTAGTATAACGGGGAGAGGGTCATATACTCAGCTATGAGCTCGATCCAAAACTTGATTGAGAAAGATATATTGGAACAACTCGGCAAATCGATCAGTTTCGTGGAAGCGAAAATTCAAAAGGATAGCAGATGCCGCGGGAGCGAGGGAAGTCTCTCGCTGTTTGTCACGAATTGTGGTAACGCGCTCGTGGCTGTGCTTTGGGGAAGAACTCGAGACCTATGGTGGGTTCGTGAAAATGATGAAGTTTTCAGCAAAAAACGGCAAACTACACGAGCCTGGAAATACACGGGGTCGGTCTAAGTTCCTCTAGGGATATGTCGCATAAGATAGGCCATGGTTAGGGATGGATGTTTGTCGCGATCCGCGATTTTTCTGCGAAAGTCGCGGCATTTTCGCGGCCATTTCCCATAGGACGTCTATGGGAGCCGCGACATCCCGCGACTTTCACACATTTTCACCGCGACAAAACCCCATCCCTAGCCATGGTGTCTAGTTCATGAAACAACTCGCAGACCTTTGCGGGGTTTTGCGGAAAAAAAGTACCAAGCGAATTTCGAAATTCAATAAATAGCTCTTTCCCGAGACTTTGCATGGGCATTGAACGCTCCCGGTTCGAAACACGTCTGGAATGATACTGTTAGGCGTCCGAACTGATGGTCTGGAAGGTCTCCATCGTGATGTCCGCTGCCGCTGACACGATAACCTCGGTACATCAGATGCGTCGCGTTAGAAACGAGAGCTCTCAAACAAGTGAAGAAATAATTTTGTCCTCCTATTCAGGCATTTTGGCCCACTGTGCGTCGGGAGGGGCGGGGCTGTCAGGCACGGTCCGCCACTGGATCGATGACTCACTCCTTAGCTTTCACAGCGCCGTGAGACTCGAGTTCCTCGTAGCCCGAAATTGAGTTTTCCGGATCTTTGCATAGCCAGAGAGAGCTTGAGGGACGAACAACAAAGAGCTATGATAAGGCGAATTTCGGCGATGCTCTGAATCTCACATCTGTATCGAATCGGGACTGAGGGGGAGCGTCAGATGCGTACTTACGTCAGATGAAAACACCTTTTTCGGTCCATCGGTTCGCAATCATGCCTTGATGGAGAAATGTGTGACTCATTAGCGGGAAAGTGCGTTCTTTACATTGGATATTTCGTACATGTTGTGAGGATCTCAGCATCGTTGCGCATATTCGTCAAATACCGGTATTTCACGCAAACCTGTCAATTCGCGAACACTGTCATGCTTCTGTGGTGTTCTGACGCAAAAGTGAATCTGCTGAGGGTACCGAGAGCTAGTGCTTCGTCATCTATCGACACATTCTTGTAACGAATTAATCGGCTCAAACGACGTGCAGGGTGGACTGAGTACGTCCCGATTCCTCAGACGGGTCTTAAATTGGGAGATTCTCCATTTCCATTTCTCTGGCGCTCAGAACTCGACATGGGGTCTCTGGTGAAGATTCATCAACCCCCGTGAGATCTGTCAAATCCGCATAATTATTCGTATTATTCGCTTCAAAAGGGGCGTGCAGAAAACGGGTTTCCAGCAAACAGAAAACGGGTCCAGGGAGCATTCTCAGGCATACCGTCAATGGCTTCGTAATCTCCCTTCTGAGTTCACTCACTCACTGAAAATTGCCGGACTAACATGGGACAGAAAAATTACGCGTTAGCGTAATCACCACCGTATCGGTGGTGAGGAACGTGGTTCAGAACCGACGCTCTCGCGGAACCCCTGACGGTAGTGTGACCACACCACCTCTGACGATTTTCTCTCGCATCTCGTCGCACATTTAGGAGGTGCGAAGTTGGTCGGCGGTCGATACGAGACTTGGAATCTCCCGTCCATGTACACTGTTTCAAGGCTGAATATCGGAGTATGTCGAGTTTCGATAGGAGAATACGCGACGAGGCGATTCGGAATCCATGTACCCGAATAGAGGCCCGATAGAAATTCATGCAGCGTTATATCGATTGCCTTGTCGGATTTCGAAAACAACCTTGGCGGGTACGCAGTTCCGAAGCCGGGACTCCGGAGTTGTGGCGGGAAACTCGCGCGCTGCGGAATGTCTTATCGACACAAAAGTTTTCCCTCAACCTAGGAACGCGGAGACGAAATCGGTCACAATGAAACTCATCAGGGACGTTTGGCAAGGGAAGAGGTTCATCGGTGTTGGTGCATGTTGCCTAGCAGCGGCCTTTCTACTACTGAAAGAGCTGATGAACTCTAATTCGGAACCGGATTCGCTTGCGCTGTCCCTACCTGTGGCCGATTCGTCGCAGTTCAAAGTCAGACGATCACCCGAAGCCACAATTGAGGAAGAGAACGCTGTGCGAGAAGTCACCGGGGTCATCAGTCGCCTCGGAGCTAGCAGCGACATGCTCATAGAGCTCGTAGCGTGTAACCTCAGACTATGGTTCAGAACATCACGGCACTCAGTTTTGACGAGAAGTTTTCATAACTTCGTGAAAGATGATAGTTTCGCTCGTGACGCCAGATTCTCTAGAGCAAGGAGAGCCGTTTTCTTCTGCTACAATATATTCAACTCCGACTTCCGTGAAAATCGCAAAATGGCCACCCTGAGAATCCACTCGAAACTACCTCGGCGAATGGATGCTACGGATCTATTGGTCGTGATTACGAAGAATCTTCAAACAAGGGGGACAATCGCGGGACATCTGCAGATATTTCCCTATCAATTTAAAGCTCTGCTGCATATTGATATCGACCCAACAAGGAAATTCGAACGGCACATCCTTTGCGAGAACAGTCACATCGTCAACATGCCGTTCGGCTTCGGGTTGAGCCTCAAAAACATGTGGCGTATGCCGTCCATTACGGTTTGCCTCTCCGAATGGATTGCAAATAAGGGACTGGACGCCTGTCCGTATCCAACTTCGAAGATGCAAGAAATCCGGACCCTCGAAGTCTTGCGAATCCCGCATGTTAGTCTGTTGATTCAGTTCTCTACCAGATCTAAACCATGCATGAACTTATCCCTGAGGTTTGACTACCTCGAGCGATTCGGGAACGATTTGAAACTCCCTTTTTACATGGACAACGAGCAATCCGCGTTCGCCTTCGACAGTTACACTGCGACATCCGGCATTCGGGGATTGGTTTTCAACGAATACGTGGTGAGCATTTTGTTGCTTCTTGGATTATCGATCTGGCTTTTGAGTGGGACGCCATTCACCGATGAGCTCCTCGGTTTACTGTGCACGGTTTGTGGCTCAGGGCAGTTCTCGAAGAGACTCACGGACAAGGTGAGGGCGGCCGCCTTCGCGTGGATAGTTGGGAACATGTTCTTCGCACTCATCCTGGTTGATGATATGACTTCAACAATCAGCTTTCCGGACAAGGACCGCATACGGCGACTCCGGAGTTGTGTAATATCATTGCATGAGCCGGATGTTCCATCCAGATATGCAGCTCTCCCAACATCAGTTTTCTGGAGCTATATAACGGATCTGAATGCTATTCATGGAGCCAGGAGATTGATTCTTTGTAGTTCGGAAAACGAAGTCGACGATATACGCCGCTACTTCGATTTCAAGAGCTTGTATCGTATACCTCTGGAAAGCTACGGGCAGGGATGGATGGTTTTTCCGGACCTCTACCGTGAGCCCATGTGCCGGGTCGGTATTCATTGCAAAACCGTCTTATCTTTCGTCGATAACTCCGAGTCAATCGAATATGCTCTAATTTTTCTTCAATATGGCTTATCGAAAGCGCTAGCCCTGGGAAAGCAGCGATTTATTGTGCAGAGCCTCAAAAACGACATGGAGCGATTATATGGGCGCCGCGGGGGGTCATGGAAGGGCAGCCGAAAAGTTTCCGAGTTTCTCTCAGTTTTCGAACCAAAGAATCGGGATACGAACGAGAACCATGATATACTCCCGATCCTTTTCCTGCTCATCGGTTTCTCTGTTACACTAATAAGCATCCTGATCGAAATTTCCTCTGACCCTATCTTTTGCTTTTTGTCACGATTCAAGATCCCGCACCCGCGGCGGTACTTGGGGGTCCTTGGAACTGCTCTGCTTGGTGCCTCTCAACGGCTCCTTGCAGCCTCTAGGAACTCCTGGTCCGAAAAATCTCGACAGCAACGCGAGTGTCGAAAAGAGCTGGCACGCCGATTCCGCGCCGCGAAGTTACGAGGAACCCACATTCTGACGTGTAGCAAGGAGGCGCTGCAGCGCGCTGTCGGCGTGACCAGACGGGTCATAATTGGACGTCCCTCAGAAAATTCCAATCCTTGACGATCGCGACTCCGGATACCGACGCGTGGCTCTCGAAGCAAAGCGTTGAAAACCTGAACATCTGTTTGTACGAAATCGAACCTCGGTAACAACAAAAGGCAGATGCGCATCCCACGAATAGGTTCACGCTCAGGCAGCGTGGGATTTCTTTCTGCGAAATGGCAAATGGTGCATTCAACTGTAAGAGACCGGGATTCCGATCCCGTTATTGTGTTCATCTCTATTCATGTCTACTCAGAGAACTCTCGCGGCCAGACATGCCGGGGAATCAGTTGCCTGCGGAAATATCGAGCAGAGCTATGGGACTTTCGGCCCTGAGCTCCGATGCTCTGAATCATGATGACAGGAATGATCCAGGTGATCTGATCGTCGAACATTGTGTTCCCGCGTGTTCGATTCCACAACCAATATCCGCAGCCGAGGTTTCTTTTTCGACACGGAGCTGGACTTCCGCACGAATCTTCAAATCGAATCGTGTGAGAGTTTGTGGGAAAATTCAAACCCTGTGTGAAGCTGTAGCTCTATTTGAATCAAACGCATGCACTTCCCCAACTTTGTGGTTCGAGACAATAAATTCACCGTTCAATCCTTCGGTGCATCCTCGACTCTTCATCTATTATATTTATATTATATTATTATTAATCCTATAAATCCGAATGTTTGTACGACTTTGAGGCCAATGGATTCGAAAACGTTCGGACCGTTAGGTTTGATATTCGATAAAGGAGTGGGTACCGAGCGTCGAAAGGTTATAGGATACTTTTGATTATTATCGGACAACGTCACGTCAAGTTTTTTCGCAATCACGTTTATTTTTTTGTGTCTCCGTTGTCCGATCATGCTCATTGGATCGGGGAGCCGATCGTTTGTTGACTTCGACAATGAAGTCCAACTTGGTGAGGTTGCCCGTGTGAGAGTCGCGATTGTCGCGAGGTTCCGATCCACTTGAGCACTTGCGGAAACCTCGAGCTTTGGCGTCGCTCGGGTTCGTGGATCCGCGGAATGGAACCTGAATGAGTGTTTGCCTTGTGTGCGGGATAGATTCGCAAACGGGGTAGCTATCGAAGCGAACTTCAGTTGGGCGTAGGTCGAACATAGGGACTTATGCAAGCCTTTGGGTCTGTGGTTCTGAGGACCCACTTTGCGTCACGCACAGAGAGACGTTTTTTTCAGACTGCGTTCATATCGGTGTTCCCGAAGATTAAGGAAAAATCCTATGTGATCTGTCATTGAACGTGGAATCATTGGTTCTCTAGCAGTACGCGCTTGGTGTGTTGTGGGCAGCCCGGTTAGCGGGTGGGACTTCCCAAATCACAATCAAACAGGTATCCCAAGGGGCTGGCGTCTTCACGCTTTGTGGTCCGAGTTGCCGGTGCCATCTCGGGGCGTCAGTCTCAATATCCAGGACCAGGACTACGGTAAGTCGGATATTCTCTCGCGTATCCCCAGGAATCGTCTCGCCCATCCTCGGGGGTACGCGTATCCCAGTTGGGAAACCACCGCTCTAGATCACCCGAATGTTTGTTCGTCTGCTCTTTCAGCTGGATGGACTCATAAGCGCGGCAACCATTGGGCGCCCTCGTCGTAAAAAGTTAATATTCGGAAATTTTGCATACTATCCAATTTATACGAAAACAGCACTCCGACGACTGGAAGGTTGGATCTCTCGAGACATGGATTGGGATTTCCGGTCAAGGACAGTATCTATTCAAGACTCTTCATCGTTCGCAAAATGCGTGGACTCTGTCTCATTCTATGTTCTGGATCCTCTGGACAGGAGTCCTCAATGGCGTTGCCGTTGTTTCTCATTAGAGAAGTATTTGACAAGGAATATGAGATTGGCGGTCTCAAGCGATAACATTTGTGGTTTCTTGATATCGTGCATGGCAACGATGGCTTTCACGCGATGTGCGATGTGAAAGATTTTCCGTTGCTCGAGAAAGTGACTCCGAGGTATCGGAAACTGTTGACGAACCTCAAATAGTGGCCATTGATGTGGAGTTGGTCGTCGGAGGCGAGGGGGCCACCCTTCCTGCACTTGACTGCCTCTATTTTCGTTTCGTTCGTCTTCAACCCGAGGTGAAGAAAGCGAGAAATGACTGAGCGTTCCTTGTGAAGCTACATCGCATCGAGGGCCCGATACTTCGGATATTTTCATCAGCCGCCTTGGTATTATCTCGATTATATCATGTTCGAATTCAGAGGTTTGAAGACCTTCAAAGAAATCACGTTCTTTCAGTGCCATAGAGTACGCCGGCGGGCCTAAGTGCAACTACTGTAGATGACCCCTGGCAAATGATTCTTTGGTTGACATGGCAGGCAGCGAAAGTGTTGATAGAAGCAACTGACAGGGACCGCACAGTGGTCCGAAACGACGATTTAGGGTCCGAGAGCTCAGGTTCGGAGCCGAGACTTCTCATGTATCAGTCGATGCTCTACGCACTCTGACATGAGACTGTGCGTCATGGACCTAATCAACACCCAATCAATACAGAAGAACAGGTCTAATTAAGCGTCGCAGTGAAGCGTAGGATGTGGAGTAGCTAACCGGTTCCGTCCAGGTCCATCGTGCACGGTCTCAGAAGAGTTTTGCCCGCGAGCAGAAAAAAATGGAATATCCTCCCTTCCGAGGCATGATTCCAGCCCGAAGTTGATACTGTTTATATTCTTGTTTTCCTTCTCGGTGCCAGAACCGACTGCGTAGACTCTACGTCGTAGAACATCGACTGACACATGGGACGTCTCGGCTCTGAATTCGGGGCTTTGTTTTCAACGAATACGTACTGGGCATTTTGCTGCTTCTTGGATTATCAATCTGGCTTTTGAGTGGGACGCCATTCACCGATGAGCTCCTCGGTTTACTGTGCACGGTTTCTGGCTCGGGACAGCTCTCGGAGAGACTCACAGACAAAGTGAGGGCGGCCGCCTTCTCGTGGATAGTTGAGAACATGTTCTTCGCACTCATCCTGGTTGATGATATGACTTCAACAATCAGCTTTCTGGACAAGGACCGCATACGGCGACTCCTGACCTGTGTGATATCATTGCATGAGCCGGATGTTCCATCCAGATATGCAGCTCTCCCAACATCAGTTTCCTGGCACTATATAACGGATCCGATTTCGGCGGAAGGCAGCTTTGGGCGAAAACCCGATCTGCGCCGACGGCTGATGGAAGCGGACGACCGATTTCAGCGACAGACCGATTTGAGCGTGATAGCCCGCTACCTCAGCCGGAACCGAGTCCCACGCGTGCGAGTGTCGACACTGCCGACGCGACGGCACTAGCATTATGGCAGCGGTTGACGCTCGCTACGCTCGCAGATTTTCTCGATGGCAACCGCAGGGACTGAACCGCCGCCATCACGCGGCTCCCCAGACGCTCGCTTCCTTGACCCGCGGCTCGCGACATGACTCCGATCACATTTGTGGTTTCTGCCGAAAACGGCCCTACGCCCAGATCAGGCATTCACTGGAATCAGGTTTTCGCTAACTTCTGCCCATCGCTAAAATCATATCCGAGATTCCGCGAACTCAGGCTGTCGCCTAGATCAGCACCACTGATCATACTCTAGATCAGTGGTTCTCAAAGTGATCGATATGGACCCCTGGGGGTCGATGGCCGACCCCCGCATGACCGAGGAAATTCCGTGCGATCGTGTCGCATTCTCGTTGAGCCTCAGCTTCGGGAATGATGAGGTCTCTCTGAAGTCAGTCTGACCGCGACAGTTACTCTCAAGGTTTGGAAACTGTTCTCGAACGCTCGATATCGACCCCTAGGGGTCGACGGGCAGGGCGAGTTTAAGAACCACTGCTCTAGCTCCTACGTAGCTGCGATCTGCGGCGCTTACATAAAACCTTGAACACAAAGAGGAACGCGCGCATTTGGGGTCATTCGGGAATACAGTTCAGGAAAACATGTACAGCTTTCATTAGTGGTTGATATGGTCCTCTGGTCCCAGCGGAAATCTGTGTTGAATTTCAAGCAGCGGAATATCGATTGCCTCGTCGGATCTCGAAAACAACCATGGCGGGTCCGCAGTTTTGAAGCGGGGTCTCCGGAGATCCAGCGGGTTTTCCCTCAGCCTAGGGACGCAGCGACGAAAACGGTCACAATACGACTCATCAGTGACGTTTGACAAGGGGAGAGGTTCTTCAGATTCAGTGCATACTGCGAAGATTCTCCGGCTGGCGATCCTGACGGAGCTTGGAGTCCGGCGAGGCTTCCCCAGTTCTGGTCCGGGGGCGAACCTGCTGCCCTCGAATGAGGCCAGCAGAAGAACTCGAGCTTTCGCTCGGATGGAGGTATCTCGGATGCGCCTACACGTTGCTTCCTGGCGATTTTTCTCGTCCGTGCTGCTTGCGAGCGAGCGAACCCACAGTCCGAAGACCTCGCTGCTGAGGTTTCGTTTAGCCGAGCCGCAATTTGGCTAAGATTCAATTGCAAACTCTAGTATAACGGGGAGAGGATCGTACAGATACATTGGAACAACTCTGCAAGTCAATCAGTTTTGTGGAAGCGAGACTCTAAAAGGATCATAGATGCTGCGGGAGCGCGAGGAATGGAAGTGAGCGTCTCCCTACTGTCCCCCCGGAATCCGAGGGACAAAAGCTTAGCCTTCAGGGACGCTTTCTTGACTGCTCATATAATGGAACGGTACCATGCTATACCACGATAATTCTGCTGCTCTGTTTCGGCGCGTCGATTCAGTCAATGAGATTTCGACGGCGTGCCTCCGAGAGCCAGCATACTGCGCTGGATGGAGAACTCAGTGGATGCTCTCTTCGTAAACTGCTGTAAGCTGCCGCTGCTGTAAGACGTGGCACTCACAGTTGCCTCCGGCGGTGGCAAGGCTGGAATCTCAAATATGATATTTCCCCCTCACTTGGGGATGGAAGCCACCGTTTCCACTCTCTACTCGAGTCTCATACTTTGATAACATCTTATGATCGTTAAACCTTGACATGGAAACTTGAGGACAAAGAGGAACGCGCGCATAGGGGTCGTTCGGGGATTACACTTCAGAAAAACATGCACAGTTTTTTCGCCTGGTTGATAAGGTCCCTTGTTTTTAGCGACAATCAGTGTTAGACTCCATGAAGCGGAATATCGACTGTCTTCTCGGACCTCGAAAACAACCATGTCGACTCCTCAGTTTCGAAGCTGGATCTCCGGAGATCTGGCGGAAAACTCACGCGCTGCGAATGGTTTCATCAACACGAAGGTTTTCCCTCAGCCTAGGAAAGCTGAGACGAAATCGGTCACAATGAGACTCATCAGGGACGTTTGGCAAGGGAAGAGGTTCTTCGGAGTTGGTGCATGCTGCCTGGCAGCGGCCTTCCTACTACTGAAGGAGCTGATGAACTCTCATTCGGAACCTGATTTGCACGCGCTGTCCCTACCTGTGACCCATTCGTCGCTGTTCAAAATCAGACGATCGCCCGAAGCCACAATTGAGGAAGAGAACGCTGTGCGAGAAGCCACCGGGTTCATCAGTCGCCTCGGAGCTAGCAGCGACATGCTCATAGAGTTCGTAGCGTGTAACCTCAGACTATGGTTCAGAACATCACGGCACTCAGTTTTGACGAGAAGTTTTGATAACTTCGTGATCGATGATAGTTTCGCTCGTGACGCCAGATTCTCTAGAGCAAGGAGAGCCGTTTTCTTCTGCTACAATATATTCAACTCCGACTTCCGTAAGAGTCGCAAAATGGCCACCCTGAGAATCCACTCGAAACTACCTCGGCGAATGGACGCTACGGATCTATTGGTCGTGATTACGAAGAATCTTCAAACAAGGGGGACAATCGCGGGACATCTGCAGATATTTCCCCATCAATTTAAAGCTCTGCTGCATATTGATATCGACCCAACAAAGAAATTCGAACGGCACATCGTTTGCGAGAACAGTCACATTGTCAACATGCCGTTCGGCTTCGGGATGAGCCTCAGAAACGTGTGGCGGGTGCCGTCCATTACGGTTTGCCTCTCCGAATGGATTGCGAATAAGGGACTGCACGCCTGTCCGTATCCAACTTCGAAGATGCAAGAAATCCGGAACCTCGAAGTCTTGCAAATCCCGCATGTTAGTCTGTTGATTGAGTTCTCGACCAAATCCAAACCATGCATGAACTTATCCCTGAGGTTCGACTACCTCGAGCGATTCGGGAGCGATTCGAAACTCCCTTTTTACATGGACAACGAGCAATCTGCGTTTGCCTTCGACCGTTATACTCCGACATCCGGCATTCGGGGCTTGGTTATCAACGAATACGTGGTGAGCATTTTGTTGCTTCTTGGATTATCGATCTGGCTTTTGAGTGGGACGCCATTCACCGATGAGTTCCTCGGTTTACTGTGCACGGTTTGTGGCTCGGGGCAGTTCTCGAAGAGACTCACAGACAAGGTGAGGGCGGCTGCCTTCTCGTGGATAGTTGGGAACATGTTCTTCGCGCTCATCCTGGTTGATGATATGACTTCAACAATCAGCTTTCCGGACAAGGACCGCATACGGCGACTCCGGACCTGTGTGATATCATTGCATGAGCCGGATGTTCCCTCCAGATATGCAGCTCTACCAACATCAGTTTTCTGGAGCTATATGGCGGATCTGAATGCTATTCATGGAGCCAGGAGATTGATTCTTTGTAGTTCGGAGAACGAAATCGACGATATACGCCGCTACTTCGATTTCAAGAGCTTGTATCGTATACCTCTGGAAAGCTACGGGCAAGGATGGATGGTTTTTCCGGACCTCTACAATGAGCCCATGTGCCGGCTCGGTGTTTTTTGCAGAACCGTCCTATCTTTCGTCGATAACTCCGAATCAATCGAATATGCTCTAATTTTTCTTCAATATGGCTTATCGAAAGTGCCAGTCATGGAGAAGCAGCGATTTATTGTGCAGAGGTTCAAAAACGACACGGAGCGATTATATGGGCGCCGCGGGGGGTCATGGAAGGGCAACCGGAAGGTTTCCGAATTTCTCTCGATTTTCGAACCAAAAAATCGGGATCTGAATGAGAACCATGATATACTCCCGATCCTGCTCCTGCTCATCGGCTTCTGTGTCACACTGATGTGCTTCCTGGCCGAAATTTCCTCTGACTCCATCGCTCGCGTTTTGTCACGGATCAAGAAACCGCACCCGTGGCGGTACTTAGTGGTCCTTGGAACTTTTCTGCTTGGTACCTCGCAACTGCTCCTTGCGGCCTATAGGGACTCCCGGTTCAAGAAATCTCGACATCAACCAATACGAATGTCAAAAAAAGCTGAAACGTCAGAACAGCGCCGCGAAGTTGAAGGGAACCCACTCGTTGACGTGTAGCGAGTTCTTCTTGCGAAATTTCAAAGAGTGCATTGAACTGTAAGACGCCGGGATTCCGATCCCGTGATCGTATCCATTTCCATTCCTGTCTACTCAGAGGGAGCTCCCGACCCCATACTCCGCGGATCTTTTCCGCAGCCAGACCCGCCGGAGAACCCGTGTCCTGCGGAGATATCGAGCTCTGGGAGTTTCGGTCCCAAGTCCCGATGCTCTGAATCATGATGACAGGATTGAACCCAGCTGATCTCATTGTCGAATATTGTGTTCTCTCGTGATAGATTCCACAACCAATTTCCGCAGCTTGAGCTTCTTTCTGGGCACGAATTCGGGGTTGAGCACGAATCTCCAAATCAAATCGTGTGAGAGCTTGTGGGGAATCCAGAATAAGCATTCCGCGAAGTGTAGTTGTAGCTTTATTCGTACCAAACGCATGCCTTTCTCTGACTTTGTGGTCACAGACAATAAATTCACCTTTCAATCCTTCAGAACATACTCGAACTTTTTAATAGATGAATTGATGAAGATGAATCAATTTCCTCGCAGCCGAAGAGTTAGATCCCCTATCAGCCGATGTCTTGCTTCGTCTACTGCGTCAACATGATCCTTTCATCACACCGATTCCGCTCTTCGTGTGCGGCATGAAGTCTCCTCGATCACTCTGTCGAAACGCGTGTCGCCCCACCGATGAGACAAGTTTTGTGGTCGATGATTTTACCGCTGTCAAGGATAGGGGCGTAGCTAGGGGTGGGCTGAGGGGGCTTGGGAGAGTAGTCCTAGAACCGGCCACTCCCGCTGCTGAGGTTTCGTTCGGCCGAGCCACACCTTGGCTGAGATTGAATCACGAGGTTTAGCATAACGAGGAGTATTCTCAGCTATGAGCTCGATCTAAAACTTGATCGAGAGAGATAGCCTCCCCGTAGTCGGTCAGGTGTCCATTGATATGGTTCAACAAGATGCCGTTCGGGTTCAGGAAAGGATTCGATATCCAAGGTAACTACCGCATCTGTCCCCATGCCTAAACTAGAGGTGCTTAACCTTTTCCGTTCCGCGGAGCCATCTGGGTCCTCACACCAGCTCGCGTAACCATGCAAAGAAACAATGCTGCGAAAAATGTTGCATTGGGATTAGTGTCGGACCGTAGGGGGGGGGGGGCGTCCGCTCCGGGCGGCATTCCACTGATTCATGCCCTGCAGCGAGTCGTTCTTTTGGTTGTCGCTCCGCTTCGGAGGCCTTTCCAGGGGGCGGCATTTTCCGGATCTTCGAGGTCCGCCCCGGGCGGCACTCAGGCACGTTACGCCACTGCAATGAGGTCGTCATCACTGCCTTCTTTGCTCACGGCTTAATGAAGAGCCTGTCGGGCTCATCATGATCCGCAGGCATGGGGACCTTGTGTTGTGTTTCAACAGGTGAGTTGCCCCCGACATGCTCCGACAGCTCGTGCGTCTCGAGAGTCCTGCACTGCACGATGACACGGATCAGAATTCCTTTAGGAACGCAGGAATCAGTCCTCGCTCAGCTGCTCTTGACAACCGTTCACGTCATCTCGGTCTGTCACACAATGGAGATCTTCTCCACTCGCTTTCTAGCAAGAACACAGGTAGTTGCGCTCGCCTCCTAGTCGGCTCGATTCTTCGCTTCATGATATTTTCTGCCGTTCCTCGAGCTTGGATATGAACGGAGATGGCTTCAGAAGGAATCGGTTGCGACTTTGAAGGGCCAGCGCAATCTCGCAGTCACGAGATTGAGGAGAGTAAACTCCCCTTTTTCCTGGCGGGCTCTGGATCAAGATTTGGACTTGCTGCGAATCTCTCCTCATGCGGGTCTCTGCCATGGCTAAAATGGTAATGGGTAATGGCGCACGCGTACCTCGATCTCAGTCGTGCAGAACACTATGGACCACCATGGTCAACGTGGAGGTCGGATCTGAAAATGCTGCGAAAAACGATGTTCTTGCAGCGGGATAGGATACTCATGATCTGCATATTCCAGCTTCTACTTTCAACCGGGTTTACCCAAGCAAAGTGTAGAGAGAATGAAGTACACATCACCAGCATACAAGCTTACAAGAGGAAGTCGCCCGCGTTTTTCTCGCCTGAAGATATGGTTTGCGGCGTGATTGACGAATCGGAAAGCGCGAAATGTCTGCAGGAGAACGAAACAGTCCACTGCTCCGTTGACATTGATCACTGTCACCTTAGATCGCCTACGCCAGGTCGCGAGAGACTGCGATTCTACGCCCTGTTCCCTCGTTCATGTCCTGTTTCGGTAGCGAGTTGTGCGACGAAGCACGCTTGTTTGATGGCATATCAACTCAACGACGACATTCCAAGTTTCGTGGTTGGAGGAATTTTGACATTATTCGTCGTCGTGGCCTTGGTCGGGGGCAAGCTGTACGTTGAAGGACTCGAAGATTGCACTCTCGCCGACCGGAAACTCGGGACCCACCGTCCCGACACCAGCGTTCAATCTGTAGTCGCTGAGTCGGCGCTAGTCGAGGAACCGCGAGCAAACAAATGATTGCTCACTCATCCGTTCCAAGCCGACCCAATAAAATCCACATCGCTTCCAAACAATCTTATCTCACAACAGCGGTCTCGCGCCCGAATCCGAGCCACAACGCATGTGACAACGATGCTCTCTAACCATGGATCCGCGGCAGGCAAGCGCTCAGTTACAACCGCTACTTTAGGGTAGGAAAAACTACACTCACACAAGAAATTCTCAACCCTGGACCAACGTACATATAAAAAGCGGAAAGATAATGTTCCGCGAGTCCTTCTCGTCACTTGGGGATTTCAGATTCGTCTGAAATTAGGGTTGCCTTCATACCAGAACTCGAAGTCTGACCCAAGTTCTTTGTCAAGGTCTTCGCGACCGTCAACCTCTCGAGAACAACACGGGAAGCGATGATCATCGGCGGATGTTTCTCGAAATCATTGCGGCACCGTCGGCATTGGTCGGAAAGTAGGGCGACCTCCCGATGGAAACGATGTTGGGCTTCCCTGGTTCTTTTCTGGCAATTATCGTATTTCTCACATCCGCAACGCAAGCGTTTGAGATGCCGTGTCCGGGCTCGTTAGTGAAAGCCTGGAATGTCGAAGCTTACCTGCGAGACTGCAAACGGCTTCGAGCGGGACTGCTCTATTGCGCGGGGACCGACGCAGACACTTGTTTGCACCCCACAGAACGGGTCTCATGCATGAATACAATTTACAACTGTACAATCGAAAATCAACTCCCAGACCATCGTCACAAGAAATTTCTTGCCCTTTCGCCACAAATGTGTGCACCGTCGTCCGTTAAAGGCTGTGTTCATAAGAGGCAGTGCGTGCTAACCTACAAGCTCATTGACTCTTTGGGTGCCATGGAGGTTGCTCTCGTGGTCGGACTCGTTATGATCCTGTTTTTCATAGCCCTGCTACTCTGCACTTTCACTTTGGACACTAGATGAGTACTTGTGAGATATTTGTAGCGTGGATGACATGTTTCCGATTTGGCACACCTCAGAACAGTATGAACGAACAATTGGAACTCCTCCGCAATGGAAATAAATGTGGGAATAAGTATGATGTCATCCATACAGAGTGAGCTCTTGTATACAAAGTACCTCATTTGCGGTACGTGTTGAGATGCTGACGGTGAAACAACGACACGAAGTAAGAAAAAGCCCTTATCCTCACGGTTCGGCTTCTTGAAAGCTGCTCTTCCCGAGCAGAGGGAGGAAGTGGAGGAAGCTTACATCGCGTTCCGTGGGTGACCCATTCCGAGGGTCGCTGACCTCCCGAATCTCCGGATGATGAATCCGAGTAGCAGTGGGTGCCATGTTAATGTTCATCCTCGGACTACGACATGGTGTTCGGCTAAAAAATAGGTAGCTGAATCCAGATATAGCTGCGATTCCCGGCAACGGCTTTCAAGCTCGTTTCAATTGCATACTGCTATTGATGCAACGGATCGCTTCCCGTGAAGCCTTATATCAGAGGAAAAACTTTCACGGGTGTGTGACGCAGAAGTCCAAAGATTCGTGCGTAGCAGCGATGTTTTTTTTCTCTAGTCGGGCAAGCACTCTCCTTGAATCCATCTGTTGCGTTTCGGACCTGAGTGGGAAATGACAGGTGCCACTACTTGGTCGCAACGGATGTTGTTGCATCCATCAACTAGAGATTGGCGTAAACATGTTATTTCGGGGTCTCTCGCCGCTACAGACATGACAGCAGATGACTGTGGTCATAAGCACCTAAGTCAGCCACCCGAAGGGGGAATCACATATCGATTCAAAGAGAAACATCTTGAAGATTCGATCGAGAATAATGTTTGAGATGCATTTATGCAACCTCGGGGCATGACAGCGGGAGAATCGCCAGACCGAAATCTCGCGGGCTGGAGAGGTTCACGCTCTCTGGGAATCATCTCATATCGGAAAAAAACTTAATCGGGACGTTTTGGATCTAGGCTCTTGAGTCCCACGCCCGAAGAAGCAGAGGCGGATTCATCCTGGTAGCAGAGAAGGGTAACCTGAATCAGTTTTCCCAGATAATATACTTCTTGGTATGATGAGATTTGAGTGAGCCGAATTCTGGAGGATTGAGCGGTACGTCATTATCAACCATGCTCATTGAGTGTCATTCGAGACGTTCCAACGCGTTTATTCAACAGTTTTGTGTACAATCCCCCTCGGAACTCCCCACGTTCAATCCTACAAGCTTTACCACAGTCGTTCCAGTAAGGCACCCCAGTATGTTTGATTCCGAGGTTGGTGCTTGTCTCGTAGGCTCTCGATCGCCTTCTTCACCTGAGGGATTTTGCATAAAATTATGTTTTGCAGAACTCAGATGAAGTCTTATGAAGCCATTTTCCGATCGTGGAAAACGCCCTTTCTACGGTGGGTGTCTCAGTGGCTAAATTGTGTCAACAAGAGGAGCGTAGCTGGTAGGTCCAAGCATACACGTTGCTGTACAGGTTTCCGTTGTGGCGACATGTTCACAACCGCAACACTGATATATATACATGAAGAAGAGCAGCTCAGCAGGCTTACCCTCTGGGCGAACGCTTCAGGTTCCTCGTCTTTCCCGCAAATCAGGGCCTCACCCAAGTAGGTCCGCAACTTGACCGGGAGGTAGCATTTCGGTACGCAAAGGGGTCGTTTGACGAGGGCGTACCACTCCTTCATGGTATCTTGAAAATTCAATTCATGGAAGTGAAAAGTCCTGATCGGCTGAACTCTCTCAACAGCATCACGATGGGGGATTGCCCCCATTTCCGACCACCTCATCGCAGTTATACTCTTCCATCGATGCGAGAGAAAGTCACCACGAACTCACCCGATTTACTGAAAGCCGTCAGCGGCATGGAATGTTGGATATTGGTAGTAAACATCGGGACTACCGGGACCCCCGTTTCTTTTGCTATCCTCGCAAAACCAATCCGAGATTTCCACTCGAGCCTTGGAATCGAGATGAGAGTCAATTCGAATTCAACAGCGAGACTGAGGGTTTCGAGCCTGCGAACTGAGACTTACGAATATTCTTTGCTGAACATCGCTTCGTATGCGCCTCCAGGCCCGCAGGAACGCAAGTGACCGTCCTTCAAATCTTGGACGAATCTCTCACGCTCGCTGCTGTAGTCGTAAAGCTGAAAGGGGTATTGAGGGTTTGGAGGTATGGCGCCGAAACTTGATCGCGTAACGCAGAGATATCGAAGCGAGATTGAAACTATCTCATTGCATCAGTTCTCAAGCTCACGTCTGACCTCGAGGGACGGACCGAAGAACTTATTCCGGTGCCAGTTGCGGTCAGTCGAACCTCCAATCATACGTCCGTACTTCAAGTAAACCAAGCTGAAGAGATGAGTCACGTCGACGGGAAGGCAAGGGGCATGATAATAGACCACCAGGCCGGCACCCTTTGGTAAGTTCCGCAGTCCATGTATTTCCAAGCCTGTGCAGATGGGGAGGTCAGCATCGAGTCAAATGTCAACGAATGAAACTGAAAGTCCGGGTATCATTTTCTATTCAACAAGGCTTTATCAGATTACCGTGCATGACTTTGTAGAAAGTGTACGTGAGGAACAACTGAAACCTCATGAAGTATGGTTTCAAGACACTCTGTTGCCCTCCGTTGGTGAGGAAGCAGAAGACCGCACCCAGTATGAAGTGCTGATAGTTGTACAGAAGTAACAGCGTGTAGGGTGAATACCATATCTGCAAACGACAAAAGTTCAGAGTGTTTCGGGCGGGATCGGGTACATCGCCTCAAGCCACGGCAGAGAGAGGGATGCAGCGATCAGCCCGCGCGGGAGTATGGACTCACAATTATCGGCCGTAGCCACCAAAATCTCCACAGGTACCAAATGAAGACGGGATGGAAGAGCATGAAGATCCAGAGTCCATCAACGACGCCCTTGATGACGCGGTACCTCAACGCTTGATAGAGCTCTGTCGACTTCATGGTGTCCTTCGATACTTCACACCCTGCCGTCATCTTGATCCGACGGATATTTGGATTGGTAGCGGGCTCGAAGCACGTCGAGCGCTCTCGAGCTGCCGGCACCTGACAAACTGAGCGGTTATTTTTTCGTGACACTTATCGGTGGCGTAGCGAGTCTCATTGCAAGTCATTTGGTAGCATAATGTCGAGGTGGATTCTCTAATGAGTCAGGAGATAAATCGAAATGGGATATCTCCGACAGAGGGGAAACCGAGCAAACTCTAACGACGTAGGAGATGCTCACAGAGCAGAAACGAGAACAACTGGACACATTGACAGCGATTGACGCGGTAATTCGGGCAGGCAAAGATGATCATATGAAAATGCTCCCTTGAGTGTAAGCGTCGAGTCAGCGTCAGCGTCGGCTGCAGTTTTTTGGAACAATATAGACTTGCCTCAAGGCTGATTGGCGGTTTGAAACTCTTACGCATATGATCGCGGGTCTGATAACGAGACAGCAATAGCTTCAGTAAGCTCTGGAAATTCTACATCAAGAACATTTTTCGCATATTCGCTAATTTTGCAGTTTCCTGCGGTCCGTGCATATTACGCGAATGCTTGAATGATGTTGCCTGAATTGAGCGGGGGGTCAATTGGAGCGGGAGGCACACCGTCGTATCCCAGTTACCCGAATCCCAGTTACCCGACTCCCAGATCCTCAACTCCAAATTTTCCCCTCTCAGCGCTAACTCTTCACGCTCTTGAGTCGCCACGGATCCCTGGCAGAAGAACTAGAGAAACGGATTCGAAGAGATCTTCTTTCATCAGACGGAAAAAGAATGGAACGCAAACGATCTCGGAAAGTTGTATTTGTTCAACGATAAACAACGCGTGCGTTTTCTAAAGCAGTGGTTCCCAAACTGGGGTCCGCGGACCCTGTGGGGTCCGTCGAGCTTTTTTCGGGGCTCCGCGGAGATCTACGAGCAAGATGCTCCATGCTTCGGCTGAAGCTCGTACCGCCCACAGCTCCATGCGAACCTTGAAGCCTACTTCTCA
This sequence comes from Neoseiulus californicus, assembly GCA_028455905.1. NCBI lineage: Eukaryota > Metazoa > Arthropoda > Arachnida > Mesostigmata > Phytoseiidae > Neoseiulus > Neoseiulus californicus. Next base: position 545,414 of record JAMQGS010000005.1, on the reverse strand, counting down.
ACCGAGTCATTTGAGCATCAAACCGCGCAAGTATGGGTGAAAAATCCTTCCATTGTGATGCCCGAGCATCACCTCTCTGGCCTGCAAAGAGATCAGCTGATTGTTCTTCAGCAAAGCGCCCCCTTGGAAGAAAGCTCCAGCCAGATGCCACGGGCCGACTATTGGTGTTCGCTCGCGATGATTTTCCCTGAACTATCCAGATCAGCCCTACGTATACTTGTCCCCTCATCAGAACTTATCTTTGCGAACACGGATTCTCCAGATACACATCAACAAAAACCAAGTACCGGAATCGCCCAAATCGATTTGAGAACCAAAAGTGGACCAGGGGTCCCCACGGAACCCCTCTAGGACTGAAAAGGGGGTCCGCGGACCCCCAGCAGGGGTCCGCGGAATGAAAAAGTTTGGGAACCACTGTTCTAAAGTCGTGAGCCTCAGATCTGACTTGCGAGGTACAAATGGTTCGAGACTGATGGGGCCCCGCGGCTGACTCAAACTTCCGAAATTCGATTCGCGTGAATCGATATGCGCGTCATGACTCCGGATCGAGATGTTCCGATTGTCACAATCAACACCGCACTCGTGCAACAGCAGCTGGGACCTAGACCTTGCCGCGGATTCAGAAAATAACCGCGGTCAATCGCCGAGACCGCAATTAACCGCAAGAAATCTGCACAAAACGCGACGGGAAAAGCTATTGGAGTGACTCTTCTGCATGTTGCCCGTCTTTCCTGCCGTGGCCCGCAGTTTTGCTCAATTCCTCCGCAATTATTCTGAAAATCACGTCCCAAGAAATAACCGCTTTCAACAACCCCGGAAAGTCTCGCTGGGCCTGGATCCTCGGTAGCAAGGTGGCGCACCGTTGGCATTGAGAGAGGGTGATTTGGAGTCAGGGATCCTTTCCTCTCCCCAAAAATCGGTGGATATGACCACCTGACCAGTTTTTGGGGGTCCATAACTGGTCAGGGGTCCATAAGTGGTACATTTAGCCTGCAGCTCTACCTTGGTAGATACTCTGGAAATATGCGCGGAAGAACGCAGGGTGCGGAGCAAAACTCCTTGGTTCACGGCTAACAATAAGTGTCGTGCCGCCACGGCCAGAACGATTCAAGCATACATTCTATCGAAGATACGCGAATATATGACTCCCATGTATATCGCACAGAGCCGAGCCTATAGGCGGATGATCCCAGAGGCAAAAGACGGACCTCAAGGCAAAGACGGCTCAGCTCAATCCCTACAAATGGCTGAAATCAGAGGCACGCTCTGCAGCTTGTCCGATCCCATCGGCCGAACTCAATCAAGACTTCCGGCAAATGTTCGCGAGCTCGTGGACGATCCCGGCCACAGTTCCGATACCCACGGCCGGAACGACGGTTTCGCATACCATATCGCGGGACATCCTGGAACTGGAGTTCTGCATTGAAGAAGTAGCCAGCGCCATTCTCGCCGCTCCGCAGAAGAACGGCCAGGAGCCTGACCTCATCCGGAATGAGCATCTCGAACAAGTCCTGGCTGTTGCCCCATGCCTCACCTTCTGCCACCACGTCTGATCAAGTCGAGACGTGGTGGCAGGCTCTCATCCGACGATGGCTTCAAGCTCAACCAAGTTGCAATAGAATTCGTCGCGCATTTCCCATACTTGCGAATAGGTAGTGTTGTCGTCTTTAGGGAAGCCCTTCACCCGATACCTGCACGACCGAATACGAGATGGCAAGCTGGCATTTCGTAGTATTCCGGATCCGCACAAGCTCTCAAGCGAAGCAGCCGTAGCCATCTTCGAGTTAAAAATCGAACCGACAGCTTGCTACCGCCGGCGTCCCCGTCATCTGGCCATATCTCACGGAGACCAACTTCATTGATCTGGATGAACTCAAGCCTTCCTCGAGCACCCTTCCGCGAGCGCGCCTCTGGAGTCCATCGCTCGATTAGCAACAGGATCATCTACCTCATAGCGACAGTCTCGCTCCTGACCGAGGATCTCCAGCGAGAGTTCTACCTCACAAATAACCGCAAATGAGAACCGCACATATCGCGGTTGTATAGCCGCAAGGGATCTGCGGAACACGCGGTGGGATAAACAATCGGAAAGACTCTTGTGCAGGTTCGCGGTCTCTTCTTTCAAGAAACAACCGCAGGCAATCGTGCAACCGCGCAAGGTCTGCATTGTACTTGACAAGGGCTGTTTACATGGCGCCATGAAGAAGTATGCGCTGATCCGCCGGGTGCGACGGCAATGATTATTCGAATTATGAATCATCATCAATCCAGAACTGATTCCACATGTCAGCCATACTCTGAGCGTGAGTCTGGGTAGAGAGTTCACGTAGAAAAAACGATCGAAGTGGATGACACAGCCGTGAAACCCATTCCGAAACCAGTGCTAGAATGACGTCATGTGGTGCGTCATTTCCGCGACTTATAATTAGACAAATTGGGAGAACCAGAAACTGGCCTGTAACATCGGGATCCAATCACTCATTCCACTTAATCATATTCACCAGGAGAAGAACTCGATCTTGCACCGACTCTCCCACAACTATCGTAGCTTCGGGCTCCACGGCCTGAGGTTACGGCCACGATTTCGTGGGGATTCTACCAAACAATAATTTTTGATCTCGCCGCCAGTGGCTAGGGCGAATCGTTGCGCCGGCCGTTCCCATTCCGTGCGACACTTGTCGTTAGGAAGACAACTCGTGATTTGTCGCCATTTATTTTATGTCTCTCGTTTCGGGAACTGCGGTCGGGATGGTTTTTGCTCCTCGCGTTTGCCGGCTTTGAGGAAAGTTCTCAAATTTCAACAGCCAGCATGAGCTGATTTTTCCATCGCCCCCCGGAATCGTCCCCAGCAAGAGCTCGCAAAACGCTCGCAGAATTCGCCCGCACGCGAACCCCATGGCTTAAGCTCTCAAAATCGGGAACTCGATCCGGCAGAAGACTGACCCCTTTTCTGTGCTGTCCCGGTCTCACAAACAAGAGTTAGAAGACGAGGTCAGGTTTCTCGACTCCAGAGCAGACGTAAAAGTAATCGGGAGGGGAAGTTGACCAACCTATCATACGCTCTTCAATGGGAGACGTCTCAGCGCAACACAAGGCGAGCTCGATCGCTTCTGCGGTACAAGGAGGGCCAACAACTGCGCATGAATCTTAGAGATGAATCAACCATGGGTTGAGATTCGAAACTCGAGCTAAATCGGGAGTGACAGTCAACTCCAGCGGGGCTTCTACTCACGGATGTTGTTTGGCTCCATGAAAAAGGCGCCATGGACCTGTTCTCGTTCACAGCGAATTGATGGGAGCGACGGTTCGTCAAACTCAAGCTTTGACCCTGTAGTTGGATGGCCTTTCTCTCTCCAGTTCGGAGGGCGGGGCTGACAATGTTCTTAGCTTCCGAGCAAGTGGCCTCCTGAGCATGTCACCTGATATCCGTACTGATGAAATGTTTAAATTTTCAGCTCAGTTTAATCGGCTCTCTTGGAGTCCCGGTCCACATCTACAGGTGTTCTGAGTTTATTATCCCGGCTGATATATCTGCTGATTCAGGAAGTTGTGAATCTACATCTAGGATGGGACGTTCACCTGGTTGTTCTCTTCCATATCAAACGCTCAAGGTGTTGCTGGGAGCCACGATGGAGAAACTGTTTGAGCTCGGCCGGATTCTCGAATCGTTTCAAACAGCTTTCCATGAATCGGCTCGACTCTCCTCGTTGCCCCGAGTGCCTATCAGAGAAAGTCTTCCCAAGGTCCTCACCAATCATGGATGGTGACCCGGGCTGACTTATCTCCGGGCAACGACTCGCTACTAACCATCCGAAACCAGTGCCGCTGCCACGGCCAGCACAGCATCAGCTCCAGCGCCCAGCGCGACAGAGACGGACTTGGGGATGCATTCCCGGCTCCCTCCGACTATCCTTGAATAAGAAGCCGAACTACCCAATATAGACGGCAACATCGAAACAAGTTCTGAATGCAGAACGTCTCCGGTTACGAATCCGCAGTGGTGCACGAGATGCGGAGAAGTGCTTCAGGCTCGTCACAACGAAGCCGTAAGATTCCGTAACTACCAAAGTGACCAACACACCTCCTCTGTCGTGAAACCGGATCCAGCAGACTGGGAGGTCTAGGACGGAGACACGCCGAACATGAGCGACATTCATGGCACAATCTCCGACGCTACTGATTTCCGGGGATTTTGTGTCGAAATCAACCATTGTCGTTCAAGGATCAGCATCAGCTCAACGACCGAGGCGGCTCACTCCTGACAGGGAGTCCTGCCAGCAATCTATTCCACAGAACAACTCATAAAAGCCGCCGCGGGCGGCGGTCCAGCGACTGCGAGAAAGTCGAGCATAACATCGGCCAATGCCCCGAAGCGGAGGCGAGTCGATGGCGACGGACCGAGACTCACAAGGTTCAATTTCTCTTGACAGTGGCAGGAAACAGTGGCACTTATAACCGAGGTGCCATGAATGGTAAGCTCATCGTAGCTTCGGCATGCAGGGATCGTAATACGTACAACGATAGATGGTTCATCAAAAGTATAGACGAGTGAACAGGATCAAAACGCTGAAGTAGGTGAAGCTCATCAACCGAAGGTCGTCATCAAGGTGAATCGAGCCTTCCCGTCAAAACAAGGAAGCGAGTAATCCTGCTCACTATGTCCGACGTGTTCCATGGTGAAAGCATGTAACAAAATATAGGCGCTCCTGGACTCCTCGCAGGTCTCGACCGTGCAATCACCACTACTCCGGAAAAAATGTTAATCCGGAAAGCAAACACCTGCATCAAAACCGTCGGGTGCTGTGACGGCCACTACACATTCGATGACCCGGAAGTTGAATTCGCAGAATCTCCATATACCACACCACATCAAATGGGCAAGATCGATGGCGAGAAGATTTTTCAACCCGTCTCGCTCCTGGAAGCACTTGCTCACATTAACGAGGAGAAAGTCGAACTCATACTCGACACATGTAGAATCGAAAGGACACAAGTCCACCTGAGCGGAGTTTGAGAAAAACTAGAGAAGCTTATAGTTCACGGAATAATATTCTTATTTCTGGGGCAGTCAGCCTGCCATATGTGTATCGTCAACCTGCGTTTGGCGGTTAAGCCAAAGTTCTCTTTTGGGTGCTGAAATATGCCTGATTCATAGCCGCGGATTCCGCGGCTATGGAATTAGAATATTGCAACTCCGCCGATTAAGTTGAATCGACGAAAGATGCTGCCGATTGGGGCAGAGAACTTCTATTCGAAGAATAGCTCTCGAAAAAGAAAAATGTAATTCATTCAGTATCCATCGAGCTGGTTTGCATTCCATGATGCTATTCTCTCAAAAAACGATCGAGCTGTTCTTTAATGTACTTCAGTAGTCCACCCAAGTCGGCTTCCTGCTGCTCTTCGGTGGGTACCCCACGGTCTCCGCAGAGACTTCTGGAGGAATTTTCATCTTCGCTTATTCATTCGCTTATTCTGAGAGATGAACCGTTCAAAAAGGGCACAGGTCCACGGCTGTAAATAGCGCATGGATTAGCATCTTGAACAGCAATATGAACTACAGTTGCATCCAAGAGAAATTACAACGAGCCATAGGAACTCTTCTCGACCTAGTAGGAGCTATCCTTATCAGCACTGAAACAGTCAACCGGAGGCTCGTGGGCAGCTCGAGAGTCTCTCGATGTACATCGACAGGATGCGGAGAATACATTTCTCTACGGAGTTCTGAGAGAAGGGATCTACATGGAATCTTGTTTCTCAGAAGAATCAAACAAACTCCGCAGACCCAGTGAATTTTTCTCAGGGTCGGTGGAGAACCTTTGGAGTTGGCCCATACATCCGGCTGAGCGATGCTCTGCCGGAAGTATCTCTCTGCTTCACGGCGACCATACTAGTGAAGGGTGTTAGCGGCAATCCACACGCTACGGGCGACATCTCGCGGCTAGGTTGTCAGAGGATCCAGCGTATCAATCGATTTCTTCACCTAAGAATGGAGATCAGCGTCAAACACGATGCCACGACGGTCGGAACCAACTTCGCGCAAGAATCTCCAGATCACTCCGCTAGAGCGTTTCTCGATGTTTATTTGACAGCTATCTGTACAGGTCGTTCTAGGATCGCTCAAAACTCATCCAATCATCAGAGGTCTACCGTAATCGCTCGCACAAGGCACCCCAGCATGTTTGATGAGGCGGTTGATACTTATCGCGTAAGTTTTCGATCGCCTTCTTCACCTGGAAACAAGTAGGGAGAATGGACTCAACGTTCATTTCAAGAAAGTGGAACGGAAAAATGCTGACAATGAGATCATTCATATTGATTGAAACATTGAATGCCATGTAAGTTGGTGGGACATTGCGCGGGGCGAATGAGTCGCGAGGCGCGATGTCTTGCAATATCAAGGAGACACGTTTGGAGAAGAAGCTCACAATCACTGGATTGGACTTGCTTACCCTCAGAGCGAATGCTTCCGGCTCCTCCTTTTCGCCGCAAACGAGTGGTTCGCCCAAATAGATCCGCATTTTGACGGGAAGGTAACATTTCGGAATGCAAACGGGTCGTTTGATTAGAGCGTACCATCTCTTCACGGTGTCTGTTCGATGTATGGAATCAACGGAAAGATTCACCAGCAATGCATTGAGAGTCGTCACTGCGGTATTACGTTCGTCAAAATGCTGAGACATGATCGCAGACTCACCCGAACCATTGAAAGCTATCAGCGGCATCGAATGTTGAAGATTTGACGTGAACATCGGTACCACTGGCACACCAGTCTCTTTGGCTACCTTCGCGAAACCGTATCGGGACTGCCACTCAATCCTTCGAACCAGAATCGATAATTGAAACACTCGAAGAAAATAGGCTCTATGTAATTCTCCCCCGGCATTCGAGATGCTCCCGATCACGGCGGGTGACGGCTTTGGATGATGACGATCCCATAACCAAAATGTCGCTCGAGAGACCACATCGCTAAGCATAGGTCCAAGAATAGAGTTTCGGGGAACATTTCGCTTCATACTGCGTCGAATAGAGACTGACTCGGTGTGAAGCGTCCTCGAAGCAAGCCTTTCAAGTACCGAATCTGTTCGGATTCCACCAAATCCTAGCCAAGTGGTTGCGATTGTGAGAAAATCAGGGTAATCCGTCGGGCCGATTCTCCGCCACATTTACCAAAAATTCTAGAAACTCCGTTAGGATGGAGGCGTTCCTACTCCGGGCCCTCCGAATCCCCCCAGAACTGAAACTCACGAGTAATTCTTGCTGAATATCGCTTCGTACGTGCCACCGGGTGCTACAGATTTCAGCTCACCCCGTTTCAAGCCTTGTATGAATTCATCCCGGCCGCTGGTAAACTCGAAGAACTGTAATTGGTATGCAAATATTGTCAGCCAAATCAAAAACAGAAGGTCTGGCCATTCTAGAGCTTCACTTCTCTGAGATCCCAGGCTGGTCCGATGGAGAAGGCGTATGGAGGGAACCGGGAATTTTCAGTCGATAAAGTTTGTAAGCTCAAGACTAACCTCAACCAGCGGTCCCATTATCGGGTTGTGGTGCCAGATCCGGTCGATAGAGCCTCCGATCATTCGTCCGAACTTCAAGTAGACGTAGCTGAAGAGATAGATCAGGTCGCCGGGTATGAAGGGAGCGTGATAATAGACCAAGAGTCCTCCTCCTTTGGGCAGGTTTCGCAATCCATGTACTTCCGTGCCTGCACAATCGGACAAATCAAAATGGGCCAAGAGCGTTTCATGTGGAAAAGAACAATGATGATGATCATCCCTGAAACGGGGGTCTATGAGACAGTCGGGAGAGGGGGGAGGGGAATGGCCCCCTTGCCCCCCCCCTCCTCCGGCCTGGCTTCGCTACTGTTTGCAGCTCAATGCCGTTGAGACCGTTCGACAAATGTACATGAGCGTCCGCTAACCGTGAACAATTTTGAAGAAACCCATGAACAAGAGGACTTGGAACTTCAAGAAGAAGGGTCGCAACGCGTTCGGCCTGCGTCCACCGCTTAGCGGGCATAAGATCGCCGTGATCGAGAAGTGTATGATGAAGAACAGCAGGAAAAGCGTCCAAGGAGAATACCATAGCTGTTGGAACAAAATTTGAGGAATGTTATTCATCATTCAACGTAGGGAGCTCATGAGGGGATATGGAGAGCAATTGATCGTTCGTTAATCACCGTTTGAGGAGGAAAACGTTTGAACTCACAATTATCGGTCTAAGCCACCGGTGATCCCAGAGAAACCACACGTAAACTGGATTCAGGAGTAACACTGCCCACACTGCATCGACAAACGCCCTGATGGCGACGCTTTTCAAGGTCCGTTGAAGCTGTGTCTCCTTCATGATATCCAGTTGAGGATCTACGCCTCAATGTGACTCAGAACTTTAGCTCTCAAACGTTGATCTTCCCCGCGTCGAGTCTTTTCGGGTTTTTGATGGCCTACCAAATAATTTTTCTTGGTCGACTGCTCGTGGCGAAACAATCGTTGCAGCGAGTCATGTGGTATTGGCTAATGGGAAGGCGGATGATCCCGCGAATCCGAATCGGTGTGTCGACGGATCCGATCGAACTCTAATTAGGTCGGCTGACGATGCTTCCGGGGCGGAAACGGAGCAATTTGTAGAAGCTGGAGGCGATCGGAGCAGTAATGCGATGTGACGCGGCTGGAATATGAAGAAAGATTCTGGAAAGAGATCAGAAGCAAAAAATGCTCGTCTCCCGCTCCGTGTTGCAAACTCAAGTTGAGCTTAGACGTTCCGGACGGTTGGAGCGAGATAGGGAGGGGAGCTTCGTTGCAGAATCTCGAGTAGTGAGACCTCGTTTCGAACTTCTCGCGAATCGGCTGTGCAGTTCACAAGGACCGGCAAGGCGCGAGTCCTCGTACATCACCCATACCACAGTAGAGCCCGGTTATCACGGACTCGGATATAGCGGATACTCGGATACAGCGGACTCGCTTAATACGGACACTCGGTTATTACGGACCGATTCTACGGTCCGATGCCCAACTTCCTTATTGTGATCAAGACGGTTACCACGGACTCATCCCGGTGCCGAGAGTCGGCAACGATTGGATCATCGAATTGCTTGGAACGTTGCGTGCAGATGTTCACTTTTGGCGAATTGTCGACGCCCGTTGTGAATATCATCTCTCGGCATTGTTAATTTTTGGAATGGTTTGATGTCATCCACGACAGTATGAACTTTATTTACGAGCTTTTCTTGGGGTCGAATTAGTCTCATGATCGGATAAGACGGACCTCGGATATAACGGACGGTTTCCCACGATCCCTTGAAGTCCGTTATGACCGGGTTTAACTGCATCATGTTCTCCCTATCCCAACGATCGTGTGGAGTTGTAAATCCACTCATTAGCAGCCTATTCCAGCCCAGAACAAAGATATACCCCTTCTTGGCGCCGTCAAGTGCAAACAAGTCAGGCACTTGGAAACGTTCGAAGGATCTCATCAATATTTTTTTCCCCAATTGCAGCTTCATTCGTCCTACTTTGGATTGTCGACTTATTTGAGAGCCTGCGGTGGGACCGAAGGCCTGTGTTGCGGTCACGCTGAGCAAGTATGTAGTAATTTCTTTCTTGGTAGTAAGACAGCTGTATTTTGGAACGTTCTTCTTCGCCTGGAGAGAGTCCGTTTTCTTTTCTCTCAAGATCCCATTGCTTCGGGGAGCTGAGAGTATGGTGTCGCCCAGGCGCGTAGCCAGGGGTGGGCTGAGGGGGCTTTAGCCCCTCCCCAGGACCCCTTGGTTCATACTATTTAAGTTGAGGTTTCTGGTCGAGCGACCGATTTTCAGAGAAAATCACGAGGGTCAAGTACCCCCTTGAGTCAAGAAGATTAGCCCTCCCCCAGGGAAAATCCCTGCTACGCCCCTGGTGTCGCCGTCCTGGAAATTTGATCTCGAGATACGCAACTCTTTCCAGTACCGGTTCGCTTTCGCTCCGAGTCCTGCTTGCGTTTTCGTGCGCCGACTGGTTTATGAAAATTTCATGGAGATCAGCGCACGTCCGCTAGTGTTATCCGGGAGTGGGTCTCCGTTACGTGGCCCATCACGGGAAAGATCTATTTCAGCGGTTCAAAATTCCACCTAGTTCCGGTACCCCCATAGTGACTTTGCTTCTATTCAGAGGCCCTAAAATTATCGTCTCGAGCCAGAAGTTCCGCGTTGGATGCAACGAGAGAGCTTCATTCGCGAAGATCTGAGGGCCTGCACGCATTCGTTCGAGCCCAGGATGGCATCTACATGTTCTCTCACAATCGAGTCCATCAGACATTCTGACCTTCCTGGCACAGAACGGCCAGAATATGATTACGAGTTCTATCAGGAAGAGAAGAATCGAGCCCATTTCGAGCCAATCTCACTCCGGAACCCCTCAAGAGCGTTTTCGGAACCCCCTAGGTTTTCGCTGAACTTGGTGACTTTCCACGTGTAAACAAGAAAAGCGGCGTAGGCATCCTATTTGTGGGAACGGCTCACATGCTTCCAAAAGCACATCGCTAACCGTGATGGAAGTATCATTGGACTCTTTAGTCAGTCGTCCTGCTCGCGGAATCTTCGCGAGAGGTGGGATTACCCCTTAAGGCGCGTTGACAATTCAGGTCCAATCGCCATCGTCAAAATCAGATGCTGGGTCTCGCTGCCAGCATCCATCGGATCAACGACGCGATTGATACCTCGACTGGAGGCGCAGTCGATTCACGCTCCGACAATGTTCATCACCGCAAAGCCTCTGACTATCTATCCCGGAAAAATCGAGTGTTTCTCGTTAGCATGTAGCCTACAGCTTATTCCCGAACTCATGCAGAAGTTTCCATTCAAACGATTCCGAAGGCGTTCACGTCTCATTTATTGTGCATCAAATCTTCAAGACAATCGTTCTCGCAATGCATTCCAGGATGTTTGATGCGGAGGCTGGTGCTGGTCTCGTAGGTCCTCTATCGCGTTCTTCACCTGGGAATGAACCACAATAGCGTCATCGTTAAGACAGGACTAGAATCACCGGCCGAACGCGTCGCGACATGATTCCGCCGATCAGCTTCCTCGCGTTCTTCGATGGCGTTCGTCCGAGGTTCTGAGATCTCTCATGACTCACGACTAGAGATCAAATCCGTAATTACGGTTTGCGGATTTCACCATAGGGTCAGAGGCCGACCTCGAACGAATCAAACCAGGTGGCAACAGAGATCGCTTGCCGCCGTCTCTACCGCGGTAAGGATGATCATTGGACCTGTCATACGGTTGAAATTTACATTCAGACGCTTCCGCGGCTCGACTTGTACAACTCACCCTCGAAGCGAAGGCTTCCGGCTGCTCATTTTCGCCGCAAACAAGTGGTTCGCCCAGATGAATCCGCATTTTGACGGGGAGATAGCATCTCGGAATAAGAATTGGCCGACGGATAGTGGCGTACCACTCTTTCACCGTTTCTGAAATGAACTCGAATATGAGAGACGACCGAAGGTAAAAGATTTTTTTCAGCTTTCGGCTTTCAGAGCCCCATATTGGAAACCTTCCATGAGAAGGAGTTTTCATTTCTCCGGGAAACCTATAATGAGGGGTCCTGTTGGATGCCACGCCAGAGCTAGTTGCCCAATACTCACGCGACCGATTGAAGTCAATCAAAGGCATCGAGTGTTGAAGATTCGTGGTGAACATCGGCACAACTGGAACGCCGGTCTCCTTAGCTATCTTCGCGAAGCCGACCCGAGATTTCCATTCGATCCTATGAAACGAAATTCTTCGTTTAAAGCTCAGACCTCCAAAATATCTCCGAAATCATTTGCGAAGCAGGGAGCAGACATCAAGGGTCGACTATTACATACGAATAGTTCGTGCTGAACATCGATTCGTAAGCGCCTCCTGGCGCCACAGACCGCAATTGACCGTTCTTCAAATCTTCAATGAATTTTCGACGGTCGCTGCTGTAGTCGTAGAGCTATAATCGATGATCAAGAACGTCAAATCTTCATCCGTTGGGAGATACGCTGATCGCATTGGGTCGACTCGCGTCGAGCAAGAGAGATGGGCTGGGGAGGAAATGTAGAGAAACTCTCGATTCCGCGGCTAACCTCGACGAGCGGTCTGAAAAACCAGTTCTGGTGCCAGTTACGATCCATCGAGCCTCCGATCATACGTCCAGTTTTCAAGTAGACTTGAGCAAAGAGATAGGCTATGTCGACGGGGATGAAGGGACCATGATAGTAAACAATGAGGCCACCACCTTTCGGCAAGTTCTGGAGGCCGTGCACTTCAGTCCCTGAAAAACCACAGAGCACAACAAGGACTTTGCAGGAAAGAAATTATTCAAGAAACTGACCCGTTCGCGATTTTTCTATTATATCGGAGGGCACGAGTTGCATTATTTTGAGAATGAAAGCCAGACCTCTGGGACTCACCGTGCATGAACTTCAAGAAAAGAAACGCAGTCATCAATTGGAACTTCATGAAGATCGGTTTCAGAGCACTGTGCTTCCCTCCGTTGGTGAGCAAGCAGAAGACCGCCGTTGCCGGGAAGTATGAGAGATTAAACAGCAAGTAGACCGTGAGAGGTGAGAACCATAGCTGCGCTCGGGAAATAGGAAACAGTTTAATCCCACAATCCGTGAAGGAATTCTCAGAGCGGACGTCGTGGAGAAATTGCGAGGAAGAGTCGAAACTACTTGAGGAAAGAGACACCTGCGAATAGAATTCGGACGAAGTCTATACTCACGATTATCGGTCGCAACCACCAGAACTGCCAGAGGTACCATACGTAGAACGGGTGGAAAACTACTATGACCCAGAATAAATCAATGAATCCTCTTATGACGCACTTTCTCAGCGCCCGCCGGAGCTGTGTTGCTTTCATGATCTTCTCAGATGCTTTCCAACTTCCAATGACCTGTGAGGGAACAATGATGGGTGATCCGAGGTGGCAACGCGGAAAGGCTATCAATACGGAACTGAGATTCAGCTGTGGTGGGCCGCGTATGGGGCGCGATTTCAGTGTACCCTCGTCATGCGTCGGACGAATGAATGAGAATATGTGTGGAAGAAAGAGTTTCTCGGAGATCACATTCTAGTGGAACGTTGGATTCGTCTTCGAAATGGGATTCTTCAGTGTCGCCGCACGAGATACCATGCCTTGGTGGGATAGAACCTAGATCGTCCGGGAGCATCGAAATTGTGGCAATACAGTGAGCCGATGATTCGCGCAGTTTAGCTGTCGAACTCGAGGGAATGCCCATCCGGGACGAACTGGATTAGAAGGGCTATCCCGTGAGCTCACTTGGCCAAAGTTCAAAGGGTCCATCATGCCCATCCTCGAGCCACTCAATGAGAACGATTCGAATGACTCGGACTGAGAGTCACTTCGACTGCGGAGAGGTTTTGAGGACGTAGCTCCATCGTGAACAAAGGGGGGCCAGGTGGGCTTCAACCCTCCCCGAGCTTTGTGAAGTCCTATCTCAAGCAGCAAGCAGATCCGTCAGGCAGATCGCTGGAATCGCTTTGAGTACACACGCCACGGGAGCAGGCACCAAATTCTCAAGACTCACTCGCCCAAATGATTGGGAGAATTTCCCCTCACCAGGAGTTAAAGGGAAGTCTTCCACAACCTCCCCTTTCCGAACTGGTGACGTTGTTTGAAGTTTCACATGCGGCAGCACAGTGAAGCATTAAAGCTCCAATTGGCTCATTGGGTATCCTCCTAGTCTTGCAGAAACTCTTGCAGAAGTCCCGTCGGGACAAGATCGGATGAGCACCCCGAAAATGGTTCATGCGGGACTTGCGCTTTTTTCGAATCTCTCTTTGGGATATACTCATCTCGCCCCGCCATTGCAGTAACTCACTTCACACTATCAGGAGGCTTCCCATGTCCAAGGATCCTCGGCGAGCTGGCTGATTATCCAATTCGGTGAGTTTCGAAACGGGGCCGACTCGTTTCAGGGCTATCGGAGTCCGGACGGCCACTTCGCTACGAGGAACGCGGCAAAAGATGCGTTCCCACGACTCAAGAGGACAGTATCCACGAGCTCCGATCGACTCAGTCGAGAGAAAGCGAACCCTTCTGGGGGGTAAACACAAGCCTCGTCTAAATCGGCTTCCAGGTCGATGAGCGACCTGGTTCTCGGGGGAATGCGCCAGGCTTCTCCGCGCGAGCTCCCATTAGATTTCCTACTCCTGCTCTAGAAATGGTTGTTCCTCACCTCAAAGGATTCGAAATGCGCGCAGAGGTCCAGCCGAAAGAACAGAAAAAGGAAGCGACTTCCGACCCGCGGAAGCGTCCGAATCGTTCAACGATTCGGGAAAGATTGCGGAATCCAAATGCAGATACCGTGAGTTTCAGGCTTGACAGCATTTTTGTGGTAAGCACCCGTGATATCGATCTATCGAAAGACCGTGGCTGCCAACGAGATTTAGATATTGACCAACGCTTACGGCTCAATCAAACAACGTAGAGGGGAGATCTGTCAATTGCCAGGGGATCTTGGAACACCGCGATTGATGAATTGATGCATGTGTCCGGTGACCACCTAAGGGATCCTTTCCGTTGGAGGTGTTCGAATTCACTTTCGGTCGGTCTTGGAGCCTATGCACCCAACCTCAATCCACAACGAAGCATTCAGGACCGATCTCAGGGTGGTTGTAGGTTGTCGTCCTCTGCGAATGCCTAAAACTCGCCTTCCCCCGCCCCTCTAACCAAATCTCGTCTCATGCGCCAAGAGAGGCTCGAGAGTCTCGACTCGAGACCGACGATGCCCGCCTCTTTGACGGATCACTAGCGGGTTCACTAGGAACCTCGACGGTATGATAAAACGGTTTAATCGAAGCTTTCTGATGTCTGAGATAGAGGAAACGAGATACGGGGACGTGATCCCCCGACGGTACATTTCCCAGCTTGGCGGCCCCCGAGCTGGCGCCCTGTGCGACGGCACTGCCTAAACACCCCGTCGGCGTTTCTGCAGGCAACGAGGTGGTGCTAATTTCGGTTCCCCAAGATAGCCTCATGATAGCAGCAGTCATATCGTCTAATGGAATGGACCAGGAAATGTTTGTTGAATGCGGGAGAAATTCTATAACAGCTGGCAAGTTGTCAGTCAGGGGCGCGGGCTACTTGTCAAAATGGATACGGAGCCTAAACGTCGGAAAGGAGTTCTTATCCGACGGAGCTCGCAAATCCGCTCGATCAGCTATTCTTGATTCCATCTAGCGCGCCCCCGTCGACTCGGAATATTCACGGGTCTGCGCTCTTTCCTCACATTCAATAATCTGTGAGGAAAAATCGCGCTGATGGTCGAAACGAAGCGGCCCTTGATCAGCCCTCCCGATCACCCGTATATCCCCGTAAGCTGCGCCGTCGCCATTTTGTTTGGTGAGCGCCAGTGAACATAGCATTCGCTCAGAGTGCGATTCAGTGCTGCTGTACGAAACTCCGGAATCTAGTCGATATCAAACATGGACAAGGACGCGTTGAAGAAACAGATCGAGAACCTCCGCTACCAATCCCAGATGGAGAGGTGGCCGCTCAGCAAGAGCATACAATCGTAAGTGTTAGGAAATCTCTCTCGGTCTCCCATCGGAAACAGAGCGATCCTATTTGTGTTGTCTTCCGGTTTCATCGAGCTGCGGATTAAAGTCGATGAAGAGTCACCATCTAGGTCCCGGATCGTCCGGATAACTTTGTGTGGAGCTTGCGCGATAAGCAGTTTCGCACTGCGCCCTTTCGATTGAAGAGTGGAGCTGTCCGCACTCAACGGTCTGCGACGCCGTGCGAAATATCACGCGGGAGCGGGAAAGCTCTGAAAACGAGAATCCCCATGTTGGTTTCGAAAATCTGTGAGAAACAGATATCGTCGGCATGGGCTGCTGGGATGCGCCCGACATTATTTCGATGAAAAAAAAAACATTCGGAGAAGCTAGGGTTCCAAGGAGAACCAGATGTTGGCCAGGAGAACAAAGGAGCGTCTTGGACGCTGGGTAGAGGAGACTCTGGAACAACTTCTGTGATACGGTATCGAGAATTAATACTGGTCTATTGAACCATAACCACCTATTATACGTCGGAGTCACTGTGTGTGAGCGCCAGGGAAGTTAGGAGATCATGGGTGCCCCGCTTCGGGAGCGCCTGAGCCATCTCCTGCAGCGGTGACTGGCTCCTCTCTTGAGAATTTCGACGAAGCTAACAAACCGAAAGCGGTTGACAGCGCCGGGTATGGACGGTCCCGGTCGTTTGATGGAATCGACCCGTATGGCCTCGCTCGTTTCGCTTCAGTGCTTTACAGTTTTATTGAGCTGCTTCAGTGCGACACGTCAACAATGGCAGGGATCGATGAAATGATTTGATCATTCTACATCTATCGATTCGTTGTTCTCGATCTCATAGATCCATTCTCCTGGAGGCGAGAGTTGATCCTCGCTTCGGTTGAAGGTTCCGTTACTCAACTTCCGGGCAAGCCCTCCTCCAGGACAACCGAGAAAATATTTCGGATTCCCTTGTTCTGAGGTCTGATATATGCATATGCGGCATTTTTCTTTCTCGAGTTCCAGTTGTGTCCGACCGACTCATGATCAGAGTTCTGAAACAGGTGTCGTCGTAACGGAATCATGTAGCTTGTGTGTGACCTAAGGCAGCCTGACAATGAGTCATTATCTGAGCGGGAAAAAGATCTCTAGCTCATTAGATGCAATAGTTTGGTAAATAAGAGACATGAGCTCTCTGAATCCCCAGGATTCACGGTCAGGCTCATGGCACCCCGGATATTTTCCTCCTTGCTCGACCCCTAATCCCTGTTATCTCTTCCAGGATGCGTGACTACATCGAGGAGAACGAGAAGTCCGATCCTCTGATCCACGCTCCCGACAAGAAGAGCAACCCGTGGGCGGAAAAAGCCAAATGTCTAGTATTTTGAGGTCGTGAAGGTACTAACCACTGAGTGAAAGAAAGAGAGAAAGCGAGCTGAGAACAAGACGGATATCACTTGACGATGCCAGCTGCTTAAACAGGCTGCCACTGAGTATTGAAAATTGTACAGCAAAACCTCCACTATTTATAAATCGAAGTCAGATTGAATAAACAATGCAGATTTGAGTCCCGGAACCCGAGTATTCGATGACGGGTAGGTCCATAAACCTTCGAGTTCCTGCAAAGCATACTCCAGGCATGAGCTTAGGGGGACGTTCTCGGAAGACAGTGTACCCCTGATTCTCTCCCCCCCTTTCCTCAACATTGATCTTCTCGTCAGAGGAATCCGCCTCTGGAGAGATCTCTTCAGTTCTACCCATGGTTTCCTTCTATAGATGGGCGCTATCCAGGTTCCTTCATGAACTGAGAATATCGACGGCAGGGCTTCGAGTACTGTGGTATCCGACAGCTCGCATGAAACTTCCGCAACCTTCGGATGATTTTCCATTTTCGTACCATCTTTATCCTGCTCCAAACTTGATCAGCGGATCCGGAGGGGCTTGGTGTAACAAGTTGAACGCAGTGCTGTCCCTTTCGCTTTTCCGTATCGATCGATAGACGACATCGTAGAGTGCCGTGCCTGTCGTCGTCTGCTCCCCACTTGGGCCTGCGCCGGCGCCATATTGTTTTGTGAGCACTCTCCTAGGTGTGAATATCGCTCGCAGAGATTCTCGGAGAGGAAGCTAAACGGAACAACTGAAAAATGGATAAAGATTCCCTCAAGAAACAGATCGAGAACCTACGCTACCAGGCTCAGATGGAGAGATGGCCCCTCAGCAAAAGCATCCAATCGTGAGTGACAGGACATTCGGAGTGATAAGACGGAGACAAGTGATTTTCTGACGGCTCGCGCTATTTTCGGGGCGGCTATATTTATGAGTGAGTTCCTGCTCATACTCGGCTTAGAGTGGCTCCTTCGAAACCGGATTCCCGGGGAAGCTCTCGCAAGTCTTGCGCCATGCGAAATATTTGAAGAACGCTTTACCTAAGAGGTGGTTTTTGAGGCAACTGGTTGAGCGACTCATCGATCCGGGTTTCGGTGCAGAGGCATCCTCGCGGAATAATCGAATATTTCTCGAATAGAGATCTGAGCTCACGGATCCCGGATCGATCGGAACGGAGCCAAAATGACTAGCAGTCGCGGTGTTCTGAAAAAGGGTTCTCGATCTCATCCCTGAATTCGTAATCGCGCGGGTCGGTCCCGAGAGACAACTAAGAAATTGGGAATGTCAGACGGATCCGCTTCCAACGATAGGCTGGTATAGAGATCTGAAAGCAGTATTTTCCATTCTAGGATGCGGGACTACATCGAGGAGAACGAAAAGTCCGATCCGTTGATCCACGCGCCCGATAAGAAGAATAACCCATGGGCCGAAAAAGCGAAGTGTCGAGTGATGTAAGAAGTTGTCAAACTAGCCTAACATGAAGCCGCCATTCCCTTGGACGAGACGTCTCTCGGCTGGATCAAGCATCATGTGAAGAACTGCCAAAAAACGGTGTCGGAGCCAGCCGGGGTGTGGCAGAAGATATCTGTGGCGGGGATAATATCCCCGTCACATATGGAATTTGTGGCACGAGGTTTCTCGGAGAAACTCCCCAATACATATTCGAGTCTTACCTGTCCCTCGTATACGCCCGCCCCGTCTGCGGCCAACGATACCATCGAGCTCAGAGAGCAGTATGGTGAAACATCTAGTCTTGTCGAAGTTAATCTGAATGACAATAATGTGCTTGGTAACAAATTGTACGTCTCTAAGCCGCTGACTTATATACCAAGAGCAGTGTGTGAAGAAAATTATACACGAGACATGAATGCATCGAATGTACGAAACGACGGAAGTTAATTCTGAATGATTGCATATGTGAATGGGTGACTTATGCCTTCTCGCATGAAGGAAACTCCGGTGAAGATTCTGTGGACGTAATATAGTTTTGATCCACGCATTTTTTTTCCAAGTTTCCGTTGTTTCGAAGACCGGAACCAAATAATTATCACATAATCTTACACTACATGATGAGTGCTCACGTTCGTCAAGATTCCCCGATATAAGAGTAAGAGCTCCGCTTGAATGGTGACTCAAGCGCATGCTTGAGAATGACGTTTGCAGGCTCTGAAGTTCGGACATGACGTTCCTCCCAAGCTAATGACGTCTATCTGGAGCTCTATCTCTGTCCGGAAGTTCCATTAGCGGCTTCACCTGGGTCACGTTTTGTGTTGTTTTTCCCTCTTCTAGTCAGCTTTCGATATAGGGGATGGGTAGAGTTTTGAAACCCGGTTATCGTATTCAGCACTGCAATTCACCGAATCAATCGGGATACCAGAGGACCGTGTTTTGTTCAGGAACCTAGCCAAGTGTTGACGGGAGACTTCGAGGCACGAGTGTCGCGATGGCACTTAATGTGCTCCCTACTTCGATTGAATCACGAATTTATGGCAGAAAGATTTTTGGGAATATATCCCTTACTCGGCAAGAATAAATTCAATGAAAGTGAATGAGACCATTTGCAACGCTCTTCTTTGCTTCGATCGTCTTTCGTTAGCTCTGAACGACATCCTTAATTTCACATTGCAAGAACTTATCGCTCCGAACACCTCTCCAAATCATAACTCAGGATCAAAATTCCTCTTCCATCAAGATTCATTTCATTAGGATGTTTTGGATGTAACAAGCGTTCATGTATCGCAAAATGATGGTGATCAGAGGTTTCCTCGAGCGGCTTGCTCCTGTTCGATAGCTTCGAACAAGGCCTTGAAGTTTCCTGCTCCGAAGCCCTGGAAGTATCAGCGAGTTCAAGCGACATGTTCGTTGCGATAGTTTCTCCTAGTGGCAATCTAGTCACGGATATGATATCGTGCGACGAACCTGATGATTTCTCCGCTGGATTATCTCGATGAATAGCGTCGGCCTGTCCTGCATGGGCCGCGTGAAAATTTGCAGCAGGTATCCATTATCATCGTAGTCGATCAGGATCGATAACTTCTGTAGTTCTTCCAAGTCTTCAACAACTCGTACCTGACGAGAATACGGTTTATGACTGCGTGTCAAAGTTGTTGAACGGAATTTCTTACGAGCTCGTGTCTCATGTTACCTTCGATGATTTCAACTTGTCTCGCAGCTGCTCGTAGTAGGTATCGGGTGCTTTCAGGAACGTCATGCCTCGAGCTCTCATTTCTCTGATCTGGGAACGATCGGATCATTGTTTTGCTCGTTAGTTCATTGCATCGGCAACTGATGGCCGCCACGAAGGATGTTGCTACACAAAGGTCTGTATCGAACACTGGCAAGGAAATTGCGAGTCGATCTTCCTAATCCAGTGCCAGAAGAATGTCTTCCGCCACGAAATCCTTGGTCGACAAAGCTAATACTACCGCCTGGACGTGCGGCTACTGACCGATCTGATTATGTCGTCGGTGTTGAGAGCGATGTGCTGCGTTCCGGGGCCGCCGTAATATTCGACGTATTCCTGAATTTGAGATTTCCTCTTTCCTGGAGCCGGTTCATTTACGGGCATTTTAATAGTTTCATCGAAATTCGTCATGACGATGGATCTGGAAATAGGAATCTTTCAAATGGAGCCGATCCCTCGCACGTATTGGGAAGTTCCTCAGTGTCTTTTGGATCGTTTCGTTATTTTCGACGGGGCGAAATTTTCGAGATCCCCGCCGTCACGTATTGAGGAGAATCGAAAAAGGGAGGATTGATTGCGTCCCACCGGGAGGAACCGTGACCATCTGACGTCTAACAATACTAGCCAACCAAGTTGAAGATTCGGCGCTGACTTATGCAATTTTCGGCTTTAATTTCGATTGCGATGTACGCTGGAGAAACAACACGAGATTCTCAGCTCTGATAAGAAGTTCCACAGCGAAACATGACTCGAATACGGCGGTGATGACAGCGATTATAGCCAGACTCAGCTAGACGTTGATAAGATTTCGCTGTGTTAACACTCCAGCGGGCGAACTAATCTTACAATGGATATGTTTACCGTCACGAAGACGTCGACGTCACCCGAACAAGAGGGAATCACCTCCTGCGACGCTCCAAACAGCCCCCGCATTCCTTACCTCAAGGCTGAGTATTCCGTGTGGATCTGCTTGTCATCAACGGACCAGAATCTATGGAACTGGAGGATTTTCTCGTACCACTCCACCACGGGAACCATCTCGTCATCGGGCTGATTCAGCACGCAGTGATCGACGAAACGGACGCCGCAAGGCTCCCTAAAACAGAACTTCAAACTTGAAAATTTCCCTCCGAAAATACGCATTGTCCGTCTTTCTCAGAGGCGGAAATGGGAAATTGGAGGTAAACAAGAAAGAGTTCGAGCTCACCCTCTTCGGACTTTCACAGAGGTGTTGTTCGGACTGGCTTCGGGATGGGGATGGAAGTTTGGAAGGAAAGTTCCTTTGTAGTTGCCAAGCTCCACGAGAGTATGCGAGGTATCACCACACTGCAATATTCTCCAGCTAGCATCCAATTTGATTTCAACCCCCTTCCGCTTTCGCTGCGTCACCCATGGATTGCTCAGAAATCCGATCAACAAACGAAAGAAACTCACGGTTTTCAGGGTCGCGAACCTGACGGTGCCCCATTTGTCCGTCTCCTGTGAGATATCTTTGGTGATGGCGGCACCTCGACGCTTTGCAAAGTCAACGATGTAATCCAAATCTTCGACCGCGAACGCGATGTCCTTCACCCCGTCACCGTGCTTTTCCATGTGATCCGCGAACTCTGCAATTCGTTGGATACTTGACAACTCGCGAAAGCATTCAGCGGAGCACTTTGAGGGAAATGTTCGATCGAAAATCAAGTTTCGGGGATGACCTTCGACTTCGGGGCAGTGTCACTACATCTTCAATTGTACTTCCCAACCTTTGTTTCCGGGGTTCAGAGGACTCTGGAAGACGAAAATGGCGTCTTTCTGTCGCACGACGTGGCTCACGACATCTCTGTGACCTGAAACGTGAGGGAGGTTTCGAAAGGAGCTCGAATTGAACTGAATCCTCGCACACCTACTTCGTGGACCCAGACACACACACCGAGTCTGGGGGTGCGTCTTGAATATTCGTCCAGCTGCGTCAGGAAGTTAACTCTTGTATTTGCTAAACTTAGAGTTAGTTAAGAACTCACCGGTCTCTAGTCCACGGTAGCAGAGGGCCTCGAATCCGAGTTTATCACAATAGTAAGATGCTGCCTGCTTTGCGTTTCCGACCCAGAACGTAACGTGATGAAAGTTCAAGAAACGGCCTCCTTGCGGTTTCGCACCTTTATCGGTGTACGTGGTCTGCCGAGTACGAAGGAATTAGCTGAGTATTCCTATTCCACGGGGATATTGATGCTATCCCGATGCATTGAATTCACGGTATTGGTCACGGAAACATCGTGCCTTACCATGTTTTCGCTGTGGAGTCGCAATATTGGAGAATGCAACTAAGAATGTTGGAGTTTGCCCGTCGCGCTGAGGAGATATTCGTCGAGCATTCCACGCTCGGAAGAGATCCTGAAAGAAAGAGAAAACTGGAAAGAGATAATTAGGAGCGTTGCTTGGCAATTCTCTCATCATACCTTTTTCCTTTAGGATCATTAATATAATCGGCCTCCGAAAAAGAGACAAGGAAGATGTTGAGCAGGAGGGCTAACATTGAACGTAGCCCTCTTGGATTTCAAATCCGGCTCCCCGGAGCGACAACCCGGTGCTGCTTGGAGGGGAGGGGTATGCTCCGTCCGTGGAGATCGGGAGTCGGAGAATCAAGTGGGTGTACGAGACGAACTTTCGTTGGTTATCCCGTCGGAAAGCCACCTTGAAGCTCATGGCGGTAGATCCAACCGCTCGGGCGCAGCTAGGGATTCCTTTCGACTTCTGAAGATGGTAGATCATCACTATTGTGTATTGGATAAGTCGGCCTGGATGACAGGAATCTCGAAACGCGAGATCAGGGTTGGTATTCCGCGAGCAAACTTGATATTCACTGTCGTATCAGCCCCATATTTCAGCCCAATCACGATCCCGGCGGTGACAACTTTTCGCGTACATCTAGGTTTCATCCCATCGAAACCGCAATATCTGCGCGTTGCCGTTCAATTTCGATGGGTGATTGACCCGGCTTGTGCGTCGTCAATCGAGCTCGCGTCATCATCATCGACGAAAATCATCCGGAGCACTGGAGCGATCGCACAATTAGGCAAGAAGCTCCAATTCGAGGTTAATCGCCGCTAAAAGAGGATAGCGATGCCTTGGAACAACGATTCAATAAGATATCCGGGAAGCCTGTTGGAGACGAGAGTTTTGCTCCCTGAGGATGTTCCAACCAATGCGCAATTATTCATTGCAAAGTGTGATGTTTTTGAACCTTTTCACGTTTTGAGGAGCGCGAACGCGCGCGAAAGTTTTTTCAAAAAAGCGCGCCGTCCGCGTCGTCCTTCTCTTCGCGACCGCTGATTGGTCGTGACGTCACGGCTACGCAGCTGCCCGAGACCAGCTGATCCAGTGTTTTGCTATGGGTTCTGCTGCTATCGAGGCAGAAGAACAAGAAGTGAGTGAGTGACTGACTGACTGCCCACTGTTCAGCCTGGGACGGGAACCCTGTGAAAATTGCTGTGTTCGGCGACCTCGACGGTCATCTGTGGCTGTGGAGTCGCTGTGTGCGACGAGCGTCGCCTGTTCCGAACTCGGAGGGGAGTTGGAAACTGCGTCCAGCGAATACAGATAGCTGCTGCTGCTGCGAAAGATCGACGACATCGGTCAAATCTAGGAGAACTGTCGGACCAGCGGAGAGCAACAGTCGCGATGCTCGAGTTTCAAGTTGTGCCTGAAAAGTCGCTCATCAACGATGACATCCAACTTGTGCTCGGTAGGTGTACGAAGTTTACGTTGTTGAATCCGTTCTCGGTGATGGTGGTTATCGTGGATAGTAAGGAAGCGAAACTATGATTGTTGGCAGTGGACCATCGCGTCTTCTTCTGCTGCTAGACAGAAAATTCTTCTGTACAGAGTCTTTTCCGCAAAACCTTTTCGAATAAGTCAGGGTACGGTTCTTCCAAACGGCGGCACGAAGACGTTGTTTCCCTGAACTGGATCGCTCGGAAGACTTCCGAGTTGAAACGGAACTCCTGAGTGGGAAAAATCAGTGGATTTGCGGCCAAATGAGCGCGGAATTATTTTCGGGTATTCCCTCTTGGATATGCGACGAATTTCACTCGTGATCTCACTCGCTAACGTCGCGCTCGCCGAATCCGTTGGGCCGCGTCGTGTCAGATCCGAACAAGCCCGCCCAATGTGCGTAGTCATTTTGGAACGACGGGAATCTCTGTTTTCGCTCGAAATAGTGGGAAATCCGGTTCCGGATCGAAACGCGTAGGGTATCTGGAGCAGTGATCCTTGGGATGGAAATCCACCAGAGACGAGTAGACGGTGGCTCCATATGGATTCTATTCCAAACAGATTAGAACGTAAACATCGCTCAACTGGATCGTCGTGGAGCGGCAATCGCAGGATCTCAACCAAAACTCGCAACCTGCGCACCGATTCCAACAGTGTCGCAAAAGGAAATTATCCGATGATTCAAATACGTGGACGCTGTTCACAATATTGTTTCGTCACAACTTCCGAGAGTCGCTGGCGATGACTAATGAATTTTCTATACGGTTCAATGGGGGCTGGTTTTCTCCGGCCGTCGCTTTCTTCTTTCTATCAAACTCGTTCGGAAGGAAGAAACTCTGTCCTTTCTTCGACGTTGTTTTCATAACAAATGGAGTCAGCACTCCATCGACGACTTTGTGCGCAGTGCAATGTGAAAGTGCGAGCCTGTGACGTCACTGGGCTTGACGTTGGACAAAAAAACCTTCGGGGACATCGGGTTGGACCTGATCCAGATTTTAGCCGTTCCCAGACCGTGTCGGGTAGAAAGGGTTTTTCACACGGAACTAAAATAGCGATTCGAGATCCATGATGTTATCCCTGATGCACCGTAATGGCGTACGGTCTTTGGCTGAAAACGACGTATCCCAGGAAAAGAATCCTGAAATCTTTGCCGGATATGATACGCTTCCGGGTTTGTTGGCCGCTCTGTTGTAAACAGGAATTCTAATCTGTTTGATTTTTTGTTACAGGTATGTCGATCAACCAGGTCATTCAAAACCTACAACGACAGTTTGAGAAGATCCACTCGATCGAGCTCAGCTACTCGGATAAGCATCCGCTGGCTGGCGACATCGTCCTGCACCTTCGGCAAGATGGAATCAGACTCGTGTTCGAGCCAACCACCCAGAGGCTCAAGGTTAGGGGTTTAGACATTGAACATCATCAAAACACGGAATCGCACTGTCCTCAAAATCAGGGAGATCAGCGAGAGCGCTCTCACTCATTGAAAGCTGGATTCGGATTCAAGAAACCTCTTGGCCGATGCTCCGATTCCATCTACCTAGATATGCTGCGGGATTCCGATGTATAAACTGGATTCATTCCGAGATACGCCGAAAAACTCACCGCTAATTCTCTCGTTTTCAGCTCATCGAGGTGACAAACCTGTCTAAAGTCAAACTCACCTATTCCGGCACCGCCTTCTGTTCCAAGGTTCGTTAACCCAGCTCATGCCAGAATAACTGATGTTTACGGAAATCTATCGACCTTCCGACTCGGAAGATTGCTCGTGCCACACACCGAAAGAAAACCCACGAAATATTCACTGTTCCTGTTTCAGGATGTCCCTCCCACCCGCGATCAGATCGATGAAACCTTCGGCGCCACCTACCCAGGGGGTAAGTGCAGTAAGAGAAACAAGAATAACGCTCATGCGGTTGGGATGAAGTTGGCAGAACTCGTCCGAATTTCGGATTTTGATTCCGAGAGGGTCTCAGGGTTCCAACCTGACGACGAATTGCGTAAAGGTTCTACCCTTCGTTCGAGTGCATTCCTCCCCCACTTTTTGGAAGATCTTTGACGATCCATTCGACGAATCACGTGCCAGATCCAGACACGATTTCGAGTGTTTCGATTCGTGTCCCTGATATTGGAGGGTGTCAGACGAGTGATTCGCTTCATTCCACGGAATTCGCATTTTGGTAGATGTGTGTATAAGTAAATATATTAACTCCATTAGAAAATGTAAAGAAACATTCTTGGACAATTTACAAAATGCAGTCGATCCCGGGGACATTTCCCCCGAAAAGATTGTCAAAGCTCCAGTGGATGGTGCGTGGTCCTCTTTGGTTGACGCGCGATGTCGTTGAAAATGCAACTGCAACCTTCTCCAGAGATCAGAGAGACTTCCGATCCTCGATCCGTTCGTAGCTCTTGAAGTGGATTCCATCCCCTCTCGGTTTCGATTCAACCACTGGCCAGAACCACACCGCAATGTAGTGGTCCCCGAAAACCTCTTCTAGGTTCTCTGTCAGCGTGAGGTGCTTGTACTTCTTGACGTCGTGCTTCCTCTCGTACATTGTTTGATTGTTGACAATGCACGCGATCTGCAACAGATTGGAAGATCGATTCAACAAAAGCTGGATCTCTTGAAGCTTCCTGAGATCCGGACGGTGCCGCACATGTTCTCGAAAAATATTCTCAAGGAGGGATTCTTACCTGGGCCCAGAGCAGAACGGCACTGAATATCACAACGCAGAACTCGAACAAGTTCAAGCACGCTATGAAGCAGCCGTACATGTCGAGCGAACCAAAAATCCACCCAAGATGCGGAGCGAACTGAACAACCAAGAGACCCCAACGATATCCACCCATGAAATAGGTGATCGTGAAGTCTAGGTGCATAGTGAGCGAGTAAATGCAGCCCACGAAGATGTAAAAAATTCCCACAACGAAGTATCGCTGGTTGCCAAAGCCAACGCATTTCCCGGCGAACATGCAGTGATGATCCTGCTTCAGAATGCAAGCGTCGCACACTCTGGGGAAATAAGAAGAAAAGTTTGAGTCGGCTCGGCAAGCAATCGATGAAGATAGAGGAGATCTAGTTTTTTGTAGCTTCTGCTTCCGAGGGAGCCGACGCAAAGCTCCGCAATACCTGCAATGGTAACTCCGCGGTGGGACGTTCAAGTGGCATTCGTGGCAATAGAACCAGTTCGGCAACAAAGCCGACGGTAGAACACCCGGCGGAAGCTCACGGGCTGAGGGCTGTGACTCCACAAGTTTCGCCATGTTCACAGCGATGTTTATCAGGATGTATAGCGCGAGCGATACGTGGAGAAAGACGAGGTTTGAAATCTTCGGTAGCACGAATAGGACGTCAAACGCGAAAATCTGGAAAGTAATTCATCATTAATTCTTTAAAACTCCTCAATTCGTCGCGAGACGATTTTCTGAGTGATGAATTCGTAGGACTCACCGCCGGCGTCATAACCAACATCACGATGAAGAGTGAGCGATCTCGCTTGCCTCTCGGGAGTAGATCATTCCGCGAGACGGGCAACATGAATTCGCGATCGCCGGCCCCACTCATCTTCGCTCTGGAAGTAGTTGCAAAACCGGTGAAATTCTGGAGGCTGTCCATCTGGAAGCTTGATATGAAAAGTTCCGAATCCGAAATGGGGCAAGTGTTGAGAGAATCCACTTTTCAGCGCAAGCTTTCCGTGGGAACACCGATGCAGAGACATCGTTGTCCATGCTCGTGAAGCCTCAATGGATCGTTGCAGGAGTACAGATTGACACTGAGGCTAGTCGATTATTATGCTTCTTTTCCATCATGAAAGCATGAGAGATGTTTTCGAGATGGTGGGAAATGAGTGTCCGGCATCAGGTGTGAAGATCAATGCTCATCCAGGGCGGATATCATTCCATGGTTGGGATGACGAATGACGAACCTCAAATTTTAAGACGTCATGTCGAACGTTTGAAATCCAGAGAAGCTAACATTCAGACGTCTGAGGGTTCACCGGAGCTATTGACGGAGGGATGGCACTTGTGCCATCGAATGCGTTCGACCGACACTTATTGCTAGTTGACTACCAGCTACAGAATTGCTGTCATTCCGCCCTGTTCGATTCGATGTAATCCCCTGATATGAGATCGTTTGTAGATTGCATTCGCGAAACGTTCTCTGCACTGGAGAGGCTGTGCACAAAATGCAATTCCGACCAGGGGAGTGCGCGGGACATGAGACAAGAAAGACTTCGAAAAACAACAGCTGCCTTTCCTATTCAGCTGACAGAGAAACTTGCAGTTGCCAGTCTCCGGCTCACAGCTGATGGGTCGTGACAGGCGCTTCCAAACGCTGGGAGGGATCTTGCCGACCCCATTTCTCAAGCATTCTCGCCTGCTGGAGAGTTTGAGAGCTCGGGAATCAATTGTGCACCTAGGTCTAAACGCTCAGATTGCATTAGAAAGACAGTTCCATCCTATCCGGAAGGGGTCGAGTCTGATCGCGCGTCTCAACTGAGTCAGTTGAAGTTGAAGGACCCGGTGTGCCCTGCTCATCAGAATTTTCAACGGAACATCATTCTACTTAATCAGCTTATTATCGGCTGAAACATCTGCTACGTACGGTTTTTCCCGACAACCGGTCCAGGCTCGAGCTCAGATTCCAGATACGCACTCCATAGCATCTCAGCGTAGTTGGAAGGGCCCGGGAGTCACAGAGCCGTAAGTGGGAGAGGGCTGGTAAGGCACCAACTACGTCGCCATTTTGGACGGTTGGTATCGGCTTGAATCAGAGGCGCCCACTCGTCTTGGGCTTCTTTGTAAGATCGCCGCTTAAACCGACGTCCGGGGAACAGGAATTATGTCCACTGAAACTCCCCAGCGAAGAGAGAGAGAGAGAGATGATTTTTTGTAATGGAGGTCCACTTGTGCGCGGTCTCGGATGGCGCGTCGGAGAAATTTTCAACTTGATCGCATTGTAATTGTATTGCGGCGCGAGTCTACACACGATTGCACGGTAGATTTGAATCGGCGTTTGTAACCCTAGAGTCCAGGTTTTGATGTTTTATCCGTTCAACATCGACATACTTATATTTGCAGAGTTCGATGCGGATGCGAGAATGTTCCATCAAAAGTTCCGTGGTCTGTGCTTCTCGTTCGCGGCGGACACGAAAGCGAAAGACTCCAACGTGAGTATCTTGGTTACAAAAGAAAAATAGGAGTCAATTGACTGTATTCAGGTTTAAGTGAACTCAGTCTTTCTTCTTTCTTTCACAGAACCACCACAGCTCGGTTGTGTCAAGAATGTCGATCTACACTGGCACTTCCCATAAGGACACAGTGTGAGTTTTTGAGCGACGAATTCCACCTGTATACATCCAGCTGGGACTGCCAGCTTCGAATATTCAGACCCAGCCCAATATATCCACGACACAAAGAGGCTTCTGATCCTTGTTTGACCAAAATCGATTCTTGTAGGCCCCCTCCTCTACCTTTGAGTACTTTCGGAGATTCAATTTTCCTGGAACAGCTCAAGGTTATCCGGGATGAAGGCCAGGGCCCGCGAAGCCCAGGGCGAACCCGAGGGGTTCAAGTTGAAATAGTGCTCAAGGCATCCTACGACCGAACAAATATGGCGGCGAAGAAAACCATGAAAAGGTTCGAACTACATTCAGGACCCCCCCGAACGGCGTCTCCGGCCTCAAAGATGTTTTTTTTTGCACTCACAGATATTCATGAATGAACCGAATCGTTTTATCGATACACGCTGACTTGGGTTTCAATTGCAGGACCATACTGTTCGGTGACAGTGTCAGCGATGTCGTCTCGCTCATAGGGAGCCCCTCAAAGATTTTCTACAAAGAAGAGGTGGGTTATCCAATTCGGATTCTCTGATCAGGGTCATCGCAGCGTATCACTTGCTTCAAAATCCTCGACTCAATACTTGTTATCTTACTCAATACTTGATATCTCGGTTATACTTGTTACCGTCACGCCTCAATTTGTCGAATTGCAGGATAAGATGCGAATCCATTCTCCGAGCGCAACAGAAGACGAAACGGGTCAGGAGATGCGCTCGGATTACTTTTATAACTATTTCACCCTGGGTCTGGTGAGTAAACATCTTCAGTGTGTCGAGATTCTGTGAGAATTCGACTCTGAGCTCCGAACCACTCGAATTGCATTGAAGGCTCATCGGGAGCGCTATTGAACTGGTGCCACGAATCTCGAGGATCAGAGGTTCCACTAGAACTCCGAGCTCGAGTCATCGCCAGAGTCAGAAACGCCTTCTGGAGTCAACGCTCAATTCCCTATCACGTCCTAACGTTTTCGTCTCCTTTCCTCACGTACAGGACGTTTTGTTTGACGCCAGACGACATACTGCCAAAAAGATTGTATTGCACACAAATTTCCCGGGTCATTACGACTTCAATATATATCATCGATGCAATTTTACCATGGTTCTGCCTTCATTGGAGCAAGGTGAACCGAAAGTTGTCATCAACACATTCTCAAAGGTAAGTAGTCAGCGGAGCACACCTAGTCCCAATTATGTTTCCTCAAAGGAGAACGCCCAAGTTTTCACAAATGACCGTTGAGTGCCTCAGCACCACCTTCTTGAGTGACTCAGGAGAACCGAAACGGCTGCTGATTATCTTGAATATTCGACTTCGTTTCCAGTGGGATGCAATCTCTACTCGTCTTGTGCCCCCCGAGGAGAAACCCGTTCTCCTGAATCGAGGATGCTCGACGAATACAACAAACCCCTTCGGCTCAACGAGCTGCTATGGTTGCTGCGGAGACGTAATAATTGAGGTAAGACCTAACATGATGTCCGAACATCTCCCTTCAATACATCAAAATAAAGTATTCCTGCGGTCTCCCACGATGTCAGAATGATGCTTCCTCAATGTAGTCGATGATTAACCTGAAACGTCCTTTTCAGGTCATAAGCCACAACAACCATATCGCTTCGGTGACCCTCTTCGATTCGTCGCTTCCGTCGTAGCTGAGGCTTGACCCGCCGGTTCCGAACGGCTCCGCTCGAGTAAATTGATACCAACGAAACATTCGCCTCCTCTGGACTTATAGATAGTTTTAGGAAAACCTGGGAGCGAATCCTTGTTGTCTGGGAAGACTCGCCACTCCCAAAATCGTCGGCAATCCGAAGAATCCCCAGAATTGTGGAGGGAAAATACTAGCAACCCAAGACTGTGTCCATCCACGGTTCTTCGGCAGATGTCTACGAGAAGAAAGAAGAGAAGTCACTACCCACTCTGAAAGATCTAATTCATGCTGCCAGCTAGGGTTTGGTTCTTTTCGGACTAGGAATCCTCTCTAGCACGTACTCGCTCGCATAGTGATCTTTATAAATGCGTGCCAGCGTGCGATTATGTGGTTTAGGTAACTGAATGAATCTGAGAGCGAAATGAAAACATCGGAAGGCGATGTGTGGTGAAGCGTGTGAACGAGTTTATACGATCGTCGTTTCCATTTAAGATTTGCGGAACCTCTGAATTGTTATGACGATGTTGTAAAATCTGAAAAATTTGAGGGAAGGATCCCAGAAATGGAAAAGGAGCTTAGAATGAGTTCATGGTGTCTTAGCGAGTCGAAGCGTCAACAAAACCTAAATCTTGAAAAATTGTAACAAAAAAAAAGATCACCTACTCTAGATCAACTCCCTCGGACTGAGGAGCAGAGGACAAAACTATATCAGCATTCTTAACTGGCGAGTCCTTCATCCTACGATGTTTTGTTAAATCTGCATTATTTTGTGCCGTGCGGAAGGATTATTCATCGATGTGGCGTTCCACTACCTTACACCATCTTCTCGATAGGCCCATAAATATGCAGTGATGTAAATAAAAAATATATAGCCGATCGCAGAACTATGAATAGCTGTATCTCTGTAGAGATTCATGTACACGATTTCCATCTGAAATGAACACGATAAGATGAACAAATGGTTTCCGAATGGAGCTGGTTCGCAGAAATTGACGAGGATTTTTCTAGCTCGTAAACTCTCTCCGCAATCCAAAAGTCGAGAGCTCTCCAGTCAACCATCAGTTTGAATGATTCTATCGTAGAAACATTGTCAAACAACATTGTTTGGTCGTGATAACACCGTTTGGAAACCTTCGCTCCACGTCGAAGTCCAAATATTCTATCCATTCGTCTCATCTTGCTCCGGATGAGGGCGTTGTTACGATGGTTTCAATGACATTGAGTTTCTGGGGTTCGTCTGGATTCGGTTCCTGAAACCATTCATCTCATCGATTGCCACTTCATGTCCGGGTGTGATCTGAATCACCGATAGCTTTCTTGGCGCGAACAAACTGTACACAAAGCGCAAATCTTTCCGAAACTCTATTGATTCATCCAGTCGAAGAGAAACAAATTTCCCGAGTACACAATATACCCTCGCCTCAATGAATCCACGAGTATAGCATGCCGTACCTAGTGAATACATCGGGGTAAAATAATGAAGATGTCAAATATCAGCACTAGGCAGTCTACATTCATAGGCCATATTTGTTGAATTTCGAGGAAAAGATGGATAAAGCTCTCACGAAGAGTTCATCGATTCGCACGCTCCCGTGACTCATATTCGACTTCAAGTGGAATCTCGAGTGAAACGGAAATAAACGAGATACGAAATCTTCCCGAGGTTTCTCACTCTTCGAGCGTTACTCCTCTAGTACACCAATCTTCGACACGGGCCGCGGACGTAGTGACTTCGTCGTCCGTTGCTCTGCCAAAATCAAGTGCCGGACCACGGTTGGATTCAGTTTCGCAGGGCTCCGGATGATAATAGGGTATCAAGTCAAGTTGCGCCTCCCAGACTCATTTTTTTTGGTGGTAGGAGTGAGGTCATCATGGTATGGTTTCGTGTGAGTTGAAGGGCGAGAGAGTGTCATCATTCCGATCGAGCCCTAATGGGCGTACGCGATGAGCGTCAGGATCACACAAAAAATGTGGCCCTGTCTCGAAATGGTCGGCAACCTCCGGAAAGGTGGGTCTCAAGCTACGCGTCGGGATGTCATCAGCCGACATCAGGTGCTCTTCAGCTTTACGACACTCGATGACGGTATGAGAAGCCTGGCCTAATTGACGGGCATCGAGAGAAAAAAAGTTCAGAATGGATTCGGGCAGTGTCGAATGTCTCGATTTATTATTCCAAATATTCAATGTATCCACCGATGTTTCGAAACCTTACTCGTGACATTTCCCAAACGCATCGTTCCGACTCATCTTCCCCTTCGTTTGGTGAACTACTCTTTTGGATTTTACGGCTCGATCCTGGTTATTCACCTCATTCCAGTTATTCAAGACCGTAAGTACATCGTTCCAGATCCAGTTCCTGTGGAAAATACCTAGTTATTCGCTTATTAGCTTCACAATGCATCGGAATCCGAGTTTCTCGTCAGGGAAGTTATGATTCTTCTCTGCCTTTCTGTCTCTAATTGTACATCAGGAGCCGATCGAAATCATAACAAGAACTTTGCTTGGTGGATTCCCGGGCTGTCATATGAAACAACTTGGAAACCGGCTGAAAGTTACCGAGGGTAATCATCAATTGCATAGCGAGAAGAGTCCCGAACTTCCCGACGACATTTGTTGCTTGAAGGTCTCTCTCCTCCAGCTTACTCCCCACACGCATATTTCATCCATTATTACATTATCAAGACACACACGTCTGCAGTCATCACTTGATGAATCGCTACCGATACACAACAATCGATCACTCTCTCAGACACTCCGGCAACACGAACCCAATCGAGACTAGGATCGAGAACCAAGGAAACACGGGTTTCATTCCGCTCCATTCCTGTCATAACTAGGGAGGAAGAATCGGAATTCAAAACGGAAGATCTTGACATCACAGAAAAGGGATAAGCAGTCGTTCTGCCACCAGGCGGGGGCTGTCTATCACTTGGAATCTTTCATCTTCGATTTGAAATCAGTTTCCGCTTTTTAGCACTTGAACTTTTTGAAGGCTAGGTAGTCATTTTCATGGTAGGTACACGGGAGGAAGACACATGATTGGTACAGGGAATGAAAAAAGTATGAAGCGTAAGGCAGAACAAGGTATAAAGACCCGGTTGCGGAAGTATCTCATTCACAGACCGCGCTTCTCTGAACAAAGACCGAAATCAGCTCTTTCCTGGGACCTCAACTCGCGCATCATACACCTCTACTCTCTCATTCTCGGCACATCCTTTGAGCCTCTATTCATATCGTTCAGGCCTTCACGCTCTCGAATCGCATGACGTTCTCGTCTTGAAAACAGTTGAATGGAGGAAAGGAACAATCAATAGGAATACGAAGTCTCGTCGCGCTGGCGAAGGGAGCATGAGGAGCGAGGGATGACCCCTGTTCGAGATTTTTTTCTCAGCGCAAAGTAGATTTCTAGGGCTCGAGACTCATCGTGGTCGGAAGGAGCTCCCGCCGTCGGAAGAATTTTAAGAGTCCTCATGTCCGGCAGTTGAGACGCAACCCACGCTGACGTGTCTGCGATTTCGACATCGAATCATACAACAACTCATTGAGGTCAAGCGTGAATCAATACAGGTAACAACCGGTCTCATCTCGGTCGTGCCGGAAACCTTATTGGGAGACCTGAAGCAGCGTCACCCGCGAAATCATTGAAAGCCGGGTGAGCGGTATTGCCATGGGAAAGCGTGTGTGTTGTTGTTGTTGAGTTTGCAATATGCACGAATCGCACGCTAGCTCGAGCGCTTAGTACGCTGGGAAATTATCCGGCGATGTTGGGTCCGCCATGCCTTCAGGTTGCTGGTCGAGTCCCATTTCTCCTCCGACGTTACCGCCCGGCCCTGCGGAGTAGCCGGTCTCGGTTACGCCAGCTTTATACGCCTTGAATTTGAGGAAAGCATCCGTACCGTAGAGACCCATGCCAGCAATCGCGAACACCTGTGAATGACGCGACTATGAGAATGTTTCTTAATGCGCCACAGCCATCCGAAATGGTCCTTCCCGACCGTCGCATACACCGAGGGAGAGGGGATGAGGTGTCATTCGACTGCCCCTACAGTCCTCCCCCACCTTCCCCCTTCTTCCGCATCCCGAGGATAGTGTCAAGATGGCTCCGAGGCTTCGAGGTTCGCTTCCCAAACGGGGAGCGCCCCTCATGAGAGTGTCCCTTGACGTAGAACGCGGAAGTCCCACCGAAGCGTACGGAATGTCGCCTTTTATGACTCATGGGTGACTCACAAGAATACCACGATCGTCTTTCAGAGTGCTATTTTGGAGCTTAGCAACACTCACCGCCAGCGCAAGCATGTGCAAATCATCTGTAGCATTCAAACCAGCGGCTAGAGTGGCGATTAAGTAGAGGCCTGCCCAGAGCGCTGTGTACGAGAGTTCCTGCAAACAACAAGAGTCGATTAATGCGATCACCCGAGAACGTCTGCGACCAACTCCCAGGGGCCATCTGCGAGTGACTCTCCCGTCGCGCCCTCGTCCAGATGGGGGAACATTAACAGTCAGCCTAGGAGGCGAATCCGTGAAGCTCCGAATGGATAGCCCCGGGCGGGGAGAATTTTGCATCTGTAGAGGCTCACAAGGATCTTCACTTTCCGTTTTCTCTAGCACAATCCCGCTGACGACTCAAAAATTCATCCTGCTTGCGATGCGAATGTTCGTAGATATTTATGCATGCGTGAGGCTCAGGGTTGTCTGGGTTGCCCCGGGGAGTGAATTTGTGATCTGATGAAATGCATTCTCACCACTTGAACCCACGGGACGATGGGGATTTTGTCGAAAATGTGCAGAAGATAGAAGACAAGCAACAGAATCGTCACCCAAAAGCCGGTCATGGCAACGAAGTTGAACCAGCTCGTTGTCCCGCTGTACTTCGGGTCGCCAAACTCACTGAACACGAAACCGATCAGTGCGTTTCCCTGAAAGTACAAATAGACGTTTCAGAAAACTCTGTTCGGATCCGGAGACGACTCGTTGTACCTAATTCCAATTCTACTTCCCGTCCAAGTACTCATCCAAGGAAGATTTCGTCAGTGTTTGCAACGGCTGAATAGCATCGGCTAGTGGGAGGTACAAAAGTCAGATCCGCCCGTGCACTCACCA
The DNA here is from genome assembly GCA_028455905.1 of Neoseiulus californicus. Classification (NCBI taxonomy): domain Eukaryota; kingdom Metazoa; phylum Arthropoda; class Arachnida; order Mesostigmata; family Phytoseiidae; genus Neoseiulus; species Neoseiulus californicus. The sequence goes on along the minus strand of JAMQGS010000005.1, from coordinate 509,475 downwards.
ATTGGCACATTTTTAGGTAGCCAGGAATAGTACGCAGGTAAGACATGTCGAAATACTGCAGAACTGCTTGCAGTTGTGCTCCGTCGATCGCTCCCGCCATTTTCGTGCCTAAAATGAAGCCACGCTCAGTGATTCGTCCAACATACTCCGATCAGAAATCGCACAGAGTGTCGAAAACGCTCTCTAGGGATGCTACGTGACCCTGCGGAGTGAACTTCGCTCAAAGGAATAAGCTTCGGCATTACCCGAAAACTCGAGAAACTCGATTTTCGGAGACGGAGGAACACGAATAGCCCATGAGGCACTTACCGAAAGGATGCGCGAATGTCAAAAGTTAATGAAGCTATCGTTCGATTTCAGTCGTGGAGGAGCCCGCGTGGAGGCGCCAGCGATTGTTCGGGCCTGTTGCTCACTAGGGTTCGAGTGTCAGCAGTAGCGAAGTCTGGCACTGCGGAAAAGCTCGTGACTGTCCAAATGTGCGGCTGATGCACTGCAGCAAGCGCGATTTACGCACGATTCGGACTGCCGCGGACTCGCTGACGTCGGAACGATGGTCAACGATCTCTCTATCCAAAATGGTGGGTTTGGAACAACCGGGAGAGGCTCGGAGGAGCACGGCTTCGCCCGCAATGTCTGAGCGGGAATCCGAGAGAGGGCGCCCCGGGGCGTTTTGTTTGGTCGAACGGGACACCGAGGGAGAAGAATCGAAGGATGAAAATGGGATTCTAGAATTGCTTGACATGGCACCGATCGCCGACCGAACATCTCGGATTCAAACACTGCGGATCTGTCGCTCTTCGTCGCCAAAACCTGACAATGGGGTCACGAGATGCCTGTAGAGCGGGGTTTGCGAGGCCGAGGCCCCTGATCCGACTTCGGGCCAGGTTCGAATTGCGTCGGATTTACGAGCTTTTTCGGAAGCAGATGAAAGTACTGCCTTCGTTCGCAAATCTTCACAGCAAGCGATTTACACCCCATTGATGTTCTCCACACAAGGCGATACTGATAGTTTGGGCTGAAAATTATTCGCTGGACATCGGAACGCGGTTTTATTGCAAAGTCCGATCCCTTTGAGAGTGAGTTTGTGTCTGTCTCCGGCAGACTTCGAAACGATACCTGATACTCTCGACCCAGATCTGCCGCCGATAAGGCGTACGTAGTTTGAAACCAGATCCGGTTCTACGCTGTCCCGATGTTGCCGGCAGCGGTTGACTTCGCTGATTCGATGCTGCGCTCGCGAGAGCGATTGAAAATATCGAACGGCTCGAAATGGCGTGGGGCAAATTTATCACCGGGTATCAGCCTTGTAGCTGTCCATCACGACTTTTTGTTGTCACGACGAAATTTTCCTCCATTCTCAGTTGCAATCCTCCCGTTATTTCCCCATCAGGAGGGTAAACAGGAGAGGAAGAAAACTCCAACAGTAGGATTTCACTCCCTCGAGGCTCACAGTCGTACGCTGCGTAGGAACTGGGCTTTGCAATTGCGGAGGTTTCCTAGAGTTGCAGAACAGTAACCAAGGCCTCCGAGTCGCAGGAATGGAGTATTGTGTGAAATGGAAACCGCGAAAACTGGCAGAAACGGGTCAACAACGCTCCGCTGAAACTCTCGTTCCGCCACGCCGCGCCGGAAATCTGAATCCATGGTACTCTCGCTGAGGGTTTTGGGGCGAAGGTCGATTTCCTGGGCAACACCCGATTCCCTACCCAAGAGGTATGAAACTCAGCCGTCTCCAGAACGGCCAGAATTCTCCTTCGAGGAGAGCGGCGGCGAACTCATTCTTGAGCCGTTTTTCGCAAATGCCAGCGATCGAAACTCTGTTTGTGTGTTTGTTCGGTCTCAATTCACACGCAATAGGTGCACGTCGTTTGAAATAAGATCCGCGATTGATCGGATCGACAGAACTCTTGCTCAACGTGGTGGGGTGACCCCTGGTGAATGTCATCTGCACAAAGATTCTCTCAGGCGGAAAGGGTGGCTGTTCTTCATATTGAGTTTTCAGTGGAACTGCCGAGATTTCCTTCAGTCTATAGAGTTTTTCGTCGGGCCCTGATCACGCTTTAGACGATTTGCACGAGTTCTCCCGGCCATAGGTTATTCCTGAAGTTCTTGCGGGCTGCCGGCAGCAGGAGTAGCGCGAGGTGATTCCGAGGTCGGCCGAAAATGCCTTTCAGGTCCTCCAGGGCTCATTCTGGGTTCAGAATCTCTGGAGTTGATTCCGGGGTCGATCTGACCATACATTTGGCGGGTGACTCAGTGGCGGCGCCAGCCATATTTTTTCATGAAGCTGAACTAGGTTGTTGTTGTTGTTGTCGCCGCCGACCATAACCAACGTCTTCAGCCATATTCCCAACTTGCTTATTTTGTATCGTATCATGATTAGGGCTGGGATTTTGTCGCGGAATTCGCGGCCGCGACAGAATCCGCGATTTCTCTGTTTCCATCCGCGTGTCCGCGAATTCCGCCATTATCTCCCTCTGGATCAGTGAGATCGAATTTAGTGTCCGAAGCATTCTAACTTGGTTTAGTTAAGTTTCTTTTTGTATCCCCATCCTAAGATGACTCCTGATTCAGGAGGGGGCTTAGCCCAGCAGATACCGGTCACAGTTTAGAAGGTGGATACCGTTGAACCCACCCGGCAGCAGGGATCGAACCTGCGACCTCCCGCTCGACGCAGCGTCTACATGGCAGCGTGCAACATTAGCTTTGCATGTTTCCACTCGACCACGCCGGCGATATTTTTAATGCGCAAACTGGGGGAATAGTCTCAGTGCAGAACGACTCCGGCTTTCTTTGGGATACGTGCTCGTCACCTCGCGCGCAACTCACTCAAAACACAATCAATTTTCACATCGTTCCCTCGGTAATCATTTCAGCCCATGCCTTGATCTGTGCGCGGCATATGCAGACATCGTTTTTCGCAGTGCGGAGTGCGGAGAATCAATCTCGTGGTATACAGCCCGTATACCTGTACAGCCTGTATACCTTGAGAATGATTTTCCGCACTTCACACTGCGGAAAATTATGTCTGGGCATGTGCTGATCGTTCGGAAAAATTGACTTAAAACAAAGCCTGATCAGGAGAAATCCAAACACATCACCACGGAGGTTCGAGCCAAATGATTCGCGCAAGGTGGCTTCCACTCCTCAGAAGAGAAGCTTTTCTGCAGCATATGCAGCAGTTGTAGATCCTACGAAGAGAGACATATGGTATAGAGATAAATGGTTGTAGATTCATGCGTGTTTCGGCGTATTTAGGGAACGAATTGCGGCATCCGCGATTTTTCAGAAAAAAGCCCGCGACTCCACAGTGAATCGTCCCACAAAATCCCGCGACAGAATCCTAGCCCCAATCATGATGTACAGATACATATGTATATACATGGATATCTGATTTCTATGTATATCGGTATCTATATATGTATGTATTATTTTTCTAATCATTTAAATGTATATCTATATGTATTCGTGCTGAAGAAGCTCCCGCACCACAGACTCAGAAATCGTTTGACACATGCTGCTCAATCTGTGAAGGTTTCGAGAGGAATGAGAAAAAAAACCGAAAAATTTGTTTGAAAATAGACTGATTGGCTATGTCGTTTTTCGAATATGATCCAGCCAAATAAAGCCTTGTATCTACGTTCCCAGACGGGATTTTTAATCGTTGTAGGATCGACAGGGAACTATTTGTGGGAGCAAGCCTTCGGCAGGAAAATCTGTTGAAAATTTCATGAAGCTAGCTTCATGGATTCTGAAATCTATGACGCTATAGCTTCTAAAGCGTCATGCTGGCGTCGCCACTGGGGTGACTCCGGGTCGGTCTCGCCACATACCAAGGACAACCTTCGTTTGCACTCTGCTAGTGCACCAGGCGAACGGACATCAGGCAGGAGGGATCTTCGGAGTAGATGGTATGCCCGAAGGATAGCTCCGTGGCGACTTTATGCGATCAGATGAAGCCGATACATTCTCGATACGGCTTCAGACTCACTGAGTCGAACGAAACTTCGTTGTCTTGAATGACTAGCTCCGCGCTCTGCCATCGCCCCCGAAAATTTGAATTTTCGCGCCAGTGGACACGAACCGCTTACCGGCTGAGAGATTCGGTTTTCCGTTGAAACATGTCGTAGGAGATCCGCCAATTCCTTAGGCAGTGTATTTGGGGATTTTCAGTGACTGATTCAGCCGGAGCTGCAATGGAGGTAATTCGGAAAGAATTTTTCGATTGTCAGTGCCTTCAAACTTCAGCGCAGGCGTCGCTTCGAACTCATAGAATCAAGTTGGTGGTGTTCGATCGTTCTTGAAATTCAGATCGGTTGCCGCTGATCGTAAGACTTTTGGTTGGGTTCGAACTTTGAGGTAGGTTCATGACATCTATTGTCGGCAATGTTAGCCACGCTACGGGGTCCTGAGGAGAGCTGATCGCGAGTCGCCGGTAATGAAGTTTTCATTGTTTTTCCACTCGGTGAGAAGCACGCAGAGCGGTGATTCAACCGTGATGAAAGCTCCGAGTTGTGATCCTGGAATTGGAGAACTGAACTGTGGGCTGAGATTGGACACATCCATCAGATCGTGACCTCATAGTTCTCACCGGAACGACCGCAGAAACCTAGTGTCCCAGGAAGTTGGGAGTGTGGTAGCTCATCGAGTTTATACCGCTTCTTCTCGTTTGTTTTGACAAATCTAAGGAGATGGCAAGGGAATCGATATCACGTCAGGGAGCATGCCGAGACCGACGACAATGAGGTAGAACGGGATCCGAGCTTTTTCCTTCTATAGTTTTAGGAATTGTTTCGATTGGTCGGCGCTGATTTTGTCGGCACATCAATGATCCGCTCAAAGCGATGAATAGCGCAATCGTTTCACGGTTATCAACTGGTTATCTGGAATTCGTAGCTTAGCTCACATACTTCATTTACCGCAAAATCCCTCTCTGTACTCCCCTTCCCGCTAGATCTTCGAGGCGAAGCGCCTGGCTAGACTTCTATCCTCGGTCGTCGATCCGGTACAAATCCCAATGGTGATCATTTGCTCGACATCCGCTGTTCCGGTGGATGTCAACTGCCTCGGGCCGATCCTCCAGTCCGAATAATCGTTGGTTCGCGTTCGCTCGGGAATCTCGCCGACTCGCTTCAAGGAATAGCTCGTATTTCGCCAACGTTTCGTATTTCTCGTTCCAGAACCGAGCGGCTTCCAGGATGGATGCCGTCGCAGATTGGGCGATGCATGTTGTTGAGGATCTTCGGGGATCGGTGAGTCGAGTTTTGCTTGTATCCGAGAGATCCCCAGAACTTGAGACCTCGATTCCGTCGAGAAAATTCGGAGCTACCATGGTACATAGTATCAAGTTCAGTTTCAAATCCACCGCAGGTGACGCACGTGTTCGGTCCCTACTACACTGCAGAACACATACTGAAATTCTGCATCATTTTCACTTTCCTCTCGTACCTTTTCGACCTATACCTTCAGTACAGACAGGTGAGCTGCCATTAAAACGTTTATATTCGTTTTCCCGAGCAATGAAAGACATAAACTCTCGGGTGTACGGTTACTGGTGACTCAAAAAGACGTTTGCGGATTTCAGCATCGGATATATATGAAGCATGAATTTGTTCCGAACGAATACGTCAGTATCATGGATCAGAAGAGCTTCGCCAAATCGCGACTGTACAACATCGACAAGTCGGTCTACTCAATGATCAGAAGCACCTGGGGCATGATATTATCCGAGGTGAGACGAGTAGACACTCTGACCCTCTCATTGTTTTCCCTCGAATTCTAAACATTCGCTGATCTCCTGCGCCATCAGGACGATTCCAACTAAACTGCCGATATTCGATCACTATTTGCGCAGCTCACATTGGTGTACTTCCTCAACGCGGTCATATGGAACGTATCAGGCACCGCGCTATCGAAAATGGGTGAGCTCGCCGGAGACCATTTAAAATGTCGACATGGAACCCGTTAATTGGATGATAGTTAGCCTATATGAGAGCAGAAATCGACAAGACATGCTTTGAGAAGTCTTTGCATCCATCTGGAGGTCACTTAAAGTGCAAGGCGTTCCTCACAGGTTTGAACGCCAAGAACGAATATCTCCACCTGTGTATGTACATGTGGCTCAGCACCATCTGGAATTCGATTTTGAGCTTGCCTTGGTCGATCTACGCAACCTTCGTCATCGAGGAGCGACATGGCTTCAACAAACAGGTATGGAAACTTGGTGGCTCACTGCTGGTCTTTCGACAGAAGGACTTCGATTTCGAAAACTCACGAGAGCCGTCGGCAGAGTAAGGTTATATTGAAACAGACCGGGTAAATTGACATTTTCTCGTTCGCAGACCGCAGGCTTCTTCGCTAAGGACAAAGCGAAGGCAATTATCCTCTCTCAGGTCCTGATGTGTCCTATTTTCTGCGGTGAGTTGTCGATGAGGTTCGATCGAGAGCCATGAACAATAATACCCTCTACACGTATGGGGTGGGAAAAGAGTAGCATCGGCTTTTTCTTGCTCCCACTTGTCTCAATCATGCTCCTTGTCCATTTACAGTTGTGCACTACATCTTGAAGAGCTACGGTCAGATGGCATTCTTCTATGTATGGTTGGCCATCTGTGTGTTCTCTATCTTCCTCATCACCATCTACCCGAACTTCATCGCTCCGATCTTCGATACCTTCAAACCGCTACCCGCCGGAGAGCTCAGGTATCAGAGACATCGGTTTTGACGTTTTGAGCGACTTTATTGTGACGTCGCATATATGCAGCATATTCGTGTCTGGAGAGTTGGAATTCACTATCGCGTTTTTCAGGACAGAGATCGAGGCCCTGGCCAGCTCAGTTGGATTTCCTCTGGGCGACATCAAAGTGGTCGAGAGCTCAAAACGATCATCTCACAGCAACGCGTACTTCGTCGGGCTTTTCAAGAAGAGCATCGTGCTGTACGACACTCTGGCTAGGAGTTACCATCCCGATATGGTTTGTGTCTTCCTCAATATCAGGAGTTGCTTAGGTGGCTCCGACGCTAGATTTATGGAGGGATTGACTATTTTCAGAAGAAAACGGGCGATGATGTCGACAAAGAGGAAGGCGATTACAATGACGACGACAATCTCCTACGGGGAAACGCTAAAACGAAGGATACCGACAAAGGATGCACTGACGAAGAAGTTCTTGCTGTCCTCTGCCACGAGATCGGTCACTGGAAATACTCCCACACCACCATCATGCTCTGTCTCGCACAAATCCACATCTTCGTCGGCTGTTTGACCTTCTCCCTCTTCACCGACTGCAAACCGCTGTTCGAAGCGTTCGGTTTCTTCGATGAACAACCTGCTTTCCTCGGACTCGTTCTCGTGTTCGGGTGCATCTATAAACCCGTCGACAAGGTAATCCTCCGATTGAAGAACTTGCAACCATTTACATTTTCGTTCTTGGATTTTTCCAACGCGAATCCCGTCACGAGACGTTCTTCTTTTCCGCAGATGATTGAGTTCCTCACGATGTACATCTCGCGTAGATTCGAGTTCCAAGCCGATGATTTCGTACGGAAAATGCACAGAGCGTCGTACTTGAGGGAGGTTTGTATCATTCCCACTTTTCGAGCCATTACGGGTGCCAGGAAATCCCTAGCGGAATTCCCAAGTTCCATTTTCCGCGTCCAAAGATGTAGAAATCGACTCATCATCGTGATTTGACGTTGCAGGCACTAATCACTCTGAACAAAGACAACCTGAGTTTCCCGATCACAGATTGGTTGGATTCCGCTTTCAAGAACTCTCATCCAACGGTTCTAGAGAGACTGGAAGCACTGGGGAAAACAGACTAATCTCACTCAACGTTGTATGCCGGATGAGTCCTAGAAAATTGTATCTGCGTTGTCCCAAAAAAGAGTATCGAGGAGTGTGAAAGTTGAGAGAGAAAAAAAACTATGCTGCATCGGATGTTAGAGGGCAGAGTTTGCCATTATTTCTACTCTGAGGAAGTCAGCTTGGAGAAAAAATCTTGTTTCGAGTTTGATTGAAGGATACGAATGCTCGAATAAACGATGAGAAAAATCGATGAAACGCTTCTTCAGACCCTTGTCAGCCCCTTGTCAGCCTTGACACTCCCGCGTCGCGATCGATAATGAAAGATTTCGTCATACCAGTGGAATCAGAATCGTGAATAGATCCTATGGGTGGGATACCAAAAACTTATATGTATTTCCGTGCTATTTTGTGGACGGAGAGAGCTGGAGAAGGTCTCGGGAAGATGTAGATAATGGAATTCGAACGAAGCATCGCGACTAGAGAGTTTCAATTCCCCTCCCGGTTTCTCTGAATCTATCGGGTCGAACCTGGAACTCGAAGGAAGTTTCGGATGATACCCTCGAAAGACATCATGTGGCTCCGACTGAGGTCGAGGTACCGGAAAAGCCTCTGTGCCCCAAACTCATGGCCTGCCTCGAGAGCTGGAGGTTGCCCTGGGATGTCGCTATCCCTTAACTGTCTCGTCAGGAATCGGAAATCAGGCGTTGGTCATGCGCTTCACTGGTATGGATTGGCATCAGTGACTCTTGGGGGAAAATGGGCCTTTCGGACCACCACTCGGTCACTCCCCATATTGCCACCATCCTCGGGAAACTCCTGCCACCATCACAGGAGGCGCTGCTGGGGCGGTGCGCGCGCCGTTGCTCCGTGTGCTCCTTGAACCCAAAACACACGACCGGCTTTCTCCTCCGAGTCACTGAGCTTCAAAGATAGGCAACAGATCATCATGGAGGAAAGGTTCATCGTTTCCTTTCACGGTGCCTTGCACAAAGTTCGCGTGATACCATAAGCACGCTGTGTCCATCGCTCCGGATCACCTTCAACTCCTTTTCGAGCACTTTCGGCTGTTGAGGTGATTGAAATGCTCCAGAATAGGTTTCGAACATCTGACCGTGAATCAGCTGTAGGGTTCGTCGCGCGGAATTCGGAATCCGTATTTTCAGGGAAGTGTTCCGCATCGGGACCGGAAATCGTGACATCGAATCGCTCTCCTTTTCGAGAAAACACATTTCGTTGGAAGAGGATATGTCGGTCGGAACGAATAGTTTTTTGTGAAACTTGTGATCACTACTCGAAGTTGTAGGCTTCGAGCTCCAAGAATGGAGACGCACTTTTGTTATGACGGCATCTGCGGCTCACGTCCCGTGGACGTGAAAGCCAAGCGAGAGGTAGGTGATCTCGCTACAGAGTCCTCGGAAGTTCCGATTGAAATGTCCTTCGTTAGGTCTTCGTGTTTGCAAGATTCCGTCTTCTAGTTCAAGTTCCCTGCTCCCCGTTTGCCCGTGAAGAGCTCCCCATGCCTCCATTCGTTAGGTCTTACTCACGATTCGTCGTTGCAGACATACAAGTTCCACGATTTGACCGCGGAGGATCTTGTGCGCTCAGCAATATTGATCGTACTTGCATCGCATTCAGTGAATCTCTACCTGCACTACAGACAGGTGATTGCGACCTCCATAGTAGGAGTACCAACTTATGATCGTCTGTTGTCGTGGATTTCCATGGAGTGAGACAGCCATCTTCCAATCCAGTTTTCTTCAACAGCAACGACATCTGCGGAGACACGACGATCTGTCGCCGGGGGCGGGAGGGATCATGGATAGGAGGAAATATAGGATGACGCGTCTTTTTGCGTTGGAAAAGAACAGATTCTTACTCATGAAGCTGGCGTTCACCTTGATGCGAGACCTGGTACGGATAACCGCGGACGTTAAGAAATAACTTTGGGCCGGAATTTCTTTCTTCTCAATAGCATGATCGGTCCCTAATGATGACGAGTTGCAGATGGTCACTGCGCTGCCAATTTACCACTTCGTCTGGACGAAGACTCGACACTTCGTCGAAAGCATCGGTGAGTTTGTAAACCGGAAGTCCGGAACACTTTTGCTATCGATCGAAGATAGGGAACACAAGATTCTCGCTCGGGCCTCGAACTAGCTACGGGCGAGTTCACCTGGGAAAAGGCATTCTTGAGCGTCTCCAAAACGAGACGCACCGATGTCTCGAGACAAACCCTGGAATACAGCAGGATCAAGGGCGGCTGTTTGCGTCGTGAGTTGATTGGGTACCACTGGCTGATTCCCTCTGATATCAAGATTTTTCCAGCAATGGACGATCGTTCCAACTTTGTGCATAACTGTGTATTCAGCTCTACGATGGTTCTGGGCAACTCGGCGATTTACATTCCATGGGAGCTCTACTCAGCGCTTCATATTGAAACCAAGTACGGATTCAACCAGCTGGTACGTTCTCCGTGCGGAAAAGCAGTTTCTGCTAATCATGTCGTGTCACGCTTGTTTTCGAATTTCCCGGAGCTTCGATCGGGGGAACAGTCCGAGTTTTGTGCATCCCATGGAACTAATCAGAGGGTTATGGTAGAATAATCCCTGAGGCGAGGAAATCTGCAAGAAGGAATGCTTTTCCATCCTGCAGGCACCGAAAGCTTTCCTCAAGGATCAGCTGATAACCATGCTTCGGAGCCAGTTGCTGATCTGCGCAACCGTGACGGGTGAGTGACATGATGGATAGAGACGGTTTCAACTCAAATCAGGATTGCCGCGGATATGCTCATAGAGAACGGTTCGATGCTATCCTCAGGTCTGAATGTTATTAGTGGCATCCTCGGAAGCCATGCGTTCCTGTTCATCTGGGTCACTATATCTGTCAGCTCGGTTCTCTTTATCCTGTTGTACCCGAACTGCATCGCACCCATGTTCGACGACTTCACGAGCTTACCAGACGGCTCCCTGAGGTAAAGTTCCGCCGACAACTCTCTCGCTGCGGCATCTGATGCTGATTCCGAATCTGATGCTGGACTTTCGTTACGTCATTCAGAGGGAAGATCGAAGCCCTGGCTCGGAAGCTCCAGTTCCCACTGAGCGGCGTTCTCATCGCTGAAGGCACAAAGCGCATCACGCACGGAGAGGTGTATCTATTAGGGCTCTCCACCAACAAATGCGTCGTCCTCGACAAAGACTTCTATGACGCAATCAAGGTGGGTAAACTGGAACCATGTTCCATCCATTCCGTCCATACGGGAGGTAAGATTGCCTCGCTTGTCATCCCAAGAACAATCCTTTCCTGACGGGGAAATTGACTACGTTGCAGACTTCACCGGTTTACCAACAGAGAGTTCGTGCTCGCTCCGAGGAACTCCCAGGCTACACGGAAGAGGAGGTCCTCGCGCTCCTTTGCCACGAATTGGGACATTGGAAGTCACATCACAACACAACTCATCTTGTCCTATCCCAGTTTCATCTCTTGTTCGCGTTCGTGATCTTCGTAATGTTTCTGGAAGACAAGAATCTGTACAAGGCTTTCGGATTCAGCAACGAGCAGCCACTGCTAATAGGAATCCTGATCGTTGCTGGAAGCCTGTACCATCCGATTGATGAGGTGAGTGTTCCTCTACAGCATCACTTCCCGCACGCAATGCCGCACTGAATAAGAGCGACCACCAATCAGAGCCATGGGTCTTGAAACCAAGAGAATATTCTCTTTCACAGTTCTTGGACAAAGCGTCGGTGCTCATCGCACGGAAATTTGAATTCCAAGCGGATTCCTTCGCCCAACGCCAAAATTTGGGTCAGGATCTGAAAAAGGTGAGCGAGTTTCGCTACGTACCTACTTGGGGGTTGGGTGTCGCAAGCTCTCCAAGTGATTTCTTCAATGCAACGGATTGTTGCCGGAGTCAGGCCTGACTCGTTCAAGTGCACCATCATCGCACTCCGATGCCACCGTTTCTGGCAACTTTCATGGTCTATGAGAGTTCAACAATCTTCGCAGGTGGTTTTCCTCGATTCCGTTTCTGCCACGACTTGTTTGTTGCAGGCGGTTGTTACTCAGGAAAGACTGAATTGCGAGTTCCCAATGGTTGACTGGATGTTTTCCTGCGCCTACAACACTATTCCCCTACCCGTAGAGCGGATCCGCGCTCTTGGGGAAGATGACTCACCTGGGACTCGGATCGATTGAACATTGTTGAAGCGCAACGTCTGTCGTCAAATACGCGACCAGATCGCATTGACACCGCGTGATGTTAATAAACAGATATTTGATGATATGGTTCTTTTTCCCAACAATGATAACGAACATTTGGCATTGGCGAGCGTGCCTCAGTACCCCTTGCAGGAATTCTTGACTCATATCAGCCAAGTTGAGGCTTCCGTAGGCTTCCGAGTGGGCTCAAACTAGATTGAGTGGCAAGTCCCTGATTCGAATTCGCATTTATCGTACATAAATTTTGGTTTCCCTCAAATACCGTGAACTCTCCAATGAAAGAGCAGTCTGCAGTTATAGGGCCCATTAATAGACGGGCCCCTTACGGAGCGATTGAGTTTTAGAAGGGCCCCTCCAATAGAGAGGTCCCTTGCAATAGAAGGGCTGCCATACTATTGGAATTTCGGAAAGATTTTGCCAAACTACACTTAGTTTCATAATTATTCGCTTCCACGTCTTCAACTTCCACGTCTGCGGCGATATCAGCAAAAGTATCGTAAAAAGGTCCATTTTCACTCGTTTCATAAATAGGCGCGCACCCCCGGGATTAATTTTAAACACCATCTGACAACGAGGAACAAGGAGTAAGATTGCAGACAATCCGAACCATGTTCTAGAACAGTGGTGCTCACGAGATTTCCACCGCAGGCCAAAATGCTAGTCGGAAATCCACCGCGGGCCGGAAGGTCTCGCGAAAATTTTCTTACGACGGAGATGCCCGCTATTCCTGTGGGATGTTTCGTTTCGTTCATACATCTTGAGGAGTAGTGAAAATGGCAGGACGAGAAAGAAGACAGGACGAGGGTCATACCGGGCGTATTATACGCCGATGATCTAGTACTATTGTCACACTCCTGGTCGCAAATGAAGGATCTGCTACAGACCACCACCGAAGTGGGTGACGAGTTGAAGTTAATCTTCAACCCCAAAAAATCAGCAGTCATAGATTTCAACGAACAGGGCAGCGGCATCAATCCCGGGCTACGTATTCAGGGCCAAGTGATACCAGTGGCGAAATCGTACAGATATCTGGGAATCCTACTCTGTAATGAGAGGAACTACCTGGCTGAACAAGAGAAACTGTGGAAAGAGAAATCCACAAGCACTCTCAGGCAGCTATACGCCAAGTCGCTATGGAAGTTCAACAGGTTTGAAACCACTAAGATTCAATGGAAAGCTACGTGTGTGCCCGCGCTAACCTACTGTAATTCGGTCCTAGTAGCTTCAGCTGAAACCAGAAAGAGAATGGAAACATCTCAGATGGAAGCAGGCAAATGGGCTCTAGGACAACCAGCCTTCAACATCGCCCATGAGTTCATCGAAGGAGAGCTGGGATGGGCCTCGTACGAGAGCAGGGAGGCCAAGAGTAAGATCCTTTACTTCGCGAGACTACGGCTAATGCCGAGTAACAGGTGGCCCAGGGCCATTCTGGACGCGATGGAAACTTGCAATATCTACAGTAACGCACTCAAGAGGATGCAGCAACTCCACAGGCGGTTTGGATGTGATTCGATGAGAACACAGTCACCGTCCGAAGGGAGAGGCAACTGGAGAGCTTTCCAAAAAGATGTGGAAGAGCACATCCGATCACTCACGGAAAAGGAGTGGCGGGAAAGCATGGAAGACAAATCTAGCCTGGCGAGATACAGGAACTATAAGAAGGATCGAGGCACCATTGATCATATTTACGACAACACCAGGGGAAGCACACTCCTGGCGGGTGCACGAGCGGGTTTTCTCAACACCAACGCCTTCAGAGCGAGATTCGAAGGAGGTGATGGGAAGTGTGAGATCTGTGGTCATCACACAGAAACACTTGAACACGTAGTGATGGAATGCATGGAAAGTGAAGCAGACGATCCGGAAATAAGCATAAGGCTTGGCCTGCATGAAGACTCAACAAAGTCGATTGTAGAGCAAACGAAGCGATCCCTAGAAAAATGGGAAAAAGCGACGAAGGGGTATATCCCTCGCGCAGCCAGGATCGTCGATTGAACAACAACAGTAACCAGCTGAGATAGCTCGCCCCCGCGGAAGGGGTTCCTTACATATAACATATAATGTATATTGAATAGGAATGGTTAATAAACAAATCAATCAATCAATCAATCACATGAATATGTCGGTAAAGCATAATGAATTTTTGTGTCTGCAACAAAAAGAGAATTCGAGATTTATTTCAAAGTTCTCGAGGATTGTTCAAAGTTTGTTATTGAAAGACGGAGAAGTTCCCCAAGTGGCCGTCTATAAGATGAGCTCTATTGCAGAGCATGCTTGTTCGCAACTCCTGAGGAGGCGGGTCTTAATCTGTGCAGTTGACATCATTTCAGTGATTCCGACGAGATATTTCAAATTGAATATCGCAACTTCTGCGCAAGGCACGTCGCATGTTTCCAGACTACCAGCGCCATTTTAATGAGAAAAATCTCTAGTCGTCAGCGGTTAGGGCAGCGCGTGTAGAAATCTTCTCAACACTAGAAGCTTTGACTCGTCTGAGGGTCGAATACTTCAAAAACCTTATTTTTAGTGACACCCTGGTATCATCTGTCCCTAAGATCCGGCACTCGGACCGCAGTGCTGAGAATTTCTTCGATTTTCGAATGGAATTTTGCCCCTGTTGCAGCCTCGACTATGCTGCCTCCAGGGCCATGGTTTGAGCAGCACTGTTCTAGAATCTAAATCGATCGCTCGCAACCAGCGCTTGGGAACTGTTCTATCTTCCTAGAACGACACGGTTGTTCGGTTCACACGTTTATTGCTCACAAGTTTTCCGCGCTCCTTTCGACGTTCACAGTCCCCACAGGATCTCCACTCAGAGATTGGGCAACCCCAGTGAACCGATGAGCAATCCTGCTCTCGCTCATCATCTGCAAGATTCAGATACGTTCGTGCCCAGAAAATAGCGGAATTATCAGTCATCCACATTCGGGCATTGACCCATGTGAGGGTATGCCCAAACGTGACACAACGTGTCAGCGAAATCGCCCGACCCGTCCGGAAGCTTCCCAAGAATATGGGGGTGCGCGCATAATTATGGAACTGAGTGTATTGAAATTTCGGAAAGATTTCGGAATAAGACCTTTATTGAAGGATAAAGAGGCCCCTTCTATTTGAAATGCACTCTCCAATAGAAGGGCGGCTTATCGGAGGATCGAAAAATAGACAGGCAGGCCTTTTAATTGGAGAGTTTACGGTAGGTTCTACCCGATTGATGTTTCTCGGAAACTGTGAGTTTGTGTCCAATTGTCAAAACGAGGAATCCTTCGCCACGTAAACTCGGGAGGGGGTTTGCAACGGGTGGATGAGCCTCGACTGCGGATTTGCTTCTCAGATATGACCGGATATCATCAGCGCGCTTCATACCCATTGACGAATCTCTAACGCAGCGCAACGCTCCAAATGCGAGCTCATTGTGATTGTAGCTCGACTGGCTCAGGACGTTTCGTTCGATTCAATTGACCTGCGAGTGTGCGGAAACACTGCGCTCGGGAAAAAATAACCTAATTTCCTGACGATCGTTGCCAAGCGTCGCCCATAGACGAGTCGAACGGGTGCACTATGTCATTCGCTCGTACAGCTACGTGCCCCGCACTGAGATGGACTGAAGATACGGAAAATGGCGTGAACATTAGTTCGTGACCCATCCCATCTGAGAATGGCGATGCGAAGGATCATTGGGACGAGTCCGCGGCATGATTATCGAAGATGACTGGGCCTCGCTGTACCAGGAAGCTGGATCCTTATCTGGATGGTTATGGTTTATAGTGCGTCTCATCCGAAGATGACTCTTTCACTTCAGGGGCGAGCAAGCTCTGCGGACGCCGGTCACAGTTTTTGGGAGAGTGGACACCGTTGAACCCACTCTCGACTGACGCCTAGTCGTGTCAGTCGATGCAAACCTTGGACGCGCTCTTGCACGTCACATGTGATGCATCCCGGCAGCAGTCGAGATTCGAACCGCAGCCATCGAGTTTTTGGTTACGGTATATGCACTGACAATCGGTCGTTTGATCCCTTTTTCGGACACACGGGTTGAATCAACTCCAACCAACGGTGCCTAGGTGAGGGGAAGGTCCTTGCGGACACAACCCGACACCAGAGGGAACGATCCGAAATGGTCATCTGTGCTCCTCGACCCCAAATCTCAGCCCCGCCGAAGCACGGTTACAGTCCCCTGCCAAGGGGACCGGCGAAAATAACGAGCGGGCCTAAGCTCATGCGTCAAAGGTCCTTTCTCCTGTTCGAGATATTGGTATCGAAGAAGACGGCCTCACACCTCGATCGTACCTATTGACAGTCTATGTGATCCTCGAATCAAATTGGGATCGCTATCGATCCGGGCTGTTTTGAGGTGAGCTCTGCTCAAGCACGGTCAAGGACTCAACAGATTCGGCCCGAACCGCTCTCAAGCGTATAATGCTCATACGGTAAGTGTATGATGGGCCAACGAAGGTAGCGGCACCCGTAGCCACTGGCTGCCACCGGCTCAGCAACAACACTAAACGCTCGGCTAGCGATGCGTGCATCCGACCGCACGCCGAGTACGAGTCGTCCACCATTGGCGTGTGGGAGCTCAGAGCTTCAACAGTACCGCATATGTGCCTACTGTAACGTCGACATCATCTTGTGTTAGACGACTAGAAGAGCAGAAAACACCCATTCGTGAGGACATCCAAGGCTTTGCAAGGAGTTCTCCAAAAAGGTTCGGCCTTCAAAGACCCTGGAGGGCCTCTCAGGCACTCAAATCAAACACCGAACTCAACGACGTACCTATCAACTCGACCAAAAACACTAAACACTGCAACCAACTCGAGATGAGACGGAGCCATACCGTCGCTCTGGCGACTGTCGCCATCTGGCTGACTGTAGAAAGTGAGTAGGCATTCCGAGACATCTCCAGGTATTCTCGGAGTCCTTGAATACGAGACAGCTCGTTTTCTCCCTAACATTTTCCCACGAAAACCTCCATCGCATCCGGAGCCATGAGCCCCTCGTCTTCGGAATCCTCGGCTGGATTGCACTCGGAAGCTCTAAAGATAGTTCTCGAAGCTCTCTCCCGTAAGTGGGAGATTGATGTACGTATACAGAACAACTTCAGTCCGTTCCTTTCATTGAAGGTGTGGTATCGACAAAGGTCGAACTCCGGCCGGTTTTAAAAGACGATGAACCGAGCCGGAATACGATGAAGATCTGTAAGAGAACTCTCACGGACTGCGATCCCAGCGCACGAAGCTGTCTGCTGTAAGTTCCAGTTCTACCATCTGATTTCGTTGATTGAGAAGCTGTCATACGTAGCTGGTGTCTTTCAGATCGAATATTTTTGGTAGCCAGAGATGATTCGAGATCTACCCCGAAGTCCCGCGTATAACGGACCACCGTTTTTCTGACCATAACAGGACTCAGAACTCTGCCTGAGAGATGGAAAATGTGTGTTCTGAAAATTTTACATAGTTTATCAGCAAGAGATCTACTATGACCAAGGCCCAGAACCTACATTTTTCATCAGTCGGACGGAGTTCTGGACCCTTTTATGGTCAGAAAAAGGGTCCGCTATACGCGTGATTTTAGGGTACCTGATGCTCACAAACTCAGATATGGATACTTTGGAAGAACCCGGACGTCAGCTTCGACGGGGAGCTCTCGCCCGCTCTACTTGCTGGGACAGAGCATCGGTGATGTCTCGAGCTAGGTACCAGCGGATGGTTCGGGGACCCCGGGGATTATTCCATGATTTTCTGCGTCCCATGATTTTCCTCTCATTCGCCCCTGTGTACAGTCGGATTGGAGCCATGCGCCGAGGTGTGATCGTCAGAAGGAGGGATTCATCGAGAAACATTTCATGTGGTATTGGCCAGCAGATCTCCCTCCCGAGTGAACTCATTCTGCAGGACGGGGGAGCTCGTGTTGCGGGAATCCTCAGACCTTGAGGACCGAAAGCGTTTCTGTCATCTGGAATTCCTGCGATTATCGTTGCGGGAATTCGCAGAATGCTGCATTCTACAAATACTCTATGCGCCCGAGTATCACTGACGTGCCAGAAATGATACTCTGACAGCACAGGAGGGCCGATTCCGCTCTTGAATTTCTTCCCATGTTCCTCTCGTGATTAGATGAGATCGAGGGTTGATATGATCGAAATGAAACAGTGTTCCCGTGCGACCGCAAAGCGGGCGTAGAAACGGCTCATTGTTAGTACGATGACGTCATAGGATTCATTTGTGCAAGTGGTTGGCAGAGCGTGCAGTGAGGGGTCGGCACGCCCCGATGGATTGACGCAGGTTTGTCCTGTTCAGGGTTCGGTTGCGACCTTCTCAAGGGCGAACGCTCGATAACCGCTGCCGAGAACTGGATTTGTATCTATTTACTCGGGGAATATCACTTAAGAATAAGAAACTGACTTCATAGCTTCTGAAAGGCAAATGAGACCATTTTTCGACTCCGATCGACAGGGAAATGCCATGCGACCATGGAACCTGTAACGAACTGGGTTACTGTGTATGTCATCCGTGCTGGGACGGTGAATCCTGCGACGATCTACGTGAGTTGACCTCCACCTCATTTCCAATTACCAGCCGGTAATGGATCGGATACCTTGCGTAGATGAGTGCCTGTTCTCGGCGCCTCTCTGGAAGCGTCCGCGGATATTCCCGATCCGGTTGAAGAAGCCTCCCTCAACTACCTTCGCATTTTATGCTTCGCAGTCGATTTATGGGCTCCATCCTTCGAACAACGCGATGTTGCGATCACGGTTCCCAACCCGTGGAGTGACTCACCTATTTACACCGTAAAAGCTGTGGACAGGTAACATGAGGCAGAATCCCGCTTGCTCATGAATTTGATAATTCCTCGATACCCGGTCCCCTGGACACTTCGGAGTTCCAAAGCGCCTGTTTTCTGTACATCGACAGGGATATCGACACTACTTGTGCCGATGCTCAGGACGCTCCGTGCAGCTGCGCCCAGGTTTCCTATGCCTTCGTCTCGGGGAACCAGAAAGAGGTGACGTCAGCTAAGTTTTCTGCCATTCGGGGGATTCTGATATCGACTTCTCTTTTCCCCGCTTGGGTCATGGCGGAGAAGAACCTGGACTTCCGTAATTCTCCTGGACTTCCTACAGGTATTCACTCTGGATGAATCGTCTGGACTCCTCTACATCTCGGACCCGTCGCTGTTCCTGGAGCGCGGGATTTTCCATCTGGAGATCGGGGCATGGAGCAAAATCACGGCGGATAACGGCACAGACCCCGACAGCGTGCTGAAACTCCGAGTGTCCTCTCAAAAGGTTCGTGTGGCATCGATCGTGGTTGATTCTAGGGGTAGGAAAAGATATCTCCATTTCGCATCCTCAAACACGCATTTCCTGAACAGGGCGCGGCCGAGCATCCCCTGAACTCGATTCCGGAGCATCGTCGAGGCAAACGAGAAGTACAAATCTCGCAGGATGAACTCGTCCCAGAAGAAGATAGTCAGAACTACAAAACAGATTTCAAACTCACCCTCAAAAGCGGAGAGCCGGACGCCATGGAGATTGGCAAGGTGAGTCATTTGAGTCCTCCCGACCCGAATGCTATCCGAATTACCCGAGTTTCTGAATTCATCCCGGATGTTCCAACATCTGCGTATACTGCGCGAGATCTCATTTTCGATCCCGTTCCAGACTCTCAACTTCGAACTAGTAGTCTCCGTCCCCCCTACTGAGAGACTCGACCTCCAACTCGACATATTCACGAAGGTTCGTTCATCAGCAATGATTCAGTTTCACCCAACTATTGTCCGTGATCCCAAACTCTCGAGGAAGTGCTCACATCCCTCTATTCATTTAAAGGATGTAGTCGCGGATTCCTACAATCCGGTCTTGAACATCTTCAATATCGAAACGAAAGTGCCCCCAGAGATGACCCTCAGCTCTGGAGAGCCTCAAGTCAGCAAAATGTTAAGCAGTCAACAAGGAAGTAATGTGGTACGTTTTCGGGGTCTCTGGAGTATTTTTGAAATACTAAACATGACTTCTTGTCTGAAAATACAAAGCTTCAAGACGCTCTAGAGCCGTCAGAAATGTTTGTCGGAATCTGGGAAGTGGGAGTGACCATTCTGGTGAATTCATGCTGTGACGCTTCCCCTGCAGTACGACCGAATCATGATCAACTTTGGTGACATCATCAACCCCGATACGTTCCGAAAAATTGTCGTCACCTTCTCCGTGACGGCTGTTCGCGTCAAGTCGAACTTTAAGGTACGAACATCCCTCAACTCGGCATCCTGCATTCCGTACATCTCCACAAGATTTGATCAGTCAATCGCAAACGCTTCGTTGAGCAGCTACGACCTAAAGTTGGCTTTCAAAGAGAGACAATACAGTGAGCTGACGGCATTTTCTCATCTCGTAGATTCATTACGTGACCGTAGGAGCAGAATACGACTTTGAACGCTTCATCTGGATCTCTCAGACTGAGGTCTCGATGCAAAACGTCAAACCGGTGAGTATTCGTTTTCCCGAATGACTCATCCGCCTCTTTCCCTATGTTTTCTGAAAGATGACGCGATTCAAGAGCCATACCGGACGATGTTCAGCTTTCGTCATGATCATTGAATCGATTCCGAGTTTGTTAGCCCTCAGTTTCTGCCCGCTTTTCACGTATTCATGAGGATTTTCGGAATTCCCCGCAGAACGAAGATGAAAAACTAGTGGAAGCTGATTTCGACGGGCCGAAAGAGATCGCAATGGACAGCGCGGGAATTTATACCCTGGACGCGTTCATGAAACTGAGGTAAGTTTCCTCACATCGCCATCATGAACTTGCCAACTACGAACGAAGATTTCAAAAACACAGAATTACAAAACAACAGGCAATGCTCTCAATCAGATGAATTCACTGACCTTCACGTATCTGATTTTTTTTATCCTGATTCATGATTCCAGGTCGGATAAGGTTTCAATCAAAGTCAGCGGACCCACTGCGCTAGAAGACGTCTTGAGTGTCGGTAACCTCGGCGTCGCAGGTATGAAGAGATTCCCATGTTGAATTCCGAGACCATGGAGTATTTTGGTGAACTTTGGAAGCACTCCGTCACGTGACTTTTTCAGGGTTCGGGACGAACTTTATGCCCGTGCCTCAGAACGTCGATCACTACAGAACCGAACGGGTTCGATCGGCCACGAAAGAAAGCTTCAAATCAGCATCGATAGATCTCGGAATCCTCACAAACATCGGCTCAATCTACCAAAAGCCTCGAACGCCAAACAACGAAAACAAGGTGACAAAACTGGGAGCAGATTTCCTTGTCATACCCTCGGCTGGTACATGATCTGAAGCCCGAGCGGTGCTCTCATCCTCTATCATCTCCGTTTCAGGTGTCATTCACATTCGGACTGTTCGCTCTGACACGACCCGATACAATCGGGAACGAGGAACAGTTCTCTATAGCCATCGAAGTTGCAGGGAAAGTCCTGTGGCAAGACACTTTCCGAGTCAACATCACCGAGCGAAACGACAACGAAACTGTGAGTTCCTGCTTCCCGACAAGAAAACATCTGCTTGCAAAGTCGCGCTACTCATTCCGGAGAGAAAATTGACTCAAAACTGAGAACATACAGATGGCCCCGGATAACTCGAGAGTCAGCAAAATCTCTGGGATAATTTCCTGCGGAGCTCGAGTTTCGTCATGAATATCCGCGTCGAGATCGGAACTTTCAACTCAAACTGTACTCTTCAATTCCAGCTGACCAACATAGAAGATTCCAGAGTAGTCGCCGCCCCCCAGAGGGCTCTCTTAGGCAACCTCCTCCAGTACGAAGTTCACCTCAACCTCACAAGCTCGGCATTCACAGAAATATACATAGTTCAAGTAGGTTGTTCTCGGACTTGACTTTGTCGTTGAAAATCATGAATCAATCGCTCCCTCAAATCGGTTGGCTGTTCAAGCGGGGTATCTCATCGAAACCTGTTTGTGTTCAGTGACCCTTCGAGTGTGAGAAGCGATCCATGAGCCTGACAGAATCCCCGAGTCCTGTTGAATAATTCACAAACTGTGTTTTCGTTTCGGCCAACAGTCACTCGAACCGGGCAATCCTGTAACTCTATGTTCTGCTCGATTTGATCAAATCAAAAGCGGATTCAACGTGATCTGGGCCAACAGCTCGAGCACCAAGGCTACAAATGAGGGCGAGCAAGTCACAATCGACATGGGCAGGATATTCGTCTCGGACCAGGTAAACCCCCTGTACCCATCATGAAATTTCCTCAAACTCTTCCTTCCAACGGAATCCCAGGGACATGGAATCTATGATGACGTGTCTCATCAGGCCCTGGAGCCAAGCCTAAATTCTTGTCTCTATGCAGCGAAACGGTGTCCAAGCCGCTGAAAGTACTGCGGTCCTACACGTATTCTTTTTCGTGGACCCTGAGTCATCCGACGGTCCCAGGGGAGAAGCCAATCCGGTGCCGGTGAAGCTGAAGATTGGCAAGCGTGAGGACCCAGTCATCGTTTCAACAGAGCCGCTCATCATCGAGCCCAAGGTGAGTTGGAGCGAACATTTCAATGTCATCGATTGAAGAGTGGATGAATGTGATGATGTGTTGATCTCTGAGTTTAACTATTCATCGACTCCCAGAGATACATCAATCCACCGGAGGTGCGAACGGAGGACGCCGTCACCTGGAGAGAGATCTATGTGGGGGGCGCCGTAGCATTCGACATCATCGTGTCCCTACCGCTGAACGCGTTCTATACGAATCTGTCGCTGAGTGTCACCGATCTCAGCAACATCAATCTGCCCGGAGCGCATATTTGCCGCGCGCGGGTATCCCATATCGGTCGGGGACTGCCCTGCGCGCAGGCTCAGCGGGACTCCCTCAACGAAAACGCAATAACGAAGATAAAAGTGTGAGGAGCTCTGGCATTTCTCGATGTCCATCCTTCCTCTAGATTCCTCTTTCTGCTCCTGTCTTTTCTGTTTTCTGCTCTCCTCCTTCTTCATCGAGACTCCTTTCTTCTCCCCCTCTCAGCTAAGACGAGAGAACGTTTATGGGAGGCCTTTTTTTAGTCTTTGAGGAACGGAATCGTTGAAGAATCTCTCTTCCAGTCAACCCGAACGACAAGACGAAGATTCCGTGTTCGTGCAATTCGACCGACTCTGTCACGTTGGCACATCCCCCGGCAATCAAACGGAATCTCAAGTGAGTCCGCATCGTAGAGAAAGAAAAATCACGAGACTAACCTCTGAGTTGATGAATCACCACGGGCGTCGACCCGCGAGAGTCACTCCGAGAAATCGCTCCTGATTCGCTTTGGTTTCTCGACAGGTAATCATAAACGTGGTAGCAAACCTCCAAGGAGAGCAAAGTTTCACGAACGGTCAACCCTTCCCCCTGCACACGGTGCTGTCTCTGAACAACAAGGCCTTCTTCCAAGATGATCGGAAATTCATCATGGCGAGACCGCCAGCAAAAGATTTTTTGAAGGTCCGTATAATTCGAAGTACGAGTTATAAAATCAATAATTCCCTGATGGCGAGGCCTTCTGAAGAACGGAGACAATCCACGCTGCCATGCGAAAACCATTGCAGAATCAACAAGCGTTCGTATACTTCGACAATGTCAGTCCAAGCTTCGTTCCGGGAGGCGTGGGCGAAATCGAGATCGTGCTCAAAACGCCTCCGAAGAGCATGGCCCTCTACCTCGTAGAGGTAAGAGTCGAGAAAGGGGAACGGATCTGTGATTTTCGAAGGACTCCAGGTCAAGTTGAGCTGGCGGAGACTTCCTGGATGTCCCGTACTTTCCGGCTCAGGTTATCTGAATATTCATTCCCTGCAGTTGTCAAGCAACGACCCAGACGTGAGTGTCTGCATTCTGAAAATAAAATCGATCGGCGACTCCATGCCCTGCGTGGAAGAAGCCACGCCCGCGGAGTATCTACTCCACGCCGATTCTGATAACGGCAACAAAAAGGCCTCCTTGGCCCTCGACGCTCTCGCCAACGTCGGTGAGTGGGAAAACTCTTCAGGATCTTCGTTAAGAATGACACCCAGCTCCGATGTCGTGTTCTAGAGCTCAGGACGAAAGTGGAACTGGAAAAGGAGGATCGTTGGATCAGCATAAGACTCTACTTGCAGGCACTTACCCGATGAAGCAGGGTCGATTCCTCGATCCGAATTCGTTGGTGTTCACAGCGATTGTGAAAATCGGTGAGCGTGCCACAAGGAACAAGGCGCTAAAACTCAAGGTTTCATACGGCTCTAAAGGCCAAATCGAAGACACCGTCATCCTTCCCGTCTCCACATCCCACAACACCACCGGACTCCTCACCACAAACGGGGTGAGTGGAACTTTCTCGACACCTCGAGTCCCTCATCTCCCATTCTTTCGCGGGAGGATTTTGTTCTCTTTTTCCCCGAAAGCTAATTTCAGGAGTCGCCTATCCTTCCAGGGGTCTACACCACCGCGCACGCTCCAATTGGCGCCTTCCGAAGCCGCTCTGACGTCAATCGCACCTGGTGCGATAACCATGGTCACACTAACGACCGAACTGGTAGAATTTACCTCGTCAAGGCTGCGTTTCGACCTTACATTGGACGAAGGTGTCGTCCGGACCACCGATTTGGAAGTCTGCCATGAGGGCATTAGTCACCTCGGCAAAAACTACCCCTGCTCCTCACCCGATCAATGGAGCAAACAGGGAGAAGGGTTGGTAACCATAATAATCGAACGGAACAAGTGCTACGTGCTGCTCAACTCATGAAAGTCAGCTCCCAAATACTCATGCTCTATTCCTCTTGCAGTGAAAACCTTCTCGGACAGTACAACCTTGGTCTAGTCTGCAACTCGTTCATCGAGCGATCCAAGCAGGAAGACAACTACGTAAGTGTGACTAAGGTCCGATGCATGCAGCCACGGCTTCGGAAGTGGCGAACCCTTCGCGCCGTTATCTTGGAGGCCGTTACAGCGAGATTTTACCGGATTATATGTACACTTCGCTTTTTGAGGAGCCCCGATCTCGATTTCGGTATTTTGTGAAACTTTATGAGAGCCTTAAAAGGAGTTTTTCTTCCCAGCTCCGATTCACAATTCCTGTGCTGTTGAAACCTGACGCAAAATATGCGGAAGGTACTCCTTTGGCCATCAGCTCCCAGCTCGTGACCAGCGCTGGAAAAGAGCAGAAGAACCTGCAGTTGACAATTGGCGAGAAAGCTGAGCAAACTGTCGGCACGGTGAGCTATAAATCGAAGATTGATCCTTTTCCTCATTCGACATTGAAACTCGAGTGACGTTCCGATGGAATACTGATTTCCGGTCCCGCGCAGTTCTTCGAGCCATCTGTGAAGCCAACAAGAACAGGCGAAGAAAGCATCGGAATCCGTCAGCGGAGATGGATTTCCTTCAATATCACCGTCCCGAAGGGTGCCATGACCGAAGTGTCGGTCAAGGTTCAAGGCGCAAAAACTGAAAAGGTGAGCTGAGAAAGACCCGATCAGACCTGTAATGGGAACCGGGAGCATCCCAAAAGCTCCTCCAGCGAGAGTCGAGGGAACATGGAAGAGGACATTCCAGCCACAGAATCGGGATATAAAAAAAAAGCAAAATTCCTTTTTTTTTTCAGGTGGCCATCGTGGTCCTCCACGATTTACGAATCTCAGCCGTCGGACGGAACATTCCGTGTTACCGAGCCAAAAAACTCGACGTTACGTTGGGCTCGTCGTTTGGAAACGTTCAACATGACAAAGCATCAGCCCCTCTTGGGTATTTCGCCAATCCTGGTTAGTTCCCTTTCTGGAAACAAGGGAGCTTGCAACGAACTCCAGTGGTTCTTGAGAACTAGACTTTCACTCACTTTTGTCTGGTCTGCGTTCCGGATGTCTGCATGTTGGAATCCGTCCCAATGACGAGGCTGACTCATTCCTCTCTTAGGTTACAGTCATGTGCGAGGCCGCTTCCAACAAGGAGACGATGATATTGTCCTCGAGGCTCTGGTAGAAATGACGGATCACGAAACCACAGACGATGGAAGCAAACATCCCATCGCCATCAAGGTTAGACCCACTTCCCCATGAACCCGAAAGAAATTCCCAAACCTAAGAACGGAACACAGCTCTGTTCAGAATACCCTATCGTCCTGTAGAATGACCCCGTTGGCTCAGCTCAAGTTTTGTTCAGGTCGCTATGGCTGGATGGAGCGGGGATTCCCAGCAAGAACTCCTAGTGGTCCGCACCGGCAAAGAAGCGACATCCATCGACGTAAAGCTCACCGTGAATGACCGAACGCCGTTCCAGAGAGGGTAAGTACTGTGCAACGTTTCAGGATAACAGAGCGAAAAGCTTCCGGCGTGCCACGGCAGCCCTGCGCTCCGGAATCGGTGGATCTCACGGAGACAGTACTGATCTTCCAGAGATGAGATTGCTGTTATGGCGGAGCTGAAGCATTTCTCGACATCATTCATGGAGCCGACACGGGTAGCTCTTCGGATCTTCCTGCCCAACTTTGTCACTTTCGGTGGAGTGACCGACGTCCATTCAGGCTCCAACTACAAGCCAGAGATCAAGAATGCGACAAATGGAGTTGACATTATTGTAAGTATGGCGCAACTCTCGAGAGGTTTTCCCGGCGGCGCCTCAAAGGCCCTGACAATAGTGGATAATAAGGGAGCCCGCAAAAGTTGAGTATGCAACGCACTCATCTTCTGTCATCGCTCTAGTTCCCCAAACTTCTGTTCGCTGATGAAATTCGCGTGAACATGACGCTCCTCTCGGATCCCGAGAACCGCCGCGGTTACGGGACAGGCGTCATCGACGCGACCTCTCCGTACAGAGTGGAATGCGAATACACGCCGAGAAAAGACCGAATGCCCGAGCCATTCTGCTCGGAGCAACACGCGTTGACCTACAAGCTCAATTCCGAAGGTATGTCGGAGCATTCTTCAGTTCTCTAGCGCAGATGTGATTAAGCGATCTGAATTGAGAGAAATAATCAGCCAAAACACTGCATTGAACCTTCATGACTTTGCAGAGTGTGTCCTCAACCTCGGTTTAGAGGACAGCACAATCAAGGACTGTCAAATCACCGCATCGTCTGCGTCTGATTCACAGCATGCGCCGTTCCACGTGCGGAAAGGCAGTTCTTCAGGTGAGCCAGAATGTTTTTCACACGAGTGCATAAGGATGTACCCCTTCAATGACGTCATGGTGTCAAAGTTACCTCACAGAATCTTGGAGATACTCTGTGGAAAGCGATCGACCAGCCTTCAGCACGGCTTCCATTCGTTCATTAGAACGAATGTCGTTGAGACTCACCTTTCCTGCATTTGTGCGCTTCCAGCTTGGTCTCCGGCCATCAAAGACGGCATGGAGGATCCATACCTGAGCATAGCGTTCCTGAGGGTCACTCGGGTTTCTCAGCTCGAGGTCATATACGTTCCCGGAACTCGGAGAGTTCACAAATATCGACTTCAGGCCAGCAACGACGGAAGAAACTGGCACGACCATTTGGAGGTGGGCTTTGTGTTTTCTATCGGGACTCGCGATTCGTGCGAATGACTTCTCGTATGGTGATCGAACCATACGCCCTCGGTGATCAGTTAATCAGGGAAGCTTGGTTCTGATAGACCTGTCTCCGCAGACTCGCACACTTTCGTACGAAAACGGTGTCGCCAAGGACAGACTGCCGCTGGCCGTTCAAGCCCGACATCTGCGCATCATAGTAATTGAGGCCGCGGACGAACATGTGAAGGAAGATTTGAATATTGGGATGCAACTGGAGCTGTATGGTTGCTACACCGGACCGTTCTCCGAAGAAGGTTGGACAATGTCACTGTGCCGTGCGAGTTTCTCGATTCAGTGCATATTTGCATTTATACTAATGCTTAGTTCATGATTGCCTCAATCGGGACGTGAGCAGCGGCTCTAATCCAAAAATTCCCCTCACAGAGAACTGTCCGACCGACACGACGTGGTACACGAACGTTGAATGTGAGTTTCGACGAATTCTACTCAAATTCTGGTTTAGGGCCCGATTGACTGAATTGCAGATATCTTGCTAAAGCTTTCATGAAGACGACGGACGCTTCAAAAGCTTCTCTGAGATTACTCGATGATCATTTTCAGCAATGAGAGCCCGTCATGTGACGGTAGACACGAACACAGATACCGCGTACTTCTGTGACTTCAGCGACTTGAGGTAAGTTCACTTTCACGAGACGCAGCAGTATGCTCGACGAACATAATCAAACTTCAATTCGAATCTATTAGAGAAGGTCCCATCCTCATATAGAATCGGCTACGTGACATTCTCACAGGATCAAACTTACTATTGCACTCCAGCCTACGAGGATGATTCTAACCTCAAACTAATGCGCTTTCAGTGGGAAAAACTGCATGTCATCATCTGATGGAGGCGTCTCTTGGAAAAGTAGGTTCAGAAGACTCCCGTCACAGAAATCCACTCCTTTGCATGCTAGGATGTCGCCGCGTGCTCTTTCGAGGATACATTTCGGGCGATTGGTGATAACCTATTAATTTCTCTTCGTAGTGCAACCGGCCTTCGTCGGGCGTCTTCTAGGATTCGACCAGACTAAGGGGATCGTTTACGCTCAAGATAAGATGACAAACGGTTCATACATCGCTACTAAGGACGGCATCCATTGGATGTCAGTCAATGAGAAGGAGGTTCGTGTCTTCCTGTGGTTTCACTTCTTATTCGGACTCGAACTTCAGATGTTAAAATAAGATGAACAAGCGGGTTGCAAATTAATGGAGAACGCTATCATCAGGTGAATCCGTCTTCATTGGCGAGTGCCGTGGTGGTCCCAGGCAAAGGACGAAAGTCCTTGATCGGCAAAGAAGAGTTCAACTTTGGAAAGTGGAAAGGTAAGACATCTGTGACCAAGAACTCGTTCCCCACGCGAAAAAAACTCATCGCGGCCGAAATCTCACCCGTCGTGTTATCCCAACTTTGCATTCCCTGTGGGATTCTGACCCCCAAGTTTACGATTTCAGCCACTTTCGATGGAATGTTCTTCAACGACGCCGAAAGTCCTGCCGCTCGTTGGGGGTCGTGCTGCGCCCCGCGAGGAGGAGGCACGACTCTTCCACCGACAACCGAAGATTTCACCGCGTCTTCACCTCTCGAGCCAGATCAAGCATAGACCTCGCATCATTGACGACTTTGAGGGAGTGTTCAACAAATCCAAGAATCCAAGTTTTCCCCAACGAGTAGTTCCTGAGTTAATTGAGTGAAGTGATACTTTGAATTCGAATAATCTGGAGCTAACAGTTCAGCCACAACGAAGATTACCCGAAGTCGGGACGAAATTTTCATTGACCGGATGGAACCAAGGATTCCGCTTCATGATGATAGAACGTCGAACTCGCATTCGGGTCGAGACCTCAGGGATTTGTTGAACAATACGGAGAGTGGATTCGCCGGAGGTTTCGAGACGACATTGTTGTTTTAGCCTCGTCCTCCAAATAGTGAATGAATAAAGACTACGTTTGCATTCCACGATCCGCGTTCTTCTTCCCTCTAGACTACATAATTATCAATCTTGACAGCGTCTTATCGAAAAGAACGGTTTCATCCACTTGCTTGTCGAATTCGTCGCAGAATCACACGGAGTCCCCGTCAATGTTGTGGAACTCTGCTCAATCGAAAGACCATACACGACGCACTCGAGTGACGTTCCCCCTCAAGTCTCAGATACTAAGCCGCAATGCCAAAGACGATAAGAGAAAAGACTCCACACTTTTCTGTGTGTGGGTGAGTTTCGCGAAAACGCTCGCGAGCCGGCGAAACTACGGATGGGATTCGAAGGGGGAAAAAGTTCATGAGATCCGAGTTCAAGATCACGACCTGTTGATTCCCTCAACCAGAAACCAGATAAACATCCAGGGAGTGACGCAGTGGTTCTCATGCGAGGCAGTGGAGCCCTATACGGCTGATTCGCGGAGGAAAGTCTCCTCCAGAGGCTAGGAAAGAGTTCGCGTTCTCTCAAATCGTATCCGTTGTAGCCGGCCTTTGCACGCCCTTCCAATGCTGTCCAGGCTTGGACGCGACATCTGGGACCGTAAAGAGCAGCGGCGCGCACGGGATGCCGCGGGTATGACAAAATATCACTTCCCAAAGAAAACTTCAGGGCACAGCTTCCAGCATCGCTCGTTCAAAATACCAATGCTAGAATTTGCGGGTAGGGAAATTTATTTGGTCTAAAGAAGGCTCGAATAACAGTCTACCAAGTTTACGAAGGGGGTCAATGTTCAATGGTCGTAGTCCGTGCTCTTGGGTGGCTCGACTTGGCCTTAGCAGTCCATGAGAAATTGGTCGTATATTTTAACGTTGAGCTTTCTGCGTACTTCATTACGTAGTTCTTTTGTTGCGACGGTTTTATCCGCGAATTCTACCGCTGTGACGTCTTGGAGAGCAGTGCAGACGCGGTGAATCACGTACCCAGACTGTTTTTGTGACAGGATTTTGACATTTTCCGCAATATTTGGAGTTTCCATGATCCAGACATTGTTCTCGTGCCTTCTGGCTGTTCCACTATTTCCGAGAGCTGACATACTCAACACCGGGCCCGGTTCGAAGGCAATTTCCAACTGGCCACAACCTAGGTCAGAGCACAAACACACAGTTCGAGGACCCAAATCGTACAAGGACGAGTCACTGATATACGTGGCCTTACACGTCACCGGGAGTCCAAACTCTTGGGCAAGAGCCAGCGCAGGGAGGATGCTAACGCACACGATCGTGGATAACATTACGATCGTTCCCTCGAAGGTTTGTTCGCTATCAACAGAGTCTACTCGTTTTTTTTCCGAAAGCACAAGGGAGAGCGTTACTGTCTGAACGAGTCACGGGAGAAGCTGATAGGTGCTGTACGCCAGTTGTTGCGGATCCACGGCGACTTGAGCGGGATGACGTGAAGCGGGGCAATTACAAGAGACAAGATGCACTTCCCTAAAATCCCGCAGATAGGGAACCTTTCAGTGAGCCAAAATATCCCGTGTAATAAGGAACGTCACAGATAAGGAAGTTTCCACATTAGGAACCTCGCGTATAAAGAACCTCGTTCCTTATCTGTGACGTTCCTTATATCGGGGATTTCAGGGCACACATGATTTAGTTGGGGTTCCGGGCTCGTGTGTGTTCATTGGCGGCTGGGCAGGAGCTCAGAGGCTTCCGACGAGCGGTCTTTCTTGTCGCTCGTCTCCTCTCAAAGTTCGGAACTTGTGTTTTTCGGGAGGTTGAGCCGCGCGGAAGATTTCGAAATCGGGAAAACTGCCGATAGCTGCTACCTTGGGATGTGTTTCGTCCCTTGAGAGTCACAACCTCCAGCTCAGCCTCCGTAACAATTTTCGACCAATGTAGCGAGAGTTGCTCCGCGTCAAAATGTTTGGAAAATCTCAATCTCAGAAATACTTTTCATGATCTACTCGATGAAAATCACGTCGTTGAACAACATTGCTGATTTCCTTCGTTCGCGCCGATTGCATGGATACTCCGGAACCTTTCGAGAATTTTGATATTTTTTTTCAAAGTTTCCCAAAGCGCGGGATAGCTTGCTGCGGCCTAAACAGAAAAATGGCTTGAACGAATTTTCATTTCATGTTCCAGCGACGGAACTGTTGGGCGAACATCTGGTTGACTGATAATCCTCGAAGCCAACAAGTTCGCGTAGTCCGTATTTTACCCTAATTACAGCTCCGCTCCCGGAAAGCTACAGAAGTCGTTTCAAACGCTGTCCGGGAAGCATTTGCATTTTTGAGTCGTGATGAACGATCAAAAAAGAGAAGTCTCTTTTGCTTCAACATTTATTCAAACACGCGACGTCGAACGGAGAACAACCACTAAACAATGTAACCCGAAAATTCGTCCCAAACGCGGGGCTTGAGGATCTCAACCAAAGATTCCAAGTTCTGAGGTGCTTCTCGGGAATCCTCCCACACCGATGCAGTTCCACATAAATATTTTGTCTGGAGATGACGCGACGCTGGCGACAACGGTGGACGAGTTGGGCTGACTAAGCGAAGTTATGTTTCGAACATGTCGGCAACGTTTCCGTGGATGCTGTGATAATCGCGGATCAGCTGCTCGAACAGCTGGGGAAGAGACAAATTGCCTTAGAAGGTGACATTTCAGTCTCGAACTCATTTTCACGTTGAAAATCAATTTCGGTACAAATGTTTCACCTCGATCTCTTTGAGAACCCACGCGGGGATCTCCACTCGTGTAGGCTTGCTGTCCGATTCTCGAGGGACGCTGTTTGTCGACGTGATCTGTTCGTGGTTGCGATGATCCCGGGCCGCGCCCATGATGGATTCGGCCAAGGCCATCGTTGCACTGCCCACAAGGTGGTCAGCGTTCGGTTCTTTGTCTTGATCGATTGAAGAGCTCGAAGTTGTTTCGGTTTTATTCTTCTGAGATCCGCTGTTGGGAAGCCAAACACAAGGAACGAATCCGACGTAAAGCTTTGAGCGGATTTTTATGGATAACGAATTTCAACAAAGCAAATTGTGTAAAGCTCACCTGAGGCTTGAAGGTTCTTTCTGGCTGGAGGTCTTGCCACTGCCTCCGAACCGACCTCGCTTAGAGTCCAGCAAACTGCCGAAGACCCTGAACGTCCCTCGCCGTTGCTTGTTGGCCAAACGCGACCCAGCATTCTTCTCATCAGTGTCGGAGTCGTCTAAATTTGAGCCATGTTTGTCTGGAAGAAAGGACTGGCGTCAAGAGGGGCTCCGCGAGAGATACAGAGAGGAAAATCGAGATTTTCCTCACCGTGGTCTTTGTCATGCTGGGATTTCTTTTTCGGTTTTGGGCTCTGCATGAATTTGGCTGCGCGGACTCTCAGGGATCCACCGCCGATCCGACGACTCGAGTTCCTCCCGGTCGTATTCTTGCGTTCAGCCCATTGCTGCAATGACTGCATGATAATAATTGAAATTATACGGTCAATTCGTCGAATTCCAGAAAAACATGTCCCGCAGGTGGTCGCAGGCCTGCATCACCATATTGGCCTGCATCACAGTCAGCCGCCCTGGCCATATGTAGTAGAACGCCCTTTGACGTCACAGTCGGAGCCGCTTGTGAGAGCGTTTTTTTCGAGAAACCGCAGTTGATCATCTTTGATTTCCTCTTTCGATAACCGTGGAATCATCAGACCAGGTTTTTATTCCCCAAGTTCCCTCGTCCTAAGTAACGTCTTCGGGCAAGCTACGGCAGCGGGCCAAATTCACGAAAAAAACTCCTGGTTTTTCTTTGGAATTTCTCCTGGACATTCATTCTTAGAGCCAAGGAAAACTCTCTCTTTTCGCATTCCTTAGAAAACACGGTTCCGAAACGAAAACAAATCAATGAGTGTAAGCTATACTTGCGTCAATGTTCAGAATGGTCGCAGGATCGTAAATGTGTTTGTAGACTTCTTCCATTTTCGAATCCCAGTTCCTTTTCGTCTGATGAGCCTCAAGCTCGGTCTGTCCGAGGTTTCCCTCGAGCGTTTTCAGGGTTTCAGTCAACTCTTGGAGTTGCTCTTCGAACGCCAATCTGTCGTTTCCTTCTTCCGGAATTGCTTTGGGCTGCGTTTTCTTCGCTCTGCGCAACTGCTTCTGAATCGTTTCCAGCTGTGGACAAGAATAGAATTCCAGTGGACCGTTGATGCACTGGCAGTGCTCTCCTGCTCGAACTACTCCTGCTGACTTTCTACTTGGAACTCCCGTTTGAGTGATGCTGGGAATCTATCCAAACCTTGAGTTCTGTTGAGATTTTCCGCTGGCGTAAATGAGTGGCGCGCCTGAGGGCCTGCTGATGAGCCATAATGTTCGCATGTTGTTCTTTTTCCTCCTCAGACCACGAAGCTATCAGCTTCGGCTTCGCGCCGGGGTTTGCGGTGGGTGCATCGTCTCCCAGCCCTGAAACTTCGAATGTGATTCCCGAACATCAAGCGGGGTGCCTTCGGTTGAGGGTCCAAGTTTCCGAGCTCATAGTTCCTCCGATTGACCACTATGTTCGCTCTGCGAGCTCCAGAATTGAGGGAAAATTCGCTTACCTTGGTTATGGAGAGGAATTTTCGCTTGCGATGCCTCCGCATGGTCCATCACAATCACGGGGGCCTCTCTCAGCAGCTCATTTAACAATTGCAGCGTTTGCGAAATCGCTCCTTGATTGTCCGGGGCGGACTCGATCGGGACAAACGACGAGCAGCCTTCTAGGTTCAAGCCTTCGATGTCCAAGGAGGACGCCTGGCGGAAAAATTTCATCAATCTTGACCTACGAAAACTTTGAAACGGATCGGATAGTGTGGGCGAGTAGTTAGCCACGTCAGCTACAAGCTAAACTAGTCCGGGGAACGTACGGAGATTCTGCTCTGAATAGCCGCCACCCACTCCTCGGCTTCTTGGAGAGTCTGGGTAGCGAGCTGCAGTTGATTCGGCGTACTTTGAGGCCTTAGCGGGCACGAGATACAAACTGAGCCGAAATTCGCATTCGCAGATGATTCGCGAACATCGGTCCTATCGCTCAGTCTCAAATTCAGCAATGGCTTCTGTTGTCCCCGTGGATTCTGCGGAGAGAACAATGAATCAGAAAATAATTATCCTCCAAGGGACTAGCCCCCTAATTTTGAGAAAACATTAGCTGGCTGGAATTCATTATTGCAGTCGCGACTCTCGAAAGCGCGCTTTACTGACGCTCAGGCTACGCCATCCAAGCTTTCTAGCAGATGGTCACCATAGGGTTTTTCAGACCAAGGGACATTGTTAAGTGGCACCTCTCGGCCACACGAGCCGCACATCGCAGAAAATGAAACTTCCAACGCCGATCGCGAACTGAGATATTGTTTGAACTCGGATCTGGACCATTCCTCTCGGCAGGTTCATCGAGATCCATCGAATCTAACTTTTATAACGGTTTTTCGGAGGCGCACAAAAACATTCCCATTTTAATCGATTCATATTCAGGATCGATTCGTGTTTCAGTGGGACTGGGGGATTCCATGCCGCATGAGTATACACTGCGTAGCCGCGGCCGGACGTGTTCTCCTTGCTCAACGGAAAACTCTCCATCGGACGCCGCCGTTTCGGTCAGCGACTACATACTTTGCAATCCTTCTGCGATTCGAGCCCGGAGCTTCTCTGGAGGCCTAATGAAAGTTCGCTCGCTCTTTTTTCCTCGACTAACCTCTGAATCTTCCTGCATGAGGTAGGGTGGAGCTCCAATCCACAAACACAACTACACATGAAGCTCAATCACGGCAACGGCGAATCTCCCCAGGACTTCGATCTCGGCTTCGATCACAGAACACTGAATCGGTACGCTTGCTTTGCTGCAGCCCTCGCCGCACTGAGAACTTTCGGCCATCTACGCCTTGTTCCAAATATAACCGTTTAAATTTAGCGCTCCACTCCAGGAGGGACAGGAGCTACAGGACCCGGAGTGTAAGGCGTATTCCGACTGCGATGGGAGTTGTGACATGGTGGGACCATTCGGTGACAGTTCAACATCGATTGGTCCGTCCTAGAGCAACACATATCCCCGAATTCCCGGTTGATTCCCACCCCCGATATTTCGAGGCACTTGTTCGCCTTTCCGCTATTAGGCCGCAGATATTCTTTGAGGTTCTGGGAAAGAATCTCGTAGGGCAATATTCCATCTCGTGGATACTCAAAACTCAAAAACTCTCGTCGACCGAGAGTTCATCTGAGCATGAAGGCGTCCTCAGGTGATACTCCAGTGATCCTTCTCGAATGAGGCACCTAAAGACCCGAGTTATTCTGCTTGGGATACATCTGTTGCATGAGGCGATAATCGACATGATCGATTCGTCTTTCATGGAGAGATGTGAGGACCCGATTCCAGGCTCGTAGGGATACTGAGTCGGACGGGGAAGAAATACAGAATTCTGAATGTCCAGGCCTTCTCCGGGACATGGACCTTCGTGCATGAACCTGTGACTTCTCTACCGAGAATTGGAGCTATTGGAGATACTTCTCCACTGACGCGCGACAATCCAATCCGACGTCCTGCAGCAGTCCGCGTGGATACAGGTCTCGAGCTTCTGCTTTTAGTCACGAATGAACCGCGCAAATCCGGTGGTCCCACGACTTCCCCATTCCGAACGGCTCGGGATACGCATACCGGCGTTCCTACTCTCCATGACAGTACAAGGGGCCTCTCAGAGAGGCTATCATTCCGAGTTCCCGGAAGAAAACGGGGAGCGCCAAAACTTTCTGTCCATAGTTTATATGCGTGACCACGCTTTTCTGCGAAACGCAGATCATAGATCTAAATCATCACCTCCACTCACGAACCTCCCTTCATCATGAAAACACATCATCATGATCATCATTATTATCAGAACCAAGCGGGAGAAAGATATAATATCGATTCTGTGTTGGACCGACTTCCTGAGATCAATCTAGAACAGTGGTTCTCAAAGTGGTCCATATGGACCCCCAGGGACCCCCATCCCCATTAGCAGGGCCATAAGGGGGTCCATGGATGGAAAAAGTTTGAGAACCACTGATCTAGAAGAACTCGAACCTCATGGCCGACGATGATTGGATCGGGAACGCAATGTTCGGTTGAATCAGTTCAGCCGGAGAAAGGGTCCTCCAGGACCCTGTGGCGTTTACTTACAATGATCACGAAGGGGTAGAGTTTCTGCTCGGAGAACTGCGCTTCGAGCTGGCACGGCTGTTGTTTCACAACTTTGGTCAGTGAGGAAATGCTCACTGTTATTCCCGGTAGAGGATCGAGAATGTTGTGGTATGCATCCAAATGCTTTGAGTAAACGGCCACGTACAACCGGAACCACTCGTAGTCGTCCGATAGCACAAAAAGGAAGCCATCCTGGAAACGGGGAACACTCGTTATTCTCGTTACTCAACAGCTAGTTAGGGTGACACTTACATAACTCCCTCAGTGAATCGAGTCATACAGAAAACCGAAGCATCCGCCCACGCCAAATGTGTGTGCACAAAAAAGTTCCGCCCAGCAGTCCACCGCCGTATTTCCCATGGACTCTTTTTTTATTCACTCGCGGAGTGCCGGAATTAGATTCAGGAGTGTATCTTATCAAATGTGTCGAACTAATGCGATCGAGCACAACAGACTCATTCATCTTCTGTGGATCATAAAGTTGAAACAAAGATTCCCTGAGAGTATCGTTGTAGCTCTATTGAACGGAGTCGTTTCCAAATTCCGGAGAATACACATGTTGTCCACCGTCAGAAGTTCAGGCGACAGAGTTTCAGAGTCGATAGCATCAAGCAGTGAAACTCATCATACCTTCACTGACAATGACAGCACCCTTAATATCAGACTCTAAACAATCCTCACGAGTGGGCCTCTGAGGCGGATTCCACCGTGGAGAAAATAGCGGATCTTGGAGTCGGCCAAGACCACCGGAAGCCGCTCGCTTGCTCAAAACACAATTTCAGAAGCACGACCAAAAAAAACTCGTTCCCATCGCTGCACAGCCGCTCGACGGGGTGTTTGGGGGTAGGGGGAGGGGGCAACGGGTCCTATTTTTGAGTTGGAGCGGCAGCCTGTTGCCACCACGCGGTGTCTTTCCTGGCGCGTAGAAATACTCCGAGGAGAGCTCCTCGATTCTCAGAATGGAACTGAGGAAAACGTTCGGACAAGGACCGATCACGTCTCATCGAAACACGACCAGTCAATAAACGATAAACACGGGGTATTCGGTCGTTTTCTGGAGATTTCTGGTACGGAATTTTGTTAGAGCCAACGATGCTTCCGAACGAAACAAGCTCGAGAAACGATCGCGATGTGGTCGAATCGAGATCTGGGGGAACCTATCCATCAGTCTTCCCAAGGGCGGTCAGGTGTACAATCAACCACAACGAGCGCTCTCATGACTGAATTTCCCTCGCATTGGCAGTGTAGTGACTCACCTTCAATGGTAACTCTTTCCGGTAGGTGTGCGAAGAAGGGAGGTCGGTCAGCGAATCCCTGGACTCGGTGAACTCATATTCCATTTCGAGATCCTCGGTACACTCTTCGATGAAGCTGAGTTGAGATCCATCGAACGCATCGCACAGCTTCTTACTCTCATCCGAGGATGTTGCGTCGTCTTCGCGGGAGGCGGATGAAGCATCTGAATATTCAGGTGAACACGTGGCTCGTATTGTTAACGGTCGCTGATTCTCTAGACGGGATTTTTACCTTTCTCATCTGTGTCTGTCCTCCTCAGTTTTTCCTTTATGTGCACTAACCAGTCGAGCATTTTGCTCAGCACTCGAAGTCTGTCGACGTCTGACTATTCTCGAACAGACTCCCAGCAAGCCAATGTTTTAAATATAGCGCTCGACGCCGGGACCACGTAGTCTCCGTGGATCATCCGGGCTTTATACCACCTCTGTCTCCCTATCACGCGTGACAATGAATCGGGAATGAGACAATTTGGAAAGTGGAGGCCGACTTGAAACCGAAGAGCCGCAACACTTCGGTAAGGCCGGCTCTGGGCATCCTCCCATAGGGATGGATGAAACGAAGAACAACGGTTTCGCGATCACAGCTGTGAGAAAAGCTCGCTGTCGAGCGTTTCTGTCTGGATGGGAGAATCACACGAACAGGAAGCAGAAACAACATCAACGCAAACGGCTCGCTGCGAGGAGTGATCGAGAATGGGCACTCAAGGAGCCTGCTACTTCGCCGATCTGTGAATCGTGGTAGCGAACCGATTCAATCCTGCTGAGCATCGGAAACAACCCGAGACGTGCCACCAGGACGGCTCCGAATGACGCGCAGGACGATTCTCGTTCCCGAGCGCGAGAGAATCATGACAAGAGGCGCGTTTTTGGCAGGTTTCGCTTCTTTAAGCGTTTGAAGTCACCTCGTCGCCGCTGATCGCGCAATAACGGAACGAGTATCTCGAGTAGGATTTCAGCTCTGAAGCCTAGACAAGGGAGAAAGTTCACGCCCCCGCGAAAAGCTGGCCCAGGGCCCCGAGAACGTGAACGCTCAAACAAGACCACAAAAAGTTTTTGGCGGGTGGTTCTACAAGACTCCAACGAAACATTCCCTGCTGGTTGAGAGATGATGGAATTCGGACCTCTTTTGGTTGATCCAGGGTCCAATCGTGTCGCAAGAATGGAGGAAAGAGGTCATCGAGGCCGGGAGAGGGTTCTATTTCCGATATGCTCATCGATGAGCATTTCTTCTTCTCGAAGACTCTGGGTATCTGTCCCAAGGGAACAGAGGCATAGTTGACGACGGGAGATTCAAGGAAACACGTCGGCAGTCGGTTTCCAGGAGGATATTCCATCGAACGAAAAGACGACGAAGTCCGGTGTCGCGATTTTCCCCATATCGTCCCAGGATTCTTACCCCCATTCGCAAATTCAGCTTGCTAGTCGTCGTGGGACCCTGATCAGTGGAAGCTGGCTTCTCACAATCCGTGTCTTACTCACCCATCGCTGCTGTGGTCATTACCGATTCAGGCTCGGACATTTTTCCCGAGTATCAGCCGGTCACTATGGCTCGGTCACTAAAACAGAGATTCCAGACACGATGGTTCCTTGGAGCGATACTCGAAGATCAGATGATAACACACGCCTTGCCACGGTTGCTGAGCCTTCCACACTTCTGAACGAATGCGCCTTTGATCCTGAAGCTCGTTCACTAGGCTTGGCGTGCGAGATGGACTCGAAAGACGAACACTATGTTTAGCTCTCACGGCATCTCGCGGTTGAAATGACTGCAATCTAATGAAATGAGAAGGAACGAACCTCTGAATCCCTCGCAAGGAACCAGGGCCTCATCCACGGCCGAAGCTGAAGGATGAGAGAGCTTTGTGGAAGTGCATATCATGACTGCAAAAGCGATCCTACATCGAAACACTCGAAGGGTCCTCCGGCAGAGTCACATCTCGGACAATGAAATGCACTTTCCCGTTGGTTGCTGCCGGAAACTCGCATCCGGGAAGGTCTCGCAGGAACCCCAATGAACTTCAATGGTCTTTCCGGATCTGATCTGTATTGGTCGAGCTCAGCCGGAGTTTTTCGTTCGCGTACAATTCGAGTGGACGAAAAACAGTAATTGTCAGCGGGAATTTTCGAATGTATTCGAAGTGATAAAATCAGTCAATGAGGTCGATGCCTTTATCGTGGCAACACCGAGAGGCTACAAAATGCTCATCCACCTTTTCTGCCGAGTTGCGGCTGCATTTCACATCATTAGTGGCTGCGCGAATCAAGTTCCAGCTGTTTCTCTTATTGCCGGTCTATCGCCGCAGCGACATCAACCAATTATTCAGATGAAATATTGAAATAATTATATATTGTATACAATTTCATCAACAATAAATGGTAGAACCTGGCTAGATATCCACGGTCTCTGAGCTTTGCATTTTGTGAATTCTCTGCTTGTTGCAGGCAAAAGTTCATTTCTGAGCTCGATCTTACGTCGAGGCTCTACCCGGATGGGTAATCGGGATGTTTTTACGCTTCACGATGAGCTTCGAAGGTGTTTTGTGCTGACGATGTTCACCCACAATGAGGTAGTTC
Organism: Neoseiulus californicus; assembly: GCA_028455905.1. NCBI lineage: Eukaryota > Metazoa > Arthropoda > Arachnida > Mesostigmata > Phytoseiidae > Neoseiulus > Neoseiulus californicus. Next base: position 468,945 of record JAMQGS010000005.1, on the reverse strand, counting down.
TCATGGCTCTCATTCAAACGTCGTAGATTGAGATGGTTATGAAATTCAATCACGAATCAAAGTTTATGATATTGGATTACGCACTCCTGCGCAACAATATCGCAGCGAGCTCGAAGAACTCACTCAGAAGGCCCCAAACCACCGTGTTTCGGAGAACATTTTGAAAGTGAGTAGAATTTGAGTGGCTTTTGACATGGAGAAGAACCGGATTTGTTCGATGAGCGAGGATCGAGGCCGGCTCAATTTCGGTCAGATGTAGACCGGCGACGATTTTCGATGGCGAGCCGCCCGAATATCCGAGTTTTCATTCCTTCTCAAGTTAGCCCGTGGCTTTCGTGACTTTCAGAGTGCCTTTTGTCGGAACAGAACCGAGGAACTGAAACTTTGGACCATGTTGTTCTTATTGACCATCTCAGTCGTGTTCGCCTGCACAAATGCCGTGAAACCATCTTGCGACCCCAAAGCACTTGGGGCGTCTATCAACGACACACAACCTCTGACCGCACGAAAGGGCTGCGTCTGTGTTTCAAATAAGGGTTGTGAGAGAGGAGAGTTAGAGGTCACCCCAAACTCGTTCAAGTACGATGGTCCGCTTCTGGGCACCTGGGTTGGTGTCAGAGATGACGATCATTGGAAAATTAGAGAACCATTCATAGCCATCGGCCACGATCTCATCCCCATCAAGGAAGGAAACAACATCGTCCTCGTACTTTGTGATAGGAACAAGATATTTAAGGACGCTTTGGTCGATTTCACCGAGAGACCTGAGGAGAAAGATCTCGCTGACCTCAAAGACAAATACGACATCGAGGTCGGGCTCCATATCGCGAATTGTGTATTCCCGAACTGAGTTCTAATAAAGCAATCTTATGCATGATTTTTTGTCTACTCCGTGTCCAGGAATGACCCGAAGGGTGACCAAGTAGGGCTTCCACATAGCCGAGATAGGTACAGACTGGTGCTCGATGAGTGGGTTTCGAATTATATTCTCTGCCAGAGATCACACGGCTCTTTCAGAAAAAATGGTTCCTGAAGTCCGTCAACGATCAGGAAAATATGGACGGCTCGAGCATCGTCGCGGAAGTCGCACGCAATTCGATATTGAAGCTGGCCATGTAGATCACTTACTCTTGTATCACTCTGTGATAGCTCAAGATGATCTCGTCTCGAATGCGCACAATGGAGCATTCTGGACCGGGCAATCAAGGAGATCCCCTGCAATAATCCGTTTGTGCACCATATTGCGAGCGTTCTATGAGATTTCGCGAGGATCGGAATTTCCAGGATCTTATCAAATGCTATTTCTCCCATTCATTTAACCTTCAGAGTGGGACATTCCGCCGTTGTGGTGATGTGGTCGCTGCCGTGTGGAAGAGATTTTCGCCACGGACTTCGGCTAAAAGCTCCATGCGTCGGTCGCGGAAAATGCCCTTTCCGTAAACTGCGCCCTGAACACTGGAGCCTATGGTCGGACATTGAGTATGCCAGCGTAATCGAAACAGGGGAACATTGTCCATGGCGCGAATGAAGGCAACTCGCTCAGCTAATACATCCAACACACGCGGAATCTGTAAAAAGGCAACCGCGGCAGGTCGGGTGTCTCGCGCATCCTGCTGAAAGCATTGAAACAGAAAGAGTTCTGGATGAGTAAGATGTCGACCGTTATTACAACGCAACGTGTCCGAGTGATACAGGCGGCCCCGTTCAGCGCGAATCCGCTATAACGTTGAACGTTCTCACTCACACGTCTAGGATTTGCCCAGCTCAGCGACGGAGAGGTAGGTTTCATCCATCCCGAAATCACAACATAGCGTCATGCATTCGTCATCTCAAAGTCCTCAGTTCAGAGACTCGGCATCCGGTTTAATCCTGATTGGGACTGATCGACCAACCGGGAGAAATTAAGGGACCTACGCGGAATCTCAATCCGTGCGTCTTCACCAATAAAGTCTCAGGATAGCGCTGCATGTGTGCTGTTGCAGTTTCGCTGCACGTTCCTACCTCAAAGAAGAAGGCTGGCCGTGTGCCTGCGGGCATCGGCGCCGCGCCGGTTTTCGTCGCGGAAAGCGATCCTCCTGATTGTGAGAGTTGGGGGCGCCTCTCGAACCGAGCCTTCGCGCCCAGGTGATCACGATTGATACGTGGCATGAAACGAGAGCTTGTTTGTGATGCGTCTTTTTTATTTGGTTTTCTCAATATTCTGAAATAACGTGCACTCAGAGCTCAGCACTTGGAGACAGCTCCAGAGCTGACTTGGACCTTGTACTTGGACTTGATCTCGGCCAAAGTTTTGGATGAGGCGGCGGCTTTCGATTCGAACTCCACGAAACTGATCTCCGGCTCCTTGTCCTTGGTGCAGAACATGTAGACGACGTATTTGTTACCCTTGACGGGGTAGACGAGTGTGTCTTGGACCGCGTCGGGACCGCTGATGATCTTGAAGTGATTCCCCTCGAGCTTGGCAGTCCACTCTCCTAAGGCTCCGGCCGAGTACGTGGCTTTCTGGCCCTCGATCTTGACTTTGAGCTTGGCGCATTTGCCTTTGCTCTTGCAGATGCAAGCATTGCGGTTTCCCAAATCGGTGACGGCACTGACGCTGGATCCTAGCGATTCGGGATCGCATTTGGACACCGCGAGGGCCAAAGCTGCGAGTGAGGCTAGGATGACCAAACGAAGCATATTTCAAGTTGGAAAAATGTTTGTTGTTTGGAACGGCGGAGCGTGCGCTTTTATACCCATTCGCGAGGAAAATCACGGCATTGGAGACCTTTTATTCAGAGATTCTTATCAAATAATTAGTCCGCTGGTCTCCGAGGAAGTGGGCCGTCTTCCTCGGATGCTGCCATAAAGCGTGAGCTGACATCCTGGTCGAATAAAGACATCTGTTGCCGAAACCTATCTCAGAGGATCGGATTCGGCTCACTTATTTTTTCCTGCCCTGGGAATCCGTGAATCTTTGAACAAGGAAAACATGCTGGCAGGTTGGTTTCAACTCGTTGGATGCGCAGGGGACTGCTGTTTCGCTTCGACCTACAGATCACGGATACATACTTGATCAAGCCATGAAGAAATCGGACTTGCCTGATCGAAGCTCTTCATTCCCGAAATAATTCGGTCGAGACTGGAGGAAAGGGCCTCCTGCCACGTTTCAGAACCCGTAAATCGAATATACAAAAGAGCTCGGGTTCCTGCTCGAGACATCTGCTACTAAGAGTCACAATTGCATGATATCGAACAGCGAGATCTGCCTGATGGTAGCCACCCGCCCCTGATTCTCGGCTCTCTGGATCGATGATGACGAATATTGGAGTACAGGTTTTGGAGCACTTGATGAACTTCGAGCACATAGAACTCTCCGCGGATGGACGCAGCAACCCGAATAGACTGGGGAGCCCTCTGCCTGCATGCGGCGCTCTCAGATCCAGGTAACTCGGAACGCCGGATGGACTGGCAGGACTGCGGTGCTCCGGATATACGCTTATCGGTTGATGCTCAGAACCGGCACGCCCAATACTCTGAGAGCAGTCACATATCCACTCCGTCGTTTTCGAGCTCCACGAACGAGCGACGAGATTCAAGCTCAACAGAGGGAACGGATTTTCGCGCAGATATCAGAGTCCCAGAGCTAATCATGCTAGAAATTCGCTCTGGTTAATGAATGGCAATCCAACTAGATACAGTCAGCTCGGACCTCAGGTGCAGGTTTTTCAAACGATGTTGAAAGCGGGAGCTGAAAATTCTCTTTTGGCATCAAGAGCTGCTCGCAGGGCCGGATTTACCATTTTGTCATACGGAATTCAGACGCGAAGTGTGAATTAAGCAGCGCCCGATAGAGCCTCATGAAAATCAGAATACCCGAATTTCATTACGCCATGAGATCATTGATTCGGAGCACGTTAAGTGGGGCGCCAATTTTCCTCAGACTTGGAGCGGCAAATTTGCCGCAGCCTAAAGGCCGCGATTCCTCAAATCCGGCCTTGGTTGTTCTGCTTGGAACCACGACATTTTGAAGGGTCATTAGCAGCAGCAATCACCTTGAAGTCTGAATGAAGAATGTGAGGAATATGTTGCAAGATCGACGCGACCACAGCTTTGCTCGAGTGCGGATTCAGATCGCTGCTATGGGACAAGTCCCCATAGAATGAGACAACCAACGGAACTCGGCCGTAGGCCGTCCACTCCGAGGAAACAAGAAGAAAGCTTCACGTGCTCCAACGATTCATCGAAACTGGCTTGGCACTCGGGATTGAGAAATTCAGTCGCTCGGGTTTGATTTGCGATCTTGTGAGGACGGGAGGTATCTATTCTGTCATTTATCTTCGCCAGGACCGCGGTTATCAGGCAAAATCCCGTAATTCCCCCTTTTCCGATCGTTTACCCCATGATGAGAATCATGTGGCTGACCGACACGACCTCAACCGCCCGGTCAGAGGCCTCTCCGAACTCCGCCCACCGCACCTCGTGGATTCATCCATCCTCGCAGTCTGGCAACAGAAGGAGCTGACTCAGGAGTTATTAGGAGTCTCCCTGCATCCGACGCTCCGTGGTCGCAATTCACCACCTCGCGGTAAATCCCAACCACCGGCACACCCACACGCGGCTCTGGGAGCGCGAGGAGAGTCCCCGCCTGGCTACCTCGTGGGTAGGGGTGAAGGCCGCGGGGAGCGCCTGTGACTCAGACGACCAAACGCTCCTCTATGGTTTCTATCTGAGTTTCGCTGTCGGGATTCGGAGCCAGCAAACTCGAACAAGAAGGAAAAGTTACGAATACGAAGGAACGACGAAATTTTAATCTGATGTTTGATCTCGCGAGTAAATTGGAGGAACTTCGAAACATGCAGGGGAAGGAGAACAGTTCCTTTTAACAAAAATGATGAAACTCTGACCAGATTTGAGACGTTGCATTTATTTCTTCTTCTGTCGTCTCTTCAAATGGATTTGACACAGTATCGTCCCACCCGACGGGGACACGAAACTTATTGGTATAAAGATGCAAAACGTGAGCTATTCTGAATCAGTATAAACTCTTTTGCTAGCTTTCCATTCATTGATTTTTGGGATCAAGTTGATAATGACTAGATGTTCGGAATCTTTGTTCGCTTTTCCGTGGTCACAAGAGCTCGATGCGAACGTGGATTCCACGCCACGTTTTCGAGCCTTCATATCATTCGAACTTCAGGGGAGACCGGAATCTCGTACAACTCTGACTTGTATAGTTTAGTGGGAATGTGTTCCATGGCATGGAGGGGATGCAGTTACACACAATGTGGCACAATTTCGCACAATGCCTACGTGAAGAGACGCTCCATAGGAGTGTCCGACGGCTCAATTGCTAAATGAAGCTGAACACAGCCTTACTCGAGCACGAATCGGAGATGGATTCGTATCGATCGATCGACTGACTGACTGACTGACTGACTGACTGAAAGATGGATCACAGAACACCGAAATGCTTTCGGGAAACTCACGAAGATTTTCGAAAACTCAAAAATGAGATCAGGTTGAGATCAACGCATGAACAATAGAGTTCCGTCGCGCGCCTGACTAGACATTCTGTATTTTTACGGGCGGCGACCTTACGCATTTATGTGAAGAGCATTGAAATGGTAAAACAAACTTTATCATTTCGAAACACGACTATAAAACCGACAATTGAGCCCAAACTAACTCTCTACGTCGTACAGCCACCGGCTTGGAGAGCGCTCCCGCATGGGTCAAACTCAGATAGTGTCGACTCATTCGGATTCTGTAGCCGGAGGCTGATCATTCACTCTCACACTCACGCTCAGGGATAGGGTTGAAGGTTTTCGTCTTGCAGACAGAGGACCCATAGAGTTTTGGACGACACAGTTCATGAATTGACTGTGTTAGATGATAGTGGAATGAGGTTGGCCCTCTGGAATCGGGTAAGTGTCCCCGAACAGAAGAATCAATGGCACTGCGGGCTGAGATTTGCTCAAAGTTTGGGAATGTTTGGGTTTCTACGACGCGCGAATATTTCTAATCGTTGAGTGAGTGCTTGGTGTGAAGTTGTGTTCTCTTCACTGGGCGCTGTCGTAAAAGTGTCCCGTTGCTTTGTCGGTCGCCTCCGTGGGAATGGGAAGCGGTCGGTTCTGAAATGTGAATAATAAACTCAGCCCAATAGTACGGAAACGGCAGAGAGACGTCCGCACACGGAACGTCAGTCTACGCATCCGACATATTCGACGAACCTTGGGTGCTTCCTTGCGGCTCCATGTTCCCGTGGTGTTCGCTCCGGGGGCCATGGTGGCGCTCTGCATGGCGACAGCGGCCGGGTCGGGAACTGTTCCGTACGTGACGGTGAGCTCGTTCCCAGCGGCGTCGACGTATCGTTGTGGCATCATGGTACCATACAGTGCCATTTCTAGGGAAGCATGAAACTTTTTGAGAAATTATTCAAGGCTAACCTATTGATCGGCTCTCCAAAAGCACCGAAGCACTGAGGGCACCCGGGCCGAAGGCATACCTTGCGGCATCGGGGGGACGGCGATATTTTTCATTTGTCGGCAGCAAATGCACGAAGAAACCACGATCACGATGACGGCAAGCGCCAAAGCCGCCGCGGGAATAACGAGATACATGTTCAAGTAGAGCGGGATGTCATTCGAGTCGAAGATTTCAACGAGACCGTTGTCCGCTGCAAGGCAATGGGTCTCGTCAACTCGAGTGCTTCGACTGGCTAAGGCAGCCCGTTCCGTACGGAACAGTTTCGTACGGTAGAGATACTTACACGTTCTCGAAGTTTGAACCTTGAGAATTTGTGAGGGATCACTTCGGGTCGCTCCGTTGATGGCGGTGAGGAATATTTCGTAGGTTGTTCCGCTTCGAAGAGCCTCGAGGGTGTAGGTGTTCTCCGTCGAATTGATAAGCAAGTGTTCCAGCCACGCACCTCCGTCGGCTTGCCGGTGGTGGATTGTGTAGTCTGGGGAGAGATCCAATGTTGGTTCAAATCGACGACTTCCGTCATCACAGGCTCATTTCGAAGGCGTTTCGAGCTCCGAACATTCCAGGCCAGACTCGAACCGAGAACTCGAGGAATCAAATCTTTCCAGGACCCCGGATCCTTGCTCCCCGCAAGTTCTCTCGCAAGGTTCTCCCACCACCGATAGGAGTTCGGAAAGTTTCAAAGGTAGGAATACTCACTGAGCTGCTGGCCGCCGGTGCGGAGTTGCCAGCGGAGTTTGATGCTGTCGATCCCGACCGCGTCCACGAAAAGCCGTGGAACTTCAGGAGAATCTTCTGCAAGAACCAACCAATCAGCCCAGATGCGAAGATCGAAAATTTAGAGATCAAGGCGAGCTTCTCTCTGACGAGCTCGGAGAACCGATTCGGCTCAAGAAGCTTTACCTCCAGCGCGGGTCATCACTAGACTCTGAGGGCTGCTCGGCCCAGATCCTGCGTGATTGTAGGCCTGGACGGTGATAACGTACTCGGTGCCTCGGTTGAGGCCCTGCAGGATGTATTCGTGGGTCACGTTGTTCTTCTGTTCGACCTGAACGTGCGGAGAAACAGGTTTGAGGAAATCATCAAGTCAGATCTTATTCAAGTTCCTGATCCAGTGGACCTTGAGGTCGTTAGACAGGAATCAACTACGGAATCAGCTCAAAAGAGTCGAGAATTATCGAACTCGCCTTGCGGAACGATGAGGTCTTCGGCGAAGTTTTCGGTTTGAAACCGATGTAATAGCCCTCTATATCTCCGTTCCACGCAACCTTGTCGGGTGCTTTCCACGACACCAGCACTGTAGTTGGGCCTTGAGTGACGGCATTTACATCGAGAGGTGGCGCTTCGGGCTCTTCCTCATTGGTCGTGAATGTCACAGTCCTCGAAGCTTCGCTTTTGCCGATGACGTTCTCGGCCACCACGTTCAGAACGTAGTGCGTACCGGGTTGAAGGTCCCGTACCAGCGTGAAATGTTGAGCGGAGGAAACTTCGAGCTCTTGCTGTCGGAAATTCAGCCCCTGATCTCTCCAATAAGTCACGATGAACTTCGTGATAGGGCTGTTGCCGTCGTACGATGGTGTCCAATGGAGGGAGACCGACCGGGACCAGATGTCTTTCACCTTGGATAGTTATTGGACAGAGTTCGGTGAGAAAAACACTCGTGTTGAAATTTATGCGAGCTCGGAAATGCAGCGACTGCAACGAGTTATCGCAACGGGTGCGAAGTATCCTAAGCTTACCTTCACATCTTGAGGGGCTCCCGGGACGTCCTTGACCACCAGTTTGACTTTGCGGTCGTCCGTGCCATATTTGTTTTCTGTATGGCAGGTGTACAGTGCGGAATCCGCTCGATCGGTTTCTCGGATCCGGAGCTCAGACGACATGCCATCGGTGGTGATTGATTCGATGATTTCGTACCTTGAACTTGTTCGCTTGTCCAGCTTCACGTTACCCTTCGACCACACGACGGAAATAGGGTGATCTCCGACGGCGTAACATTTCAGCGTCGTGGTGTCCGACCTCCTTGACGTGACAACAGACGCCTTCTCTTTGAAACGGGCTGGAACTAGATTCAAATGAATGTTTGAAAAACGAGGAGTCAACTCCTAGAATTGTTTCATATTTGAGCGACAATCCGTGTGAGATCAGTTCACATCGCATCGAAGGTTCGCAAAAACTTCAGCAATCGTTTTTCTTTTTCTGGATGAATTTGTAGTTTGTTATACCGGTCAGGTGAACAGTAACTGTTTTATGGATGCTCCCGACTTCGTTGGAAGCATCGCAAGAATATTCGCCCTTGTCGAGCTTGGAAACATGTTTTATTCTCAATAGACCGTCTTCCACACTCTGTTGCTCTGATGTCACTACATCCACATCGCCTGCAAATGGGAAAAACATTAGCCGAGACGAATCAAGTCCGAGCAAAGGCTCGTTTGGACTAACTGGTTTGCGATTCGAGGCCAACCCCGGATTCGTGATCTTTCAGCGGAGGATGATCGTACCTTTTGCAATCCGCACGCTCGGGCGAGGATGTCCGAGAGCTTTACAGTTCAATGCAATTTCATCTCCCAGAACCGCATCGACTCGATCTGTCTCACTTTCCCACTTCGGTTTGAATTTCAAGGCGACGTGCACAGACATCTGATCGGAGCCGAAAGCGTTTTTCGCGGAGCAGGTGTAGTTTCCGGCGTGATCGGAGCTCAATTCGTTGATTTGTAAACTGTTCTGATACTCATTCGAGTGCACAACCTGCACGCTTGGTAAACGATCAACCGGTGCTCCATCTTTTGACCACTGATAGGATATTGGTGAGGTTCCGACTGTCACTGAACACACCAGAGACAGCCGTCGTCCTTCGGTGAGATCCTCTAGGACTTTGAAAGGTGAAATTTGAGGCGGAGCTGAAAAATGTTCCGGTCAGAGGACGGCTCACAAGGAATTGAGTAGCCCGAGTTTCTCACAGAGCACTCACCTTGACCTCTGATGTATCCGACGGAAAAAAACAACAAAATGTAGTTCGCGACCGCGGCTTTCATGGTTTCAACTTATTTTTCTACAGGAATGGCGTCTCCGAGCTTGCCTCCACGGTACCCTTCGCGGTACCGGTGGCGCCGTCTTGTGGTACACATGGAGACTAAACCAGTTTATTCCAGTCCTTATCTCAGTTTTCCACGATTTCTTGAGACATCCGAACGGTTACCGAATAGGGCCTCAAGAAATCAAGGCATAGAGGCATAGGCACCAAGAAATTCGATGCAGGGGCTTCCGCTGGATAGTATGGTAGCTTCTGACCAAAACATCACCCCTAGGGGGCCAAAACACAATATGGAGGTCAGATGCAGCGATACAAACTGGGAGCGGGAAAGTTACCACTGAGAGTTACGAGGACGCTTTTGGAAACTTTGCCGAACGAATTGGAGGCCGTGCATTTATATTCGCCGCGGTCTTTGGCGGAAGCTTCTCGGATCGTCAGAACACCGTCGTGAATCAATGCTCCCGGGAGTTTTTCGGAACCTGGAACAGAGAAAAGAGCAGTTCTGAAGGAGAGCCCAATAGATTTCAGGTGGAAGCTCTCTCGACCCGAAATGTAGGTTCATATCACGGACCGTCATTCTTTATTTGAGAATTTTGAAGAAAAATTAGTTTTCAAAAGTGAGCACGATTGGAATCAGGATATTGCTAGTCAATTCCAACCCGGACGTCGAATTTTCCATCGAAGAGTTGGAATACTCTCCACTACGTTTCATCACCTCATATATCGGTTGAGGACGAGAGTTCCATACGGCTCTCAAAAATCATACACCGATCACAACGATTGCGAGAAGCTCAGAAAACACCGACGGATCAGTTTCTAGGTGTTCGTTCTAGGATTCCAGATTGAAGCTCCTTTCCGCGTCTAAAAGCGGGACCGACGAATTCCCCAGACCTATGAGCCTCGTTTCTTGCGAGAACCCGAGAAAGGTGTCCATGAACTCTCATTTCCCAGCTCAGCATTGGAAAGTTTATCGTCGAGAACGGCGACTTGAGAAAAATATTCCCCCAGCTGAACCCGTTTCGGTGGACTGTTACGCCGATAAGTCGGCAAAGGCCACTTCAGCAGCCCTACACCCCCATACACGCGCCACAGAGAAAGAGTACTGTATCTCCACCCTATAGGATCCGTTTTTGAGACTGTATGCGTCAAATCGATTTCTCGGCTTGCGGACTTCTAGAGTATTGCGGGGGAAGGTGAATCAAGTCAGGTATCCTGTCGACGACTGACTGTCGCCGTGAACTACCTCATGGGTGCGAGTGCGTGGCTCGAATGAGCCTAGCAAAACTAACCTTCAAGCGAACTCACCTTTTGACACCTCAACCTGAGGCTCGGGATGGCCGAACGCTGCGCAGTCGATCACGATGATTCCGCCGGCCACCCCTTGGATTGTCTCCGCTTTCGATTTCCACTTAGGAGCGAATTTCAACATCACTTGGACGGCCATGCGGTCGGAACCGTAAGCGTTCTTGGCGTTGCAAGTGTAGTTTCCGGCGTGCTCGGCGTCCAACCTTTCAATCTGGAGTTGGTCTTGGAAGTCATCGAGGTGAACCAGTTTCACGTTAGGTAAATCACCCAGAGCTTTCCCGTCTTTCAACCATGTGAACGACATGGGCGGGGTACCGAGGGTGACCGAGCACACGAGCGAGAGTCGGCGACCTTCCGCGAGGTCCTCGGAAATTTTGAACGGAGATATCTGCGGAGCCACTGAAAAACCCTGACTCTCAGATCTGGAGCGACGCCACGCTCAGGCGGATGATTCCGAAATATTTCCACGTATTCTGTGCCATACCTTGAGAAAGTACCTCGGAAACTACGAAACTCGACACAATGAACCAGATTGAGACGCACATGATGGGGGAATTCACAACATAGGCTCAGCTATTGGAAGGAGCCGTGGCGTCAAGCCTATTCAACGACCGTAGGGTAACAAACCACGGTACCAGTGGCGCCGTCTTGCGGTCGGACTCGGAGTTACCACGCCACATATCTACGAAGCACAACGAAGACCCGGGAACCCGATGGCTCGCAGGTTGAACCCGCGAGCTCGTATTCAAAGAATTCCGGAAGTCTGAGGTGAAGTATCGGAGATGACGAAAACACAAGAAATCAGAACGTTCGGATCGGAGGTGGGGCTGATTTACCACTCAGGAGGACGGAGACTGTCTTCGTGATTTTTCCAAGCGGGTTGAAAGCTTCGCAAACGTAATCTCCCTTGTCGGACGAAGAAACCGTCGCGATGCGCAGACGTCCTTCGTTCAAAACAACTCCGGGAATTTCGCGGCCATCTAGAATGAGAGACAGACGCGAGGTTAGTAGTATTTCGAGCTGTTATTCCATTCATCGTCAGAGAAGCAACGGGAAATCATTCTCTCCGAAACTACTTGAATTTTTGGAGGCCAGCGAAGGAACGTCGGCACCAGTCAGGCATCCAAATTAGGCACATGAGGAGTTCATTTCCGAACCGCATGAAGACAGTTTCCCCGATTTCGAGTAAATCGTATTTCAAATCTAGAAGACTTATCGAACGCTTGATCGCCATGAGATTGTCGGAACGGGATTGGTAAAGGATTGAGGGCATGACGTGACAGCGCTCGCAAATCAGTGAGCTCCCCGGAGGTGACACGGGCCATGAGCTCCTCTACACTCGACGCGATTTGAAAATTAATGATACGGATGGACCTCTCAGCCGAAGGGCTTTCCAATAAGATCCAGAACGAAATTTAAGAACGATATACGCCAAGCTAGCCTCCTCGTTGATCCCCACTTCAGCTGTTTTGGAATTGACACGGAAAATGTGGGGAACTCAACCACAAGAGAGATTGCTCGCAGATGCGTAGCTTCTAGTCGACGCCGGAAGAAGGAACCGAAGCAATACCTACAAGGCTGGAACGGTGTTCGGGGAACTTACCCTTGGAAAGCTTCACGGTTGCTTGCGGATGCGCGATCGCTTCACAATTGATATCCAGCGCTTCCCCAGCCACGGCAGCCACACTCTTGACGTCGGATGTCCACTTCGGAGCGAATTTCAGCACAACCTCTATCGACATACGATCGGAACCGTACGCGTTCTTTGCATTGCACGAGTAGTTTCCCATGTGGTAGGCATCGAGACTCTCGATTTGCAACTGGTCTTGGAAATCGTCGAAATGAACGAGTTTGACATTCGACAGATTTCCGAGTGGCTTGCCATCTTTCAGCCAGGTGAAGGATATCGGCGCTGTTCCTGACGTCACCGAGCAAAACAGCGACACACGTTTCCCTTCCGAAAGGTCCTCGAGCACCTTGAACGGCGAGATTTGAGGTGGGGCTGGAACGACGTCCGGTGAGCTCAGGAATGGTAACTTTAGGCCTCACGGTCGGATATCGAAGGGAGAATGGAACATACCATTGGTTGCGGCCAACACAAAAACTTGGAAAACTACGAGAACCGCGAACTCTAACATTCCCGTCATTACTCGATCGAAACTTTCACTCGGCTATGCTTCACATAGTGCTTCAACGCAATGGTGAACAGCATAAACGACGCTTCGCATTAGGGAACACAGTACCAGTGGCGCCGTCTCGTGGTCAGACACTGCGACTTCGCCGCGGATCGGTCAAGGAAGTGATCAGGAAGTTTTCGAATCTCCGTTCGCGCCAAAATGTCGACGAACGAACCCATGCATTCAATGAGAACAGCGATGAATGCATCAAGACAGAACGGAGACACATTGTGATTAGCGAAAGAGGAGGATCGAGATTCTCGGCCGAATTACCGCTCAACAAGACGGTGACAGTTTTTGAGATTGTAGCCAGTGAGTTTGATGCCTCGCAATGATATTCTCCTTTGTCGGCGGCGGACGCGTGCCTTATGACGAATAGGCCGTTCTCGCTGGCCAGTGGAGCTGACGACGGGGAACCTAGAAAGCAAAAAAAAAGAGATTTGATATCCGGAGGACAGAAGTAGCGTCGTTAATGATTTCATATTTTCTCTCGCCGTCCGACCCGGTCCATTCTTGTGTTTCCCGTATAATGCTAGCGATCAACTGAGCCAAGTTTTGGAGAAAACTCGACAGATTGTTTCTCATAAAGACATCAAAACAGACCCGATCGGTGCTCTGGAAGCGATTCGGGAGAAATCAGGACCCGGACGTGAAATTGAATCAGTGTGCGAACGCGTATCAGGCCAACTCACCTCTATACATTTTCACTCCAGGGCTCGGGTGTCCCGCAGCAGCACAATCCACCAGGATTTCATCGCCAGCCACGCCCGTGACGCTTTTCGTTTCCGATTTCCACCGAGGAGCGAATTTCAACGCGACCGGAACTACGATCCGGTCAGTCCCATAGGCGTTTTTTGCGTCACAAGTGTAGTTCCCGATGTGCTCGCCGCCCAGGTCGTCGATCTGGAGCTGGTCTTGGAAGTCATCGATGTGAACAAGTTTCACTCGCGGAAGTTCTCCAATCGGAGTGCCATCTTTCAGCCAAACGAAGGATATGGGCGGCGTTCCGGAGTTCACCAAACATATCAGCGACAGTCGCTTGCCCTCGACCAAACCTTCGAGGCTTCTATGCTGAGCGATTTCAGGAGGAGCTGGAACATTTCTGAATGAGCGTCGTCCATTTCGAAAGATCTGACGCCTGAACCTTCTCGAGATACGAACCGTTGCCGACGCAGAAGCGCACAAAACCAAAAATCAGCCACCACACGATCATACCCGAGTCTCAGCGTTGGACAAACTGAACCGAAGTGGAAGCCATTATTGTACAGCTTTCACCATGTTTCTCGAAGCACAGGTAGCGCTCCCTTGCGGTACAATTGTGCAGCCGAGTTCCTTGGGAACAATTTGAATCCGACGCGGAAACCTCGCCTGTGAGCGAACGATAACAGTCTGCGAAAGACAAGAGTTTCTCCGACGTCGGGGAACCACCAGGAAACAAAGAATCGGTCGCAAACAGAATTCCTGCTTAGAGTCTGATTGGAAGTTGCAATCCCGGAGATCTAAGGGAATACTTCGTCGAGAATTTTCCGCAGATTACAGAGCCAGGATCAAGGTTTACCACTGAGATTTAAGGAGACTATCTTTGAGATTTTTCCGAACTCATTCCGAGCGGAGCACCGGTATTCTCCTCTGTCTTTCACCGCGACATTGCGAATCTTGAGGACGCCCTCACTAATGGAATATCTATCATCTGGGGAGATAGAGCGGTCATCTGAAAAGAGGAGCAAAAGAAATAGATCTTAGAACACTAAAACTCTGAGAATGAGACCGTGTTTCAAAATTCAGTTCCCAACCAAATCCCAACAGGTACTCGATATCGATTCCGAAGTCGGAGGGCCTATGACGTGAGAACCTGAATGCTTGAAGGCTTTGGTGAGCGAGTCTATCGCACAACCCTCAAAGACCCGTTTTTCGAACAGCGGCAATTTGTTCGGCAAGGCTGGTCTCGGATTTGTCATCACCCCAGGAAAGTTCTAAGTCGCAGATTTTCTACATGCTTAATAGTTATTTGCTCTCCTGCAGAACAGAAAGTGTACTCAACGAAGCAGAATATCAGAATTTTTTGGAATGAGTTGTGAGAGACTTCGATTGGCCCGAGCAGCGGACGTTCCTTCAGGATTCACCTTCCAAACTCAGGGAAGAGATTCCTCCACTCGTCTGCGCATATCTGTCAACAATCAGGAGGATCCGGCATCTGGCGAATGCTTCTCGAAGAAGCCCCCGCCCATTCCCAAGCGGTTTTGGATGCCACCAGTATCTGGCGCGTCTATTTTCACGATGCCCCGTTCCCGATGACCAGAGATACTAACCGGCTCATAGCTTTCATGCCTCAATCTAATCTCTTACCTTTGGAAATATCCACCGTAGGTGCTGGGTATCCTTTGACTCCACAGTCCAACTCCACAGACTGCCCGAGAACTGCCACAACACTCTCCTGACTATCACTACTCCACCAGGGTTTCAGTTTCAGCAAAACTTGTACTGCGAGATGATCCGCGCCGTATGAGTTCCTAGCTGTGCAAGTGTAGTTGCCGACGTGCTCGGCTGACAAGCTCTCAATCTGGAGCTGGTCTTGGAAATCGTCGATATGGGAAATTTTCACTCCCGGTAAAGCATTCAGAGCATTTCCATCCTTGAGCCAGGAAAACGCGATCGGCGGACTGCCGGAGCTCACTGAGCACATGAGCGACAACCGTTTCCCTTCCGTCAAGTCGCTCGGTATCTTGTAAGGAGCAATTTCCGGTAGCGCTGAAATGATCGAAGTGAGTGATTCTGTTTCATTCCTTGCAAACTGAGCTGGAACTTTCGGACGGAACTCACCGGGACTCGCAGAAATCTCAAGAAAGAACAAACACAGTAATCCGACGATGAGTGGTGCCATGGCCTGCAGTGTTGAAGATGACGCTCGCAGACAGCGGAATCGTAGGCCTACCCTGAATGAGAATCTAATCCTAGTGGCGCCGCCTTGCGGTACAATTGGTAATCGTGACGGTCATACGCCTTTATTTGAAACCTGAGAGTACACCGATAGTTTTCGGTCGGAGGAAGTTCCGGTTGCATGCGCCTCCATCGAATTGAACTTAATATGGAAACCTTCCTCACGAACTCTCGCCTGCTCCGGTCGAACATTTGCCTTGAAACAATAATTTTGAAGCAGTCGGTTTCGTGATGACATTTCCCATAGTTTCGATGCGAGAGCACATTTGGCAACCTTTCCAACTCGAAAACGACATTGACAGCTGGGACAGCAACCTATCTAACAATCAAACAATGAATGCAATAGTATATATTCGATAACTATCAATTTCTGTCACGTATCTGTCTCTCATCTCTCGATTCCCGGAAAGCACGGCGGACCGTTCTCGCGGGCTGAGAGTGAACGGCACCCTCGATCGGGAAGATAATTTCTTCATCCCATTCTGAACGTATTCATCCAAAACACTGAGGAACGAAACGTCCTCAATACGGTTTAATATTATGAGTTTAGTTAATCAAAGAACGCGCGAGTTCCATACCGCTCAAAACCACAATCATAGTTTTCGAGGTCGAGCCTTCAGAGTTTTCCGCAACACATTGATATTCGCCTCTATCGGATGTAGCCACGTCGCGAATGGATACCAGCCCGGATTGCTCTTCGACGCCACGAGTCAGAAAGTTCCGCCTATCTGAAACCGACCCAATGTTGCGGATAGTTCCTTTCTCATCGCTGGATTTTCCTGCTCGTCAACTCAATCGCTGGAGTTTTTCGCAAAATCCAGATCGATGTCCAGGGACCAACACAAACCTTTGGTCACGGTGAACACGGGCGTGGGGAAGCCGATGTAACGGCAGTCAATGTCGACACTCCCACCCACGATTGCCGGCACCGAGGTTTCGTTTGAGAGAAACCTCGGTTTGTACTTCAAAGCAACGGCCACACTCATCTGATCGGTTCCGAAAGCGTTCTTGGCAGTGCAGGTGTAGTTCCCCACATGCTCAACGGACAACGTCTCGATTTGCAAAACATTTTGGAAGTCGTCCTGAAGGGAAATTCTCGTCCCCGGTAACGATCCGATCGGGTTACTATCCTTCAACCACGTGAACGATATCGGCGGGGTCCCAACAGTCACGGAACAAAAGAGGGAGAGACGACGATTCTCGACGAGGTCCGTCGGCAGCTTGAAAGGAGTAACTTCAGGAGCGACTGCAACGGACGGGCTTTCAGTGACGCTCTGTCTCAAAGCTAAGCGGCTTGATAAAATTTAAGAACCTTCGGAGAACTGAGTTACCTTGCGCGACGAAACGTTGCACGAGGGCACTAAGCACGAAAACCAACATCGACGCCATTTCCTTCCGATAACACTAATCTGGGCTCCGAGTCAAAATCGCCAGCATTCTCGAAGGCTTCTGAATGAGCCAAGAGCCTGATATCAGTGGCGCCGCCTAGTGGGACCGGAAGAGAATTTTCGAATTGCGTCAAATTTGAAATTTCGAGCCGCAATATTTCGCCACAACTATCGGGTATCACAGAGTGAAGACTCAGATCCTCCGAGAACATTCGGAGAGTCGCCAGTTGAGACAATCGCGGAGACCGAGACCTTCTTCAACTTCTATTGCCGGTTTTTCACCCAAAATTTAAAGATTCTGGTATGACGAGGAGGGATTCCGGAGCTAGGAGGCCCAGCCCAGAAGACGGGGCGGACTTGTCAACTTTTACAGAGATCCCAAATCCGAAGGAATAACTCAGATATCTGTTTACCGCTGAGAATCACGGAGACGTTCTTGAAAATCTTCCCGAGCGCGTTTTCAGCTTCGCAACAATATTCTCCCCTGTCTTTCATAGTGACACTTTCAACAGCGATGACTCCTCTTGTGAATGAATATCTCGAATCCGGAACGATTTCCTGCTCACCTTGAAGAAATTCCGAGTTTTGAGATTGAATAAGCTCATCGAGGACATTTTGAATCACTGGCCCCTAAATTCCACGTGAACCTACTATGGAACACTCGCAGCGTCGGCGTTGGGTGTCCGGCAACAGCGCAGTCTAGAGCTAAGGGCTCGCCAGGAGCCGCATTGAGTGTTGCTATGTCGCTTCGCAGCCAACGAGGTGCAAACTTCAGCAAAACTGGCACTGAGATGTGATCGGCGCCGTACATATTCTTCGCGTTGCAAGTGTAGTTCCCGGCGTGATCGGCCGTGAGCCGTTCGATCTGGAGGACGTCCTGGAAGTCGTCCATGTGAACGATCCTGACCCCGGCGAGATCTCCGATCGGTTTCCCGTCTTTGTGCCATACGAACGAGATTGGAGGACTTCCAGAAGTGACTGCGCACATCACAGAAATACGATTCCCTTCCGATAGATCCTCGGGCACTTTGAAAGGCACTATCGCTGGCCGCACTAGAATTCGGAGGAATGAATTGGATAACTTCTGGAATTTCGCTCTAAACCTCCGTCAAACGGTGTACGTATCATTTTGGATTCCAATCACCGTAGGGGCTCACCTTGAGCTGCACATGAACTGCTCAGTGATGCCAGGAAAATCGTACACACCAGGCACAGGGCCATTTTGACCGATCGCATAGGCCTACACAGCGCGGGACGCCATAGTGATCCCGCGGTTCAGATCAGGACAACAGGGCCAGTGTGTCCCCCTAGCGGTACATTCGGGTATCTCGATGGCCGTCGTCGATTCAAAATTCAGGCGTGAGCTATTGCGATCCGGATCAATTCAAATCCTCGAAATAAGACATCGAGTCGTCCGTGATCGCAAATTCTAGCTCTTATGTTGGATGAAAACTAGTCGCAAAGAGTCTTCACAGCTTTAGAGTTCAGAATTAGGCGTCCACGGCTGAGACGAGTGATTTTCCGCGGATCTTATAAGTGAACCTCGGATTTGGAATATCACAAAAGCAAAATCTGCTTGCGTTACTCCGTCTAGCAATGAATTCGGATGAAGTCGGATCTCCACAGAGACGAATTTTTCATGTGTAGCGCTCTCCCTCCACTTTTGTAAGCCGTCCTACTTCTTTCGAAATTATATTCACCACTCAAGGTCACTGTCACGGTTCTGGAGATTTTTCCCAGAGGGTTCTGCGCTTCGCACAAATATTCGCCACGGTCATCCATGGTCACGTCGTTTAACGTTAGCATGCCGTTAGCATTTCGAACGCGCTGATTAGAGTCCACATCTTTGTCCCCTGGAACAGGATTCATCACTTCAATTGAAACCCATCAGACCCCATTCCAGGTTGTCCGAGATTCTCTCAAAATCGTTTCCACGCACTTACCCCGCGATATTCGCAGAGTTGGGGTCGGGTGTCCCGTGCTCCTGCAGTCCACTGTCACCGTTTGACCCGATTCGGAGCTCATTGTTTCAACCGTATCGGCTACAAGCCAACGAGGTGCGAAACTCAGGAGAACCGGAACAATTATATGGTCGGCACCGTACATATTCTTCGCGTTACAGGTATAGTTGCCAACGTGGTCGCCGCTGAGCTTCTCTATCTGTAGGACATCTTGGAAATCGTCGATGTGATTCACTCTCACACCGAGAAAATTCCCGATTGGTTTTCCGTCTTTGTGCCACACGAACGAAATCGGTGGACTCCCGGATGTGACTGCACACATGATCGACAATCGGTTGCCCTCAGATAGGTTCTCAGGCACCTTCACAGGAACGATCGTGGGTCGAACTGAGGAGCGTCAGAGTTAGGGCTCGTCGGGGACGGTGAGGTTCTGAATTCTGGATGTTTTTCCAAGCCAATCTCTGAATCACATCGGATGAAAGTTTGCGAGACTCACCCTGCGCGAGCGAAACGGCACCTCGTCCGACCATAATAGACACGAACAAAACTTCTGCTAACATAGTGGCATAGGAACCGAACACACTACCAACAGGACGCCATACTACTCGTCAGGACACCGAATCTTGGCTATGGAACAACTGAGTCCCCCTGGTGGTACACCTAGGAAACTTTTCAGATTTGAACTTCCCTCCAAGTGGTGGAATGTCGGAGCTTTGTATTCGATCACGAGAATGCTTCCCACACTTCTGATCGAGGTTTCCTGCCGTTCTGGATTTCCGTTCCCCGGAAAACTCGGAACTCTTCCACGATTGTCTTGCTCACCGTCGGCTGCAGTCTCTCGGAGGCAGTGATATAGTTGGGTGGACCCTTGGGCACGAATTGGTCAGTGACTACACTGATTGAGCAAAACGGCGGCAGGATCGAGCAACTTCCGGAAACGGGGTTTTTCGCGACCGATTTATAGCGCTCCCAACGATTTCCGTAATCTTGACCATTTGGCAAATATTGGCACGCAACGATCAACATTCTCGTCCGCAAAGTGAGGTTTGACCGTCATTTTCCGCGAGACCTCAGTTCTCGATTGCAATTCGTCAACGATTCCAGCGCAGTTTCGCCGCGAAAAATCGACGACCCTTCCTATAAGTTTTGTCCATTCGCATTCAATTCTCAGGAGTCTCGCACAGCTGGTTCCTCGTTTCTTTACCGCTTAGTAGAATCGTGAATTTCTTTGAAACTTTTCCGAAAAGATTCTCCGCCTCACACGAATATTCGCCTTTGTCTTCTGGGATCACACCGTTCAGGGTGAGTAATCCGTTTAGGTTTAGGATTCGATCGTTCACGCGGAGCTCTTCATCCCCTACAAGAAACGACCCACACGTTAGCCGTCGTAATTTCATGGTTTTCGTCCACCGTGAGTCCCTCACTCTCGTTCATCACTCACCACGGAGAATTCGGAGACTCGGAGTTGGATGCCCAGTCACAGTACAGTCGATTGTCAACACCGCGCCCGTCACCGAGGTTAGGCTTCCCGAGTCCGCTTTAAGCCATCTCGGTGCGAATTTTAGAACTACTGGTACAGTGATGTGGTCGGCACCGTACATATTCTTCGCGTTACACGTATAGTTTCCGACGTGATCAGCGGTGAGTTTCTCGATCTGAAGCACGTCTTGGAAGTCGTCCATGTGAGCGATTTTTACGCCTGCGAGATCGCCGATTGGTTTCCCGTCTTTATGCCAAACAAACGAAATGGGAGGACTTCCGGACGTGACGGAGCACATGACTGATAGCCGATTCCCTTCGGAAAGGTCTTCCGAGATTTTTATCGGCGCGACGGTTGGCCTCACTGGAATGCGTCAGGGTTACGGCCCCACTCGGGAAATTCACCGCAAAATGTAGTCAACGTCGCATCAGACAACTGATATCCTAGGCATTGTTCACTTGTGCTCACCTTGAGCCAACGAAATAGCGAAACTCTCGCAAGAGATGAACACCGCACTCAACCAAAACCTCAGCATCGTCGCGAATGACAAACAAACAGCCCAGGACGCCATAATGCTTTCGAGAAGCACTGCTTCACCTATAGGACAAGTGTTTCCCCCTAGCGGTACACTTCGGCAACTCTGGGTTCGAATCACGGATTCTCCCCGCTTCTGAGCATGGTGCTCAATTCCTTTTCGCGTGACGGTATTCTAAACATATTGAGGATCGAGGCTCCGAATTTCTCGGAAGACTCGGCCTAGAGCAAATCGTCGACGATGGGTATCTGGTCGGGGCCCTCCCACCATACCTATGGCATTTACCGCTCAACAAGAGGGTTGTCGTTCGAGTGACGTTTCCCAAAGAATTCGACGCTTCACACATGTATTGTCCTGCATCACTGTTTGAAATTCTCCTGATAATCAATTTTCCGTCGTCGTCAATGGCTGGGGTCCTGATTTCAGTTTTGCCTGAAATCAGATTGAGGGTTGACGCTGGAGAAATCAAGGAAATGGCGACCTGGTGAAATGCGTCATATCGGCGCGTTTGGCACAAAATTCGGATCCCATCGAGCATTCCGCAGTTTCTCATGTGTACGCGGGGCATTCTCGAACGAACATTGCCCTCGATTGCTCACCTTTGGAAAATTTCAGGATTGGTTTCGGATGGCCCAGCGCCCTGCAGTCAAAAGTGAAGGCGTCACCGGCGATGCCATTAACCGATGCCGGAACCTTCTCCACTACGAATTGCGGTTTCAGCTTGAGAACTATCTCGACCGCCATATGATCTGAACCAAACATGTTCTTCGCAGTGCAGGTGTAGTTTCCTATATGCGACGCGCCCAACTTCTCGATTTGGAGATTGTCCTGATAGTCGTCGGTATGGACGAGCTTGATGTTTGGCAGACCCGTGATCGTGGAGCCATCCTTGAGCCAGGAGTAGGAAATAGGTGGGGTCCCAGATGAGACGGAACACACCAGAGTGAATCGTTTTCCCTCCTCAAGATCGTTCACTACTTTGAAAGGAGTGATTTCGGGAGGAGCTAGAATTGCGAGATCCGAGACTGTGAGTCAAAATCAGATCCGGGACAATTTTTGGGAATTCTTTCTCAAGGGATCAATGTTTTGCCCTCGTGACCTGATAATTTATGACTTGTTGGGAACAAGAACTTTACCTTCAGCGTAAATCCGTCCCGCAGTCAGGAGCAACATCACCAGCGTAGCACTCATAGTCTCGAAATGAGGAATGGTCGCCATTTTGTTAACTGGTGGCTTGGTCAAACCACAGCTCCGTGAAGGTACATGTGGCGCCGCCTAGCGGAACAGGACGTAAACCTCCCGCGGGGCTACTTTTTCAAGTACGATGCGATCGCAGTCAGGATCGCGCCAAATGAGGAGAATTCGAAAATCACAAATGGTGTGATAAATGGTCGCAGGAACAGTGGAGTACCGCCCGCTCACACGCTAGCGCGTTCAAGGGACTCGAATCGGTGCTGGGGTCGTGGAGGAACGTCTCCCGCGATTTCTCCGGCGATGGCTCCAAGATTGGATCTCGTCGATGGCGTCACGCCGCTGACGCCCAACAAGCCCGATTGCACAGCGGATGCCATGATTGTTTAGGCGTAGGACATTGCTCGATCGTATGCATTCGCCTACTCGAAGTTACACTCAATGTGGTACGCATTGTTTCAAAGCTTTCGAAATGCATTTTGAACCGAACCTGCTTCAAATTTTCGTCTGAACCATGAGGACAATTCAGACTCCATTTTCGAGTATCAATTCGCGACTCCTTGTTGTGGTCCTTCGGTACGCTGAGCACACGCAGTCGGCGCCGAGCCGAGTCCTGTGCTCAGCTACCTCAGAGAGAGTCAGAGTCGCATGCTCGACCGTCGCGGGCTTGTTAACCGCTAGTACGCCCTGCTGACCAGGGACCTCGACAGGATGGGGAACATACTTGAGTCCCAAAAGTAATTCCGCTATGATTCGATGGAAGGTAGAATTCGTTCTACCGAGGGTATACATTTACCGATTAGATTTACGATAAATGTTCGATGAATTCTGCCCATGGCGTTGGACGCTTCGCAGGAGAATCGTCCTTCGTCCCCATGATTCACATCACGAATCGTGGCGACTCCATTCGTGATCGATATCCGAGCAGAGGACTCCAGAATATTTTTCTCTGCAACACAGGATTGCCAATGATTCAAGGTTCCGTGCGGCCAGGCAACCCTGACACGCCATCGTGGCTCCGAAGCCTCGTAGGGATATAAACCTTACCTCGACGGATCTCGATATACGGGCTCGGATGTCCCGAAGCCGAACAATCCAAACTCACATTATGCCCCGAAACGACAGAGATCGTTTCCGAAGCATTGATATTCCATTTTGGCTTGAATTTCAGGATGACCTGGACAGACATCTGATCAGCCCCGTATGAGTTTTTTGCACTGCACGTGTAGTTTCCGATATGCTCCGCACTCAAACTGGGAATCAGGAGTTGTTCCTGATACTCATCCAGATGAACGATTTTCACAGCGTCGCTTGAAGTCAACAAATTGTTGCCTTTGCGCCACGCAAACGATATCGGTAAGGTTCCACTGAACACAGCACACGTCACCGAAAGGCGTTGTCCTTCCTCCATAATGTCGGGCAAACGAGCAGGCGTGATTTGAGGTGCCTGAGCGGCTTCCAGCGACGTGAAAACGCAAGCTAGGAACACCACGATACACGAAATCGACGACATGGCTATACAGAGAACGCCGAGTAGCGTCCGATACCCAAAAGCTTGGCCTACTCGGGAAGCGCGGTACAAGTGGCTCCCCCTAGAGGGACAAACCTCAAACTGATTAGAGACCCCGCGACGCTCATGGAGCAAATCCGATAAGCCCATGCGGATTGTTCCGATACGAATACGGTCCGCATGCGACCAATAACGGAGTGCGACTGGAAAAGCAGTTTCGAGAATATCAAATCATTCTCTACCTCCTTAGAACTCCGATAAATAATAGAGCACGTTTTGATAGCCTCACTGCAGGAATAGCTTTTGCACCCAGTGTATCGAGTACGCGGACCACTTTTCGCGCGAACTTCAACTTTTCAATCCTTTTCTGTGACAGAATTCCGCGATTCTTCTGATCAATTACCAGTGAGAACCAATGTGACAGTTCGTTGAATCTTGCCGACGGAGTTCGTTGCTTCACACTCGAAATCGCCTTTGTCCTCGACGGACAAAGCTGTGATCCGCAAAACTCCGTTCTCCACGGTGTACCGCGGAGTCTGAGTGACTCCTGTGTCACCTGAAATGAGATGATGCCATCAGTGAGGACGCCCAGGATTCGAAGTCGGGAGGAAAACTTCCAGATCGTGTTGACCGACTCTTCCGAAAAAACTTGTATTTCTCCTCTCTCGCCGAGTGAGAACAACGCTGAGGAGGGCGAATTGAAAAAGTGGGGGATTCCAGAGAGATAGATGCAAAATGGCGATCGAGAAAGGCATTGAGAAATGAGTCAAGACTCCAAAAGCGTAAGGGGATCACGGGCATCGACGGAGACACTCACCTTTGGAAATTTTGACGACTGCGGGTGGGTGTCCTCGTACGCTGCAATTCACAACGACGGAGTCCCCTGCGACTCCATGCACAACTCGCTGACTCGACTCGAGCCAAGTCGGTTTAAGTTTCAACAGCACCCCAACAGATATCTGATCGGATCCAAAAGCATTCTTTACTGCACAAGTGTAGTTTCCCATGTGCTGCGCTGATAGTTTCATGATCTGTAGAGTTTCTTGATAATCGTCGTTGTGCACTACTTTAACCTCATCGTTCTGTGAAATGGGCACGCTGTTCCTTCGCCACGAAAAAGTCATCGGTAGGCTTCCCTTGCGCACAGCACACATCACAGCTAGTCTCTGCCCTTCCTCTAAATCGTCTGGAACTCGCACAGGAACTATTTGGGGAGCTATAGCTCGCGCCAGAGGCGGGAAGATAAGAAGAATCACCATTTGGAACCTCATCGTGAATGCTCACGATGGGCGATGGACGAGAATTTCAACGGTGCAAATATGGACGCTTCAAGCCTGAATACGAGGGTCCTGTGACACCAGTAGCTCCCCCTAGAGGGACTGACTCGAATCCGAGCACCAACTACACCTTCGAATTGCGGCGCGAAGAGATATATGGAAGCATGGGGCCTTGAGAATCCTCTCCGATGTAACAACTTCGTTTGTGGATTCGCTAGAGAGAGATCGCCCGGAAACTGGACTAGCTTTACACAAAATTCATTCATCTTTGCTTTCTGAGTTCCGAGAGAGCCCAAGTCATGACGCAATATCTCGGATTCGGTCCCTTGCACGGGGCCGTAGTCGACCTCGAACGGACCCAAAATCTCGAGAGAGTCCGCTGACCGTAAGGGTTTCTCCATATTTCAGAGCGGCGGATCTCGTGAGCCATGAGTCATGATTGTGTGGTCGCTATGAGCGGAGACTCGACGTACGAAAAAAATCACCTAAGATCCACATTTCTCTTTCCCATGATTGGGACTTCATTTCATTAGTCAGCTGCTCAACTAGAGCCTAGAACAGCGCAACAGGGCGTATGAGTATCATGTACCGGTAATGGATAGTGAGACTGTTTTACGAATGGTTCCTAGATCATTTGAGGCTTCGCACGAGAATTCTCCCTTATCTCGCGCGGAAATCGAGCGAAAACGTAGCACACCATCATCTACGGAAACTCGATTCGTTGGCACCATTTCAACGTTCCCTGCAAAGATGGATCTCAGATACACCCTACGCAGATTCCGACTTTTCGTTATGTCACTTCTAAGCTGCAGTATCTCACCGAGCATTTTTATCCGTATCTCTATTCTCCGCAAAGCTCACCTCGGAAAATTTTGACGATGGGTCTTGGGTGCCCCTCAGCACGGCAGTCAAGCGAGGCTTCTTCGCCGAAACTTGCACTTATGAGGCTGGTGGCTGAGAGCCAACGAGGCTTAAACTTTAGCACGACACCAACACTGATCTGATCGGAACCAAAGGCGTTTTTCGCCACACAGGTATAGTTCCCCGTATGGTCCACAGCGAGCTTCTGAATTTGTAAAGTTTCGTGGAAATCATCATGGCTTATGCGGACTGTATCACTCGTTATCACCGCGTTGCCATCCTTGCTCCAGGAGAACGCGATTGGAGGCGAACCCTTGCGGATTCCGCAATTGAGAATCAGCGGCTGCCCTTCTTCGAGATCGTCGGACGGTTTCAAGGGAACGATCGCGGGCGCCGCAGCCTCCGAAATCCGACACGAAAACATCACGAGCACTAGTATCACCCATAGGAAGTTAGACATGATTTTGAAGCGAGCCGCCATGTTTGTGGCTTGGGGAGCAGTGTCCTCCCATTTCTACCTCGTGACACACGTGGAGCCCCCTAGTGGGACAGGATTGAAACGGCGTTGGGGTGCCAATTTCGAATGTTTTCCGATTTTGTATTGTAGTATTTTAGGGTTCAACGGTTCAATTTCGATGTGATTGCAGATTGTGGATACGAATATTTCTCCCGCTTATTCCGCGATCAAGCTCGGTTGACCCTCTTGTCTGTCCGCAGAAGTAAGGTTCGGAGTCGCTCGAATATAACAACTTTTGTATATCAGAGTTCAACTCGGGAGCTCAGCCTGCGCGCGGCTGGAAGATTCCCGCAACTTCCGGTGGAAAATTACCGCTGCTCTTAGCTACGGATTTTTACATCAGAATCCGGGAGTACCGTACCTTGGGGAAAATTTCGCATAGCAATAGATCCCCAAAGCCACGCTGGAGGAGATGGGCGATTCGAGTCGCATCACCCGAACAGAGGTAGGATTGTAAATGACTCGACCAGGTGAGATGAAGTCGAGACAGTCTATGAGTTGAAGTGATCCGACGAGCTCAAAACGCTCAAAAAAACCATGTCATTCATAGAATCCAGTCTCAGTTCAGCCAGCGGTTGTTCTCTACGAAATTACGCCGTAGGCGATCAGGGGTTTCTGACAACCACGATGGTGGGAACGAATGCTTCGGCTCTGGATTTGTTCCAACAAAAGCGATGAAATGCTTGTAGAAAATAGACTACGCTGCCTGATCCAAAGGCGGCGATACGTGTGATACTCTGTTTTGCATTTTGGAGGAAGTTATGGTTTCCCCTCTCATCGTGGATCATAGAGACCATAATAAAGAACGCACGAAGGTTTGCAACAGAAACGATTCCGAAATTGGCGAAATTCACGTATTCGTTGGGAGGCACGGGACCAGAGCCGGGGAAATTCGGCGCCACGACGGAGCGCAAGGACCCCTTCGGTGAGCCAGAATTGCATGCACATCGATCGAGTATTTGATGCAGGTGGAACGATCGAGTATAGTGGACAGGGGAGAGACTCGGAGTTCTCCTGGTCACCGATTGTTATCATTCGGTCCATCGGACGCTACACGCGCTCAACTTACTCCTGGGCATACGTGAACGCCGCGAAGAGTATTCCAGATCGTGAACGCTGAGGAGTTTATATTCCCCGGGAATCCTAACAACGCTGCGTCCATACCCATTCGGTTATCAAACTCGACGGTTATGAATCATGATTTGCATTTGGACAAAGTTAAGTTATCCGATATACCAGTGAGTGAGATCGAGACTGTCTTTCGGATGGTTCCGAGGATATTAGACGCCTCGCAGACGAATTCGCCCTTGTCGTCTGCCGAAATCGAGTTGAAGCGTAGTTCACCATCATGGATGGAGAGTCGACTCGAAGGCAAGATTTCGACGCCACCTGCAAATACGACCTTTGAATCTTGCCATCGACTCATCATCCAACACTCACACATCACGCATTCATTAACGCAGAGTGCTCACCTCGATGAATTTTCACGATAGGCTTTGGGTGGCCTTCAGCACGGCAGTCTATTGAAGCTTTATCGCCAAAGCTTGCACTCACGACGCTGGACGCCGTTAACCAACGAGGCTTAAACTTGAGAACGACACCAACACTGATTTGATCAGAACCGAATGCATTTTTAGCCACACAGGTGTAATTTCCGGTATGTTCCACACCAAGCTTCTGGATTTGCAGAGTTTCCTGGAACTCATCGCGTACGATGCGCACCGTCTCACTCGAGATCACTACACCGCCATCCTTGCTCC
Source organism: Neoseiulus californicus (assembly GCA_028455905.1). Taxonomy (NCBI): domain Eukaryota; kingdom Metazoa; phylum Arthropoda; class Arachnida; order Mesostigmata; family Phytoseiidae; genus Neoseiulus; species Neoseiulus californicus. Next base: position 440,547 of record JAMQGS010000005.1, on the reverse strand, counting down.
ACGAAAACGCTATGGGTGGCGAGCCCTTACGGATCCCGCAATTGAGAATCAAACGCTGTCCTTCCTCGAGATCATCGAGTTGTTTCAAGGGAACTATTTGGGGTGCCGCGGCGTTCGATGTTCGGCATGAAACTATCACCAAAACAAGTGACACCCACAAGAAGTGACACATGATTTCAAAGCGAGCCGCCATGTTGGTAGCTTGGGGAGCCGTTACCTCGTATAGGATCTTCTCGACACAGGTGGAGCCCCCTAGTGGGACAAGATCTAAACAGTGTGGATGTGCCAAATTCGAATATGCTTTCGCCGCAAAAGATGATGTGTTCCCAGTCGACGGGGCGCGAAGCCTCGGAAACGTACGGTCGGGAGCTTCCTCGAACCGCTGAAGTCCGTCCATCGTTGGCGAGCACAAAATCTGATTCGACGTGAGGTTTTGTTGCTCATATGGGAGCCGAGCCCTCAGGGAGGAGAACAATAAAAGTTTCTACGATCAATCCTCGACTCCATCGGTTTCGATCTCACATCACGGGAGTACTCTCCCGCCTCAAGCTTCGCGGGAGGTAATGTTCAAATGCTCTATTTGCTGAGTTTAGGTAAAATTAAAGATTTCCGGGCGAAAGGTCATATACTCAGATAAACTGACAGCTCCTCTAAGGAGTTGTGAGCAAATTTTGGCAGATTTGGACAGAGTGATACCGCTTGGATTCCAGAGTATAACTGGATGAGCTCGTGGACAGATTCAAGCTCTGGTGCTTCATCAGCAACTTTTGAGCTATGGGCTAGCTTGACTACATTGAGACACGAGGCCGGGACGAAATTGAAGTCGTCGGGCAACTACCGAGTCTTGGTTAGGTGAGCTTCCTCGGAATGATCCTCCGTTTCAGTGGTTTCTCAACAACAGAAGGCTTGCGAAGGTAAGCTACGAGCGTACCTATGGATTCACGCGGAAGAATATATCGTAGTCAGAGCTGTGCGCTGCGCCATGAAATCGCCGGCGCGCCGGCTCGCCGCAGTTCAATTCCCGCCGCTAGCCGCCCCCAAGTTTTGTCAGCGCGCCGCCAGGGCGCCGCTGCCAGATTTTCCCGGCGGCGCGCTGGCGGCAAGCTCACCAAGCAAGATATTTTCGATAGAATCGGGGTCAAGGGGCGCTGCGTGTGGATATTTGATCGCGTATGACGAAGAATATGGCTATAGAAGCAAATGTGACACACACGCGGAGACCAGATGGACAGCTCCAGGATCCCATGAGAATGACGCGAAGCTCGTCCAGCCCTCTCAGTGCCATGAGAGGGCGGCGGCACCACGCCATGGCGCGCCGCAGCGAACGCCGTCGCCATGACTTTTAACGCCCGCCGCCGCCGCTGTCGAAAAACCCCACGGCGCACAGCTCTGATCGTAGTAAATGTTTCTATTCACCGGTCAGAGACACGACGATTGACTTCTCGATAGTTCCTATCGGGTTCGAGGCCTGACATTTGTAAACTCCTTTGTCGTCAGTTTTGACATATCGGATGGACACCAAACCCTGCTCGAAAGTGATGCGATCGCTCCGTGCGATAACGTCGTCGCCGTCGTCTGTAAACCAGACATCGTAGCACCCACAAGCGCAAAATCTCAGCTTCCGTTCTTTCTCGAATATCGGACCGAAAACGATTGGCGTTTACCTTTGGTGATGGAAACTTCTGGCGACGGTTGTCCTCGACTTCGACAGTCTAGACTAAGGGTCTCGCCCAACACAACCGCGACGGAGGTTGAATCGGGACTTATCCAAACGGGTTGGTATTTAGGAATCACTCTGACGCTTGCCTGGTCTGAGCCGAACGAGTTTTTCGCAGAGCAAGTGTAGTTTCCCACATGCTCTGGGCTGACTTTGGAAATCTGCAGTGTTTCTTGGAAATCGTCCATGTGCAGAATTTTGATCTCATCGCTATGCGTCACTGGGACTCCGTCCTTGCGCCACGAGAACGATATCGGGAGTGAGCCTTCCCGAATCGCGCACAACACAATCACACGCTGACCGATTTTCAAATCGTCCAGCTGCTTCATGGGGACGATTTGAGGTGCCGTCGCACTGACCAATCCAGTGCACAGACAGAGAATCACAGCCAGATCGACTTTCGAGACGACACATAATGTTCTCCGAGGCCTATTCATGGCGTCTATGAGCCCGGCCATCTTGTCGCGCCGTGAACTGGCTGTGTCCTCAAAGCGCTGTACATGTGGCTCCTCCTAGTGGTACTCAACAGAAACTTCTTGCTTAGAAGCATGCACGCGCGAAGTTCGTAAATCTCCTATGCTCAGATTGATTCCCTGCATTAGTACAGTGGAAACTGCAGAAGGTGTGAGTAGGAGGAACGTTTGGATGAATAATATGCAGCCGAGTTGCCGCTCAGAGCTCGACGCACGACCTGACCTACTCGAATACCCGCGTTCGGAGGATACATTTACTACCGCAAGATTCTCATCCTGGCCCTGTCGGGGGCGCGGATTTTTCGCTAGAGTGGCTATCATCAGGCGTTCGCGGGGCTTGGCGCAGCTGATTCGGAACCCTCGGCAACTTCGAAGCTTGTTGAGGAATCTCATCCATCGTCACATAGGCACGAAACCCAAAGTTTCGACGCGGCTTCCGATCATTTGAGAGCCACTTGTTGATAGAACCGAGTTGCGCTCAGCGTAGACCCTCATTGGTAACCAGGAGAGAGAATTCCGCATCCATATGACCCGTCTCAGGGTTGAATTTTCATCGTTTCCAATTCCTTGAGGGGTCTCACGTCTCCTCCAAAAAGGAATGCTGCGAATCGGAAGAGAAAATCACAGCTCTCGACGACTCATCAGGGTTGATCAGAATTCGCGTTGATTTTTGTTAGAGAGAACGTTCTCATCATCATCCTTACGTGCCATATCTTTCATCAAAAAGTGAGATATCGAAAGTTGGGAGCATAATCCTTCTTGGCGGAATCTGTCCTCATTTGACTCATTCAACCAGCCGCTAATGGGCTGATTTTCGGCCCGTTGAGAGCCGCAAACCAACGCACTTGTTCTAACCAACGCACATGGCTCCCGAGATAGCCACGAAAAAGTTCGTTCCTTCAACTGTTCTGGGAACGAAAGGACTCATGGCTATTTCATCGTACCAGTCAATGTCAGTTTGATGCTCTTTTTGATGGTTGCGATGTTGTTGGACGCTTCACAAACATATTCGCCGCTGTCCTTAATAGAAACCTCGGTGATTTGAAACAATCCGCCCTGAAGCTCGTGGAGGCTCGTAGGATCGAAGTCAGGTGCACCTAGAAAGCGGTCCGCTGGTGTGAATCCTTCGTTGCACGGAGAACGGAGGACGAAAAACCCCGCTGGTCACCGGATGCTAGAAACTAGGCTGACCTTTGTGGATGGTGACTCTCGGAAGCGGATATCCAGTCGCGCTGCAGTCCAGAATCAAAGTTTCACCTGAGACGCCACTAACGGTTTGGCCCTCACTCGCTGATTTCCAACGTGGTCCGAAATTCATAACAACGGGAACCGAAATCTGGTCCGAACCGTGGAGATTTTTCACAGCGCACGTGTAATTGCCTACATGACGAGGGTCCATCGACGAAATTTGAAGTTGCTCTTGATAGTCATCAAAACGCTGGACTTTAACATCAGCGCTCTGCACTAGGAGGACGTTGTCCTTTCTCCAGGAGAATGACAGCGGTAAGCTTCCTTTCTGCACGGAGCACAAGATCAAGAGTCGTTGGCCTTCCTCAAGTCCTTCCGGGGTTTTCACGGAAACGATTTGGGGCGCAGTGGCCAAGATACCCGGAGTGAAAACACAGAGAAACACAATCGTGCACAGAAGCCTAGCGGCCATGGCTGCGTCGCTTGACTCCGCCATCTTGTACGCGCCTTGTTGGTAAGTTCCATTCATACTCCTAGGACACGTGGCTCCCCCTGTTGGGACAAAACCGAGCCTGTCCTGGTTTTCCGGTGGAATTCAAAAATCAAAATTCGAAACGTTTATCTCCCTCCTCGCTGGCGGAGTTTTCCTAAAATTATGACATATGTATGACTCAGCAAGGTCCGATGCGGCGGATTCTGAGAACGGAGGCACTCCTGAGACAATGCAGGCGAACATTCCCGCGAGAACAGCAGATCACACCGTCCGAATGCTCGAACCCTGTCAAGGTCCATTTTTGTATATACGAGCTTTCGGATCCAGATTTTTTCCGAAGCTCGAGTGAATGAGATAGTTATTGGCTGAATAACGCCGCGCAGAGGGAGAGACGTATAACTCCGAGGGTACATAATACGGAATGATTGAGAGAAATATTGAAATTGATCATGAAACCGTCCATCTTCATCAATCAATGAAGCTTGCTGGGACACAACAAACTGCATAAGCCTCCAGAAAAACTACTTTATACAAATGATTTTGCCGACAATCATTCGGCTTCAGGGTTGATCACAAGGATCACGTATCGGGATGATTTTGTGAAAAACGCATTCTGCGATGAGCTGAATCATTTCAACCTGAATATCGACCCTCAAGCAACCTAAACAATTTACCCGTCAGTGATATGGAGAAACTTTTGCGGATCTCCCCTAGCGTATTGACCGCACGACATTCATAATCCCCTTTGTCGTCCGGAAGGAGAGAACCTATTTTCAGGACTCCATTCGTCATCGAAAGTCGACTCGTCGCAGCGAGCTCCTTTCGACCTGCAAACACCTCCCATTAGACGGAATCTCGAGCTTTGTATGCTCCCGAAAATTCAGAGGATAAGGCGCTTCGGTTTTGACATACCTCGAAACAGCGTTATCGAAGGACTGGGATGGCCTTTGGCAGAACAGTCCACGCTCACGGGTTGTCCAGCTACGCCAACTACCGTTTTCGTGTCAGGGCTCGCCCATATAGGTTTGTAACGAGGAACGACGGCAACACTGATATGATCGGAGCCAAAAGCGTTCTTCGCGGCACAAGTGTAATTGCCGACGTGGTCCGGGGATACCTTTGAGATTTGTAGTGTTTCCTGGTACTCATTCGCGTGAACGATTTCGAGGAAGGCATCCGGGACGACCGCGACGCCGTCTTTGCGCCAGGAGAACGAAATCGGAGGAGTCCCGTCCCTGATGGCGCAGAAGAGTATAACACGTTCCCCCATTTTGATATCGTCCAGTTGTTTAACGGGCACTATTTGAGGTGGAGAACTTGAAACCTCATCAAGGCACAAAAGGTTCATGAGAAATTGGACAACCAACACTATCGAACAAACCGCTGTGGGGTTCCCCATGGCGTCTATGACTTCGGCCATTTTGTCGCGCCGTGAGCTGCAGGCGGCCTTGTGAGACAGCACTGGTGGCTCCCCCTCAAGGGACCAAATGGAAACGAACACCACGCGTGAGCCATCGCGGCAAATTCGTCCTTCAACAACTGCTCATCCAACAAAAACCGTCAAGCTCCTGCCCGTCTGATTGACAACGACGGCAAACCTGAACCGAAACGCTTTCATAGAGTAAACTCATTGTCAGTGCTCCTCGTGCACTCCCGAGAGCAGAACAGCATCGAGATTCGAGAGTCGCGTTACTATTCAAGGACAATAGGGGTAGCCGACGCAATATGGAGTGTGCGCGAGCTTTCAACCAGCTTTTGGGGGTATTGCTCAGAATAAGCGGCGGTCGCGGATGGAAGATAGTCGAACTCGAAGCGTTTGGAAGTCGCCGTCCTTCCGAATCTACTCCCATCATTTATGACACGAAAAATTTGTGAGTTGCCGCGTGAGCGGTTTGTCAGAACACCTCAGATGTCTCAAACTCTTCCTAACTCTCGCGCCAGATGAACAACTAGAATACAAACTTTGCCCTGGGTCTCACTCGGGAGAATCCGAGATTTTTTCGAGGGGCTTCAGAAAATTAAGCTCGGCGACGACCGTTCGAGCAGCTCCACCGGAATATGGGGATTCATTCACCAGCGCTCAGACCATGATCATTCGATTTCGGAAATTTTACCCCGAATGTTATTTTTGTTGAACCTAGACAGATTCGGTGAATTATCTCGGTATATTCTCGATCAGGGAAGCATTGCGGCATCTTAGAAGGTACGAAATTGTGGGTTCGGTCGTACCGATAAGAGAAATTGCGAGCGCTTTGGTTGCCATTCCGGCCGCATTGGACGCCTCGCACTGGTAGGAACCGCTGTCGTCCCTGGTTACGGCATGGATTTTCAGCATTCCATCGCTTCTTTCCATAGCGCTGGATGACATTATTTCCTGAGTTCCTGCACGAGAACGAATTCCAATTTATTCTTCTCTTGACCAGCGGTGGAATAGTACCAGTGGTCGGCTGTTTGGAGCCGAAGTCGTCGAGAGACGATGTCCATGAATCGGGATGCGTATTGACGAAACTCACCCTTTCGAATCGAAATAACCGGTGGGGGGTATCCCTTGGCTCGACAGTTCAAAGTGACGCTGTCACCGAGCACGGTTTTGATGGTTTCGCCGTGATTTGACACCTCCCAAATGGGGGAAAATTTCATGATCACTGGGACAGACATCTGATCCGAGCCGTGGATGTTTCTCACGGCGCAAGTGTAGTTGCCAACGTGATCAGGAGTCAAGCGTTGAACTTGCAGTTGCTCCTGATAGTCGTCCAGGTGAAGGATTTTCACCTCATCGTTAGCCTGGACCAGAACATTGTCTTTCCGCCATGAGAACGAGATCGGGAGGGTCCCCTTGCTCACTGCACAGAACACAATCAGACGCTGTCCCTCTTCCAAAACATCAAGAGTTTTCACCGACGCGATTTGAGGCGCGTCCGCCGCCACAAACTCGAAATATTCACTTAATCGGAAGATTAGAAGGAATACACCTCTCAGGTACATCGTTACCCTATTTCGAGTGGGGAGTCATCCGCCATATTGACGCGCGTTCAGCCCTGTCACACAGCCTTTTCTCGATACTCGTGGCTCCCCCTCACGGGACAAAATCGAATCATAGCCAGCGACGCGAGATTCAAATGACCTGTAGCAGGTGGATACTCACTATGCCAAACATTGCGATCACGGACACGGACTCGGTGACCAATATTGGATTGAGGCAGAACTTCGGAAACTGAGACCGTTTTGTGCGAGATAAACGTTCCCGACCTTGGTGTTAGCCACCGAGAGATCACCACACCAGCACACCTCTACAACAATGCAGTTTACAAGAGTTTCTAGACTCGACTGGATGTACTGGACGTTCACACGATGCTAACGTCACAAGAAAACAATCAAGATTATCGCGACATATTATTCTACCGATCTTGATGGTAAATGACATGATGCGGTACGATGACGTCAGAGGACATCACCGAAAATGATGACTTCATATTGTATAATCTGAGACTATGACGTCATCGCGTTCCATCATCGAATACATTGTGCCCTTCCAGAGCTACTGAACTTCCCGAAAGCTTCTAGCAAGTCTTCTCCGTCACTAATGATCGTCGATCTATTCCGGGATTCAACCGCGGGAGTTAGGAGCATTTACCCGTGAGTTGTATGGAGAAAAGTTTCCTCATTTCTCCGAGATCGTTCTGAGCTCGGCATTCGTAGTCTCCCTTGTCCTCAGATCCGATCCTTTCGATCCTTATGGATCCGTCTTGCCAGGAGACTCGATCGGAGAACGCCAGCTCATCTTGCTCTGCAAAAATGTATTCGATTCCAGGTTTCCTCTCGCATCAGAGTGAGATCATCCTCTACCCTCAGCCGATCAGGCTCTCGTCGTTAGGCCTACCTTTGAAAACGCGAAGACTCGGTGTAGGTTGACCGTGCGCTTCACAATCTATCAGCAAAGTTTCTCCAATAACACCCGAAAGCGTCGTTGAATTCGGATCGAGCCAAACCGGGGCGTACTTTGGGTGCACAGAAACACTAGTTTGATCCGAGCCGAAAGAGTTCTTCGCTGAGCACGTATAGTTCCCGATATGACGAGGAGTCACCGTCACGATTTGCAAAGTTTCCTGAGATTCATCGATATGAACTATTTTGAGATCCGTCGATTGCAGGATCGGCACGCCGTCTTTTCGCCAGGAGAATGAGATCGGAGTGCTCCCTTCTCTGATGGCACACAAAATGGTCACACGCTGACCCATTTCCAGATCGTCAAGCCGCTTCATCGGCACGATACGAGGCGCTGATGCCCCGACGCTCTCACAGTGCAACCAGAATACCAAAGGTATCAAAAACATCCAGAACAAGCAATCGCTCAATCCCGTGAGCTGCTTCATGGCGTCTGTGGGTTCAGCCATTTTGTCGCGCCGTGAGCTCCCACCTCGACATTCCTCGGTACTCGTGGCGCCTCCTAACGGGACTAGATGGAAACTATTCCAGGGATGCAACCGCGCGCTCGGATTCAAACTTCCGTTGGGACTGAGAACCTCGTGCCGGGAGGCATTCGAAAAGATTCCCGAAACGGAAAGCGGAAACGAGGATGCTTGAGGAACAGCATTCCCCGCAGCGCAAATATTAAGCCTTCAAAAACACCAGATGGGCGACTTTGGTTTCGTTCGCAACCCGCACCGAATCGTATTGCGTTTTTTGATCGCCAGCGGGTAGATTATAGTCAGTGGAAATCGAGTGACAAGATGCAGCTCGACTTCACGCTTTTAGACCTTCAACATTGAGGGAACTAAAGTAAAGTTTTTGCTCTATTGATCCTCTCAACACGAAAACGAACCGATAAGAGCGAGTTTCAGGTGCTTCTTCAGCACACCCAATGGGTTCGTTGCTTCACAGGCGTAGTCACCGCTGTCCTCCGCGGAAACAGCATCTATTCTCAACATTCCTCCTTCGATTCCAAATCTCTGAGATTTGTGAATCTCGACGGAACCTGGAAAGAGGGATGAGTTTGGTTTGAAGGTTCATGGTAATTGCTGCCGGGTGTTTGCCGTGCAAATGCTAATCATTATCGATCGTTTTATGGCTCCGGGATGAATGAGCTCACCTTTGTAGAAAACCACGCTCGGTTTCGGATGGCCGTGAACATCACAGTTTAGAGTCACGGAATCTCCTGCGACAGCACTAATTTTCTCGGCAGTGTTTGGTTCACTCCAACGCGGAGGGAAATTCATGACGACTGGCACGGAAATCTGATCCGAACCATGGAGGTTTTTAGCAGTGCAAGTGTAATTTCCCACGTGATCAGAATTCAAGCGCTGGATTTGCAACTGCTCTTGATAGTCGTCGAAATGGTGGAGTTTCAGATCCTGCGTGGGCACTAACACCATGTTGTCTTTTCGCCAGGAGAACGATATCGGCAAACTGCCTTTTTGCACTGCACACACAATCAAGAGTCTCTGTCCCTCGTCCAAAACATCCGGAATCCTCGGAGGAACAATCTGTGGAGCTTCCGAGTTCACTCTGCCCAACAGAAATATGAATAGGAGAATCTCGACACGGAAATACAAGGCGTCCATGTTTGGCCCAATGTGGGAACTCCGCCATCTTGACGCGCGCTCGGAGCCTCGATTCTCTACGACAGTCTGGTGAACGTGGCTCCCCCTCACGGGACAAAATAGAGTCTCTCGGGAGCGCCACAAGATTCAAACAGCTGAGGGATCCGAACGAGCTCTCATGTCTGATAGAATACGCGCCGAGCACACCTCATGTACGATTCCTTCCGAAGCGACGGGAGCTATGGAGCTCATCCATACGGAAAATTTTGACTGCTTTCTTCAAAGGAGAATCCAAGCACTGACTGGGCAACTCCTCGGGTCTTCTAAGACTGCATACATTTGGCAATCCAGATTCGGGGAGTCAGATATTTGTTTCGATTTGAAATTCATTATGCTCAGAGAATTCAGCCAACAGTCGGTCGACCTATCCTCGAGCAGTTGAACCAACTCTTCTCGAAAAACATCAGCCTACTGCCTACTTCCAGAAACTTCAAACTTCATTCAGATCCGCACTGAGCCAGGTGAGCTGAATGAAGCTCGAATCGATGGACATGATTGACAGGAGGGAATCGTTGTTACTGATCGAATCCTACATTTGAATCAACTTCTCCCCGACGTCTTTAGCGTAAATCGGCGACGACTGTCCAAGTCAATGGAGGGAATTCTTTGAGCTTCGTTCTATTTACCGGTCAGTAACAGGGAAATAGCTTTCGTGATTTCACCGAGTGAATTTGAAGCGCGACACTGATATTCCCCCTTGTCTTCCGGGAGGAGTTTGCGGATTTGCAGCAAGCCGTTCTCGAGCGAAATCCTCGCTGAGACAGCGATTTCGGCTTTTCCTGAAATAAATGTGTTTCTATTTGAAAACAGATCTAACTGAGAAACAGGATGGGAGCAGCGAACGGAATGGATAGAGTCGGCTTCGAGCCTCTGGGTAGTGATGAAAGCATGTTGCATTCGATAGTATGGACTTTTCACGTTTTTTTCCACGATTTTTCAACGTACCTCGTAGAATCGAAACGCTCGGAGTAGGTTGGCCACGGACCGAACAGTCCATGATCACGCTGTGGCCGACGACACCTGATACTGTTTTCTCGTCCTTGTTCGTCCAAACAGGCCCAAATTTAGGAATCACTCTCACACTCGATTGATCAGAGCCGTAGGAGTTCTTAGCGGAACAACTATAGTTTCCGACATGATCGGGGGAAACGCCGACAATTTGTAAAGTCTCTTGGAAGTCGTCGGTGTGAAGAATTTTTATATCCGCACGCTGCTGCACTGGCAAGCCATCCTTCAGCCAGGAAAACGAGATCGGGGGTGTGCCCTCCTTTAGGGAGCACACGACATTCACCCTCTGACCGATTTTTATATCATTCGGTTGTTTCATAGGTTCGATTTCAGGAGCACTCGCAATCACAGTCTCAAAAACGGTTAAAACACAAAACATGATCAAGAAACGCGACACCTTCCTCATCATTACGAGCTCACTCATGGCGTCTATGCGTTCGGCCATCTTGTCGCGCCGTGAGCTTCAGCTTCAGCCGATTCGCGATACCGGTGGCTCCCCCTTTAGGGACTCAATGGAGAGCATGATCCCTTTGAGCCGACCCGCGGAATTTCAAGTCCTTATTCGCGATTTCGTAGTGATCACCCCCTCGGAGATGGTATCGAAGTTGTTCAAGATTAACAAAATCTATGTTAGCCCCTGCCGGGACGGAAAAGCCGACTGAAAGCTATGGACGGATGCCATTCCCGGGATTGTCGAGCATCCATTGAAGCTTCAACGAGGGGTCTAATTCAATGGGCCCCCATGGCAGAGTTCACGGTTGTTTTGTATTTCCTGAATAGACTTTTTTCCTGGATACATAACGGGCGCATGTTCGAGAACTCAAGATTGCGCTCGAGGAGCTTTCATGGCATGAGCACGAAGCGATCCCTCCAGAGCGCGAGGCTTGGTCTCCCCCGCCGTCGGAACTGCAGTCCCGATCACAGAAGGCCAGGGCATTCTCGATAACGTATACCTACTCCTGAACAGGCAAGATCAGATTCCGCATATTTCTTCCCCGAGGTTTCAGTTGTCTCATGCAATGAAACCATTGGGCCCCTCGTTGGGTAACAACATTTCGAAAGATTTGAATTTCATCGGCGGTGTTACCATTCAAAACGATGGTGATCCTCTTAGTAATGCTGCCGAGAATGTTTGACCCGCGACATTGATATTCTCCCCTGTCTTCTGGGAGGACCGAGCGAATTTTGAGGACGCCGTCCTCGACGGAAAAACGCGTGGTAGAGGACAGCGCCGCTTTGCCTGGAATGGATGGCCCAGGTTTGGATTCTATCCAGCTCAGCACTGACTTCAACGCGGAGCCATAAACATGGATCGAAAATCGAAACACAACGTACCTTTCGATATGGAGATCGAGGGCGTTGGCTGTCCCTTTGCAGAACAATCGAGCGATAACGTGCTCCCGACAACACCATAAACGCTCGTCGTGTTCAAATCGTTCCATATAGGTTGGAATTTCGGAACAACAGCCACACTTATCTGGTCGGTACCGAAAGAGTTCTTAGCAGCACAAGTGTAATTCCCTACGTGATCGGGGGTCACGGGTGAAATTTGCAGTGTTTCTTGAAAGTCATCGTTGTGGAGAATTCTCAGATCAGCTTTCTGAGCTATTGGAAGCCCATTCATGCGCCAAGAGAACGAGATCGGGGGAGTCCCTCGATTGATCGCACACAATATAGTCACTCTTTGTCCCATTTCAACGTTGTCCAAGGGTTTCATGGGCTCAATCTGCGGAGCTGTAGCTCCTGAGGCACCAAAAGCAGTGAAAAACCACAACAAAACCAACTTGCAAAGACATGAACTCCGGGCCATGACGCACACCGGCTGCCGCGCGACTCGGTATAGCTGTTTGATAGCTCGGCCATTTTGACGCCCCGCGCCGTGGGTCCCGGATGTCGGAATTCTCCGATACAGGTGGCTCCCCCTCGAGGGACTAGACGGAATCTTTCGTCGCCAGCACGCTACGCGCCCTAATTTGAATTCCTGGATAAACTTTTGGTTGGATCATGATTTAATTTGCACGAACTTTCCAATAAATTGATGGCTCGTCATGATAGGGTTTGTAGGAAATTCGCGAGAGACGACTTCCTTGCAAAAAAACGCCGGGTTTCGAAACTTGTTACTTTGGGATAGCGGCGAAGGACCTAAGGGGGAACCTCGCCGATTGTCGCAGCGAAAGAGTCGCAGAACCAAGATCGGAACTGCTGCAAATTTTGAAGCGACACGTTGTGCTATAACTGGGTCTGCAAAATGCTCACTGCTGAACATCTTACCGGAGAGCGATACTTTGACCAGTTTCTCGATTCTCCCGAGTGCGTTCGACGCTACGCAAACAAAATGTTCCAAGTTCTGTCCCGCCACTGACTTGATTATGACCAATCCATTTTGTAGTTTGAAATCATCTGAGAGCCTCACTTTCTTGCCACCTGTGAGTAAGAGAGACGAAGAGGGATCCGAGTCAGTGTGGGAATGGGATTTCATCGATGCGTCGGACTGAACCGCAATCCGCTGGAAGGCTTATGCACACGGGCGCTTCCCCGAACTCCTATGCGGAATTTTGGCTAAAAAAAGGCCTTGACTTACCCCTCATCACCTCAATCGTTGGCATCGGGTGGCCACGGGCGGAGCAGTCGATAGAGACGCTCGCTTCTGTCATCAAATTGATCGCCTTCTCATCCGCGGGAGCGTTCCAACGAGGGGCGTATTTCATGAGAACTTGAGCAGTTATCTGATCGGAGCCATGGATGTTCTTCGCGATACAGCTATAGTTCCCGAGATGATCGATGGATAACTTCTGAATTTGCAATTGCTCTTGGAAGTCATCGACGCGCACGATTTTCACTCCGTCCGAGGGGGCGAACGGTGAGCTATCTTTTTGCCAAGCGAACGAAATCGGCAAGCTCCCTCTCAATATTTCACAGCTAAGGCGGAACCTCTGGCCTTCCTCGAGATTCTCTGGCACATTGACTTGAGCAATTTGCGGTGCTTCTGACCACACCGGATCGAGAAAGATCCCGCACACAAGGAGCACGACACATGCCTTCTTGCCATCCATGACTATGTGGGCCTAGGCCGCCATTTTGACGCGCGTCTCAATCCGAAGTGCTCCCCTTTGACAGTCCAGGTGGCTCGACCTCGTGGGACTAAATGGAACCAACGAGGCCTCTGAAATCGCGCGCGATTTCAAAGAACTCAAGAATCCTAGAGGAGCGTTACTGCCGTGCGGCGATTCGACGTAAACTGTGCTAACCTCCCGATCAGAGGCCGACATTCTATCGGCCGTCGCGCCGGAATTGTCAGGTCCGCAAATCAGCGCCGGATCCCCATAGAGAAGGAGCATCTGCTCCCTCATGGAATCTACTCATCGCGTGATTTCCTTCCCCAGGAGCTTCAGCAACTGCACGCGCGGTTGGCTCCGTTGGATTGATGTGATCACATCTCGCGTGAGTTTGAACACAGTGTTAGGCGGAACGGTGTTGATGAATGTCTGGGTATGTTCCATATTTCGTGAACTTCCACGCATTCGAGACAAAGCACTATCGCGAAAATGATTCCCCAGCTCATCAGTCTACCTATTCGTATCAAGCTAGCTAAATCCAGCGGGAGGGAGACCGACCTAGAGCATTAGTGACATCCCAGGAACTTCGCCAGTAGGCTGAGAGCTCGTCCCAACCAGAGCTGACCAGTTCTGACTCAATCTACCCAAGTGCTTCATATATTTACCAGTGAGCATAATGACTACTGTCTTCTTGACTTCGCCTAGGGAATTCGAAGCTTTGCACAGATATTCCCCGGCGTCTTCATTAGTCACTGAACGAATTTGGATCAAGCCGTTCTCTGATTGGAGTCGTTGCGATGGCTTTATCTCTGATTTTCCTAGAAAATGAGACGAAACAAAATCGTCGTTAACCCCCGGAAACACTGATTGTTGGTCGCGGGCTTTTTTCGAGTTACAATCGAATCTCGTGGAGTCTATGGATTGTATCATAGTGACCCTAGGGGAGGTTGTACTGCTTGGAAAACTCGACTCACCTTTCCACACGGTGATCGACGGCGTTGGTTGGCCTTTGGCAGAACAGTCCAGTGTGACTGTTTGACCAGCCAAACCGACGATTGTGCTCGTTTCACCATCGACCCAGAACGGTTTGTATTTGGGAACTACGGATACACTCATCTGGTCGGAACCATAGGAGTTTTTCGCCGAGCACGTGTAGTTCCCCACGTGTTGTGGCGTGATCTTCGCAATCTGGAGGTTCTCTTGGAAGTCGTCGTTGTGCAGAATTTTCAGTTCATTCGATTGAGTTAGAGGTGATCCGTCTTTCCGCCACGAAAACGATATCGGGGGAGTGCCCTCCTTGAGCGTGCAGACGATACTGACCCTCTGACCGATCTCGATATCATCCAAGGGCTTCGTCGAAACAATTTTCGGGGCCGCCGAATGCACTTCCTCACTGAACATGATCATTAGAATCAATAAACACGAGTTCCGCGACAGCAGTTCCATCCCTGTATGCTTCACCATAGCGTCTCTACGCTCGGCCATTTTGTCGCGCCGTGAGCCCTCACTATTGCGATTCAACGATACACGTGGCTCCCCCTAGTGGAACTCAACGGAGTCGTCGAGGTCCGAAAACTCGGCGCCGAGTTTGAAACCCCTTTTCCTCAATCTCAGAGAAAGCTCATCCACTCATGATGAATAGTATGGGGTCTCTTAAAACTGTATGCACGGTGACACAATCACAAACGAGTTATTCCCCGACCCTCGATACGGGCAACAGTCGAGGCGGTTCCCACCAAAAACGGGACCGAAATGGTCCGCATAGTTGAGTTCCAGGCTGGTGTCAGTTGGCTCGACATCAAACCGGCTTACCAAAGAGATGCCGAGACCTTTCTCCAGGGCTGATACCCGATTGAAAGAACGGAAAAACATCACCGAATCGCACGGGAGACTGGTTTCGGGCAAGAGTTCGCGAAGACGGTAACCCATTGACGCCCCGAAGGCAATGAGATTTATCAGGATTCATATTTTGAACAAACGATACACTTTCTCTCCAGATGACACTTCTCGTTCGTCGTACTCAAGTTTATCTTAACTTGATCTATCCTACTTTACCGGTTAAGGTTAGCTTTATCGACTTTCTGATCGTTCCTAGGGCGTTTGAAGCCTCGCACGAAAACATCCCTCTGTCGCTAGGTTCGATAGATCCAATTTCTAGCATTCCGTTGAGCGACCTCGCTCTGAACGAATCCTGGATCTCGGAACCATCTGGAAACGAACCGTCGATCCGGATACCACTCCTTTGTACTCACTCATCTCATTTTCCTCGAACCAACCGCAAAATGGGTTCTGGGTTCAGAGTCTAAGCCCGAAAGAATCGAAACTTGGCTCCGGTCGTTTGGTCCAATCCTACACGACTCCGGACCGTTCCATACCTTTCATCAACCGGACTGAAGGCGCTGGAAAACCTCGAGCGCTGCAATCGATGCTCACGCTTCCTCCCGAAACGACACTTTTTGTGGATCCGTCGTCAGGTGAATTCCAACGAGGTGAGAATTTCATCACCATTGGAACCGTTATCTGATCCGAACCGTGGAGGTTTTTCGCAGCGCAGCTATAGTTTCCGATGTGATCCGCACTGAGATTATCGATTTGGAGCTGCTCTTGATAATCATCGAGATGGAGGATTTTCACTCCCGAATTTGGCATGAGCAATGCGTTGTCTTTCCTCCACGAGAACGAGATCGGAAGCGTGCCTTTACGAATCGCACACAACAGCACCAGTCTCTGTCCCTCTTCAAGATCATCAAACTGTCTGAACGGAACGATTTGGGGCGGCTCAGCCCTCACTTTCACTAGAATCAACATGAAGCAAACACGAATTGACATTTTGTTGGCACCCATCGCTCGAACTGGGGGTTCCGCCATCTTGACGCGCGTTCAAACCTCCTGAATCGAAAGTCCCAAGGACTCGTGGCTCCCCCTCCCGGGACAAACTCCAAACCAGCCCGATGGCTCGAAATTCCAAAACTGAGCTCCATTGCGTTCTTGTTTCTCGACCAGTTTCGAAGGTACCGTTAAACCTTGAGAGCACAGGAAAGTTCCGGCATCGACATCAATAATAACAGCAACTCCGGAAAAACTAGCTCAAGGGCTCCACCTGACCTCTAAAATGGCGTGGAGACTTTTGAACAGGGATTCGCCGGGGCGATGCCCTACGGGCAAACAAGCATAGTACCTAATGGAGTGTTTTTGCAGATCGGCGTTATGGGACTTTCCGACTTCCGCGGGACTTGATGAGATTTGTCTCATTTGAATTCTCAATCAGCTCCAACTATTGGACGAACTCGAAGGTGGGGAAGGAAATTCCGGAGCATTCGATCATGGAATTCGACTGCGTTTACCGATGAGAGATAGGTTGATGGTTCTCCTCGAATCACCAAGGGCGTTGGATGAACGGCATTCATAGCTGCCCTTGTCGTCCGCCATGACGGGCTGAATTCGGAATATGCCGTTGTCGTACGAAATCCGTCGAGATGGTTCCACCTCAGTGCCGCCTAAAAATCAGTTCGGAAAATCCTTGACACTCTCATTGACTGTGGGAATCACAGGAGTGCAAGCTCCATGTGAACGAGGTTAAAATAAGCTGCTGGACAATGATAGAAGCAGAGCAGTCAAACCTCGGAAAAGGGCGATTCTGGGCGTTGGCTCCCCCTTCGCGGCACAGTCCAGAGTAACGAGTCGTCCGATCACGGCCGAAACAGTTTTCACATCACTGCGCATCCACTGAGGACGATACTTCGGAAGCACTGAAACGCTGATTTGGTCGGATCCGAAAGTGTTTTTCGCCGCGCAGGTGTAATTCCCAACGTGGTCAGGGGAGACTTTAGAGATCTGCAGCGTCTCTTGGTATTCGCCGTTGCTCAGAACACTGAGTTCATGCTTTTGCTTGACCGGGACTCCATCTTTGAGCCAGGAGAAGGATATCGGAGAGGTTCCTTCCCTGAGCGAACACACAATGCTCACCCGCTGGCCCATCTTGATGTCGTCGATGAATGCAAACGGAACAATATGAGGTGCACTCGCGAACGACGCGACACAGCAACTGAGGAAAACGGAAATCTTCGCGACACCGAGCATCACGACTCCCTTTGTCACTCAAAGTCCGAGGATTCTATGAGCTCGGCCATTTTGACGCGCCGTGAGCTTCGTTAGCCATCTCGGCCAGCACACGTGGCTCCCCCTCATGGGACCCGAAAGCAACTATGGCAGACGTGAGCGAAGCCGCGTCATTTCAAAACTCTCGAGTAGCTCATTGCCGCGAGGAATTACGGGAAACTTTGTCCCGAGTCCTCATCTCATAGGCCCTCGTTCAGTTGTTTCGATTTGATTCTTCTTCGTCGTGATGAAATTCAAGCGTTCTCAATGGTAACCGTGAACAAGTCTCTCTCTCAGATATTATGCATTCAGATCCGCTCCCAATTTCGGTCTCCCTAGCTAGCTCCTTTCAGACCTGGGAACATTTCAACTCATTCCTCTCGAATTTCTCAGTTTAGCGAGACGACACGGTGCTCCTAGTGTTGGGACACGAGGATTCTGAGTTCGAATCGGCCGCAAACTATTCAAATCTCGATGGTTCCGAGACCTAACGCTACCCCGCACGATAAATGGCTCGTGAAACGGTCATCCGGCGAACGATATCGAGAGGAATCATGCCGTTGGGCAAGTGAACGAAGCCGTCGCTCTCACGGAAGCACTCGAAAGTACCCGAAAGTACATCACTGAGATACCACGCTCATTAATTCGCAGCGAGGAAACCGCCGTTGAGTTTGACGAACGTTTTGTTGTACGAGGCCCCGACATACATGAATGAAGCTCTTCGAGCGACAACGGACCCTGCAACGTTTCTCAACGAGTTTCGCAAGCAACGGAGAGTGTCGATGTAAGAATTATCCCAGAACGTATTGATCGACGTTCGATTGTACCACACATTTTTCCTTGGGAAGTGGACATCCGATGTGATCATTGAGACTGGCAATTTTTCACGGCCATTCCTCTGACGATGAGTTATCTCTGATTTTCTCGCGGCCGTGGAAAACTCTCAGCGCTTGTCTTGACCCATGGGAAATTCTCGGACGGACAGGGTTATGACAGAATAGTGTGAAGGCCCGCAGGGCTTCGCATTTACCAGTGAGCGATAAAACCAATTTCCTCCTGATCTCCCCCACAGAATTAGATGCGGTGCACTCGAATGGGCCCTCGTCCTTCGGCATGACGGAGGCAATTCGTACTGCACCGTCAGAGATTTGGATGCGCTCTGACGGCTGCACCTCGCTGTCTCCTGCAAGGTGTTCCTACTGTCAGATGACCTGGGTACCAGATTCCACGCGAAAACGAAGGAATTGTCAACTCACCCTTGAAAATTCGGACTCTCGGCGTCGGATGACCTTTGGCTGCACAATCAATCGTGACCGGCTGGCCTACGAGACCCGTCACAGAAGTTTTCACAGGATCCACCCAAATCGGTTGGAATCTTGGAAGCACGGAGAGACTCATTTGATCGGAACCGAAGGCGTTTCTCACCGAGCAGGTGTAGTTCCCGGCATGGGCCGGAGATACTCTGGTGATTTGGAGCGTCTCTTGATATTCGTCCGTATGTAAAACTCTCAGTTCAGCGTTCTGTTCAATCAAGGCTCCATCCTTCCGCCACGAAAACGATATCGGCGGAGTGCCTTCTTTGAGCGAGCACACCATATTCACTCTCTGATTTAACTCGACATCGTCCAACGGCTTCACTGTCACTATCTTCGGTGCGGATGCACGCGATTGGATGACTATCACTGTCAGGACACTCAGTTTTAAGAAGCATGAGATCGAATCCATCCTCTCGGGGATTCTCATGGCGTCATTGGTGAACGGCCATTTTGTCGCGCCGTGAGCTCCCGAAGCAGGGTTGAGCCAGTACAGGTGGCTCCCCCTTGCGGTACTCGTAAGAAGCTTTCAGGCATGACCAGTCGCGCGAAATTTAGAAACCATCTTACACCGTGGCGACAACGGATCGAAGGTTCCTCGGGAAACGCGAAAATCGATTCAAAACGAAAAACAGTCGAGAGGATAAGACTGCGACAGATTCGTGGTCTTACGAGACGTGGTGTCCGACGACCAAAGAACTTTGAAGAACTTCTCCCAATTGGTCACCCTCAGCTAGGAACTTTCCCCCGAGCATTGCTTCACTCGGCAGCTACCTAGGTTTTTTTACCGGTCAGAAGCAGAGTCAAACTTTTGCGTATCTCTCCTAGAATGTTCGAAGTTCGGCACTCATAGTTGCCCTTATCTTCCGGCTGCACGTTCCGAAAGTGAATCAAACCGCCTCTGATCGATATACGCTCCGTGGGCGGGCGGAATTCAGCACTGCCTGCAAAGTTGAGTTTAGTGCGTTTTGGAGGAAAGTCATCGGATTGCTGTTCAACAGTTTCTGTCGAGGAACCGCACGAATATTGGTGCCATCACAGTTACAAACCTCTATAAACAGTTAGGGTGGGCGCGGGCAAGCCGTCAGCCGCACAATCCAGCGTGAAGGGCTGCCCCAGCTGCCCTTCGAAAGAGGTAGAGTTCACTTGCTTCCAAATCGGTTTGAATTTCGGAACGACGGCGAGGCTCATTTGATCGGATCCGAAGGAGTTTTTGGCAGAACAAGTGTAGTTTCCCACGTGAGACGGAGAAACTTTCGAAATGATCAGCGTTTCTTGGTAATCGTCATTGTGGACCACTTTCAGTTCTCCACTCTGATCGACAGGAGCACCGTTCTTGCGCCACGAGAACGATATCGGCGGAGTCCCTTCTCGCAGAGCACACACGATCACTATTCGTTGTCCCATTTTTGTGTCATCCTGCTGTTTCACAGGAACAATTTGAGGTGCCGCGGCGTTCGAGATCGCGATGCAGCATGTAAGTATGACGCAAAAGTTCAGGGCACGAACGCCCGTTGACGCCTCCATTGTTTTTTCCATCGCGTCTGTGAGGCGTCGGCCATCTTGTCGCGCCGTGAGCATCGCATACGGTTCCTTGGATGATGCACGTGGCTCCCCCTCGTGGGACTTAGATGTAACTGGCTGAAGGCCACGGCTCCGGCGCAAGCTTCAAAATCTCTAGACCTCTAAACATGGCTCGCTGTCCGGGCTGTCTTGGCCGAAATGATCGGAATCGGTTGGTATCTTGGGGGCTCCCAAGGGAACAACGTTAGAATTCTGGCGAGCGTCCACGAACATGAGGTGTGATGGGGGGAACACCACTTCGGTTCATTCCACACGCAAGGACGCTGGACTTCGGGCGTCCTGAGTCCCGAGGAGAAACAGATACGAGAGGCAGCTTTCAAGCCGCGGAGAAAGAGTACCCGGAATATCACGAAGAGCCCCCGCTCCTATGAGAAACTTTCTCAGAACAGTTTCTGTGGTTGGTTCTCGGCTGCTGGACTTCACGGACGGGCTTCCAAATCTGACGGACGGCTTCATTCTATTGGGATTCTTGTGAAGTACGCGGAACGCCGGCTTTCAAACCAGTTGGAAACGTGGAAATTCTTGGAGGAATTCGCAAAATCTGACCCTCGACATTCGTCGATAATACGCGTCGAGGGAAGTTCTTATGGAACTCTATTATATACAGGTTTGCACCGCGACCCAGAGAAATCAGATCAATATCCCGTCTCGCGACAACGAGTTTTGCGACGGACAGTTCAATACACAGATTGTTGGAAACCCTAAAAGGTCCGGAGAAACCAAATCACAACGTAATGACCCTCGCGTCTCGAAACCGATCGTTAAAGCAACTGAGGGTTGCGAAAATAGGGTTTAGATTCCGTCTCGATAAAAATCCCCCGAAGAGTTGTGTCAGGATGGCAAAACTCTTCCGAATCGTAAACTCTGTGCTGGAACCTCTCTTGCTATTTATTTACCGGTCAAAGAGAGCAAGATTTTCCTGCGAATTTCTCCGAGAGCATTCTGAGCCCTGCATTCATATTCTCCTTTGTCATTTCCTGTCACGGATCGAATCCGCAGAACGCCGTTTTCGATCACAAATCGGCCAGAATTTCCGATTTCAGATTTGCCTGAAAAAACGCCGGCTTCCAGCTTGGAATTCGCTCTGCGCATCGGATGGTCTCGAATCCTATACATAAGTTCCCTCGTTCACCGATATTCATGGAAAATACCTTTAGAGAAAGTGATAGATGGTTGCGGCAGTCCCTTGGCCGCACAATCCAGCTCCGCAGTTTTCCCGGCGATCTCAGACACTGATCTCACATCCGGGTTTATCCACATTGGTTGGAAGTTCGGAAGGACCGAAACACTGATTTGGTCCGTCCCGAAAGAGTTCTTTGCGGTGCAAGTATAGTTTCCAACATGCTCGGGAGAAACCTTCGCGATCTGTAGCGTTTCTTGAAATTCGTCGTTGTGGGAAACCTTCACGCCGGTCTCACTCAGTTTTAGGGGGAACCCATCTTTCCTCCACGAGAACGAGATGGGCAGAGAACCTTCCTTCAGAACACACACCACAGTCACTCTTTGGCCCATTTTGATATCGTCCAGCTTCACTGGAGCGATCTGAGGGGCTGTACACACTCCAGAGTCGAGAAACTCCAGGAAAATTGCCACTTTCAAGATGAATGTGGAAATCGACTGTTTCCCGTGGCGCTCCATGGCGTCTGTGAGTTCGGCCATTTTGTGGCGCCGCGCCGTGAGCTTCAGATGCTCGTGTCTCTCGTAGTACCAGTGGCTCCCCCTCGCGGGACCAAAACATAGCTGGGACTGACGTGAGGAACGGCGCGCAAATTGAAGTGCCTCCAAGTCCCCGGATATAGAGATCTTTCTTAACATCGGGAACTTTCTCGCCGAGATGTCCGAAGACACCGTCAGTGTTTCGGCTTCGGCTTCAGCATCGCAGCCTTCGAATCCATGCCGGGCTCAAACCGGGTGGTCAAACTAGCGTCCGATGGACAGATCGTTTTCCACAAATTTTGTCGCCCCAGAATCAACCAGAAGAATTATTGTTGTCGGAAAAATGTATCAAATGGATACAGGTTTCACAATCAATCAACGTTTCTTCATACCTAGAGGTCTCCGCCTGACATGGATTGTCAAATGAGGTTTCCCATGAAAGTGTCCCCGTCGCACAATTCCAAGCGTAAAAGGGGGCGAACATTTGGCCAACTTCGGGACGCGGCTCCGGAATTTTTGCACCAACGAGTTGAATGGGATTGTGCGACGAGCAGGGCTGCCATGCGAGACAGTGTGATCGCGATGATTATCTAACCTAGCATGGAATGTCCGCCAGGCCTGATCGACGGCCTATGGGCATGGCGTAGACCAGTGGTTCTCTTTCGAGCGCCGCGTCCCCTTCCTACCACATCGTGGTCTCCTACTGCCGGTACTCAGGTAAATCATCTAATTCTTGGATCAAATAGCTTACTAATGCCAGCAGTTTTTTTTTCTGCCTGACGTTCTTTAGGACACTTCGTTCCGTTAACTTTACCCGACAGATTCAGTTTTATAGTTTTCCTGATGACCCCGATCGAGTTTGATGCCTCGCAGGAGTATTCTCCGCTGTCGTCCCCAGAGACGGATTGTATTCTCACGATTCCCTCACTTGTATCGTATCGCTTGTCCGAGTGAACGTCCACGCCGTCTGCAACGAGAGAAAGCGATGCTTTTGGTTTACGCGAGGTAATGGGGGCGAACAGCTATTGAATCCTCCCGGCGATTCACCGGCAGCGACCAAATGAGAAGCACTTCAAATTGAAAATGCCCCATCGCATCAAAACTATGGTGAATCCCGATGCTTGCAATCTCACCTTTCTTGATCGTGATCATCGGCGTCGGATGCCCCTTGGCGCCACATTGCAGAGAAACACTTCCTCCCGCGATAGCACTAACGACCTCTCCGGTATCAGACGTCGTCCAACGCGGAGGGTACTTCATCGACACAGGAATCGTTATCTGATCCGATCCATGGAGATTCTTGACTGAGCAGGTGTAGTTCCCAACATGAGCGGGAACGAGCGTCCCGATCAGGAGCTGCTCTTGGTAGTCGTCGGTATGTTGGATCATGATATCAGAGTTCGGCATTATTGGCTCAGCGTTTTTTCGCCATGAGAACGAGATCGGCAAACTGCCCTTGCGGATCGAGCAGATTATGCGCAATCTTTGACCCTCCTCGAGGTCGTCGTCGATTTTTGTAGGCACGATTTGAGGAGCCTCCGCAATGGTTTTCACAAAAAACGAGGCTACACACACGAAACGAAGAGTTCTAGCGTCCATGGCTGCTGTCACTCAGACTCTGAACGAATCCGCCATCTTGCCGCGCGCCCACAATAATTCCTGCTTGTAGAGCTGGGCCCGTGGTACACGTGGCTCCCCCTCATGGGACAAAATGGAAATATCCAGAGGATTCTCGTTCTTTCGCGCTCGGCCGAAGCGAACCTTCTCAGCACTCGTGACAGGAATCAAGAAGTATCTTGATGTGGAGTCGGGGAGCGATTCACCTTCTTTGTGATCCGTTCTCATCCGTCGAGTTCGTGTAAGAGGATTCTACCAATTCCTCGGGGAATCTTGTCCGGGGTAGCTGTTCCCGCAAGGAACTCTTCGGCCCAATTTCAGTCAGCCTGTTAGGCGGGAAGCAGTTATGATCTCACCCAGGCAAACGATGTGCCGCCCGTGATCCACACAACTTGGATGCGAGTTGTTGCAACCGTGCCTTCTTCCCTCATCTCAGAAATGAGCTCGCTGATTAGAGGAAACCATGCGATCGAGAGTTCGACATAACTCTCACGGGTTCTCGTCGCGCATGATTCATTGTGGATTCGGAATGTTTCCACCGCATCGCATCAACCCCGGATGCCAGAGCTTGTGAAATATCAGAGTCGACTCCCAACGTTTTCTCGCCTCATGTGGTCTCCGTGGGTGATATCCGGCTGTTTGTGATAATCACGATCTTTTCCACATCGAGTTTAGCCTACAGACTACCTACAAACCTCGCGCGTCCTGTCTCGCGTAACGACAGCTAACGCCTGAGACAAGGACCACCTTCTCCCCTCCAAGTCACTGTTTCGAATGAGATGAACTAGGACGATTGATACAGGAATGAGCTTCTGATATCCGCCACTCCTATACCTCAATATCTACCGGACACCGATTCTGAATGTCCGAAGGAATCTTGCAGGGCGCCACGTAACTCGGAGTTCATATAGTACTTATTATTATGGGCCTCGAGTCGAACGCGATTCAAATTGCGATATTCACCGGTCAATGAGAATTTCACTGTTTTCCTGAGCGTGCCCAAATCATTCGAAGCTTCACAGATGAAGTCCCCTTGGGGTGTGGTTGATACGGCGCGTACTTCGAAAATTCCGTATTCTCTCAATTGGTCCTCCGCGGAACCGAGTTGAGCATCACCTGCAATACATCAGCAGGCTCGGACTCTAACTTTGTTCTGGATAGTCGGCCAGCCGCGGAAAGCGACGACGTTTTGCGAATGTTTGTTCATGCTGACCTTTCCAAATTCTGATGGTTGGTCGGGGAAAACCATCAGCACGACAATCGATTACGATGCTCTCGCCTGCCACAGTGGTAAGAGCGTTCTCGTCCGTCTTCACTTTCCAACGCGGTGCGAATTTCATCACAACGGGTACGGAAATCTGATCCGAGCCATGGAGGTTCTTCACAGCGCAGGTGTAGTTGCCCACATCGTCGACTGTCAGTCTCTGGATTTGCAATTGTTCCTGGTAATCGTCGAAATGGAGAATTTTCACATTGCTTCCGGGCACTAGCACGGCGTTATTCTTTCTCCAGGAGAAAGAAATCGGGAGGGTTCCCTTGCGAACCGCACATCCAATTAGGAGTCGTTGTCCTTCCTCGAGCTCATCAAGACTTTTCACCGACACGATTTGAGGGGCTTCCGCCGAAACACTTGCGAATATGATCGCCAAGAATACCAGGTTACCCAACACACCCATGGCGACTCAAAAGTACTCCGCCATCTTGACGCGCGCCCGACCTCGGGCTCATTCCGCTCAGACAGGCCTCGTGGCTCCGCCTTGTGGGACAAAATGGAAGCTTCGTCCGATTTTGAATACTGCCGCGACCACGTGAAGTGGGAATCGGATCCGCGTGGCGCAAACGCGTCCAGAAGTGAGATGAAAGGCACAAGAAGGGTCAGGCGACAAGTTTTCGACGTTCTCTTGACACTTCATCGGAGTCGTGGCTCGGAGTCTCGTACTCGGACAGGCTACCTGTTCGAGCACGAGATTACTGTGATCACGAACCTAGAGACATGGAATATCGTCAAACTCCACAGCTCTTCGAGAATACTTTCTCATACCTAGCCACCAGGAGCCCCGTCCTCCCCATTCACCCCCCCCCCCCCCCAATTGCGGATGTCTCTCCCTGAACAACGCCGGTCTTGAGGACGTCGTTCGATTTTGATTCTGATCTCGGAATCTAAATGACTTACGGCTTACTAAACTATCTTCAAATTGAACATCTTAATGATGTCATTTTCATGGCAAGCTTGGGTTACATATAGAACAATACCGATCAGAATGAGGCGCAGCGCCCTGCGTATCCTATCGATGTCATTCCACGCTGAACAGACGTAGTCGCCGCCGTCACCCACAGTCACGGTTGAAATTTGGAGAACGCCGTTCTCCACGTGATAGCGTCGAGATTCCTGAATTACACTGTTCCCTGCAAATTGCACTGAAGTATGAGTTTGTCGACCTACAAAAACCTCAGAGACTGATTCGATGTATGATCTGTATGATTATAATGCATTTACATGTATTGTTCCCACAAGAGTATAGCGTCAATCAATCGAGCATTCTCACCTTTGCTAATTGTCACCGTTGGCGGTGGGTATCCACTGGCGCTACAATTTAGCACGGCCGTGGCCCCGACGACTGAAGTGATCGGCTTGGCATCGGAATTGTCATTCCAACGAGGAGCGAATTTGATCACAATCGGCACTGTTATTTGGTCAGAGCCGTGAACGTTCTTCACTGCACAGCTGTAGTTCCCGAAGTGCCCAGAGTTCAACTTCTGGATCTGAAGCTGCTCTTGGTAATCGTCCAGGTGAAGAATCTTTACATCGTCGCTTGGGCTGAGTGGCTGATTGTCTCTCCTCCATGAGAATGAAATAGGCAATGAGCCCTTGTCCACTGCGCACAGGATCAAAAGTCTGCGACCCTCCTCGAGCACGTCAGGGATTCTCGCTGGCACTATTTGGGGCACTTCACCCCAGACAACACCAATCAGATCGAGCGCGATAAGCATTGAAAAATACAGCGCTCTTGCATCCATGTTTGCTGGCGACTCATACAATACGCTCCGCCATCTTGACTCGCGCCCTATGTCGACGATCTCAGCTCTAATGGTACTCGTGGCGCCCCCTCGTGGAACAAAATGGCTTTGCCGATGGCCCCGGCATATTTGAAACCCAAGTAACCTCGATTTGAACGATTTACTTTCAACCTCGAATCGATTCGACGAGCACAATTGGCGCGAGACCCAAGGAGTTTCGTTCCCGCACACGCGGATCAGAGACTCTGAGCGGCAAGCACAGCGATTTTCTACTGATTTCCGGACTTTCACTGAGTTCGTGAGAGTTTCTGTGTCGACCCCGTTTGTATTTCGCCCGATTCAGAGCCACTCAGTCTGGAATTCGTCATTCTTAGATATGGCCACCAATTTCAACTCCAATGCTCGCCATGAGTAGAAAAGTCACACAGAAAAGTCACACAGAAAAGTCGGGAAGCTCTGAATCGGTCCACCTGAGGATTAGTTTGAGGTATGAACCCAGATGATAAACACCCCGAGCCGGCGCGATCGGAACTGTGATTCGCTCCTGCACGGGTTCCTTCCGTGAAGCAGACTGATAAATCGCAAATCATCAACCTATCGTAAAGTAATTGTTGGTTTATCGTATTTTACCGGTGAGCGTTATTTTCACGGTTTTATCGATACTTCCGAGGGCATTGGACGCCTCGCACTTGATCAGACCCGCGTCCCCTGAACTGAGACGTTGTATGTCCACTACGCCGTTGCTGATGCTGTATCGTCCGGTAAAAGTCAGGAGTTTGTTATCTGCAAATGCAATCGATACAGTGAAGTACGCGATGGACACAACTACATATGACGGGCGTACGTACGAATCAAAATCAATCTAGGAGTCATGATGAAGCTCAACCTAAGCGAACTCACTGTGGTAGACGCGAACGACAGGCGAGGGGAAGCCCGAAGCCGCGCAATTCACGGTGATCGAGCTGCCGGCAACAGCATCGATGATTCCCGTATCCGCGTCCGCTTCCCATTTCGGTGATGACTTGATAACAAGCGGGACCGACATCTGGTCGGAACCGTGTATGTTACGAGCACTGCACGAGTAGTTCCCGGTATGATCGGCGTTCAGTTTTTGTATTTGCAGGGTTTCCTGGTAATCCTCATGAGAAACTTTCACATCGTCCCCCAACACTATTGGCACGTTGTTCTTCCTCCAAGAGAACGATATCGGCTGAGTGCCTTGGAGTGCCGCACACAGAATCGCGAGTCTTTGTCCTTGCTCTAAATTGTCGGGCACTTTCAACGGCGCCAACTGGGGTGGAACCGCAATCACGCGTTCGAGCGAAATGCAGTAAATCACTAACGGAAAGTATGAAAATATCATTGTTCCGATGAACGTGTGTTCGGACTTGCCGAGTACAAAGAGTCAGTCCTGGCTGCCATTTTGAACCCGCCTCAGCGTGGCTGCCTTGACCAGGGCTGGTACAGGCGGCGCCCCCTAGCGGGACCAAAACTAAACCTTCTGGAGAGTCGGGATTCAAAAAGATCGGCATTCATCTCCGTTCAGCATTGACGGATACATCATCGTTATTCCCAAGATGAACTAACTACAGTTATTCGAAAAATCTATGAATTCATAGAGTTTCAAGGCTGGCGACCACCTTGTCGAATTACAGGAGATCGGCTTCTGGCGTCCTCCGTTAAACGAACTGGCTTCTTGTAGCGAGAAAGTTTGTTCTCGGTCATAAAATGGATATCTGAGGGTATTCCATGCAGCTGCTATCGAATACCACCGGTCACTATTCCGATGTTTGAATCATGAAATACCGGTGAGGTGAAGACGGATGGTTTTCGTTATGGATCCCAGAGCATTGGTTGCTGTACAATCGTAGTCGGCTTTGTCCGCGATTTTCAAATCGTCGATCGTGAAAACTCCCATTCCTACGCCCTTGTCAGACCTGATTACTTCGTCTCCTGGAAGAATGCGGGCAAAAGATTAGGGTCCATTCATCTACATGAGAGTCGATTGCGCCGAGGCGCTCAGACAGGGTGAATGGATGATGTCGAGATTTTGAGCGAAACACAAGCACAGTATCTTTCCAGCATAGTGGAGCAAGGAAGCTCAGGACTCACCTCTCTTCAGGAATATTTCCGGTGCCGGCTGACCAAGGGCCCTGCAGTCGATCTCAGCCGTCGAGCCGACAGAACTCTCAATTCTTTCAGACGCTTCCGCTGGCCGTACCCATTTGGGCTCGAATTTCATCATCACTGGGATCGACATGTGGTCACTCCCATACGCGTTTTTCACAACGCACGTATAGTTCGCGACATGGTCCGACGAGAGGCTCATGATTTGTAACTGTTCTTGGTATTCATCCGTTTGTAGTAGCTTCACATCGGAGGAGGGAACAAGGGGGAGGTTGTTTTTGAGCCAAGAGAAACTCAATGGTTGACTCCCTTCTAGAACAGCGCATACTAGAGCCAACCTCTGCGATTCCTTCAGTTCATCCGGCATCTTGATGGGGCTGATATGCGGTGCAATACCCGCGGCGGTTATTCCACACAAAACGAAAAACACGGAGCACAGCGTGAGCATTCTGAATGGCGTCATTTGACGAATCGCAGCCATTTTGGCCAAGCGATTCAAAACGGTTTCGAGCGAACGGAACTCGTCGCTCCACCTGGCGAGACCAGGGGGAAAGAGCTGGTGTGTGTGATTTCAAATGTCCCACAATTGGGACATCCTTTCCGAAAGGATTCGTGTCCTTCAGATCTCATAAGCTCGCTCTCGGCTCCGCAGGCGTTATCCACAAGAGCTGAGCCTACAGAATTTATCCTGCATCCCTCGCGAACGAGGCGTGAAACTTTTGTGAGCTTCAATTCCGCTCTCGTCTACCTCGAGGCCATATGTCGTTGATGATGAGGTAGGGAAGAACCGATTCATCCGTCAATATTCAGATTCTTCAAATCTAGTTGTTTTGGAGGATCAGGAAACATTGTAAAGCTTTCCTGATGAGACAGAAACTTGGCCGAATCGGAAATCATAGTACATTTGATAAAATGGACGGCTTCTAGCCGGGAAAGGGCAGTAGGCTTTCATGATCGAGATAGGCTGGATCCGAATCATGGAAACGATACGGACATCTTCCTCGTTTCAGTAAATGTTCCAAATCTTTGCTTTGCTTTTACCCGTGAGCGACAAGCGTGCAGTCTTGAATACGACGCCGCGAGTATTCGAAGCTTGGCAATTATATTCGGCTGCGTCAGATGGTTCGACTTCTGCGATCTCGACGATCCCATCCCGGATGCGAACTCGTTTGGATTCGACAAGTGCTTGATTGCCTGTGGAAAGAGGTTCGTCAGTAATCTTGAACAATAACACTTCACACTGAGGACGAATAGTCCCACGACAAATTCATAGTCCAGGCCTCTCGATTCGAAGGAACGCAGACCGCAAACGGTCTCGTTTCCGTTTAGAGCTCTCCAATTCAGAAATAGATCGTTTGATCGCCTCTCGAACAAACCGATGCCAGGTTTGGAACAGATAGCTTATGGAGGAAAGTGCGTAGATAGTTACCTTTTTTGATGGAAATCTCCGGCCTAGGTTGGCCTATGGCTCGGCAGTCTACAATCACCGAGCCTCCGGAAGTTCCCTGAACAGCTTGGGACTCATCCGGCTGCAACCACTGCGGTTGGAAATCCATCAGAACCTGAACTGTCATGTGATCAGATCCGTAGGCGTTCTTCACAGCACAAGTATAGTTTCCAACATGGCTCGGGGAAAGTTTCAGGAAAACCAACTGTTCTTGGTACTCATCCGTCTGGGAAATTTTCAACTCGAGTGATGGAACCAGGGGAACGCCATTTTTCCTCCAGGTGAAGGAAAACGGTTGACTTCCTTCACGAACTGCGCACATTATAGCGAGCCGCTGGCCTTCCTTGAGGTCATCGGGGTTTTTCACGGGATGGATCCTCGGTGCACTTCCGGCGAGAATCCTTTCGAACAGCACACAGAATGCAAGACTCACTAGAAGCATCTTGAGCGGCGTCCTTTTTGAAGTCGCTGCCATCTTGACGCGAGTCATCGAGCTTTTCAGTTCCAGGTCGAGACACGTGGCTCCGTCTGGTGGTACTTTGTAGAAACAATCTGTGTTTCTCGAGTATATGAGCGGGAATGTTGAAATTCCCGAGGATCGAACGAGTGCGATCTAGCACCCTCGAGCAAGTCCGGACGAGGCCATTTTCCACCTACTACCCACGATAAACGACTTTCTCGGCGTATCATATCAATCTTGCGGAGTCTCACCTCCCCTGATCAGCACTCCTGTTAGGATGGTCTGAGATTTCATTGGAGAGGCAGCTTTACTCTCACGACCGATTCGGTTCCAGAGCAGTCTCCGGAAGAGAATCAAATTCCGAATTCCAGGCTCCGATAGCATAAACAGCAAATACATCAACCTTTCCCAAATAATTTTTTGATGCCAGTGGCTGAAACAGAACACTTCCAACAACGGACGAATTACCCTTCAATTCAAGTCTGAATGACTTCGAGATCGACCCGATGGAGTTGGACGCTTCACAAGAATAAACAGCTCGGTCCGAGCTACCCACATCTTCGATCTCAAGGAGACCGTCAGTGAAACGTATCCGGCTAGACAGCTTGACCGGAATATTTCCTGAAATGAAGAAGTGAGCTGAGGAGGAGATAGCCGGGAGCGAGCTTTCCGAGAGGAATATTCGTGAGAGGAAGCTCCTGAGGATTACGTCTTTGGAGGAAAACTCTTCCGCCGAATGCTGATGGGATACGAGCCACAAATATGAGCTGGTTTTGTTCGACTGACGCGTCTCAGTTTTGGGAAGCTGTCGGCAGAGTTGTGAGTCAACATCAGACACTCGACATAAGGGTACTTGCCTTTTCTGATCCGGACATCCGGTTTCGGGTAGCCTTTCGATCTACAGTCTAGAATGGTCTGGCTCCCGACTGCACTTTCGATGGCAGTAGAGTTCTCAGGGAGAAGCCATTCAGGTCGAAACTTCATGAGGATTTGGACAGAAATGTGATCCGATCCGTAGGCGTTTTTCACTTCACAAGTGTAGTTTCCGATATGATTCGTTGATAGCTTCAGAACCTGCAGTTGCTCCTGATACTCATCCAACTGCAGGATTTTCAGGTCATTCTCGGTCACTAGCGGAACGCTGTCCTTCCGCCAGGAGAATGACAGCGGCTGGCTCCCTTCAAGCACAGCGCACATGATCGCGAGGCGTTGCCCTTCTATCAGGTCATCGGGAATCTTCATTGGGCCTATTCGAGGGGCTTCACCCGCCAGCACTGTTTGAATC
This sequence comes from Neoseiulus californicus, assembly GCA_028455905.1. Taxonomy (NCBI): domain Eukaryota; kingdom Metazoa; phylum Arthropoda; class Arachnida; order Mesostigmata; family Phytoseiidae; genus Neoseiulus; species Neoseiulus californicus. The sequence goes on along the minus strand of JAMQGS010000005.1, from coordinate 408,407 downwards.
CAGTTCAAAGCCACAAGAGTGAAGCACAGCACGGGCGGCGTCATTTTGAAATGCGAAGCCATCTTGCCACGGTCTCAGGTTCCAACGAGGGACGGTACAGGTGGCGCCCCCTCGTGGGACCCGCGGCAATATAGATTTCTCTACCGTCCCTTGAGAGATCCTCTCGACGCAGAGTCCTTGACTCAGGTGATTACCGATTCGGTTCAAGTTCAATCAGTTCCATGCCGAGGAAGTTCAGTGCATCGCGGCCCACGCCTTCAGCCTGCCGCCGAGCCCGATGATTGTCGGACGGAACGATCGTTTCCTCAGGGAGCTCGAATTCTCGCTGTCCGTCTGCGAACGCGAGATTTCCGTCACAGCAATCCGAAGCGCGACCGCACCCAAACCGCGGGCTCGCCCGGAGAGACGAATAGTGAGTCGGTAACGACTAGAGCTATGTGTGAAGCTATGTTATTCAGCTGCGGGCTCCGATCCACCACCGCTAAGCTTCGGGCTTCACCAAGCCAGGCGGAACACGTGGCGCCCTCCCGTGGGAGCAACTCATAAACTTCGTGCAGAAGGTCAGCCCCGCGGGGAATCCAAGAGGTGGAGCCCCTTTTCAAAATTTGAAAATACTGAGCAGAGATGACACCCCGTCACTTCGAACGAATATATTCTCGCGCGAACTCGTTTCTGACCGATTTTCGTCGGGCAGATGCGCCGAATGCCCGCTAGCTTTGGCTGAGCTTATGCGAAAGTTGTCCTCCCGTCCTCATCCCGCTATACAAACGTCCCGACGTCCTCTCCCTCAGTAAAGATTGAATGGATGAATGTCATCGACCTCGAGGGGCTAACGACGCCCTGGGTTGGAATTCTCGCAAACTCCGATGATTTTCTCATACACTTCTCGTAAATAGTAAGGCATGGTTTAGTCGAAATCAAAATCCGCAAACCGACGCTTCGGAACTGATTCCATCGACAGGAACGGTTGGTTCGGCTCCACGGGAGCCGGATTTTCATAGTTACCAGTCAGCAGAACTTCGATGATCTTGGATATGGATCCGACAGTATTGCTAGCTTCACAAACGTAGGATCCGACATGATGAGTCTGAACAGTCTTGATTCTGAGGACGCCATCCTCAACGACGGAAGCTTCAAGATCGAGCAGCTGATTGCGTCCTGCAATTATTGCACTGTTGATCCTTCCTCCAAGCATTACTCATGCACTCGCCTTCCACAGGTAGACGAACGGTAAATCAATTCACAACTACAAGAGCGAGCAGGAGAACGCACAGAAACGCACGTTATCGGAATCAGCGGAAGGGATGGGTATCAATTGTCGGAGCGATCCGAAGCTAGCCTAAATCGACGATTTGGGATACTTCTGGCGCGATTCTGCGTGTTAAGGCTCGCACCCACGTTTCGGAAACCTTTTCAGCACAATCGGCATAAGCCCATGAACATCCAAAGCTTGGTCGTATACTCCCGGATCAAGTCAGTGCAGTTCAATCGTCAGAATTTCCACACTATATTGAACCTATACGGTCGAGCCCTCACCTTTCTGTCGCCTGAATTTCACAACAGGCTTGGGATGACCCATGGCCCGGCAGTCAATCTGAATTTCCGAGTTGGCAATGGCGACGATTGATGTGATATTCTCGGTCGACGTCCATTTGGGCCGATATTTGAGCAACACTTGCACTGACATCTGATCAGACCCAAATGGATTCTTTGCTGAGCAGGTGTAGTTTCCAACGTTGCTTGCTCCGAGTTCCGGTATCTGGAGAGTTTCTTCGTAGCCTCCGTGATGATTGATTTTGACTGAATCGCCGGGGCCCACAAGCTGATTGTCTTTCCTCCACTGGAACTCAATAGGCGGGGTTCCTTTCTGTACAGCGCACAGGATGCTCAACCGTTGTCCTTCTTCCAAGTTCTCCAGAGGTCGTATCGGCGATATTTGCGGGGGAGCAACCGCAAGCACGGCGCTCACCAGTGGAAACAGAACAAATGACTGGAAAACCATTCTTGACCAAAAGACGCTAACTGCCAACCTTTCAAACAGCGCCGCCATCTTGATCACGCCACGAAGCCTCATTTGCTCACTCGTATCGAGTGGGCCACGTGGCTCCCCCTGGAGGGACCACCCATAAACACAACCTCACGACCGATACTACCTTCTTCGGGGGTTCTCGAGGGGAAGCATCTTCAGTTCACGTAGTGGGAGCCTCAAAACTCCTCGCCTCGTTGTCATGCGACTGATCAGCGTTCTGGGGAGCGGACTGCGATCCACCCAATGCCACTACTACCTAGGTATATTCGTTTAGCTCGAGAAATCCTCCAGGAGTTAGGATTTTCCGACGGAAAGGACAGTGGAACTTCTCATGAGCAATAAGGATCCCACTGTTTCAGGATCAGGAGAATGAAGCATCAGGATGATTGTACCGGGCAAATCCCTCTCCGTTGGAGAATTGTCAGAACAAATGAATGCCAAAGAAGAATAAGGCCTTGGTGATGCGTCCCTCAAGTGGCTCCCTCACCTTCAAGTTGTAGGGGGATGGATCTTGATATGAATCCGAGGGGGGTTGCGTGCACTACTCTTATATATTCCGGAATCTCTGAATCTCACGAAATCGATGACGAGAACTCCGTCTTCTCGAATCTAGGAAGAAGGCAGGTCTAGGTTTCTACCTGAAAATGCGTAGCCGTCGCGAGATTCCCACAGCAGTTCCGTCGTCCGCTATCGTCCGGGCCGGTCTCCGGTAGTGTTCTCTGGAAGTGAAGTTTCCGAGCTCCCATCACGGCTCTTGGAATTCTTCCCGTATGCTTCGAAGACTAGTACAAATGTATATGTAGCGGCAGAAGTTCGATATTCGACCTCTTCTCTCGCTTCGAAGGCGGCGTACATCGTTGCAGCCCCGGTCCTTCCGCGGTTCCGAGAGGGTGCCTGCGACGACGAACCGACGAGCAGAATATGAGCAATCAGAGGAAGCGAAAATCCTTGAGGAGGAAACAGGAGAGTTTGAGGGCCAACCGACTGCACTTCTCGCAAAATATCTCCGTGGTGACTGCAGCAATCCTGTGGGAGGCGTCGGGCTAGAACTAGACCTGAGTTTCCGTGACACGGAAAACGGAAAATTGAATCACCGTGTTGGAAAATATTTTCCGTTTCGGGAAAACGGAAATTCGATATTCCGATTTGGTGAAAAACGGAAAATCGGTATACCGTTCTGGGAAGAACGGAAAGATTTTCCGTTTTGGGAAAAACGGAAACTCGACTTTCCGTTTTGGGAATTGCCCATTGAATTTCGCTCAATGACTCATGCGCTCATTGCGGAGTGAAAGATCCCATTCTTTTCGAGCCGGGAGTCATGCGATCTTGATTAGATTAACACACGATCCAGGAGTTCCCGTGCTGTGATGAAGATTTAAGTTTCATGGATGCGGGCGAGCCTGGTGGACTTCTGGGTACGGCCGGTTCTGGCGTTCGAAAGGAACCCACGACCTAAACGAAGAAGCCGAAGAACACTCAGACACACGTATATTAACGTCGATTTCACATGAACAAAAGAAGACTAACGTTGACTCCGGTCGCATCCGCGGTGTTCCCGCGGCTCCAAGAATGCACCCGAGACGACGGATCACGGTTTCCAGGTCGCTGCGTAGAGTCGGATTATCTCTGAGCAATCAGAGAGAAATGGGAAATCGGGGAGGAATATTTGGATGAAGAAGTTTGAGTTCCTACCGCAGATCCCGCCGGGTACCCGCTGGCTGAGGGCGTGCACGTGGGGGATGATCGCAGGTGTTTGCCCGGGGTTGCAGGCAGGTGGACAGCAGCGGATACCATCGGCCTCCAAGCGTTGCGGTTCTTCCGCGAGCTCCAACTATCTGGCTGGATTAGATCACCAGCTCATTCGGCTCCTTGGGGGACCTGGGGGAATTTGGGGCAGCCTATGCTCCGCGTCGTGGAACCTTCTCCGGGGCAAGGTTCCGTAGAAAATAGACAGAGGGTTGATTGTCTGAGAAAAATCGACTCGCTTCAGGACAAGATTGCGATACACTGTAGGAAGATCACATGGCGAACAGGGAGAACACACGGTAAACTTGGGGTTCCCGTACATCTCATTCATGTCTCGCTCAGTGGCGGATCCAGGAATGGCTAGAGGGGGGGGCGGTTTCAGATTTTCGGTGTTCCGGGAATATTTTTCCAGCCTGATGATGCGGTTGAATATTGAATTGTTTGTTTGATGTTTGTTTAGTACAAACATTTATCTATTTCTGAAAAGATTCATGAAATTCTCTCTCCTGGTCTGTACATTCCGCCTGGGACATCGGACTCAAGGAGGGGGGCGATCGCCCGATCGCCCCCCCCCCCTGGATCCGCCACTGGTCTCGCTTTTTGAAGAAGCAGTGTTGGACTGGACAGGAAGCAGGAGAGCTGTGCGATTGCTCCTATACGTTATGCATACGGTGTCGATCAGCTCACACGACGTAATTTGCCCCTCGCTTTCTATCTGATCCTGTCAACGAAATGCGACGGAAAGTACCGAATCGTCGCCTTGATTACGCTCGCCTTGGATGTAAAGTCTCCGGTTCTAAGGTTGCCGAACATCTGAATTACCTGTAAGATACGAAAGCCGGTCCCGCCGACGGAATCATCGCCGTTAAGAGGTCTTCTGAAAGCCCTCCTTTTGGCACGAGGAGCCGTTTCAAGAAGACGGTTCTTCACCGAGGAATAGTTCGTCAAATCAGCTCGAATGGCGTTATTGCGCGAGACTGACCAGCGTCCTAATCAGAGTCGATCTTTCTGTTAGCCAATAAGTCGGGCGTTCTCTTTCGAAGACTCGCCACTGACTACTTGAATATTTTCGAAGACTTTCTGGCTAAGCGGAGTTCTAACTGCGTATACGACCTCCCGGCCTGCTCTCGCCGGGCCAAAACCGACGTTTCGATCGTTTGCCATGGTGAACGCTCAAGTCCCCGAGCCGCAACAGTTCGCCACCTACCACCACCTCGGCAAATTCCACGCAAACCGTATGCATCGCGGGAACGCCGCTCGATGGCAAAGAATACCGGTAAACTCTACGTCTGAATTCCGCTCTGTTCTCCTGGCAGGGCGCGCAAGACTCCACGTATCCAATCACTTCTGAACGCATATTTGGCCAGATGAAACCATCCGTTATCCTCATGCATGTTCTACACTCCCCTCCATGGCCTTCGAAGCTCGCTGGATCATGAAACTCCGCTGAAATCTTCTCCTTCTCTCCCGGGCGCAGGCATTGATTGGAAACCGTCGCCCAGCAGGGAGCGAGGAAGAATGAGTCCTTGAGGTGTTCGTTCCTCACCCGGTCTGGTCCGGTAGCTTTGCTGGACTTGCTGCCCGCCATGACGTTTAGGACGTCCTCGATGGAGGAGTCCACGTCAATCATCTCGCGCTCCGCCGTGGTCGGAGCGTCCCATGCGGCGCTGATGCTCAACACGGCACCCCGTGTGGCGCCGCTGCTGGCAGACAGGGTCCCCCTGAAGTGGCCGATGAGGGTCTCCCTTGAAACAAGACAAGTTCTACGTGGTGGCTTGGGAAGCCGCTCTGCTTGCTGTACAAGCCATTGCTCCTCACTTTCCTCATATTTCCGTTTTTCCGCGTTATATCTGCGCCTGCAGTTGGATTTGAGGATAGACGCGAACGAGAAGGTCCAACGATCTCTCCTCCGTGATTTAATGACCTCGCAGGATTGACACATCTCGATGATCCGCTCGGTGAAGATTTCTGCGTCAATGTCTCTCGGTATGGGAAGGATTTCGTGGCATCTCTCCAGTAGTTTAGCCACGTCCAGGCGTCGGCGTCGTGCGCGCAGCTCGCGCCCCGGGACCCCGCCGATGGGGCAGCCGCGTGGAAGCCCGGGATCTCGGAGGGTTCGACTGTCCTTGTCTCCGTAAGAATAAGAAGGTCCTCCCATGCCGGTCCCCTTGGCATGGGACTGTAACCGTGCTTCGGCGGGGCTGAGATTTGGGGTCGAGGAGCACAGATGACTATTTCGGATCGTTCCCTCTGGTGTCGGGTTGTGTCCGCAAGGACCTCCCCCTCACCTAGGCACCGTTGGTTGGAGTTGATTCAACCCGTGTGTCCGGAAAAGGGATCAAACGACCGATTGTCAGTGCATATCCCGTAACCAAAAACTCGATGGCGGCGGTTCGAATCTCGACTGCTGCCGGGATGCATCACATGTGACGTGCATCAGGTGCATGAGCGCGTCCAAGGTGTGCATCGACTGACACGATTAGGCGTCAGTCGAGAGTGGGTTCAACGGTGTCCACTCTCCCAAAAACTGTGACCGGCGTCCGCAGAGCTTGCTCGCCCCTGGAGTGAAAGGGTCATCTTCGGATGAGACGCACAAAAGCCATAACCATAACCATAAGGTCCGATTGTTCGAAGGCTGCGCAGAACGACGTACTGTGGCACAGATCCAAGCTTCGAGGCCGACACAGTTCCCTGATTCTGTCCCATATCGTTCCGATCCGCGACGCGTCGTGTGAGATGCCTGAGCCGTATGATTGTCACTTGCAGACTGAGGAAGCAACACGAGCCAAGAGCACTGGTTCCCAAACTCCGAGCTCTTGTGGTGTGGCATTGGAATGATCGCGCAAAAAGACCCCAGGTAGTAGGGCGAGGTGAGTTGCGGGGCGAATGGGGCCATATGAAGTGTCGCTACCCAGCGGTTACCATGTTTTCGCGTGACTCCGCTCTTCTCAGACGAAGAGCTCAGCTAGACGGCCGGCAATGTTCCCGCATTATAAAACACACGATCCAAAGTTCTCCGATTCGTGAATCACATGACATTCGGTGAGCTTGCTGCAATCAGCGCCGATCACCGCCGATGAAGCTTTTCTATAATCTCACTGTAGGATTCCCCCGATTCGCGCAGCCAGCCGGGGGCATGATTCAATGGGTGAAGAAACAGTCTTCCAGTGATAATGACAGGGCAGAAAACTGACTCCGCGATAGAAAGACTAGAGGCAGTGTCTGACAATGGACTAGTCAGCGTCCTTCGCCACTGACATCTCTTGGAACAGGATCCCGAGCGCGCCCTGTTCGCCTTGCAACGCTCATGAATGACTCGCCATGAGGCTTCAGAGCGATATTCTTCCCCGAGAACGCCTTGTGAGACCCGTATGCTCTGGTAGACGTCAAGTGGGGCTTACGTCGAAAAAGTTTCAGTGACATCGGTCTAGCGCATGTTAACCAAGTCCCAGTCCACCGGCTGAGTGGTTTAGCCCCCGGGAAAGGCATTTCGGATCTCTGTGATAGCGCTATACATTCGGAACACAATTGAATAGACTCGCAGGCTGTCATGCTCTCGATATATCTACAAAAATAAAAGTCAAAACGCTGTCTGTTTGTCTGTTCGCGATAGACTCGGAAACCAAGGTTTAACGAGCCCGGAGCCGAAGTGTTTCGTGTAGAGGACCCATCCGTGACGGACATAGGCCAACCCCCTCCCCCACCTTCCTTCCTCCCCCCTCATTTCTCCCAAAACAACAGTTATTAGCCCATCTCCGATAGGAATCTCTCTCGCTGCAGCCACTCAATGGAGACGATTACGGGACCCACCTGACCATACACTCGGGAGTACATGGAGGAATTCTGGGGTCGGTCCGGTCATACTTCCTGGAACCCATGGAGGTGATTTTGGGTCGGTCTGACTATACTTCTGGAAGTCTATGGGAGTACAGGACGGGCATTTCGAGGTCGGTCATATGATACTTTTTTGAGACCATGGGGCGAACCCGGGTACTTCATAATCATACTTTTCGGAACCTGCGAATGCGATTCCGGGGTAGGTCACAGTTTTTAGATTCCATGGAGGTTTTTCGGGGGCCGGTTTGACCATACTATTGGGAGTCTATAGGGTTATTTGAGGGACAGTCAGACCATACTTTTCGGGGTCGGTGTGATCATACTTTTCGGGGTCGGTGTGATCATACTTTTTGGAGTCTATGCGGCGATTCCGTGGTCCCTTTGATCATACTCTCAGGAATCTATATAAAGGCGATTCCGGGGTCGGTTTGACCATACTTTCCGGAATCATGAGAGTTTTTCGGAGTCGTTCGAATGATACGTTTCTGAGTCAATGGGGAGAGATTCTCTCCATGGGGGAGTCTATGGAGTTTCCGGAGTCCATGGGGCTATCTCGAGGCCACTCAGACCATACTCCTCTGAGTCCATGGGGCGATTCCGGAGTCGATGTGATCATACTTTTTCGAGTCTATGGGGCGATTCCGTGCTCGCTCTGATCTGAAACCTATGGAGTTGATTCCGGGGTCGGTCTGACCATAATTTCGGGATTATATGAAGGTATCCCAGGGTCGGTCAGATCATACTTTTTGGAATCTTCGGAGGCGACTACGAAGCCGGTCTGATCATATATTTCAGAGTCCATAATGGTGATATCGGGGTCGGTCTCGCCATGATTTGGGAGTGTTTTGTAGTAAGGACGGGGATTTCGGGGTCGGTCAGGTGATACTTTTTGGGAGTCCAGGGGGGGAGGGGCCTTTCTAATCGTACTTTTTGAAACCCGTAGAAGCGATTCCGGGATACGTCTGATCATACTTTCCCAAGCTTATGACGCTGATTCCGGGGTCGATCTGATTATACTTTTTGGATTCTATGAAAGTATCTCGGGATCGGTCGGATAATGCTTTTTTGAGTCCATGGGGAGATCTCGGGCCTTTCTTATCATACTTTTTAGGACCTATGAGGGCGATTCGTGGAAAGGTCCGATCGTACTTTCCTAAGCCATACATTCCCATGGGGATGATGTCAGGGCCGGTCTGATGAGCCAATGCTGCGCTCGCAAAGTGATATTCGGACTTCTGAAATTAATATCGATTGCCCTTTCACTGTAACTTGGAGTGATACGTTGAACAAAAAAAACCGTCTGTGTCACGTAGTCCGCTGTATGCTCTTCAAACAACCCAACATTATTGTCGCGGGAATTCACATCTGACCTCTCCTTTGTCTCTCGCAGTGTTCACTGGCAGCGCAAGAAACGCAAAAAGGCCGCTCGGAGGCCGGGCAGCGTAGTCGGCCGAAGGCCGGCTAGTATTTCATATATTTAGCGAACAGCGAGGCTTGAACTTTCAGGAGTTCTTGGGGGATTCCATCAGAAATTCTTGTACAACGCCGCATCCTCTTCATTTTCCGGAAGAATATTCTTGAATTTGTTCGGGTTTAATGGGGCTCCTTCCACGATATTCATATTGAAGTCGGGATTTTTGTAATCCTTCTTGGACCATTCTCCACTGAGGCTATCTTTAAACCAAGGGTGGTTTATGATGGAATCTATGTTCATTGGGTCGCGGTCATTGGAACCCAGTCGAGTCGAAGGTTCCTTGTCGAGTATTTGTTTTAGGAAATCTGATAATTTGCAGGTTATTATTGACGAGGAAAGATCAAGCGGTTTGTGCGTCCGGACTGTTGTACTCAACTCGTCATGAGTCCGCCCGGGAAACGGATGTTTGTTGAAGAACAGCCTGTACACCAGCACTCCGAACGCCCACCAGTCGACGCCATATCTGTAGGGTACATCGTTGTACATCTCTGGCGCAGCGTACTTCAAGTTTCCAATCATCTCAATGTTGTTATCTCTATCAAGCGTGGCACACGAAAACTCGAACAGTTTTACGTTTCCGTACTCGAAAATCAAACAGTGATCCAGGCAAACACAGCGATGAATGATACCTAGATTGTGTAGATACTCTATGGCGTTGTAAAGCTGATGTAGATACGGCTTGGATTCGTCCTCTCCTATTCTCTGACCGCCCCGGTTCGTCGCTAACAATCGATGGAAGCACCCGAGGGGAGCGTATCTTGTCATGATGTAGAGGTTCTCGCTATCCCTCATCCGCGCCATCATATCAGGGATTCCTTGAAAGTCTTTGTTGAAGCTATTCAACAATATCCTTTCGACGAATGGTTGGTGTATTATTGCATCGTTAAATCTGCCCTTCTCGAATCTCCTAAGGAAATGATTGCTGTCTCCAAATGTGGGGTCCTTACAAACGTAAACTTCGCCGAACCGCCACTCAGCGAACATGTAGAGTGGAGTGATTTGTTGTATGTCATATAGTTCGCCGAGCTCGTGGTATCGACTATAGTCACGAAAATGGTTTGGTGCGTCAATCCTCAACCATTTCAAATTTTCGGCAATCAAACTCGCGCTTCTCGCACGGGTTGTTGGCGCCATCGTTATTTTTTTTGATTGACTCTTCCGCTGCTTCTGGTAGATTGCCTCGGCTTATTTCCAAACGATTTCGGCTTTTTCCGCTCGTGGGTCTGGCAGCCGAATTGAGACCATCAGAACAGCTCTCCGCACAATTACCTGAGAGAATGACCCGACGGAAGTTTTCGACAAGGTCCTCATCCTTTTGTCCCGTCGGAGAAAATCGCCACTGGCACTGATGATATGATTGAGGACCGGGAATGGTCAACTTTCAATCCTCCTAATTCCACGGAGGATGAGGAGATCGGAGCAGAGCGGGAATTGTGAGATGCTCGACCATGGACATCAATTTCCGAAGTTCGGAGTTCGGAAATGAATTTCCGTACTGGAATGTTCGGAAATTCGGAAGTTTGGGATATAACTTCGTACGCAGAATTCCGGTCCAAACCTCATTATCGTAGATGAAAAAAAAAACATTTCAAATACTTCTTGCTCGACTTCGTTTTCATATCACGCACTGCGGTCCCATGATCTCTCTCACGTACGACAACGTGGTTCAGGTTGATTTCCTGATTCCCGAACTTCCGCACTTTCGAATTTCCGAACTCCGAACTTCGGGAATCGATGCCTACTCGAGCATCGAGATTTCCAATGCTATCCTCGGTGGTCCGTGAAAAATTCGAGTGTCCCTCCGAAGACGGATGGAATTCTGTAGAATGAGTGGAGAAATCAGCTGGGATCAGTAGGTCTGGTTTGTGGGTATTCGCGCCCCCTGAGCATCTTTCCACGATGATTCCAGCTCTGTATCGCTTTCCGACGTTCCGTAGGCGATACAGAGTTGGCGAACCCAAGTTTGTCACATGATCCTTGCTACGAAATCCGGTACAGACAATGTGAACAATTGCTTTTCAACTACTTCTCAATATTGTCCATACGGAGCATTGTCGGTTGCCGCGAGCACGTTCCGACAAGGAGAGTCGTCTCGCGGGAAGATTCCTCAACGTTCAATGCTCGATATTTTCCCTCCCCCATGAAACTGCTCATTCAGCGACGAGGGTTCTTTTTTTTGTGATGATAAAACCCTTGGTCCGCGCTTTTTGAAGATAAGAGATGGGGGTTCACAAGACTCCTGGAATCGTCGTCAGACTTTACTCCTTATTTTCTTGGGTGCGATTGAAAATTGAAGATTTCCTTCTCCTCGCCAGCAGGAAGCCTCAGAAGTTGAAAGTTGAAGATTTCAACTTGTGCCCTGCAGTAATCCGAAGGTAATCGGAAAGTAATTTGAAACTGTAATGTCATCGAAAGTAGGTAATCAATCACTGCTGATGAGAGTAATTGGTAATTGTAATCGATTGCCGAGACGCTGAAAATTTCCCCGGCATTCGCCCTAGGTAGGAGATGGGAACCATGAAAACCATCTCCGAGGAAGTCGACCGGGAGCGAGATTCGAACCAACGACCTGCCGCCCGCGAAACGTCAACATGGCTATGCAAATCTGCACATGACATGCAGACCGCTGAGAACACTCGGCTATCGCGTCGATCATCATGAGCATCATAATTGTGATCAATATCGCGACGATGGTCTATTGCTGACGGGGCTGGTGGTGCCCGGGATCGCGTCACATAACGGAAGACAGAGCCTTCCAAAGTTCGAAGCGTCGTGTTTCCTTGGATCGTATCGCACGCTGTCACGATGAATCGTTGTCAGGCACCAAAAAAGTTCCCTCGGGAGCTGATATCAGGGTTAGGTCATCGATACCGACTCGACTCGCAGCTTCTGGAGGCTTCGACGGGCCGCGTCCCCCCGTCAAATGATCGTCGAGATCGTTCCATGTGTGGAACGACGTACTGTGGCACAGATCAAGCTTTGGTCTCGAGGCCGGTCATGGCCGATACAGCTCCCAGATTCTGTCCCATTTCGTCCCAATACACGACGCGTCGTATGAGATGCCTGAGGCGTATGATCGTCACTTGCAAACTGCGAGAGCAACACAACCCAAGAGCACTGATTCCCACACCCCGAGCTCTGGTGTGGTATAGGAATGATCAAGCAGAAAGACCTCAGGAAGTACGGCGAGGTGAGTTGAGGGGCAGAGGCGACCTTATAAAGTGACGCTACCCAGCGGTCGCCATGTTTTCTCGTGACTCCGCTCGTCTCATCAGACGAAGGGCTCAGCTAGACTGCTAGGTGATATTCCCGCATGTTAAAGCCCACGCTCCAGAGTTTTCCGACTCGTGGATCCCATGACATTTGGCGAGCTCGCTGCAATCACCGCCGATGAAGCTTTTTGATAATTTCGCTGTGGGATTCCCCCGTTTCGCGCACCCAGCCGGGGGCATGGTTCGAATGATGAAGGAACAGTCGTCCAGTGGTAATGACTAAGCAGGTAACTGGCTCCGCGACAGAAAGACTCGAGGCAGCGTCTGATAAGGAACTAGTCAGCGTACTTCGCCACTGGCATCTCTTAGAACAAGGATCCCAAGCACGCCACAATTCGCTGCACAACGCTGATGAATGACTCGCCATGAAGCCTCAGAGCAATATTCTCCACCGAAAACGCCTGGTGAGACCAGTGTTCTCCGGTAGAAATCAAGTGGGGCTCACGTCGAAGAAGTTTCAGAGTTACAACAGTCACAACCATTACTGTTCCTCCCGTGCCTATATTGCCTTTCATCCTCGTTAATAAACTCGAGTGTTATACATCGGCGTAGCACATGTGCTCCGCGTCCCAGTTGAGCGGCTGAGCGGTTCAGCCAATGTTGATTCAGGTTCTCTATAATAGCGCGATACATTCGGGACATGATGTAAAAGACTTGCAGGTTGTCGTAATCTCGATATACATATTCATATATTTCATGTTTGACGAGACTTGAATTTTTAGGAGTTTTCGGGGGGTCTCATCAGAAGTACATGAAAGTCTTCGCATCCGCTGCGCTCTCCTCTGGCAAGCCTCTAAATTTTGACTCTTCTACTGGGGTTCCTAACCAGGGAGTAATATGGGAGAGCGGGTTCTTGAAGTCGGGACTGGCCCATTCTGCGCTTTTGCTGTCTTTAAACCAAGCGTGGTTCCTGATGGCTGGCGAGTCTGGACCTTCGTTATTGTAGCCCAGTCGATCAAAAGCATTAGTCTGGAGCAACAGTTTTATGAACATAGCACACTGCCCGGTAGTCTTCCCTGGCAAACCATAGAGACGCTCCGATAAGCGTTTTGTCCTCACTTCAGCATAAGTTTCCCCGGGATACGGATATTCGTTGAGGAGCAGCACGTATACGAGCACTCCGAACGCAAACCAGTCGACGCCATATTTGTAGTGGCCTTCCATATCCATCTCTGGCGCAGAGTGCTTTGGATCACCCGCATACCCATAGCATTCACCATGAGTTCTGGCATACGAGTACTCGTACAGTTTCACCCGCCCGTACGGGAAAATCAAACAGTGCTTCAGGCACACACAGCGATGAACGACATCGATGTAGTGTAAATATTCCAGAGCGTTGTACACCTGATGTAGATACGGTTTGACTTCGATCTCTGATATGGCCCGACCGCCCCGGTTCACCGCTAGTAAGTGCTGGAAGGACCCGATGGGAACATCGAGTGTAACGATGTAAAGGTTCCGTCCATCCTTCATTCGCTCATAATACTCGGGGATGTTGTGAAAATCGGTGTAGCACAAATATTGTCTCTCGTAGATGGGGTGATCGATCGTTGATGCGTCGAGTTTTTCTTTTTCGAATCTCCTCAAGAAAAGTGCGGAGTAGGTCTTGTCCGCTTTATCTAAACACGCGTAGACTTCGCCGAAGTCCCACTCAGCGAACATGGTGGTTAGACTAATGGTGAATATGTCAGCACACTCTCCGGGATCTTTGAGCTGGAGTACACGTTCCTTGAAGTTTCTGGGTGCGCGAACCCTCAGCCATTCATAATTCCTAAACTCCGCGCTCGCGCTTCTCTCTCGGGTTGCTCGAGGGGGCATCGTTGTCTCTTTAGATTGGCAGTTCCGATGTTACTGCCAAATTGCCTCTTTTTGTTCCAAGGCGATCTCGACTTTTTTCGCTCGTGGGTATGGCATTCGGCTTGTGAGCATCAGATCCAGCTCTTCGATCTATTACCTAAGAAATGACCGGACAAAAGTTTTCGAGTCCATCTCATCCTGTTTCCGTCAGAAAAAATCGTCAATGGCACCGATGATCGAGGACTGAAAATGGTCAACTTTCAATCCTCGTAAGTCCACGAAGAATGAGGAAATCGGAGCAGAGCAGGAATTGTAACATGTTGCCAAGATGTTGTAAGTTCTTGTTCGACTTCGCTCTCATATCACGCACTGCGGTCCCATGATCTCTCTCACGTACCACGACGAAGTTCAGGTTGATTCCCTGATTTCCGAACTTTCGAATTTCCGAACTTCCGAACTCCGAACTTCCAGAATCGATGTCTACTCGAGCCTCGAGATTTCCAATGCTATGGACCGATCAAAATCGAGATCCGTTCTAAGGTTTGCTTGAATTGGGTCTTCAAAAGGAGTGCTGTCCTCGGCAGTCCGCGGAAAATTCGAGTGTCCCTCCGTAGACGAATGGAATCCTGTAGAATGAGTGAAGAAATTCGCTGAAAAATCCCTAGCACACACTACGGAATATCTGTCAGTGAAAGGCTCTCAGTCCGCGAGAAACAGGTTCCGAGCCAGGAGGCAGACACTCAAATTGAAGTCGAGCGGGAATGAAACACGTGTGATCGAGGTCCCTCCCTTGGAGGTTGACGAACTTTCCTTCATCCCCTGAGTCACTATCTTCAAGGTGGTCTCCACCAATGGGACGTTCCGCTTGAGTTTCATCGATCCGTCCCCGTGGTGGGTCGAGCGCGGTGGCTATACGTCGTAAATAATTTTTCTGGCTGAGACGCTGTCGTTCCCGTCGAGACGTTGGTGACCGTGAAGGTGGGGAGATCGTTGTCTGAGACTTGCTTGATGACACCAACTCTGCGGCTCATTCCAAGCGCATAGAAGTTGATATTTCTGAGGAATATTGTCCTAGGGAAGCCCCTCGATCTGAGTTCGTTCCTGCTGTGAAGATAGAAGATGAAAAAAGTCGGTCTCAGGGAGTTTTTTTCGTTCGTATTGCGT
The DNA here is from genome assembly GCA_028455905.1 of Neoseiulus californicus. Classification (NCBI taxonomy): domain Eukaryota; kingdom Metazoa; phylum Arthropoda; class Arachnida; order Mesostigmata; family Phytoseiidae; genus Neoseiulus; species Neoseiulus californicus. Next base: position 393,088 of record JAMQGS010000005.1, on the reverse strand, counting down.
AGCCCTGGCACAAAACACGGGACGGGTTCAGTCGGTAAAACATGCGGCTTCCCGAATTCTAGCCATCTGAGAACCTATTCCAACATGTTTGGGATCAATCTCCAGACTTGACCTTTGTCCCTTTATTTCGGCTTTTTGGCCCACTGTGCGGCGGAGGAATGTTCGCAAAATGGGTATGGTATGGGTATGGGTATGGGTATAGTTCAGATGTGGATTCCCGCTCCCGCGGTCTTCTAGCTCGTTCTCTTTCCACAGTGTTATGGACAGCCGGAAAATGGCGAGAAATTCCCGGGCGCTTCTGCAAAGTTTCATGGGAGTCAAGTCCGCTGATTTCTCAGCGTGCTCAGTTCTTGTCAAAATCTGATTGCGCAGGACTCTACTAGATGGTCCAAAATGAGTTCGAGCTCCAACCTCCGCTTGTCAATCTTCGGATTCCCAAAGATTCCCTCTGTATACATTCGCGCCCAGCGGTCTTTGGTACTTCAATCTCTCCTGTGCGGATCACCAGTTTGGCGGCCTTGGCTACGTGAATCCCAACTTGCTCTAGAGTCCTTTCAATCCAGATTCGTACACAGTGTCGCCCTCCGATGCCAACTCCCCTCCTCTGACATCGGAATTCCGACTATCACTGACGTGCTCGACGAACGTGACCTTGAACACACAGCGCCTTAGAAACCCGCCCCACCAATAGCCGCACCGGGAGACTCTTCGTAGCTCCCCGGGCCCGTAACAACCTCACCCATAACAGCTTCCGATGGAGGCTCACTAAGCGTTTCAATAACACCTAATCACCTAGTACTCATTTTTTTTCTCCTCACCGTTATTTCTGTTACCGTTGACAAATTTTGAGTGTTACAAATACCAAAAAGTACCCTGACTGCCTATTTTCAGCTGACTTCGACGTTTGAACGAGACTAGGAAGCTTTTGATTCCCAACTCCCGACAAGGCTCTCGCTTCATCCGAGTTCAGGGCTCTGAGCTCGACGAGTGGTGACAGCGTTGGGGAATATTCTGGATGCGAGTCAGCTTGAAGCTGCTCACACACGATGTACAGAGCGAATTTGTCCGCATCCACCTTGGAACAGTTCAGGTGCGGAGGTCATCGTCAGGGATCAAGCTGACCCGGGGATTCCGGATCGTTGCGTGACCTGCACTGTAAACTCGAATTTTCGGGTAGCTGATTGTCATCTAGAGAGCGATTAGACAGCTATCGATCGCGTCATCTCTCTCGTTGATTTTGAGGTATTCCACAGAATCTCATCCTACGCTGTTGGCGCATTCGCATGACATAGATTCGTGCCAATGGCATAATCGGATCTCAATCATCGGTAACATACGTCTAGAATGATCTCTAAATCACGGATGAACTATTTTCGCGGGGATCAAAGTGTACGCGATTTTCCGCACCGATCCTCAATCTGTCAAAATCGAGCCCGCCACAGTGCTGTCGTCATGATTTCCTCTCGTTGGAAGAATGCATCTCGAGCGCTTCGGGACGCGTGGTCCCTGCATGGGGTTCAGCGATGAGCTTGTTCTGCTCCTCAACATGTGGTCGATTCACCACTTTCCCCAACGAAGTGTAAATCCTTAAAGTATGGAGCGCCCGCGGAAATATCTATGCGAGAGGAAAAATAGAATCCAACACAATCCCGTAGCTATACTGGAATTCGCTCCTCGAGACGCCCCCTCAGGAAATCAGAGTGAAATCCAGCACCGTCATTCCTGTAGCTAACAGCGATAATCCCATAAATCGCTCCTGTAGCTCAAACTCTGTTGCTAAAATTGATAATTCAACGCCGCTATCGTTCACGAAAGCCAAATAATCCACCTCGAATGTGACCGACGAGATTTGCGTCTATCAGATATCTGTTGGGTAGTCTCTAGGCGAGTGCAGAGCTGAATGGTATAAAAAGCGAAAGTTTCGACACAAACAGCATTGCACTCAAGGTACGTTGGGTTTTCGGAGCTCACCAGTTTAGAGTGACAGCAAAATCCAGGAATTGATTTCCTACATCCAGGAAGCTTCATCCGACTGTGATTCGGATTGACGTCGATCAATTTCGTTTCGTCTGATATTCGCCTGGAATAACTGGAATCTCTTTTGCAGATGCTTCAAACCACCGCGATCCTCGTCGCCCTTTTGGGTCTCACCTCCGCCAACTGGGAGCTCTACAAGAAGGTCCATGGCAAGAGCTATGGTCACGATGAAGAGCACTTCAGGCGTGAGCTGTTCAACAAGAACGTCGCCAAGATCAACGCTCACAACCTCCGTCACGACCTCGGTCTCACCACCTACCGCATGGGATTGAACCAGTTCACCGACATGACCAATGACGAATTCAAGGGCTACAAGGGTCTGAAATTCGACGCCAAGAAGTCCGTCCGTACCGGACAGGTTTTCAAGCACGAGCTCATCACTGATGCTCTTCCCGCCACCGTCGACTGGAGGAAGGAGGGATACGTCACTCCTGTCAAGGACCAAGGACAATGCGGATCATGCTGGGCGTTCTCCACCACCGGCGCCGTCGAAGGTCAACACTTCAAGGCCACTGGAAAGCTCGTCTCCCTCTCTGAACAGAATCTCGTCGACTGCTCTCAAGCCGAAGGCAACGATGGTTGTGATGGTGGTCTGATGGATCAGGTAGTTACAGATTTCGTCCTGAGATTTCCATTATCTTTCTTTCGGGATTTTTCAGTACATTATTCTCTTTATTTTCCTCGCACAGGGTTTCACTTACATCAAGAAGAACGGAGGAATCGACACCGAGAAATCGTACCCCTACACTGCTAACGACGGAGACTGCAAGTTCAAGTCCAACGCTGTTGGAGCCAAGGTCAAGGGATTCGTTGATGTTGCTTCCGGCGACGAGAAGGCTCTCCAGAAGGCCGTCGCCACGGTCGGACCCGTGTCTGTTGCCATCGATGCTTCGAACGACAGCTTCCAGCTGTACAAGGAAGGAGTCTACGACGAACCCAGCTGCGACTCGACCGCGCTCGACCACGGCGTCCTTGCTGTCGGTTACGGAAGTGAGAACGGAGTCGACTATTGGCTCGTGAAGAACTCCTGGAACACCGTCTGGGGAATGGATGGATACATCAAGATGTCCAGGAACAAGGACAACCAGTGCGGTATCGCCACTCAGGCGTCCTACCCTCTTGTCTAGACTCTCGCATCAATAAACGCAGTCAATTGAATTCAAGCTAAATCGTTGCCTAATCGTAACCCTCCGATTTGAAGTCATTGAGACTTCTGCAGCCTTGAATGAACTCCCTCAAACCTGAATGACTGTTTTTCGAGTTCAAACACAGTCTGTAAGTCCGAACTTTCGGGTTCACCAAGTTTCCGAGAGCAGAGTCTCCTAGAAAGAGTCCGCTAAGGGTCAGCTCATCGATATGTTGCAAATTCTTCATGACTAGTATTCCAGAAGGAGGGTTCCTTGCCTCCCTATGACACGTAGACCAACGCACGTTGCACCCGCATAGACAGGACTCCACACAATTTCCAGCATGGCAGACAGCTTCCACGGGCAGTTTCTGCAGAGCCAGCCTCGAGAGAGCTTTCTCCAGTCTTTCGTCGCAATTGTTTTCTTCGGTTGCATGGAAAAAACATAGCGTGCGGGCCAAAGATTCAAGCACTGGTGATGAATGAATCAAGTCCGGGCAGAATTCTTCGGGGCAGTTGCCGTGGCTTTCTGATAGGTCCAGCTACCTCAACCTCGCAGACAGGCACTCGTCCAGTCAACCGAGCTGACCGTCGAAACCCTCGACACGAAGGTATCGAGGGAAACCCAGACGGGATCGAAAACCAGCTCCACGATTGTCACTCAAGTCGACGGATCATACTTTTCCAAAGTCTTCGATGAGATTGGGGGTTCCCCCCACAGCGACGTCTCCGCGTGATTGGATGTTGAAGTGTCCACCCTGGTAGATGTAGCACTCCTGGTCCCTTTCCATCTATCCACGCGAAGCAGGTGTCGAGTTGTGCCAAAAGATCATCCTGATCAGATGTTTTGCCCAACAGATGCCAATGGTATTTTTACCAGAGCATACGACCGTACGGAGTGCAGGGATACTCTCGGCGTTCAATTCGAACAATTGGCTGCCCTGAGGGTACATCATCAAGAATCCGCGAAAACCCACATGGAGCATCTCCAAGGCCTCGCACGCGTTCAGGGTGTTTATGAGGGAGCGCATCTGAAGTATACGGTTCTCGCACTCGACGTAGAGCCTCTCCACTGATCTTAATCTGCCCGGAATCTCAGCCTAGGGCCTAGGCGCACAGAGCAGTCATGCGCTATGTGTGCAGGTCAGACAGCATGCTCAGCGCTTCTATGCCAGGGGAGTTCGAGTTGACAACATTCAGAGCTCTACTTTGATGATCTGGCGATACCAGGCCGCGGGAGCGTCTGAAGCGAAACCAGCATGCTGGCCGCTGTTTTGGCGATCCGTCGATTCGGGCTGATCCGCCATGCTCCGACAGGCTCCGCCTCCTCCGCCCCGCGTGGGTGCGTGGGTACCGAGTGTATCGAGATGAGACGCCAAGATCGAGGTTGAAAACAGAGTCTTCAGATTCAGTTCAGCTGTGGACGTGCATGAGCTGGGTCTCAGCGTTTCGGAGCGCTGCTTTCAGAAATCGATCAACCGACCATGGATCCAAGCTCAGTGAATATTCCCACCCGATGCGATCACTCATCGCGACTTCATAAGAACAGGTTAGGTCCAAGACTACTGACAATGAGCAATCCCGGCCGTGGTGATGAGATCAGATTCCGATCGCCTAGTTTTTGCGAGAGACGTGTCCCTAATTGTGTCACCGTTCTAGAGCGACAAACCTGGTGGACCTGCCTGAAGAAGTTCTTGAAGAAATCGCTTCTCATCTGAACTCGGACTCGAGGATAGCGTTCGCTTCAACTTCCCATCGTCTACAAAGAACTGTCAGAAGTTCGCTTGAATCCACGCGACTGAGGCGGATTCCGGAATATGTTCTTGACCACCTGAAAATCAACGGATCATCGATCCGACGCTTGGATCTATCCAACTGCAAGGCAAGCTGGGTCGATATAAAGTCCGCCATCAGACTTTGTCCGCACGTCACGGAACTGAATGTCATCAACTCAGAGTTTCGCTCTTTGGAAACTCTTCCTGTGCTGAAGAAGTTAGAGACACTTTGCATGAGCGCATTGAAACTCGTGGAATCGGGTTTGTCAAAGTTCCGTGAACCACTCAACTCCATCAAGAGACTGTACCTCGACGTCGGACCTCAAGAAGAAGCGCTGATATTCACCATAGTTCTCATGAACTTGTGCGAACCCATAGAGTTCGTTCATGTGAACCTGTACGGCTCTCAAAGTTCTTTCTCGGCGGATGCGTTCCCGGTCCTGGCACCGGCGCGCTGGAAAACCCTCTCCACATTCGTCTGCACCCGCCATTTATCTGACGGAGAGTTCCACGACAAGCTTCTGCGATCTGTTTTCACCTATAATTCGGTACCGGGCGTTTACGAGTGGATCTCTGAACTCCGGGACTGTTATATCTATGAAAATGGTCACTTGAACAGACACTTCTCGGACCACATCATACTCAACGAGAACGTGAAACTCCTGAGAGAGTATCATGACGGTGAGATGATTGATGGCAACACGGACAACGTCTTCCGATCGGCCTACGGCTTCCCTCGATCCATACGCCTCAAAAGCTTCGATGTCTTCACCACAGCCGTGGGGTGTTCCCCGTCAACGGTTCTGAAGGAATTGGATCTAACCCGATGTCACATTGCCTTCAATCAGAATTTTCGGCTGAGCTTGATTGCGGCAACGCCGTCGCTGGAGACCCTTGCTTGCTCTCTTTGCTTCTTCGTGCCCACGGAAAGCAGACACAAGAAAGAAGACGTCTCATCTCAGCAGAAAGCATTCGGAGACGCACTTCGAAAGCTGAAGTTGAAGACATTTTCCGTGAAGGGCGTCTCACATATCGGGAACTGTTCTAGCTCCTGTATCTGCGGCCATGAGGGTTGGCCTAGATGCTCGGCGTGCACCGTGGCAACGCCGTTAACTTCTTCGAATATGGTCGATTTCAGTGGCTTTCCTCATCTCGAGGATCTTATGCTAAGCGGCGTCACCATGCGAGATTCCGCCTACGAGAAAATCGCGTGCCCGAAACTACGCTGCGTTAGACTCTGTATGAATGCGCACAATGAATACTCTGGTCTCCAGGGCTTCATACAACGATGCCGAAATTTGAGGTACCTGAAGGTGGAAGGCTTCGAGCTGCCGGTGAGGTCTGAAAACTTCTGGAAAGTCTTGGACAGAGGGATGAATCTGACTCAGCTGTGTCTCAGGTCGGGCATATATGGACTGGACACCCCGGAGCTGAGCGAGGAGCTTCTCGATTGCTTTGAACGTATCGTTCAGCGAGTCGAGATCGTGCATCTTCATTGCTCGGACCGAGAGCTCAGGCTAGCCCTACAGAAGAGTCGGAAGGGAGCATATAAACGTTTAGAGACAACAAACCATTATGATTTCCACTTGTTCTCTAGTCGTGACGTTCGGAACTCCACCGCAGATTCAAGCTTAACCGGGCGAGCTCTATGCTTGTCGGACTGTTCTACCGGACTCGTTCCTCCTCTGGGATGGGATATAGAGTAGAGAGAATCCCCAAGAACGATTGTTTCTAGTCAGCTCCATTGAAATTGTTCACCCTTCATTTTTAGAACGTTCTTTTCTGTGTTTTCTAACAGAACCTGGGCGAGAACGGCGTCTGCAGCCGAATGATAGGCCTGCAATACTGACGAGGAGAGTTCCCTGATGTAAACTTTCCGATTTTGCTGAATCTTCGTCAGCGTGAACTTCATGATTCAGTAGAGAGAAACTTGTTGATATTGTATACGGGAATAGGCGGACGTTCGAACATCGCTGATTTAATCTATCTAATATATAATAAAATTAGTCGGATCAGATCGGAAGCCGTTCCTGAGGCGGAAACCCTTCCGTAGCTAGGATGCGTTCCAGGTTTGGGCATGGGAGCGCTTTCGGTCCCACGGTCACGATCGGAATCCCGAAATAAATCGTTCTCAGTAGAATTTCGAAGGAGGCTCATCTGGAAGCGAGTACCTCATGAGGCGATCATCAATACCAAGATAAAGAAATTTTGAGAAATTCTGCCGGACCCCCTATATTGGGAGTCCTTCCACGTACAGTGTTCGCGAGTGGTCGTGCTGACTGAGTGTGTTTCCCAATACGCATCAGTAGAGCGAACCGTGATCTCATCTCAATTCCGCCGTCCTTCTTGACAAGTTCACTGTTCCACGGAAGGCTTACGAACGCGAGCAAAACAACCACTCAAGGTCACAACTACCCCAGAAGTAAACAACTATGGTCATTTATTATTCATCGCACTGGACATGTCAATCCATCTTCGTTGTCCCTCTGCTTGGTTGTCGTCATCAACTCGAGTAGTCAGCTATGGTCCCATGAAGAGGGGCTTTGAGGAACATTCGATTCGAAACGCAAATAACAACTAGGACGGCCACGATCGAAATCAGTGCCTAGAAGTAAAGCAAACTCTAACTCAGCTCTGACTCACAATCGGTGTGGGACTCGATGAAACGCCCGAGAACCTCGGAGTTATATTCACCTTCCGTCCGTGTTTCATTGTTGACCTGTTTTGCCGTCCGGAAAACGTCTTGCCGTTCTTGATCACAAACGACTCGATTGAGGTGCCTAACTGGGATTTGAGCGAGTACTGGGACAACCTATGGGTCGCAACTACCTATCGCTCGTCACGTTTCCATCATTATCGTGACTCCTGTGAACAACACCTTCCGATTGGCGATCCTATTTCTGTCACGAGTGAGCTCGATCCCGATGATCACAAGAGACTGACCTTGGAATTTCCAAGCATCCTCCCTTTTCGAACAAACCGTATCACTATCTCACGGACACAAACGGCACAGCGAAAAGACGACACCATGAAGAGCTGGCATTTTATTGATGGAAAACGAATGGAATCGGAGACAATCCTGAATTGAAGACCATGTGAAGATCCGAGTCGATAGGGTACGGAGTCGGTCTGCTTTCCAACGTTGACTGGTTCGCCTCTTGTTGCTCGTTGTCCAAGGAAATCCCGCAGTCACCTTCATCCTCACGACGGAGCTTGCAGCAAGCAAGAGCTTCGGAATCACGGGATATTGTGTCATTGCACAAAATATCCTTCACGTTGGCGTTACATTCTCACAGAGGCATTCGACCGTGTTCGATCTTTATCTTTTTCATCGCGTAACCGTACCACACGAGTTGATCCAGCATCCCGTTCAGAAGCGGCTCAATGCGCGGGTCTGATACCTCACTATCCTCCGAGATAGCATCGGAAACGAAGGGGATATTCACCTGTGAATCGTCCGCGTCTGGAAGTTCGTTTCGCTGAATTCCGGAAAATGACGGAAGAGGTCTGATCTTGGCAGGCCACCTGCCCCACTCACCATGATAGGCAGGTTGATCATTGCCAGTTCGGTAAGGTATTCTCGCAGCTGGATGGAGACGCTCGAGCCGCCCAATCTGCCCAGGGAATAGCTCACGACTCCTACTGGTTTTGCAGCGAAGGTCGCTGGCGGGAAATGGTTCATCAGGTTGCTCAAAGCACCCGGAATGCATCTGCAGGAAGTCGTAAGAGGGTGTCAGTTGATTTCAGCGCGGATTGAATTCAGCGCATGGTCGATTTCAGCGAAGTTGAAATCAGCGCGGCCGCATACCGCGCAGTTGATCTCAGCGCAGCTGATTTCCGCGCACTAGATTTGAGCGCGGCCGATTTCCGCGCACTTGATCTCAGCGCAACGATTTCCCGCGCACTAGATTTCAGCGCGGCCGATTTACGCGCAATTGAACTGAGCGCGGTTGTCTTCAGCTTTTGGTCGATACAACACCGTAATGACTAATGACGGACATAACCGCTCGTGGTGACAACAGAACTTTTTTCAGGCCGCAGTCTGAATCAGTGGCGTAGCCAGGATCCTTTTGGGGTGGGGCCGGCTCTATGTTATGGGGGGGGGGGGGGGCGATTGGATACTCCGGACACCGCGGTATAGGGAATTAACATGGGACGGAAAAATTACGGGGGGGGGGGGACGATCGCCCGATCGCCCCCCCCCCTCGCTACGCCACTGGTCTGAATATCTTCATCTGCACATTTCGGAGGTGGTGCGCGGCGCCCGCAATCATTCGAGCATGCGCAATGGGGATTATCCGATGGCTTCTCGTGAGCTCAGACGCTATGTCCCTTTAAACTGCTTTGTATCCTCTCGATGACGAGATGTGGTCGTTGACGAACCCTAGGTTCGGCACCTCGCCGAACGACCAGCCCTGGATTGGAAGAAACCGCGCTCAAATCCACTGCGCGGAAATCGCCGCGCTGAAATCTAAATGCGCGGAAATCAGCTGCGCTGAGATCAACTGCGCGGTAATCAGCCGCGCTGAAATCTAGTGCGCTGTAATTAGCTGCGCCGAGATCAACTGCGCGGTAATCTGCCGCGCTGATTTCAACTGCGCTGAAATCGACTATGCGCTGAATTCAATTCGCGCTGAAATCACCCCGCACCCGTAAGAGGTATCTCAATGAGGATGCTGGATGGTTGGATCCATCGTAAGGAGGTCCAATAGGTCCATCTGATCGATGGATCTTCGCTCGAAACCATTTCGCTGACGTATATCTATAGGTTTGTGTTTCTTGCGATATAATTTGCGATCGCGTCTAACCTGTTGTACTCGGGAGTCACCACAACATAGGCGTCACAATCCAAGAGGGTTTGATTATCCTCCACCAGGTACTCAGGCACCTCCTCATCCAAAGCGTAGAAATGGATCGGCTTCCGTAGAATATGGTATTCTTCACGCTCCAGAGGATCTGTAGCATGACGGTATAGTGACACTACGAGGCAGGTAACAAATCCAATTTTTCAGAAAATTTGTGGGAATTTCCATCGCATTTTTCGGCTGATCAGCGACCTCTTCCCAAAAACGTCGGTGAGGTGGATCGCTTTGGTCGAAAAGACTTGTAGTGTTCTACGTAGATTGTTGTCCCTAGGAGTGATACTCACCGAACACGGTCACATGAATTTCTCGTTTCTCGAGGCTTTCCTGGACGAACTTCGCGACTCTCTCCACCATACGGCCTTCACGAACACTGCCGAGAATCAGAGCAGCGCTCAGACCCGACATTTCAGCCCGAATGTCCGCTGTCAAAACTTTAACGGACGAGTGATCAACAAAGCGAGTTGCTGCTCCTGGACTGAGGGGATCGATCGGTCACTAATTCGTTCCGAACATCCCAAATGAACCGACCGAGTTCAGACTTATCTCGCGACCCGCTCGAGTGCCGCTGTCGAGGCCACAGCTTTGTTTGCAGACGGCTTGCCATTTCGACATCTTCGACTGACCGGCGGCTCCAAATCGTTGGTCACAACCCCGAAGGATTTTTCGTTGAAACTTGTCCAGCTTCGACGACGAAGGAAATGCAGTTCCCGTTCTCGATTGAGTTGACAACACGAGGGGAAGTAAACGTTATCGGGCGCACTGAGGGGCTTTCGAGCATTATTATTATTGATCCTTGAGTCCATAAAAATTTCCGATCAAATTAGGCGTTCTTTGATTGAGCCGGGGTGGAGTGACCTGGACGTGATTGCCTGCTGAATCGATGGTGCAATCGGCAAACGAACTTCTCCGCTAAATCGTAATTCCTTGGATAATTGGAGCGGTCAAAAGAGTGTCACGTCGAATAGTTCCGACTCAGCTTCGTCCAGAGTACGCCCGCTGAATGCTCCAAGAAAGCACGTCGGCCGATTCAACCGATGCAGAACACGGGAAGCCGTTCGACTATGCAATCGACAAGATAGAACCGCAAATTCTTTTTTTGATCGGAATCTAGCGACTCCGCGGTACGGTATCAACTCAAAGGTGATCAGCCTACAATAAACAACAGTACCTAACAGAGGTCAAATGAGTCATCATTCGAAGCTGAATCATGAAATTGGATCAAAACCACGATCTTCAACATCGCAAGATTGTGATTTATTTTTCGCGAGACTTTCCTGTGCACGTTCTGAACAAAGCAAGTTCATCTCGTTTAAGAAACAATAACTCTGTGAACTTTTTCCAGGTCAAGTAGGTGAGGCATTCGTGACCTCTTCCTCGTCTTTGCCAGCTCGTACGATCAAGAAGCAGAAAATCCCTATCGCCACTAGGGGCACAGCAATTAAACACAACAATGCTCGTTTTCTCAGCCGTGATACAACTACGGTGGGCGTTGACGAATTCCCTGTCTTCTTATCCCCTTTGACTCTCACTTGACGTAACGTCGATTTGGAGGAAGAACTTTCATCGGCCATCGCACCATCAGTAGCCCTGCAAAACCTGTCTCGGCCTTGTCCTCGAGTAGGCTCCGATTGGGAAGCCTCAACTCATACACGTCCCGATCGATCAGCGATCTTTCCGCATCAGATGTTGAGCTACCTCCTAACTTCGTTATCCTCATTAGAAGCGGGGAAACTCATTCCGATCGTCATTAGAGACCTTCAATGAGGTCGCTCGCAACCCTAATCCAGAATCTTCTCGATCGCTCATGGCGACATGTTTGAACTCCGAACTGAGGCGATCCCGTATGATTCCCTCAGCTGTGATTCTATGGTCGACACGCGTCTTCTGAGCTCCCCTCGAAATCCATGCTCTCATCAGCTCAGCCGGGAGTGCCGTCGGGGGCCGTTTCGGTCGTATACCGTAGACTTCCTGACGTAAAGCACGTCGCGAAGTGTATCCAAAGTTCGCTGGGCCCAACGCAGCGCGTAGAACACGATTGTCGTTGGAGGGAGATGCAATGAAATGGATCGCAGTGTCGAGAACAAACGTTCTTGTCAACTGGTTGAAATGGAGCCTGTGGCGCAATTCAAAATTGCAGGAAGCGACGTTTTCGATATTGTCAACTTCAGTCAGCGAGTCTTAGCCAGATGAGTAATCTGTCGGTGTAAATAGTAACTTCATCGGCGTGCAAGACTATCCTGGTCGGGATCGAGTACAGCCGTCTGTCGCGTGGAACGGAGCAAACTGCTACCAAAGAGCAGTGCAACGGAAGAGACTCACAATCAGAAAAGAAGACACCGGCAAGTAAGAACTGGTGGTACACACAAATGGTTCCCCGTCAATTGATATGTATGGTGGTGGTATAGTATGGTATTTATCGATCCCCCTCATTCGCTTATAATACTTGAATGAGGTGCTCTTTCGTTCAGATGCGGTCCACCGCGGATCTATAGTTTTCCTCCCATGTTTTAAGGAGCCTCATAGTTTTCTCGATAGGGATGGGGTCCAGATTGTCTGAGAATCCCAGCATTTCGTCCGTTTCGATATCTTCTGTATCTCAATCCCCACATTCGTGGATGACGTGCTCGACCGTTTCCTCATAGACACCGCGATTTCGGCAGGTCTTATCGAGGAAGGTATCCTGTATTTGCGTTGTTCGAGGAAAAATACACGTTGACTGGCAAAACGACACCGCCAATTCACGCCAAACCTGTTTGGGTCGATTACTCTGCTGACCACGATGCCCGATACAATCACATAGATGCCTGTTTGATACCGAAGCCACCGGATCTGCATGCACTGTATACGCGGACGAATGAGCCTCGTCGTGATAGCATTCAAGGATGCTAGGCATTGAGGCTTCGTTCGGCACTTGAATCAATTGTAAGCGGTCAACGATGGGATCCGCCACCGGGAGAGAGCTTTCGCGCAAGAAGCGCACAACTTTGTGCCCAGCATTGAGATGCCGATCGATTCCAGAGCTCGGGCTCGAACCTGAGACCTCCCGAACGATGCAGCTGTCGCCGTAGCAACGCGTTCTTACACCGATCGCGCTGAAAGCTACACTACGCCGACGGTTACCAAACTGCCCCCGAACACCTAGTTGACTTCTGGATGAGCGTTACTAAAAACCTCTCGGAGCTGTCCCGTATCGCGCTCGCATCTCTCAGCCCACCTGTTTACGTATCGCAGAGACAAACTTGTCGAGGGTCTCCTGTTCGTCGAAGGATGCGCAGTCTGAGCAGCGGGGTATAGCGGCTCTCACCGTTCATTCAATCCTAGGCTCCTCGAAGCGATTCGGAGAGCTCTCGGGAGCTGCGCGACGTCTCTCACGAAAGAAATTTACGTGCTCCTGATTCTGTCGTCGATCGTTGGTTTTGTCTTCATCATTCTACTTCGGTCCACTCAACTCTGAGCGGAGACATTCCTCGTCGCGTCGAGAGATATAATAGAATCGATCGGCCAGTTCCCGATTTTCTCATCGAGCACTTGATTTTCCGCGAATTTCTCACGATTCGTTCACCCTCCATCCATCCACGCTTTTCAGACCGCGATCCAGTCTGGGTAGAAGTCCATCCCTATCCATGGTCTTGAGGCAAACTTTGGAGTTTGAGATTTCTGTAAGTATATTGCTTGATATTCCGCTGTGGAATCGAACTCCAAGAGAGCTTCAAAGCAATATCGGTAGCAGCGTATCACCCTAACATGGGACTGAGCCTTGCGTATCAATGCGCCAATCGGACTCCTCGTTTTCAGATACCTCACGGAGCATAGTTTGAGTATCGGATCTTGGTTGACTGTGTCAAGGGTCAGGGCCTCTCTGGGCCCAGCCCCGAAAGCGGCCCCACTATGCCGGGAAGAGTCAATTTTCGGGAGATCATAATCCAAAATGACACATCTCACTTCGACCGACAGCAGCAAGGGGAATAAGATTTTCTTTTTGCGGAATCGGGAGATTCATGCCAACGTGAACTACAGTGCAGCCAACGAGCGAACCGTTGGGAGAATTCCTGATCGCAGGTCCTCATAGTTCTCTCGAAAATGTGAGGACTGGAGGCCGACTCTCCAATGCAGGTGGAAAACAGGTGGAAAACTATCCAACAACAGAAGTTCACAAATTCTTTACTTTTATCTGCCTTTGTCTCAGTCTGCCCCGGGCGCCAGTTACCCTGGTTACGACACTGATATAGCCCTACCAAGTCTGATGTGAGCAAGACCCACCCGCTCCTGATATCCGGGTAGCGCATTGGGACAACCACCGCATTACGGTTACAACACTTCTCATCTTAAGGCGAATTCACACTGTTTCAATATCGCGTTGAAAGCAGGCTTTCAACGGCGTTCGTCGCCGCTGTCCCTCCGTCTGCTCCATAGCGTTCAATGCATTGCCGTCCGTTCATCGGCGTTGAAAGCCTGCTTTCAACGCGATATTGAAACAGTGTGAATTCGCCCTTAGCTCCGTTTCTGTGTAGGTGGGAGCGCCAGATAGAAGGCTACTCATCCAACTTACACTTCTGCCCTCGAATGCTGCGGCGAATGCGATAGCACGTCTCTGGGAACGAAACTTCAGTGGCACACCATGCAAGACGAGCGGAATGCAAGCTTCCTCGCTTGGAGCCACTTTCTATTTCTATACTATTTCGATGTCATGGCTCAACGAAGACGTGCGCTTGGCCCTAACTGAGCCTAAACTCCGATCGGAGCGTTGTCAAGATTCTTGACCAACGATCTCATGCGAGGAAGTGCTTAGAATAGATCTCGAGGGAAAGTAGTTCACCGAATATTCGGGCAAGTACCGTTGAGCTCATGGACATCATCTAAATAGATAAAAGGCAAACTCAAGTTGCCCGCTGGACGGGAATAAACGCCGTTACCTCTGCGTGGATCGTGCCGAAAACGCGCGTGGTGGTGCGCAACCGACCGAGGAAGGACATAGGCTACCCGATTCCCCCCCAAAATGTCCTCCAACGCAAGAATCTTCAGAAAACCGAAACACTTCGTCGTCGGATGGCAAAGCATTCAACCATTCAAACAAACGCGCCGCGGGCGTCCGCTGGGCGTACCGCACCGGCCGCGGTATCGACCGCGTTGAGCCGCGCAGGCCTTGACAACGGTTGTTTTTCCGGATCACGAGTATTCCATGCGTGGGTAGCCTACTGTATACGAGAGTGCTGTTCTTGCCTTCATGCCCAAGCGCAGGCGTTCCAACCCGAGTCGAAGTACGTCCGCTGCACGGCCACACAGATTAAGCAGGCGTTCAAAAGCTGTCGGGGAACCTGTATTAGGTACACGAGGTTCCAGTTCTCAACGTTTAACGCTCCGTAGGAATTGTGCCTATGGACGAGCTCCAACGAATCGTGTTGTTGACGTTTAGGGACAGCTTCATCATACGAGCCGGAAGAAAAAGAAGAAATGAAAGCGCGAGATTTAATGTGGTCGAATGGAAAGGTCTCGGAGCTGCTCCAAGTTGAACGATTTTACGATTTTCGATCGTCCGGATACGTAAAGCCAATCCAGCCTTCGGAGCCAAAGACCGAGACATCGAACTTACGTCGACAAAAGTAAGACTCCGGGAGGAGCAACGGCCGTTGGCATTTTTCAGTGGGCCAAAGTCACTCCACTGCCAGACGACGCGCTTCCGCAGTTTCATTGCGGGTTACTCAGTGAGTAATACCCAACCTTGCACAGCTGCAAGCTACAGAAGTCAACAGTACCGTCGGCCCCGTCCAAAGAATCAATTTCCAGGACAGCCGAGCTCGATAGAAGCGTAATGTTCTTCTAATTGAAGTAACCTACTCGATGATGACATTAGGCCCCTGGCCGGAATTCACCGATGATCTGAATCCGGTTGTAGGACGTGCAACCCTGTGCTACAATCTGCAGTTGAGAGACTTCGACGGTACGCTCATGATGTCGACTACGTCTATACAGGAATCACTGTTGACAGCGATGACAGCTCCGTGCGGGACCAGTTGCGCTGGTTCGAAGGACGGCGAACAACAGGAACTACGACTTCGGGGGGATCTGACCGTTGATTGGAAAGAATCGAGGCAAGAACCTCTGAGCCGTTCGACCAAGACTGCGAAGACATCCGAACTCCGATCGACATGAAATTGGGCAAGTAGCACTCGGCCATGCGATCCTAGCACAGCTTGGAAGCTGGTGGTGGGCCCCCGTCCAGGAAGAAGACATGAAGGGAACTTGGGTTTACGGTTTAACAGCATAACCCAAAAGTTCGCGTCTCATGAAGGAATTCGAGTGAATTCACGGCAAATTCATGGCTGACTATATTCCCTGATATTCGAATGTCTCTGGACCCCTTTTCACTCGATAAACTTTTGTCACTCCAGACTCCTCCAAGCTCTTCAGGATGCTGGCCTCACTTGACTCACTGAGATTTTCTTCCCTGCGAAGGATTATCGGACCATCAGGTACTACGGTCAACTACGGACCTCCCAAAATATACTCTCATTCGTAGCAATTAGGTAATTTGCAGTAGCAGAAAACGACGCCTTGCTCCTCCAGAACCACAGGGGTCGCAGCGAAGCGCGACCAGGGACGCTAGTACCATATATTTCCCGGAGAAGTCGCTTCAGAATTCGATTTAACAGAGCTCGAATTATTATCAGCGTTTTTCCGGTAGGATGACATAAAACGAATACCTCGAACAGGAGATAATTCCCCGGGGTTCCCGGGAAGCCTGATTAGATCTCTGCGGGGTTGTCGTGACCTTCGACGGAAACTGAGTCTGGGAAACCTCACACCGGAAATACTGGAGGTTGATGAGCAATCGTCAGCAACCGCTCCATAAGAGTCTCCGGTGGCTTGACTCCCAGCGAATGAAAGACCATTGGAGCTTTCCACATTTTTTTCAGCTTCTCGATCGATTAAATCTAGCAAGAACAAGGTGGTGAGAGTGTCCAACCAAACGGGGGCCAGATTGGTCGCACTCTCAGTCTTCTCGAAAAAAATGATCGAGAAGTTCCGCCCGTCTTTTGGGAATATGAACGGTGAGAAAAGACTCGACAGAATCACCGGAAACCGCAAATCACCGAGTTGAATACATGTGGCGTGAGACAATGGTTCTTCCGTTCACCGCAACCAAAGATTTGGCGTCTGATGAACTAGTTTACGATGTAAATGATGCATCAGTTGCGGAGGCGTCTTCCCGCAAGGCGACGCCAAGACTCGACTTTGACTGTACGTAGCGTTTTCGAAACAAGTGTCAACACGGCGAAAGTACTCATAATGAAGGATGAAACTTTCTTTTTTGTTTCAGCTCGGCCCGGAAAACATGATCAGCTCGGTCCAGGAACCCTCGAGACCAGATTAACAGCGGAAAGAACAGTTTGAACTTCGGTGAAGGGCCACCAGTATTCAATCTCTATCTTGAGCCAACTCCTATGGCAGATCTGACGGACGCAGACGTTGTTCTCCAAAACTCTAGATTTACAGATCCTATCTCACCGATATACAGGTCTCAAGGTCGCGGTTGGCTTAGCGAGTCGCGCTGATTCGGTCGAGCATTCGCCGATGAGACTATTTGCTGATTGAGTCAATGAATGCGATTATTGGTGACAATAATAAAAAAAAACGACACATCAAAAAATTATACCCAGATATCAAAATCAGAAATATTTGCATTTGATGAAGCGTTTACAAGGCGAACATTCTCGATATAGTCCGACGGATGCAGAAACGATGGTGTGATATGAGCTCAGAGGAGATCAATATAAACCGATAACGATATTTGAAGAATATGTACCGATACATTTACGTGGAGGTCCGTTCAGGAACACAGAAACTGACTCTCACCTCAGGTCAATTGGCAGACCTCACGGAATAAACAACGCCAACGCTCGACAAGTTGGTATTGAGGTCAATGCGATCGCAAAACTCCCGGATTCACTTCCGAAGTTCATTGAAATCGATCACGTCGTTTCAGCCTCCTCTGAATTCCATTAAGGAATGCGATATTGATTCTCACGTTGATCCGACGCTGTTCTGACCGAGATACCGGCTATCGAGGAAAGCTTCAAGACCATTGAATTTGATCCAAAACGCCGGGGTTTCCCTTTTCCTCAATGAATTCAATGTTTCCCACCTTCGCAGGTGTCAAAGGGTGTGCATCGGAAAACTAAGGCCGCAAAAAGAAGCGGTTTGAGCCATTAGATAGTTTGACGGTTATTTCGAGTCGCATTTCCTGAACGCTGGAAGCGTCTCGCCGCAAGTGAAACCGTACTTTCGGTAGGAGAAAGCTACCGCTCAAAGTCATCAGGCTTTAAACGCGACAAAGCCATTCCGAAGCCGACGAAGAAAACGAACTATTTCCAGGCTTGAAAAACGGAAGAGCCTCGCCCACCCATCCAGATGAGTTGTGGGTGTTTCTGGAATTTGGTGCATCAGCTGTCAGTGAGCATTTTCTCTCCTTTTCCGACCGCGATGGGTGGGGGAAGGATATAAGATGCAGTTCAAAGGGTGTCCGGGGTCATAACTCCACCGGTTGACTGATCATGCAGCATTCAATGGTGAGTGTAGAGGACGAATTCGCGTGGCCAACGTTAAAGCGCGTGCCGTGTCTCTTTTTCCGACTAAAAGTGCACGTTGCGAATCCAGTTTCCGTGGAGCCTGGTGGAGTGCCAGACAGCCTTGGTGTATCGTTGGGACTATCTCGTGCCGATTGAGTGGACATACTCGTGCGGATTTAGAGGAAGAAAACCGAATTCGAAACCGTCTGTTTTTTGTCGCCTTGCAGATTGTCTGCGTAGTGCTCTTTACGCTGACGGGTCTGGTAGCGGCAAAACCTCCTGAGGGATATCGAGCGAGTCCTGATACTTACCATAACCACAACCATCATCATCATCAACACCAGTCACAGCAGCCACAGCAGCTAAGTCCCGCGCTCCAGGGTCAACAACCTCGGGCTCAACACCACGGACTAGAGCACGGCCAATTGCCTGCCCAGCAACCCCTACAGGTGAGTGCAAACGGATGCGAGCATACGTTTTGACCATGAGGGAGTCCGGACATACTCGGAAGGTGGTTGGAGACGAAGAGGATAGCCTCGATACGAGATCCGAGTTTTCATTCCTCAGGATCCTCGGGCCGCGGCGCTCTTACCCCTTCACGACGTGAACCGAGTCCGAGGAGTCTACATCGATGGAAAGCCAGTCGTGGCCGGAGTTCCACAGGCAATCCCGTTGACACCTGTGAAACATCAACGTAAGGAGTTCGATGACGATCACTATAAGTTTCTGATAGATTTCGAGTTTTAGAAGCGGAGTTGATTAATAAAGATTTTTTGCGTGCCCTCTGTGCTGGAATCACCGCTGAGGCCATTGTGGAAGATCTGCAGCTGAGGCCTACTTCTATTTCCAGCGCAAGCTCAACCGAAAGCTCCGTACGATTTTCCCGCGCCCGGCGCTGAATACTATGACGAACTGCCACCCTACTCAGGCCCCCAGTCGGCCTACATTCCAACGGCGCCCTATCCCGCCTCGATCTATGGGAGGCCACCGTTCTGGGTTCGCCTACAGAGATGGAACCCATTCTCCAGGCCAGTTCAGATTCAATGATTCTATCTTACTTCGATCGGTCCCAATCCGAGCCGGCGTAAAAAACGTTTCTTGATCGTTCTTGAAGGAGTAGAGATGAGTTCACAGGTGAACTAAACGGAGCTGTTCACTTGCAGGTTCTATCGCACCACCTACACGGTCGGTGCTCCAGAATACAGCCCGTCGTACGGTTACGTCGTCCCGCCTCTGATGGTCCTGCCCACCCCACCGAACTCGAAGATCGAGCCAGTTTATTCTCAACCCCTCAATCAACCCACGACGCCTCAGCGGAGATATTCTATTTTCTAGAAAAGCTGTAGAGTAGTGCCGATTGAACATCTCATTCCCTGTGTTTCGTGTAAACTTTTCTCCTGTAAATAACAACCATGTATTTGTTGGAATTGTCTCACATAATTGATCAATCAACGAGATCGATCTCCACCTTTTTCCGGAACTTCCTCGCTTGATAATACCTGCTGACCTGGATAACCTTCTTTCTGCGAGAAACGATCTCGCATTCTCTCTCCCTACTACCGAACCAATGATTAGCTCACGTACGCGGTTCGGTCCACCACGTCCCATCGGACAGGGCTGTGTCTCGCCTGGACTAACGCAAACTCGTTTCCTCTTGCGGCTCAAGGAACTTCTCGCTTCATCTAACACCTTTGGTAATGGGGAGCATTCGAAATTTTTTCAGGGTAGATGAAATCACAAACTGCATGGTTTCGGTGACGGTATTTCTCGCTAACAGCCTCCGGGTATCGGCATTTCCCTCTCGTGATTTCCTAACGAATGCAACTCTTTGAATGTTTCAACAGAATTCTTCGGTGGCCGTGTACTGGGTGGTGGTCGTGGGGGTGTTGGTAGTTCCTGTGTCAGACTCACCTGACTTGTTTCTCAAATTTGTTGTATTTATTGATAATCAGAATAAATGATCAGTTCCGGCCGAATTCAGAATCCTGAAACTTGCGGAATCTCATCGTGAACTCCGAATGAGAACACGCGAATACGAAGTCTACAAACTGAGTGGCTCAACCAGGCAGAATAGCCAAGCTTCGAGTCTGGACAGACGGCCTAGAATGGCGGAAGGTCAACGAGGCGCCACGGTTCCGCGACGCCGTCCTTCGCGAAGTCCTTCATTGGGTCAAGGTTCTCTTAGAAGCCACTCGCCATTGGTCGGTTCTCCCTCTCGAAAGCATGGGGCAACCTCTCGTTAGAGCTCGACTCTGCCCTTGAACTTCGAATATACGGCGCAGCATCCCGAGAGCATCCGTTAGGGTTGTTTAGTCAGCTGGAGGATCCAGGCTCTACGTGAGTCGAAGATATGCATCGCCTCGAACGTTGGAAAATTTTCTGAATTTGGAATTTGTCCAGTACACAGAGCTTATGATGAAAGCAGGGATGTTGATTTGGACGATAGCAGCTAAGCCTCCCAAAAATGATGAGATTCAGAGTAGGATATTTGAATCGGTCGTTTTGCCAAGCTTTAGTTGAACTGTTGGATTCCCTAATCCCTATCGAAATCTGCGATCGTCTGAAGATCACTCTGGAACGAACGGAGGTCTGTTGGAATCGAGGATTCAAGATTCCGGACAAAATGTAGGATCAAGCGAATTTCGGAACATTTTATTCGAAAATAGTTTCTTATTTCGGCACCCGAGGTGCCAGCTAGCAGATAGAGTTTTCTCAAACATCTCACACAGGCAGTCGCTCACAATTACACAACGTAATGGTCGATCGGTTGATCGACTAGTCATTTGAATCACTCACACGATATTTAACCTTCCAATCATTTGTTCTCTCTCAATATCTTCGACAGTGTCATCTGTTCATGCCCTGTTCATTACACTGAAGCGAGTGGGGCAGGGTTTGAATTTCGAATCCCTAGATCCCGCATTCACCCTGTCGCTCACTCGAGATCAGTCAATCAACCTTAAATCAATCATCCATGCAAGTTTCCAATCTTTGCTCCCAATAGGTGATCCAATTGTTCGCCGGACCGGTGGAGCTTGCGGAGCGAACCATGTCCAGATAAACTTTGTACAATGAGAACCACTCCTACGTCGTGAGTTCATCGATCGCGAAATTCTGAGGAACGACGCTATGGAGAAAGCATATGACGCAATCCGTGGATCTCAGATCTTTGATCCCTCCCTAAGGTCCAGCCTTTGTAAACTTCGCCATTAACCTGAACAGTCCCAAGAGACTACATTTCACGCGGCTGGGGTTTCCACGATTCTTCGGATGACGCAGTCCCTCGCTTTCTTTGTTTCGAGTTCGTCGGGATAGCGATATTCAAGTCGAAAACTGCGTCACTGACATCAAGTTGAATAAATACCGTAGGATTCCTTCCCCGTTTGCTGCACAAACTATTGCACCGATAACCGAAAACTTGGGTCTCTCGTCATAGACGCTTCACAATAAACGTAATAGTGCCTTGGCACAGGACAAATAAAACGTTGGTTTTGATCGCTTGTTCTCCCGCGTTTTCGTTCTCCTTCGTTACTCAACCTCGAGTCTCTCCTTTCTATTCTGTTTCCCCTGTATTCTTACTTTTCAGCTATCGTTCTAAATGCCCGCGGATCAAAGTTTGAGAGCTGCCCCGTTTTCCCAATAGTTTTCGATTGAACTCTGGGATCTTTTCAGGCTATGGTGAAGTAGAGGAAGATCGCCAAGCAGATGGCCAGAAGCTGGAAAGCCATGGTTCCGACGACGACGCCTCCCATCGTATTGCTGTGTTTCTGGAAGAAATCCACCGTGATCCTGGTGCATCCTCGAGAATAGTATCCGTTGCCGCTGCAAGAAGAAAATTGAATTCGATCAGTCGCCAGTTAGAGTTACCGATGGAATTAGCATTGTTCCCGCGCGGCTCGTCAAAACAGTGTTTGTGTGTTGCGAAATGGCGGGAGGCGTTTTCTGGTGAAATTCAAGGGTCACAGTTCCGACGACGACGACGACGGTTTGGAAAATGCGTTTTGACGGCCCATGAAAGCAATTTGGGCGACGCGGAGTGACTCATGAACACGTTCCGGTGCAACAGCTCCTGATGCCCTCCCAAAACTGCGAGGCGGTGAGCAGACAACCATAAGTTATGCCGACGGGATCCGCTGACCTGAATTCCATTACAAGCTGACTATCGCCATAGCGGGCTAGGACATGCTGGTTTGTTGTTCGCTTGCTCGCTAGGTTGTATGTATGATATGCCGTTGTTAACAACAACAACACGGGCTCCGCCTTCGAGTAACATTATTAACGAAATCATCCGACGGAATGGGTTGTGTTACTTAACAACGAAACACCTCCGAGCACGAGCTGAGAAAGATCAAACCAGTGGATACATCAGAGGATCAGCCCTTCCCTCCTTTTTTTCGAGAACCTCGCACTGCAGGCATACCTCACTCACAGGGGTATCCCTCAGACAGAATCTGCTATGTATTTCATTCAGACAGGGCTTCTCCGTTCTTTGTCATCAGGACAGGATTTCCTCTAGTGACAAACGTCTGTCTCATGTCTCGTTCCTCACAGAGCGCATGGTTAGACCGCTCGGACCATCGCCGTACACTTTTGCGTGTTTTCTTAAACTATTCTCTCTGCAGCAGTAAAAGTCCAAAAATAATGGATCGAATAGATTGAGTTGTGTCAACGATTTGTGCGGACGAGGTATCCTATGAAACTGTCGCGACTCTAATCAAGGCTCCGGATTGGAACGCAACCAAATAAAATCGGACATTATCCCATAAGTACCAATATAAATAATCTCGAATGAATTCTAGGCAGGCACAGCTCTTCGATTTAGGATTTTATGAACGCGAGTGAACGATCAGTGTTCTGCATTGATCTCGGCACTCAGTCGTGATACGTCGCAAACATATCAATATCGCGTGCTGTTGCCCTATATATCGCAGTAAGTTCCCGATCGATTCGGCGGATCTTGCATTCTCCGGTGAGCAGACTTCTCCAATCCTTTGATCGGATGCGTGTGCATTATTGAATCGAGAATCGGATGACTGATTGAACGACCGGCAGCGTGCCCTGAATAGCCGCGTCGATACTCCTATGAAGCGCGCAGGACGGATTTCTTTCAACAAGAAGGTCGCCGTAATTCGTATTCCGAGGAGATCTCGTCAATAACTCCCCCCAGAAAGCGTCCCCGAGACGTATGTCCTGGTTTGTAGGCAAGAAAGCCGTATTACGTATCGTCGCGCGGATCTCGGAGATGTGCTTCCTGGAGAAACGAATCCCGTTTTAAGACCAACGACTGATGTTATGCGTCGATGCAAGATCGGGGTGTAGTTCGAATCGAGTTAGAATATGCTTCCCCTTCACTGCTACACACATTGCTCTGCAAGTCCCAAGGACGTTTCCCATGCGCAGAAGACCTGATAGAATATTTCGGATCGGAGCTACGCGTGATCTCTCGAGGATTCCGGAAGTGGGTCTATCACAAGAGGATCTGACCTGAACGACAGAATACGGGACATGTGATTGCTGCTCGTTTTCGAACTGATCGCTACACTCCATCGAACAGGCAAATTAGTTGATGGCATCCAGGACAGTTATTAGAACGATGAGTTTCGAACCTACAACGCATCCGCTAGAGAACTACGCAATGATAGATTGGCAGCAATGCCGCGGATCGGTTTATCAGGCTGAGCGGACTTGGTGGAACAATGTCAAAGTGGAATGACAACGGGTTTTGTACGCGTCAGGATCAGTGAGCCTTAGTTAGCGCCTGGGTAACCCTACCGCGCGCAATGACGTGATTCGCCCGTAGCTGAATCATCTATTAGCGTCAGCCTGCATTCCAAATCAGCAGGAACTGCCCCGCTGCGAAGGCCTAATGGACCGAACTTTCTTCGGAGTATGCACATACATATACATACTTAGAAGTTCAGTTGACTCGTCGACGCAGTTTCTCATCCTGACGGAGAGTTTGGTCGTTCCCCTCGAGCATAACCCGTTTCGCTGGTGTTGGTGAACTTGCGTCGCAGAAATTAAAATCGCGTGAGCGCCTCCAGGATATTGAGTAGGAGCCGCAGGTACGGTGAGACCTGAATCCACTAATCATGGGAAACGAGTATGGAAAGCAGCCCCAGTACGATCCGCAGCGAAATGCGGGCGACCGCGGCGACAGCCGAGTGGTCTCAGCGGTTTGCACACCCCGTGCAAATTCGCATGATGGTATTGTACAACAGCACATACTATGCTGACGCTTGGTACCACATCCACAAGCTGCAAGTCGTTGGTTCGAATCTCGTTCAGGAGTCAAGATCAGGAGATCCCGTGACCCGATGAGTTAGGAGATCGATCGAAGATTCTCCGAACGATTCAACCTCATCAGTTCACTCTCGAGAACAGTTTGCAAGCTCTGATGGCAAATCGATATTGTCTCGATCAGCAAACATGGAATAAAGGGACGTTACAGGAACACCGCGCTTCTTGAACTCGCAACCGTTCTCCCATCAATTTTGCACCATGAATCTTCATTTTTGTGCACCGATCTACTCTTTCGTTAGAGTTACTGATGGTGCTCAGGTTGCCGATCTACTGACAGTCACGGTTCCGGTTTTCTGACTATGAGGTTTATGAATATTTCGGTGTACTCACTCCTGCCGTGAGCAGTAATCCCGGTAGTCAAGTCCTCTCTTGGAGTAGTCGTTTTGACCTGAGTCTCCGCAGCATTCGAGTTTGTCCTGAAATTGAATGTTCTCCTGTTGATGAACACTCTTTCAAGGTCTCCCCGTCTGTTCATTAATTGGTTCGATATCCAACGCAAGCGTCGAACAGTTCCCGGCCCGAACTACGACCATGACTCGCGATAACCGCGAACAATGGCAGTGCCGTTACGGCGTTGAACGAAACTCATCATGGATCACAGGTTCGAGTCTTCGATCAGGGACCAGGACACTCGTGACGCCCGCGAAGCTACGTGGGCTTTAGACATTCCAGCAAACATCGGTAATTCGGGATGGTGATTTTCGAGGAAAAGGACTACAAGGAGACACAAACTGGCGACATCCTGGAAAACAAGCGTCAGGAAGGCAGGACTAACCTGGAAGAAGTTGAGGACCGCAGCAGCTCCGGCTTGGGCTTGGTCGTTCAGCGTCTTTGTCTTCGCTACGCCGTCGAGAAGGGCCGAATACGTCGCCGAAACCACCTCCTCGAGCTTGCTTGGCTCTGAATACTTCCAAGCGAACCCGAGGATGACGCATTCGGTGATCAGCAAACAGCCCATAATGACTGCGAACCTGGTCAGAAACAAAAGACCGTTAGATCTCCAGAGATTCCAGGTTTCCTTCCAGCCGCCGAGGCACCCAAGTGCGAAGACGGGACCTGGAGGATGTCCCGATGACTCGCTGATCTTTCGTGGAAAAATACACTGGATGGAAATGTTCAAAACTCACCATATTAGCATCCATCCCGCGCCGAGGAAAGCACCGCAGCAGCCACAGAAGACGAAGAGAACCACCAGTACGCCCACGATCACGATGAGAATTCCAGCCGTGCTGAGGTGAGACAGATCAAATTCTGAAGTACCCTCGCTATCCACTTGCTTCAGGACGAACAGCACGCCAGCTCCCACGCACACGATGACGATCGACATTATCTGGGAATGTATAAACAGGGTTCCTATGAATTTTCTCACCTGACTCAGAGCGAATATCGACCCGAGTCGTTCGGGGCGCGCCCGTGGACACTACTCATAACAACAGTCGATAAATCGCAGGACGATGGCTGTAGGCAAGAGTTTCAAGAAGCTGCTGATCGAAACGAGAGATTTTCCGAATGATGGAACATCGGCATGATGGGTCAGATATTGAATTGCGGATCTCGACAGACTCGATTCTGTTTATAGTACTTGATTTTTATATAGCATGAGAGGATTGATATAGAATTATGAATCCTTTTATCCAAAATAACATGATTGGTAGGTCAAGTTTCCAATTGCTCGGGTTTCTGTGTTCTCCGAGCTCCCGGACGAAACCGTAGACGAAACTGGCGATCTCTACTTTTTGCGTTTGGCACGAGATTGAAAACGAGTCTGTGGTTGTTGTCGTCAACAGGAAAGCCCGCGGGTGGTCGAATAAGTCACTGGCTTGCGGAAAAGTCATCTTGAAGGAAAATATGGAGGATCTGGACTCGTCGAATCGAAGATTATTCTATTCATTGACTGGATACATCGAGCTCCTCATGTAGACTTCCGCGATGAAAGGCGGGATAAGGTCCGAAATCTTCCGCTACATATATCATTCGGTGGTTTCTTGAAACTTTGCAGTCGGAATGTTTTTAAGAAAGATATTCTGACGGAACTCATCATCTCCCCCGTCTTTCAGGAACCAAAGGGCCATCTTAAAGACTTTTGTCCGTTTCGTAATTCTTTTTTTCTTCCGGAAATGCATCGACCCTCAGCTCCCTCAAAACTCATTGACGCCTCGAATACTGCAGACGAGGCGCAATATCGATAATGATGGGCAGTTTGTGATTGTACAATACAGGCGTACGATGCTCAACGGGCTTTGGAGTCGTCACTGCTGCTGATCGACGGCGGACGCTGATGGTTTCCATTCCACAGAGGTTTGCAACTGACCTTCGCAACGTTGGCACAGCTCAGCAGTGAGCCAGCCAGCATCCACTTAGGGGGCTTCCAGAAGAGCAACTTTCACAGGGAGACAAGGATTGATCTATCATGGTACCGCAGGATGTTCGAACTGGTTTTTGATCGATAGTTTCTCAATCCTCAGTTTCAATGATCAGCTGGTGGCCGGAGCTTCCTCACATTTCCCAAGGAAATCAGCTCGTTGCCTGGGAACTCAAAGGCCGATGGTCTGCGAACGCATCAGCGAAGCCTAGGTCCTACTGAGCCTCGGGGAACTTGACTCCAAGCCTCGAGTTTCAAAGAACTTCGCCTCGGGGAGCTCTCGGTTTAGTGAAAAACCTGCGGACTTCAACAATGTTTGAATCGAGCTTTGCTTTCTTTGCATTTCTGTGTCAAGGTCCGCTTCGGGCAGAAGTTCCCGCTCGAGCCCGAGCAAGATGCAAGTTCAACTCAAAGTTCCAGAGATGGAGGGCGGGATGTGTTACCCGGGAGTAACCGGTGTTGATGCAAGATATGAATCACGGAAACTTCTGCTTCCGCAGAGATGTCAAGCGATCGGAAAGGACTCCTACGCATAAAGGCCTGAACCATAATGCTAGCTGGTTGGTTATCTACGCATCGAGATAGTTGACTGCGAGAACGATCGCCCATGTGAAACGCCTGTAGAGTGGCAAAGCATGATCAGGTCCCGTGGAATGGGCTCGTCGTTCTCCAAAATCGTACATGCTGCAGGCGTCAGCACGTCGGCAGCAGTTCCGTTGGCGGTCCGTCTGTTGGTCTGTCGCTCGGCTGGTTGGTTGTTTGGCTGCTCGGTTGCCTCCGCTCGATCGTCACTCGTCGTTGTCGTCTGTTTTGGCGTTTATTGGGCGACAGCGGAACCACCACAAAAAAAAAATATCGCCATGAAAAGGCCCCACCTCGCTCCGCTGAGCACTGAATGCCAGAACGTGGATGTCTTTTCCCCAATAACAGAACGCATAAAACACGCTCGCTTCTGCCACGGTAAGAGGCCGCAGGCCGAAGAGTCGCTGCTACCGCTCGCTCATGACTCATATCGCTGTTGGCCATGTCGAAAATCTCCAACTGGTGACGATCATCCATGACTCCCAGCTTCTGGCAACCACTACCAGATCGCCGCACAAATGTTCGGTGGAGCATCGCCTGCTTGGCGCGCCTTCCTCCGAAAAGTTTTTGTTCTGTCAGAGAAACTTCAAGAACTTTTCATTTTGATTCTCCGCTTCATTGAATTGGCTCGAGTACCCCGATGGGGCTCATCAATATTTTCTATCGGTCAAGCTTTTCTAGATCGAAGTAGACTTTCCATCGTAGACTCGAGAATCGGAAATAATAAAATTCAAAGGTAACAACAGTGCAATCGAGGGAGTCACACTTGCGGAACAGGGACCGTTAAGGTACGTTCCACTACTTTTGGCGGCGATTATCGGAATTTCTGCCTGGATATTCTTCGAACACAGAAAAGCGGGGACATTGTCCGAGAATGTTTCTTCTGGGAAATGAAAATGTAAGCGTTGGCGGTTCTGGAAAGTTGATCGCGCAGAGAATGACGTTTCCTCACTCCTGAATTTCGCATATGCAAAAACGGCCGTCACACGATTCAAATGCTTACCAGGACCAGCTCAAACTGAACCTTCCACTACTACATCTCAACACCTGCTCCGACTGCACCTACAACTGTCAACTACATCTATAAGACATCAGCCGAGTGATCGAGACGGTCCAGGCAGTTTTGATTCATGAAAACCTGTAGCTTCCGGTAGCTGGGAAGGAAAAACTCTTCTGGAAACCGTCGCTTCTTTCTTTCCCGCAAGAAAACTCGTGGCGTTGGGACACGGGACACGCGACATGGTCCTCCTGATTCCATTCCTGAGAAATCCAAGATCTAAAACCATAATTTTCATGGATTCATAGATGGTTGGGAAGCAAGCAACAGTCATATGGCGCAGAATGACGAGTGACAAATTCAGCAATCTGACGGCGGAATCGTAGTTGACCATGCTCAAGACGACAACTTCAGAATCGCCGCGCCGTCGGGAAGTCGCTATCATAGTCACAAGCGGTCGATTCGTGACTGTGAGACAGGTTCGGTGGAACGTCGCACACCGTTGACATCCGATGACGCTCTCATGTTTTAGGGCAATACTCGGAAGCATTTCGGCGCGAGTGTGAGAGTGTTCATTCGACAAAAAGCAGCGTCAGAGATGAGACTGGCTTTGCTTGTCCGCCTCATCTTATATCCATTCCACAAAAAAATTCACAGAAAAGTGAATTTTGAACGTTTCGGGAATCCCGAATTCATCATGGTGTGCCTCTCGGAACCGCCCAGCAATCGAATGACCTGAGTCGCAAACAGCCTTTCGAAATTCGAATCAGATGGAAAACAGAAGCAGTTCGGAAGTCGGAGAGAGTTTCTCGTTTTAGGAAATCTTCGGCAGATGAATCTGCGTGGATCGAATTCCTTGAAGAGAAAACGCAAACAGCCGGCAGAATTCGTGAGTTTGCAAATGCGCGTGAACGATTCCCGACTTATGGAAATAGCAACGAAAATATCGTTCTCAAGCAGCTGACGTCGCAATCCCTGCTGTACTGAATCGGTTCTGATCATTCTCGGACTTGGCTGAGAATCAAAAACGAAAAACTCCAGGCGAAAGACATCGTGAAAGTATGGAACATGAAAGACCAGCAGACACTAATTAAAAAAAAGAAACGAACAATCCAGTCGAGCACTTTGTTCTGACAATGCGATGGTGATAAAACTTCCGAAGACCCCGAGTTAAGAGGGTTTTTTTGTTGTTGGAGGAGGACCAGGAGCACCCTGTACACACCGGGAACAAAAGAGGGCCAACCATGATAATTTTGGTACTTTGTTCCTCAACTCTACGGTATCAATGTTGCCCATTTTTGCCGGAAACGATTCTCGTACTTTGCGAAGTTCCAAGTCTTCCTCTAGTCCCGAGCAGAACGAAAATTATCAACGATCCGACATACTCGGGACTTTGCCGAACCTCTCGTATTACTAATACTTCTTCTGGACACCGTGACCTTCTGGAGAAGCGTTTCGGACTTTGCGTTTTGAAATAGTAAGCGAGCAAGCAAGCCAGCAAGCCCGGAAAAGACTGATCCTCATTAGTCTTCCAGAAAACAATAATGAAACTGAATCAATTCACCGGCAATGTCACCGTTCCTCTCCGCCGAACTCTCGATTCCACGGAAACAGAGTTGTTCGCGAGTGGGAGACGACGCCCATGGATGCTTTTGGAAGCAATTGTTATCAATTGAATTCCAACGAATGGAACGTCTGTCGTGGAAATCTTGCGAGAAAAAACTCTTGCGCAAGCGACATCAACCGCCTACTCAAGCATCAATGGAGATGGAGTACATTGTTCCATGGGTTCCGAGAGTCCATACTCCACTTTCCAGATTGAACCGAACTGACGTGGTTTCGAAGAGCGTTTTCGAGTGTCAATCGAATTCTTTTTCTTTTAAGAGCTGACGAACAAAACAATCTGGAGACTCTCCGCTTTCCGTCTACAAGTGGACGTTCTCACTCAACGCGACAGTCGGACTCGGGGCACTACTCAAGATGCTTCACACCAGGGGCTAGTTTCCAATCGGAGATACCCCTCCTCCGGATCGACGAAATCAGTCAATCAGTGCGTTTCCCAAACTGAGAAAGTTCCGAGCGTGATGCTTTGAGGTTTGTGAATCACATTGTGGGAAACCCGCTTCGTGATTCCGCCATTTTTTTTCCAAAGATGGGGCAAAATTCCAAAAGTACCGCAAAAAGATGTAGAGATCAGGCACCTGTGGTTCAGGACACGTTCATGCCATCTCGAACCACTGATCTTTGGTTGGCCGAAGGAGTCTGAGAAGACTTTGTTCCGTCAAAACTCAATTGCGGAATTGATCACGTTTGGCAGCTCGCGAAAGTTTTTGGTCAAACTATCCCGAGGCGGCGACAACGTTCCACGCGCCTTCCAACACATCCGCCTTCGAAAAGAAACTTTCACACTCACTCGCTTATCTGACTCTGCTAGCCATAAACCCAAGAATGAGCTGATAAAGCTTGTAACATCAAAATCAATCAATGAGTGTCGATCAGAATCGGGAGAAATTCAACCAGAATTGTAGAAAGTGTTCTCGTGTCAATACAATTCGATTTCATTCGTTCGTTTCCCTATAAAGCGGCGGGAAATCACAATCTAGGTTCACTCAAACGAAGCGCGGTAAACGCTCCGAAGGAGCCGGACGTGATTCCATGAGCACCCGCCTCAATGATTCGATTTGTCTATTTTTCTTCCCCTGAATTCAACGCATTTTCAAAGGACAATCTGGAACTTTGTGGTTTTTGTCACGTCTTGGATGTTGTTGACTTTTCGGTTGAAGTATTCCGCGGAGCGTTTACTTCAATCAAAGGAAAAAAAACGACTCAGTGTAGGCGTGTCCAGACTGGAAAACAGTGAGAGACCGAGATGTCGGCGTTACAGAAAAACGTTACAGTGGAGTTTTTGCAAGCTCCACACTTGTTTTGTTATACGTAGGCAAAGGGCGTCGCCTTCCCCAAACATTCACGGTCTTGATAAACGGACGTCAAACATTCTCAGTCGCCAACATCTCCTGCTGGGTTGATAACAGCAAGGAAGGCAAGCCTAAGCTGAAATGCTCATTGGGCTTAAAAGTGCGTTGTCCAGGCCCATCGCCGTTCGTAGGCTCAAACGTTTGTGACAAGTTTTTATAGTCTTCTAAACGATCCCATCACTCTCTCAAATATCAAAACGAACACTTCCGAAAGTGGTTTCGATAGTTATCTCAAAAGATGTATCTCGGCGTGACGGTCGTATCGTTCTATAGCGGAAGAAACAGAATAACAGAACATTTTCCTCAGTTTCGCTTTTTGAAGTTTACTTTGAAGCCGTGAAAAAAATGCTGAAATGAAGCGTTGACTAACTGAAGTCGCAATTGGGGCCGGACAGCGTTAGATTGAATTCCGCAAAAAAATTCTGCGTCGTATTTCGAATCAAGGTTTCTTAGTTTTGACTTGAGCTACGTTTTTGCTTCTTCGTAAATATCTAGGGCCGTGATTTCCCCGCGGAAAACTCTGAAAATCTCCCGAAATCTCACCCCTGAAGTTCCTCGGACTCACCCGACTCCCCCGTCTTCCCGGAGAATTTTAGTCGGGCAGAATTTTTCTGATTCTTTCTCGGATTTTCGGACTTCCAGAACATCTGTTGTCTCCTGATTTGTTTTTTTTTTCGTGTACGATGGTAACAAGCATCAAACGGGACAATAAACGATGACCGCCATCGAATACATGGACTGTTCTGCGAGGCCTCCGAGGTCTTTGACCAGACTTCGCTTGTCGCTCGCTCGTCGGCTCGCTCACTAGACGTTTTCTTGATAATAAGAGAAGAACGGGTCCGGCCGCTGGCGGCGCCACGAGTGAATCACAACGAGCTCACAATTCGTCAAGCGAGGATTCAAGCTCTCACAGAATCGTAAGGGTTGGGTGAGGAGGCGGAGAGTAGCTGACCAAAGCGCTGCTGGCTGTCCAACACGACCAAACTCTCTGGACGTAATAAAATAGTTCTATGCCGTCAGCAAGTGGTGTGGCAAAACGAAGCCGGCTGTCATGATTCCTCTTGTATTTCTTTCCCTCAACGGAATCGGACGCGATTTCCGCACCGGACAGCATGAAATGCTAACATGCGAAACGCGAGACTAGGTTTGTTTGTTCGAACATATCCGCAGGGTCAGAATACATAGTAGAAGCGAGAGGGAAAAATTTACATCCTCTTCCCGATTCCTTTGTCGAAGTGAAACGATTCGATCAACGTTTACCAACTCGGCGTCTTGCCTCGAAGTCTAAGAAGAGGAATAATTCTCGATCTCCCGGAACCAAACAGTCCGATTTCTTGGTAAACAAAGATTGAGTTGCCACAGGTGACTGACAAAGAGGCCAAGTAAAATATACCGGGATCAATAATCGAACTTTGGAAGGTGTGACACGTCATTTCCGCGCTGTGCCAAGGAGTTGTACAACACAGCAGCGATTGTTTCGGACAGGCTCGATATTCTCCGAATTCCTGCTCGAATATGGAATCTAGCAAAACAAAGGAGAGACTGGATTTGGATTCTTGATGAAATACCCAACGAAGGCAAAACCAAGAGTCAGATAACTCGCAACAGAAATGATATTCGCGGTGACTCAAGATGTGACGAGTCGGTTCGAAGAACTTCAGATCTTTTCTCAGTTTCAAGAAACACACCCCGGGAAGAAGGAGTGAGCCATTGGAAGCTCGGATACTCCGGTTGTGCCGTCTATCAAAACATCAGACATTTGTTGACTGAGTCAGAGTGCTCCTCGAGGTCTCACTCTGCAGCCGAGGGAACTCGAGCGCTCGTCGACAGAAACCACCTGAGGATTCACTTCCAATGGATTCTGACACGACCGCACAGCAAGCTGAGCAGCTTGGCGGGAGCACGCTCGCGGAATGCCTCTACTTTGTTGCTGAAAGTCAGACCGACACAATTGTTGCGCTTCTGTCGAACGTGATCGTTCATAAACATCGCCGAACAATCCAAACATTCCCGGGGAGAATATCCCATTTCACTCTCGGTTCTCGGCGGGAAAAGGAAAACCACAGAGCAGTTGGACACCCACACACACAGAGGGCAAATCCGAACAAATATCCTGGGAACCATCTATGATCTGACTACGAAAGAAATGTTGACTCGAGCCCGTCGTGTAGACAATGGGCCCCTGATAAACCAGACAGGCCGGTGTCGCGACCGCCGCCGCCACCGCCGCCTCTAAGGTTCGAGCGTTTCATACAAGGAATGTTTTCGAGAGACCGCTCCCTGTTTTCACCAGTGCTCAGGGCTTCCTCTTGATCCGCTTGGACTTTGAACTCTCCGGAATGGTTTGTTGTTGGAATTCTCTCCGATCGACCAATGGATTCCTAGGGAAAGTTTCATGAGTTGAAAATACTCACCGTCAGGATTGTATTCAGGATGTAAAGGAGGCATTTCAGGCAAAATAGCCCGCACATGGAGGCGACCATTCTGAACGATCTCGAGGAGGTTTCGCTCCTAGTCTACTTTCGTTGATTTCTCGTTTGCGGCTGTTACTCGTTGGCCAATGGAGACCGGGTCCACAACAGAATCCGTATCAAAACACCGCACAGCTAACGCACAACACACGCGACCTCGACTCCACCACACTTGGCCTCTGCCAGTCAGTCGATTGAACGACCGGTGTGAACAGGGCGCGCATGGACATGGCGGAGAGGGTAACCGACGGTTTGTTGGCGACCAGTAGCGACACCTGGCGGGTTTTCGCGACAAAGTGCGCGGACTGAACTTCGAGGGATCGACTCTGCTCCCGAGATGGTGCTTCGATGAAGGAATCACGACGTGGTGGGGTACGAGAGCTTCCAGATGCCTTGGTCCGTCGGATAACGGAACTCGAAGCTGGAATGGTCACCATCCGGCTAGGTTTGGCACGGTCGTCGAATCCGACATCTAGAACTTCGATTTTCAGAGTTGGTAAAATCGGTGCAAGAGTGATGTGTCGATGGCGAAACGACATTTCATGACCATTGCGACAAACTCTGAAACTTCCGGAAGCTCAGGCGTCCTGTTCACAATGAGAACGTCGTCCGTCATCACAACAAACCGGCTTTCGTGAGCATGGGGGGATCGATCAAAGTGTAGAGTGTAGGTCTCTCTAACTCACAATCAGTCGACGCTCACGGGATCTGTCTCGACTGGGGTGACTTCTGGGTCACTGAAGGACCATCTCAGAATCTATGCTACTACGACACCATCCTGATGCCACCGATTTGCGAGCCTGAAGGGAAACTTTTCACGTTCCAAATTCTGACTTCTGAGGATTTGACGGAGAATGAGGTCCTGGTCGTATCGCGGCATTCACTATCAGTTGAAGGCAATGACTAATGGACAGAGACGCGATATGACCTGACCTGGACTGATTCGGACCGAACATTGGTGCCGAAACCGGATTAAGCGAGTTCTCTGATAGAGACGCCCCGGTGTGACTAGCTTCGTATCACGTGCGGGATTCATGAATAGCAGCTAGGTGACTAGGAAAAAGGATGAGTTCCGTTTCTCGTGTTCTCGGTCAGTTTCGGACGTTGATCGGGAGTTCATGATAGTCATCTGGTGGAGACTGTGGTGAAGATCGGAGGAGATGTTTTCAGGTAGAGACGATTACCGTACGACCTCAGCGTTGCAGATCAAAGCCTGTAGGGAAACCTCGTCATCAGCATGCTGGAAATCGACGCGGCTGGTTACCGCGAATAGGATCTCACCTCAGCTTTTGTCTGCGGGGTGAAATAAAGCGCATTCAATTTCGACACGGTGAATTTAGCGCGATTGTGTTCAGTTAAGGGTTGGTCCGTCAAGCTGAGCGTCGCCCATCGCGGCACCGGGCCCAGATTCGCCGATAACCAATCGACCCGTCGAAGACGTTCCCGCCAATTTCAGCCGATCTCCGATCGGTTCGTACCTTTTTCTTCGCGGGGAGACTTTCTCTCAGGTGAGATGAAACACCCGCTCGACTCCGATTGAGAATATGAGTCACTTTTAGTTTATGATTATCTTTCCGCAGCATGGGGAGCATACAAAGGAGCTCTGAGAGACATGGCTTGACCTGAGAGTGAGCTTTTCTTGCTTACATTGCGCATCGTCGAATGACCGCGAGCTCCGCTCACAACCGACCAAGGCCAACAGTCACTATTTGGCAATTAAATACCGTTGCACCTACGAAGATTAAAAAGAGGACTCGGAGAGAGTATTCCGAGGAAGTTATGGTTTCAGACAACGAGCCCCCGTGGTCCGCCTAATTCTGTCGATTCCCCTTCGAGACGAAGACTTGCTTAGGACTCAGGGCACGATTCAAAAGCGATGTAGGCTGAAATCCGGATATTGATTGAAACCGGCTCACACTTGTTCGTGGACGAGCCCTCAAATCTTGTCTCAAGCGCAGTTGCTTGCCTGACGTCGTCTCGTCTCAATCCGCTGCCATTCCGTCGCTGGCAAGTGAAAGTTTCTCAAGTCTGATCTCGCTGAAGATCTTTGAATGGAATCCTCCGCATCGTGACTCTGAATGTCCTCGCCTTCCACCCCATACTGTACTTCTTTATACGGTACTTTAAATCTGTGGATATTCGACTCCGCATCGAATAACTATCCTCGGATGAGGTTTTCGAGAATCTTTCTCGATTTTCGCGTTCACCGAGCGGGCCATAGAAACAGATGTACGATGTTGAACTCCACAAGCCCGTGTGATCGCAGCAGTTTGCGGGATTCCGACGTTTCGATGCCTGCGTTGTGAAATGTTCCGTCAAAACCATGTCCGAGCCCCATCAAGTATCGGGGAATGGCCGTCGATCGAAACGTTGACAAGTGACAACAGCGTATTGTAAATCATTCTTTCGAGCACAAACAAGGAGCCAAGCCTTAATCGACACTGCGCATGCCGCGGCAAGGAACCTAACCTCGTGCCCAAATCATCCTGTTGACATTTCTCTTCATGCTGTTGCATTCGGAAAAAGAGGAACGCTAGAAAAGTCAGACACCGAGTCAGAAGGACGAGGTTCCCGTTGCATTCTTCCGAAAGCGAGACGCGACCGTCTGACTTGGCTTCGACGATTCAGTTGGAACAGAGTCACGAATATCTCTCTAGAGGAGACGGAGACCCACTTCCCGTTCGAGAATCGTTCAAAGGTCAATACGATGTGTAATCCCGTGTCACATAGAAGAGTCCGGAGAAACGGGCTGCGTTGCTCATAAAAGATGGAATACCGATATCTCCAAGGGAAAACATCCTTTCATTTTTATTCATTGTTCCGTCTACGATGTAAAATTTGCGTTCATTTAAATGCTGTCGCTCAACAAGGAGCACTTCTACAAAATTCCTTCATTTAAGGCACAAATCCTGCTCCGCAGGTCCTGGGGTGGAAGATGGACGAGAACTTCTTACGTCCGTTGTGTCAGAGTGATGACGACTTGATCTCGATGGCCGTGAACCAGGATTCGACGCCGAGTTTGCCCTCGAAATCCGTGGTCCAAGCTCAGGCTGATGCAGTAATCCTTGTCGTTGTTTTACCTATGACTCGATTCCAGGCAGCGGACGCCTAACTGAATACTGTCGAACACGATTGATACTACAATCACAAATCTAAACTTTTCTTTGCTAGCTATGTCCGGTCAGATTTGAAGGTACAGATTTACAGACGGGCCCCGGGAGCGGCCTCGGGATACTGTCCCCGAAACCCCCAGCCCTTCCTCGAGCTCTCCCGAAGACTCTCGCCTCTGTGGCTGACTCGAGGACTCATCAGGGAGCCCAACTCAAACCATTGATCACAGGTCTGCAATCTGTTCCTTGGGTGAGACCCTGCTTGCGACGTTTCGGGCGGCGGGGTGTCGCGGCGCCTTTGGACTTTTCTATTCCTAAAAACCCCTTTGCCCAGATGCTACTTCAAACGTTCTTTGAGCCTTCGTACATTCGATCTATGTCTATTTTGTAGAAATCTTGGATCTGCTTCCTCCGAATTTTCAGCGCCGCGGTGACCAAACCCGTGTCCGGAAGCCATTCCTCGGCGCAGAGCTTGAACTTTGTTGGGATCTCCATCTGGAATTGTGAGCAAATAATTTTGAAGAGTGAAGAGATTTGCAGCGTGTTCCATCTAGAAGCGGCTGTCAAGGGTGGTTATCGCATCGATCTGACGCAGAGGGCGGAGGCGTGCCGCTCGGAATTGTCATGGGATGACTCTTGCGCTTCGAGCGGAAAGCATTCCTCGGGAATCGCGTCACCACAGAGATCAAACAGGCTCTCTTGCTTTTCTCACCTTGTTCAGATTACAATGTTTGCCGTGACGCACAAGCTGCTCGCTAGCGAGGCGAACGATTTCTGGATTTTCGCAGAGCTCTCGCAGAGTCAGGTTCTCTAATCCTGCTTGAGCGGCCAAAGCCTCCAGTGCTTTGGGATTCGGCGAGATGAGAGCCACCAGGAATGTGTAGTATGAGTTGCCGTAGACGCAGATGTTGTCCACAAGCGGCAGCGTCTTCAACTCGGCCTCGACCTGGCGGATGAAGATCGATTCAAGTCAGAAAAACTTCAAGGATCGTTCGATAGAAAAGATCATTCGGAATCTCGAAGCTCCGAGTTGTCTTGCAAGGATTAGGGCGCCGCGCCTATCTCACCTTTCCCAACGACACATATTCTCCGAACTGGAGTTTGATGAGATCTTTCTTCCTATCGACGATTTTGAGCGTTCCGTCCGAAAGGAGTTCGCCAATATCTCCCGTGCGACACCAGCGGATGCCATCTTCCTCTTGGAATACTTCTCGTGTAAGAGACTCGTTCCTGTAGTAGCCTGCAGATTCGAAAATCGAATCAAATATCGTTCTCCACCTCGAACTGTATTTTACCACGAATGCATGCGCCATAAATTCAGATTTGAGGTTCGAGACTTACACTTTGCAACGGTTGCTCCGCCGACCAAGACTTCGCCTCTCGGATTGGGTTTGTCGTTGACAGTGTAGCCACCGTCGGACCAGTTGTCGAGCTTGACGAACACGTTCACCAAGGGGCAGCCTACATTCGACCCGTTTGAGTTGTCCGTGAATTCGCACACGGTCGATCCCGACGTCGTCTCGGTTAGGCCGTAGCCACGCATGAGGAAAATGTCGAAGCAGATTTTCACGAAATCAAAAGTTTCAGCGCATAGGGGGGCTGAGCCGCACGCGACAACGCGAACGTTTCCACCAAGAACAGCCTGGGAAAGTTTTGATGAAATTGTGAGCTTGAAGCAGATGCTGATGATTCCGACGTCTATCAATATCAATTTCCAACCTTAACTGTGAAGTTTTGTAGTTGTCACTGAGTTCATTTCTCGACAGTAGTAGGACGTCCTACCTTGATTTTGTCAAACACGAGCCAGTTCAGGAGCGGAGTTGTGTACCCGGCCTTCACCCAGAACGATTTGTAGACGATCGCATGTCGGAACAGCAGTTTGCTCAAGAGTCCTTTGCTCTGGAGAAGAAATTCGCCTTCAGAACAGATTTCGGAGATGAATGCTATACGTTTCGCCTC
Source organism: Neoseiulus californicus (assembly GCA_028455905.1). NCBI lineage: Eukaryota > Metazoa > Arthropoda > Arachnida > Mesostigmata > Phytoseiidae > Neoseiulus > Neoseiulus californicus. The sequence goes on along the minus strand of JAMQGS010000005.1, from coordinate 353,959 downwards.
TATTTTTCGCGTGAACTGTGAGAATTTTTCGAAAAACCGCTCTGGTTCGCTTAGAAACAGTTCGGATGACTGTGATAGAGAAGGGGATCACCGCTCGAGCATCATATAATACACTCACCTCTGCGCCTTCAACAACGCCCTTCCGTATTCTGTCCAGAATCACCGGAACCGATACCATCATTGAAGGTTCGAGAACGATGGCGTCGCCACGCTGTCCGGCTTTGATTCCTGTACCCTGTGTGAGAGACAATATAGCTTGTGGAATGGAATCATTTCTCGAAGCTCCCAACTTTTCTAGAAACGTATGCCCCAGCATTTGGATAAATCTGAGTCAAGGTCTCAAAGCCAAGAAAAAAGCAAGGAAAGAGGGAGCGGAACGGCTCTGCAGGTAGAAGTGGATTCTGACGAGTTTTTGACGTTCTGGCCGCTTGGATTCTTCCAGAAACGCAGACTTACCTTGTCCGTCAGAGTCTGAGGGGACGAGTAGCCGATTCTCGCACCGTTCGAGATCATCATCGATTCGCAGGCGATTTCCATCACGTGCGCAAGCGGCAGATAGGCGACGTAGCAATCTTTTTCCGTGCACTGGGGACCATTAGTTCAACCATCAGTTCCGAAGTAATATCTTCAACTTCGGAAAGAACGTTTCGCAAGATCTCGACGAAGTCGGACTCAGAATCGCGTTCTGTTTCTAGTTTCGTTGGGGATCGTGGAATTTTTCGAGGGAACGTACCTCGGGAAAAATGGTCAAATATCCTCTGGACACGGCCAAGAGGTTGCTGTGCGTGATCACGACACCCTTCGGAGTTCCTGTAGATCCAGAGGTGTACATGATGATGGCGGTCGAGTCCGGGGTCGGAACTTCACCGGAGAACTCCTGTTTTTGAACGATTTCTGGATCAATTTCAGGCCAAATCTTCTGTTCAAAACCAAACATCGATCTACCCGGGTTGGGGGTTGATCGTGAATCATAATGATTCTCCATACCTTGAGGTTGTTCCGGCCGAGTTCGTAGAGTTTTGAGTATGGGATGAGGTTGATGCCGTCGACTTTAGGGGCCGCGTGTTTCGAAGTTTGATTCTCCATGTAGATGATGTGAGTCATTGATTTCACACGAGGGGAAACTTTGATCACTTTCGGCAACATGTCTTGAGAGGTTATGACGTGCGTAGATTCGGACTCGTTCAGGGCTGTGAGCAGAGAGTTTCCAGAGTTCTCGAAATCGATTATTTTCCCAAAAACCAGCTTGAAATATGCCCCTTCTACTTCACTGATATTTGAGGCGATCGGAGTCGACAGAATCAATTCGGAGGCAACAAACCGTGGACGATTCCATCCTCGCCGAGGGTCGCGTACACCGTTACCAGCGGTATGTTGCTCCTCAACGTCGCTTGAGCCGTGAGCATCCATTCCATCCGGGTCTCCGCCAGCATGACCACATTCTGCCGTGGTCTGAAATCGATTGCATAATATCGAAGATTGACCGAGACGTATTCTGACGATATTCGCAGTGATTCGATCAATCGATCGTTCTTCGACTTCAGCGGCTCGCCATGGCTGGCAAGACCAGTTCAGCCTCAGGCTCACCTGACGCCGAGTTTGAAAAGTCCAGCAGAAACAAGATCGATCCGCTCATCGATTTCTTTGTACGTCAGCCAGCGGTAATCTCCCATGGTGTACTAGAAAAACGAAAATCAGCATGATAGAGAGCTTGAGCACCTCGGATTCCCTACCGTGAACTATACGCCGTATGGGAAACAGATACGTCGGGAATCTGGATCGATTTTCAGGAGTCGTACCTTCTTGAAAATTTTCCCATCGGGCTGCAGCTCTTCTTCCTCACGAAAAACTTCCCTCGTTCCGAAACCGCGCTTTTCGCCGTATTTCCTCACCGTTCTGTGGGCGGAATACATCATCAGGGTATGATGACCAGACTACTGATTGAAGAAGACGAGGAGTGCTGCCAAGTCTTGATTATACCAAAAACTGAGTTCCGCTCCACGTGAGGAAAACTCTTCAAAATAACAACCCAACATCGAATTCAGTATACAAAAAGAACGCTCCGAAGCAGCACTGATCCTCTCGATCGTGACGAACTCTGATATCCGAGGTGACCTTGAGTACTTCAACCTCCAGATCCACCAAACTCTCGTTACAACGAACCGTTACAACATACCTTCTCATGAGCTGCTCCATTGTCTGCAGGCCGTCGAGTAGGCCCTCGTTCCTGCTGTGAGCTCTCGTCATGCCCGCCGAAAGCGGTTTTCCCGGGAAAATGGGAACGGAGTACACGATGCGGCTGCAAGATCAAGAACCTTCTTTCTTTTTTTTGCTCCTTCCCAGGACAACGCTGCCCCTACAAGTTTCGACATGGAAGCCCCAACGCCGACTCTTGCGATGCTTTTAGCTGCGTAGGTTGCAAATTGAGGTGATTTTCTGCCAGGTAACAGAATGACAAACGTTCACAATTCTACATTGAGAATCGGAACTGTGGCTACGGCTATCATGATATGTAATGTTGTTTACGGGAGCGCAGCCGAATCCACGCAGCAGATGATTTGCTTTTTCGTATCCGCTACAAATCCGCTCGTTGTCGATCCACTGATATGACATCGCTTGTGAATGCAGGCGCAGGGTTCAATGCCCGGAGCGCTCGCGGAACTTGATGGAAGTCAAATAAACGGCACGGAGGAGAATTAATGGTTATAACGATCATGGTTGCTTGCCCGTTGAAACGTCCGACCGAAAGTTTATCTTTGATCTCCACGTTGTGAACACACCAGATCACGCATTCAGACTTTCGCTAAGGTGAAACCCTGGACGGCTAGTTGGTGAAATCTTTCTAGGGGTTTCATCTTTCTCCTCCTCCGTCGAAGGAAAGAAAATCAAGAAATTGAGTTTTCTTTCACGTGGATTGCTCAATCCAAGTTGAAAAGTTGAATCTCCCCCTTCACTTTGGGGACGCTGATGCGACTCTTTTTTTTTCAGGAATTCTTCAGGGACGCTCCAGCCGTGAGGATCTTTGATGAGCATGGAATTTCATTCGCTGCACCTCTTGTGTAACAAACGTGAGCACCGTCGAACAGTTCTGCGAGCCAATGTTGCTAATGTTGATCTGGCAAATGCTCAAGAACTAGACTTTGATTCTCTTTTTTTAGTTTTTTCGACCATTTGAATAAAGTTCGGGGAACTTCGGTGTAATATCCTTCATTCCCGCATCCCAAAATCACTGCTAACTGATCTGACGCTTTTCCCAGGACGCTTCTCTAGAATTGTTCCCATGTGAAGAATAAACTGTTGACAACAGATTCATCTCTTTGGAACCGCCATCGTCCCCTCCGTCAGTCACAGCGATCATTGTCAACGTCGTCATCGTAATCGTGGCTAATATCGTTGTATCGAATACGCAGAAATATTCTTGGCGCCAGCGAGACCATCAGGGAACGCGCGATGTAAGCGGACGAAAATCCGAAAAGACCTCGCGCCTTTGGGAACCCGCGCTCTAAATACACCATCATGAGTTTCCGGATTTTGCGTTGCTCCAGACACTCTGAACGCCGGGAAACACGTTCACATACATGTGATGCACGGTTTTGATCGCGGACACAAACCTTTTCTTCCATTCCAGCCATGGCCTCTGGATTATCGTGTAGATCGGGAGAGTTATCACATCGTAACAGAAACTGATCACCTGGGAGAGAGGGACCACGTGTTCAACACAGACCGGTCTTGGATCTCGATTTTCCGTCAGATCTCCTCCGAGATAGAAGACCTGCGTCGCGTCGCCGAGAAGCGGAAGTTTCGTCTTTCCACGTTCACTGCTTGGAACTCACCTTCAATATGAGAAGAGCTGTTTTCGTTAGCAGAGAGTCCTCCATCGTGAAATGCTTCCCACTGATGTATTCCTCCACAAGAGACCTGTAAGAGAGGATGGCATGGCATGACACATAAGCCGAGGAGCTTTGATGACGCAAAATGAGCGATATCGGCTAGCCCGATATTCGGAGCTGATCTCTGATACTCGTTTACACTAGGTTCAGCGCGAAGTCTCCTCATACACCATCAACAACGCCGACTCGGGTAACAAATACCATCGACAGAAGGCGAATGGATCTGCCCTTTGCTACGCCGCAACATCACGTCTGGTCCCGATCAATAAATCCGGACGGCGAGCCAGCGATTTACTCGAACGTTGAAATTTTCAACTTCAAATGAACTCCCGATTCTTTCCCAGACGGATCATTGAACGTGAAACGACGAGTTTTTGTGAGTTTTCCAAATCGCGGTATCACTCAACTGTTCAGAGCAGCTGGCCGCGCTCCGAAGAGGAACACCTGAGACCATTTTGGGGCGGATTTGGTGGCGAACAAAAGTATCCGAGCCGAAAGTACGCGTCCTTGAACGTCTGATCACAATCGTCATTGCTTCGTGACGCGGAGACAGCTTGGGAGATTGAGCCGGCGCTTCGCGCCGATTTCTCGGGAAGCAAGTGTTCCTGTGAGCGCTTCGTTATCTTCATTTATCATGGTTCCATATGATTCAGGCAAATCGAGCAGCGGACAAAACGGACGGACGATTTGTTTTTCAGGAAGACCGCTTATCCAGACCGAATGCAGTGGACATAGGAGCGTGATTACTCGTGGAAGTGGATTACTGATGTACATTCACATCTGCGTCATTGTTGAGTGTCCCGACCTTCGTTCACATCAGCATCACCCACTACAGTCTCTCGATTTGTTCCACCCCTAAAATGCCACTCCTGGACATCCAGTTGTTCTGTCAGAGCCGCAAGTGGTTCCTCGAACAAATCGCTGACGAGAACGCTCGGAAAAGCTGTTCATCTCTGGAACACGCTCAAGGAATGAGACAGAATTTTTTCCGTGATAGATCCACCGGCCGTCCCTCGTTTGGGCCCGATATAAACCCATCATAACACCTGGTAAATCGATGCGACCAATCTGCGGAAAATGATCGAACATGCTGGGAATCCTTTTAGCTAACCGACTTTGCACTTCGTCACAGCCGAAGTTCGCTCAGCAGAGGTGGAACGATACGAGTTTCTCAGAGCGTTGGTTTTTTCGTCAACTCGAGTCCGCGGCGCGACGCCTGCGCGTCAGCTGGCTTCAAGAGGACGAACTGAGCGGATCGTTTCCACGCACAAGGTTTCCTCTGACTGAGAGGACGCGTGCGCTCGTCTGTTTTCCAAGCTCCCGAAAGGTTCTTGCCCATCGGGTTCGATCCTACATTTGAGAATTTCGATATATACGAAGTGCTATGAACTATGATGAGTAACTTCTATCCATCTTCAAATTGGATCAAACTTGTGAGCGCGATGAATTCACGCCTGCCGTTCGACGTCCTCGATGTCCCAGATGCCGAATCTGGCCTTGGTGTTTCGTTCCACGAATGCAAGCGCGGTTCTTCAATCAGTGGCAGGTAATCACATAACCAGAAGCTCATTTCATAGTTTGCGGGGAGCGCCTGCGCAACCCTGCGCGGAAGATCATTCGACATCACGCAGCATTGCCCATAAGACAAACAAAACTGCTGCTTGGAATACGGGTCTTCTCGAGCATTTCGCGTTGAATTTGAATATCGTCACGGAATTTCGCCTTCGCCCCTAGATTTCCTGACTGAATAAGGCCTCACTTGCTTTTGGCCACTGTCAAAGCCGCAGTGTCTGAATACCGACAAAACGCGGATAAAACGGGGTTGCCGATGCAATTAAAACCCGGATTCGAGACCATGTGGAAATCCGGGAGCGATAGCTGCACACTGCTCTGTCTTGATTCTGATTGCGGAAGATCCGGTGGAGAACCCGAACGAAATTTTCAGACCAAGGAGCGGGTTTTCAGGACAGGGAGCAAAATGATAGCGGATCGAGTTTTGAGAATTTGATTGTTAGAAATGAGAAAGATCTCGGTTGCGCGAACAGTAGCCTCACTGTTATAAATCCAAGGTCGTTCTATCGGTACACTGCCTGTCAGTAGTCCGTAAATTTGGTTCCGGCACGTGGCTTCGTCACCGCGTGGGATGATGCTTTGACACTGTCGTCAAACTCGAAGCAGGTCTTGATCACTTTCCAACTTCGTTACGAAATTCATCTCTCGTTGGGGACAACAACCTAGCATCCAAGGGAGTTAGGTTCTAACCTGTCAGGGATGGATTTGTGAAATAATTGATATGAGAAAGCGCCATCGGGAGCGTCTCTTCGAAACCGTTATTAACACCAAGCACCGCCATGTGTTGAGGACGGAAATATCGACTACAGGTGATACCAGACCGCGTCAAAGCATCGAGAATTTTGCTTTTCGAACGTCGGCAGGATTCGTTTATCTTTGGGAACTTTTGGAAATTGAATATTTTCGTCGGGCTAAACACTATAGACCTTGAGTATCAGGATGAGTTAATTAGGAATGCGATCCGGTTGAGTTTGATTGAAAAAAAAACTCCGTGCTTTTCGCGCATATTCTACCGCCAAAACGAGGCCAGAAAAGAAATCAGGCATTTCGTTAAACATCCCGAATGCTCGATTCTCTACGAGTCGAGATCAGAAACTTCATCATCAGACAAGTTGAGGTTAACGTACTACATGAGGCGAAAACCGCGGGCCGTTTCCCCTGAGCAAAGTTCGTGTGGATTTGAGATCGAGGTCGACTGGACGATGTGCCATTGAGGTTGTTATGCCTTGAATCTGAGCATAGAAATTGTTATGCCCAGAGCCGGATATACGATCATGCCGCCTAAGGCTGGCTCGGAATACCGCCTGTCATTTTCTCATGAAAATCCGAGAGTCAAACTAGTACGTGAGCGATTCTATCGTTTCGAGGCGTAGGGTCCATAGAACGGCAGAACACGTGAATCTTCAAACATCGAGGCTGGTCAAGCCCTCGCTCCTTGCATCCCGCTGAAATCCGGGCTTCCCCTCCGAACGGTCTCCTCATTGATTTTTGGAGGAATTTTCATTTAATGGGATGTGAGGGGACAGAGAGCGTACGGCGTAGCTCTCGAGAAGACTCAACCGACGAGGCAGTCGATTGGTCTAACCTAAGAAGTAAGTGCCACAAAAGCATGCTCGCAAAGCCACACGTGCAGGGGTATCCGGCCGTGGTCATGCCTCTCGGAAAAGTCCAAGATACCGCGAAAGAGTCCCGAAGGTGTAGTACGCGTCGTCATGAATGACTCCAAACGACTGTCGAGGGCGGTTACGGCCGCTTACTGATAGGTCCAGAGAAGCTAGAGGCCGACGAAGCTGGGAAGTTTTGTCGTACTTGCGTTGTACAAACTGTCCCGTGTTGATCCGTCGAGCGGTGAATAACAACAGCTGAACCAACGCACCTCATGTCACTGCTCATAATCGATGATGCACTTCAAAGAAGATCTTTCACTGGAGCCTCAGGTTGCTGTTATAAGTGTCGCGTCAACATTTGAATGCGGCGATTCTCGAACTTGCTCCGGGAAGCGAAATCTTCCCGCGAGAGACACCCAGTGGGAAAAGGGAGAAAAGAAACGGAAGAGAGAAGGAGAGCGAAACAGAGAGGGCAGGCCCTCTCTGTTGGTATGCCCGAGTGTCACCAAAGTTCCTGCACACTGGAGGGCAGCACGGGGCGCTGACGCGGCGCCATTCGGTAAGGTAGCCCGTCATATCCGTGTCACGCCACTAGAAACAGCTGTATTTGTCCAATTTCACCGCTCGAAAAAACGTTTCTGCTCATTCTCTCGGATTCCATGACGGCATGGCACAACCCTACATGTAGATTACTTTAATAACTTTGACTAACCACGTCGACGGTGACGGCAAGCGGAGCCTGGCGGGACCGAATTTGACGGAGCTATTTTTTCAGTCTGTCGCGACGATCGGATACCCGAGAATCGAGTCCCTCTCTCTCTCTCTCCTAGCCTAGCCCAATGTCTGCGTCACGTTTCTTCTGTTTTCAGGCGGAATCCTCTCAAAACTCTAATGAGACGAAGATGCTTTTCGGAGATAATGCTCCGGCTGGAATTAAATTTTCCACTTTCGAATCTCTACGAGAAGAAGCAAATCCTTAACCTGCCATGTCATAAACGACCCGAAAGCACTCAGGATCACTTTCTGTGAGAACTGACAACCGTAATCCGATTCAGCCTAAATATTTGAACTGAACGACAATCATATGCTGCTGAGTGCGGAAGATCGAGGAATCTTCTGGCAGCCGTTGTAAAATGGTTGAATTTGATTACAATTGGAGTTAAAAATAAGAGTTTCAATGACGGACGCTTTGCAGGATCGCGTCGTGAGCGATTGTCGGCGTTGTCTAACGGAGCTCAGTTTTAGAGATGTTTCAACAGAATAATATCTCGAGAGTTTTCCCCTTTGATTTCACTCTTTGTTGGCGTTTGGAAGCTGGACTGGATTCTGGGCCGGGATCCCCGATGTACAGTATCTCACTTTCAGTTCAGTTGTGATTCTTTCAGTTAAATGGAATACTGTGACAGTACCGCTATGCGATGTAGCACCGGCTGTTTCCACGCGACTAGGCTCGACGGGAGTTTTGGACATTTTCCTTGAAATGTGTTTTCTCTCAACCTTTGGAAGGCTAATCAGACATTCTCGAACATGGATTCCAACACGCATTGATTTGAGCAGAATCTAGTTCACTTACCGGGCGGGAAGAATTCTCGTGGTCACGGCAATGGTAACACAGAACGTGGAAGATGTCTTTCGTGATACGTGGATCTTTCTCGCTCACTGATGCTGCGTTCGGTTTCAGCGCTGCCGGTGTTTTCGGTTGAGAGAGCCTCTTCGAGAAAAAAAGACTTCAGACGATCCACTGTTAGACTTCGGGGCGAGCGTATCGGGGCAAATCGTTGACGCACGTCCCGCTAGACGGCGCTCGCCTCCCGAAGTAAGAGGGAAATCGCGATCATGAGGTAGATATAAACAAATTTTACCCGATGCCCTTTTGTTTTGAGCGCCGTGTGAGTAACGGCGGAATCGCAACCGCGAACAGTGCACAGAACTCGATCTGATAACGAGCGAGTTTATTGCTGTTTATGAATTCCAGACACTTCTACGAAACGCCGCGACATCGTTGAATGCACAGGAATCATCAACTTTCGCCGGATTGAATCGAAAAATCGCAAAGGTTTCTCTTCTCTGTGCACGGACATTTGGGAATTCTCGCTTTTATGAGGATCTAGTTCCCGTCCGGAAGTTTCACAGACTGCACAGGTATCGAGACGGGGAAGAGCCCTTTCTGCGACAGTCCGTCTTCTAGAACTGAATTGAGCCAAGTTGAGAATGGAGAGAGAACACGCCCACTGTCTCTCGAGCTGACTCGAGGCAGACTGCATTTTCTAGTTCGATAACTTTAGTCGGGTGGATTCTCGGCGCCGCAGTCCTTCCGAATCCCGAGCAAGGCCAAACCCCGTCCCAAGATCCTTGATCCTGAAAAAAAAAACTCTCATGCGATTCTGCCGAATCGTTTGAGCAAGTGGTTCTCAACGTGGGTGCTTTGGGATCAATGCCATGAAAATGTGCCGATGGTTCCTAGGAAGCTAGCGGAAGCAATGGAATCTGCTCAAATTCTAGGTCTAGCGTAATTGGACGTTGATCCGCTCGAGGCAGAAAGAAATCGGGCAACCTCGACCTAGAACACAATTCAAATTCAGAACTGGGGACCAAGTGAGCATCCATGTCCGCCGGAAACTGCTACCTCAAGATACTATTGAGGATCATGTGCAAGATCGAAACATCATCCCACGATCGTAGGATCGCAGGATGCTACCGGGAACGTTCGCGTAATCTACAGCTTGTGGACTCGAGGGAAATTACAGAAATGTCAGAGATAAAACGGCATCACTCTCAGGCGTTTTTTTCTTAGTCGAATAGTCCTTGTCTGAAATCTCTTTTTTTGATTGCTATTGGTGACTATGTGCAGCTGAGAACAGGTAACTTTTATAGGATCACGAACTTCGACTCCTTGGAGACAGAACTCTCAACTCAAGATAATCGAAACATGTAGAATCAAAAAGGAGCAAGTGCATCTGATCGCATGTTGGGAATACCCTGAAATTCCGCGTATGACGAACCTTTTTCCTGACCATGAGGGGCTACGGAACTCTGCCTGACAGATGGGAAATGTGTGTTCTGAGAATTTTCCATGGTACATCCGCAAGAGATCCACCATGTCCAAGCCTCACAACATGGATTTCTCATCACTCGGGCAGAGCTGTGGACCCTGTTATGGTCAGAAAAAGGGCTCGTTATCCGCGGGATTTTAGGGTAGCTAGAAAAGGATGGAGCTTCCTTAATGAAATTCTGATCTCCCGGGCTGTTAGTGTCCCACATGTGACTCGTCGAGAGACTTCCGGCGGTGTACCCATACTTCAGATTTCTCTCTTAGATAGTGATCTAGGTCTGATTCATCACCATGGACTTGTGCCGTTTTCACTCTACATTTTATCGGAATCGATATACCGTGGAACTTCGTCACAACGAACCCTCGTTCCAACAGAAATTTGTTATGACGGGAGTTTTGGAACAATATCCCCAATGGCGAGATGGTCGAATGGACACTATGGTCACACCGCCGCCGTGAGCCTTCTGACGGTACGCATCGGGGACAACAACTGTCCTGCAGTTGGAAGTCTCATTCCAGGAATCACATACTTTTCTAGTCGTTGCCGGAATACGGTCAAATGGACTTACGCTGTTTTGATTCCATGTGTCTCATTTCCAGTCTCCATTCCCGATATTTCCAGCTTCCATTCCGAATGCCTTCAATCGATTCCAGTGCCAAGAGTCTGCTGACGTGAGCGGAATTCCAGTAACGCCTTCTGTATCTTTCGGAGTTGAATCCATACTCTAAATCTCCTGATCTCTGGTCATTTCCAAGCATCCCTCTTCACCCTGTGTTGCATCTCCCCGACTTCCGCACTTCCGAATCCCACAGTAGCCTCAACTCGCACGAAGAACACGTAGAGCTTGATTTTTGCGCGACTGTCGGCCTATCAGTGAGGATCGTGATCAAATTTCCCACGGTACCGCTCCGTAATGTTCCAGTTATTAGCTTCAGCTACATATATAAATCCAGCTGGAAAATCGCTATTTCTCGGTGATCAGACTTAACTGGGATCATTTCGTTCCGAATCTCTATTAGTTCGCGAGAGTCATCGTCTGGAGCGAGAGACAGAGAGAGGAAAGCTCAATGACTTCAAAACGAGTAAAGAAAGGATTATATTTTTATTCTCATCGCAGTGTTTGGCTTTCCACCCGGCAGCAAAGCTTTCAACATCAGAGGTAGGTTTCTTCATGGTAGTATGTACAAAATGGCCGACTCTTCCGAGATTTCAGCTCGTTACACTCATCAAATGCACCCAGAACCGTAAGTAGTTCAATCTCTCAACTTCTCGAATTAAAAACACCCACAATTCATCCGCTTCAATCGTAGACTCCTGAAGGAAACAAGAGTTAGCCTCGGTTCTGAACCAGCGTCGTCAGTTTCAGCATGGCCAGGAGCAGTCCGAAGGACGGGAGCAGCGAATGCGAGGCCGTTGTGAGGTATTGAGCGTCGCAGGCTGGCGGGCAGACGACATTCACGGTTTCTGTAATGGCCAATCGAATCGTTTCGTATTACGTCCGTTGACAACGAATGAGATTTTCAAAAACAAGTTCTCCTACTCCAAGCATGGAGCAGAAACGCATCATAACAACAGCCGTTTAGGCAGAGGCTGGAGAACTCAGGCGTCCCGAATGGAATCATATGTTGTTCGCATTCCATGTTGAATCTGTGGGACAGCTGTGTGGAATGATATTCCAGAGAGTTGGTTCTGTTCGAGAGTTCGTCCCCTCCAAAACGGCCGGTTTTAGATCAATGACGCGATGAATGAATGAGAATATGGAGGATTGACAAAACAAAACTTACCAAACAGCTCAATGCTCTTCTCAGATGGGCCGAGCTTGTTGGTGGCTCTGAAAGGACAAGGCGTTGGAATAACCTGGTTCGAAAGCTCTGATCAAGAACATCGGAATCACTCCTGTAGCGGTTGTTTCGATGCGGATCGGGTTGGTGGGAAGCATTCGGACGACGATGAATTCACGGAGAAGTTCCGCATCTGGAAGCGTGGAGTCGAGGATTGGCTCACCTGCAGGTATAGTTTCCGTATTGCTTCTTCTCTATAGCATTGATCCTGAGGACAGAGTCTGTGAACTCTTCGGCAGTCGCGAAAATAGAGATTTTATAATGCTGATTGTCGGATATCTGAAAATTGAGTCTGAGTTTGTTGAGCTGCTCATATAATTTGTCTACCACGATAAAAGTTTCCGCGAGCCCGGCACATTAGGAGTCGTTTTCTCTTTTAGAGGCGCCGAGTGTCGAATCTGGATGGCGGAGATTTCTGGCCATGCAAGGCATCTGCGGCATGGAGGACATTCAGCGTAACAGAGAAAGTTTCTCAAATTAGATCCCACGAGCGTACCTGGTAGCCGTCCTTGTACCATTGGATCGACGGCGAGGGGAACGCCTCAACGTGGCACATCAAGTCCATCGGGTACTGCAGTGCCTGGCCATAGCTGGGAACGATTTCGTTGATCAAATCTGGAGCCAAATATGTCTCATAGTTTCGAATGAAATGTTTCGGGGGGAAATTGACGCAACATACCGTTGTCTGTCCGCTGTGACGTACGGAGCGAACTCCACTTCCACACCGACGTTCCTCCGAGCGCCTTTGCCGACGCGGTTGTCTGCGATGCAGTAATAGGTACCGCGGTCATCCTGCAGAGAAAAAACCCTTGAATTTTAATTTCTCAGACTTCGGTTCAGGAAATGGGGAAAGGAGTATGATTGGAAGCTATGAGCAGGATTTAGAAACGAGGACGGTTGCTTCGATGTGTCACGGATTTGGTCTTTCTGTATCTTCTCTAGGTACAATCTTGCTCAGTCATTTTGCTCCACACACAAACCTTGGTAACGCCGAAAATCCGGAGAATATTGCCTCGATAGATCGCTCCGCCAGTTGGGAGGAGATCATTATTTTCTCGACGCCAGGTGATGCGCGGCGGCGGGAATCCTTCCGCGTAGCATTCGAGGGACGCGTTTGTTCCTGAGAATCGACTTTAATTGAGAAAATAGCGTTCCGATCCTTAGAGAGACGGAAATGGCAGCCGCGAATCAATAAACGGTTTTGAAAGATGGGCTTGAGAGAAAATTTAGAGTTGGAAATGAACATTTGTTCCTTCTCCACGAAAACGTTTTCTGTCTGAGGGGCTTCTGTTTGCCCATGGGATTCCTCGCCGCGACGCGGGAGCGTGGATTCAGCTTGGGGTCAATATCACAGCCAAATCCGGATATAGTTCGCCCGAATCAGTTTCACACAAACCTGTCGATGTGATTATGGATCTGGTCGAGTTGTCAGAAATGATTGGAGGGATCCGCACGTGCAGCCACACATCAGCAGTGATCTTGTGAGTTGCCGATGTTGTTACCTGGAGGCAAATGATGAAAGTTCAAGACCTCGAGCTTCATCCGATCAAACTGTGTCTCGGTAAACCGGGGTAGTCACGCTCCAATATCCTCCTCAGACGGCATCGGTGTACAGCCGATGTTGCGGTTCTGAATCTGGAGAACCTGAGATTCTCCATCGATGGAAGCCAGTTCTTCAAACTGACCTGACATTGGTAGAGTCCGGTGTCCGTTTCTTGAATTTTGGAAATCTGTAGGGTGTAGGTCGATGAAACGTCATCGCGGCGGATGCTGAATCGAAGTTCAGGAACAATCACCGACCCGCCTGCAAGTAGAAATCATGAGAACATCGTCCAAGTCACACCAAAGAAAGCCGCAGGTTTCACGAACGAGGTCGCGGACATAGGAGTGTTGGACTTTGCTGAATTTCCTCGGCAATGCAGGCGCAGAATGATTCTCTTTGGAACACTCGATGAATCCCAGAAAATATTTCGGTGAGAACTTCCCTGGATCTCAAAACGCCCCCTTCTGAACTCGATGGCGAACGCCGCGGCGGTAACAGGACAGTAGATTCCCGAGATTTCCTCTCGACGAATTGGATCCCAACCAACCTACCTGTCGAGATGATAGTGGGGCTCTCTGGATGTCGGGGGTCGGTTCTGACCCAAAGAATGGGATAGCTCTGTGCGTACTGCACCGAGCATTCCAACTCGGTGGTGTCTCCGATGTTCACGACCCTCTCTTTCGAAATGTATGATATCGTCGGATTTTGTTGCGCCCAGGCTTTTGGAGAAGAGAAGACAATATCAGAACTAGCTATACCTGCACTCTCCGAGCAGGGCGTTCAGACGCAAGCATCCCAAAGTCGAGAAACGGTTCCTGATGAACTTCAGGTACCGCTCCATACGTCTTTGGTATGATCCATGGCTCGGCTGATTCGTTGTTGATAAGCACGGAAAGAGTCTTACTTACCCAATTCGAGGACGACCAACGACGTTAGGATCCTCTTCACGAACATCTCGTGGAAACTCAAGTTTTTCCAACGGATTTTTAACACATCACTTCAGCATGGGATTGGACTTCGCTGAAAGCAGACAGCATGCGAACGATTAGGGTTTGTCATCGATACAGAATTTCTGTGCTGGACGACAACTTGCCTTTCCTTTCTGAGTCAGAGCGGAAAAGACGAGCGACACAGCGAATATCATCGAATCGGGTTTTCCGAATTGACTGCACTACTTAAACTAAGGTCTAGCGTTAGTCGAGCGGCGTACCCCACAACGTAACCGAACCGAATCCGCTGACGCTAGGCGCGACGCCGGAGGCATACAGCCGTCACAGCAATGGGACGTCGCGGAGCGTTCTGAGCAGAGGCCCACAGATGAGAGCCGACCGCTCGTTTCAGCTAGATGCCGCGTTGTTCCCGCTTTTCATTCGTTCTTCTCCTGAATCCTTGATTCGTAATCATTAACGGTGTGTTCCTGCTCAAACTGGGACATCCAAGTAGCCGGCACAATTATAGTATGCTTTTTCTAGAGGAGTTCGCTGGGTAGAGTAGTACGGCCGATGAGCCGTCCTGCACTTCTTACAGGGCCTCCTGCGCATGCGCTGTGCCTCCGCGAGCAGAAGCCACTGAAGTTAGCAAAACATGGGCATCTTTGCAGGTGGATATGTTTGGTGATTCGCGCTAAACTTTACATTCCGTACTATTATCGGACGTGTTCCTGCACAATTGACGGCAGCTGTTCACTGTCCTCTGTCGCGATGTTCAGAATGAGTCGACCGGCGCCGGTTCCTGGGCCATTGGAGTCTCACAACAGAACGACCATTGTTATCATAGAACAGAAGTTTTAGTCATGGGTAGCTCCATCAATCCAGCCTCTCGGTTCTCGCTCGATTTCTATTCAACGAATTCCCTGTCACCGACGACATGATTGCCTCCACTTCGGTCGATAACCTTCCACACTTCAACAGATTTTTTCGTGGTGATTTCTGAACCAATCCGTGGGTTCTCTTGGGGTCCTATCTCTTCCGTGGAGTACCTTGAAGACTGAGTTATCATGGGAAACTTACATGAGCGCAGGTGACTGGAATCGAAAACTATCTGTTGTTCCTAAACGAGAAGCCGCGGCACAATGTTTTGGGGTGTCAGTTCAATGGAATGTTGTGATGTTTCTCCCTGTTGCTATGGGAACGTTTCACATGTTGGCTGGCTCAAAAAATTCGTTTTATCATCATAATTTGTTTATTTGTTATTATCTTTCCTCTGGGATCAAAGGGATCGGGGATCGCTGGAATCGTATCAATGACCGCCGATCCTCCAATTCGCTAGCAATTTCTGCAATTAACGCCATCTCTGCTCAACCCGGTGTTTGGCGGGTAGCATCACGCAAAAACTGTCGGATTCGATTCAAATGATGTCGAAGATGCGTCCCGGAATGCTGGTTCAACTCTCCAACCCATGAATCGTCGATTCCGATCGAATGTCGAGGAAGCATGTCTGCATGGTAGTCTCGTCGCGACGCGAGGTCCCGCCAAAGCTGTGATCAATTGTTGGGAAGTACCCCATGAAACCACGTCCCATATCTATTGTACAGTTCCGCGAGGAATGTGGTTTTCTGATTATCTCTCCTGGGGGACCATGTCCTAGGGCTCTCAACAGACGAGCGGATCATATTTCGTTTCCCGATACTCTTGACGACAACCCTCAGCCGACATCCAGAGAGGAGTAAACTCCGCTCGATTGGGCAATATCTCCATCAATCGACGTGAGCCGAATAATCCGATCCTATCCGGATATCTCCGAAGCATTTCGACTGGAAGGTGGATGTCGGGGAGCAAGCAGCGAATTCAGCCCGACCACAGAAAGTTAACGCTCTGAGATTCTTCGACAGGAGTATTGTACATATCTGATTGCAGACGGACTTCGCCTCTCATCTCAGATTCGCCGCCAGATATTGATCGAAATTCAGAGTTCCTTGTTGACGGATCAAGACGTTTGATTTAGGTTCACCCAGCAGATCGGAGTGATCAGTTCGACTTCGTTGGAGTATTGGTCCATGTTCTTGTTTCCCATCAGCATAGTTATCTATAGTTTAGGTTGGGATCATTGAATTCGGAAAACCTATTGGACGAATCTGCCACCGAAAAAGAGTGTGAATGCTGGCGTTTGACCATACTCGAACTGCGCGCGGCCAACCACCATCGAAGAGGCTGTGTAAGAGCCGAAATCGAAACAATTTGGCGAGCGACTTCCGTAAATTGCGAGGGATTCCTAGGGACTTCAGCCCGCAAGATTTGACGTTCTTCGCTCTAGTCGTAATTCGTGTCGGACCGAAATCTCGCAAAACTCGTAGCAAATAACGGATAGTAATCGGCAGAACCAATCGTTGAAGCTCTACCGGTAGCAGGGTTTTCCAAACTCGATTCAACGCGTTTCTTCCGGGAACTTGGCAGCTTTGCAGATCGAGTGATTTCGGTCGTCAATGTCGAACAAAGAGCGCGTTTCGCAAGCTTTTGGGTCACGTTCACGTGAGCGTGCAGACGTGCCGTGGCAAGCTACCTTGTTTGTTTTGAAGTTGTGTAACTGATGTTCAATTGAGTCCAGAGCCCTGGATCCGAGTCCACCGTCATCGCGATCCTCACGAAGAGATGGAAAGCACTCAATCGCGAAGCAACGATTTGTGAGTCTTGAGAAGTGTATAGGGATGTGCGCGGTCGCGAATCCGAATATCGAATCGATAAACAGTTCGGTGTACGAGCGCAAGTGATACGGTGACTTCGAAATGGGCACCTCCGACGGAACACATGCGGGCGAAGTTCGCGATAAGATTCTTGGCCGCCTCGATTGCGGTTCTGATCTTTTCAGGTCTGATCCGGGTTCCGTTCAGCCGCCCGATGGTCCCTCCGGCAATGGCGCGAGCAAAGATTTCGACTGGATTGACCGATTGGCGAACTGTAACCAGAAGTGAGTCAACAGAGCGGTAGCCTTTGAGTCACTAAAAGATCCGCGTAAAGGTCCCACGAGAGCCTCACTCTCCGTCTCAGCTCATTCAAAGGTCTCGGTCAACATTCCTCCGAGGCGTCCGAGGACGCTGGACGAGGAACTCATCCGGAACTCTAACGAGTTTTCTGATCGCAGAATCGAAGACCTCAGAGTTAGATATAAGGATGTACTGAACGTCCAGGCGGAGAAGTGGACCAACTTCGTCATGCAGCCCGTTGAGCAGAGGAAACAGCGGAACGACATTTCTCGCTCAACGTTTGTTGGGTATGGTTCCTTGGAGCACAACACGTCTGGGTAAGATCCCTGACCACGAGGGGGAGGGAGGCTGAATTGAACCGAGACCAGGTATTGAGAGGAAAAAATCATCATGATATAACCGCGAGCCACTATTCGACTTCACCCAAGAACTGTTGCAGCGATCCGAACGTGTGCTCGAGCACCCCGAAAACAAGCGGGTCATGCCCTTCGATGAAACCGCAGTCTGACCTCCTGGGGCCGACGGACACAAAGCTTGCCAAGGCACCCTCAACAGGGGTCGTTCTCTTCAACGAGGATTTTTCGGAAGATGTCGACCGTCACAGAGATTTTGAGTGGCCCACTGCAGACAGCGACAACGAACGCGATGACGACTTCGAAGGAAAACCGATCGCGGCTCTGGAGCCAAGCACCTGGAAAACAGCCTTGAAGAACCAAACGTCAGTTGATATTGAACGACCAGGAACGTTATTACGAAGTGACGTGATTTTGTGGCAGTGAAAGCTGTCGTGGAGCCCGGGTCGGAATTCGACAAGATCTGTCGAAAATTCGAGCGGTGGTTTGAACGCTCTGATCTCGAAATCTCTGAGGGGACACCGTTATTCTTACTTCCTTGCGAATGAGTTTTGGATTTTTCCAGTTTGACACTGCCCGATAACAATCCCTCCATCATCAATGCGAGCTGGAACTCAAAATCGACGGATCAAAAGCGAGAAGACCACCAAAAGTGGGTTGATACCGCGCATGGGTTTTGACGAGCTTTAAGCCTATGGCTGAGTGATCTCGTACGTTAGACTGAGATCGCATATTCAGGAAGGTCTGAATTCCAGCAGGGAGCAGGCACAAGGCCATCAGTTCGATGGCAATGCGGGCGGAAGCCTCATCTGGACCGACAGACTGACGGATTGTCTCCGAATGTGAGTCCAGACAAGCGATTGAAAAACGCCGGTTTCATCGAGGGGTCATTCTCAGCTGATTTGACAATTCATCGATGAAAACAAATCTTACGGAACAGTTCTCATAGGATCGATGATCTGAGCGCAAGGTATGGGAATATTTTGAGCACCCAGGCGAAAAAATGGGACAACTTCGTCGCGGAAACTCTCGATGGGACGGAACCGCACAGCGCATGCCCGCTCCGGAGGTTAGTGAGCAAAGATTTCCCGGATTCCAACGTTTTCACCGCTGAATTACCGCGAAAATGGAAATTTAGGTTTTACCTTCTGAATTCAGAATGATTAAACTCCCATCGATTCGG
Source organism: Neoseiulus californicus (assembly GCA_028455905.1). Classification (NCBI taxonomy): domain Eukaryota; kingdom Metazoa; phylum Arthropoda; class Arachnida; order Mesostigmata; family Phytoseiidae; genus Neoseiulus; species Neoseiulus californicus. The sequence continues at coordinate 334,998 of JAMQGS010000005.1, read as the reverse complement.
GCGTCGGAGAATCGGATCAGTTTCACCGATAGAAACATTCTCAAAACATTTTTCCACAGACCGCGAATTTGGAGTTCGAGTACCCCGAAATCTGTCAGGTTGACCCCGACGAGACTAGGGCCCAGCTCTAGCGAACCAACAGAGAAAGACCTCCCGGGAGCGACTCCGAATAGAATTGTCCTGTTCGGCGGAAATTCCGCGGAGAATGCCAACCAGAATCACAACTTTGAATGGAAAACTGGAGAAGACGACGAGGAGCCTGACGATGACTTCAGAGATAACCCGATCGGGCGTTTGGATGCCAGTACTTTCAAGAATGCTTTGAGATGTTCCGAGGGAGTTTTTACACAGGTTTCGGTACCATAGCTAACAGCAGGAGCAAACTCTTAGATTATATTTTTAAAAATCTGGAAATGCCAAATAAATACCATCTCATCATGAGAGAAGCTTACCTTAGTCACATCTCAATTACTCGTTAAAAACTAACGACCGATCGGCTCATGCGGGTAATATAATATAAATAATATAAACTACCTGATGATGGACGAAGGTCTACATCAGTGGAGGCGTTTGATCCATGCAAACGGAAATAGATTCGGAGCTTTTTCGAATCTTTGGCTGAGAAGGTCCCAAACCTCGGAATGTTGAAGCTCATCATCGTGGTGTTCCTTCCCCCCTCCCCCTTCCCCTCTCTCGTATTTCTCTCTTCTTGCCGCCGCTCGCTCGGGATTTTCGCCTGGACTCCGTATTTGTCAACATACTTCTTCGCTATTGAAAAGCAGTGGCGAACTATCGATGGGCGATCTAAGGAATCGAATAATTTCCGCTAAAGGTTCACGGCTCCCGGCTCTTTTGGTCATACATGGAATCGCTGGAAACAGGAGCAGAGTTGGCTGGCCCTGGGATATAACATCTCTCGAGGAGACCTCGACTCACGCGCTTCGGAGCGACGCATACAGCCGAGGGTGGAGAGGGGCTAAGGAAGAAACTTTCGAGATAATGTTCACGATCAAGCACCCGGTTGAATCGGGGTACATGGGCACATCGCAATATTTTTGCTTCATAAACTATGAGCATTTACGACGCGCTAAACCTGGACACGCTCCCGGAATACTTGCCACTGTGCATTCAGTGTCAGCGCCACGCGCTTGACGACCTTCCATCGGGACCACCATACGGAAGCCACAGATAGCGAGAGGCGATTGAATTCCGGCACCGATTTAACTCCTCGCGGACTTTGTCAAAGGAGAGTTCAGACTGCCCTGCCGGATATGGAGACCCTCTGCTCGAGAAGAGCAGAGGATTTCATTCCATGACCTCAAATGGTCTGATAGGAACATGTTGTCATTATTTCAAGTGGACGAACATAAACACACAACTGAATCTCAACAAAAGCGAGGGCAATCAATCTTGGATTCTACTCCTTGCCGTCGTCATGCTTCATGGATAGAGAGTTCGGGAAGCTCTGTCGAATATCTCTAGAGAAAGAGGCAAATGAATTCACCTAATGACCTCAAACATTTGAAGTATCGTCAGCCAAAATATCCAGACACCAGCATCAGTCAGTCGAACATGTTGACATTCCCTCAAGTAAGAAACCAGAAACCTAGCCTAATTAAAACTGGATTTTTCGAGACCGCTGTCGGCTCCGAATTCCATGACGCAGCTCGTAGTGAGCCGAAGAATTGACGGAGCGATCGATTTCGAGCGATCGCGTCGTCAGTGTCCAAGGAGTCAAGCAGTCTATCGTTGGATCTGTGCAGCAATCTCTAAGTGTGGTTCGAATTTGAGGGGTATGCTAGGTCTCGCACTTGCACGTGCAGACAAAACGACCGCATGAAACCCGTCAATGAACACGAATAACTCAGTCAGTGTGATGTTAGCATCGGAACGGCGCGACGTTCGTTCTGGACGGCTTAGGTAGAGTGGCTAATAGATTGAGAGATATGATTCCTTGAGCGTCCACTCTCCACGGGCTCGATGCGTTACGCGAGAGCTACGAGTGCATTCTGTGATCTGTAGTGTCGACTAAAGATCGTCCGCTTGTTCATTAGTAACAAACGAAACTCGCGGCTTTCACACCCTTTCTAACCCCAGTCACCCTTCCGCAGTAGCTCAAGTCTTTGGAGTCGCGCTCTCTCTCAATCTTGAAGTGTTCGCCCGAAACAAAACTTCTCTCGGCCCGCGTACTCAACTCGAAATCAGTAAACGTCTGACACCAGACAGAGTGCCTCTACACTAAACCGAGATTTTCATAAAAAGATTCAAGTGTTTGTGTCCAGAACTCGGCGGTCCCAATCCTGGTCGCTCCTGTGAGCGAGCTTCCTTCGGGAAGTGCAGTTTCCGGATCCAGCAGTGCCACTTGTTCGAAAGAGTGAAGAGTATCTTATCTCGTAAGGTGCTCTCATCGGATTCCACAAACTCTGTGACCATCGCAGCCCCGAGTGAGCCGGGGCGCGATGAGTCTACTTGAGAACTTGTTGCCTTCTGTACTTGTGAATTGGACGCCCGTTAATCACTATGGATACTGTGAGCGACACGCTCTGCTGTTCCGACTGAACAGCAGCATCCAGAGAACAGTGTACGATGCGCTACGAGAACGCCGACTCAAAATGACACCTTCGAGGTAAGATGAGCGTACAGTAGGTTCTAGGAAGCTATTCTGGGACTGCATGATCTGTTCCAGACACTCATTGTCAGCTATTCTGAGAGGAAATCGCTAACATCGGCGTTACTTGATGGAAGGTCATGCCGGCGGAGAGTAGGGGACCAGGATCTTGTAGAAAGTCCGTTCCAATGATCTAATGACAGCGATTCTGTTGCAGGTTCCTCGGAGGATCGATTACGTTATGGAAGAACAATCAAGACTTCCGAATTCGTGAATACATCGAGTTGGTAGATGACATTTCGCAAGCCTTTTCCAAGGCATTTCACGGCGATCATCCGTGGAAACTGATAATCGTCGACAAGAAGAATCTCGCAATATTAGTCTGTGATTCATTGTTGTTTCCGGTGTTTGCCGATGCCGCCAGGATCACCAGCAACAGTAGTTTCTTGGTGAGTTTCATTTCACGTTTTCACACCCATGTATCCCCTTAAAGCATGGCTGGGGAAGGAACCCCGTGCGAAGCGTCTCGCCTGAACGATCGAGGAATTCCTGCTCACACGGGAAGGGTAGTATTCAGTAGGTCTTCTTTTGCGGCCATTCAGTCTGGATTGCTCAAGATCGCTCGAATTTGTCACTGCCCTAATGAACTGAACACGATTAGATAACTCGATCTATTTCGAAGGCAGCTCGAGGTTCGAGATATGCTTCAGCTTCGAGCCACTGTCACTTAGAACAAAGAGTGACGAACGTCTCTTGCCTATCAACTCCAAAAGAGATTAATCCGACGCACCCTTTGAACTCGGCGGAATTTTGGAGAGGATATGGAGCTACTGCTAATTACGCAAGAATGCCTGATGATAATAGTCTCATCGTATCTCTGCACAAGTCTTCGTTCCAAGTTATAGTGATATGTTTTTGGTCTTTATTCGGGATCACAACCGGTGGCCTTCCTCACAAAAATCAGTCAGGATCTTGATTTGGTCCATAATTGGCCCGTCCAGCACCAGATTAGAGCGAAGCGAGCTCTCTCTGTACTTTGTCCAGGATGATTTTGCTCTCCACATGGCCAGGGAACACTTCCAGTGTTTGCTTCGAGTATTTATACGCGCTGAGACAGTCTCCGATCTGGAAATTCCATGTTTGAAATTTTTAAGTCTCCGTCCGATGCATTTCCGCGTAAAAATTGGTTCAAATCTATGTAGGCAATTGTTCCAGTCCCGCCAAGGAATCCTATGAATGCGCACCAGATCTGACATCAGAGCCAAGTTGTAGAGCGGCTCGAACAAATGAGAGCCCAAGCGATGTGACGTTTCGAAATTCAGCTTAGCTTGCTCAGGGATAAGGATTCCAAGATTGTTATGACTCTCGGCGTGGTCGTTGTTGTGAGCGATCGCTAGTCTCAGGCACTGAATCGCGAGTGCTTTGTCTCCGGAGTTCTTGAATAGAAATTGAGGAAGAGTTCGTGAAATATCTGCGCATCAAACCATCCTCCGTCATTCCTATCGAAGTTTGAGGGCTAGAAGGAATTCTCGGTCAAACAGCACACTGGGAGGAGCTTGGAGTCTTCCAGACCCGGAACCGATCTCGTTGAAGTTTCCCCGAGGGCTTCGATCCGATTCCAGGTCAGCAGTGACCCACATTCTAGGAATATCATTGCAAGCGTCATTGCGTCATTATTGCGGCTCGCAGCGCTTGTCGAGAAACTCACAATTGCGATGTGTGACAAGTTGTACCAAATGTCGGCCGTCGTGGCGTCATCCTTCGAGAGCTGCAGCGCTCTCTCGACGCAGGTAATTGACAGGTCGAACTGTTGTGCGTAGAAACAACACAACGCTATGTTGATGTAAATCTGGAAAAGTTTTGAGCGTCAGCCATTTCAGGGATTTTGAGAGTTTTGGGAGCGGTATTTTTTTGACGCAGTGATCTTTAACTGAAAATGAGCGATTCCGCTAACCTCGGCGGTGTGCAAACCGATCTGTAAGAGCCTGCGGTAGAATCGCAATGCCAGCTCAGGCTGATCCGAGTAAAAATGATTCGTTGCGATGCAGGCCATCGCTTCGACATTCACGGAGTCAGAGCTGCCAACATGGAATCATGGTTTTATCACCGTACATATACTGGAGGCCAGCTCCCACTATGAACATCTGGAACTTCGTTACTGTGTTTCAGGGGGTCGTGTCTTGGGATTTTGAAACATGACTGACCTCAAGACATCCTTGTAGAATTTCACTGAGGCGCTGAGATCGTTGAGGAGTTCGTGAACTCTCGCGATGTTCGTCAGGAGGAAGGTGTCACTAGGGAAACTCTCAAGGGCTGTTCTGTAAACCTCAAGCGCTCCGAGGGGTTGATCCCATTTCAAGAATAGCTTTCCCAGCCAAAGGGAAGTCTCAACCATCGGCTGTTGGGCGTTTGCCGAGCGGAACTGCTTCTCGGCATCCCTGGAAGCAGGACTAAATCCTTCACACTTCTCTCGAAACGCTTCAGAGCTAATGAATTGAATCGGACCACAGGAGAAGCTCCAAATATTCCTTTTTGAAGTCCTTGTTTCGCTTCCTTAGTCCTATAGCTTCGATGTCACTTGCGATATGTCATGCGAGTTCCGGGGAATGAAACGCGAAGCCTACCTGAACATTCCAAGACGGTAGTAGCACTTCCCTAGACTCAACTTGAACCACCAATCGTTGAATTTCGAGTGCTGACTGGCCTGAGCAGCGAGTTCGAGTGCGTGGCGAACTTCATTTTCGTGATAGTACATGAAGTTGAACAGAGCTTTCGAGAGCGCCGGTTTTTGCGCGTATTTTGAGATGTTCAAACGCGCCACATTGATGAACGGCTCGCCGGCTTGGCTGAGCATGGATGCCTTAAAACCCAAACTCATGATTTGAAGGCATTATTCCTCATCGTAGAGCCACGACATCGGTTTGAGAGAATAGTTCGGCTTTCAGAAACCTACCGTGCCCATGCGAACATATCGTCCCGAGGATGAAGTGACGGGTCTAGCCGACATTGCTGTTCTTGCGGTCTTGAGTACTTTCTCTATCGACGCGTTGCCTCCTTGGGTTCCTGGCCGTACCATTCCAGTGAGCGGTCGCCCCGATTGGGTTATGGGTCGCACCATCTGGTTGAGGCCAGAAGCTGTTGCCGCGGTGCGCAGCGACGTACCCGGTCGGGCCACTTGCGCCGTGGCGTTGTCATCTAGGAGCGACTCTGCGATGCCTTCTTCCTCGATTTCCAAATCGTCAACGTGAACCATGCGAGTCATTGCCATGGCTTTCAGGATCCAAGCCGCCTGGTCGTAACTATTCTTGTCCAGAGCCACCTCACAGCTTTCGACGCACTTTTCATACTTCAGTTGTCGGAACTGGAACAGAGCCCGGCACAATGGATCGAGCTCGACCATCTCGAACAAGCTGATCAATCCAAGCTCTGAAGCCGGTGGGATATGAGCCCGACCGCGGAGCAGTGAATGTATGGTCGACGAGTTGTCCTACTGGTCTCCCTGGCAACGTCCTCCGGTTCGAACGGGAGGTTGGCGGTCCAGGGCCTGGATGCCGTCATAGTTTTTACTCCATACAGTTCAGCTTTGAAATCGGAAATCTAGCCCCTCGGTTTCTTCGGAATGTCTCAAAACTGTTTCTCTGATTTCAGGCAGTGCCCCCTATCTATGGTTCGCGAGCTGAGGGGATTTCTCGACGTTTCGCAACACATTTCTCCCATGAGGACCCGACCCCACTGAAACTGATCGCGGAGAAATCCTCATGTTCGGTTCAACAAGTTTTCGTCACTATCCTCATCCAATGCCTTCGGGACCTTCGGGAGAACTTCGAATACCTTCTCCACACGGGCTCGGATGCTTACGCGATCAGATCTCTGCCCCGGGATCCTGTCTCTTGTCTGAGGTGAGTGAAGCTGCCCGCATCGGATGATTAGAACGAGTGTGATTCGTGAATCCCGTAGGATTGAAGTTCTGTTGAATTTCCCTTAACTCAACGCTCGTCCCCAGGCGTTGTTCCCGTAATTTAAAAAATGCAATTATGACCATCGATGCTTCCACAGCCAACGTAGCTTCCGTGACATTCATCGAAGGGAACGCCGAGAACAATCTCCTGTGGCACCTGACATCGACTTCTCATCATATAGGTGAGCATACCTGCAGAAACATCTCATCATCGCTGGTTGTATGGCCGTGATCCGGCTCTGGAGTCAAATTTTCCGGCTTGAGTGATACATCTCGAAGTGATTCCGGCTCTGATCGTTCTAATTGCTTGCAGGTCTTTCGGTCAATGTCGTCGCCTCAGATGTCGATGGTCTCATCATAAATTTTTCGTCAAACTGGCTCCACAGGGAGAACTTAGAGTCACTCGCTCAGTCGTTCAACTATAATCTAACTTATTTGATGATGGCATTGAGGATCCCTTGGCCAGATACGTCTCCATTGGATGCTAAGCTTAAAATCCACTTGAGTACTCTGCAGAGATGCTTGACAACCTGACGATTTTTTCATGAGTATACTATGCGACGACTCAGCTCGCATTCAAATTTAGAAAATCTCACAATCGCCGTCATCTTTACTCAAATCTCTGAGAGCGTTCCTGAACTGCACATCTGTATATAAAATTGATTCGAATCGCTTCGCCACGTGTAACTATCATCCACGAGTAGGTGCCCACCTAGACACAGCTCAATTCTCCTGGTCGAATGTATACTTGTAAAGAGTGGCCGAGCGAGACACGGCGGGAGCTGATGTGTTTCCATCAGGCAGTCAGCAAAAGACTGGTTCAATAAAAGACCGATCTTTGCTTCGCATTGCTTGAGAATTTTTGTTTCGCATAAAACATCATCGCGCTGCATGCAGAATCGATAAGAGCTTATATGGGTGCTCCTCGAAAAAACGACAATAGTCCAGATGCATTTTGTCATTTAATCGTCACAAATAGAGAACATCGAGTACAAGTTGGAGACATTAGTGGAATACTCCGCGTCCAACGGATCGAGAGGCGTCATCTGACCTCGAGAGACCTTACCCTACGAAGCCCCCTCGGGAGCTGAATTCTTGGCAACGAATCCTCGAGCCCATGATGTCATCATCGCTAATCACACGACAAAGATTAACTCCTTAGATCGTGGTGATAGCTTATCGACGTTTCCAGTATTCTCTAGAACCTCGTCAGCTTGTGACCTACTATGCGTCCATCAAACTTCGCTCCCGATAGTTTCATAGAATGTCGCGACTTTATTTGAGAGCGAGCGATCGATTTCATGACAGTTCCGGAATTCACGTATACATACATCGCACCAAATCCGGGGTTTTGACGCTGTGACACAATCAAAAATTCTGCTTAATGACTCTGGCGAGAACCGTGCCGGCAGTCCGAGCAATCCATGTAAGGATATCGATAAGAGACATGCCAATCCACACTCCGAAGCTTCCTCCCATATACGCCATCATAGTCTGGAAACTGATCAGCGGAGTTACTTCAAGCTTTTCAACGCTGAAAGTGGCGAAGCGGAATTTCACGCCGAAGTTTGTCTCCTTTTCAGTGGCTTTGAGGTTAGGAATCGGCGCGATCCGGGCCAATTTCGCGTCGTAACGGGTTTCTTTGCACGGAACCCGGCATTTCGCGTAACAGTTCTTGTACTCAGGTCCACTGATGATTAGCTGCTTGCAGTACTCGAAGCCTCGAGTTATGTTCAAGCAAACTGGAAGCCCGATTGACCCCGCGAATTCATGCGTGTACGTGATACAGCCGCACAGCTCGAACTCCGCCCTGTAGAGACATTGCTGAACACACGATTCCATTGAATGAATCCCGTTCATGTCGAATTGGTGACCCATGGGCTCATACTCAATGCAATCGGACTCGAACGGCGCTGGTAACCTCTTGATGTTCTGCTGCTGGATGGTGATCTCATGAAAGTAGCCCGGGCGTAACTCAACGGAAGGTATCTCGAGCAGCGGAGAGATTCCCGGTTGAACGAGGATGACGGGAACAGATTGAGACCGCATAAAAATTATGGTATCCTTCGGTCTGATCGCCGTTCCCATGCTAGCTTCGAGAAACCAGGGTTCGCTACAACTGAACTCCGGCTTGTTTGCTAAGTTCAAAGTGTAGCACATCTGCAAAGGTCTTCGGAACGAGGTAACTTCGATGGCGTCGATACAGCTGACGTCGAAATCACAAGAGCTCGAACCTCTGAGTCGACAGCTGAACAGTTCTCGAGGATGGAAAGCCGTCTCGTTCCGCAGATCAGCGTTGATGTTCTGTTGGAACATCATTGTCATGATGGTCATGTCACGTTTGGTACAGTTGTTTGCGTGGAGCTCACATAATCTTGCCTTACTGGTCCAGAAATCAACGCAGATGGTGATCGCCGGGAACTGGAGGTCTTTCTTCGGAACATCGGTTTGACTCACCTGAGTCCGTCGCTCCAGATACCTCTTCAGTAGGTTGGACATTTGCAGGACCAAACCACCTAGACATCCAGCATAGATGAGGATCGTGATGAGAGACCTTGATTTGTTCATTTGGAAACTTGTGATCCTATATCGGCTCCGACAAGGTTTCGACGAATCCTTCGAATCGGTTCGCACGGGAGATCTGGCCGGAAGCTTACACGGGTAGAGCTACCTGTCTCCTGTTCAAGGAGCAAAACATCATCTACTTTCGGAAGCGCAACGGAATCGTTGATATCATCAAGAATCAGATCTCTGAAGCTCCGACCGCGTACGGTATGCACTCGAATAAATTTGAATCCGCTTCGCAACATCGGTTTTCGACAAGACCCGCTGGGCATTCGGTAGGCCAGACATTTTCTGAATCGATTTTTCGACTCTTCCAAGATATTCGTTACAGACCGATCGGACAACTGCTGTGTAGGCTCTACATTTGGATTTGTCGCGAACAATCGATGTCGGGTAGTGAATTCATCGAGCAAAGTAGAGTGGTCATCCCCGGTCGGAGTGAGAACTTTCAGGCGGATTTTGAGAGACGTGAACGACCCGCCGAGATCTGCCTCACAGAAGAATGCGCAATTTTGGGGGATTCGCACGAGAATCCCGCGGGAAGTCGAGCAATTTCGAGCACGGTCCAGCTGTAGCGGATGAGAGAGCTCATGGTTGACTTTCGAAAGATGAGTACACGTCGGAGAACTCAGCCCGCAAGCACCTCAAAACGCGTTTCGAGATAAATTCCGCCTCGACGCAAAGGGCTCCATCCGCAGTCTACATACTGCTGCTTCTATCTTCGTTGTTTTCCATTGCTCTACGCTTTTAGGATGGGCCAGGAAATGCGCATAATAGAGACAGTAGTTTTCGACAAGAAAGAAATATTCCTATTCGGAGAGGCTGCAAACTTCCAGAACTTCACTCGCTTCCATGACTCGAGATTTTAATTTTTTATTTGATGCATCTCCTTGAGCATGCCCCCCTATCGGGAGGTCGAACAGGCCTGGTGATTCTTTCGCCCCTCACCTTTAGGGGTTCTTCACTTCTTCCACTCTTGGCTCCTGCGGGGGGGGTCCGTCTTCGGGCCACGTTAGGAAGACGTCGCAGATGATGAAATTAACGGAGGACCAGCAGATGCTCCCGAGGAGCTGGAGAGTCCGAGCCGAGAGAGCCGTAGAGTTGTAGTACACGGCGTTGAGACCGATCCCGATCAGGAGGAAAGGAGCGCTAAAGCACACGTTGAAAATTTGGACGTAGTTGTAGTTCTTGGTGACGCTCATGACAACAGGCGTACTCTCCCGTTCAAAAAATCTCTGGATGAAGTACAGGGTGCCGCACAGTTGGAGCAGCAAGCCCATCAGTCGACAGATGAACAAGATCACTACTTCGTGGATTTCGAAGTAGCTAATGTCGGTGAGGAACAAGCCCAACGTCCCGTGGAATGCCCGGTAGACCCAATAGCAGTGGCAAAGGATCACAAAACCGAATACTACCCTGCAACGAATCAGCTCAATAAGTCAAATAAGTCCCCTGAGACTTTAGGAACCTCGTGCCCGAAGATTCTTTTTCTAAACGGAATCAAGCAGCGCCATACTTGCGAAGATTTTCAGGCGGGATAGGATGATGCTCATTCGTCTCTATACGCTGTATTGGCCTGACTTCTCGCATCTTCTGATCGACGATGTCCTTGAATTGCGTCCACATTGCTGTCTCGTTGTTTTCGGCCATTAGCGATTCGAGTTTTGACTTGTTGTGGGACGCGGCTAGATGCTTTAATATGGGTGAATTTCGGCCTTTTGCGCCCGTGGAAGACATTTTGCTTCATGCGTGTAACGTTGCGTTTCCTCACTCGTAGATCACTCGTGACACTCCTCGCGATATTGTTCCTCCCGTCGAGTGAGCCCCGACTACGGCCGAGAATCATCGATCATTTTCGATCAGTTTAGATATTGTGCTGCGGAATCGGAGAAGATGGACGCATCGCAGGATTCATTCAGTGATTATCCGTCGTGACCCATGCAGAACGCTGCCTATTTGAAATCTTGGAGAAGAAGCGAATACTTGCAATGCAAGCTCCCCGCCCGTGTTTCGAGACTGTTTCTTCTAGGATGTAGATTTCCCCTAGTATGAGCACCGAATTCCCGGAATCTCGAAATCGAGATAAGGGTTCGATTCGCGCGAGAACTGCAGCTGGCTCATTGACGAGTTGCTCAGAAGCCGTCGGCATCAATGGTATCGAGGAAACCGTCGAGGTTCTTCTCTGTTTTCCGAAAAAATCGATCCTAGCGTCTCTGTAGTGACACCGGGCGAGAGCTCTGCGGAGTTCGGGTCGCGTTGGGGGAATCATTCCTGGCCTTAAGAGTTTCCGACAGCCCACTAAAATGAGGGACTATTTATGATCTCAGCACATCGCCCAGGGATGTTTGGAAAGCATCAGTTCCTCAATACAAAGCACGAGTCCGATAGACTGCTGCTCTTACTCGAAAAGCGCCCATAGTCCCACTTGCATGGGGCTCCCAAGGTGCTCGCTTACACATAGTAGATAACGTTCCCATCGCTGTGGAATCGATCAAAGTGAATTGTTACCGAGCGCTCGATTCTCACAAGGCAATTCGACGCCTCGTTCGCGCCAGATTTCAAAAAAAATCCTATCCTATCGCTAGACGGCGCTGTGAGATGTTTACTCGTGGACAGGGGCTGCTGCCGGCACCGCACGGCCTACTGTTGCTGTGTCGCGCGGAGAACCTCAGAGCGGGGTCCCAGGCGAGCGCTCGAAAGGAATCGAATTGCGTGCTTGGAAATGAGTCGCAACGTGTTCCTCCGGTTGTCTGCCAGTGTGCGCATGTATTCTCAACAGCTGGTTCGCCCCAAAAAAGTCGTTGTCACAGAGAGGATCTTTAGTAATCATAGAGTCGTGTACACTGAAACTCAGATGGCGGAACGCGTCGTCAAGACTTTAAACAGAACCTGGAGAGAGCTATACGGACCGCGAGTCGCCGAACCGGAAAAGGTATGTCAATGATCAAATCAGAACATTTCGAACCGAGGCGGGACTGCCTGTAATAATAGGGTTGCCGGTTCGCGGAACAACAATGCTCGGTTCGGCACAGGCAAACCCATCCTCGAGTTTTCTTCGATCGACCTGTTGTCAGAAACGGTATCTGCTACAGTTTCATATTTTTCGCGTAGCGTTCCCAGTGGCGTGATCTGCACCGGTGGGAATCCGACTCGAGCATATATTTTCACACAACAAACCCTGTGGCGCTCCGGAGTAAAGTGCGCAGCTCCAGAAGGAGTAACAATCTGTCTACTTTCAGTCTCAAGGTGTCGCGAACTCACGGCGTCTAGCGGGCCTCTCGAAACCTCGAAAGTCTGGAACAGTCCGATCCTCAAAAATCAGCGACGCGGATTCGACTGACAACCGGATCCAAGAAACCGGATTCAAGAGCCTCCCATCGAACATGGGGTTTCCGGATGATATCTGCGGAATCGTCGATACAGAACAATTGCTCCAACCTAAATCTCGGCGGAGGAAACGAAACGAATCCGTTTGAATAAGCTCTAGGTAAACTGCATGCGCTGTGTCGTAGCTTTCTTGAGAAAAGGATTATTGTGACCATATCATACTCTGAGAGGGTATTTTCCTCGGTCGCAGGAGGCGATCAGGCAGTTTTTTTTTGAATGGTGATAATGATGATGAATGAATCGATACCAAACTTGGAACCGACTGCATTTTTTTTCCAACCATTGTAGATAGTTCCCAGCGCAACTTGTTGTGGTATGATAGCTGCCTACAGTCTCTGATGAGTGAAACTCTTAGCATGGGGAAGAAGTTCGTAGAAAACAAGCAACCACCTCCTCCGTTGCGAAGTTTATGAGTAACTTCCAGATCTTCTGAATATTCAAAAACCACAATTGTTCGAATACCACCACAACAATTCGTGGAAATAGTTAGAAGAGTAATATCGAACGCATTCTATAGATAGAATATTAAACTATCTCGGCTCACAATATATACAATCCAGAACCGACGCACAAGTTCAGAACAGCAGCCGGTCTCTCCACGCGCGCGAAGGAAACTTCGGATCGGAGATTGCCCAGTTTTCAGGATTTGGCCCCGATTTGGAGGTCTCTGAATTCCTGCGCGATCTTCAGCGAATCCATGGAGTCAGTCAAATGCTTCTCATAAGGTGACAGATGAGCCAGAAAGATGAGTTGGAGGTTTGGGGCTAGCTCGATTGCGACCCCTCGACGAGGGATCCTCTCGAGGACGCCGAAGCTGCGGGGTCTACGAAATCCAGAGAACCAATCCTGATCAATCGAGTCTCCCTATTTTGAGAAGTTATCTGCATGCGATAAATACGATGAGATTTGGGCGACCGCCCGTCGTTCTCTGCGACGTTGACGAGAATGTGTCTCTGGGCGCGTTCCATAAGCTTATGGATTTGCTCAGTCGAAGTGACCTGCACGGCTCCCACGTTTTCACCAAGCGCAGACACCCTCCTGAAAAGACGGTACCTTTGGCTTCGTGATCGATTGCAATCAAATCCGAGTTTTGCGGGAAAGAATCTCCGAAAGCTCGATTCGGATCTCGGGAAATAACCGAGCAACAGCAAGGACATGGTAGGAGATTGGGAGGGACAAGAAAAGAATAAGATTTCCCAGAGCGGCACCTGTTTTGATCCGATGAGCACCGAACTCCGCAGCTTATGCTGTCGTCGAGAAGATCATAGGTGACCTCGTTGTGAATTTCCATAAAGGAAGCTGTTATGTTGAACTCGTAGCCAGAGTCACCCTGTGCTTCGACCAGCTCCAGAGCTTTCATGAAGGCCATGGTAACGATTTCGATTTTCGAATCCTCACCGACTCCTTCATGCGAGGGTCGCGGCGAACCTCCTTCCAGGGCATGCCTTTTTCTCGTTCTTTCCAGACCGCAATCGAAAATGCAAACATCGTCACCCTTTAGAGCTGAGAGGATGAGGCGTTCGAGCTCGTTGTGAACTTCGCTGAGCTTGGCTTGGCTCTTCAGCCACCTCGATTGCAGACTCAGACTGTTGTCAGTTGCTGCCGAAGTGAGTTTGCCATCAGCAACTTTGAAATTGTTTTGCTCAATATCGAGCAGGTTTCGCAACGTTTGGCTCTCTGAGTCACGAGATTCACCAATTTTCTTCGCGATTGCGAACTTGACCCCGAGGGTTCGATACTTTCTCTCCAGGTCCCTGAAAGACTTCAATCGATCATCAAGACGAGCTTTGAGCTGCTCGACTTCTAGCGTTTTGTCGTCAAGTTTCTTCGCTACCTCGTTCCCATCTTCTTTCAATTCCCTGAATGTTCAAAAAAAGAAAATCCTCGGTGAGTAGAATTCCTCAATAGTCTCCTCGGAAGAGAACCGAGTTTGGAGAGGAGCTCACCAAATTTCATCCATTTTGTCCTCGAGGAGAATCCTCAACCGATCTGTTTCTTCAACCAAAGCATCATTTTTTTCGACAAGCTCCTTGATTCGATTTTGAGCCAGCTGCAAACAAGTCCCAGCTTCAAGATGCATTGCCAAGCTTTATTTCTATCCCGCAACCTGTTCTTCTTGGTCGTTTCCCAATTTCTCACGAGCCATCGGGGCCGGAAAGTTCTACTTTCTCAGGAACGATATACTTACTTGAGTGTTCTGCTCAACCTTGAGTTCGAGTTTCCGAAGTCTTTCGCAAATGTCCTCAATCGGCGTCGGCAGACTTCCTGTGGAAGGTGAAGCATCGCGAATAATTCAAAAAAAAAAAAGAGAATGAATATTCGAAACTAGGTACCGGTACCTGATCCGGTACCAGCGCTTAACGAAGAGCCGAGAGAATACGAACTTCTCTCTGCGGCCGTCTTTTGATACACAGGTATCAAGGTCCTACGCTGAGTTGCTTTCGTCTTCATAGGCGTAGGGGTTTTGATCCGAGTGCCAAGGAGAGCGCGACCCATTGAGCCTTTCTCGATTGAAGTCCGTTTGATGTCCAGTCGAGACTTCTTTGGGGTCTCGACAAAGACTGGAAATGCAAACATCGTTGAGCGATCCATTTCAGATGAGAGTTCAGCAGGTTCTGTCCTCTCACGAAGAATCGGCCGGTCATCCGATGAGCTCCACAACTTACCGCCGGTCAAGCTGCACCTACCCAGGGAGCGTTTTCGCCGCACTGTTGTGGCTGGCGACACACTCTGGAAGCATCGAGAAAGCATGAGTTGGGGTACTGTAAGAGCTGTACTGTAAGAGGTTGGATCAGATTGAATAACTTCCGGAAACACGATCAATCCGAAGATTGCGAAGTAAACCTACGCCGCAGGTCGCCGTTGTGGCTCGAGGAGGTTTGTAAGGACGCAGAGACGAGGTCCATGAATCCATTGCTCTCTTCAGTGCCATCAGATCACCGCCAACGATCCGGTTCCGCGCACAGTTTATGATTGACAACAAGAGTAGACGGTGAACAGCTGTGACTGGTGACTCTCACTTAGAGGACCCCGCATTCTGCATGTGCTTGGTGACGCACGTCGCATCTCTGACGGTAACGAGGCTGCGCGGCGTGATGGCGGCCAATCGCCACCCCATTCGCTGTTTGGGATGCGCTGGCATAATTTTTCTTTTTGAAACGGCGGGGCTTGTCATCGTTTATGGATTGAAAAACTCGTCATCGACACCGTTTCAAGGGAGCAACACCAGTGCGCACGGTCGTTTCTCGTAAAACTTGAATTCCGAGTGCCGCGGAGTCCGAACACCTTATCTGACTTCTGAATAACATCTTCTCAGCACTTCTAGAGATTGAACTTCTGATCGCCCGAATAGTTTGTCTGACCCGGCCTGTTGAGCCGTATTCTGGATTCTGGTCAAGAGACTCTGGAGCCCCTGTTTCAACTCCCCCGCTCTGAATAATCTCACTACGTCCTTCAAATCGAGCCTAACAGAGGCGATCAAGAAAGTTGCGTTCGCCCCCTCCACCTCACCCGCGACCTGAATCCGCCACTGAGGCAAAATCGCGCACAGCTGCTGCAAAAGGCCCCGTCCTTCAAACATCGTTAGCAAGATTCATTTATTGCCGTATTTGTTGAGGAGTTTCCATGATGTGTCCGTGCCATACCCGACTGAAAGAGAAGATTTGAATGATGAATTCATATTGTGGGTTGTTCGAGCCTACACAGAGGGCTTTCTTCCATATGAAACCACGACGTACTCGGGGCAGCTGTCGTGGTTGGCGGAGGCGTTGTGGTGCCGGAGGCGGCGGTTGTAGTCGCAGCAGTTGTAATGGAAGCACATTCCCCGAGTTGCGAACACAGGCACATCAGAGCGAACACGAAGAGGGATGTCGAGCACGGACTCATCTCCGAAACAGTTCGGTGCCTCGGTGTAACCGCAACCTTATATCAAGAACGAGGGATCGATTCTGATGGATCCGCGTCACGGAACGGGGACCGCACAAAAATGGCGCAAGTATTTTGGAAAGCAATTTTGATTGCTAGGCGTTGACCATGCAGCCGGTGACCATTGGTGACCGAATCCTCGAAAGTGGATTCCTTGATGCGGATTTGGTTCCAATTCATTCTAGGCAGACAGATTGAAGGGCAAATATCGACTCTCGGGGAGTCTGAGCTGAGCTCGATGAGATTTTTTGAAGCGACCGTGAAATCCAGACAAAGAGGATATCTCGACATCGACGAGGCTGAGTGATTCCACAGTTTCACGGTCAGGGTGATTCCGAATCGAAAATATTTCAACATTGTCCGATGGGCCTACAATCGTGCGCATAACTATTCGGTTTATGACTAGTTCCTAGAATGGACGGGGTTGCGAATTCGAACATATCGTTGATCTATGGCCTTTTCCGACGACAGATTTAGAGGATGATAGGTATGAGCATAGAATGAGTAAACTCTATCAGAAAAACGTGGAAAACTCTCGTCAGGATTAACACAGAAAAAAAAGAAACACTCATGGATGATCTCATCAGTTCATTTTCATCTATCAACCTTCTCGCAGTAGTAGCCCCCACGTGTGTTGACGCACTCTTCTCCCTGACGGGCACAGTCATCCGTTTCATCTTGACACTCATCAACATCTGAAACGAGGTGATCTTGTGAGTCGGTTCCTCTCAGCTCGAGCAGAGTTCTTAATATCGGAATGTAGTCGACTCACCTATGCATTCCCATTGGAAAGGTATCATGAGAAATCCTTTCGGGCACGGGTCCACGCACATGTACGATCCTTGCAAATTGACACACTTCTCGCTGTTCTCACAGAGATGAGATTTCCTGCACTCATCGATATCTGGGAATGAATCATTCTCCTTTGCTTTACGGGTCAAAACAACAACTCCTGATCGAGCGAAATCGACCTCACTGAATAAGAACTAGGTATCTTTGGATGGTCACTGGCCCGCTCATAGATAATTGCTTAGTTGAAATTCTTCACATCATTTGATCCTTGTCGGTGCGGGGATCTCCTAAATTTCCTTTCGTTATCTTTTAACAACACAGTCATGTATTTTTGCTGGATCCCCCGCTCATGCCCCGAATCTTTCATCCAAACTCACCCAGGCAGCCTCGTCCGGGTCGGAACTGATAACCTGTTGGGCAGCTCGCGTCGTTCTTGCTCAAACACTGGAAGCCTCCCTGCAGATTGATGCAGACATACTCACGGTCGCACGGGTTCGAATAGCATTCATCGATTTCTGGAGGATTGTGTGCGACTCAAACTGGGATAAACTCGGAATGACGAGGGACAAAATTTCGCCTCATGATCAATAAAGACTGTCTTTCGTCCAGCATCTCACCAATGCACTCATCGAGATGCCAATTGTACTTGTAGCCGTAAGAACACTTGAGAGCGTGCCGTCGGAGATTCGTGCATTCGAAGGAACCGGCGTGGTTCACGCAGAGAGCAGCGTGACTGCAGTTGTGCGTTCCTCGAGCGCATTCGTTGATGTCTTCCGAAATAGCGTTGAGAGGAAAGCAAGGATGAGCAACTCACTTCCTACTTGGAACTTGACACGAATCATGGATTGGTATCTCAAATGATGTTCTACATAGTTGATGGTTGGCCGGTGAAAGACAGCGTTGCGATGGAACTCACCTACGCAGAAACCTGTCTTCGGGTCGAATTCCAGGCCAGGAGCGCATTTCGGGTCCCCAGCGAAAATCAGCTTACCATGAGGCAGATCCAGTCGTAATGGTCCCATGGTTCGCACCATTTCCGCTGCCTGATCTTGGCTCATGAGCTCACTGCTCGTTCCGTAATCTTCGAAACGAAACAGTACACTTGAAACCGATTTTTCCCGGGGATTGGGGTTCCGAGGAGTTCTGGAGCCTGCGAAATCCATTTTCGGGGAGCACCGGACTCCGCTGGAAATTTTGTCACTTCAACTCACCAAATGTCGCGAGTGCGAAAACCGCGGTTAGCGTTGAAGTCAACATTCTGAATATGCAGTATCGTTCCGCTGTACACCGACCGGGAGCATCGCTCAAACTGGTGCTATTGGAATCAATGTTGGCTTCGGTGTCAGGTTATACAAAACGTCCTCGCCCTACTCTCAACGACCCTGAGTCTTGCAATGGCGCTTCCAGACTCAAAAATCGCGGAACGACGCAAGACAAAACGTGAAGATACAAGAGAAAAACATCTCTAACATTTTTATCGTCATTGCGAAAAATGATGCCAGGGAATCGGAAAGGAGTCAATTGGAATTGCGTTTCAGGAGGATGAAAACAATCGCACGAAACAATCTACTGCAGCCGAGTTTCCGGGCCGAAAATCCGAGATTTCGATCGAACCGGATTGAACTCGGGACTTGCGCTGTGGTGGAGCTTCGTCATGAAGGTTTCAGCTGGGTGAGTTTCCGACAAAAACCAAAAACGGGACGGGTCCCAATCAGGGTTCACTTCCAAATTTGCTCTTTGCCTTTCAGACGTGTCTTTCAGCCGCTGCTGTCTCTGTGAGGTTTTTGACGTGCGTGACCCGTGCGGTCGACATCAGTGATGATAAGATGGGCTTCATGGGGCACCCTGTCACACTGAGGAACGAGCGACATGTACAGCGGCAATAGCAGCAACGACGAGAACGCCAGCAATCGGACGAGAGAGCTGAAGCATTCTGAATGGGATTACCTCAAAAGTATCCGGTCAACCTCGCGAACAGAGGTTACAATTGTTCCCCGCCCGAGCAGCTCGGCAGGATTGTCTGCGAGCAGAATTTCTTCGCTTCTTCCGATGGCTTTTCTTTTCCCTCCTAATCCGGTCTCGGCGCTCGATCGCCTCGTCGATCTAGCTGGCTATCTAGCCGGATAAGTTTTCTAAACAAGATAAGTGTGATGTAAAGTGAATTTATACACGATAACGCTTTCAAGAGTCAACGGCCAGAAGATCCATCGCTCTCCCTACCGACCACATGAACCGGAGTTTGAACTCCATATTCCGCCGGAACAAAGGCGAGAATGATTCACCTTGTCTTCCAACATACTGATTCCACAGACTCCACAAATATGGAAAATGACCAAAATGAGAAACTTCAACTTCTGTTCGGTTTCGATCCTTCTGCGCGGCTGACAGTTCCGCCGTTCTTCGCGCGCTCTTCGTCGTCGCGGTCCGCGTTAGATACGGTCGCCTGTCTCACTCAGAGCTTAGGATTCCGCTGGTAACACGGTGGATATTCTGGGTAGTGAGAGGCTTTCCGGTTCTGTCGTCGGTGCGGTGGTCGGGTCCGTGGTCAGGTTGTGGTATAAAAGCTGAGACGGTCAAGACCTCAGTCACATCAGAACACAGAAAACCAAGATGCGAAGCTTCATCGTTCTCTCGGCGGCCGTAGCTTGCGTTCTCGCCGTACCACTGCAGCCAGGCAGAAGCTATCGAACAGAAAATGTAAGTTCTCGAGGTGACGAGGCTCCTTGAATCATGGAGGGAGGGAGCGATCAGTTTTTTTTTCTGTTAACCTCCGAGTCCGCTCCACAGGAAAAGGGCGACTACGCGTTCGGATACGCCGGCGAGGAGGGCACCTACCACGAAGAATCAGGAAGTCCGGGCGTGAAAACAGGCAGCTACGGTGTCAAGGAAGCGGATGGAACCCAGCGGATCGTGAACTACATCGCGGACGAGAACGGTTTCCGAGCCTCGGTTGAAGTCAAGGACCAGGATTCCGTCGTCGCTCCACACGACATTCTGGTTGCGCAGGCTCATCCCGTGGTGGTCACCACAGTCCACAAACCCTCGGAACCCGTGAAAATCGAAGAAAAGTCGGAGGCCGTCAACAAAAGTGTGAGACGAGTTGATGATACCGTTGCAGACCAATCGCTGCAAAGTGTAGAGCAAGCCACAGAGGTTCCGGAGAAGGAACCAGCTGTTCCTCGACCGGTTCAGCAAGTTGACGACGTGCTCGTGCAACCGCAGATGCCTCCCCGACAGCTTGAAGTACCGTCGCCGCGACCTCAGGACTTCCCAGCAACCGTTTTCTTCATTCCGCTACCGCAACAAGTCGCGTTCAGCAGAGTGCAATCGTACAGCGTTCATGGTTTCGTTCCGGTGCCCGCAGTTGCCGTCCCGCAAATCACGAGAGTTCCGTCCTACCAGAGCAGAGTGCAGACGGGTGTTCGAGCTCAAATCCCTCAAGTTCCATCTCAAATGCTCGCTTGGCAGTACCTTGGTCGCCCGGTTTCGGCTGTGGGCCAGCAGCAGCTCTCGCCGTACCAACAAATCCAGTCTTACATGCCGTTAGTTCTGTGATTCTTCCCGTGAACTTCACAGCCATCCTTCTATGACAGCTAATAAATCGATTCTCTCTGCCGCAAAACTTCGCTCGTCGTTACTGAAACGTTATTGGATTCCGGGATGGAATCAAATGTTGACTTCGGGTGCACAACTCCAATGAAATCGAGTTTCAGTGAATGGCCGTCGCCGAAACGGAACAATCGAAAATAAGAGCCGTAAACCAGGTTCGCGGTCAGGTCTTGGGATCCCATGTAGCCGCTAGCAGGAAACTTTCTCGGAACATAGATTCGGTAAAATTCATCCCAATCTGAGTAAGGATTTCAAAGATGAAACGTGTATTCACGATCTGAACCTGATCCAAAACACGAAAACACAGGAAATAGAAACCGTATCCGTCAGGATCCGAGAGTACATAAATTCATAATTGGACTCTCTTTCAGCTGAGATGCGGCGATAAATGAAAACAAGAGATGTCGAAGGTCTTTAAATGTCAGATTGATAAGTTACTTTATTCGCAGGTGGAAAAAGTCTTGGTTCTTAAAGCTCTTAGTTCTCGTAGATCCAGCTTTCAGCGCAGTTCTTGTAGTCAGCGATTTCCTCAGGCTTGAACCAGAGGTTGATCTCCTTCTCTGCCGAGGCGACCGAGTCGGAGCCGTGGATGACGTTTCGGCCAACCTAGAATCAGTAAATCCCATTAGAACACACTTTCCGTGACACCGGCACTTGACCCCGAGAAGTCTGGTCATCTACCAAAACAACCGCTTACAGACAGATATCGATCAGAGCATCAACGCATTGAGCATTCATCAAAACAACGAGGAATAGATAAAGTCGACGTTTCGAAGAAAAACATCCAAGGAAACCTTCAAGGTGAAAACAGGGAACACGAGAAACACAAACCTGGATGCAGTAGTCAGCTCGGATGGTTCCCGGGGCTGATTGAAGGGGGTTTGTGGCACCAATGATGGTTCGGCCGGTGTTGACCACATCATCGCCTTCCCAGACCATTGGGACAACGGGTCCCGACGACATGTAATCGACGAGTCCGTTGAAGAAGGGACGTCCAGCGAGATCGGCGTAGTGCTTGGACAGATGCTCCTTCGAAGACTGCATGAACTTCATGGCAACCAGCTTGTAGCCTCGCCTTTCGAATCTGTTGACAAGGAGAAATATCGAGATGTCATCATATGTCACACAGCGAGAATGTTGGAAAATATTAAGCTACACCCGATCGCGCGAATGCCGGCGAATAGAAGTCGAAAGGAATCACAGCCCGCAGGCATCAAGTATGACGTCACGTCAGCTCTGGAATACCGACCGGAATTCTAGCACCCTCTTCTCTCTGATCAATGCTTGGATGGAACAGATACGGTCAGCGAATTTCGGGAAATCTTTGTCGCAAGCAGGACAATCCTTGTTTCACGACCCGTAAGAGATCTAAGACATTTTAGTGAAAGGTGCTAACAGAATCTCGACAACGAAAAGCCGTCTGTCACATGATACAGAAGCGATCGCTCAGCTCTAGTGTCCGTGTTTCGCCTGAATAGCGGGAGCGAAGCCCGGTGTAATGACCGGCAAGTTTGGGAGGGACCCGAGGCGCGAAACCACGTGGACCGTTTCGCTCCGACAATAATCCGGTATCCCAACCCCGGACCTGTATATAACCTTCTAATGTACCCGTCAGACCACGACTTGACGAAAGAAAACTCAATTCCTGCACCGGAGTATTTCCGAATACTCGATGAATGCCGACTTCCGAAATCCGCGAATGTGAGAAGGGCCGATAGAGGAGCCGGCCGTTGGGCTGTTATCCCAAAAGGTTATCGAAAGTATCTAACATTGAGCGTTAGGTATCTCCAGCGTGGAAAATGACATGGCCGGATCCAACCGCCGCGTTGGAGCGTTCACGGTATCAAGGTCAAAACTATTCTCGTCGGAGAGCTGAGCCAATATGCGGTCAATCATCTGCGGATATCATCCTCGGAGTTCCGTGACGTCGGAGTACCGTCTCATGTCATGAAATGCAGACTTGACGAGGTACTCCGCGAGCATGAGAAACTCCAACAAGACCGGCTGTTAGCCCTAATGGGGGAGAAACCGGCACCGAGCGATGCACGGTTTGATATACCATGGAAAATCGGCTTCGCGCTCCGAAACTTATGAAGGTAAGTCGCTATTTACCTGGAGATGATGTCGCCGACGAGTCCTCGCTGGACTCCGTCAGGCTTGACCATGATGAAAGAACGTTCACGAGGCATGATTGCGTTAAGTTCGGATAGTTCGTTGCCGGCTATCGAAGAAGTGATCCGTCGACACTATAGTGTTCGGTTTCCCGCACGAGGTACGCCAGAGGGCGCTGCGCTCGACTCATTCGGTGGGGCATCCGAATATCAGATGAAATGTCAGAAGCTCAGCTCGAGAGGACCTGTCATTGTTAGGTAGCATTCGAGTCTAAGGTTCATGAATCGCTCGTCTTCGGGGGCGTGGTGGCTCTTGCGAGAACCATGGAACTGAGGATTGTTCCCCGACCCAATATTCGGAAATCATGCTCCAAGCGCAGTTCATCCGTTCGAGGTTCCAGCCGGACGCGAACTAGCGTTCCAGGTCGCCTCCGCTATTCGGGACCCTTGATTTTCACGTGCTTTGAAATTTCGTCGATTTGCATGGTTTCCCGGGATCTCCGAAAACCCGTAGAGGTCCACGGCGCGGCGCTCTCTTTCAAACAAACTTCTCTCCACATAGAAGCTTCCATGCCTGTCGTACGGCTGATTCTTTGGGGAACACGAGATATACAAGACACTCCGCTTTTGAGGACTCATCGGAAACATTTTTCGAATGATTCCAAAGAACATCACTCGTGGAAAATCAAGGAAATCGGAGGTGTAACCGCGAGAGCTCGTTTCGCATCCCTGAGGACCAGGCCGGCGAAGCTTCTCCTGTCGCGTTTGTCAGCTGGCCGGCTCTTGTCTGTCTTGCGAATTACACGTCACGAGAGAACCTAAATTTTAAATTTCCGAGATGTGGCTCCGCTGCATCGTCGTGGCGGTATGCCTGACCCAAAGTATCGAAGGCATCACGTTTTTCCTCAAGCCCAACAGTAAACGATGCCTGAAGGAAGAAGTTCTGAAAGGTGTTTTGGTATCCGGCGAGTACACACTCTCCGATTCTCCTGGACACAAAACAGACCTTATCGTGAGTACTTCCCACTTGTCTTCCCACCATACGATTCGGCAGTCCACCATAGGATATGTTCATTAACCGTTCCGAGGGGATTTCGGGAGAAATGGCCGCCAATATCGATCTTCCGCATGCCAGCTGTTGTGTCAAAATTTCGGCGAAAACCGTTTTGGTTCTCACGCAATCCCCTCTCGAGCGATATGCGGCTGAGAGTTCCGTGCAAGTTTCGGATCAGGATTGTCTCGATTCCTTCGGGGTTGCTCCTGGTTTCGGGTCGCGAGATTTTTCACCGCTTCTAGCTCAGGATGCCCGTACGTCCTCGACGCCGGGACTCGTTTGTCAGATCATACATGAAACTGAATCGAAACCCTCTACTGCGGTGCCCAGTCTACAAGATCCCGGTTCCCAAAGTGATCTCTGATTTCTGACTGGTTCTGAAACCGGAGCTCTATGGACTTCCTGACGACGGTCCGTGTGACACATGTGCTACGATGAAATGTCGCGCTCGGTGTGTTTAGTGTCAGAAACGCTGCCTGCTACGTCCGTTTTATTCTGGAAACTGTTCTCGTCGTATATTTTCCCGCTCCTTCGCTTCGGAAGTATGGGCTCTGAGCTCCGAGAGCAGGGCTGCCCCGTAGTGACGTTCCTGGCAAACAGGTCTCAATGCCCGTTTCTAGAGACAGAAGGAGCGGTCGAGAGCTCTCCTTGGAAAGTGCTCCAAGATTGCTGTGGAACATGATCCATTACGAGACATGAATTTCTTGATTGATTAGCTTGCTGCGTTCAGAGATCCACGTTGAATTTCTAATGTTTCCATCATTTCCAGGTTACTGACACGAATGGACAAGTTTTAGCACATAGAGAGAACATCCACGGCGACAAGGGGAAGTTTGCGTTCACGACTGACACGTATGACGTTTTCGAGGTAAGCCAAGTCAGCCTGAAGTAGATTTACAGTAATTTCCGGGAACGCTACTGGATCATGCGCTGTTTGTCTCAATATCGCACGTGTGACTGAAATCTAAGATCAGTCCACGTGCTAGCTGCAAGGAATGCGACTCCCCATTTCTGATTTCTGTAGAAGTAACATCTCGCTTTCCCGCTTGTATTGACAGGTGTGTTTCATCACAAAACTTCCGCCCGGCGTCCAAGGCCAGGATCGTGAAATTCAGCTGAATTTGAAGCACGGTGCCGAAGCAATCAACTATGACAAACTCGCCGAAGTCGAGAAACTCAAGCCTCTGGAAGTCAAGTTGCAACAACTCGAGGACCTCAGCGAAAGCATCGTCAAAGGTGGGTTCAAGCTCTGGAGCAATGAGCTATGAACGGCGACGTTCTCACGTTTCTCCTGTGCGAAGGTCATTCGTTTCCAAACGCTTCTTGAAGAAGTTTCTAGTTGGAAATTCAAAATTTTCCTCCTCAGGATCCCATAGCATTGATCGACGGATACTCAAAGAGCACTGTTTTCGAATTTCAGATTTCGCCCACATGAGACAGCGCGAAGAAGAAATGCGGGACACCAACGAATCAACGGCAAACAGAGTTCTATACTCGTCGATGATAGGAATGCTGTGTTTAATGGGTCTAGTCGTTTGGCAAATCCTGTATTTGCGGAAGTTCTTCAAATCTAAGAAATTGATCGATTAAAGTGAGAAACAATTGGGGGATTGCTTCAGCGAGGCGAACCAGTTAACTGCTGCAGAGAACAAGAGGCGAGCACACGCGGAGCAGAAAGGATGCATACCATCGCTGATCTTGCATTCTTGATCGCCTGGCGGGAGGTGTTCACGTGGTAGTCGGAGGGACACTTGTAATTTGGAATTATCTTCCCGGAAAATCAATGACTTGACTGACCTGTTCGCCGATAGCGTCTCCCGCGTGTGCTCGGTTCGTGAGGGTGTATGTCATCATGTGTGTGATTCAGAGAAGATCAACGACATCGACTGCTGTCATAGGTATTTGAATAAAAGGGAAGAATGTTCTTTGTAAATCGCGAGCATTTCCTCCCGACCAAATAACAGAGCTCAGAGATCAGTTTCGAAGCAACCAGTTGCCTTCGAAGCTTCTTTCACGATGGCCATGCTGCATATTTGGAACTAGCGGTCCTATGGAAATTGAGCCGCAGTCTACCCCAGGAGAGGACTCGATGAAACAATCAGTGTGCCAGTCAAGTCGGAGCCCAGGGGATGAGGTCCCTAACATAGTGGTCAATCGTAGTTCAGGAAGTTGGCAGAGTTTCTTGATATCCTATAACACGTAACCATGCAGTGGGAGAATCCACTGGTCTTCGCAGGTTTTTAGATACGAAGGAGACGTTTATCCTGCCTGAAATTTGTCATGTTACAGAAAATCCTGATTTATCTCAAAAAAACGCGACCGGGCTTTCCGTCTTGACGACTGGATCATGCCGAACAATGAACTTTTCGCCTATCTTCAGCAGTGTGTCCACTCGGGCCTAATTAGCCGCAATGTCGCAGTGTCCCTTACCTCACACGAATCCTGAAAAACGCCGAAGTCCTGAACGATGAGTTCTGCGATTTCGTGATGATGAATCAGAGCCCCATACGGTTGATCATGATCGGCAAAATTATCCGACTGTCTCAAAGAAATAGATCGCAATTTCGTGAAATTCGCGTTCGTCTACTCAAGCCACTTCCGTCGAGCTTCCCAGAGCACCTATAACTTCTTTGGAAATCACTGAGAGTTCGCCGGCCCATTCGTCAGGACCCGGAAGTATAGGAAAACCCTGATCGGCAGAGAAATAACTGAACTGAAGCGTATCAGTGGGACCCGGCGGAGGTAGAAGGGAGGAAGCGGGATACGAGAGGGAAGAGGTGCTCCACGTTAGAAAATGGTCACCTATGGACATTTATTTTAGTCATTTCCAGTTGTCTATAAAATACATATATTTGTCCAGTTTGCGAGTCCCTGTGGATACTCGTAGCTTTGTAAAAATTGGCATATACATGTATTCGTGTATAAATATTTTCTTCGTGAAAACAATCAACTGTGTCTGCTTTCAAACCGGTTCGAATCCTGGGAGTCGCTGAGCCACCGCTATGGCCAGCACGTAGAAGACGCTGAAGTACGTGTTAAGTCGAGCCGTATGCCGATCGAGTTCGACGTGGTGTCCGAACCGGCATTCCCTCTCAAGTTGAAACGCAGTCGGCATCGTTATGAGTGGCATCAGCATTGAGACGGCTCCGTACGCAAAGGCCACAACCGCGAATGCGATGTACGGAACAAAGAGGAGCAGAGCGTACACCACATGTGAGAGCTGAGGACCGATGGCCACAGCCATGGTCACGATTCCGGCCCGTGAGTCGGCTACCCTGTCCCTCAAGTTGTTCGCGTGGAGGATGGCCTCGGTGTTCAGCGCCAAGGGCACAGCGTACAGTAAAACAGAGATCAAACTCCATGGGCTGAAGACTATTGCCTGACATAAGAATGAATACAGCACGCTCAGCGGCCCGAACGTCACCATCACGAGCACGTCTCCTAGGCCGATGTACTTGAATCCTGGACCGCCTGTGTACAGGAAAGAGCAGCACATTCCTCCGAAGAACACGAGAGCCAGCAAGCGGCCATCCGGAGTTTGCGTGAATTGCACTAGGAACGCCGCTAAGCCAAGAGCGTAAAGCACTGCTCCAAGTCGAACCAGTGCGTCGCTGCCGAGCACGGACGTCGAGTCCACACCTTTCGCATAGTCGAAGTAACTGTTCACCACGTTCCCCGCAGAATGTACACACAGCGCCGTGACAGCGGCTCCGAGAAAGGCCCAAATACTGAAACCACTGCCAAGTCGGTATGCTAGAGCTGCTCCTAAGGCAACGGGTTCCAGTGAGATATGTAAGCTCCACGGTCTCAAGGCGAGCACACACGCCGAGATCACTCCGACAGCGCTTGGGGGAACCTCCATCATGGGCGAGCTGCTTTCTGGAGTTATCCCGCCCTTTGAAAGTTCACAATTTCACAAACTGTTCAATGACATTGTGTCTCTTCAGCTGATCTGCTCACGAGTAACACACTACGCGGCCCGGTATTCGGCAACGTTGAGGCTCGTATTGGTCAACCCGGTGTTCAACCAACGACGAAAAGATAGAAACCGCTGCATCGCGACGACGGACGCTGAATCTGCCGCCCGCGTAGGAACGGTTTTTGACAAGCGATCAATCTTTGGGCAAGAACCGAGAAGAAACCGGACTCGCAACTAATGCGTCTGAACTCGAGTGTGTTCGTCGTGAACGTGGAACTATGCATGACAGGGAATGAAACTCTCAGAAGATGGAACCCCATCTACCAAGACGGGAGCAAATCAAGTTCAATATCCACCGTTTCATGGGGCAAAAGAGTAAAGATGATGATCCCAATATGGGGTTCTATGGGACGGGCATGGCTGTCGGGGGGGGGGGGGGATTGGCCCCCCATTTTTTTCGGATTTGGACAAAATTTTAGTTTGTGAAGACTTCCGAACTCTTTGCCTTGCCTGGTCTTCGATTCGCATGTTGTGTGCGGATCGGGATGGCCAAAACCGAACTTTTCTCGGTCTCAATTCGAGAGAGAAATGATTCTCCAGGACGATTCTTCCCAGGAAGAACTAGCGGACTTCAGATTCAATTCTTGCGGTTGTTCTAAAGGAATCACTATAATGAAATAACGTATTTCCCCGCTTATCAAGAATCCGCATCAAAATGATGTAGCCTCATTGGCAGAATGAGAAATCCGGCTGTGGGTTGATCGCGAGAGGTCGGTATCAACCATCCGAGTATAACTGAGGTGGGAAATTCCGTTAACTGAATTCACCTCAAAAGGTGGCTTCTCATGACGCTTTTCAATCAGAGGTCACAACGCACGTTTTCTGAGCCGATCACCAGGAGCGATACCTCCTGGAGCGATCAGTTGTGATACCTAGGCCCGACAGCAGTACATCCGCTGCTCATTTCCCAAGCCTTCTCTTCAGCCGCTGCCTCTGCGCTGCCAGTTGGGGTTCCTTTCGACCAAACGACTCAGATGGGGTGGAGATCCAAAGCAGAAAGTAGGCGGGAACCGACGGGGACTCTCTACTCCGCGTATTTACTGCAACAGGAGATTCTCAGTCAGCAAATTCAATCCGCTCAGTTCACGATCAGACAGAACCTCGGACATAGGAATCTCGCGCACAATGAATCTCGCGCTCCGTTTCTAACGGGAGTATTTTTCTCGTCTAGCTGGTCTGCGAGATCGACCAGGTCGGTGTGCATCATGGGCGCAGATGTACTGATTGCAGAAGCGGTAGAGGAGTCGCCCTATGCAAACTGTGATCAGTGGAGTCGGTCCACGTTTCGACGTCGATCCAACCGCTCGATCTTGCTCGTTGCGGGATCGCGGGGCGAGATCGAGTAACTCGATCGCCTCGAATGAAATGCGATCATTAGTCCTCGATTTCAGCGTCGGTTGCCAGTGGCTGCCGTTGTGCCGCTTCCGAAGTTTTGACCCTCTCTAGCGGAGGGAAGTATCTGCCTAACCCATAAAATCACGGGCGGAGGAGTCCGAACCGCACTTCCTCAGCATACTGAGCATACTCAGTATCCGATCACCGACAAACCCAACCTGAGATTCGATCAAAGTCCGCGGAAAACAGGTAAGATGCGAAAGAGCCAGTGCCGGTCGTCATGGAGCTGTTTCGAAATCTCGGTTTCAAATCAATCGTCTCAAGAGACTTACGGTAGCTTTCGTTTGCAGGAAGACTTTGACATGGCCGGATACGTCAGCGTGGGTGACTACTTCGCCGGAAAGACTCTCTTCATAACGGGATGCACTGGATTTGTGGGAAAAGTTCTTTTGGAGAAGATTCTCAGATCGTGTCCTTTAGTGGAAGCAGTGTACGTCCTTGGTCGCGCCAAACGAGGCAGCAATCTCCAACAGCGATTCAGTGAAATTTTCCAGAGCCCGCTTTTCGTCAGGCTCCAAGAGCAGTCGCCCCAAATATTCAGCAAAGTCAGGTACGTGGTCGGCGACATGCTGCTCGACGGCCTCGGTCTCAGTGAAGAAGACCTCAATGAGCTTCGAGATAACGTAAACATCGTGGTGCACTCGGCGGCGTCGGTTAGGTTTGATGCTCCGCTTCGAGACGCTGTCCACATGAACTTGCAAGGCACCAAGAAGCTGCTCGATATCGCACGATCGTTCACGAAACTCGAGGTGTTCGTTCACGTGTCAACCTGTTACGCAAACTGCGACAACGAGGTCGTGGAAGAACGCATCTACGAGCACGAGTACGACAGTGCAAAGATCATGGACATGACCGAGTGGCTGGATGACGAAGCCCTTGCATCGATTCAAGACAAACTTCTAGGCAAGAAACCGAACACCTACACCTTCACTAAACACCTCACCGAGCTGATGATTCAGAAATACAAGGAGACGGTGCCGTTCTCGATCACCATCGTGAGACCCTCGATCGTCGTGGCTTCGATGTCAGAGCCTTTCCGCGGATGGGTGGATAACCTCAACGGACCTGGCGGGATGATTTGCGCCAGCGCCTGCGGTTTCCTGCGATCCATCTACTCAATCCGAACCATGCGAACGGACCTGATTCCCGTGGACGTGGTTGCCAAAACCATCATCATGGCCGCTTGGCACGCCGGCATCTCAAAGTCGGAGAAGATTGAAGTTTACAACTGTGCCATGGGCGATCGAGCGCCGAGTTTCACCTGGGCCGATCTTGAGAGCTATCAGACGAAGCTCGCTGAGAAAGTCATGTTCAACAACGCCATTCGGTACCCATCGCTCATCCTCCGCAGCAACTGGCCAATGCACAGAGCCTCCATGCTCGTCGAGCATTTCGTGCCAGCCTACATTGGAGATGTTCTGAGCAAGCTCGCTGGGCAGCGGCCCCATTGCATGAAGGTCTACGGAAAACTCGAGGCCATGCAGTCAGCGCTCACATTCTTCACTACACACGAGTGGACCTTCGAGACGAAGAATCTGGAACGACTCGCCGAGCTGCTGAGCGAGGCTGATCGCGAAGAGTTCAATATCGATGTAAGCTCGCTGGTTTGGGATGACTTTCTGTTGGATTACGTTCGTGGACTTCGTGATTTCGTCTTGAAAGAACCTCAGAAACCTTCATCGCCATGGTTCCGGAGACTCTACCTCATCGAGAACTTCCAACGAGCCGCGTTTGTCTTCGGGGTCTACAAAATGTTCGGAATCGGAAACTTCCTTTCGAACACCCTGGATACATACCTGGCGACGGAGCTGGCATGAGGATCAGCTTGCATCACCACGGAGGCGGCTCTTGCGACTCAGTGGAAACTTAACAACGAGACCTCCTTCTCGAGTCGATTCCGATTCTTGTTGAAAATTATCTCGAGTGAGCACGAGCATCGATGTGCACATCTTCTCGACTATTTAACAGAGGTTGTTTTTGTTGAATAAATATCGCGCTTATATCAGCCGCCGTCTCTTCATATCCAGAAGATTCCTGTCGACTTATCATGAGATCGGTTCCTTCTTGCCTGAATTCCAACTCGACGGAAAAATATCCAAACCTAAGTAGTGGTTATGATTTCATTGATCTCGATCGGGTGGTGAGATATGCATTGTTGAAATCCCGGTCGGCGCGGCCCTTCACTTCGGGCGCTGTTGCAGATCTTCTGTTCTCCGTATCAGTTTTCCGGTATAAGCCTCGCTCTGATGACTGGTGGCCTGTTCAGTGTTTCCTTCGGAAGACGTAGAGCTTTGATTAAGTCATATTTTGTGAAGTGTGCATTGTGCTACTCACAGATGATGTGTTGCACTGTCTCTCAGTATGCGTTCCTAGCGGGCAGTGTACATGCTATAGCTGACGCGAGGAGTTCATCGCCTCTAGTATTGCTGCAAGTTCTTGAGGTGAGTTCTCGTTTTTGGCCCTACTGGGGCAAGGCTGGCGGTGTGGTGTATAATAAGAACTCAGCATACGTTGTTCGCAGCAACGACTTTCGGCAGTCGATGGGCCTGAAATTGTGATCAAAAGAGAATTCCACGTCCATAAGGAATTCGTGTCTGTTCGTGACTGCTCTGAACGACAGCAGCCGCCCGGGCGCACCCATGCTGTAGTCGGAGAAGCAGAACGGTTAGATTCTACTGAAATTGCTTCGACCATCATTTGTCCATCCTACAATCGCATTCTGTTTGCCAGTTCACGAGCTTTCTTCGGACGGATCATGCATGGAAATACGATGGTAATCCGAAGCAGTTCTTCCGAACGGCGCCGCGGCGCTTCAGCCATCAGATTCGCCGCATGCTGGCTTTGAGTTCTTCCAGGAGCAACAATTCAGCGTGAGCAGTCTGACCCTATGTTCATCGTCAGCAGAGCATACTTGACACATGCGGCCAATCAACAACTCAATGAAGATTCGAACGATGGTGTTCCGGGACAAGGATCAGGATGGTGTTCTAGATTCCTATTCTTTCTTCTAAATGGGGAGCAACTGAGATTAGATGTTTCACTTCAAAAGTCTATGCACAAAGCGCTAGCTTCAGCTGGTTCTCCGCTGATGTTGGATCTGCTGCTGAACTCCTATGGACTCCGCAGCTGAGAGCCGCGTGGTTCGCTAGAATTTTTGTCACGAGTTTGCCCCGCCATGGTTGAAAACGGAGTCCTCCGTTAGGGCTCTCACTCCCCGAGTGAGAGGCACGATGATTTTTTCCCCTTGACTTGTGAATCTAAACAGTTCGCTTCATTTTTCGTTCGTGAATATCAGTCGATCTTTATTCCCTCCTGGAATCTGTCTGTTTGTGATATCTCCGCTCAGCTTCAACTGCCAGCTGATTACGACGCCGACGAGGAACCGGGATTGGGCCCAGTGTTGACGTCACCCGCCGCTTGCGATTCTGGTGGGTTCCCACCACGCTACTCCAAGATTCTAAGGTCCCACGTCAAACGTGGGGCTGTTGGGTCCACCTTTGGCGTGAACACAAATTCATCCTTATACTCCTCTCTGCAGTACGTGATTGCATCTGTCAGGACAAACTTTAAACCTGTCGGCAAAATAGGATTCGGGCGAGCCACATAATCTGGCTTGAACCATAATCTTTCTAGAATCATCTTCTATGGCACTTCAGTACGGGCAGCTCTTGTCGCCAGTCGGTTGAGAAAATCTATAGGAGAAAATAGCTCCCATTATGGTATGAGGATATTCGACCAAAGAATCTTCTGAATCGCAATGACCTTGGCAATCATTCTGAGGTTGCCGCACTTTCCAATGAGTTGGAGCGTCGAGAGCAAGGGACGAATTCAGAAGGTCAGACCATTTCCTGCTTGTTTGAGAACATATAGGCCCGCACCCACCGGTTTGAAAAACTTTTTTATCGAGTCTCTTGATCGCCTCCGCGTACTCTTTGAAGCTGCGGAAATGCTGGCTGGAAATCACACAGAACTATTGGTTTCTGTCCTTCTAAAACGGAATTTTGAGGTGAAGAGACGTCCATTTGCTTGAACATATCTATAAGAACGTTCATTGCTCACTATATCTGCAAATGAGATCCGTTAGAGAAACTCTTTGTCGAATCATGGCTGACGTATGTTTCGAAAAAGTTCTCGACGTTTGTGCAATCGAAAAACGAATTCCTCGTTCACGAGACCTTCGCATGACGGGAAATTTCGACCTCATGAAGAACTCGAACGCGGTCCGCAGAGGTCGGTTATGAAATCGTACATCTTCCGGCTCCGCCGCCATTTGAGAACGTATCGCTCTGAGAAACGTGATCTTCAAGCGAATTCGGGATTGGGCGTTCCCGCGCTGTGCCGGCAACTAGACAACTTCTGCGCTTGAGCTGCTCTTGGAGCTCCGGTCGACATCACCGGGTTCCGCCCACCGAGAATTGATCTCAACCTGTTACCACTGTTCTCTCGTGGAAATGGGATGGGGTTGGGTTTCCGGTCGCTCTTGCGACGGGTAGACGTTGAGCTCCGATGGCGCGGTTACAAACTGCTAGAACTCGATGTTCTGTGGCTCTCAAACTCCACATAGAGAGCCCCTGCGATCCCATGCGAACTCATGACGGATCCATCAGCTCCTTGACTCCCCGTCAGCGAGCTGATTGTGAGTTCGCGCCCCAGTTGACGCGAACCACCGCGTTTAACCGCCCCTTCCTACACATGATCCTGATTCATTCTGAACGTAGCGACGTCCCTTAATTCGCCACTTACAACGATTAGTGAGCTCGGTCAGATTCAGCCGCAGGTCGTCGTGTTTCCTGTTTACTGCGTCGAACTCGTCATACTTGTTCCGTAATCCGTGTATAGTCCGTCTGTGAACACGAATCGCGTGATTAGTTCCTTTGTTATGATAGCCTCTCAGTTTATTTGTTTATTATCCACTACACTGAATGATACAATACCGGTTTTGCACTGCAGTCCATGTTGGTAGGCATTGTTTGAAAGCTTTTGTGAAGCCAGAGTACCAATAACGCGGAATATAGGTGTATAATAGGGCGGAGACAGGTCTGCAAAAATTACTCTCTGGGAACAGCTCATTCGATTCTTTCCGTGAGGATGATTTTACCTCGCTCGGGTCAATTCAGCACTGATTGATCCGGTTCTGCGAGCCCGCTCATGAATTTGTTTTGCGAGTGTTTTGATCTTCGTGATTAATTCCATCTTCGCTCCGGTGCCAACCACCTCCATGAGAATGTCTGAGCATCTAGACCGACTTGAGAACTACCACGACCAACTCTCAAAAATAGAAAAAATCCAACTACAGTAGAGTTCCGTTAATTCGCACTTTTTGGGAGTCACAACCTGGAAAATTCTGCGAATAGCGAATTATCGGGATGTCTAAACGGGCGGCCCAAATAACTCGTTCAGTCATGCTCTAGACCAGTGGTTCCCAACCTGGGATGCGCGAGATTCTATTCGGTTGCACCCGACGTTCGACGTCATGCTAACAAAGTTGTCGCTGTTACACCGTTTGGAACTTGTCAAGACGTCAGTGATCTCGGTGGCATCACTGACGATAATCCGTCGCAGTCAGAGATCGAAATGAATGCGCGGTCGGTACTCATTTCCAAAATTGTATCATCACTTCAACAAGCAAAAAACTTCTCACAATAGTTGGGACACTTCCCAAGCAGAGATGCGCATGGAGACATCAACCTCTCCCGGGGATGCGCGAAACGCGGAACGGAAAAGGTTCGAAACCACCAAGATCTCAACCGGAGGCTCCTCCTCCTCGGGGATTTGATCTTGCGACTGGCCGATCGGAAAGGATTCATCCACCCTTAAGTAGTCTTGCAGAGAAACAGACGGCTTCCTATTCAAGACTTCAAGACGCCCGCCCGACTCATGAGACCACGACTAGTTTTGAGCGGCGGTCATCCGAGCTATCGACGAGAAATGACGCGTGTCACACGAAAAATTCGTGTGAATTACGCTGAAATCCCGTGTGCGAATAGCGAATTATCGGGATTCGGCGAATTATCGGAATGTTTAACAGGGGGCCCATGGGCAAATTAACCGAAATTCTGAAAGAATCAGTACGAATAGCGACTTAGCGGGGGTCCTCGAATTGGCGGGGATGCGAATTATAGGGATTCTACTGTACCAAACATCAGAAAAATCTAAGAAACACGAAAACGCGAGCTAATGGAAAGATTCTGCGTCCAGATTCGGAATCAGCGACCCCGGTTCACCCCTACATATATAGCTGTCACCTTCTCTGTTTCTCGATATTTTTTTTCCTCTGTACCCCTGTGTTATCCCCAAAAGTAGGAACACTGGCCCGTGCCCCGTACTCACCGTGTTTCTTCATTCTTTTCCATCCGTTTGCACATAATGAATAACCCATCCCTATTAGTTTTCAGAGTGGGAAAATCCTCGCGGAATTTACACTGTTTCGCCAGCCATCCTCTATTCGCCTCGAATTCCGTTCGGCTGCGCAGCTCTGGCGACATCCTAGTGTCGTTCAACCTTATGTGGACATCAACAAATTCCTTTAGACGGTGATCGACGTTTTTCCATTGCGAGTTGAGTTGAAAATTTAAACAGACCACTTCAAACCCGTTTCCCGCGAGAGTGGGGCCTCTCTCGCAACGTCGAAGGTCTCTGCATCATGTAGAACGCCATATGATATTCTCGCGGCCCCGAAGCCGAGAAGAGTCCCATTCCCCTGGGGCGGAGACCTTCGATTGAGCGCTATGATTACAGCCGCTGCTCCTCGCCACGTCTTTAGTTGCTTCGCATTGAATCGAAAAGTCTTCCGATCTCGCCCATAGATCATGTCCCATACCGGTGTGACTTCTTTCCTTTTGTCGAGTTCCGATTGTATGCCATCAACAGTCAACCGGACAGGAGTTGGCGAACCCCCCAGTCGTATTTGGAATTCTTCCTGCTCGAACAAGGCAATCGTGTCGTCGAGTGTCCGACGTACTTTCATGCTGAAGAATTTCGTTTTGGGAATCAGTTGCGCCGCTCGTCTCGTTCGAATTCAATCTTTGGGTAGGTTGAGTTCTACCCAGGAGTCCTGCGGCTCGCTTCGAAACGTAAGTGCTGCGGTCTAGAGCTCAGAAATCATCATAGACCCACCTTCCGTTGCAGCATTTTCCGAACCGCTTCCGCCGATAATTTTTTCGCTGAATTCCGACTCAGAACGCTCGCGGAGTCAGTTGCGGGAACCAGACAATATCCTGTTTCTAATATCGAGCTACTGTGATCTTTTCGGGGTCTCGGCGACGTGACGCACGAGGTTAGGCCCCAGCGACAAGAGCCTATGTCCCTGACGATTGTGAATCCGAGGATTTCGGGTCATTTTTCAGCCATGGCCACGTTGAATTTTCCTGTTTCTGATTCCCTGGCTCAGCTTCGACTGCCAGCTAGTTACCACGTCCAAGTCACCGGGTATGGCACCACGATTGGCAGCGGGATCGCGCCCATAGTTGACGTATCGATTCGTTCACAATTGTGGTAGGTTTTGCCGGGGGCCCCGTTGTCGTTGGTTTGGTTGTCTTTCGGAATGCGCCCGCCGACTCATGGCTGAACGTAAACACTCGGATGGCGAGTTCAGTGAAACTAAATCCGGGGCTTTTTTAGCTGCAGCTGGGGCAGGTGGAATCATCTCGGCCCGCGAGTGTAGCGAGCGGTACTCACAAGCAGAAGCCTGCAAGCTATCGCTACGAGCCTGCCGTTGTGGTTGGTTTCGAACAGCCGGATTGCAGATCACCTGATCCAATGATAAAGGTACGGTTGCTCGTTGCATCGTGGGAATGAATATCAAGTTATCCTGTACCTCGTTTCCGCAGTTCTTTGGAGCCTCTTCTCTCGTTAAGCAGAGTTTCACATCGATCAGGCACGAGCGTGCCTGTAGGACGAGGTAAGATTCCTCCGAGTCCCATGTACTGGTATGAACGCTTCGTTTCCTACCATCTGCGCCCACAACACGTTTTGGCCGGCATATCCAGACAATCTATCAAGAAAACTTACAGAGAAAAATGGTTACCATCAGAATATGAGGATATTGAATGCTATTTCTTGAGACCATTGGTACGCAGGGTGGCATTCTTGGTGGTGGCGACCCACGGCGACGGTGGGCTCTTATACGAGCTTCTCAAAGAAAATGTGTGAGAATCAGGAGAGCGACGTTTCCAAAACAGATTGATCTACTCTTGTATATTTATTGGGACTCGAGGAACAAAAGACATGAAATGTAGGCTACTTCAGAACAACTGTTGTGTGAGCGGCTTCCTGGGAAGAACTATTGTTTCACTTTCCAGCACCACTGATCTCGATAGCCATTTTCGGAACACATAGATAGCAAGGGGCAGTTGGCAGTGAAGCGTGATTAAGTTTCGCTCGATGGAGCGAACATCTTGAGGAAGCTCTCATTTTCAGACATCTTTGGAGATACTGTGAAAACCCAGTCTTCCAGGAAGGAGGGTACGAACCCACAACGCTTTGTAGAATGTACACTTTTCAATGATGTTTGAAATTCTCGTAGCTTGCGAGTGCTTGTACGCATCCTTTACATATGGCGTGGTTTTGGAATACACCGTCAACGTTCATTATGTCCAAACTGTCACTCAGAACTCAACTGAGAAACTCTCTTTGCTCGTTTTGTTGGCCGAGACCGCCGATTTCTGCTGAGATCGATATGTCGGTGAGATCACCGAAAACGACGTCGAATTTCGGACCTTCATTCTTGTAGCGCTCCATTTACTCCCGGCAGTCACCGACAATCACATTATAGTTGGGACCTCCGAATGTATCGAGGCTATCTCCGCAGGCTCCTGTCAAATATTTTTGGCATGATTGCATAAGAACTTCGTCAATATCGATTACTGCGACAAAAATGTCGTCCACCCAAAATTGTATCAAGTTTACTCATGAAATACATTCCCCGCGGAAAGTTTCAACCCACCCCTAAACTCGGCAAAAACCCGAATCAAATCACATAACAGATGTCTCTGTGGCATCGTATTGGGAACCACAACCCAAACCACGAAGATCAAAATTTCAAACTTCATCGTCGTCATCATCCTCATGTTGGGCGCGCCCGACCATAGCGATGGAATCTCGAATTTTGAAACGGAAAACCGCTCGGCCGTCATACTTGGCCGAAAAAACCCTCATCGAGAGGAGAAATTCTCGGCCCAGGTCCAGTTTTCGGCAAAATATCATAGCCGTGGGATGCTCCGTTTTCGAATTCGAGAATCTACCACCATGATACGCATCGCAGAATCGGCTAGGGAGTGACGATCACAACGGAGTCGATAATTGTGATCTTTCCGATTTGAGTTGTACTTCTCATCACGGTACTGCAGAGGCATCTGACATGTCATTCAATTCAGTTTCTCGCCGAATTTAGGGATGGGTTCAAACTTTCCTCGGATAGTGTATATTCATCCGAACTAATAACGTCAGAAGAGAGAGCGTGCTGATTATCCGCTCCGTCGGGATGAATCTTTGATCTTGACCAGATCCTCTTCTTGAGCTATTGCCTGTAGTACCTTTGAGGGGGTGCGCCGTAGTTTCTTGGAGGAGGAAACTGCTGCCAGTAAGCTGGTGGCGGTCGAGTACCCCTAAAAGCAACGTATGCGGTCGGCTGCGGCGCGTAGGCTGTCGGCGGTGGAGGAGGTTGCCCGTAGGCTTGTGGATGACGACCGTCCACATTAGCCGGTGCATGAACCGCCGGTACTGTCGGCGGAACCATTAAACGATACCTGCGGAGAATGCTGCTGATAACAAGCCAAGCTCAATGATGTCCCGCTCGGTATTCTTAAAGTTCTGTTGACATCCTCATCAGAATAAAATCATAACGATCCAACTCACAGCATCCACAGCGACATTTTTAGATCGCAAATTTGACTGTCGGCTCTCGCCAGACTGTCTAGCGCAGCGTCCCGAGCCCTCTCAGCGGCGACCCGCGCCCCCTCAGCGGCGACCCGCGCCGCCTCCGCTTGCTCGAAGAGCTGTTTGTACCTCTGCAAAATAACCTCGATGAGGTGACATGGCCAGCGTATCGACACGACAAGAACAGCCAAACAAGGGCAAATTGTTCACCAAATTCAGATCTGTGGTGATTTCAAGATCTAGAGTGGGCTTGAAACCGACCCCCACATGCCTGTACCATTGCGAACGCTCGGAAATGTGGGAACGGATTGTAGATTCAAGAGATCCAGAAGACCGAAACCTCATGAGCTACAACGAAGTCACACA
Organism: Neoseiulus californicus; assembly: GCA_028455905.1. Lineage (NCBI taxonomy): Eukaryota > Metazoa > Arthropoda > Arachnida > Mesostigmata > Phytoseiidae > Neoseiulus > Neoseiulus californicus. The sequence goes on along the minus strand of JAMQGS010000005.1, from coordinate 295,374 downwards.
AGACCAGCTGGTGACTTTCAACGACAAACTCTCGATCGGCTCAGCGAACCCCGTCTGACAGAACCTACTCGTGACCGCAGCATTCTGATCCGATTGAGCAGCGGGTCAGAAAGAGCGGAGTGAGTTGGGCTCGATTGACTACACAATTGGGGTTTCGGTGCCAATGAGTGGAGTTTGCCGCATAGAAAACCCGCTTGAAGTTCTTTTCCGAAATCCGGATTCCGAATTTCGGAAGGTGACGTGTCAGAGAACAGCCAGATTTCTTCACGAGGCAAGATCGATAAACGTGCATACACTGGTAGAAGAGGAAAGAGCGTTACCTTGTTTGAAGAAGCGGACCGATTTGGTCGGACGGAGATCTCGGACGACGCCTGAAGACCTGAACGACGTACACGAAACGGACGGACAATTGCGACGACCTACGGAAAGAATTCATTCGGAGAAAAGATGACGGGACTGTAGACGACATCTCGAGACTAACAAAACACAGACACAACCATCACATTCATTAGAACAGAATCGGGATGGACCTTTGGGATCCGGAAAATTAAGAGTGAACTGACGCACATGGCAAGGGAAATCTAGAGTTTTCTGGAACTACGAGCAAGCCAAATACTGGAATAAAAAGAACCGCGGGATCGGAGCGGAGAAAGCTCTCAACGACAGATACTTGGGAGATTCACGGATCCTACTATGTAGCCTCGGTTTAAACCACGCTACGTGAAAACTGCCGAGAAAGCATGAGGTAGAGAAATTGTGACAAACAACGGAATATGACACATTAGATCAGTGTTTCTCAAAGTGGTGGATATGGACCCCTGGGGGTCGATGGCCGACCCCAGCATAACCGATGATCTTGCGAGCGATCGTGTGGGAGTCTCGTTGAGCCCCAGTCTCGGGAATGATGAGGTCTCTCTGAAGTCAGTCTGACCGCAACAGCTCTCAAATCGCCCAACATCGACAACCTGGGGGTCGATATTGACCCCCTAGGGGTAGACAAGTAGGGCGAGTTTGAAAACCGCTGCATCAGATGGTCAACAACTCAAGCATTCTCAACTTCTTACTGGGCGGCGTGGAGGCGGGTTGCGGGCGGAGGTGGTGAGGTTAGGCGGCGGCGGCGGCGGCATCACCTCCGTAGTGGGGGAGAAACTTAGCCCCAAGTCCCCTCCCAGCTCCGGAAGGTTTTGTTGAAGATGAGCCATCTGTAAGAATCCTCCATCTTCAAGATCATTCTTCTTCCATTACACCATAGGATCAAGATTGAACACCGGACCTCCGTTACTTTGTACTCCTTCCGGCGGAGACGATATTTTCCTCTGCGTTCGAGTTAGCTTTAAGCCGGTGACCCACCGTGGTCAGAGGGGGGATGAGGTGAAAAGAAAAGGGTATGAGTCGTGAGCTCTGAACTGGGCAAAGAGTTGTCAAATGATCTCTCGCGGAGAAGCCATTTCAAAAGGAATCTCGACTCATTATGGCTTGTGAGCAATTCGGAGCCGCATATGTTCAACCCAGGCTGCAGACCAGGCACCTCTCCTCGAGTTTAGTTCGCTTGTTCAGTGAAGAATCACTGTGACTATCGAAACCCTGTACGATGGGGCGTTTCCTGGATGGAATGTAGTCGCGAATGTCCATTCCGGAGTTCATTTTCAGACACTTTCTCGGAGCACCGTGAGAAAACCGTGTTCACAGCTGCTTAGAAGCTTTTGGAAGCGGAGTTCCTCGCCGTGTGGCCGCCGGAATTTACAAAAGCCATCCCGTGAGCGGATTCATTGGGATGCTATGCATTGGATGTATAATATATACAGTGGTGGCCAAAATTTCAAGAGCGCTCCCTATGCTTTTCCTATAGAGGGGTAGGTTCCCTTGTTCTGTATAAAGGGGACGATGACGAAGGAGATGTACCTGGACATACTTCAGACGACCATCCTCCGTCACGCACAAGACCGCATGGGCAATGAGTGGATATTCCAACAGGTTAACAACATACCGAAAGGGGTGTGTGAACGCCCCGTCTTTTCTATGAACCGCAGGTGTGCGGAGGTGATCAAAAATAAGGGTCATTCCACAAAGTTCTGAACATTGGGTAGTTGTGAACAGTTCCAAAAATGTCTTGGAAGGATCCATTCAAGCTTTCAAAGAAGTTCCATCCAAGTTCTTCAGAGAAAAAGATTCGTTCTTAAAATAATGACCAGGCGATTGAGGGGTATCTTCCCATTTTCCATCCCGCAGCTGTTGATCCAGGTTCCCCCGACAGACGCTGTGACATTGCAGCGGTGGGATTTCTGGGTTGAGTGGATTGCAAGTGACGCAAGGTGCACTCTCATCGTCAGTGACGATGGAAGCATTGACGGAAATGGTGAAGGCGATGATGGAGGAACAAAAGACGATGAAGGAGGACAAGCAGAAGGAGATGGAGGCCTCGGAAAGAGGTTCGAAGAGGCATTGGGAAAGAAGCCGCCAGCGGAAGTTACGAAAAAGGAGCAGGAGCCGGCGAAGGATGAGTCGAACGGCGAGACCACGAGATCGAATCGGGAAGGTACGCCAAGGATGATGACCGAGGCCGCGAAAGCATTGAGGATTTTCACGAACGAGAGTGTGACAGACGCGGTGGAGAGGCTTGAAGACCTGGAGATGGCACGGGACGCCGGTAAGTGGTCTTGGGAATTCGCGATCAGTACGCTGGTAGGAAAGTGTGAAGGTCCCGCGAAGTCTTGGTTCCGCGAGACGGGGAGGTTGACGAAGAATTACGCAGAATTCAAGGAGGAATTTGAGAGCGCGTACATCCCGAAGGAGGTGATGGTGGATTTGTTGACGGAGATTCAGAGAATTCGGCAGCAAAGAGGAGAAGAGTTCGAACTGTACGCGCGCAAGAAGGAGACGGTTGGCCGGCGGTCAGGCTCAGAGCGGGAGTGGTTGAAGGAGCAAATTCTTAAGGGGTTGCTCCCGGAAAATGAATTTTTGATACACGAAATGAACGGAGATGGAGATGGAGGTTCGAGGTGGACGATTCCCGCACGTGGATAGGAGAAGTCTCAAGTTCGAGCAAGAAGCGACCTGCTATGAATGCAGAAGAGAAGGACATAGGCAGGCGAATTGCCCGCAGTTGAGGGATCATCAGGCGGGAAGGAAGGTTCCGGAGCGGAGCGCGTATCCCCGAACAGGCGATCGGTTTGGAAGAACATGTGCGAGCGATGGAAGACGACCGATGACTGGCGGATATCAGCAGCAGCCGATATGGCCAGCGGGTCCGCCAGGAGGTGGAATGCGATCAGCAGCCTGGCAGGACACGCCAAAGGCAGCAGCTCGCACATCGGGCGGTTCAGAGGGTCCGAGGCCGGAGCGCGAGGTGTCCGAAAGATGCAAGCTCATCGGACACGGGGCAAGCGATTGCAGGCGCGTGCTACAAGTAGGCCTTTCAAAAACCCGCAAAATCTCGGAACCGCGGTTCTGCAGGAACCGCTGTCATGGAGCCGCGGGTAAAACCACATAGAACCGCAAGAGTTAGCGCAGCGGTTCTTTGCAGGTATACCCGCGAAAATATTGCGGTTCCTCGCGGGTCAGAACCGCCGAAAAAATGCGGTTCTGGCAGGTTCAGGACCGCGGTCCCGGAACCGTTGGAAGGCTTAGCTGCAAGTCGAGGTTCGGGATATCAGAGGAATCGGTGGAAGCTGCGTACCGCTAGGACAAGCCGAGGTTTGGTTAGAAGCCGACGACATTCAGCGAGACACGCTGACATTGACTGTCCTGCCCAGCGGAGCGATGGACGAAGGAGAGCTACTGCTTGGGAAGGATTTGCTCAAGAGCTGTGTCACTCTGGTAGCAGATGACCAAGCAGGGATGTTCGAAAGGCAAGAATTCGACGAAGTGGCCGGAATGTTACCGCGGCAGGCGGTTAAAGTACGGTTGAAATCAAAGGAAAGAATAAAACTGGAACCGAGGTCGCTAACTTTCGTGGAAACTGTTCCGATCCACGAGGAAAAGGTGGCAACCGCGGGAACATTAATGGTAGAAGAACCGGGGCAGCTCTCGCTTATTCGCTCGGTGTTGGAAACATTTCTCCCCAGCCATTAACTTTGACTGCGGCAGGAATCACACTGGCGCAGCCAGCGAGATCACCCCTCGAAACGGCCGGGTCGCCAGTTCTAACCTCGGTTGAGAGTCGTCCGAACACGCCGCAAGAGGTTGGTCGCGAAACGCGCTGATGAGCGGCGATGAAGATTACGAACCAGCGTCGGAAGCACGAGAGCGGAATCAACGTGCCATGCGTCGGCGAAGAGCTGGAGAAAACGTTGAGCAACGGAGCACTCAACAGGATTCCGACGTGCGAGCTCATCGTGCTCGACAAGTGAATGATTCTCAGATTCCCGGACGAAACCAAGCTCCATATTCTCTTGCCTTGCGTTCGAATGAAGCGGAGAGCACTGCTCCGGCCCAGTGAGCCTTACGTGTACAAACTGCGGAGCGACACATTCCCGATCAGAACAGAAACCGCAACATCCCACTGTTTATTTGGACTGCTGCGATTTCGGGCGTTTCCATTCGCGAAAGTTTCATTTCTTCCGACTTTCTCCAAGGCTTGAGGCCGCAAATAGTTTTCGAGTAATAGCTTATAGTCCGCGGAACGCATTATTGTCTCCACAAAGATCATTTGGAACGTTTCGCGGGGACTGATTCCTCCCCCCCCCCCCATAACTGAACCGCCTCCGGACTGTTACTTGGAAAAGAATCAAGGCTCTTTCTGAAGATCGTGATAATAGTTGTAGAATCCATCCGGACCGTCTATATTGATTTTTTTCTGATCGCTAAAGAGTCTTTAGGAAAAGCGACAGCGCTCCGACAATGAGGCAGAGCTTGCGAGAGGGGCGGTGGCAACTTTTCTCGACAGATCTCCATCTGGTCTGTTCCGAACAACCGCCTCGAGCCTATGCGACCGTCCTTTCCAGGTTTGATTCAACGCTCTCTACTTGAAAACCGCGAAAAAAACCGATTTGGGGTTTCGAGCACGGATCTACTATTGTGCGGCGGTAGAAAATCAACAAACAGAGCAATCGTCTGCGCAACACGGAGCTATTGAACTTATCTAACTTACGCGTTCATCGGAAACGTGGCGGATGGCACAGGCTTCCTCATTCTCCTTGTAAACGTTCTTCCGTCGCTGAATCGCTTCGCCCTTGATGAATGACGACTCGTCCTGAGAGCGAAAAATACCGATCAGATGGCTTCCAGAATTTCATGCTCGTAAAACCAACGAAGGTTGTCTGATTCCGGCAGCGGAACAAGGAAGCGATTCGTCTTCGGGTCCAACGACGCGAAGAGGACGTTACGAACTCGAGCCGACTCAGGATTCCTTCGTCGTCGTTTCCGGGATCGACTTACTTCCTGGGTGGAGCCTTCCTCTTTCCTCTGCTCATACAGCTGTTTCAATCCTTCGATTTCTTCTTCATCGAGCATTGCATGGATGGGATACTTTTCCAGCAGACCTTGGAACCTGGTTTCGAGATTGATCGGGACGTTACAGATGAGAAGCAATTTTTTTTTTTCTAGCGGGCAATACCCCATTGGGGTGTGTTTCTCGCGGGGGAGGGGTGGTTGCGGCCATGGCCGACTTGAGCTACTTCCCCGGCATTCGCCGTAAGTTGGAGATGGGAACCATGGAAACCATCTCCGGGGAAGTCGGCCGGGAACGAGATTCGAACCAACGACCTGCCGCTCGCGAAACGTCAACATGGCCAAGCAAATCTGCACGTAACATGCAGACCGCTCAGACCACTCGGCTATCGCGTCGGTGATGCGAAGCAATTAACATTCAGGCACCACCGAGATTCAAAGCCGTCAAGCTCGGGGAGGATGTAGGCTTATTGGCCGCAGCACTGATGATACTCACTTCTCGAAATGTTCAGTGTATAGGCAGGTCGGATTCGAGATCAGTCTGTCATAGATAGCCGTTACATTTACGAGCTGTTGCTGGTCGGTTTCCCATGAAATCCACGAGTCCCAAAGTCTGTCCGATCGAAACTCCGCACCAGCAACCTGTCATGGATAACGGTGGGAACTCTCAGAAGAAGCGGTACTCAACCGATATCATACATCAAGCATGCGTCATCAGTTGAATCATTTCGTTAAGATTGAGACTTACATCAACGGCTCGTTTGTAGAGTGCACGCAACTGTTCAACGTCATCATCGCGATCCTTGAGCTTCGATTTTGTGAACTTAATGTACCAAAGCCAAAGATCAATGGACAGAGGCAGGGCTTTGAGACCTTCTTCGAAGATTTCTTGACATTTCTTCATGGCAAGTTCTTCTCCGTCTTCAAGGTTTTCCCGTTCCAAATCGGCAAATTTCTTCCAATACCATTGACTACCATATGGGTGGTGCTCGAAGAACGACAGGAAAGCATCACGAGCTTTCTGGATACCTTCAGTTTGAACCACGGCAAAGTTGTTTATGCCGTCGAACGATATAGCAGATTCGACAGATGATCCTTCGGAAGAAGCAATTCACTCACCGATGAACAGAACATTCTGTTCGACATGTGTTAACAGTGATGTCCAAGCATTGAAGTCTCCAGAATTCTTCTTGACATCAGCCCACATTTCCTCGAAGGACTTCTTCTCTTCCTTTTTCTCAGCCGTCATCTGGAAGTCGAACGCATGATCAATATGCATCCATGAATCAGTTGCGTATTCACAGTGCAAGGATCAGAAACCTCCAAACCATTGATTCCATGATGATTCTTCTGATGACGGTCGAACGGCGAACTCCGGTCACCGTCTCACGATTCCGAAATAGAGATCGATACTGAGCAACGAGGGATGGATATTCTTTCTGGAAGCTGTCGCTTAATTACGTATAACTTTTAGAATAGGGCCCGAACGAGCAGATCACAACTTGTCAACCACGGCATCTGCGGCCATGGCGTTAGCTACAGCTGGTGTTTCACAATCATGAGACTGAGATACCCTGTCCCGCGCGGTTCGAGCAGTAACGGCGACTGCACCGGAGAGGCAACGACGCCGACGTAGTTTCTGTCGCTAAACTCCGAACACTTCGGGGCGTCATGTCACTCTCCGGAGTCAGGCATTCCGACCAAGTCGAGGACAGTTCGTCCCGTAGATGAAAGCACTCAAACCCCCAAGCACCCGATGCTGACCGACGTTGTTTTCGTAGCGTGGCCGATTCCCTCCCGTCGGATTCCTTGTGAATCGCTCTTGTTGGGACTCACCTCGCAAATTTCTGTTAGTCTCCAAGGTCCAAGTCGATCAACCCGATGCAGCGTTCACTTCAAATGCTCTCGCCTTCTTCAAGCCGGTACGCGCGCTCATCTCCTCGAAACAATATGGCCGCCAGGCAGCAGGCTCAGCCCACGAGAGGAGAACATGCCGGCCTATATTTGTAAACATTGGGAGAGGAGCGCGCGGGGGTGCTAACCGTCGATGGACTCAAACAAGCACAAACTCGGGCTAATGGACTAATGGGAGAAGATTTCTAAGCAATGCGTGAGGAACGCCCTGCGTGCCGGTCATTTGGACAATAACTGTTCCTTTGAGGCAGTGGTTCTCAACCGGGGGTCCGCTGCCGAAAATTTTGCGGACTCCTGGGGGTCCTCAGGACGTTTCGGCGATCCGAATCCCAGTGATTCCGCAGATAACCTGGGGTTGAATGCAGAAAAAATGAACCATAATCTTGACGCAGAGAGCGACATGCGATTCCAACTCTGTGAAAGACTTCCTGACTTCAAAAACCCCTCAAAAAATGTCCAGTACCAGTCATCTCACTGACAATGAGTGAACAATTCGCAGGACTTTTAACATAAAAAACTTCGTAATAAGAATAGGTCAATAGCGTCTTTTCTGTTTAGCTTTGTCCCATCCCCGAATCGGGGATCGAGGACATCGTCCGAAGGAAAAGATACCAAGAGAGAGCGAAAAAAATTTGGCGGGGTCCGCGGACCCCTTCTCGACTCTTCAAAGGGGTCCACGCAGCTCATCGAGGACCCCCCCCCGGGGGTCCTCGATGGAGGAAAAGAGGTTGAGACCTCTCTCGGAGGAAAAGAGGTTGAGAACCACTGCTTTAAGGAGATCCACTTAGCCAAACACGGAAGACTAGGTGCGAATATTCTCGACAATATTGACCGACGAGAGGCTGAAGAAGATGTACTAGAGTGGAGATCACTACAAGAGATTCGACTTGTGATTAGGCGTGTTTTCTATTTTTATTATCGATCGCCCCCCCCCCCATAATTTTCCCTTCCCATGTTAAAGTCCTATACCTCTGAGTCCGGAGTGTCGAATCGCCCGACCCATAACATAGGCTCCCCCCCTCCCCTCCACAGAACAAAATCCCGGATACGCCACTGAACTGATCCGTAGCTGCAGAAAGATCTTCCCACCAATCCACTCGAAAGAATTTGAAAAAGCTGATTTACGTGCGGATGAATCTGTCACAAATGTCGTTTCTTGCGGAGTCTAAGCGTAACCGACGACCTGAGGAGATTCCAGTTGTTCCAGGGATCATTGCGTTTTATCGACTTTCCGCGTTCTCAAAACCTTCAAAGCCGGGCTGGGTGTCGGGAAAGCTGCAAGATCTATCGGTTACTGTCAAAATCCCCATCGCCAGACCCTGATCTCCGACAAATGTGTGGGAATACGAGCCGATCCGGACTTTCGAGTCCTTGAATGATGCATCCTGCGTATGGTCTCGACGCGTTTCAGTAGCCACAGCTCGACATGACGACAGGTTCTCCGATGAAGGCCAGCTGGAAGACTTGAAACTTGTGATGGGATGAGTCCAAACGAGCTATTCGACCATGTAGACCTATTTCCCTCACACGGCTGCTACGAAACCCCCGATTGAGGACGGATCCCGTGATATTCGGAAGCTTGAGTCTTCAAATCGCAGCTGTTCTTTGCCCACGAGCGTAGCGAGCGGCGCCAACAAGCAGATTCCTACGAGCAATCGTCCTGAATGCTCCCTCAAGTTACCGCGTTGGCGCGTTGTCGCATCACAGTTGAATTCGGGGCGCGGCGGCAACCATACCCGCGATCCCCCTCGATGTAAACACGAGGCAACAAAACCCATATGTTAACATTGAGAGCGGGGATTCCTGGCGCACGACAACTCGGCCACGGAGTCAACCCGGCCGCTACGTCAACTCGGCCACTACGCACAGAGGGAGATGTGGCCATTCAGAGGAAAAAACTATTTCTCCGCTTTTCTTGTGCCAGTTGCCTCTGAAAACATGTGGTGAACATGAAAAAAGTAGAAAATGAAAAATTTTGAGATCGGTTACCCGCCAGAGGTAGTTTCCTATATTGACGGGATAGGATTGCAGGATGGTCCCACGGGATCAACGCCAGTGATCGACACCTTGTGGAGTCTGTGAATCATCGGCGTTGTTCAACGGCGCTGATACATGGAAGCAACATGGAGGTACATAGTGATCCATGGCGTTGACCGACGCCGTTGATCCACAGAACGCACGAGATGCCGATCAACGGCATTGATCAACGCCGTCGATCAACAGGATTGAAACGGTGTAAATGCGCCCTCAGCCAACACCCACCGGTTCAAGCAGCACGTTGATAAAGTCTCGAGATCGCCTCCGCGTAATCTTCGGAAGTGCGGTATTCGTCGTTGGGAATTAAACAGGAATATTGGTCACTGTCCAACTAAAACAGAATTCCGCTCGACGTCATAGAGTTCCGCCGGCCGGAAATGATCTCGGGATGTTGCCAATGGTCTCCCGTGAAAATGGGATGGGGTGCGGCTCCGGGTCGCTCTTGCGACGGATGAACTTCGAGCTCCGCAGGTGCCGCGGCAAGCTGCTGGAACCCAATACAGAGAGCCCCTGCGATCCTCTGCGAGGCGCCGGTAGCGGCATTAGCGGTAAGCTTCAAGCTTTTGAAATTCGAAGAACCGGGACGCTCGGCGTTCCGAATTTCGGCGTCTTCGCGTAGGAAAATTTTCAATCTGGCGCCAGAAATTTTCGTATCGGAATCCATGAGTCCGCGCGTGCCAGCGGGATCCGAAAAGTTCCTTGTGACTCGAGCGGTCAACAGACGCAGATCCAAGATCAAGTTATGGGTCTACCTCTGTCTTTATTTCAGAAGGCTCTTCCACTTCGAGTGGGGGAAGGGGGAGGGGGGCAAGAGCAATTCCTCCAAGCGTCAGGGGGGGCGCGGGACGAAAAAGGTTGAGAAACACTGATCTGAGCGATTATAATCTTGCGTTGCAGTCTCCTCTTGTTTCTCTCACGAAGGTATGGATACGCGGAGTTTCGCCCTGTATCGGGCGCCATGGTGGTTTCCATGGTAAACGTACGACTACCGTTTCGAGACGTGCCACGACTGCGACCTTTCGACAGCAAACTCGAAAGCGGAACATGATGCCACTACCCTGAGAAGACAGCCAACAACCTTCTTCGACTAGGAAGAATTGAGACTGTAGACTGTGAACCTTGGAAGAAATTAACTTGCTCACTGAAATCGCACGCGAGCCATGAATACAATCAATCAACCACTGTTCCATGGATTCCAATTACAGTAGAATCTCGTTATAAGGGAGTCGGATATAAGGGAAATCCGGTTATAACGGACCGATCGCTCGGTCCCGGCCGGGCCAATGGGACCTCCAATGTTAAACAACTCGGTTATAAGGGACCATATTCCCGCAAACTCGGATATAACGGACAACAAAAAGAAGGACTCCGACATGATTCGAGAAGGGACTCGCGTTTTAAGTGTCGCATGAATCATCATTGCGCCGAAATCCAAGGCAGAACACTGCTCATAATCGGTATCAGAGCTAGGGAGGCCTGGGGGTATCTTGGTGGACCAATCAAAGCCGGAACTCTTCTGTAGTGTTCAGTCCTGTGCTTGCTTTAAATTTCGCCGTACCATCAATTCGAGACCGGAAGCCCGGAATCTACCGTCGAATTATCCAGAGTGAATTGAAACCGCCCTGGGGGGTCCCCAGGGGTGTTTCGCATATAAGGGACTCTTTTCGCCGGTCCCTTGGAGTCCGTCATAACGAAATTCTACTGTCATACGTATTCGATGGTGATTCGAGAACATTTCCCGTTGGGTCGAAGTTTTTGAGACCATCGACAGCTTCTTGTCCCACTTCCGATAAAGTACGAGCCTTCTGTGGATGTAATGCGGGCCTTGATGAATCGTCCAAAGGTGTTGTACAAGAGGGACACATCCCCCGCGGAAACAAATACTTCCAATCCCTGGAGAGCGAATGCCCTGAAATTGAATATGGACCTCCGATTCTTGGTGGATTAGTAGAGTTGTGCATCTCAAATCGTTGACCACGTCTACAAGACAAATCGTGGATTGTTGGACCTCCAGAAGCACCTGCGTAACCTACAAGCAGAATATGCCGATCAGAATTACGTTGAATCGCTCGAGCGAGTCAGCTTGCATCTACTGGACACCGTGAAGATGTCAACCCAAGAAATTCGCAACGATGAGAGCGAATAGAGCCTTAGGTCTCAGGACATCAAACGTGTGCGAACAAATCATCCTTAGCTCGGGCTCTCAACCCTCGGCCAATCCAGCTCTGATTGATCCTGTCCTGCCAGCCCGATCATGCATACTCCCCGAAAGTAGAAACCAGAGCCCTGTAGCCATTGGTTCTCTTCTTGATCTTATATCTCTGAGCACATTATGAATAACTCATCTTCGCCAATTTTAAAAGTGGAGAAGTTCTCGTCGAATTTGCATTCTCGCTATAGGCCACCTTGATCCATCCTGCGTATCTCTTTCTTCGCACGTGTGTTGACATCTTGGAGTCGTTCAACCTTTTGTGTTCAGCAACGAATTGCTCGAGTCGGTTATCGACTGGATACCCACAATCCCTCCATCCAAATTCAAAGCTTGTTGTGGAATCTTCTTCTTGAACCATTTTGTAGTTCAACGGGGTCTATTGGTCCATTACCCTGTTGAACCGCCTGGCAAGGAGATGGTGTGACACTGCGCTATTGTAGTCGATCACGAGGTTTTCAAGAGTGGCTGTTATCGCTGTTCCATTTGCATCATGTAGCGTCAGATTTGCAACCATTTTGATGCGCGCCGCCTGAGATAAACGCCGGCGCCGCGACCAATCGAAAAGAGACCGATTCGTACCGTGCGGTGGCCGTCCGCCGAGAGCTCTGATCACAGCCGCTGCTCTTCGCCGTGTCGGGACTCTTTTGAAGTCCTAGTCATATTCCCTCATCTCTTTTGGCGAGAAACCGCCTCTAAGTTCGGCGGGGGTACACGCGGAGCGTAGATTGAGTTCGCGATAATCTCGGAGACGGTGAAGTCGATAAAAGTATGGGCAGGAGGGTAGGACGAAGACGTGCTGGGGTATCTACAGACGTTAGAAGGGAATCTAAGGGATTGGTATTCGTGCCGCAATGCCGAGTTTCCGGGAAATTACACCGATCAGCGTAGAACTTCGTTGTTCGGAGAAAGATCTAGGACGGTTCGGAGACTCAAGGGTTCGACTCCAACAACGGTGTCCAAGCCAGGTGGTTTTGTAACGGTCGGCTGAAGCGGGTGGGACACGGAATTCCGAACTTGGCCTCAGAAGAATATAGCGAGTCGTAGGTGCGAAAAGGGGTGCAAGCATGGTTCGTGAGCGTAGAGCGTAGAGAGTAGAGACATTGGTCCATCGACAAGGTGCGCAAAACGTATGAGAAGAGAGACAGAAACCAGCGGAGAGCGTGAGGAACGATTAAAAATGCGTCAACGGTTGTATCAACGAACGGAAGAAACAACGAACGACGAGGATCGATACGCAACGTAGAAACACAATTTCATGTATCTGGTCCGGTACGACGCGACGCTGGGATCCCAGTCAGGTATGGGATCGAGCGGAAAAGTATTTCACGGAATAATTTGTGACATTCCTTGTACATGTCCGTTCCTCACCCCGCCTACACATACACTCCCTCGTAACCCACTTCGCTCCCTTCGTCCGTCTCATTAGTGTCACCACCACCTCTCCCGATCGGGGTCCCTCGTCAACAATACCAACTTCAAGTTTTTTTAATTTCCCATTGCCTAGTAATGACAGCGGTTTGCAAGACATGCCGCCTGAACTCATCAAGAGTAAGAAGTCTTATTTCGTATGTTCTGTGCTTGGAAAAGGCGATTAGATCTCCGAGAGTTCGACGTGCTTCATCGCCCAAGAACTTTTTTCTGAGAATCATTTCCCTCATGTCCGGGGCAATGACATCTCGACTTGCTCTTGGCCCATGGCCGCGACGGATGTCTGTGGACTTCTGCAATGAGATGTCTTCGTGGAGAAGCCACAGGAGTGTCGTGCCTATGATCAGGAGCTGCACCAGTTTTGCCGAGATTGAGGGCTCGCGCCGGCCAAGACCTCGCAACCGCCGTCTGTTCCTGAGCAATAGCGACCCGAGAGCGACACGGCAGCAAGTGTCGAGAGCCGTGGAATTCTCGAAGTCCATCCTCGCACTGATCGGTGTCACCCTCTTCGTTATCCTGAAGCATTGATCCTGAAGCAGCGGCGCGAGACGCTATCTTGCGAGTATGGAGAGCGAGTGGCGACACAATCGTAATCTTCCAAGGCGACAAAACTTCCCGGAACCCGTAAAGATATGCGGGTGATAGATATGTTCGTTTCTGGATCGACTTTCGTTCCGCGGAAGCGTCCCGGGGAAGTTGCAAAAGTGGGTCTCGTCGCCTTCCGCCTGGACGAAGACCTCCTTCAGCATCTACCCCACAGCTCTCCCGCAATCGGCCGCGATCCAATTTTTTTCCAAAGAGAACGTCTTCGGCCCACTGCTACTGATATGTCTGGGAATATCGTTGAAGCTCAGAGCGCGCTGAGGAGCGGGAATCAGGGAAAATGTGGATGAAAGTAGAACGCTTGGTGCTCGATCCAGACAAGTTTCAAATCGGGGAAGACCTCAAGACTAACCAGATGTGAATAAATCAGTGTATTTCAAGCTACGTGAACATCAGTAATTTTTGCACAACGGAGCCCGCGCCGGGACACCGCGCAGTCTCTTTGAAAACGGCGGAAACTCGCCACATGTCGAGCGAAGATAGGTTTCACTTGATGGACATGATTTATTTTGGACGGAAAAGCTTCTGAACGCGCGTTGTTACTCGAATTCACAACAATTCGCGCCCACGTTCGAATCTGGCCCTTTCTAACACATGGAGGTTTTCGGTCGACGAAAACAACATTCACTCCGACAGTAACGACCCTCGGCAACACATTCACGCATATAAACCCGGGACAGCCGGCCATTACTTCTTTCCACCTCTCCAGGCGATTCAGACCTTTGTGCGGCGGAAGGACGTTTTTTTCCTAAATATTGTGAATCCGAACAGATCGGTTCATGCTTCAGCCATCGCTCGTGAAGATCAATCGATTTTTCAGCCTTGTTGAATCTCTCTGTTTGTGGTTTCTCCGCTCAGCTTCGACTGCCAGCTATTCACCATGTCCGCGGTCGCGATTGGGACGACGATTGGCACCACGATTGGCACCACGATCGGCACCACGATTGGCACCACGATTGGCACCACGATTGGCACCACGATCGGCACCACGATTGGCACCACGATTGGCACCACGATCGGCACCACGATTGGCACCACGATTGGCACCACGATTGGCACCACGATCGCGCCCATGGGGGACGTGTCGATTGTCCCCCCGTTGTCGTTGGTTTCCACGAGCCGCCTGTTGTGGTTGGTTTCCACGAGCCGCCTGTTGTGGTTGGTTTCCACGAGCCGGGGGCTCGAAATAGATGACCTGGGTCCAGCGTAAACGCGCGCTGGCATCTTTCATCGAGGGAAGGTACAGCATCACATCATCTATCTCATGTTTGCAGTTTGTTAGAACATGTGCTCTGGTGAAACAGAATCTCACTTCGCTCAGGACCAAGCCTTCTCCATTGTAGCACGAAGTAGGATTCCAGCGAGTCACATAATCTGGTATGAACGTTGCGTTTCCTACAATATCCCTCCACCGGACGGTTGCACCGGCATACCTCTCCATTCTCTCAAGAAAACCTGCAGAAGAAAATGGTTACTATCAGGATATGAGGATATCGGAGCGAGGAATCATCCGGATTGGAATGACAGGACTTTCTAGTGAAAAGGGAGCGTAAAGAGCGAGAGATGAAGGATCAGAAAATTGCCTGTTCGTTTGGGAACATCTTCGCCCACACTTACCGCTTTGAAAGACCTCACGACTGAGGCTGACGGTCTTGTTCGCGTACTCTACGAGGCTGCGGTAACCGTCGCTGGGAATCACACAAACATATTGGTTACTGTCGAACTAGAACAGAATTTCGGGGCGGAGCAAACCTATATGTTTGAACATGTCTACAAAAACGGTAATTGCTCACTAGGTCTGGATTCTGGGTCCGTGTTTCAGATACTGGTACACGATCGGAAGGCGGTCTCCAACGATCGTCGGCATCCATTCATCAAAATATTCCCTGATCTCGAAATACCGCTCGTCGGTTATATCTGCGGATCAGAATGCGTGGTTATGCTCGGACTTATCGAATCAACGAGGCACTTCACAGGAGGTTCGCGCGGGGTACACCGAATTCTGGCCCCTGAGAAGCGTGTCAAATATTGAGCTTCTGCTTCGGAGTCTATGAGGGGGAAGATCTGCGAACTTGAGGCATTGGTCAACAGAATCTCCTCCGTGAGTCGACGTCATCGGAACAGAGTCAGTCAGATCTTGGGTGACCGAATGCGTGTGTTCCGAAATATTTGCATAGCATCTTTTCCTCCCATGCATGGTCAGAAACTGTCCGGTCACACACGGCTCCCTCGCTGAGCCCCCGATGTTTTGCTGTCGAGAAACTACTTTCTTATGCCCAAGACCTCGGGGTCACAAGTGATTAAACCCCTCAGGTATCACCCGAACGCATTTGGAGGTCCGCAGAGGTGAAAAACGAGCTTGGGAGTACATCTCCCAGTTCAGAGCCACATTAGGACGCTCAAACGCTGAATCTTCGAGCGCATTAGGGATTGAGTGTTTTTGCACTGTGCCGACAACTAGACAACTCCTCAACTTGATGCGCTTGTCGAACTCGACGTCCGACGTCTCAGATTTCCGCCCACCGAGACTTGATCTTGACCTGTTGCCACTTGTCTCTGGTGAAAATTGGATGGGGTTCGGCCCTCGGTCGCCCTTGCGACGGATGAACGTTGAGCTCCGCAGGTGCCTCGGCAAGTCTCTGAAACTCTAGGATCTTGCTGTTCTCGAACTCAATACAAAGAGCCCCTGCGATATCATGCGAAGCGCACGGCATGATATGGATATTATCCATCCGCTCCGTGACCCGCTGGCAGCGACACAACCGAGTCAGCGGCTGAGTTGACGTGATACACCGCGTCGAACGGCCCCGTCCTACATATGATCCTAATTCATTCTGAACACAGCAACGTCCCCAAAGCCGCCACTAACATTCCTGGATGAGTTCGTCCGCAGACCGGCTCAGATCGTCATGTTCCTCGATCACTTCATTGATTTCACCGGGTTCGGGCCACAGTCCGTGTATCGACCATCTGTACAAACGCATCGCGTGATTAGTTACCTACACATGATATTCTCTAAGTCTGTATTGTTAATGGTCCACTACGCTGAATGACACATTACAGTAGCAGGTTCTCCATCCAGCGTTCATTGCATTGCGCTATTGCTCCGGTATAGCCTCGGTAGCAATAACCCGGAATGTAGGTGTACGTCAGACGCAGGACAGGCCTGGAAAAATAACTCTCCCGGAACAGTTCATCCCATTCTCTCGGTCAGGATTATTCCACCTCGCTCGGGCAAATTCAGCACTGATTGATCGGGTTCTGCGAGCCCGTTCATGAATTATTTCCAAAAAATTAGGAACACCGGCCCGTGCCCTATACTCACCGCGTTGCTTCGTTGTCTTCCATCTGTTTGCACGCAATGAATAACCCATCCGTATTAGTTTTCAAAGTGGTAAAGTCGTAGAGGAATCGACAATCTTTCGCCAGCGCACGCTGATTCGCCTCCTCTATCTCTCTTCTGCGCTCTTCGATTGACCCCGCGGGGTAGCTCAACTTAATGTGGTCAACAACGAATTCCTCGAGTCGGTGATCGGGTTCATACCAACCAGTACTCGTTCTGAGTTCAAACTTCACATGGAGGTCTGCACGTTCAACCAACGCCAACGCGAAGCTCACCTCAATCCATTTGTTCAACATCTGGCTGCGCCACATGACAGGCACATGCCTCGTCACATGCTGGCGGTAGACGGGCCTCAAGTTTTCCAAATTTGTTTCAGCCACTAAGGCTCCATCACGAGTCAACGCCACACCTGCATGCATCATATCATACGTCAGCCTGAAGAAAAGTGACGTAACGTTGAAAAAATTCCAACGACCGTCAGGCGGTCGGCTCCCGCCGAGAGCGCCGATCATAGCCGCTATCCTTTCACATCTTTGCACTTGCTTGCCGTCTATTCCCTGCCCGTTTGCGAAGGTCATTTTCGGAGTATTCATTTCCCATCGCGACAAGAAATTTTTCTTTTCTCTGATTATTTGCAAAATCTCCGCAATAGTTAAATTGACGGGATCGTCCTCTCCCACTTTTATCTCGTATCTTTCCTGCCGGAATGCGGCCATCGTATGTGCGACTGTCCGACGTATTCTTTCGTTCAAGAATTTTGTTCTGAGACCCAGTCGGCTCTTGACCTGGTCAACTTCATCTCGACTTGGTCTTGGCCCGTGGCCGCGAAGGATGTCTGTGGACTTCTGCAACGGGGTGTCTTCGTGGAGAAGCCACAGGAATGCCGTGCCTATGATCACGAGCTGCACCAGTTTTGCTGAGATTGAGGGCTCGCGCCGGCCAAGACCTTGCAACCGCCGTCTGTTCTTGAGCAACAGTGACCCGAGAGCGACACAGCAGCAAGTGACGAGAGCCGTCGAATTCCCGAAGTCCATCTTCGCATTGATCGGTGTCACCCACTTCGTTATCCTGACGCATCGATCAGAAGCGACACCGGCGGCGGGAGTCGCTATCGCAGGGCGAGTAGCGACACAATCGTGGCGACAAAACTTTCAAGAACCCTTGAAGATATAATAATAATAATGATCACGCTTTATTGGAATGCGTGCGATAGATACGTTCCTCCCTTGTTCGACTTTCGTTCTGCGGGAGCGTTCCCACCCTGAAAAGGGACACCAGAAGCAACGGGAAGGAAAGGCAGATCGCTTCATAGGAACAAATTGTTTCCGCAAAGACCTTATGGATCATCCACAAAGAAAACTCTGGAGCGGTACAGAAGCTTGAAAAAAGTTCGAGGGAATCATCGTTTTGAATCAGGGTTTTCCTAATATGATTGAAATGTTATTATTATAGCGACGATCAATACCTCCAATACATCCATTCATCCACACATTCATCAAGCCCGTTCAACTCCGTCAAGCTGGACCGTTCCTGCAGAATTCTGGGACGGTATGGTCGGAAACGCGGGAATTGCAGCACGATATTTTCACAGCCAGGAAGCCGTTTATCGCCGCAGTTCCCAAAGTAGGGGGGCGTGGAACGATTTTCGGGGTGGGGGGCGGACGTGGCGCATTTTCCCCGTGTCCGCGTTTCAATACTATAGATGGGAACCAAAACATAATTTTGAAATGATGGAAACCCTTTTCGAATTTTCCTCTATGCTCCACTCGAACGAAGTTCCGACAATCGATTCCGTCGGCGCATTCTCCCGAGATTCGGAAGATTACGTAATCTGAGGTGTGCATTATGAGACGGATCAATTAAGTTTGTGTTTGTTCTGTTCGTGTTCCCATCAGTGAGCCTCTCTTGGCTCAGATCTTCAGCAGAAAACAAAGGGGTGGGCGCCAAGGCGTACGTGAAGTTAAATAAATCCAAAGACAGCTGTGATGTCATTTCCGACAGAAGTGCATGAGTTTCATCGGCCCCATAGACCACTGCGCGGGTAGAACGTACGCCTACGTTGACAAGAGATCCAAGAATCGATCCGGTATTGGGCAAGTCGTGGCCGCCGGACACTCGTTGAAAATCGACGTTTTCCTCCGAAAAATTGAGGACTTCGCAGGCGGGTGGCCTGGTCCATAAAATCTCCAGACTGAGCCACGACAATGACCGTCGGCCTTGGCCTTCTCGGAGAGAAAGGAAGTTCGAAGTTCTCAGACATTCGGGTGACGGCTATAATCCGTTTCCTGCAAATATAGACCAAACCCCCACACATGCGTGTAGAGATGATGAGCACGGGCCTTAACCCGTGCCAAACAAACGACGGATCGACTTTGAGAAGGCTCTTGAGCACAATGTGACCATTCCGATTGGGGGTGGATGGAGGTGGATACAATGGCGGACCGTGCCGAAGTGCCGCCCGGGGCGAATCTTGAAAAATCCGGGAAATCCGGAAAATGCCGCCCCCTGGAAGCGCCTCCAACGCGGAGCGACAACCGAAAAAACGACCCCCTATAGGGCATAGATCGGCAAAAAGCCGCCCCCTCGGGAGTGCCGGGAGTTTTCGGGAGAGTCGACACCGTTGAACCCACTCTCGACTGACGCCTAATCGTGTCAGTTGATGCACACCTTGGACGCGCTCTTGCACGTCACATGTGATGCATCCCGGCAGCAGTCGAGATCCGAACCGCCGCCATCAAGTTCTTGGTTACGGGATATGCACTGACAATCGGTCGTTTGATCCCTTTTCCGGACACACGGGTTGAATCAACTCCAACCAACGGTGCCTAGGTGAGGGGAAGGTCCTTGCGGACACAACCCGACACCAGAGGGAACGATCCGAAATAGTCATCTGTGCTCCTCGACCCCAAATCTCAGCCCCGCCGAAGCACGGTTACAGTCCCATGCCAAGGGGACCGGCCCCCCATTACCATCTCGCGCTCCTCAGCATTGATCATGCGGATCGATGCCCCGCAATCGAGGACAACTTTGATGGCCCTGCCATCCAGTGTAGCGTCAGTTTGCGCTATCGCTATTTTTGGAATAAAGTCGCGCAATTTTCTTGAGTGACTCCGCGGCTGGAACGGATTCCAACCCCCTTTATTAGTTTAAACGATGCTCATGGTCATGATAATCTTGCGTTATGTATCATTCCCCGGTGATGATACCGCTATCTTCGTTCGTCTGTGCGCAGGCTCGAACCTCCGCGCGATTGTTTTCACGTGATTTCGATAGCCTCCTGGGCACCTCGAACGGAGTCACAAGAATGACCACCGGAGATGGCTGATTTCCTCCGGACTTCCCTAAACAGTCGTTTTTCATGCGACGGATGTCATGCAGGGATCGCTAGTGTTTGTCATCGGTACGACTTGAGATGAGATCAGGGAATCTGTCCCTCATGTTCGGGCGAGTCCTACGAGCGGCTCCGAGTGCACGCGCCACAGTCTTGAGCAGCAGATTTCTTGGCCTGAAGCAAACATCAGATTTTTAATTTTGCGAACGAAAAAATACGCGTCGTGACACAGGGTGGAGGCAAGGATCCGATGAGGTGCTTACGAAAATTGAGACAGGTGTTCACGCGCAATCTGCTCTCGCAGAGGATCCTTATCCTTCTCTTACCTGAACGGACCTGCGAAGTCGCACCCCGTGTGGAAGAACGGGGGTGCTCCCTCGAATCAAAAGCAGCGATGGGCAATTGGCAGCGATGCCGGCTTGCTGTGGAATATTTTGCATGCCGGGCAAGCCGCTAGGAGCTGCATCGTGAGTTTCCGATTGTGAATCACGAGAAAGTCTTGCCGCAAGATGTGCAGTGTCGCTGCGATCCCCTCGCAATGGAAATTTTTGCGCTCGTGGACGTCTTTGATCACTAGCTTCGTGAGGTTGCAATTCGGCGGCAGGATAATCGGGGATTTTGATTCGCTGTTAGGTCTTCAGACCGCTCGAGCCTAGATCGACATCTTAGTAGACCATCGGTGTCGATGAATGGGTTGTATTGGTAGAGAATGTCCGATCTCTTTAGGTTCTCGCCCGTGATTTGACTTCCACTGGGAAATACGTTTTCTGGATTGGGCGGATTAGGTCGAGCTTAGCCTCGGCCATCTCTTCTGCGTCTATCTGGATAGCTGGTCGTTGTTCGCGGGGTCCGATTCCGGATTCTGATTTAATTGATCGGATTTTCTTTTTTAAACGAATCACGAATGCCCAGAATCGGACCGCTTTCAGGAACGAATAAAACCGGTTTTCGAAGAATATTTCGCTTGGAAATGTGCCGATGTTCATGCACGTTGACAAAATTCCAGCCTGCTCCCTTCGTCAGGGCCTGATTCCTGCGTATGCGGTTCGCAACGTAAGCCTTCCATTTTTCTGGCTCCGAGTTGACCCACGTCAGGACGCTGGAATTGTCGTTAAACAGGTGATATGACTGGAAAACGAGGTCCAGGCATTTCTTGAGCGGGTTCAACAACCTCGCCGCCAGGATGCTCCCTAGAAGCTTCAGGCGGCATATGCTTATTGCTTTTACCGGCGCCACCTTTGCTTTCGTCATCACGAAATAAACTCTAGGTTCTCTGTTGGAAGCGGTTTCTCGAATATAGGCGACGCATCCGTAAGCAGCGAAAAAATCTGTAGCTGACGATCCACAACCTCTGCGACGGCGGATCTCAAGTATCTCCCGACCGAAATTGTTTTCGTTCTTTTGAAGAGTTCGATGAACTCGGAATATTGTTCTTTTTGGTCGACGTTCAGCTCGGTATCCCATGAGCATTTGCTTTTCCACAGATTCTCAAGGAGTATTCTCGCTTTTATCGTTGACGGCGCTAAGATGTTTAACGGATCGTACACTTGAGCCAGGCCTCGGAGGAGTTTTCTCTTCGACGGTGTTCCCGTCGTCAGCTCTCTAAGAGCTTCCATTGTTGGAACTGACAACTCATCCGAGAGTTGATTCCATGAAATCACGAGGAACTTTCCGTCTTGCTGCCCTGCCGAGACGACCGTGTCCGGGCATCAGTGAGATTTGCTTGATGAATTCGCCTAGTGACTCTTCGCGTGCTGACCATTTTTTCAAAGGGAAGTGACCATCTCGAAATATGTTGAATAAGATTCAGCGCTCGGCCTCCTGGATAGAATCTGCTCCGAAGCAAATGTCGTCCATATAGATCGTACCCGAATTATCCTTGATGAACTTTTCTCCGTTAGGGTATTGCCGACTCGCGTTTTCCAGGTGAAGCCGTACTCTTTGGCAGCGGAGAAACGGACTGCAAATTAGTCCGAAGTCCAGACGGTTCGTCCAAAATTCTCTGATGCTCGCCTTGGGATTTTCTGAAATGCCAAGCGGCCAGAGAAAACGAAGAAAGGTGCCCTGCTGGCGAGTGATTATTCGCCCTCTTTCGGGAGGATTGTTCGCACCTTCTCCAGCAGTCGGAGACAACTCTACACTAGAGCCGGTGCTCGGAAACGACTGTCAACAAGCAAATAAAAACAGAATCCACAGCTCATGAGGATCAGCACCTCGTTGTCGTCCCGAAAACGTGCGATGTTCTCCTTGAATCATTGCCCAGCCTTAAGGAGCGCTCTCATTCGAAACCGCCAAAGAACCGAACTTCCGGACACCCCGAATCTGTGTGAATTGATGGAATGTCCAGGTGCCGATCTAACTTCTCACGTCGACCATCCAACCATAAAGCCTCGTCTCGAAATTCTCTAGAGCGTTTTCGGCAAAAACTTGGGCCATTCTCAAAATTTTTCCCACCACTTTATGCATGATGGTGCTCAAGCGAAAACTCAGGACAAACCGTAATTCTCTTACCTCAAGCCTCAGGCGGCGGCCTGTTGGCGTTTGCTTCGATGGTGCTGTTCTGAGCTGCGATCCACACGGCCTGCTCTTGCGACACTCGCTCCAGTCTGTCCAAGATTGCAGCGGCATCCGTCTCAACACCAGGCGCCGTAGCACCGTGGCTTCGAGTTCGCCGATTGTCGATGCCATGCGGTATGCCGAGAGCAGTGGTCTGCTGGGGTCCTCCAAATCCACACGAAACTGCGGTTGCAAGTCTTCGCGGGTGGCTTGATACCGACCCCCATGAACCTCGTTTGTTTCTCTGAGGAGACACTCGTGCTCGGTCTGTGACATCTCATCCCACCGCTTCTGGATGCGGTCGCACAGTAGCAGCACGTTGGTTTTGCGATTGGAGAACTCGCGTTCATTTCGTTGCATTCTTGTGCAGCTCAATTGGTTCAACAGGAAAGTCACACGCGTTAGCTAGTGTTTTACAGAATGAAATTCAGACGGTCTAAGCGGCGCACATTTGCATAGCCTATCACGAACGGGGCTCGGTGATCGCGCGCGTAGAGCGCATTCAAATGTACTCGAATGTGGCGCCGCCAGGGGGACACGGAGCAGAGAATATCAAATATCATTCCAAGCAGAGTTCCGAAGCCGGAACGTTCAGTTTTCCCGTTTCCAAAAACTCTCAAGAGAATAAATCGCTCCCGCCGGAGCAGGTTTCCACGGTCAACCAGTGTGTTCCTTCAAACCATCTCCGGAGTTGCGATACGTGAAATGGCCGTCACGTGCAAGCCATCACGATCGGGAGGATGTGGGATCGAATCCAGCTTCGAGCAACTTCTTTACGGAGTGTCCAATAAGGAGCTGGACCCCTGTTGAAATGCAGGTCTTAGGTACGGGGCCCTGAAGTAATGACTTAGCTGTCGGCCCCAATTTTGAAAAAGAAAAAAAAAGCTTACACGTCGGAATTCTTCTCTGTCTCTGGATGTGAACAAGCTCTCAATATCAATCCCTACAGTTCGGTCGATGCTACCAACTAAAATGTCCTCATTTGCGTCTTTTGTTTTCGCCGAAATTCTGAATGCAATCTCTAACAAGTATCATCATAATATTCATATCTCATTTGTGAACGGTCCTCTCCGCCTGGTTTTCGGTCAGACTCGGCTGCTCCTCGACCTGTATGCCTTTGCTGAATGGCCTCTTCAGGCCGACGTCGATTTCTCGCATCCACGTCCGCTTTCGAATCATTTCGGTCACGCTACCTTTACAACGTCCTCGTTGCTCGCAATGCTCACTCATTTCGGGTATCTTCCTCTGTAGTGGGCAGCCCTTTCATGATGAGCTTTGCTCAGACCTTTCGCCTTTTGTCGCCTTATTTGATTCGAGTTCAGCGGCGTCGATTCAACTTGTCTTTTGGCTGATGTGTTTCCAACATCTGGGTCGACGACTTCCACGTGAGACGGTCCGTACAATCGAGGTTTTCGAACGTGATAGTGTAGAGTTGTTCCAGAAGCCCAAGGGATGACACGCGGTTGAACGACGAGAACGTTTATTGTACTGGTTCACTGGTCCCGCGCGAGTTCCGATAGTGAACTACCGCTCGCACTGCACTCGAGAGAATGAATTCCGTCTGCTCCTGTTTTGCCGGTCGGTGCCGACCGGAGAGAGTTTCCAACTTCTCTCCGGCCGCCGCCTTCCAGCGCGCGAAGTTCACAGCCATCCTCACAATAGAGAGTTCGTCAATATCTGATGGCGGCTCTTCGTCTGACTGCAACTTCCGGCTTGCCGTCTTTCCTTCATTCGCTGATTGCTGCTGATTTGCTTAGGACAGCGGTTCCCGAACTTTTTCACGGACGGGCCCACTTTCAGGGTAATCGACCCCTTCTGGGCCCACTAGGTACCAACACCTGAGTTCCCTCCAAACATTTGAACTGGAGAATTCATTGGTTTGGCTCTCGAAATCGACACAACTTTGAACACAGGTTAAAAAAAATTGATTGAAAGATCGTCTGTGAAAGCTAGGTCACCTGGGGCAAAATGATCGTCGAATGCTCTCGCGAGAGAAAACAATCCACAGGCTTTGGGCCCACCAAATTGGTTTGCGGGCCCACCAGGTGGGCCCGGGCACCCACTTCGGGAACCGCTGGCTTAGGAGCATTCACCTGCCGAATTTGTTCCTGAAAGCTCAATGGATCCATGGTCAAGTGGATCGACACCATCATCTCCTTCACCGTGTACCCTATACCAGCGTAGCTGCGAATACTGGGCCGTGCATGTTTACTGTTCAATTCAATTCAACACGCACGTTATTGCAAGTGGACTGAGAAACAAAAATAAGTTAGGCCAGAAAAACCGTGCGTTGTCTGGATAACAGTCGTGACGCTCTCCATGCGAAGGTATTGTTTATCCGGTCGGTGGTGGCAACTCGAGTCGCTCGATTTCCTCCCTGATTTCTTGGCAATACGCATCCCTATGACTGCCCCTACAAGTTCTATTCGATGGATCGACCTATCTCCTTTGAGCGGAGCAACTCTTGCTCTTACATCGATGTGCAGCCTGTCTTCGACTTGGTTGCATCGGACACCGAGAAACTTGAAATTGAGTCGTTTTGGCTCAGTTGACAGCATGACGGGGCGCAACAAAATCTCGAAGTGCCGCGAGCTCGGAAGCCGCTTCATCGTCCAGCCAATCGCCATAGGGACGCTCGGAGTGTTCGGTACAGCGACAGAGTCTTTTCTCCGCCAGCTGGGGAAACGCATTGAAACAATGTCAGGAGACAGAAGGTCAACGGAGTTCCTATTGCAGAGGGTGTCCATAGAGGTTCAGAGAGGGAACGAGGCGGCGATTAGCGGCTCGGCTCCGTCAGAACCTGACCTCGCCGGCATCGGCTGGATTGTACATACTTCGCCACCCTCGCTGTTACACGCATGGAGTGAGAATATATTGCTTACACAGTCGTCTTCCTCTGCGACTCCGCCGAGCCGTTAGGAGTCGCAGGCAACAATTCGCGTTAACGTGCACATCCGTGACGGGATATTTCGAGGTTTCGCGGCGGAATTTTCGCCTGCGCGGGCTCCAAGTCAATTTTGGCTGCAGCTTACTTTCGGGGCAGTGGCGGACCGTGCCGAAGTGCCGCCCGGGGCGGATCTTGAAAAATTCGGGAAATCCGGAAAATGCCGCCCCCTGGAAGCGCCTCCAACGCGGAGCGACAACCGAAAAAACGACCCCCTATAGGGCATAGATCGGCAAAAAGCCGCCCCCTCGGGAGTGCCGCCCGGGGCGGACGACCCCCCCCCCCCCCCCCCACGGTCCGCCACTGGGTGGATATGGACGTTTAAGCTCATCTCGACCATTCGATTTCTCTTCAACCTCGATCGCATCCCATTTTTTCTTGTTCATACATTTGATAAAAAGTGTTTTAATAACATTTGGAATCGCCACTAATCCGTTTTCGTGAGAACGACCGAAGTGGATGGCTGTCGGTGGGAAGTTGGAAGACTTGGGTCGAGTTCCAGTGTGATCGGGATCCTAAACCCGTGAGCTCCGTATGCGCATCAAGAGCGTTCCGATTCCCCGCACTAACCTGACCGGAACAGAGTCCAACTTTGAAAGTGACCATAGAAGCCTTTAACACACTTTTGTTTCTGATCGGAGCTCCGATTCAGCTTTCTGGCTCTTATCGCGGATATTCTGGACCCCCTGGGAGAAGGCTGGCGGTGGCGCGTATGATACGAACTCAGCGCAGGTTTGCCAGAACAACGACTTAAATCAGTTGATGGGCCTCAGATTGTTATCGAAACACAATTCCACGTCCAACAGGATTTCGTGTCTGTTTCGACACGGCAAACGAACGCGTCGCGTGTGGAGTACCCGTGAAACTTCAGCAATTTTCTCGGAAGTATAGCTGGTGACTACCGGAACGATCCCTTTCGTCGCAAGCGCCGCTGTAAACACTTGGCAATGATAGAAAAGTTAGGGCCCCCACCGGAATCGGGAAAAGAATCGGCGAGATAGGAGGGCGGGAATCCCGCGAAGGAGATGACTTTGTTGACGGAAACAGGAGCCATCTTTCTGATACTCCTTCAGCCAGAAATCTTCGTGTCCTTGCGGACGTACGTAGAACGGCGGCCATACTTCAGTCAGGCGTGGCTTGCGGTCCGATGGTACTAGAATCTGCAATTTTCAATCGAAACCGAAACTCCAGATTCTTCTGTGATAGAGCCAATTGAATCGTATGTGATTTGGCGAGAGAGGAATTGTTCTACGAAAAGATATAGGAATATTAAACTGAAACGGTAGCCTTAATGCATTTGCACCCTTCGCTCACTAAGCAAGAATGAACTACTAGGTCAGCTAATCGATCCAAGAAGCATTCCGGTTTGTGCTTTCGGAGAGTAATGGCCATCATGCAGACCCGAATGGAGATCGCATGGGCCCTGGAAAAATCTCGTGATTCCCCGCTTCCCGTCGGTGCAGGTAATCCAAAGTCTGACATCTGGCATGTGGTTGATGAACTCAGTTCGAGGGTTCGTTTCAACTTACGTTCGAATTCGTCGCGACCCGCTTTTATGCGGTTCTGCATGTGAGTTTCGTTGGACAAATCATGACCTAAAGTCAACTGAGCCAGCTTGTGAGATGACAAGACAGCATTCTCGAGAAAAACAAAATTATTTGGTCAGATGTGACTGGTCAAGAGCGTTACGCCCACCCCTGTTGAGATACCAAGTGAGTGAAAAGCTCTAATTCGGCATCCAGTTTATACCAAGGGATGTTCCTCCAAAGATCTTGATACATGCGACTGAAGGTCCTCGATTACTGCACACAACGTTACCCCTCTAAATGGAAAGAACGTGTCGGAATGGTTGCTGATCGTGTGCCTCACCGTGGCATCGAAGACACGAAAGCTCCTTCGAAACGCACTCTCAGGTTCGGCGCTATCAGAGTCCAAATTCCAACAATCAGGAAGGACGACCAGGGTTTTGCGTGGGATGTAGAATCTGATTGAATTATCAGGCAGAGTATTAGTCGGAAGAGCGCGCTCTCGGAGTCATTTTCGACTACCGTAGGTATACCGAATACGCGATCCTTAAAAGTCTAGGGTCGGGACAAATTTCTGCAAAAGAGCCCTGACAAGGCTCCTGCAAACCGTTGCATAGCCCACACTTCGACAATTTTGCGTTCGAGCCTGCCTCTCTATATCAAAAGTTATAAATGTTCCAAGAAATCGTTTTAAGCACTAAAAACAAGCCTTGGCTGCTGCTTGTCCGGAAACTTTTAGGCGGTAGTGTACACATCTCCTATCCGATGAAGTTGCGAAGGTTCAGCGGAACCTCCGAGAAAACCGCATGGAGTCATCAAGTCATCATCAAGTCTATGGCGAAATCTGTGGACCGTGATTACGGATTCGGTCTCTGATCCCAACCAACCCAAGAACCCTCGACCGATCCTGCTCTCAGTATTTTCCAGGACATGGTCCGCGCTAATCTAACGGCAGTTTTCGATCAATCATTTATTGCAAATATTTCTCGTGGACATCACTCGCAGATTTTTTGGAGTGAAAACCTTTCGGTCGATCCCCACCCGAGTATTCCATTCCGCAGAATACTATATCAGCGAGCTATCCTGAGGAAGAAATCCTTAATCCACGGAGGGAGCCTTGCGATCTCTTCTTTGCTTTCGCTCCTTGAGTGGGCAACGGTGCGAAGATAGGCCGCCAACCTGTCTGAATCTTTTACCGCACTGCTCACAAGAATACGGTTCCTCGCCTGTGTGGAGACGAAGGTGAACTACCAGAGTGGATCTCCCGGCGAAAGTCACAGGGCACTCAGGGCATTTGAAGGGCTTCTCTCCAGTGTGCGTTCGCTTGTGCAAGGCAAGGCTGCCATGAGATGAGAAACGCTTCGAACATTCATCACAAGCGAACGGTCTCTCACCCGTGTGGACCCGATGGTGCGAGAAAAGGCTTGTCGCGCGATTGAATTTTGCTGGGCATACAGAGCAGGCGAAACGTTTCTCACCCGTGTGTATGAGAGCATGTCTTGAGAGATTGCTCGCGCAGTGAAACCTCTTCTCGCATCCATCGCACGAATACGGTCGCTCACCGGAGTGCACCCGCATGTGAACCACCAAGCCGCATTTGTGCCGGAAAACGGCGGAGCATTCTGTACACGGGAACGGTTTCTCTCCTGTGTGTATCCGCTTATGGCATAGGAGCTGCGATGAGGTCTTGAAGCATTTGACGCATTCATCGCAAGAGAACGGCGTCTCATTCGTGTGGTTCCTCATGTGGCAGATGAGACCAACTTGCTGAGCGAAACTTTCCGAGCAAATGCTGCACGTGAAGGGCTTCTCCCCGGTGTGTATGCGTCGATGTCTATCTAGAGCTGACTTCTCAGCGAACGATCGCTGGCATTCATCACAAGCGAAGGGCTTTTCCCCGGTGTGGAGTCGCATGTGGTTGGTTAGGTGAGTATTTACACGGAAGCTTTTTGAACACTCAGTGCAGGAGAAGGGTCGTTCGTCGGTGTGGGTGCGTCGATGGATGGCCACCTGGCCTTTCTGACTGAATCTTTTCTCGCAGCCGTCACAGTAGGGTAGGGTTTCTCACCGGTATGGCGGCGCATGTGTTGTGTGAGAGCACTCTTCTTGTTGAAGGATGTTGAACATTCAGTGCACGTATGCGTGGCCAGCCTGTCGACTAGGCTCTGCGACGAGTGGAAATTGAACTCCGATCGCGTGCGAATTTTCTACGTTCTGGCGGTTGCTGAATGGGATGTTGGAGTCGGCGCCGATAATAACGTGTTGAATGCCGAGAATGGAATGGACGATCTTGAAGGCGAAACCCAGTTTCTGACGACGCTTACTGAAACTCGGTGAGAGAGCTGACAGGCGCGAGCTGGAGGCTTCCTTTAACTTGAGAAAGCATAGCGTCGGTCTAGTAACAGTCAATGACTTCCGGAAGTGACCATTGGATTCTGAGGAGAATCAGATTCTTGGCGACGAATCTTACCTAGCTCGGGAACTTCCATTTTCGGTACCAGTCACGTCTTGCTCTTGCCCCAAGATGCATGAGCCTTTTAACGTACAGCCCGGTGCTCATCGAACGACATCGTCTTGAACCCTCTGGAAATTCAGAGAATAGATAAGCCAAGTTGCTTCACTTGCAGAATGATTTTAGAAAACGGACGCAATCTGCTGATTCCCGTGACAAAGATGTGGTTTTAAACAATATTCGTGTAAGCCCCATTCTCTGTCGAATTCCGGTAAGAATGAAAATTCCCCACAGCAACGGTCCATCGAGTCCAAACAGACCCAGGACTGATTGAGAACTCCTGCCCTCTACGGATACTGCCGCTCGATGGAAACTTTGCTTGATGAGGTTGAAATCTTGAACCCCTCGAATGTCAACGGATAGAATCGGAAACCTAATACCGCCATTCAATCAGTGGCCGGCATCTGCGCTCATTCGTTTAACTTGCCGCTTTGGTGGATCCGCTCACCGCCGTGGGAACGAGATGTTTGGAATAACGCAAGCCTTCTTGTTTACACCCTGACGTGCAAATCCGAGTCAGACGCGCTCTGAGGTAGCACTTACAGCGCATGCAGGGGCAGCATAGTTCGTGGTCAGAACAAACGCCTCTCCCTCGTAAATCGGATCTTGCGGTTCATCGAGATGATATTTCGAAAGGATTTCCTCGTAACGAGGATGCTGCATCATTCAACTTGGGGCGGGCTGACCATAAGCTGTTTTCAGGTGGTTCGATACAGGAATCATTTCGAGCCTCATCATGTGCAAAGCATCAGATGCCCTGCACTTGTCACGCATCCCCGAATCGCCCGTGCGGCGAAATCTGAGATCCAATCAGAGATCCCAGATCCGAAACGCCGAAATTCCATTGTTTCCAAAACTGAGATTATCGCGGGAGAATAAGAAGCTCGGCAGCCTCAAGTCTCTGATCCTGAGTTTCTTTCACTTCCCGCATAATTTTCCCGCAAAGAAGGGGGAGACCGCAATCAGCCAACAATCCTGACAGAAAAGACTTTACGTATTCTGGTCAACCCAACTGCTCTTCATTTACGTTTGCCAGAATCTGGCGGCCATGATTATTATCGTTCGAGACCGGTTCGCGGCCACTTGCAAACACTCGTTGCCAGTGGTGAGTCAAGGCGTCAAGTGACGTCCGCTGCTAGAGTGGCGAGGACTTCCAGAGAGAGTTTGTGTTCACAACATGTTTTGAGCCTGAAAGAGAGCGGTCGGCATCCAGGCATACAGCTTCCAACATAGAGTGAGTTTTAAACTCTGTTCTCCGATGATTCGAGGGGCAGATGTTTGATTATACCTTCAGAAACTCTTCTGTCACCATCTCATTCTCACACCCCGCATTGTTTTCTAGTTGAGACCGAAGAAGGGGGCAGGTCTGTTGATGACTCAGCTGTCATTGTGGTTGAGTTCGATTCCATATCTCGCAACTTCGGAGCTGGTCAAAATCGTGACGGCGGTGTAATTCCTCAAAATGGCTCCGGAGCCGATGCGATTCAACAAAGTTCGCGGTGAGCTCCTGATCGCCGTAGTCCATGATTTCGGGGATCGCTTTCGCGTCCTCGAGTTAGAGAAAATCCATCAAGGGAACGTCCCCCGGGGACCGAGGCTCAACGTCCGCTGGACGGCAATCACTGTATAATCATTACCATAACCTTTCCGTGATCTTGGAAGTTGAATGGACGCCATGCGAAGATGATCGTTAGGTTTTCGTGTTCTGTGGCGCAGGCAGTGCCTGTCGAGGGTAATCTCTGAGGTGGTCTTCTCCGACTACGCCACCGCTGATAATAATTTCCAGGGCGACACATCAACTTGTCGGACGACGGAACGGAGACCACACTGCTGGGATTCGGCTACGCTGTGTGTTGCACAAACCGTCCCCTTCAACGCGGGGAAGACTTGACGTTGAACATTCCTGGAACGAATGCAGGTTTGAACGTTACCGGCCGTCATCCGCGATCACATGGATCATGGACGATGTCTTTGTCAAGAGTCATGTCATGAGCAAAGAATGAAGCTTCTCGTGAAACCCTGACAGTCTCGCGCTTCCAAATGAACATCATTTTTGTCACCGCAGTGAGCGTTCCGAAGCTCTTTATCGGAGTCACGAAAGATTACCCATCTTCATTGAGTTTCAAACTTCGCCGGATTCTGCCCCCACTTGGGGACGCGGAAAGAGGAGTTTTGAGCATTGATTCTCTCGTCTACGACGATTCCCGACTGTACCAGGAAATAGCGGTGAGTGAAGCTTCGATTGCGGAATTCCATCATCAATGACTACTTCCACAAACATTGCTGAAAATTTCGAGAAGCGCTCGTCTGGTGATTGAAGTGTTATAACAAATACCGTGCTTTTCCAGATATACCTCGATGAAAATAGTGGTGATTTAATGATACAGAATGTCGGCTCTGAGCCGCTCCTCCTTTTCTCGGGTGAGTCACGGGCGGATAGGTGCGTGAAACTGTGTTCTCGGACACCTGAATCAAGATCTCGGCGTGCGAATGGTCTCCGAGATGTCAGAATGACTTCAAAGCTGGCCAAATCATGCTCGGCTGATGTCCCCCCGGAACTCGCCCCCACGACAAGCAGAATGTCATGTTTGATTTTCTGTCCCTGCAAAAGCGAGATATTTTGTGTTCGTCTCGCCAGAGCACTTGAGCCATGATCGTTCATCTTTGGCATACCTCACATTGAAATTATAATCATAACTGTGAATATGATCAGACTTTCGAACTCAGCATTATGGGTGGGGCTCAAGTGAACCTCTCTCAACGTTGGTTAAAACCGTTTGCAGCTGTCGACTTGAACGGGCCTGTGTATGTTGTACTGGATTTCTTCGGTGACTTGAACAATGTCCGAATGGGCACGAGGAGCAGAGTCGTCCCGAGAGCAGCAATCGGAATATCTGGAGGACCATTACAGCAGAAAGCTGTAACTTCAAGTGGGTGGTTTACGCATTGCCCTTTTGACCGAAGAATGACCGACAGGATGTTCCGGCACAACTCCAACGTTGATATCTTTGCGCAGAGGGATCCGTAATCGAACCAGCATGCTTCGCTCATCCGCTGCCGCTGTTCAAGATCAAAGTTACTGCGAAAGAAGCAAGAAGCTGTGATCAATCTTTATCAAGAATGAATTTCGCCTTCGTCGAAACAACGTTACGAGCGAAATGCACCCTGCTCGTCAGACTCACAGAACTACAGCAGTGCCAACCGGTGCAGATCGTTCTAACGACACAAGACGTCAGATACGCATACTCGTACGGCTACCTCTCGGAACTTTGCGAGCAAACCTACTCCCTCCTGATAGAGTCCGATATCCCGTCGGCTGGAGATGAATTGGCGATCAGAATCTCGAGCACTGGCGCTGTTTCCATTTCTCATAACCAGGGCAGCTGGAAAGAGAGGATCCACGTGGACCCGTTACTAGAGTACCATGTCGTCTTCAGCATGCAACATGTTTCGGTGCTGACCATGATCGGGATCAAGTGTGAAGACGACGAGGAAGACGATGGGACAGTTGAGTCTTCTGGAAACCCCCCACGAGAGGGCAGACGACGGGACGCATCTGAATGCATCATATGCCTTGAAAATTCCAGATCGGTTGTTCTAATACCATGCTTCCACTTCGCTCTTTGTGAGGCCTGCGGTAGCACGCTCCAACGTACGTGGAGCGCCAGGTGCCCCGTGTGTCGCGCGACCATAGTCGACGTGAAGAAAATCTACGCAGTCTGAGTTTTGAGCCATTTGGAGCTTCGGACTGAGTTTGCGTTTGAGCAGCCATGCCTTACACGCTACCACCAACAGCTTCCGAAACCACCAAAACTCACGACGCGTCGACCTGAGGAAACAAGCTCTGCTTTTCATCACAATGTATCCGCACCAGATTCCGCGTCATTGCGTCGGGATGAAAAGCGTGCGGTCTCACATCAGTGCCGCTCGCACTGAATGCTCATTTTGTCTTTCTTCGTTCGCCTCGCGGATCACAAGGCTTCGCGCATTGGCGGATTCCGGAAGGATTCTCTGTCGACCTCCCGGTTTCGGGCGCTTCAGATTGGTGATTCCCGGGAGTATTGTTTTAGACTTGCATAAATTGCTCAAGTGCCCGCGTGCTTCCTGCTGAGCAAGTCGTAGACCATAATAAAAGTCATCGAAACTTCAGAAGTGAGGTGTGGATCGAAAATATTGTTGCAAAAATACCCTTCCTCCTTGTTACGCTGATAATCTGAGTTTTCACATGCACGGAGAAAAAACTGCTTCACACTGGAGTTTGCAGAATCAATGCCAAGACCAACACAGTGCGGTTTCGCTTCCATGCGTCGTTCGCTTTCATTGGACTTCAATGAAACCACCTCTCGCTCCTTCCGCTACTCCTATCCCTGACACAGTTGTTCCAGCTCCTTCCTATGACTGGATTGAAATATGTTTCGATTCCTCCAGAGTAGAGCCGGGCGCTTGTAACGCACCATCCAATTAATTATCGATGAGCTTATGCTGGCGGCAGAGCTTGTGGCAGCCGACGACGTGAATAAGTATCCAAATCCACCGGGATCAATATGTCTTTACCGTTTTCGGGGATTACGTGTTGTTTCCAGGTTCCTAGGCAACGGCAAAGCTTTCCTCGGCGGCTCGCCTACTGAATCCTGCTGTCATCGGCCCGACAAAGGTTGAACGACACTCGGTAAGCGCTTCTTGAACTCAGCAACCGGCGTTGTTGAAAATGGATCGCCCGATCTGCATCTTTTTGCCCAACGCGGGTTCGCCCGACCCGACCAACCAGCTGAAGGAATTGTTCGCCGATGAAATCGGAGATCACAAGGTTGCTTTGATATCCATCGCCGGGAGCTGTCGCGAGGGGAAAAGCTTTCTCCTGAATTTTTTCATCAGGTATGTTTTATCATTGTCTGTGGATCGAATGGGTATTTTTAGCGCAAAATCATGTGATCGGGTTGAACTGTGTGCCCATCGTTCTTGGACGAGATTTCATTGCCCGTACGCGGCGACAGTCTAGCTCTGCATTCTGCATCCTTTGCAGGTATCTCAGGGCTGCTGGTGAGCCGGATTGGTTGGAGCATGATGCTCAGAATGGACTGAACGGATTCCGATGGGAGAGAACGCGCAAGTCCGTCACTCAGGGTATTCTCATATGGCCTGAGTACTTCAAGGTGGGTCATATCTGGTATTCGTCTCTGGGGCAACGAATCGAAGGATCGTTTACTTTCAGATCAGAGACGCGTCTGGAGAGGAGATCGTGGTTATTCTAATGGACACCCAGGGCCTATACGATGCGAACACGTCTATCCAGGACAGTACGTCTCTTTTCGCACTGAGTGTTATGCTATCATCAGTGCAGATCTTCAATGTCAAAGAAAACATCAAGGCGGACCATCTCAACAATTTGGAGCTCTTCACCGAATTCAGCCGCCGCATTTCTGAGAGTTCCGTACAGGATCCTGAGACTCATCGGAGCCCTTTCCAAAAATTGATATTCCTCGTCAGGGACTGGTCAGACCCTGCAGAACATCCGTACGGTTGGACAGGGGGTGACGCGAGGCTTAGCGAGTGAGTATAAGATTGATCATCAGAGTCGAGAGCTACTCTCCGCACACGAACATGGATAACTTTGGGGTACCCTGTTGGGCTCTGGAGTATAACCACCGGATTCTGCCCCGCTCGACGTTGATATCTTGTGTATGTGAATCGAAAGGTACCCATTGCCCGCTTTGAAGTGAGAAAAGCGCTCTAACAAAGTTCCAAATGAGGAGCGAACTTGAAAACCGAGAACTCATGTACCCGGATGTTAACCTATCCCGATGATCGGGTGGAATCCACAACACGCGCTCGGAGGTTGATTATTTCTTTGGTCGTTGCCACGAGGTGTTGAGGCGCAAAATTTCGCTTATGACTCCGTCAATTTCGGTCAGTGATCATGTTGCGCTTCCCTGCAGACTCTTCGAAGACGGTGGTATCAAAGAAGAGCTGAGATCGATGCGCGACAACATTAAGGACTGCTTCGAATCAATGCAGTGCTTCCTGATGCCGTATCCCGGGGTTGAGGTCGCTAGATCTCCTAAATTCCGAGGC
The DNA here is from genome assembly GCA_028455905.1 of Neoseiulus californicus. Classification (NCBI taxonomy): domain Eukaryota; kingdom Metazoa; phylum Arthropoda; class Arachnida; order Mesostigmata; family Phytoseiidae; genus Neoseiulus; species Neoseiulus californicus. The sequence continues at coordinate 259,508 of JAMQGS010000005.1, read as the reverse complement.
GAGCTCTCAGGTGAGTGTGCCTCGTTCATGGAGCTCTTGGCGTTTTCCACTCATTCCTGGAGACTTACAATTAGACTATGTCGATCTGGATGGAGGAGACTCATTGCTCTGCATCTCAATCCACCCGCAGATATCGACGATGACTTCAAGGTGAATCTGAAAATATTCATCGAGGATATCTTCCGGTCGGGAAACCTCAAGCCTAAGAAATTCGACGGAGAAGAGCTCAGAGTTCGACAACTGGCCGGGTTCGTGAACCATTACGTGGAGGAGCTACGAAGCGGAGAGTATCCGACTATTGAGCGCCTCTACACTCTAGCTGTGACGGCGCGCAATGATGCGATTGTCAATGAATGTTATGAGAGATATCTAGCTGGGATGTCGGAGAATTTCGATAACAACCCGCAAGAGCCCTCATACTTTGAAATGTTGCATGATGAACTGGTCCAAGAGATTCGAGATACTTTCGATGCTCCGAAGAAGCTGGGTGGCCAGGCTGCTGTCGAGGCGGCTTGGGCAGTTTTAATGCAGCGGATCGCTTCCAAAGAAAGAAAACTCAAAGAAGTCAATTCCTCTGCATTCCGCAAGAAACTTGATACAAACGTCAGACTAGGGAAGCGGACCGGAATTATTGCGGGACTGACAACAGGGTGCACTCTGGGAGCTCGTTTTGGGGCGCAGATTGGAGGTTCTGTTGGAGGTATTTCAGGAGGTGTGGGGGGAGCTGTTCTAGCAGCTGCGGTGGGGGGTGTAGCCGGGGCTGCTCTCGGAACAGCAGTTGCGAGTCTGCCATGTGCACTGCAGCGAAAATTCAAAGATGGCGCGAAGCGTCTTCGTGGCTTTTTCCATCGTACCGGCCCAGCGATGAAGAATAAGAAGGCAGTTTGAACCGATGCGATCCGAGCGATCGCCGCCGTTCCTGCGTTGGAATATTCCGAAAGCGAAATCGAACTTGTGACGTTGAAGGTTACGAAGGAACGATTTGGTCACGGGACTTTCAGGCTTATCTCGATCCGTTGAATGAATGAGAGTCTATGAATAAAGAGTCTGTTTTGAATCTCGCACGTGCATGTCATTTCGAACGTTTGGCTCCATGGGAGTGAGAGTGGAGCATATTTGTGTTTGCACCGGCGGAGTCATCGAGGACGGAAGCCGGAATCAAGCTGCTGAAAAATCTCAAGGTTTCCTCAATCGTTTCGAAGTTCCTCGGAAACCGGCAAAGCTTCCGTCTGCGGCTCGCCTACTAAATTAAGGCGTCATCGGCCCGAGTAATTCAACGACACTCGATGACCACTTCTTGAACTCAGCAACCGACTTCGTTGGAAATGGGTCCGATTTGCATCTTCCTGCCCGACGCGAATTCGCCCGATCCGACCGCCCAACTGGAGGAATTGTTCGCCGATGAAATAGGGGATCACAAGGTTGCTTTGATATCCATTGCCGGAAGCTGTCGCGAAGGGAAGAGCTTCCTCCTGAATTTCTTCATCAGGTATGTTCTAGTTGTTGTTGGATCGATTCATGTTAGCGCGAAATCATGTGATCTGATTGAACTGTGTGCTCATCGTGTGTGCTAGGACGAGATTTCATTTCCCGTACGTGGTTCAACTCCAGCTCTGCATTCTGAATCCTCCGCAGGTATCTCAGGGCCGCTGGTGAGCCGAATTGGATAGAGCGTGATGCTCAGAATGGAGTAAACGGATTCAAATGGGAGAGAACGCGCAACTCCGTCACCAAGGGTATTCTCATATGGCCGGAATACTTCAAGGTGCGTAATTTCTGCCACTCGTCTCTGGGGCAATGAATTGGAGGATTCTCTTCGACCTCGTTTGTTTTCAGATCAGAGACGCATTTGGGGAGGAGATCGTCGTTATTCTGATGGACACCCAAGGTCTATATGATGCGAATACGTCACTCAACGACAGTACGTCTCTCTTCGCACTGAGTGTTATGCTCTCATCGGTGCAGATCTTCAATGTCAAAGAAAACATCAAGGCGGACCATCTCAACAATTTGGAGCTCTTCACCGAATTCAGCCGCCGCATTTCTGAGAGTTCCGAACAGGACCCCAAAACTCATTGTAGCCCTTTCCAAAAGTTGATATTCCTCGTCAGAGACTGGATGGACGCTGGAGAACATCCGTACGGTTGGACAGGAGGCGACGCAAGGCTAAAGGAGTGAGTATGAGATTTATTATCAGAGTCGAGACATACTTCCCGTAGGCGAGCATGAAATACTCCTGAAATACCTGATGGCCTCTGGAGTAGACTTGCATCCGTGAATAACGGAATAACGGCCCGACAATCACGGAGCGTGAACGCCTTGAACGCTGACCCGTAGACGCCAGGAAGGGCAGTGAACGTCGTGAACCCTCCGTGAATGAACGGGCGCCTTGACTCCGTGGAATGGCGGATGATGTTGGTGGTTACTCCGGGGTCGGCTAAACCATGTTATCTGGAATCTACGGGGGCTCCTTCGAGGTCGGTCTGATCATACTTTCCAGAACCTATCGGTGTTATCTGATGATTGAGGCGAAACCGGGACAAAGGGTCAATCTGAACGCAGAAACAGGGTTCCAGGCGAATTCTGATAAGTCCATCGAGCCTGAAATCGAACTTGAGGAGAGATGTTCTCCGCACTTTTTTTCTCGGAAACTTCGTTTTTTCCCGAGATACACCCAGATAACCGGATTCGGGAAAAGCCTGTAACACGAGAATGCTGTAATTTCTCGATAAAAACCCAGAAAACCGATCGGCGGACCACCCTGTAGTCAGCACGACTTCGAATTCCACGGATTCAGAGCGCTCGCTCATTCACGGAAGATTCGCGGCTTTCACTGCCGTTTTCGGCGTTCACGGACCGTTATTTCGTTATTCACGGGTGCAAGTCTACTCTAGAGTGTAACAACCGGACTCTGTTCCGCTCGATCTTGATATTATATGTACCCTATTCTCGCGCGTACTAACTTCCGTATAACGAACCTCGCGTATGGAGAACCTTAAGTATCCGGGCCAATATTGAGCGAGGTTCTTCAAACGGAGGTTTCTTATTGAGCGAGGTTCGTCACACGGAAGATTCTTCTTACGCGAGGTTCGTTACACGGAGGATTCTCCATACGCAAAGTAATTTTTGGTTTTCTGGGATTCGTTGTAAGCGCGAGGATAGGGTATATCGGAAAATACCTACGGCCTGCTTCGGATCATGAATCGAGCTCGAACGGAGTTTCGAATGAGGACAGAACTCATAGGCCGAGAATGCATTGATCCTGTTGTCAACATATCCCAATGATCGAGCGTAACCCACAACAAGGGCAGGCTCGAGGTCACGCCGACAAACCCTTTAGCGCAGGGGTGCCCAAGTCAGAATCCGAGCGGGCCGCATGCCATAGTTGGCGAACTCCCGCGGGCCGCACGCTCTCCAAATCATTACGGGTTATTCCATCGTAAGCTTTCGAGTACCTATATTCTCCGCATTCCTCAGAGAAGCAAAATGAGATGAGTTCTGGTAATCTCCCCGGGTTTGACCGCTTTAGTTTGCATTTCTCTTCTTTGATGAGAACTGAACATGGCACGATTCGACAAGCTGATTGAAGTCCGGAGTAAATGCGCGGGTTGAAGCTATTCTCAAGAGTGCCCTCAAATGACTCTGAGTCAACCGAGATCGGTACTTTGATTTGCAATGTTTCATCAACGAAAACAGTTGCTCACACAAGTATGTACGCCCGAAGATAGAAATCTGTTTCGCAGTATGTTGCCAGAGATTGGGGAAACGCGACTTCGACAAGTTTCCTTGGTAAAATTCAAGCAAGTTCTTAATGAGAAAACGCTCGTTGAGCGTATTGTCACACTGCAGCTCGACCAGTTCCGATTGGCACTCGAACGGAACATCCGCGGGCCACATCCCGTGTGAACCCCGACATGACCCCGGGGGCACACAGAAAGGCTTCGCGGGCCGCAGGTTGGGCACCCCTGCTTTAGCGGTTCATTCCAACAATACATCAGAAGCGCAAATCGTTCGCCGGATGATAGCGCGGTCCTGCGCCCCACCGTGCGAGCGCGCTTGGAGGTTATCCATTTGTTTCGCGGTCGCAACGAGGACCGGAGGGGCCGAATTTCGACTCCGTTCTCCTTGATTTCTGTCAGTGATCGTGTTGTGCTCCCCTGCAGACTCTTCGAAGACAATGGCATCAAAGATGAGCTGAGGTCAATGCGCGACAACATCAAGGACTGCTTCGAATCAATTCAGTGCTTCCTGATGCCGTATCCCGGGGTCGAGGTCGCTAGATGTCCTAAATTCCGAGGCGAGCTCTCAGGTGAGTGTGCTTCGTTCATGGAGCTCTTGGCGTTCTCCTTTCATTCCCAGAAACTTGGACTATTTGGACTCATTGCTCTCCATCTCCATCCACCCGCAGATATCGACGATGACTTCAAGGTGAATCTGAGAATATTTATCGAGGATATCTTTCGGTCGGGAAACCTCAAGCCGAAAAAATTTAACGGAGAAGAGCTCAAAGTTCGCCAATTGGCTAGTTTCGTCAACCATTACGTGAAGGAGCTACGCAGCGGAAAGTATCCGACCATTGAGCGCCTCTACACTGTAACCGTGACGGCGCGGAATGATGCTATCGTCGACGAATGTTTCAAGAAATATTCAGACAAAATGTCGATGCGTCTCCACGGCAATCCATTAGAGCCTTCGGATTTTGAAAATCTACATAATGAAGCGCTTCTGGAAGTTCGAGCTAATTTCGAGGTCTCAAAGAAGCTGGGTAACGAATCTGTTGTCAAGGCGGCCCGGGAAGTTATGATGCAGCGGATCGCTTCCGAAGCAAGAAAATTCAAAGAAGCTAACTCTGCCGAACTACAGAAGAGGAATGGATTTTTTTCGAGATTCCTGGCAGGGTGCGCTTCCGGAGCTCTTGGATTGGCTATTAGAACCTTTACAGGGAGTTTGGTGACAGCAACTGCGGCAACATTTACGGCAGGACTTTCTGCCGCAGTTTTGGTATGGGTTGCTGTCGAAGGATAACCGATGACGAATTAGATGGTAGTTCGATTAGATGCGCTCCGAGCAATCGCCGCCGTTCCTGCGTCGAAATATCCCAGATGCGTAACCGACCTCCTGCTGCATCTTTGTCAGCTCAGCGAGGCCATTCAAGCCGTTTGGACTTGAGTATACATTGTTCGCGACATTTTTAGATTGTCTTGTGTCTTCCATCGCGCTCATGAGCGAAATTTTCGAGACAAAACGGCATCTGTTCTTCAGCTAGGTGTACCAAGGAACCGGGTGAAGTTTACGAAGGAACGATTTGGTCATGGAACTTTGAGGCTTGTGTCGATTACTTAAATGAATGAGAGTTTATGAATAAAGAGCTGGTTTTAAATCTCGAGGAATCTGCCATGTGCATGTCATTTCGAAGGTCTGACTGGCTGGATGGGAGTGAGGGTGAAGCATATTCTTGTCCGAATCGGCGGAGTCATCGAGGACGGAAGCCGAAATCTCCGAAGCTGCTCAGAAGTCTCTAGACTTTGTCCTGCAACCACTCCTTGACGGTGGTCTTTAACGCGAAAGCGTCTCTGTTTGGGGGGTAGAATGCTCGTACTTCGTCATCCGTGTTGAGGTTTTTTGTAACAAAGTAACACCCTCAAACGGCATCAAGGTTGCACAAAATGTGTTCCAGTTCCCTCGGGAAGGTGTTCGATTTACGGGAGACTCTGTGATTCAATTCCTCTCACGCTCTGATGTGGTGATACGCTTTTACCCGTGTGGTGATTGTTTCAAAAGTTCTCGGAGCAACAAAATACGATCGGTGAGTAGAAGCAATGGTTACAAATATCCACCGAAACCGCCTGAGCTGCCCAAGTAAGAATCTTCTTACAGAGCAACTCGTCCTCCACGGATTCTTTTCATCAGAATCCAGAGATCACGTCGTATTGGTTCCTACACAAACCAACGTTCTTGATTTTTCGCTCCTAAAACCACTCGCAAATGTCAAGATTGCTCCTAAACGTTCCGCACCACCCATCCGCCCACACCGGCGCCTTCGCGAAACAACAAGATGACAAAGTACTAGCTTTTAGTACCCTAAGCAGAGACGCTTCCGCGTCGAAATATTCAGTGTGCGAACTACAGATCTCAACGAATCTGAGGTGAAACAGCATGCATTGCATTATTCGATATCGAGGAGTTCCGAATGGAAGATTGTCGACTCGGCAGATAAACCGCGTGAAGTGCGGCTCGATGTGGTTATCCTGTAGTGGTCACACAATTACTGGCGTGTAACTGGATGTTGTACTGGATTTCTTCGGTGACTTGAACAATGTCCGAATGGGCACGAGGAGCAGAGTCGTCCCGAGAGCAGCTATCGGAATATCTGGAGGAACATTACAGCAGAAAGCTGTAACTTCAAGTGGGTAGTTTACGCATTGCCCTTTTGACCGAAGAATGACCAACAGGATGCCCCGGCACAACTCCAACGTTGATATCTTTGCGCAGAGGGATCCGTAATCGAACCAGCATGCTTCGCTCATCCGCTGCCGCTGTTCAAGATCAAAGTTACTGCGACAGAAGCCAGAAGCTGTGATCAATCTTTATCAAGAATGAATTTCGCCTTCGTCGAAACAACGTTACGAGCGAAATGCACCCTGCTCGTCAGACTCACAGAACTACAGCAGTGCCAACCGGTGCAGATCGTTCTAACGACACAAGACGTCAGATACGCATACTCGTACGGATACCTCTCGGAACTTTGCGAGCAAACCTACTCCCTCCTGATAGAGTCCGATATCCCGTCGGCTGGAGATGAATTGGCGATCAGAATCTCGAGCACTGGCGCTGTTTCCATTTCTCATAACCAGAGCAGCTGGAAAGAGAGGATCCACGTGGACCCGTTACTAGAGTACCATGTCGTCTTCAGCATGCAACATGTTTCGGTGCTGACCATGATCGGGATCAAGTGTGAAGACGACGAGGAAGACGATGGGACAGTTGAGTCTTCTGGAAACCCCCCACGAGAGAGCAGACGACGGGACGCATCTGAATGCATCATATGCCTTGAAAATTCCAGATCGGTTGTTCTAATACCATGCTTTCACTTCGCTCTTTGTGAGGCCTGCGGTAGCACGCTCCAACGTACGTGGAGCGCCAGGTGCCCCGTGTGTCGCGCGACCATAGTCGACGTGAAGAAAATCTACGCAGTCTGAGTTTTGAGCCATTTGGAGCTCCGGACTGAGTTTGCGTGTGAGCAGCCATGCCTTACACGCTACCACCAACAGCTTCCGAAACCACCAAAACTCACGACGCGTCGACCTGAGGAAACAAGCTCTGCTTTTCATCACAATGTATCCGCACCAGATTCCGCGTCATTGAGTCGGGATGAAAAGCGTGCGGTCTCAGTCCCGCTCGCACTGAATGCTCATTTTGTCTTTCTTCGTTCGCCTCGCGGATCAAAAGGCTACGCGCATTGGCGGATTCCGGAAGGATTCTCTGTCGACCTCCCGGTTTCGGGCGCTTCAGATTGGTGATTCCCGGGAGTATTGTTTTAGACTTGCATAAATTGCTCAAGTGCCCGCGTGCTTCCTGCTGAGCAAGTCGTAGACCATAATAAAAGTCTTCGAAACTTCAGAAGTGAGGTGTGGATCGAAAAGATTGTTGCAAAAATACCCTTCCTCCTTGTTACGCTGATAATCTGAGTTTTCACATGCACGGAGAAAAAACTGCTTCACACTGGAGTTTGCAGAATCAATGCCAAGACCAACACAGTGCGGTTTCGCTTCCATGCGTCGTTCGCTTTCATTGGACTTCAATGAAACCACCTCTCGCTCCTTCCGCTACTCCTATCCCTGACACAGTTGTTCCAGCTCCTTCCTATGACTGGATTGAAATATGTTTCGATTCCTCCAGAGTAGAGCCGGGCGCTTGTAACGCACCATCCAATTAATTATCGATGAGCTTATGCTGGCGGCAGAGCTTGTGGCAGCCGACGACGTGAATAAGTATCCAAATCCACCGGGATCAATATGGTTTTACCGTTTTCGGGGATTACATGTTGTTTCCAGGTTCCTAGGCAACGGCAAAGCTTTCCTCGGCGGCTCGCCTACTGAATCCTGCTGTCATCGGCCGGAGTGGTTGAACGACACTCGGTAACCGCTTCTTGAACTCAGCAACCGCCGTTGTTGAAAATGGATCGCCCGATCTGCATCTTTTTGCCCAACGCGGGTTCGCCCGACCCGACCAACCAGCTGAAGGAATTGTTCGCCGATGAAATTGGAGATCACAAGGTTGCTTTAATATCCATCGCCGGGAGCTGTCGCGAGGGGAAAAGCTTTCTCCTGAATTTTTTCATCAGGTATGTTTCATCATTGTCTGTGGATCGAATGGGTATTTTTAGCGCAAAATCATGTGATCGGGTTGAACTGTGTGCCCATCGTTCTTGGACGAGATTTCATTGCCCGTACGCGGCGACAGTCTAGCTCTGCATTCTGCATCGTTTGCAGGTATCTCAGGGCTGCTGGTGAGCCGGATTGGTTGGAGCATGATTCTCAGAATGGACTAAACGGATTCCAATGGGAGAGAACGCGCAAGTCCGTCACTCAGGGTATTCTCATATGGCCTGAGTACTTCAAGGTGGGTCATATCTGGTATTCGTCTCTGGGGCAACGAATCGAAGGATCGTTTACTTTCAGATCAGAGACGCGTCTGGAGAGGAGATCGTGGTTATTCTAATGGACACCCAGGGCCTATACGATGCGAACACGTCTATCGGGGACAGTACGTCTCTTTTCGCACTGAGTGTTATGCTATCATCAGTGCAGATCTTCAATGTCAAAGAAAACATCAAGGCGGACCATCTCAACAATTTGGAGCTCTTCACCGAATTCAGCCGCCGCATTTCTGAGAGTTCCGTACAGGATCCTGAGACTCATCGGAGCCCTTTCCAAAAATTGATATTCCTCGTCAGGGACTGGTCAGACCCTGCAGAACATCCGTACGGTTGGACAGGGGGTGACGCGAGGCTTAGCGAGTGAGTATAAGATTGATCATCAGAGTCGAGAGCTACTCTCCGCACACGAACATGGATAACTTTGGGGTACCCTGTTGGGCTCTGGAGTATAACCACCGGATTCTGCCCCGCTCGACGTTGATATCTTGTGTATGTGAATCGAAAGGTACCCATTGCCCGCTTTGAAGTGAGAAAAGCGCTCTAACAAAGTTCCAAATGAGGAGCGAACTTGAAAACCGAGAACTCATGTACCCGGATGTTAACCTATCCCGATGATCGGGTGGAATCCACAACACGCGCTCGGAGGTTGATTATTTCTTTGGTCGTTGCCACGAGGTGTTGAGGCGCAAAATTTCGCTTATGACTCCGTCAATTTTGGTCAGTGATCATGTTGCGCTTCCCTGCAGACTCTTCGAAGACGGTGGTATCAAAGAAGAGCTGAGATCGATGCGCGACAACATTAAGGACTGCTTCGAATCAATGCAGTGCTTCCTGATGCCGTATCCCGGGGTTGAGGTCGCTAGATTTCCTAAATTCCGAGGCGAGCTCTCAGGTGAGTGTGCTTCGTTCATGGAGCTCTTGGCGTTTTCCACTCATTCCTGGAGACTTACAAGGAATGTCCAAGACTTGATACGCGCCGATCGAGCTGAAAGTTCGTAGTCCTTCATATGTCGGTGAGTGTAGGAAAACCCTAGGATATCTCGTCCCCATAGCCAGTAGGAAAAAATAAGTAATCCAACTTCGAAATACCATGGAATTTCCCATTGAACCCTATTGCGTATGGGATTCCCCGGCTACCGACCTGCATAACGAGTGTTCAACATGACTTACGAGGGTAACAGTGAATGCTCCACGTTCAGACGAGAACTTCGACGCATGATTTATAGAGGTACGCTATTGCAGAAGTGATAATCAATGTAGAAACACTTGGTACAGAGCGCTTTTGGGCAATAGATGCACTTGATGAACGGTACATAATAGCACGAGGCGGTTGAGCAGTCCTCGTCCATTTCGAATAGCATCTTCCTCAGGTTCTTGAAGCTGACTTCAGGCGTTTTGAAGCCAGCCAAACGCCAGGCGCAGAGCCAGAGTGGCCGGAAGTTCGGATGTTGGAATTGATTGAAGACCAAGGATTTGAGCCGCAAGATGTCGTGGCGTGTGTCCACGCGGTAGTTGAAGAAAAGGCTGTGCTCGGTCACCCTCTTCGCGAAGTCCTTCCACTGCCGGAAGCAGTACACATCCAGTGGCTGCAAGATGCTGGTTGATCCGGGAGGGAAGATTTTCACCGCGATCTGTTTATCCGCCATCCTGTAGAGGCGCTGATCTGTATGACCGCTCCATGAGTCTACGTAAAGCACACACTTCTACTCATGGAGGCGATCGACGACGGGACCCAGCACTTGCTCGCTCCATTTTCGCACTAGTCCCTTGTTCAATTTGCCGGATTTCGAGCATGTGACGAGAAGATTCGAATAGTCCGGCATGAATTCAGCCACTCGGGGGCCGAATTCATCCGCCACCTTCAAGTTGACGAGCAGTTTACCTACTAGGCAACCGTTCATGTCCAGAAGGGTTTGAATCGTATAGCTGTGCGTTAGCGGTCCTGTAGCGTTTACAGTGGCCACGGTTTCTACTTCCTCGCAATGTTCTCGGGGTTCTTCTTCTGACGTCCTCTGCCGCCCCTCAGATCTCCGTCACAAGATTTTGAATCGGCACCACGTGGCGCGAGAGGGGCCGGAGCGAAACATTCGATCAGAATCCAATCCTCCGGAGCGTGGAGCATTCACTGTTACCCTCGTAAGTCATGTTCAATACTCGTTATGCAGGTCGGCAGCCGGGGAATGCCATACGCAATAGGGTTCAATGAGGTATTCCATGGTATTTCGAAGTTTGATTACTTTTTTCCTACTGGCTATGGGGACGAGATATCCTGGGCTTTTCCTACACTCACCGACATGTGAAATACCACGAAGTTTCAGCTCGATCGTCGCGTATCAAGTCTTGGACATTCCTTGGTAGACTATGTCGATCTGGATGGAGGAGACTCATTGCTCTGCATCTCAATCCACCCGCAGATATCGACGATGACTTCAAGGTGAATCTGAAAATATTCATCGAGGATATCTTCCGGTCGGGAAACCTCAAGCCTAAGAAATTCGACGGAGAAGAGCTCAGAGTTCGACAACTGGCCGGGTTCGTGAACCATTACGTGGAGGAGCTACGAAGCGGAGAGTATCCGACTATTGAGCGTCTCTACACTCTAGCCGTGACGGCGCGCAATGATGCGATTGTCAATGAATGTTATGAGAGATATCTAGCTGGGATGTCGGAGCATTTCGATAACAACCCGCAAGAGCCCTCATACTTTGAAATGTTGCATGATGAACTGGTCCAAGAGATTCGAGATACTTTCGATGCTCCGAAGAAGCTGGGTGGCCAGGCTGCTGTCGAGGCGGCATGGGAAGTTTTAATGCAGCGGATCGCTTCCACAGCGAAAAAATTCAAAGAAGTCAATTCTTCTGCATTCCGCAAGAAACTTGATACAAACGTCAGACTAGGGAGGCAGACCGGAATTATTGCGGGACTGACCACAGGGTGCACTCTGGGAGCTCGTTTTGGGGCGCAGATTGGAGGTTCTGTTGGAGGTACAGTTGTGAACAAAAGTTTCCGGACATGGCAGAACTTCGTTGTCGTCATCGTCCGCATGATCGTAGAAGGCTGAAATTTGCTGTCATGATTCTTGCCCACATCCGTAGCTTCACTGGATCATTCCCACTCGAGGGAATCCACTTGCTTGCTTTCGTTTCCGAAAAGACCGAAAAATACGTGCCCAAAAGTTTCCGGACACAGGTGTTCTCTCAGTTTTACTTTGATAGAACAGCTCCCAGAGTTAATGATCGGCTGCACAATATGGCAGGAGCGGGTGTCCCAGCCTAATACTCCGTATTGAGACCTTTCGCTGCAATCAGTGCTCCACAACAAAGCGGCATGTATCGTCTCAAACTCCCGTAGACACTGATTGGGTATTTCTCCCACTCCTTCTTAAATATTTCTAGACACATCTTCCCGGCGGCAAATGACAGCAAATTGTTCTCTAATATCTCCCCGTACATGACAGCGTCCATACGCCCCTCTACCAAGACGAGAGGAGAAACGCAGGACGGTGCAAAAATGCTCAACACTAAGACCCCATTCATTTGTCCGGAAACTTTTGTTCACAACTGTATTTCAGGAGGTGTGGGGGGAGCTGTTCTAGCAGCTGCGGTGGGGGGTGTAGCCGGGGCTGCTCTCGGAACAGCAGTTGCGAGTCTGCCATGTGCACTGCAGCGAAAATTCAAAGATGGCGCGAAACGTCTTCGTGGCTTTTTCCATCGTACCGGCTCTGCGATGAAGAATAAGAAGCCAGTTTGAACCGATGCGATCCGAGCGATCGCCGCCGTTCCTGCGTTGAAATATTCCGAAAGCGAAATCGAACTTGTGACGTTGGAGCTTATGAAAGAACGATTTGGTCACGGGACTTTGAAGCTTATCTCGATACGTTGAATGAATGAGAGTCTATGAATAAAGAGTCGGTTTTGAATCTCGCACGTGCATGTCATTTCGAACGTTTGGCTGCATGGGAATGAGGGTGGACCATATTTGTGCTTGCATCGGTGTTGTCATCGAGGACGGGAGCCGAAATCAAGCTGTGGAGAAATCTCAAGGTTTCCTCAATCGTTTCGAAGTTCCTCGGAAACCGGCAAAGCTTCCCTCAGCGGCTCGCCTACTGAATCCTGCCGTCATCGGCCCGAGTGATTCAACGACATTCGATGACCACTTCTTGAACTCAGCAACCGTCTTCGTTGGAAATGGATCCGATTTGCATCTTCCTGCCCGACGCGAATTCGCCCGATCCGACCGCCCAACTGGAAAAATTGTTCGGAGATGAAATCGGGAATCACAAGGTTGCTTTGATCTCCATTGCCGGCAGCTGTCGCGAAGGGAAGAGCTTCCTCCTGAATTTCTTCATCAGGTATGTTCTGGTTATTGTTGGAGCGATTCCAGTTAGCGCGAAATCATGTGATCTGATTGAACTGTGTGCTCATCGTGTGTGCTAGGACGAGATTTCATTTCCCGTACGTGGTTCAACTCCAGCTCTGCATTCTGAATCCTCTGCAGGTATCTCAGGGCCGCTGGTGAGCCGAATTGGATAGAGCGTGATGCTCAGAATGGAGTAAACGGATTCAAATGGGAGAGAACGCGCAACTCCGTCACCAAGGGTATTCTCATATGGCCGGAATACTTCAAGGTGCGTAATTTCTGCCATTCGTCTCTGGGGCGATGAATTGGAGGATTCTCTTCGACCTCGTTTGTTTTCAGATCAGAGACGCATTTGGGGAGGAGATGGTCGTTATTCTGATGGACACCCAAGGTCTATATGATGCGAATACGTCACTCAACGACAGTACGTCTCTCTTCGCACTGAGTGTTATGCTCTCATCGGTGCAGATCTTCAATGTCAAAGAAAACATCAAGGCGGACCATCTCAACAATTTGGAGCTCTTCACCGAATTCAGCCGCCGCATTTCTGAGAGTTCCGAACAGGACCCCAAAACTCATTGTAGCCCTTTCCAAAAGTTGATATTCCTCGTCAGAGACTGGATGGACGCTGGAGAACATCCGTACGGTTGGACAGGAGGCGACGCAAGGCTTAAGGAGTGAGTATGAGATTTATTATCAGAGTCGAGACATACTTCCCGTAGGCGAGCATGAAATACTCCTGAAATACCTGATGGCCTCTGGAGTAGACTTGCATCCGTGAATAACGGAATAACGGCCCGACAATCACGGAGCGTGAACGCCTTGAACGCTGACCCGTAGACGCCAGGAAGGGCAGTGAACGTCGTGAACCCTCCGTGAATGAACGGGCGCCTTGACTCCGTGGAATGGCGGATGATGTTGGTGGTTACTCCGGGGTCGGCTAAACCATGTTATCTGGAATCTACGGGGGCTCCTTCGAGGTCGGTCTGATCATACTTTCCAGAACCTATCGGTGCTATCTGATGATTGAGGCGAAACCGGGACAAAGGGTCAATCTGAACGCAGAAACAGGGTTCCAGGCGAATTCTGATAAGTCCATCGAGCCTGAAATCGAACTTGAGGAGAGATGTTCTCCGCACTTTTTTTCTCGGAAACTTCGTTTTTTCCCGAGATACACCCAGATAACCGGATTCGGGAAAAGCCTGTAACACGAGAATGCTGTAATTTCTCGATAAAAACCCAGAAAACCGATCGGCGGACCACCCTGTAGTCAGCACGACTTCGAATTCCACGGATTCAGAGCGCTCGCTCATTCACGGAAGATTCGCGGCTTTTACTGCCGTTTTCGGTGTTCACGGACCGTTATTTCGTTATTCACGGGTGCAAGTCTACTCTGGAGTGTAACAACCGGATTCTGCCCCGCTCTATCTTGATATTATATGTACCTTATTCTCGCGCGTACTGACTTCCGTATAACGAACCTCGCGTATGGAGAACCGTAAGTATCCGGGCCAATATTGAGCGAGGTTCTTCAAACGGAGGTTTCTTATTGAGCGAGGTTCGTCACACGGAAGATTCTTCTCACGCGAGGTTCGTTACACGGAGGACTCTCCATACGCAAAGTAATTTTTGGTTTCCTGGGGTTCGTTGTACGCGCGAGGATAGGGTATATCGGAAAATACCGACGGCCTGCTTCGGATCATGAATCGAGCTCGAACAAAGTTTCGAATGAGGACAGAACTCATAGGCCGATAATGCATTGATCCTGTTGTCAACTTATCCCAATGATCGAGCGTAACCCACAACAAGGGCAGGCTCGAGGTCACGCCGACAAACCCTTTAGCGCAGGGGTGCCCAAGTCAAAATCCGAGCGGGCCGCATGCCATAGTTGGCGAACTCCCGCGGGCCGCATGCCATAGTTGGCGAACTCCCGCGGGCCGCACGCTCTCCCAATCATTACGGGTTATTCCATCGTAAGCTTTCGAGTACCTATATTCTCCGCATTCCTCAGAGAGGCAAAATGAGATGAGTTCTGGTAATCTCCCCGGGTTTGACCGCTTTAGTTTGCATTTCTCTTCTTTGATGAGAACTGAACATGGCACGATTCGACAAGCTGATTGAAGTCCGGAGTAAATGCGCGGGTTGAAGCTATTCTCAAGAGTGCCTTCAAATGACTCTGAGTCAACCGAGATCGGTACTTTGATTTGCAATGTTTCATCAACGAAAACAGTTGCTCACACAAGTATGTACCCCCGAAGATAGAAATCTGTTTCGCAGTATGTTGCCAGAGATTGGGGAAACGCGACTTCGACAAGTTTCCTTGGTAAAATTCAAGCAAGTTCTTAATGAGAAAACGTTAGTTGAGCGTATTGTCACACTGCAGCTCGACCAGTTCCGATTGGCACTCGAACGGAACATCCGCGGGCCGCATCCCGTGTGAACCCCGACATGACCCCGCGGGCCACACAGAAAGGCTTCGCGGGCCGCAGGTTGGGCACCCCTGCTTTAGCGGTTCATTCCAACAATACATCGGAAGCGCAAATCGTTCGCCGGATGATAGCGCGGTCCTGCGCCCCACCGTGCGAGCGCGCTTGGAGGTTATCCATTTGTTACGCGGTCGCAACGAGGACCGGAGGGGCCAAATTTCGACTCCGTTCTCCTTGATTTCTGTCAGTGACCGTGTTGTGCTCCCCTGCAGACTCTTCGAAGACAATGGCATCAAAGATGAGCTGAGGTCAATGCGCGACAACATCAAGGACTGCTTCGAATCAATTCAGTGCTTCCTGATGCCGTATCCCGGGGTCGAGGTCGCTAGATGTCCTAAATTCCGAGGCGAGCTCTCAGGTGAGTGTGCTTCATTCATGGAGCTCTTGGCGTTCTCCACTTATTTTTGGAAACGTAGACTATGTCGAGTTGGATGAAGAAGACTCATCGCTCTCCATCTCAATCCACCCGCAGATATCGACGATGACTTCAAGGTGAATCTGAGAATATTCATCGAGGATATCTTCCGGTCGGGAAACCTCAAGCCGAAAAAATTCAACGGAGAAGAGCTCAAAGTTCGCCAATTGGCTAGTTTCGTCAACCATTACGTGAAGGAGCTACGCAGCGGAAAGTATCCGACCATTGAGCGCCTCTACACTGTAACCGTGACGGCGCGGAATGATGCTATCGTCGACGAATGTTTCAAGAAATATTCAGACAAAATGTCGATGCGTCTCCACGGCAATCCATTAGAGCCTTCGGATTTTGAAAATCTACATAATGAAGCGCTTCTGGAAGTTCGAGCTAATTTCGAGGTCTCAAAGAAGCTGGGTAACGAATCTGTTGTCAAGGCGGCCCGGGAAGTTATGATGCAGCGGATCGCTTCCGAAGCAAGAAAATTCAAAGAAGCTAACTCTGCCGAACTACAGAAGAGGAATGGATTTTTTTCGAGATTCCTGGCAGGGTGCGCTTCCGGAGCTCTTGGATTGGCTATTAGAACCTTTACAGGGAGTTTGGTGACAGCAACTGCGGCAACATTTACGGCAGGACTTTCTGCCGCAATTTTGGCATGGGTTGCTGTCGAAGGATAACCGATGACGAATTAGATGGTACTTTGAACTGATGCGCTCCGAGCAATCGCCGCCGTTCCTGCGTCGAAATATTCCAGATGCGTAGCCGACCTCCTGCAGCATTTTTGTCAGCTTATCGTTAGCGAGGCCATTCAAGCCGCTTTGACTTGAGTATACATTATTCGCGACATTTTTAGATTGTCTTGTGTCTTCCATCGCGCTCATGAGCGAAATTTTCGAGACAAAACGGCATCTGTTCTTCAGCTAGGTGTACCAAGGAACCGGGTGAAGTTTACGAAGGAACGATTTGGTCATGGAACTTTGAGGCTTGTGTCGATTACTTAAATGAATGAGAGTTTATGAATAAAGAGTTGGTTTTAAATCTCGAGGAATCTGCCATGTGCATGTCATTTCGAAGGTCTGACTGGCTGGATGGGAGTGAGGGTGGAGCATATTCTTGTTCGCATCGGCGGAGTCATCGAGGACGGAAGCCGAAATCGAGCTTGTCAGAAATCTTAAGACTTTGTCCTGCAACCACGCCTTGACGGTGGTATTTGACCCGAAAGCGTCTCTGTTTGGGGGGTAGAATGCTCGTACTTCGTCATTCGTGTTAACTTTTTTCGTAACAAACCCTCAAACGGCATCCAGATTGCACAAAATGTGTTCCAGTTTTCTCGGGAAGGTGTTCGATTTACGGGAGAGTCTGTGATTCAATTCCTCTCACGCTCTGATGTGGTGATACGCTTTTACCCGTGTGGTGATTGTTTCAAAAGTTCTCGCGGCAATAAAATGCAAACGATGAGTAGAAGCAATGGTTACAAATATCCACCGAAACCGCCTGAGCTGCCCAAGTAAGAATCTTCTTACAGAGCGACTCGTCCTCCACGGATTCTTTTCATGAGAAACCAGAGATCACGTCGTATTGGTTCCTACACAATCCCAACGTTCTTGATTTTTCGCTCCTGAATCCGCTCGCAAATGCCAAGATTACTCCTGAACGTTCCTCACCACTCATCCGCCCACACCGACGCTTTCGCGAAACAACAAGATGACAAAGTACTAGCTTTTAGTACCCCAAGCAGAGACGCTTCCGCGTCGAAATATTCAGTGTGCGAACTACAGATCTCAACGAATCTGAGGTGAAACAGCATCCATTGCATTATTCGATATCGAGGAGTTCCGAATGGAAGATTGTCGACTCGGCAGATAAATCGCGTGAAGTGCGGCTCGATGTGGTTATCCTGTAGTGGTCACACAATTACTGGCGTGTAACTTCGATCACTACTTTTATTCTAACATTCAGGATCACGGCCAGGTTTCGTGAGCACCATCGGGTGAATCCAAGAGCGCTCTCACTCGATCATGATATAATGAGCTATGTAGCTCTATCCATCGTATCCATAGTAAAGATCGTATTCCTCTGAATCGTCTGGACTCGGTGTGCATCCCTCGAGCGCTTCTCGTAGTTCCAAATGATACCTAGCAAATGAAAGAAGTTTGCTGGGTAGCCGTCCATTAAATGCCGAAAAAGGTATTCTTCTAGCAGCGAGGCAAGAAAGCGGTGCCGGCCGACGATCGCCAACAACGATCTTGCCCCTCTCATCTTTCAACGGACAGCAAATGTACGTTGATAATGTTCGAAGCAGCCACTCTCTAGCTTGCGGGAGGCCCAGGTCGAGAAGCTTCGTCAGAGATGGTACTCCATGCTGATCCCTGCGGTAAAGACTTGCGCCCCTGCTCAGGAGACACTCTGAAAGATGGAGCAACTCATTTGTGCGACCAAATGGCCGGAACAGTTGCGCATTGGAAAGCAGGCAGCTCAATGCTTCGTCAAGATCTTCATCGGGGATCTCTTCATCAGATGGCAGCCTAACTGTCGTTTCCAGAGCAACGGCTCTTTCCAAGTACACTTTGATATCTCGCCACAGGGGTCGCCAGCATGGTCGGCTCCTCGTAAGGTTTGCGAATTGGGATTGGAATTTCAGTGCAAGACCGCTCCTCTCGATATCCCTATATGGAGAACAATCGTATCTGTCCAAGAATGAAACGCTTTCGTCATACAGTGCCGCAAGCTGCTCGACGGTGAACGTACTCTCGAGCATTTGGTGCACATGTTGAAGATCTACCAGGTCCAGCCTCAAACACTGGATCATGAATTCCACGCAGTTATCGTTTTCGTTACTCCGTTCGAGTTCTACGATGTCTTCGAACGATTGGAAGCAATTCGGATGTGGATTTTTGCGCTTCGTTCCATGCTCGTCTCGGATCCGCTGGGTAAGTCGGAAGAAATTGAGTTCACGGACGCTCGACCAATTCTTGGAAGATCCATGCGGCTCCCCGTTGATGAGCTTCACCTGCAAGTACTCGCATCCGAGGCAAATCACACGTGGATCGCCCTCAGCCAGCCGGGCGAATGCCGCGAAAACTCGATCCTCTGTGCCGGATCGAGCAAACCGTACTAGCTCCGCAGCGGGAATTATCGTTATTCTCGGACGATCTCGTAGCTCCTCGTCATCGACCGCAATGTCACCCGAGGAAGGCGAATCCATCGGAAACTGAATCTGCTGACGAGAAGAATCAAAAATCAGTATCCGCATGCAGCTCGGGCCCATTGGATTCATTCTCGCGAAGCTGGTATGCCGCACGAGAACCGCTCATATGTTCGCATTCATTCTACTCGGTACTATTCAGCAGCTATTCCTCTGATTGAGAAGTGGAATTTAGTCTTTGAATGGACGGTTCCGTAGCGGCTTTCCATCGCCCAACGGAAGGAGACAGTTGGAGAGATTCGGTGATCAATATTGACGTCGACGCAATCGTTTCAACCTACCTAGATGTTCGCTTCCGACGGGGCAAACTCGTGAGGTCACTTGACCAATCACGAGCGGCGCGGGAGTTCCAGCTCCAAACGTTTGAACAGCGTTGAGGATATTTGTTTCGTCAGCTCGTCCCCTCGCTTCGAACCGGTGCCACATTTTCGGGAAGACGCTCCAAGTTGTGAGACGTCGAACGTCACGAGTTGATGGTGACCGTCTTTGAGAAGGTACCCTTCTATTTCTTTCAACTTACCATAAAAGCGCTCTTGAGCAAACTTTGTTGAGAGGTTTTACGATCTTCGATGGCCGTCAACGATCCGTCTTGGAACTCGTGGATTATGAACCTTCTGGGCGGGTGGGGTTAGGGCAGAATCTTCTTCTTCTTCGGGTTGTCCTTTTTGTTGAATTCGCTGGGTCCGGCCAGATTTTGGAGTTCTTGGATACTCAGTTTGCTCACATTAACCCTTATGTGTGCCTGAGTGCTGTGGTTTGTCGGAGTCTGATGATGTCGTGGGCACGGGGGAGATTATCTTTCGTCTTTTAACTTCGTGTTGCTGGCGAATTTGTTCTCCCTTAGTTCCGTTTTGTCGCTGCTCGTGAAGCGGTCCAGTGTCGCGATTCAGAAATACTCGATCGCACTCAGCATTCCACTCGACCGCTTTGTTTTCTTTCAGCAATAGATTGAGCGCTTCTCTCAGCGCTGCTATGCCGCGAGCGAGATTGTTGTAGAACGTGATCATTCCGAAAAGAGCGCGGAATTTCATCGGGTTCTTCAATCTCGGCATGCCTACGATGGCTTGGACTTTGTCCGAGTACGGTCTGCGGCCGTTGCTGTCGATTATGTCTGCTCTCTTGTTGTAACAGCGAACAGTTTTCGAGTCGGACATTGAGTCCGGCTCTGTTCAGACGAGCGAAAAGTCCCTCAACTCTCTTCACATCGAACGTAGAGTTACGTTGTGGTCCCAGGAAGGTCTGCGCCAACAAAGTCCATCATTGTTTGAAAATCGAGATCATATGAGATGGCCTCGTTGAGTCTTGTCAAGTAATCTGCACAGGGTCGTGCAGATTCAATACCAACACTCAATACCGAGCCATTTTGATGCGTGGGTCCTATCGGTCAGGTGGCTCCGGGAATCTTCGTCGTCGTTCTTGTGTCCTGCCACAACTGGAGCACCTATCATTAACGGTCCAAACGGAAGGGATCACCAAAAACCAGAATGAAGACACGAAATTAACGAGCGTGATCTGGTCTGATTCATTCATAATACTCTAAACCTAAAAGAAATTCTTGCTCCTGTTTACCACGTTCCCACACCCGCTTTACAGCTCACGAAGATTGATCCGATCCCGGATGGAAGCCTTCCCCCACTGAAGATCGTCAAACTCACCTCAGCGGCCCTACAACCGCTGACGCAAAAAAAATAAGTGACGGTTCTGGCCGTGATCTACGATATTCAACCAGATTCTGACGTAAATTGCGCGGACGGCCAGACCCGCCGACGCCAACTCCTCACGGTGGTCGATCCCACCGAGAAGTCCGTCCAAGTCACTCTGTGGCACCCCTCCGCCGGAACCGTAAACGACATGGAAGGCCTCTGCGCTCTGTTCCAAAATGTCGAGATACGAGACTTCAGAGAAAAACGGGGTTTGTCATCTGCCCCGTCGACCCTTATAACCGTCACTACCTCAAACGACAGCAAGGAAACGACGGACATTAACACCTGGTGGTCCTTGAAAGGGATATACACCGAATTCCACGACATAGAAATTCAACCCACGACTCTGCTCAACTCACTCAGATAAATAAACGCGACACACCGTTCCCGTTCCTTGTGCATGTTCGTCGTTCACCATTGTCGCTCAACCCTTTCGTTCCCGTTTCGTTCCTACTGTTCATCCCGTTCGTGTCACAGCCGTCTCTACCGATCGAAGTTCCCCGGGCGGGGGTTTCCCGTCACCCCCAACGGTAGAGTCGGAGACACTACCAACTTCAAGTTTTTGGGTACATCCGTAACGTGTCTCGACGGTCTCCATCCCGATGTACTCTCTCCCGGAGTGGCCTTACATCTCTGTGGGCGGATCTCGCTGGAGACTCCCGGTCCAACAGGGATCAATGTAGTTTCGCCTTTGATAGAGATCACACGTTGTTTCAAAGTTCCTCGGAAACCGGAGAGCTTCCCTCGGAGGGTCGCCTACTAAATCCAGCCGTCATAAGCCCGAGTGGTTAAACGACATTCGATGACCACTTCTTGAACTCAGCAACTGGCTTCGTTGAATATGGATCCGATTTGCCTCTTTTTGCCAAACGAGGATTTTCCCGACCCGACACCCCGACTGAAGGAATTGTTCGCCGATGAAGTCGGAGAACACACGGTTGCTCTGATCTCCATTGCCGGGAGCTTTCGCGAAGGGAAGAGCTTCCTCCTGAATTTCTTCATCAGGTATGTTCTGGCTTAGTTGTTCCCAACCTGCGGTGCGCGAGACTGTTCCCGGGGGTGTGGGGCGACTTTTGTTACGATAGGCAACACCGCGCGCTACGGAGATTCAATTTGATTGTACCTGACGTTCGACGTCTGATTCACAAAGTTGTCGCTGTAAGACTGTTTGGAAATCTTGAATGATAAACAACCACAAATATCGCATAGAGACAACGCAGAATCCCTATTGCATCACTGACGATAGCCATCCCATCGTCATCAAATGAGGTCGATTTCCCTTAAGTTATCCTGGTGACTCGTTGCAGTCAGAGTTTGGTATGGACGCGCGGTCGTTATTCATCTCCGAAATAGTATCATCTTTTCAACGAGCAAAAACTCCTCACAATAGCTGTGACGCTTCCTAGGCAGGGGTGCGGAGGGGGACGTGAACCCCTCCCGGGGGTGCGCGGAAGGAAAAAGGTTGGGAACATCTGTTCTAGTTGCTGTTGGATCGATTCAAGCTGGCGCGAAATCATCTGATCTGGTTGAACTGTGAGCTCGTCGTGTGTGCTAGGACGAGATTCTATTTCCCGTCCCGTATGTAGGGACAAAACCTGGATTCCCCGATGTACGATTTACGACACGTAACTTCTTCTCAACTCCACTCTCTTTATTCGGTCGCTCCGCACGCCTCGTGCTTCGCTCCCGTGCAACTCTCTTCTAACTGACCCGCTATGTGCACGTTCGTGCGCCTGACGTTCCAGATCTCTTCCCCAGCTATCTACCGTTCCCCACACGTACGTGGTGCAAGTTCAGCTATGCATTCTGCACTCTCGCAGGTATCTCAGGGCTGCTGGTGATCCCAATTGGATGAAGCATGATGCTCAGAATGGACTGAACGGATTCAAATGGAAGAGAACGAAAGAGCCCGTCACTAAGGGTATTCTCGTCTGGCCGGAATACTTCAAGGTGCGTCATCTATGCCATTCGTCTCTGGGGCGACGAATCGGAGGATGTTCTTTGACCTCGTTTGTTCACAGATCAGAGACGCATTTGGGAAGGAGATCGTGGTCCTTCTCATGGACACCCAAGGTCTATACGATGCGAAAACGTCACTCCAGGACAGTACATCCCTCTTCGCACTGAGTGTTATGCTGTCATCAGTGCAGATCGTCAATATTAAAGAAAACATCAAGGCGGACCATCTCTACAATCTGGAGCTTTTCACGGAATTCAGCCGCCGCATTTCTGAGAGTTCCGAGCAGAATCCTGAAACTCATCGAATCCCGTTCCAGAAATTGATATTCCTCGTCAGGGACTGGATGGACTCTGGAGAACATCCGTATGGTTGGACAGGAGGCGACGCGAGGCTGAAGGAGTGAGTATATGATTTACCATCAGAGTCGGGAGATACTCCCCGTAGACGAGAATGAAATACCCCTGAAATACCTGATGGGCTCTGGAATATGACGACCGGATTCTGCTCCGCTCGACGTTGATATCATATGGAAATTGGGAAATACCCACGGCTTGCCTCGGAGTGAAAATAGCTCTCAAAGAAAGTTTGGAATGAGGATCGAACTTAGAAACCGGGAAGTGATCGAGCGGGATCTACAACAAGGGCAAGCTCGCGGTCACGCCGACAAACCCTCTAGAAGCTCATTCAAACAGCACATCAGAAGCCCAAATCATGCGCCAGATGTTAGCGCGGTTGGAGGATCAAAGAGGCAATATATCGCTCCCAATTTCCTCGCTTTCTGTTACCCCAAAGTCTTGCGTATAACAAACCCGGTTTTCCGGAAAAGTGTCGATCGTATAAAGAACTTTTCGTATAAAGGACTTTTCGTATAGAGAACTTTTCCTATGAAGGACTTTTCTTATAAAGCAAGACTTTGGGATAGTGATCGTGTTGCGCTACCCTGCAGACTCTTCGAAGATGATACTTCCAACGAAGAACTGAGATCAATGCGCGACAACATCAAGGAATGTTTCAAACCAATAAAGTGCTTCCTGATGCCGCATCCCGGAATGAATGTCGCTAGATCAACTAAATTCCGAGGCGAGCTTTCAGGTGAGTGTGCTTCGCTCATGGAGCTCTTGGCGTCCTCCATCCATTCCTGGAAACTTGGACTATGTCGATTCGAATGAAGAAGAGTCATTGCTCTCAATCTCAATCCATCCGCAGATATCGACAACGACTTCAAGCGAAATCTGAAAATATTCATCGAGGATATCTTCCGGTCGGGAAACCTCAAGCCAAAGGAATTCGTTGGAAAAGAGCTCAAAGTTCGACAATTGGCCGGTTTGGTGAAGCATTACGTAGATGAGCTACGAAGCGGAGAGTATCCGACTATTGAGCGCCTCTACACTCTAACCGTGACGGCGCGCAATGATGCGATTGTCAATGAATGTTATGAGAGATATCTAGCTGGGATGTCGAAGCATTTCGATAACAACCCGCTAGAGCCCTCATACTTTGAAATGTTGCATGATGAACTGGTCCAAGAGATTCGAGATATTTTCGATGCTTCGAAGAAGCTGGGTGGCCAGGCTGCTGTCGACGCGGCTTGGAAAGTTTTGATGCAGCGGATCGCTCCCAAAGCGAAAAAATTCAGAGAAGTCAATTCTTCTGCATTCTGCAAGAAGCTTGATGCAAAAGTCAAAATGGGGAAGCAGACCGGAACTATTTCGGGAACCCTGGCAGGGGCTGCTTTCGGAGCTCAAATGGGTGCGCAAATTGGAGGTTATGTTGGATTATTTACAGGAGTTGTGGGAGGAGCTGTTGTTGTAGGTGCCGCGGGGTTCGTAGCCGGAGCCGCTATCGGAACAGCAGCTGCTTATCTACCATGTGGCTTGAAACGAAAATTTAAACAAACAGCCAAGAGTCTTAAAGGCTTTATTCCTTGTATCGGCTCACAAATGGAGAATAAGAAGGCAGTTTGAACCGATGAACTCCGTGCGATCGCCGCCGCTCCCGCGTCGAGATATTCCGAAGGCAAAACCCAACCTCTAATACTCTAATGTATCTTTCATTGGCTATAGGAGACAACCAGAGCCATCCGGACTCGATTATACGCTATTCGCGACGGGTCGAGATGGGTCTGGTGTCTCACTCCGCGCTCATCAACGAAATTTTCTAAATAAGACGGCATCTGTTCTTCAGCTAGGTGTATCAAGGAACAACATCATTCTCACGAGGGAAGGATTCAGTCACGGGAATTTTCGGCTCGTCTCGATCAGTTGAATGAACAATAATATGTAAATAAAGAGTTGGTTTTGAATCTCGAGTCATTCGCCACGTGCATGTCATTTCGAACATCTGGCTGGATGGGAGTGAGGGTGAAGCATATCCGTGTTCGGCGACAGCCGGCTCAGGAATCTCAAGAATGTGACTGCTAGGACTGCCAGGATCACTCAGGAAAATCATTTGACGTGAGCAGTCGGCTCCGCCTGATTGAGCTATTCCGGGGTACCTGGTCCGAATGAAACCTCTACTTGCCTTCGACAGCCATGGTTACGATTGCCGCAAAAGACGTCCAGCCGTTAATTTGGGACTTTTGTCCTGCAACCACTTCTTGACCGATCCTCGTGCTTAACATGATCGGTCCGCTGCCGGACAACACCCGGCACCCAAGAGGACTTCCTCCCCTGGTTCGGGGTTGTGTGAACTCGTTCGTTGGGTCGAGATGACCTCTTGGCGGCAACGTGGTGTCGATCGGAATCTCTTTCCATTTTATCGTTATATGACGTATGACGATCCCGTCGCGTTGATTGAGTTCACGATGCCCGCCTGGCGAACCAGGTCCAGTGCGGATCTAACAATGAGTCTACGTCCAAGGCAAAACTCGGCTCGACTTTTGCCTTCCATGGCTCGGATTGATTATGGTTGATGACATTGATGACTTGATTAGTGATTGCTGTAGCATCCGGCGGACCAGCGTTTTCTTCTTCATGGTGTGCTCGAGTGAAGAGGGCGCGCCGCCGTGTGAACAGTTCAATCGTGTTCCAAGAGTGAACCTTGTGCGGTTCTCAGCCGCCGTCACTTCTTGACACCGAATTCCCACCTGTTGGGGAAGAAACCTGGGAAACACCGGGAACCTGAGGTCTACTTCCAAGTGCCCGCTGGCCGCGTGGGGGCAGATGCTGTCCCTTGTGTTCATTCCATGATAGAAACCTTGAGTACTCTCCGCTGACCGGAACGACTCTACAAGTTTTGCCTCCGCTCATCTTTTCCAAACTCACTCCCACTGGAAACATGCCAGCAGATCAACGCGAAGAACAGGACGAGATTCGGCGAGGAGAGCGCATTCGTTTTATAGGGCAACTAATTTATTCAAATAATCCAAATGGTACGAATTGTGGTCTGAGGTAACTGGAATAACTCACGTGGTTGATGCATTCACTTATTTCGACATTGTTGCTGAATACTAGATCTAAGCAACTCTGTCTGTAGGTTGTCCACTCGTTCGGATCATTCGCAAGATTGAGTTCGAATTCATCGCGCACGGAAGAAAGCAGCCTCTGTTTCTTTGACTTTTCCATCACATTGATGTTGAAGTCTGCATATAGCCGTACCCCATCATGACTTTGGTCGGCTCTCAGAATATTAACATTCTTTCGTAGAAAAGCTTCCACGTCCTGCCGAGGAGTTGGTGGATTGATGTAGAGCGTAGAGAGTTATGATGGTAACCGACCGCCAATGAGCATGACGGTACAACTGCACAAATCGCTGGCGTCGTCGTTTGAGGCTGGTGGCTGTACAGTGTTTGCCATGTCGTTCGATCCAGTTGACTGTTCGGAAGTTGCAACTGCACCAATTTTCGCGCATCGCTTATTCTGTACAAGAACCTGATAGCCGTCGATGAATCTGTAAACAGCGCACAGTGGGAAATTTGGCCGAAATAGGATGACTTAAGTGAATGTCTGAGTTGAGCCCCCAAAGCCCATGCATCGTGTACACTGATGGCTCAAAATCCGGCTGATCAGAAATTTCAGGTCACGTAAGTTCTAGAGAGTCGTGAAAGTCGGCGAAACTTCGGCGAAAATAGGCAAACTTCCCGGGTCTGAAAATGCACTGTCCCCAAGTGTCCCCCCGGAACTTTTTATTTTAAAATGATTGCCTTCCAGTCCTCTTTCGGATGGAACAGAGAAATCTTGCGGAAGTTTGCGGAATCGAGCGTACGGTCAACTTGCAACGGGATCATCTCGACGACAGTCCTCCCAGCAGCTAGCTCAGCTAGCCAAGCTAGCCAACCACAACTTCCTTATATCATCCAGAAATTCGTTTCAACGGTCTTCGTCGTAACGAGAGTCCATTCAGCAAATGAACGTGGGTTCTGGCGTGAAGTTGGCTGAGTGTCACTCTTCTGGGATGAGGATGACCACCGCTTGATCGAGTTTTCCGGACCTCTTAGAAGTTGACCGTACGCTCGATTCCGCAAACTTCCGCAAGATTTCTCTGTTCCATCCGAAAGAGGACTGGAAGGCAATCATTTTAAAATAAAAAGTTCCGGGGGGACACTTGGGGACAGTGCATTTTCAGACCCGGGAAGTTTGCCTATTTTCGCCGAAGTTTCGCCGACTTTCACGACTCTCTAGAACTTACGTGACCTGAAATTTCTGATCAGCCGGATTTTGAGCCATCAGTGTACACGATGCATGGGCTTTGGGGGCTCAACTCAGACATTCACTTTAGTCATCCTATTTCGGCCAAATTTCCCACTGTGCATCGTTGGGAATCTGGGAAGCTATTGGTTGAGGAATTCCCGAGCGCATATCGTATACAGAATCAGAATTTCAATCGGCATGCGGGGAAAAGTTATATGGGGAGGATTGGCGGCACCTAAGGGTTCCAAAAAAAAATTCTTCAGCGGAACCGGTAAAACCTCTCGCGAAACCCAAAGGTTCAAAGGCACTCAAGTTGAGAAACGCTGTCGTGAATATTGCTCGGGTGCTCGCAATGCGTGATTACTGTAGCTGTCTGTTCGTATCAGCGGCGGCGGCAGCGGCCCGCCCGAGGAGCTCGACTGTTTTGACCTCGTCTTCTGCAACGACGACTCACTTAGATGCCTGTCATCCACGAACGTACCATTTGCATCTGACCACAGGATAATCACTTTCTCCGTGAACGTTCCCGGTTCCGGAACCTGCGCCGTAACGACTGATAACGGGGATTGGTTCGACTCCAGTGAAGGTGATTACAAAATGATCAAACTGAAACTCCAAATCACCAACTGGTACATTTTATTCAGCAGTTTCGACAATGTGAACGACATGTATCAGCACTTCACCGGATATATTCGGACGCTGCGGCAACTCTTCGTCCCAACCGTATGCAAGCTTTTTGAGAGCGTGATGTGTGGAGAAATTATGCGACATGCTGCAAGCCAGAACTTGCTATGCGAGGAGTGATTCGCATAGCAGAAAGGCCGACCTAGTGTGACCCAACTGCTCCTCACGCTGAACGACTCTGCGCTAATGCTGAACGATAGGAAGCCCTCCTATGTAGTTCTCTTCAATTTCAAAGCAGCCTTCGAGATGACGATACACAAGAAACTCCTCCAATGCATGCCCTCCCTCGGCATAGGCACACAAATCATGAACTGGATTTGAGTTTTCCTCTACAAAAGAAGTTTTCGTGTCATCGTGAATAGAAAGCTGTATTCAACCGCGTATACCACGTACGGTTGTCCCCAGGGAACAATTCTGGGGAGCCTGGCATATCTCATGTATACGAATTCGATCAAGAACGTGATTCCAGAGGGCGTGAATTACGAAATCTATGCTGACGGGACGAAATTCTACGGCCCCGTAAACGACGAAGCACGGCACCGACTCCTTCGCGAACTTCGCTAACTGGACGAAGTCGCTTGACCTAAAGCTGTCCGTCGACGAGTGCGTGGCTTTACACTGTAGCGCAAGAAATCCGAGAAATTCTTACTTCATCGACAACTTCGAAATTCCAACCTGCGACAAGATACGGGACCTTGGCATATTCATGTCTTCAGGCTGCAATTGAAGCATTGATCGCCAAGCCGCAATAAGTCCATTTTTTCAGTTTCGAAAAAGTCACGATGCTTTCTTCCAAGCGAAGCTGTGAGTCCATGGTCAGCATGATTTTGATTCGCTATTTTCTTGCGGAAGGAGGACGCATATCATAGAACCGACAGCCGCATGAGGTACGGGACATGATCTATAGATTCGATTTCCATAATAATCTAGAAATCGACAGAAGTGGACTTATTGCGGTTTGCCGATCAACGCGTCAATTTCTCTGAGCATGTGCGCGAGGGAGTCAAGAAGGCCAGCCGACAATCATACTTCATTCTCCGAGCTCTTCAGGGGGTGAAGTATGTTTACCACGTCGTGCTTCGCTGTCGAGGGACGGGCTCGTGGTACGGTGGTTCGGTTGGTACCGCTGCCGTTTTGTCGTCTTGACTTGTTGTTGCTGCTGAGCTGTCTTGGTTCCCTGCTCGCTGCCGAGCATCCTGTGGACCAGAGACGGGATATCTCCGTCTGGAAGGGCGGCCCGTGTACTTTCATAATTGAGCGAACATTCCGTCATAACAAGAGCTCCGGAGTTTGGGCGAACAAAATAGGAGGTAAGCCAAAAAGTCAAAAAAACGGGATTCAACTGTATCCGTTGTCTGGGTGTGCTGGTCTATCAGATAATGCCCTCTTATTTCTTTTATCGACCCATCAAAGCGCTCTAGATCAAACCCTGTTGAGAGGTTGTTCGATCTGCGCACATTTTCCCCCGGTTTCTGTGATGGAACTTGCAGAGTGCTGGATGGCCTTCCTCGATCCGTCTTGGAGCTCGTGCATTATGGTTATGGTGCGTCTCATCCGAAGATGACCCTTTCACTCCAGGGGCGAGCAAGCTCTGCGGACGCCGGTCACAGTTTTTGGGAGAGTGGACACCGTTGAACCCACTCTCGACTGACGCCTAATCGTGTCAGTCGATGCACACCTTGGACGCGCTCCTGCACGTCACATGTGATGCATCCCGGCAGCAGTCGAGATTCGAACCGCCGCTATCGAGTTTTTGGTTACGGGATATGCACTGACAACGGGTCGTTTGATCCCTTTTCCGGACACACGGGTTGAATCAACTCCAACCAACGGTGCCTAGGTGAGGGGAAGGTCCTTGCGGACACAACCCGACACCAGAGGGAACGATCCGAAATAGTCATCTGTGCTCCTCGACCCCAAATCTCAGCCCCGCCGAAGCACGGTTACAGTCCAATGCAAGGGGGGACCGGCAACATGACACATTCCGGAGCGAACCTGGATAGGTCTGTTGACACAAAGATTGGGAGGATTGGAGTGCGTCGGCAATAGGGTGAACTGCAGTATTTATTTCATTTCCAGAAATACTAGATCGCTTCCAGCATTCCACTCGAACGTTTTGTCTTTCTTCAGGAATAGATCCAGCGGTTCTCTGAGTGCTGCCATGTCGGCAACAGAATTGTTGTCGAACGTAATAATTCAAGCGCGGACGAGTGTCAGGTTCTTCAGTCTCGGCATGTCTACGCTGCTTTCGTCTGGGTCCGGTCTGCGGCTGTTGCTGTCAATTATAAAACCGATATAGTTGATCTGTTGTTGTAACAGGGTCCATTACCCTTTGAAAAATACTAGGGGCTGCTCTTACCCCGAACGGGAGTGCTCTCATTTCGAAGAGAGCTCTCGTCGTGTTGATTGCCGAGAGCTTCTCATTTACTGTTTCCACGTGGATTCGGAATATACTTCGACCAGGTCGATTTTTGAGAAGAACTTTACCCCGTTGCTTGTGTTGGAGATGTCTTCCGCCATAGGAAGGAGATACGTGTCATCTTCGATGGCCTCGAGTCCTGTCGAGCCATCTGCACAAAGTCGTTTGGTTCTGTTTGATATTTGAACCACCCATTTTGGATCGGCAATGGAGAGTTCTCTATCCGCTAACGACCTCTCCGTTTTTGTTGGCGGTGCAGATGTTGTTAGGATTCCTCCAGCTCATGCCGCTGTCATCATCCCGCCCCGAAACCCGGCTGAAGCCCGATCCCAGGACCTTGCCTCTCGCGAGTCGAGCCGTCAAGATCCGTCAAGCCGTACACAAGCCATGGAGCGCTATGGATGTTGCGAGATGCTGCTTCGCGAGGCTTGGAGAGATAACTTTCCGTGATGGATGGAATCATTACCAGTTACTTGAAACCCTTCTGTAATTCGACAATCAACACTTTTTTTGGACGAATTATAATTCTTGTCATGTTTTTCGACCGGCTGGATCTTCGGTAGACTTTTTACGGAATCACTGAAGAAACAGTGATTCTCAACCGGGGGCATCGAGAGTTTTTCGGCGGGCATGACGATATCCGAGAAGTTCAAACGGAGCGGGGGGGGGGAAACAAAATTGCGAATTATGTGACCTTTTCGCAGTTGTGTATTCCAATCGAGTGGGAGAGACGGGGGGCGAGGCCCAAAAAAGGTTGAGAAACACTGCTCTAGGACGTAAAAAGAAGAATTTTCTCCTCAGCTCTGCCGGTCGACGAATTCCCTCATGTGACTCCATCTCACCCACGTTTGCTTGTCCTGCGCTACCGTGCGTGGACTGAACCACAGGCTTTTCTGCGAGCGCGTCGATCCATGCAATGAGTGAAATCCCATGCTCTTCTCAGATGTTTACTCGTCATGGAGAAAGTCGACTTCGCCTCTGTATCACACAAAGCTGCATTAAAGACGTTTCGGCGTCGGAAATCTTCGTCGTCACTGTTGTGTCCTGCCACAACTAGAGCACCTATCAATTGCGGTCCACGCGGAGGAGATCACTACGAACCAGGATAAAGACACGAAATTCACGATTCAGAAGCCCGATCTGGATGGATCTATTCATTATACACCCGTAACGCATCTGGACGATCTCCAGCTCGGTGTACTCTCTGCCAGAGTGGCCTCGTTGGAGAACTGAGGAGGCTACGCCGCCGGCAGCTTCCCTCGGCGGCTCGCCCACTAAATCCAGCCGTCATCGGTCCGAGTGGTTTACCGACATTCAATGACCGCTTCTTGGACTAAGCAACCGGCTTCGTTGAAGATGTATCGTCCGATTTGCATCTTTCGGCCCAACGCGGATTCGCCCGACCCGACCCCCCAACTGAAGGAATTGTTCGCCGATGAAGTCGAAGATCACAAGGTTGCTTTGATCTCAATCGCCGGGAGCGGTCGCGAACCGAGGAGCTTCCTCTTGGATTCGTTCATCAGGTATGTTCTATCATTGTTTGAAGATCGATGAATGTGGGCGCGAAATCATGTTATCGGGTCGAACTGTGTGCCCATCGTTTTAGGACGAGATTTCAATACCCGTACGTGGAGATGGTCCAACTCTGCATTCTGCATCCTCTGCAGGTATCTCAGGGCTACTGGTGAGCCGACTCGGATAAAGCATGATGCTCAGAATGAACTGAACGGATTCCAATTGAAAAGAACACGCGAGTCCGTCACTCAAGGTATTCTCATATGGCCTGAGTACTTCAAGGTGGGTTATATCTAGCTTCAGTCTCTATGGCGATGAATCGGGAGATGTTTTTTGACCTCGTTTATTTTAAGATCAGAGACGGATCTGGAGAGACGATCGTGGTTATTCTCATGGACACTCAAGGTCTATATGATGCGAATACGTCAATCCAGGACAGTAAGTCTCTCTTCGCGTTGAGTGTTATGCTCTCATCGGTGCAGATCTTCGATGTTAAAGAAAACATCAAGGCGGATATTCTCAACAATTCGGCGCTCTTCGCGGAATTCAGCCGCATCTCCAAAAGTTCCGAACAGGATCCTGAGGATCACCGAAGCCCATCCCAAAAGTTGATATTCCTCGTCAGGGACTGGATGGACCCTGAAAAATATCCGTACGGTTGGAGAGGGGGTGACGCGAGGCTAAAGAAGTGAGTATGAGATCGATCACTAGATTCGAGAGATACTTCCCGTACACGAGCATGAAATACTTCAGGATAGCCTGATGGGCTCTGGAGTATGACGACCGGATTCTGCCCCGCTCGACGTTGATATCATATGGAAATTGCGAAATACCCACGGCTCGCCTCGTAGTGAAAATTGCTCTCGAACAAAGTTTGAAATTAGGATCGAACCTAGAAACCGGGAACGCATGTATCCTGATGTGAGCCTATCCAGATGATCGAGCGGAATCTACAACGAAGGCAAGCCGGAGGTCACGCCGCCAAACCTTCTAGAAGCTCATTCGAACAATACGTCAGAAGCGCAAATCGTGCGCCAGATGACAGCGCGGTCGTGCGCCCCACCGAGCGCGCTTAGAGGACCGGGAAGCAAAATTTCGCTCCCGATTTCCTCGCTTTCTGTTAGTGAACGTGTTGCGTTCCCCCGCAGACTTCTCGAAGATGATACTTCCAATGAAGAGCTGAGATCAATGCGTGACAACATCAAGGGACCAATAAAGTGCTTTCTGATGCCGCATCCCGGAATGAACGTCGCTAGATCAACTAAATTCCGAGGCGAGCTCTCAGGTGAGTGTACTTCGCTCATGGAGCACTTGGCGTCCTCCACTCATTCCTGAGAACTTGGACTATGTCGATTCGAATGAAGACTCATCCTCATTACTCTTCATCTCATTTTATCCGCAGATATCGACAATGACTTCGAGAGAAATCTGAAAATATTCATCGAGGATATCTTTCGGCCGGGAAACCTCAAGCCTAAGATATTCAACGGAGGAAAGCTCGAAGTTCGACAATTGGCCCGTTTCGTGAACCATTACGTCAAGGAGCTACGCAGCGAAAAGTGTCCGACTATTGAGCGTCTTTACACTCTAACCGTGACGGCGCGGAACGATGCGGTTGTCGAGGAATGTTACAAGGAATATTTAGCCATGATGTCGGAGCTCCTCGGAGACGGTCCACTAGAGCCTTCGTATTTTGAACCTTTGCATCGTGACCTGATTCAAAAAATTCGAGGTATTTTCGATGTTTCGGATACGCTCGGTAACGAAGCTGTTGTCGAGGCGGCTTGGGAAGTTTTGATGCAGCGGATCGCTCCCAAAGCAAGAAAATTCAGAAAAGTCAATTCTTCTGCATTCCGCAGAGGACTTGATACGAATGTCAGACCAGGGAAGAAGAGAGGAATCATGTCGAGAGTAATTGCAGGGTGCGTTACCGGAGCTCGAATTGCAGCACTGATTGGAGTTCTTGCTGGAGTTTTTCCGGTAGGTATTGAAGGAGCTGTTGCCGGAGATGCGGTATTGAATGTTGCCGACGAAAATTAAAAGATAGCGGCGAGCGTCTTCGTGGCTCTTTCCATCGTGCCGGCTCCCGGATGAAGAATAAGAAGGCAGCTTACACCGATGCGCTCCGAGGAATCGCCGCCGCTCCTGCGTCGAGATACTCCGGACGCGGGACCGACCTCCTGCTGTATCTTTGTCAGCTTAGCGATTCCATTCCAGCCATCTAGACTTGAGTACACACTATTCGCGACATGTTGAGATGGGTTTATTGTCTTCCATTGCGCTTCTCAGCGAAATTTTCGAATTGGGACAGCATCTGTTCTTCAGCTAGGTACATCGAGACACACGGTGAAGCGAAGGAACGATTTGGTCATGGAACTCGTGTCGAATAGTTGGATGAATGAAAGTCTATGAATAAAGAACCGGTTTTGAATCTCGAGTAATCTGCAACGTGCTTGTCATTTCAAACGTTTGGCTGGATGAGAGTGAGGGTGGAGCATATTCGTATTCGCATCGGCTAAGTCATCGAAGACGGAAGCCGAAATCAAGCTTCTCAGAAATCTCAGGACTTCCACTGCGAGGAATTCCAGGATCCTTCGGCAAAATCATTTGACGTGTACAGTCGGCTCCGGCTGATGGAGGCACTTGGGGGACGACATAGGTGGTCCGGACGAACGCGCCTGCACCCCAGACAGCTTCAAGTTCCAGTGTCAGATCACATCTGCACGAAAAAATTGAGTCCCTCTGCTTCAACAGATTCGCCCGGGACTTGCGAAAAGAGGTGCATGATCAGGAGTGATCGAGTCGAGCCCTATGTTCGCTGTAATAGACGTTCTCATGTGATTATTTCGCTCGTTATCTTCCTGTACGACCGAACTCGCTCGGAAATTTCCACCTTCAAACAAGCATCGGTTTTGAGGTTTGTTTCACGCGCGAGGAAGATATGGCGCTGTTTGTTGGTAGAGACCACAGGCGGCATGAGTCACAACTCGGTCCGTAGGTTTGCCAAGCCGCCAGTCAGAGGGCCAGCCATTCAGGCAACAAGCAAACACCCTCTCTTCAAACGGGCGAGATTCTGGTAGCGAGTTCACGGAGACATCCTCGTTAGAAAGCTCGCACGAACACAGGTACGTCATCTCCTGACGAATCCGGTTGGCACCTCACCTCTCTCGACAGGCCCGCAGTAAGTTCGATCGATTTTCGTTTGTCGTGTTGAACTCCGGTGGATCGAGGTTCAAGGAGTGGCTCTACTAGGAGGTGGTTCTCATCCGTTCCCGCTGTCAATTGGATTTTGTGGTATGCCGCAGTTCCGCGAGTGGCCTGAACGATCCTGTAGGAATGAATATCCACGTTCAGATCATGGTGCTTTCGCTGCGCGGGTTGGAAACTCAAGTCGCGGATGTTGCGCGATTGGTGGGGCCACTCAGGACGCGGCTCGTCCCGTTCTCGACGAGTTCTGTGCATTCCATGATGAATCATGAGCGAAACCGCGTCTCGTTCGCTGCCCTGCGATCAGCCGCATCGATGGACCCAGAAACGGACGAAGAAGCCTCGCATAGAAAAGTTTCTCGGATCCGCTCGAGTTTTCGACGTTTTCGTGCACTCCCCCATTTTCGACGTGAAGTTTGTGCTGAATTCGATCTTGGACATGCGATATGAGATTTCGGAGCCACCGTTCCGTCCGAATTCTCGAGGATTTCGGGAACGACCCGATTCCAACACAAGTTTGAGGCTAGAAAGCTTCGGGACGTGACTTTTTCGCTGCACAGGAGTTTGCGGTGTCGATGAAACCTATGAGACCCCTCCAACCAAGCGGAACTATTGGTTCCTGGCCGATATATTGTGAAGGCTCGGGTTTCAAGCACCTTGTTAGGCTGCGCAGTTTTTTGTTTTGACATCTGGAATGCGAAAACACGGCCGGGCTGCCTCAACTCTCCGTAACTGAGCCTCCGCTCGACTGGGACTCAAATTCGTCTCGACTTCCGCTCAAAAGCCAAACTCATTCGGCTCCGTTGGTTTTCAATCTTGGAAATTCCCAAAGTTTGTTGGTCGATTCAGTCAATTGCTACGCGGTGCTCACTGTAAACCAGTTCAGATGTGACGGATAATAATCGCCAAACAGGCCAGATCGAAAGTACCAAACCAGGTAGTTGTTTATAATGAAGGCGTTAGTGCATCATGGCGACATCGGAGGCGTGGTCAAACCGGTTTGCTACCACAGTTTGAGCCTTGAACTCAAATCTCATATCTCTAGAGCTCAGTCGACGAAAGTCGGCCGTAGAAGAAGAAGAAGAAGCCGGCCGACCGAGCCAGCCAGTCAGTGTGGGTGGGAGGGTGAGTCTCGTCGTCGTATGAGAAGACCCTATGGCACCAAACTCGACTACATCTACAGAACGCTCGGCGCAGCGACTGACCAGCGAGCCCGTCACTGCTACCGCCGCACCAGAAATTGTAGAGCTCATTTACGATGATGCATTTTTGAAAGCTCTTCTCTCTCTCTCTTGGGCTTCTCGAGTCGTTTCGAATGGCTCGCAGTCTCATACTGTTGAGAAAATGGATTTCCTTCAGGGAGATCGCTAGACAAAGATCTCGAAAACGATTCCGGAAAGCGAATCTGCGTGTTTCCGGAAATTTTCCTGGACTCTGGCGGTCGGCGCGAATCGAAGAAACGATTTTTCGGCGGGGGAAAACATGATTATCCTCTAGAAAACGGAAATCTCCAGCACTCGCTTGAGATCCTTGTAGCGAATTTCCGTGCCGAAGAATCGGGGTGCTGAAGTTTTATGTGTCCTGAGCGAGGAACGCGCGAAATTGTTCGCGCAAGACGATTCCGCAGGATGGAAACAGTTTGGAAGGCATTCCTCGACATATGTATAACGGACTCTGTTACCTCACCCTTGCGAGAGCTCGGATGACGCACAAGACAAAGGATTCCCCGAGGTGTCGAGCTAATTATTCGGAAACGCATCTAAAAGCGTTCAAGTGCCTACACACAAAGCGATCTCGTGATCGCTCGTCGCGGTGTGTCAGCCGTTTACAAAGGCCTTCTTAATGAATGACAGGACCTATGGGCTGCTTTTGCGATGCCGATGCGGATGTCAAGATCAACTCGCGCTCAATTGTCTCGCCGCGTTTGACAACTGTCGACGCAATCGACGACATCATCGATGTTATCCCACATCGGAGTGAAGCCGATCTAATCGGATCGATATTCTTCGTAAACGCTATCCGTGCCCTGGTCCGCGGTGCAGAGTGGTGAGGTGATCTCAATACCCCAACGACGACCGGATCGATGCCGTATAGAACGGCAGGTCGCGTCGGTCAAAATATCTCTCTCGGACTCTCAGATATGCGGATGCGTTCGAAAGAAGAAGATTACAAGCTCGCAGATCGGTGGTGTCCTGTATTGTGAACTACGCGCTCGGCTAGACAGTTGAATGTGTCTGTGGAAAGTCGAGCGGTGTATATTTTTAAAGACACAAGGCAGAAATGTGTAAACCGGGTTTGAACCTCATTCCTCCTAAATATAGATTCCGGACGAAAACAAGCCTAAGCTAAAAACGCAACCGATCGACTCGAAGCTCTAATCAGCCCTAGAATTCGTGTTCACTCTTTGCGCTCCACAGGGCGACGCTGCTCTTCTCTTTTTTCCCTTCAAAAATCTTACGAAGATCAAAAAGCAACACAACGCGATCTCTTGTTGTCAACTTCAATCTGGTCATTTCGCTCGGACCCGGTTAGTGATGGGACTCTGTTGTAGAAGACACGTTCCTTTGCGGAGTGAGGCGTTTTTGTGACAAAACAGGCCACGCAGGCGCAACGTGATCAGGCGCGCAATATGAAGATCGAGCATCGCCAGAGCCGCGGAAACATTTTGAACGACCCAAGCCGCGAGATTCGAAAGTAAACGAACCTCGTCAAAGTAACTCCGTCTTACTCAGAGAACCGAGCTAAAGCAACAAGGTCAGTTCCACCGGGCCTTGTCCGAGCTTCCAGATACTCAGGAAGAGAGAACTTCCGGAAAGAAACTGAGAATTGTGGGAATCACGGATTCATTGTGAAATCCGGAACCAGCTCGTCAGGTGAAGAGTTCTCTTCCCCCTGGGAAGCGATTCACGGGACGTCCTGGCACACCAAGCAGTGGGAGATTCTTGACACAGATCTCGTTCTTTAATGGATCACACTGTAGCTGTTAGTGGACGTTGTCATCTTTCTCATTTGGCGCATGTCCATGAGGGGGGTCATCTACATCATGGTGGATACGCTGTGGACGCGGGAGCAGGACGGGAATGAATCATGAGATTTTTTCACTTATTGTTGCGAACCTTTTCTGGGCTCGTGTTGAGTTCTTGTGTCTTTCTGTGTGTGTGTGTTTGTCAAACGGTGTAAAGATCGTTCTGACACTTTAAGTGAAGCACAACCATCGCTTGCTCGCCTAAGGAACACCGCACCACCATATAGGCGGCTGTTGCCCAGACGGCTGCCAGCTCTGGTATGAAACCAGGGCTATTTTCGGTCGGCCATCGCGGTGTGGGCGAGACTGTGCCGTGCTGCTGGGCTTAACGGGGAAATTGCTACCATCCACTGTTTTGAAAAATGTCATTCCGATAGTTGTGAGGAACTTCCGGCTTACGGACGATCCCATGCGGCTGGGGATCGGAACTCATTCGTCTAAAGCAGGTCTCCTCAATATCAGAGAGCTGCGCTTCTCGAGGGGCTAGGAGCTGTGATTGATGAGCCAGGTCCTCACTATTCAATCTTTACCTTTTTCCAGCCCTCCCCATTTGGAACAAGATGCCGGATATTTCAGAAGTGAGTCACATCATCATCATCTTGTATTTACATTCGATTCTCGCCGGAAATCACATGCAATGCGCGTTACTAGCGATGATTGCCAGGCTCGACGAGTTTTCGGATCCATGAAATTCCATGGAAGCCATATAGCCAAGTACCATGGACTAACACGGTTCTGTGATTTCAGGAGGAGAAGAGGAAAATGGAGGAGAAGGAGCGAAAGAAGGCCGAGGTTCGAAAGCGGTTGGAAGAAGCGTCAAAAGCAAAGAAGGGTGGCGGTGAGAAAAAAGGTTTCATGACCCCCGAGAGGAAGAAGAAACTCAGGGTAAGCCATCTTCGATTTCTCCAGTTCATTCATTGGCTTCCTCGGTAAGGAACGTAGAAAAGGTATCCATGCGCCGGAATGACTCTGGAAGGTTTTCACCAGTCAAATGATGGGAAAGCTGCTGCGTTCACGCCTGTTGTGGGAAACTGATTCATTCTACACAGACTCAAACCCAGTTCTCTCAATAGGCTCTGCTCCGTAAGAAAGCTGCTGATGAGCTCAAAAAGGAACAAGAACGCAAAGCCGAGGCAAGGAAAAAAATCATTTCCGAGAGGTGCGGCCAACCAAGAAGCCTCGAAGGAGCTAATGAAGGTGGGCATTGGGGTCGTGGGTGGAACAAGAATGCGATTGCCTCTTCTGGTTCTTTTTCCGATCGGAATGGGGCAGATCTGAGCAAAGATTAGAAGAATGTGATGTTTCATCGATATCTAGCTCTGAAAACGCGGATCGAGATTGTGAAGCTCGTTCGGTCTTTCAGCCTCGCTCCAACAAATCATGAAGGAATACCACGCCAGGATCACCGATCTCGAAAACAAGAAATACGACCTCGAATACGAAGTCCGTCAAAAGGATTTCCTTGTGAGTCTCCTTCTGGTGTTACAGAAGTTCCCGTTTCGAAATGAAATTTTTCCGTGTTCAAAATCAAATGGAATGGGGGACTTTCGCTGATTCCTTGGTTGATATACCTATCACGAATATTCGCGATTCCAGATCAACGAATTGACTATTCAAGTCAACGACTTGCGAGGAAAATTCGTCAAGCCTTCACTCAAGAAGGTTTCAAAGTGAGTCTCTCGAGCGTATACTCTCGATCCGATCACCTGTTTATTGCTGGTTCTGAATCGGTTTCTCCGCCTGTGGCCAAATCAAGCTTCTAGTCGAGTACAGCGTGGCTAGGAGACTGGAGAGACTGCACTCGTCCGGCTTATCGGACCGGTTGCTGATTTCGAAAACCTTCAGTGGTTGACGATTCACTTCGCTTTCTCGATCTTATCTAAAACAAGAATTCCACGACAGGTTCGACAAAATGAAGATCAAGAACGTGAAAACCGAAGTCGACTTCCGATCGAACCTCAAGTCTGTCAAAAAAGACTTCAAGCTGGACGAGGGAAAAGAACAGGTCAGAATTCGAATATTCGAGTCAAGGACTTTCCCGTCGAACCTTCCTTCTTCCGTGTCGGAACTTGTATTATATTGCATTATTATCGATTGTTCATGAAATCAGAGCGACTGCCGAGAGTCCAAGCTCCCGGAGCTCGGCCAAGATTTCCCTCGTTTGAGTTCCACTGGTAACCTGGCGTTCTATACACACAGGGAGACAAACCCGAATGGGCTTTGGGAGCCAAGAAGGAAGGAGCCGAAGAAGAGGAGGAATGAACGATCGGTCGCGAACATTCAGACAGACGACCGGCTCGCGTCTTGATTCGAGCCGAACCCGAAACAACGAATGGAAATCTATAGTTGGCGTTGGAACGCAAGGATATGAATGAGGAAGAAATGTCAACACGTTTTTCGTTTGGGTCTATGATGGAGATGAAGAACTTGATGATGAAGATGACGAGCGTGGAGATGTCAATACAACACCGCTATGATAATTGTTGCGAATAAAAGCTTTTGTTCTCTTATGTCTGGTTGAACCGTTTCAATTTGGTTTTGATTTCTAAAAAGCTGATGAGCTGGATGTCAACAATGGCGGCGTGTGCCACGGCTCATCGCAGCAGGGGCGTCCGCCGCCGCCGGCCGTGGCGGGAACACGCGTCCTGGCAGAATCATCGACAGATCGTGTTCAGTGCAGGTCGTCAGGACACTGATCTGATTTTCCGCGTCCGCGATTTTTGATCCGGTTCCTGAAGAATCATCGTATAGCCAATACCATTCAAGGAAGAAAACGAGAGAGAACCTCTCATGAGCGCAACCCGGAATCGCCACCAAGCTGCATAGCTAGAAAGGAGCACTGTTGTGCTTCATTCGGTCTTTCGATCTCGCAGCGTATGATGTAAAAATCATGGCCGCTAACCACGGCAACCATGGTCGCCGCTGTTCGGTCGCCAAACGCAACAAACCATGAATTGTGAGAATGTAACTTCCTGTGTAGCTCGGTAGGACACGATCCTTTCCTCCTACATTCATTCTTGGGAAACGGGTTGCACGGAAACTCAAGCCTGCCGAAAAAATCGCTGCAGACACGGCTGCTCTTATAAGAAGCGGATACTGGTTCTCTAGTCGAACTCGTTCGTTCGACGAGCGCCTCTAGGCAACAGGGTGCACTTACAGGAACCCATAGTGTTCAACAACCGGATGAAAGTAGAATTCGCCACAGCGCTGTCGGAATACAGCAGCACCGACGCGCCAAACGGCGCGGCGCGTCGATATCGTCCGATATCGCCGCGGAAATATCGTCAGCGCTCGACGGAGGGCTCGGAGACGTGGCGCGTCGGC
This sequence comes from Neoseiulus californicus, assembly GCA_028455905.1. Classification (NCBI taxonomy): domain Eukaryota; kingdom Metazoa; phylum Arthropoda; class Arachnida; order Mesostigmata; family Phytoseiidae; genus Neoseiulus; species Neoseiulus californicus. Next base: position 217,922 of record JAMQGS010000005.1, on the reverse strand, counting down.
TACCCTGTGATGACGAGACGCACGGCAGAAACGTGTTTTGATAGGTTGGAGGAGACTTACCTTGAATCGAAGAACTCCTCTCGTTGCGGGCACATCCGGAAATGGCTCACGTCGGCGAGAAACAATTCAGATTCAATATGTTAACCCTCTCTCACTGGTTCGTTTATGGCTCGTGAAGGATATGAGCCAGATGAATCGCATAACATGTGTCTATTCTGCTTCAGTTTCTGTCCGCTCTCAGTCAGAGGACTCAGCCCGGCCTAAAGAATATTTTCTCCCCTGGAGAACTCGAACCAAGGACGAGATATCTTGTTCGCGCCCAGCCTATCATTCCTCTAGGTAAGCTGGCTGGGAACTCGTGCTTTTCTTCCCATGGAGCCGTGAGTTGCTGGCGAAACAAATTCGATCCTGCAGTGGAACGATTGGCAGGTGGCGAGAGGTGCGACCACGAAAATAAGTCATGCACGGGTAAAATTGATGACGATTGATGGAATCATGCCATTGAGCACCAAATTTCCACGATCACAATCATTTATTGGCCACAACTGTCGCATACTCTCGAATTTAGGCGACGCCCGTCATTCAGAGAGAGAAGACACTCGAATGCATCTCGATTCAGAGTGAGTATACACCGCTCTTCCGCATATCCGGCGATTGTTTTCCTGATCCGCATGTGGTCTCACTGATTTTTTTTGGAGGAATCTACTCCGCTTCAGAGCATCGCTGTTCTCCGGAGCCATCGGGACACGATTTTTGCGCAGCCCACTCAGGACGTTCGATCTGGAATCCAATTTCGTCTTTAAAGAAACTTCCAGCGCACTGCTCGTCACCTCGACGAAAATCGGACTCCGACATAGAGTGCGACAATTTCCGGAACTCACTTTATCTTCCTGTAGGATGGCTTTCTTCTTCACAGCCTTCAGCGACTGGCGGCTGAAGTGTAGGTTCTCAGTCGCGCTGCCTTCCGCTGTTCTGATGCTTTTCTTTAGCTTGTCGAATCTGTAGAAAGAATTTGCTCAGTTTCTGATTCGCCGCCGCGAGTGAAAGCGGGATCCATACTCTGATTGAGATTGGGACGACATTGGACTCACTTGGAAACCTTCTTCAAGACCGGACGAACGAATTTTCCTCGGAGCTCATTGACCTGAATCGTCATCTCGTTGTGTAGAAAATCTTTCTGACGAACTTCATACTCAAGATCATACTTCTGCTCCTCGAGTCGGACGATCCTGGCGTGATAAGTGGCGACGATGTCCTGAAGCTCCTCTGTAAGAAAAGTTCCCGATTAGAAAAATTTTGAGACTTGTTCCCTGCTCGAAGTATCCGACTCTGAGAATTCAAAGCCACTATCAAAAGCTTCGGCTATCACGAGATCCCAGCACGTTTCGCGATGAGCGTTTGCTTTCAGGCGAGAGTTGCCAACGTCAGCAAACGAAGTTTGCAGCTCGGGGTTCGATCTGATTGTGGTAGGAAGCACACCAGCAGCCACCCAAGCTCAACAATGCCTGCAACTCACTTAGATCGTATACTCCGTCGAGATTCTTCGGTTGACCGCAACGTTCTTTAATGGCTTTCTCTCGCGCCAGCCTCCTCCGCTCGTACTCCTGGGCTATCATGTTCACATTCACCTCACGAAGTAGTTTCTGGAAAATCGGCGCGAACGGAAATTCAGGACCAAAGTTTTCGGATTTCAGGAACTCGCTCGAATCCCGGACGAATCGAACACAGAATAATCCTTGACCTACTTAAGCCGCTACCATTCCTTGTGATTGACTTCGGATTCTTCAAAAAAAAACTGCCCGAAAAACCTTACCCTGAGTTTTTTCTTCCTGTCGGCCGTCATGAAGCCTTTTTTGGAGTTGTCTCGGCCTTTGCGTTTGCTCGCTTCTTCGAGCCGTTTCCGCACCTCGACTTTTTTCCGCTCACGCTCCTCCATTTTCGTTTTCTCGGCCTTCGAAAGGAAATAACGATCAGGGAAGACAGCATTTTTTTCGCCGTCCCGTAAGGCCAGCCATCAACCACGCTTCTGACCGAAGGTGTCTGTTGGAACTTGATTAGATTTCTGAGATTTCCCGAATCGAATCACGCGATCAGGTCTAGAACTGCACTCACCTCGTCCATGGTCGATCTTCTCGGCTGGATACGTAGAATGAGCTCTTGACGTCTTGGTTGGGCTGGGCACGATCTAGGCACCGTGAACCCTCTCACCTTGTTTATGACTTTGGACACGATCCAGAGCTTCTTCGAATGTTCTCTTTCGCCAGCCTCGAACCAGTTGAAACGCGAAACTGTTCGGAGGGAAATTCAATGAATGCTTCCGATAGAAACATAACTCTCCGACGACTGATCGCAATTGGGAACTGGGCTCTGCTCTCATTTTCCGAACAACGGTCTCAAGGAACCGGAAGGTAGCAGGGCAAGGCACGAGAAAATCGCAGGATCCGGGCTGAAAAAAGGTTCTCGTTAACCCTATTTTTTGAGATACCGGGAAACATGGAGATTGAGCACGTCGAGCTGTCCTGGCTGCCAGTGAACAAATCCGCCACAGAGGACCTCAACTTCGGGAGAGAGTTCTTCCCCGAGAAAAACCTCATTTGGACGTCATCGAGTCTCGCAAACTGGATGAGTCGACTTGGTGGGCTGATACTTGTTGCTTTGAGCCTGCTTTGAATCTGCACATGAGCACCTCGGAATTCGTCTCATCATGATGAACGAGCCGATATCGACGTGACCTATGGTGGCGTTCGTGAAGTCGAACCCAGGTCAGAGCGAGGTCCGGGTTATCATCTAGAAACCAAAGGTTCCGAGTGATGGCATGATGGTATGGGCGCTTCGGGACAGGCTTGTTAATGGGCTGAGGCGCTGCACAGTGGCCAATTTGGCCGATTTCGGTGGACAAAATTATCTGGGTATGTTTTTCGAGTACTTCGAGTTCCTGAAGTCAGATTTGACCTATGAGAGGGGTCTCCGAAACATATTTTCCAAGTTTTTGAGAGTTTTCGAGACTGGCGGTTTCGAGGCATTTTTAGGATGGGAAAGCCTGAAATCGTCATATCTCGAGAACGAATAGGCGCAGAGCTTTGTTCGAGAGATTCCCGAAAAGCTCTCAAGATGGTCTTCACGTTGCAGACGTTCCAAACACCATTGCAAATACTGCCGATGTTTCCGCACTACTCGGAACTCGGTTGGAAAACATCTTAACTAGAAACCCGATTGCTCTTCGCACAGCTCGATCTCTGGCTCGTACTTCTACACTGTTCCTAACTTAACGATCTGTCGACATCCATTGAAACAACTCCCCCGGCTACTCCAACAGCCATGTGGTGCTAGCTTTCCCACGTTCTTTCCAGAGATGTGTCCTGATTCTCCGGCACAGTATCATAACGTGATCACTATCCTCGAGAAGCTGCACACCGGTACAGAGGAAATTTTCTAATCATTCGGTCTGCCCAAATTTGGATTCTTGGCCGTTTTCGGCGTTATTCGGCTCAAAACGGCAAAATAGATCCCCCAAAGCGGGCCAGCTGCATTGAATGGGTCGGAATCGTGAAGATCTCGATGCGAGCTTTCCAAAAAGTTGTCATTCAGCGCTCTAGCCCATCTCCTCGCCGAGCTACGAGCATCCCGCCGCACGAGAATCTTTGTTCATGTCGACGGATCAGCGATTTCACGTCCTCCGAAGAAGAGGACGTAATCGAATTCCGCGAATTTCCGCAAAAATGTGCGAGTTGTTTCGGATACCGGACTCATAGACCTACATTACGTGATGGGTCCCCATACAGAGTAGGACGGAGTCAGACGTTTTCCAGGTCCGAGAAAATTGCTCATTTCAGCTGGAATTTCACTGTTTCGCCGGAGCCCTCTTTGCATACTCGGGAGCGGTAAAATGACCGCCTGGGTGGCTAGGTGGCTCATTCCCGTAGTATAGAGTGTAATCGAATAGGTACTTCCCGGAACAACTTCCAACTTCTGTGTTCGTTTTGGTCCAAAAGGCAAAAGACCAAATCAGTCGGTCTCCGAGGGGCTCATTTCGGCTACTTTGCGTGGCCTGTTGAACATACAAATGGTGGAAGGATTCGAAAAAGCTCTTGGCTTTCGGAGTTCTAGCCATCGAACAACAAGATAAAATACACAGTATACCGGGGTTCTGACTTCGACTTTTGTCCACCTAAATCGGCCAAATTGGCCACTGTGCGCTGGTTGTCAAAGATCAGAGGCTCTTGAACGAGAGAGAGGAAAAGGGGAACTAGACGATGAGCTTGACCCCCGACGCCATCAGATATCTATGAAAAAATCGAGAAGCGTTCCAGTTCTATGCGGTGAATTCCAGTCGAATTCAACGCCTGTGAATGCTCTAAGTAAGAACTGTCTCTCGGAAACGTCCATGCAAACATGACAAAATGACTCCGGGGTAGTGAGCTAGTAACATTTGTTGGCCCTGGAAAGAGCCGTTTTTTTTGGTGCTCGAAGTCGACTCGCTGCTGGTCGCTCAACCTCAAAACCGTAGAGAGTACGTCCTCGACGCTTCAGAGCGTAGACGACGTCCTTGGCAGTGACGGTTCGCCTTTCTTTGGAGAACGTCTCTGAAATCATCCACTGCAAATCTTATCCTCGGTACGTCAATCTAATAGGGTTGGGAAATGATCCGCACCGCGCGGAGATAGATGAATCAACGTTATAATGGTGAAAAAGATTCCAGGGGCTTAAATTCCGACAAACTCGTGTCGAAAAGTCTCCCACTCAGAAAAATGCTTCCAATTCTAGTGTGGAACGAGTTTATGGCGGATCGCTACCAAGCTCCCCATCGTTTCCGGCGCTCTCCCATGCCGATGGATACAAAAGCCACCGCTTCGCCCGCGCAACGCTCACAGTCGGATCCAACGCGCGAAACGGCCACCGGTGGTGTCAAGAAACCCCATCGCTCACCTCATCGGTCCCTTAGAACAGTGGTTCTCAACCGGGGTTCCTCGGAACCCAAGGGTTCCGCGAGAGATTTTCAAAGTTCCGCCGCGGAATTTTCCTTGGAACCTTGGGGTTCCGCCGATCTTTTTTCTTCATCTGATGCCAGGAAGGAAATGAGATAGTGAACGCGGAAAACGAAATGCGACTTCAGATGTCCGAGAAGACCCAAACTTCAAAGAGGTATCGAGCACGAGAGGGGAGTTTCAATGGAGCCAGGTGAAGGCGTTCATACGTTGCTTTTATCGAGATCGATTTACCAGGTGTCTTACCTCCACGCGGGGGAAAGGGGGGGGGGTAAGCAGAAACTCAGGGTTCCGCGGGGAGCTTCGAGGAACCCCTCGGGGTTCCGTGGGCCAAAAAAGGTTGAGAACCACTGCCTTAGAAGACACCAACTTGTGCGCCATCCACGCCAAGCGAGTGACCATTATGCCCGGAGACATTCGGCTGGCTCGTCCTATGAGAGGAGAACGCGCTTGGGGTACTTGCTCGTCACCCTCGGAAAAAACGGCCCTTCTTAAAGCAACTAAATGATGAGAGGTCGAAACTTCCATCGTGAGTGTCAACCAATATGGAACTTCGCTGTATACACGCTTGTCACGTATTCATGTTCTCCTTCTCAGCGTTCTGAATTCGATCTTATCGACAAGCTTGCTTCCCGTTGCTCGTGTTTATTATCTCGAAAACTTCGATCGAATGATCGAACGGTGATTCCGAATGGAGATATGATGACATTGCCTCCGATCGGAAAGAGGCATTTCCTACGTACGGAAGATCAAGGAAATTTCTAGGTTCGGGACACCAGTCCGAAGAGTGCCTAAGCTAACTTCGGATGAAAAACTTAAACTTCATGTGGTCCGCCAGTCATGTCTGTCGTCATGTAATTTGATCGAGAATCCGGGGACGTGATGGCAGCCACGAAAAAAAACTCAAAGATTTTCGGTTGGCAGCTGAAATATGATTTTGCATTGAGACCCAACCCCGACAGAATGTGGAGGACAGCATTGGGACAGTTTTCGAAAGATGAATACGTTCGAAAAGATTCAAGAATTGAGAAAGAAGTGAAACAATGCTAAAACGAGACTGATCTTGAAGCTTCTGGTGGCCCTGAAAAGGGCCTTTTTTTTCGCTCGCAAGGAGCTGGGGAGGAATCTACTTGGAGGAGGTGTACTTGGTGACAGCCTTGGTTCCCTCAGAGACGGCGTGTTTGGCCAGTTCTCCTGGGAGGAGAAGCCTGACCGCGGTCTGGATCTCCCGAGAGGTGATGGTTGACCTCTTGTTGTAGTGGGACAGACGGGAAGCTTCGGCGGCGATTCGCTCGAAGATGTCGTTCACGAATGAGTTCATGATTGACATCGCCTTCGAGGAGATACCGGTGTCGGGGTGCACTTGCTTCAGGACCTTGTAGATGTAGATCGAGAAAGACTCCTTCCTCCTGCGCTTCTTCTTCTTCTTGTCCGTGGCACGGACATTCTTCTGGGCCTTCCCGGCTTTCTTGACAGCCTTTCCACTCGCTGCAGGCGGCATCGTTAAGCTGAGCTCGAACGAGAGTGACGAACACCGCTCTGGCGGTGCTATTTGAATGTTTCGATGGAGGCGAAAACGGCGCCCCAGCTTCGACTCGGTTGTGGAGAGGAGAGGCGATAGTGCTGCCAGAAACTCCCGTGCGGCGTCGTATATGAACAGCAGCGCTCCACCTCTCGTCATTCGTTGCTTCTCGTACACGAAACTGTAAACATGTCTGGACGCGGAAAGGGAGGAAAGGCAAAGTCCAAGGCGAAGACTCGTTCGTCTCGTGCGGGACTTCAGTTCCCCGTCGGTCGTATCCATCGTCTCCTCCGCAAGGGAAACTACGCCGAGCGTGTTGGTGCCGGAGCCCCCGTGTACCTCGCCGCTGTGCTCGAGTACCTGGCCGCTGAAGTTCTCGAGTTGGCAGGAAACGCCGCTCGTGACAACAAGAAGACCAGAATCATCCCCCGTCATCTCCAGTTGGCCATCCGTAACGACGAAGAGTTGAACAAGCTCCTGTCCGGAGTCACCATCGCCCAAGGTGGTGTTCTGCCCAACATCCAGGCTGTCCTTCTCCCCAAGAAGACCGACAAGGCCGCTGCCTAAGCGCGTTCGCTCAGCGAAACCAAAAAAAACGGCCCTTTTCAGGGCCACCAAGTTCAGAGAGATCGATGCCTCCTTGGTCGTCATTTCGGTAATCGCCGTCGAGAAAGTGGCTGGTGTGCTCCGCCCGCTATGGATTGGTTTCACAGAGAACCAAATCGCGTCGTAGAAACCATGAGGGTAGTTGAAGCATAGTGGACACTGGAAGATTCATATCCATTCGTTGTCCGCCTGGTTAAGAAACCGAGAAATCCTCTCACTCAGTCCAAGTCCGGAGAACCACGGGCTCACGTTCCGTGAAACAATGTATGGCCCAACCATCCTTTCAGGATCTCCCATGGATGGCGTTCCATAGCTCGAATTTGCTCAAGTTGGAGGCTGATTGTGAGCAAGGGGAACTATCCCCAAGTGGGGCTTCGTTTCTCGCAAGATCGATAGCGTCCAAAGTCCCGAGCCTCTTTTTGCTTTTTGAAAGTTTCGAGAGAATATCCGCCCAAGTTGCATAGCTCATCATCTTCGCTCACCGTTTCCGTCTACGATGCTCTGTTCGGACTTCAAACGCGATTCGAGAACTTCTCTGGAAACCTTGGCACTCAGCGGGACTTTAACCCTGCATTTGCCCGCGAACCGTCTACGATGGTATCAAGAGTTTTTCGGATCATGCTTCCTGAGTGTCTCTGCGCTCTTTGTCAATACTGGGGATTGCAGACGTACGAAATCCTGGAGAACCGTGGTCAGCAAAAAACCCTATGTAGGAACCCCAGGTGGGCATTGCTAAGACCGCTGTGATTTTCTAACTCTTGTTACGACCAAACACAAACAGGATATGAGAGAATGGTGTATCGATTACTTGAATGCCAGAACCATATAGCTCGAACGGCTTCAGTTTAGATGGGTTGTGAGTGTGGCGTTATGTATTTCAGACTCAACGCCCTCCGTTGGATGAATACGTGGTCAGAACTTCCGGGGCACAGGAATTCGCGGACTCTCGCGAGCATGGGGAGTCTTTCCACCTAGGAGTATATGTACATCGAGAACATTATGCTGAGAGCTAGATCTTGTAAAGTTTGGTGGCCCTGAAAAGGGCCTTTTTTTTTGGAAGCGGAGTCGATCCGTGCAGGAGATGGCTTAACCTCCGAAACCGTAGAGGGTGCGTCCCTGACGCTTCAGAGCGTAGACGACATCCATGGCGGTGACGGTCTTCCTCTTGGCGTGCTCGGTGTAGGTGACGGCGTCTCGGATGACGTTCTCAAGGAAGACCTTGAGGACACCTCGGGTTTCTTCGTAGATGAGACCGGAGATTCGCTTCACTCCACCACGACGAGCCAGACGACGGATGGCGGGCTTGGTGATACCCTGGATGTTGTCACGAAGAACTTTTCGATGACGCTTGGCGCCACCCTTTCCAAGACCTTTTCCTCCCTTGCCTCGTCCTGACATGATGATATCGAGATCCGAAACGGAATGATGATCTGCGCAGCTCATACACGCTTCATATAGCCTGGGGAAGCACCGCGTTCAACCGCGCCACTCGGTGGAGAGGGATGGGGACGCCGAGCTGACTCGTGATCCTGTGGTTCGATTCGAATATTTCGAGCGACCGTTGGCCGCCGCGACTCAGGCCTCCGATCGGAGAATGAGACTACTATGGATTTTCAATTTCTTCCCGATGAGCCTTCATGGGGAGTAGACGCTACGTAGACCGGCAGCGAGTATCTATTAAGCGGTTCCGAAATGTTATGTGGCTCACCTTCCTCGAGTCGATCCTCCTCGAGACAGCGAAAACTGATTCGGGAAGCCCTGGTTGCGCTTTTCGACTTTGTGTTATATTACCCTAGAATGCTTTTGCTCCGATCAGATCTCGATTATCGCTCTGAATGAACTGGAGCAGTCATCGGTAGTGGTTTGTGCTGGCTATGGCTCATCGTAGAGAAGCTCTTGGCAAATCCATGAGGAACCAGAGGATATTCCGCAATTCACCCGGCAGTTTCTGAGCGGGATTCTCTACGTCAAGGGGCGAGATGATCATGTCGAGATGAGAGGATAGAACTGTTGCGTGAATCCCGCGTGCTCGGAGCGGAAACCTTCCAGCCATATCTAATCGAATGCACGTGCTCTCAGAAGCGAGTATTGCGACTGAAGACAGCTGTAGTCGAAATTTCCGGACGTATTCCAGCCCAACTTTATGCCGTTCGTTGTCACAAATACGTTCGAAGCTTCATTCCCCCTGCCAGACACAATATGATGATGATTGATCCAGGAATCCGTTCCCGGCACAGCCAAGGGCCTCTCTCGAATCGTTCTTGGCGGGAAACTTTGACACCAGGGGGCGCCCGCATCGCGGTACCGCTCCCGTCCTCTTCGCCACAAATAGCGCGCGGCTCTTCGTGCATGCTTCATTGTGGAGAGTTCTCTCGTTTCGCTAACGTCATGGCTCGTACTAAGCAGACCGCTCGTAAATCTACCGGAGGAAAGGCGCCGCGTAAGCAGCTGGCCACCAAGGCTGCTCGCAAGTCCGCCCCGGCCACCGGTGGTGTCAAGAAACCCCATCGTTACAGGCCCGGTACCGTCGCCCTTCGTGAGATCCGTCGTTACCAGAAGTCGACCGAACTCCTGATCCGCAAGTTGCCCTTCCAGCGTCTCGTTCGTGAGATCGCTCAGGACTTCAAGACCGATCTACGTTTCCAGAGCTCTGCCGTCATGGCCCTCCAGGAGGCCTCTGAGGCTTACCTCGTCGGTCTCTTCGAAGACACCAACTTGTGCGCCATCCACGCCAAGCGTGTCACCATCATGCCGAAGGACATCCAGCTCGCTCGTCGTATCCGAGGAGAACGCGCTTAATTCATCCGCTCGAATGAGCTAAAAAAAAACGGCCCTTTTCAGGGCCACCAAACATTGAAAGATCAAAGCTCTCATCGCTGATGTCTCTCGAGGAGTTCTTCGCAGCTTCCCGCTTCCGATTTCATAACGTCGCGAGTCCACAGATGCTCTCATATCTCATATAGTAGGTACTACGGGAGGTTACGTATCACTAATCTACAATCAAGCCTGATATATGAAATCAGCAAGAACACAAAATAGGGATGCGTGTTTCCTCAGATGAGGGATTGGGTTGTTTTCCACTGTTTTCGAAGTACTGATACAAGCGAACAAGAGGCGGCGGAATGGCCACTCTCGTTCCGGCAGAGCACGGTTCCCGAAAATCCTCATAGCTACAGAAAAGATTGCACGAAATAGGAAAGCGCGTCGGATGACCGAGCAAAATTTCTGATCCTGATTGCACTGATGAAATCCTCTTCCCGGCCAGCCGCGATTGTTCGCAGCCAATCACGAGAAATCGCGGGTAATATGGGCATCGAAAGAAAAACCTGTCCATAGGAACTGCGATTCGTTAGCTGCAGCTGACGGTTCTCTGTTTCGTCATAGTAGTCGTTCTGCTTCACAGGATAAGCCTGAGGTGGAGGAGGATCTATCGAAAGATCTCCTTCGGGAGAGCTCAAACATTTTATATCGTCTATTACTGGACTCTTGGTGATCAAGAACTCATGGGTGGAGACGCGCTCGAACGTTAGATACGGAGCCGAACGTGAAGAGACTTGCTCATGGTTCAAATCGGGTGCACGTTCAGTGAAATAATCCACATATTGAATAATGGAAAATATAAATGAGCGACTGCTATGGAGCTAACGATCTCGTAACTTTTGGTGGCCCTGAAAAGGGCCGTTTTTTTTGCGTAGACTGCTGTCTACTTGGAGGAAGTGTACTTGGTGACAGCCTTTGTTCCTTCAGAGACGGCGTGCTTGGCCAACTCTCCGGGGAGAAGGAGCCTTACAGCGGTCTGGATTTCCCGAGAGGTGATGGTCGACCTCTTGTTGTAGTGGGACAGACGGGAAGCCTCGGCAGCGATGCGCTCGAAGATGTCGTTCACGAAAGAGTTCATGATTGACATGGCCTTCGAGGAGATACCGGTGTCGGGGTGCACTTGCTTCAGGACCTTGTAGATGTAGATCGAGAAAGACTCCTTCCTCCTGCGCTTCTTCTTCTTCTTGTCCGTGGCACGGACATTCTTCTGGGCCTTTCCGGCTTTCTTGACAGCCTTTCCACTCGCTGCAGGCGGCATCGTTAAGCTGAGCTCTAACGAGAGTGACGAACACCACTCTGGCGGTGCTATTTGAGTGTTTCGATGGTGGCGAAAACGGCGCCAGCTCCGCCTCGCTTGTGGAGAGGAGAGACGACAGTGCTGCCAGAAACTCCCGTGCCGCGTCGTATATGAACAGCAGCGCTCCAAATCTCGTCATTCGTTGCTGCTCGCACACGAAACTGTCAACATGTCTGGACGCGGAAAGGGAGGAAAGGCAAAGTCGAAGGCGAAGACTCGTTCGTCTCGTGCGGGACTTCAGTTCCCCGTCGGTCGTATCCATCGTCTGCTCCGCAAGGGAAACTACGCCGAGCGTGTTGGTGCCGGAGCCCCCGTGTACCTCGCCGCCGTGCTCGAGTACCTGGCTGCTGAGGTTCTCGAGTTGGCAGGAAACGCCGCTCGTGACAACAAGAAGACCAGAATCATCCCCCGTCATCTCCAGTTGGCCATCCGTAACGACGAAGAGTTGAACAAGCTTCTGTCAGGAGTCACCATCGCCCAGGGTGGTGTTCTGCCCAACATCCAGGCTGTTCTCCTTCCCAAGAAAACCGACAAGGCCGCTGCCTAAGCGCGTTCGCTCAGCGAAACAAAAAAAAACGGCCCTTTTCAGGGCCACCAAAAGTTACAAGATCAATTCTCTTGCGTGTTCGGAGATGCCATGATGATCTCCGTTCTATCGTATCATCGTAACGGTGGGGTCGCCGGTTCCGCGGACGCGTTCAGCGTGCATACCAGATCGGTTTTCGGTTTTTCGGTGGGAGCCGAGCGAGCTGCGGAGGGATTCTTGACATGCAGTCTTCAAACCTCTGCGAAGTCGATGGCCGAAATGGAGGGACTGCGGAAGAAAGAATTTCCGGACTCATGGGGCTCGAAGACAGCCATGCTCAGCTCTCTAGGGTCCTTCCCTTCGGAAGGAAAATCCGTTTTACCCCGCTCTGAGCAACTTTGCGACGGCAGATTTTGAGAAGGTCGAACCGGCAGGGCGATAAAACTTGTTTCGAACACGCGCGGCCCGTTCATTCTAGAGCGTTGCGGTTGACGTCAGTTCGATTTGTTCGTTAAAGAACTGTAGAACTGTTTTTGTGGCCCGTTGTATCTTCCTCAGAATTTGAGGACGGGGAAATGGGTGGATTTCGACTGGGGATCAGCAGGCTATCGTGAAGATTATGCGTCCCGATAGAACATCCGCGAAATTCTATCCGCGACGGACCCGTACCGCAGCTGATTTTTGACGCCCTTTGTACCCATTCCTGTTTTCATTCTCTGAACTCGAACGAGAGAGTTTTTCATGTATGTTTTTTCATAGCTCACGGAATCGATCTCAAAGAAGTACCGAGCTAAGACTGCGTCTCTATTCAAGAAGAGTGAGTTTCTCTTCAGAGCGGACCTCATCCGTTTTCCGAGAGTACTACGCGGGCAAATCATCACTATCTTGGACCTGGTCGGTGAGCTCGCGATGGGACGAGCAGCCTCCCGACCTCGTCATGTCGTCGAAACTGCTTAGCAACCACGACTGTGCTACTTCCCTGCTGAGATACTTTCCGATTGTACGCGCTATTTGGATCCTAGAGTCACCCAGCTTTGGTTCAGAAGCAAAACCTGTGACTCAAGTTGGGTGTCCAGAATGGCTATTCAAGAGGTTGGGGTGGCAAGAGAACGTGAGCGAGTACGAAAATTCACCAAGGGACTCAAGGAACTTCCTTATGGCATTCTGTAACGATGGAGCATGGGTACAGAAGTCATGTGAAGTACATAGTATACAGTGAACTGCATCCGGCAGCATTTCCAAAGATAATGAGCAATGTTTGACCGATGAAAAACATATTGCCTGTAAAGTTCCCATGATGTATGGGCGAAAGTTCTATTATGAAGAATTTCAAGACAAGATTTCGACATCGCTCAAGGAGAGTCCTGCACCCTATCATGTTTGGGAAGAGGTTTCTTATACGCGAGACTTCGAGGTTATGTCTTGAAAGACACATCAGCGAGGCTACCTTTGTTGGTGGGTGGAAAACTCTTCAGATGTGGAATCTCGGATTCATCAGCGTTTCCATGAGAACGGGATTCTCGTCGAAAAGGCAGCGGGGATCGAGTAATGGATCAGGCGGGAGATGGCTGCCATACTCAGGGGCACGGGCAACTGGACGACATCGTATCCGATCAAACCATCGTTTATGACAGAGTCGAACTCCTGAAACAATCCCAGGATGTCGATATTGTTGGGACAGCCGCCTGGCATTCCCCAGAGACGAGCCACCGCCCTGCAGCGTGAAAGGTCTCATGGCAGCTCAGGGCGACCTGGATATGGTGGGCCCTCAGACACAAACTTGAGCAAATGGATCTCAATGCTCGTCTTCTTGACTCCTCCGGAGTCCCGGCACGACTCTAGCGATCTCCATAGTCGATTCTGCCATGGTCCCCGTCGGCGCGATTAACACCCCATGACTCCGAGGACACAAATCATCGGGATCGAGCGTACGCCTCAGATACAGCTTTGGTCAGCTCTCGATGTAAAAGGCGATGATGCTCGCCTGTTGCTCCCGACCGGTATGTCTTTCCGCGAAAATCTCATAATTTTTGTGGTCTGTGTAACGAGTTGAAGATTGAAGTTGGTATAGCTTTAATTCGGAGCAGGATCGGGAGACGTTCATTTCGGCTAAAAAAAATTCTCTCTGCGCGGAGAGGAAGCCACTCAGGTTTATCTCCCTCTCTAATCAAAGACCATGTTTCTGATAGGTACTCATCTCCGAGGCGACCTTTGCTCCCACAAACGATGATGGAAGTCCGAGCGCTCTCCGCAGCTTGTAGCGGTCGAAAAAGCTGTGATGAAGATGAGTAGATACTGACCTCTGGAATTTACCTCAGCTTCTCTGACCCGGCTGGATTCGAGAAAGGCCTACACCAGTGGTTCCCAAAGTGGTCTATATCGACCCCCAGGGGTCGATACCGTTCGCCGGGGGGTCTACGAAATCTGCAAGGAGATTCGGGGGTCGATGCGCAGATGAGAGGGGTCTACGTATTTCTCTCTCTGGAAGTACCAGGCGGATTATGACCAGTCTAAATGGGGTCCCAGCAAACGCTCCGGAACCACGGTTGACTTGGGAGGAAAAGCTTTTTCTGCTCAACAAACAGAAAGCCATAAAGATGCGCCCGCATTCGAATCAGTTTTGGTGCGCATTACCGGCACCTCCGTCCTATGTCCAGCACCTTGAAGCCCCAAGAACTGACTTCAAGAAGATGCTCACTGGTGTTCTCGAGATGGACATTCCCCGGTGGGAACTAAATCCGTACTTTGACACTGAAGAATCCGATGTCGACTTGCAGGATCAGCCAATCGCGCTCCAAAAAGACAAGGGATTGAAAGTGTGATTCGAGAAAGGTTATCAACATTTTTGGCTCCAAGAGGCGGTACCAGATGCCTATCCGTTGCTTTGGGGAATTTCGAGGAAGTTCTGGAAGAGAGGGGCTCCAGCGCGGTTTTGAGAATTGTGACCAAGCAAATAAACAAAATAGCTAGACAGCCATTACTGAGCGCGGGAATCCGCCACTATCCATGACTGTTTTGAAACCGCACGCGCATGATCTGCTCGCGCGACAACGATTACGTCCCTCACACTGAAGATACATCATTTTACTTCAACAGAGAGATTCTGAATCGAGACGAAGTAAGGTCTTTTTGACTTCTCTGATGGCCTCTTAAAAGGGGTCTACGCGGACCTCTTGGGGTGCCCAAGGGGTCTATGGAGAAAAAAAGTCTGGGAACCACTGGCCTACACGATCACTGATGAACACCTCAGGAGGTTCAGAGCATCGACGATCAACACGGACGTCATGCTGATGAACTGTCGTCTTCATCAATCATCATCCTTATCCCACGAATCAAGTCTCCAATGAACACCATAGAGTTCTACGAGCCGCGATTTACGGTGTCTTCTACGTCGGGAATATTCATTCTCATGAGAATCCATCCCTGCAGAGGAGTTCGCGAGATGCTGAAGCCGATTTGGCTAACATTAGCCATTCATCCTCAACTCATATCTAATCTATGCAGGTCTGCTTTCTGAATCACCTTTGATCACGACTCGTAGCTCCTTCGGAAAATCCGGTATCTTGATACATGATCTAAGGGAGTTCAATTGATAACTTGAAAGTTGAGCGATCGATGTTCAGATTGAACCGCGATATTCAGCTACGCCGCCTACATATATGACCCTCCGATCCTTGGAACCTCATTTCAGAAGACGGCAGAGCATTCGCAGCTCAACCTCAGAGCCAGCGTTCTTTCTCCTGGAACTTATCCATCGGTGCTGCTTGACGGAGTTTCTTCGCATTTCCGGATTCTCCAGGTTTGACAGTTTTCCCGAACAACCAAGTGAGTGCAAACCGTGTCATCACAATCGACCCGGGCTCGCGTTCGGTTCACATGTTCTAAGCGACGTAACTTCTTCTTCAAGGATGAGTCTGATGCAGTGCCCGAACGAGATCCTTGACATGATCGCTGCACACCTGGATTCAGTGGCGTTGGTCGCTTTAGCAGGAAGCGAGCGAAGATTCCAAGAACTGATCCTGAAGCGCATGAAACACGTGAAGCTCAACTGTCAGTCGAAGTTGGTTGAAAGATATTTATTCAGACATAGCGACGTTGTGCGCCACCTCGATCTATCGGATTGCAGGTGGTTGCCCCTGCCCACTTCGGAGATAATCAACTACCTCAATCTCACGAAGTTGGACCTAGTCAACACACGACTCTGGGACGATGACCTCGAGAGCATC
This sequence comes from Neoseiulus californicus, assembly GCA_028455905.1. NCBI lineage: Eukaryota > Metazoa > Arthropoda > Arachnida > Mesostigmata > Phytoseiidae > Neoseiulus > Neoseiulus californicus. The sequence goes on along the minus strand of JAMQGS010000005.1, from coordinate 201,940 downwards.
CTAAATTGGCTGTCACTAGAATCGCTGAGCTTTTCGATGCAGACTCTGCATTGCACGAAGGTCATACAGCTGAGACGCTCCAGCCGCTTGAAAGAGCTCTACGTCGAACTCCAACCCAATTCGACTTCGTTTCGCTTGGTCATCGACTTGATGAACGCATTAGAGACCCTTGAACATGTCCATGTGAATTTGGTCGGGAAAGCGACATTCCCGCCCTACGATCAGTTGCCCTCATTGGATTATGTGAGCTTCAAGAAGCTACTCACATTCGTCTGCTCGTGTCACTTGGCAGACGATCCTTTCGAAAACGTCCGCGCTTTCTTGAAACGTATATTCGAAGAGTCCACCGGGCTCGACATTGACGAATGGTTCGACAGGGACAGATATTGCTACATATACGAGCGTGGTTTCTACAACACAGACGATGTAGAAGACCTTCGTGACGAGGAAGAGCTTGAAAAACTCAATCTACTGAAAAACTTCTACGTCCTCGATTTGGCAAGCGAAACAAGCAACAACGGCAAGTCGATCAGATCTCCGTGGGGTCACCCAAAATCTCTCCGGGTCAAAGCATCCCACGGCTTCGGAGAGATCTTGAATCATTACGATCTCAGCCGGGTGCTCACAACGGCGCTCGTAGAGGTGGACTTCACAGATTATCATCGGACCTTCTCAGCGGAGTTTTGGCGCGACTTGGTTTGGTCTTCGCCACACCTGGAAAGCCTCGCAATACCGCTCTGCTCCTTCCTGGTCCCTAACAAGGGGAGTCAGGAGGCTAGGAAATCTTGGAAGTTATGGATTCGCTCCCGCGAAGGACCAAGTTCGACGAGCGACATCGTTGAGGAATCCTTGCGGAAACTGAATCTGAGAAAACTCTTCGTCAAGGGCAACGCAGGAACGTCTTCCATGTACCGGTACCCGTATCCGACCTGGCAGTGTCCTCGGTGTTCAAAATCAATGACTGCGAGGAACACTCCGCAACTGAAAGCTTTGCATCGTTTGGAGGAATTGACTTTCAAGAACGTCACGGTAGAATCCTCCGCTTTGAGAAAGATGGCAAACCCGTTCCCGCACACGGTTCGATTGCGCCTGAACCGCATGTTCGACTTGTCTGGCATGCGAACATTCATCCAAGAATGCCACAACCTCCGTAACTTGAAACTTACGGGCTTTAACATGCCCTTGCATACGCAAGAATTGTGGCAAGTAATCGCCGGAGGTAAAAAGCTCAAAGAGCTCTGTCTGGGAACAAGATCCCTGACTTCTCTCGAGCCATCTCAATTACGCGGGATTCTCCTTCGGATTCCGCGGACGCTCTTACTCGTGCACTTCCACCTCAAGGACCACGAAGAAACATTCGACATCCGGTGCACTATGGAGGACACCTTGAAAGAAACCGGTAGATTCGGGTCAAGGTACGAAACGAAATTCCTGCCTGAGGAAAGTTCATTCATGGATTGTGGCCCGAGAGATTGCGAGTTGTCCGAACCCTTCCTCGGGCGCGCTTTGTGTCACACGGAAAGTTTCGCTGGTTTTGTTACGCCGGTGCAATGGGACCTGGGCAACCATCGATAGGAGATAACAGAAATTCCTGATGCCGCCCGATCTCTGTCGCCTAGCTCGCTACGGCCGGACGTAGATCGCAAACTTTCAAAATCACTCGGTAATAAAAAACCAAGTTTCCCTTTGATATGATGATTGAAAATCTTCGAGCCCGCAAACCAATTTTGGTGGGCCCAAAGCCTGTGGATTGATATCTCTCGCGAGAGCCGGATGAATTTAGCGCTTGACGGTTACTTTGCTCCAGGTGACCCAGTGCTGAGTTTTTGGAGACCAGTAGCACTGAATGAAGAGGCTTTTTGTTCACAGAAACAGTACCCAGTTTTTATTATTGCTGTTATGTATGCTTATATAGGATTCGAATGGTATCCGAGGAAAAGGGTATACATACATTTATCCCGCGATCTCCCACGTGTATCCCACGTAGCCAGAAATGCGTGTCTGTATACACCTACGATTATATCCTACGCCCATGCCGTAGAAGACCACCAAGAATAAGTGATTTCAAGATATCACAGACTAGTGGATCATGAATCCTGTTTCGTACAATATCGAGAGGCTGTCGGACAGCGACGCGTGGAGTACGGAAACCTGGTCTTGGGAGACTCCTGGTGTACCATAGTTTCTATTTATCCTCAGCTCGCTAAAAAACGCTCCAGGTTTTCTGTCCGTTCTCAAAGACCTACCTTTGCGAAGCGGGAATTAGTTTATTGCTGTCGCAGAAAACATAAACAGAAGAGTCATAACCCGTGCCAAAGCCGAGTCCCTCATTGGAGCTGACATCATTATCTGGGATGAAATTCCAATGATACCCAGGGCAGCCTTTCAACAACGAACGACCTCTTGAGAGATTCTGTAGGCCATCGCCTGAAAGATCGACTCGGGCATTAGCCCGTGGAGATTGGGAACCACGGAGGCTATCCTGGAATAGCCGGCTGCAGGGACCGAACCCGCAGCATGCCGTCCGGTGATTCACGTGTGGCTGAGTGAACATGCTTTCGTGGCAGCCACTGCTTAGATCACTCAACTCTCTCGTCGGTAAAGTCTTCGAGAGCGCTGCGCCGTAAGCGACTCGGGGGGCGCGAGACCGAAGAGTATGCGAAACCAGCGTATAAGTTCCCCTCCCATGTGCAATTGCAAGGATGATTCAATCCGCCCGAAAACAACATCGTGTCTCGGAGAGGTGAGGCGGGCAGAACAGCGAAGGCGCGGAAGCGCGACAGAAGTACTGGGAATCTTTTTACTGCCGCAGGAATCCATACGTTGCAAAACGGATTCTACGCACGGTCGCGGTCTTCAGAGCTGGTTGTGAATTGTGAGGGGTAGTTCAGCAAGCCAAAGCCAATAATGTCTCGCTTCAGAGCCCCAATGGGGTGAGACGGGTTGAGAGCACCAGCACTCCTCGGCATTGGTAGAGAGGGAACGGAGGACATGGACTTTGAGGCCGTTATCGAAGGATTGAGGGCAGCTCGAATCCCGAAGAAGCAATTCCGATAATCCCGCTGTCGTGACGGTCGTTAAACCAACAATGAAGACGAACTCGTTCAAGGCATGATCGTTCGTTCAAAATCCAATAGTTCTGAGAATCTTGTTGCATCCCTAACCACATTTTGGGCGAAGGAGGGGGCGCTGGGGTGGAGCGCATTTTCGCGCGCCTGACGCGGTCACTCCGGGCTATGTAGATACGCCGGCGCCGCTGGCCCTGTGACCGCTCTCTGATTCAAGGAGAGTTATCGCCTCCATTGAAGGCAATCTCGGAATATTGATCGAAACAGCGAACAGAGCTGTTTGTCGTAAACTTTCAACGGGGTTCGATCAACACTTTTGTATTCTCCTGATGGACTTCCTCGGGCAGCGAGTCTCAGTTCAATGGGTGAACCTCACACGCAACTCTCTCATTGACCCTTATTCGATGTCAACGCTCTATTCAAAGCTTGCTTGCTGAGAGCGCTACGTTGCATATCCGAGGCACAACCAAACGACTACCCGCGAGACCCTCACCAAGGATGCGCCTATTGCGAGGCTTCCTGAATGTCTTCGGACTCCTCGGTGACCGAACCACCTTCCTGGTGCTGCGCCGCACGGTGTTCGTGTTTCTGACATTCTGGGACATTTTCCAATTCTCACGAGAGGCTGCGCCTTTGTTGGGTTGTTGGAGTCCCTACTGCATATTGAATCTCATATATGTCTATTACGCTGTTCACTGTGCGAGCCTCCACATCTGGTTCATCCGCAATCACGGGCACTTCCGATCGATCACCAATAGCCAGCTAGAATCTCAAAATATCGAGTGGGTGGATCTGAGCTCTCTGGCGTTCTTCACAGCTAACGTTGCGACTGCTCTCCAGATCGTTTTCTGCTTCTCCGGAGATGGTGTTCCATTGACGCATGTGCTGGCGGAGGTTTGCTACCAGCTTATATGTCGAACAGTTCAGATTCTGACTCATATAGCAATCGCTCACCGCATAGGAATCGTTGGAGACCAGATCTTCCGTCTCCGAAGCGACGTTCAGAGTGAAAATGCGGAGTTGGTCAAGCACGCTTGTCGGAAAACATCGAGACTCTGCTGCGACCTGGATGCTGAATTCAGACTTCCGCTCGAATTGATTTTCTTCAGATACTTCGTTCATCTCGTTTTCGATCTTCCGCTATTGGCTCCGAGGATCCAGTGCGAGGTGTTCGCGCAGTTCCTGCTCTGCCAGTCGGTGATCGACTTTCTCTCCATGGTTCTGATCATCCAGGCATGCGATAAGCTGCGTCATCGAGTGGGGGAACTTCAGTGTGATTTGCGGCGTCGAGTTGATCTCGGAGGAGAACAGTTTCAGCTTTTCATCAATAGCAAACTCGGAGTGAGGGTGAACCGTAGTATTGTGTGCTGGAAAACTTTCTTGAATTTTGTCGGCCTTTGTTGGTCCTTCTCATTCATGGCCATCCAGGTTGTACTGCAGATATACAAATGTTGACATCTCCACAATCGAAAACCAGATCGCCGAAAGTCTGTCGACTCCCACAGCCCCAATCATAGATCATCATAACGGGTGTAGCCCCGCGCCCTTCGGCCCCCCACCCCCGACAGGAATTCTCACATCCGCAACTTACTTCCAATTTCAACACTCAAACGTCCGATGGTTCGCTACGGTGATTCTGGGCTCATCACTTCACCTGCCGCATGGTGAGTGTATATTCACAAGATCTCTGCGCAGTCTACACTATCCTGGAGATATGAGCGATTCGTGCGGCAAATCGAGATCGAGACGGCAGGAGATCCTCTTCTCTGGGATTCTGTGGACATTTAGGGATACTGCATAGTTTGTCGTGGATCCGCGGGGAAACCAGGAACGCCGCTGGAGGATGTTCGATCGTCTTCGAGTCCACTCGACCCGTCTCAAACAAAGCTTCAACCTTTGTTTCGTAGCTTCTGGGCGAATAGCAGTATATTGAGGCTATCGAAAGCTTTCATTTACTACATCAAAGAAGGCCGCCCGGCAATGCTCCCACGAGTCAGAAATGTTCAGGATGTGCAGCCGGGTGCGTGCTTAAGCAGGTTCAGTCGAAAGCGCCCGCATTCGCCGTAAGCCGGGGATGGGAACCCTCTAAAAAGAAGTCGGTCGGGAACGAGATCCGAACCAACGTCCTGCCGCTCGTGAAACGTCAACATGGCTATGCGAAGTCAGTACAATTTTAATTTCATGGACTCATCAAGGGTGCACGTCAACTGGGCCTCGGCGCCAACTTCAGGCGCGTCGAAGCGATGCATGGGAATAGTTTCTAAAAACGAGGGGATGTATAAACCCCCGACGAAGGCTATTGGCCTCGGCTGTGGATGGGATCACCTCAATGCAGCCCCGATATCGGCCTCCTCATGTACAAAATCCTGCGTAAGTAGACTTCTAGACTGGGCTCGGTGCACAGTGGGACGGAACGTGAAATGAGGTGGAAAAAAATAATGTCACGGAGCCTTGAGTTGCCTCGATTTTTTGTATCAATTCCGCATCCATGTTCATCAGCTAGGAGTTGTTGAGGGACGCCGATCACCGAGCTCTGATTCCCCAGAACAATTTTTCTCGTAAAAACATCTAGAATGAAAAATGGGGAATTCGGATTATGGGGGCTGACCATCGAGAAAACGCTGATTTCTGACTTGAGCTATATTTGACGAGAAATGATGTTTCCAGGAGATTTGAAGAGTGTGAGCTGTACGTCTCTCTGGCAGCTTCGTGCATTCATCATCATGAGTCGATTCTGAGCTTTCGGGTAGCTTTCCTCGTGTTCGACGATCTGAAGAAGCGATCGAAAAGAAATCGAAACCGCCGATTGGGCCCAGCATGACCAGATCGAAGGCTCGACACATATTTCACCCGCGAAAGCCGCAACGTTGGCCACGAGTGGAACGCTACTCCTGTTCATGCTGCATTTCTCTGAGAGACAAGAAGAGGTCGTCCAAAGTCGCGTCGGAAACTTGGATGTCTTCGAAATCGAACGCATGATCTTCTCGTAACTCTTGAACCTTTCTAAATAGCTTGCTCCATCTGAGAGAAGCATCGGCTACGTAGAACGTGAAGAGTCTCTGCAACGATAGAAGCAAACCGGTAAACATTGACATCAGCCACTCTTTGCGACGTCGAACCAGTATTTGGAAAAATCGCAAACGAACCATGTGATGCCTCTTTAGTGTACTTGTGCTCCCGAATAATCTGCTCATCGCTCGACAAAGATCGGCCTCCAAGTCTCCGAGACCGTCTTTGACCTTTATTCGTACTGTGTACCCGGTTCCATATTTCGTTTTGAGATGCTGAGTCGAGCCAATGCAGTGGAAAGCGCCGTCCACCATGATGGCAAGTCTCGAACACATCGCTTCGCATACGCCCATCGAGTGCGAGGTTAGAACAATTGCTGTATCGAGCTCTTTCTGATATCGGGAAAGCGTGGAGTATATGATCATCCGAGCTGACGGATCCACGCCTGCGGTGGGCTCGTCGAGGAAGAGTATGACTGGGTTCCCGATCATCGCGACGGCGAGAGATAGCTTACGCTTGGTACCACCGCTGTAGTCCGCGACCCTCTTGTCGATGTGGGGTGAAAGATCGATCAGCGTTGTCATCGACTCTATGATCCCTTTCGACGAAGTTTCCGGGATCGCTCGGAGTGCGCAGAATAGCTCAAGTGTTTCTCTGCCCGTCAGGATGTCCATTAAGGCATCATCCTGCGGGCAATAGCCGATCTGGCTCCGATACACACGCAGAGACAAGTCGATGTCAAACTCGTTAATGAACGCGCGACCCTCTGATCGAGTGATGTCACCAATTAGCATACGGAATACCGTGGTTTTCCCCGCACCGTTGAATCCGAGCAAACCAAAACACTCGTTCCCCGCTAGATGGAATGAGACACCGTCAACGGCTCTAAACTTCGCGTAATACTTGGTCAGCCTCTGCGCGACGAGTGTGTATAAGGCCGTCTGGGATTCCTCCACAACTCTGTCCACTATCCGTTGCTCCTCGATCACGTCCTCGTCCCGGATTCTTCGTTCATCGGTGGCTAGAAGTATGGGAGTTCGGGAATACTGAAGCATAGTTATAATTATCCGTCGAAAGAACCCCGAAAAAAAAAAATATGGAGTGGATGTCCAAACGGGGCTCACCTGCTTGTTTAACATTCTTCAACATTCTGGAGGCATTCCGCCCACAATTCTTGAATTCCTTCGTGAAACAAGAGAAACACTGGGGATTGAAGTCGGAAACTATCACAACTGCCATGAACAACAGCGCCTCGATCAAGAGAATCGACATGTGATAACCAGCCCCAGTGCTCGGATCCATCGAGAACGGGCTTTGGTATTCGCAAGCGGCTCCACCTAGGATACGGTGCCAGTGCCTGAGAATTCGTCCTCAAAGCTCCCTGTGCGTCGGACAGAACGCTCGATTGAACCTCGAACGCCCATATCATAGGGTTGAGACAGAAAAACGTCGTGATATCCTCCACTCTCTCGACGTTTGACTCTTTGGAAGCTCTGCTCTGAGAAAACTCTAGAACATCACAATTACTCACGTTGGCAGCTGCTCCTCGAAATTCCAGTATCGAGAATTCTACTCAATGCCAGCGGAGCGGAGACTGAGGGAATCGACGAAGGGGATCCGCGCTCCTCAGCGCTCGATCCCGGGCCGCATAGAATGAGCGCCCAGATCCAATTCAAGACGGCGAAGGTCACCGGAGGTGCCGCTGAGCCGCACTCAGCGCAGAGGCATGACCACAGGTATGATAAAGGCACTGTCGCAGCGATGTAAGACAAGAACAGCGCGATCAACCCGACTGCAATCAGAAAGGAATCCACTTGAACATCAAATTCAGATCTTCAGCACATCGGACCTCCAAGACGTAGAAGGAGAGATTGCGAAACACGAGAAAAAAAAACCAGGAGAATCTGGGATCCTGATTCTGCTTGGAATAGTCGACTGAATACTCACGGAACGGAGCCGAGCCGTGTGAGAAGCATTCGAGGGGATTTTGGTATCTCCACAAGGCCAACGATGGAGCTGCGACGATTGTCAAAGTCAAGGAGTCGAAACAGAAATTAGCTGCGTTGAACAACGCAGGATTAACTCCCGTCATCAGTTGAATCTGGAACGATGAGAGCGATGACTCCAGCTTCCATTATGCTACGCTGGAATCACATTCTCTGAATGCTGTCATTAGAAAGACATCCGTCGGATCGATCAGGAGTGTGCAGGGGAACTTGAAGTTGGTAAAGGCTTGTCGATCGCTGACACAACGTTCCTCAAGCTGACAAAGCAAAGTCTTCAAGCTGACAATGAGACAGAGGAAAGTTTGTTGCCATCGAGAGGAAAGTTTGTTGCCATCATTGTGAGGAGCCCTCCAACCATCGGTCAGGAAATCACACTCTTTCGGGACGCGGTTGCATCGGAATCCCGAAATTCGACTCACCAGATGCGCTTTACTTTCCATGACTGGGAACGACAATGCCAGACCGGCCATGGAAGCGAAAATTAATGAAAATAGGACGAAATCCCTTTCTTGTGGAGACCGACTGTGTCGAGAGTCGGGCGTAGAGATCGCGTAAGATGCTCGAACTTCGGACTTCTTTCCCATGATTTCAGTCAAAGCAGCGCTTTGCCACCGCGTGAGAGCCGCGCCGGCCAAATGCATAGGCTCTGGAGTGAAAATGTTGAACCAAAGAGTCCCGTCCGAAAGGCCTACCGACCATTTCGTCCGATACTCCTGCGGAGACTTTTTGTCTGGAACAGCAAAACTCAAACGCAAGGACGGTCGCTTAGATGATTGGAAACTGGGAGAAAACTCTACGATTGGAAACTTACGAAGTTCGAGCAGATAATTTTCTATGGCGTCAACTGAATTCTCCAATGAAGCCTCGAACTTTACACCGTCTCCAACGAGTTCCTTTTCCACCGAGGATAGGAATCCATCGGATTCCGCGGCTACGAATCCTCGCGAATCTCCGAGACCAGTCTTGAGCGAGTAATTGCGTGCCCTTATCTTAAGGAGTTGAGATAGGCAGTGTGAGAGTTGTCAGTAGCACATCACCGTCCACGAGGCAAGAAGAAATAAACAGTGTGGTTCGAAATGAGACAACGGAACCGCATTACCACAATTTCTTCGTCTCTGGTTCTCACGCTTCGGATGGCAGAGGAGGTGATAGCGAATATCCAAATCATGGCCAGCAATAGAGACATCCATCGTCTTTTCGCCGAGGAGAAGCGTTTCATTATGAGACCTCTAAATTGTCGATACAGGCGTGCTGACCCGGTCAACGGCTCAAAGAGTCGCAACTTTTCTGCAGACGACATGATGAGTCTTGATGAAGTGCGTACATTCGATTGATCGCGATTCGTGTAGCTCAACTTCCCTGATACTCACCAAAAGTTACTGGCTTTATGGAACTGGAGTGGGCGTCAGCGTTCTCCGCTTTCATCATCGGCCCAGAGCGATTGCCGATCTTATTGAAAACGTCTTCCATGGTAGTAGCCGTGACACCCATGCTGGCGATCTGCGGAAAACGTCGGCCACCGTACAATGGCGTATCGTGCCTCAGTGCCGGGGGATTGTCGACGGGAAGGCGAGAAAATCATGACGGCGAAACCTTAAGACCTCTGTAAGACCTTCATTCCGGCGGTGAAAGTCCCGCAGAAAGCTTAGTCGGATCGGGGAAGAGTCCCTCCCTTCCTCCTCTTCCGTCTCATTCCGCTCCCCCCGAGAGTAAGCTTGGGGCGGACTAAATCGGCGGATGTGCGGATACGATCCGAAATGACTCGTCGACTGCACCTAATATTATTCTCGAGTATCGGACTCAGAATGTCTATCTCTTCGATACTTGTCATGCCAATATAGCTTCGAAATCCAGAACGAAATCAGGATGCATGAGACGGCTCCCCTATTTTTCGATCAGGACAACAGGGAGGTGAACAAGGCGTTCCTGATTAGGGTAGTCCTCATGCAATCACAAGGATCAACCGTTTCTACAGCTACTTCAGTTGGAAACACTCGGGTTCCTCTTGGTGAGAATGTGCCCAAATCCTCGTTCTCCAGGTTCGGGATCGGTGACCTAATGTACATCTGTCGAACATCGTGTGCCGGAACGGCCGCATATCGCTTTGAAGTTCCTCCGTTTTGGTTCTTCCGAACTCGCTCTCGACGCAGAGGGTCAGCGAGAAAGCAGCGAACTCACCCCAAGCGCTTCTTTTTCTGACTCCAATTTCTCGAACATATCAACCATCTTTTTGTCTTCCGGATTTCCAATGCGTATGGCAATCTCATTACCTAGTTGCGATTCCATGGAAATCTTCTCGTGCTGAGAAGGGTTCAGCGCGCTCTTGATGGCGGATAGAATCGACTCAGCTCCCCGTCCAGATTCTCTCATGGCAACACGAATTTTATAACCGGTTCCTGAAAATTCAAATGATGAGGTCAGAAGCCGATCGCAATGCGCGATATCAGCTCAGCTATACAGCGTTTCAAACCCTTCACTCGCAGATGTTTTGCGTAGGACGTTGCAATACTAACCGAATATGCGCTTTAGGAACATCGGGGAGCCTGCGCTCAAGAGGTGGCCCTTGGCAATGAAGATAACGCGGTCACCAAGGAAGTCTGCTTCATCCATATGGTGTGTCGTCAACAGTATGGTTCGACGAGCCCGCATCTGAAGTGTAGAGTCGGATCTCAGATGAGACTAACGCGAGATCCGGAGCGGGTTACCTCGACATGAAGCTTGAGTCCGAACGTGCGTTCGGAGGAGAATTTTGTTTCTGCTCTGAACCTGTTCAAGAAGCTTCCAAACACATCTTCGGGCGCTAGGATCCATTCCGGAAGTCGGCTCGTCAAGTATGAGGATCTGGAATGATTTGATATTAAGATTCACTGCCTGAATGCTCCGGATTACTCATCAACAGCCGTAACTATACAACGTACCTCACTACCACCGATAATGGCATTCGCGAGACTGAGCTTTCTCTTCATGCCGCCGGAGAGGTTACCGGAAAGCTGATCTTTCATCCCGTCGAGATCGATTTTCCTCAGTATGTCATCGACTTCGTCCTCTATCGACGGAGCCTGTGAATCTTTCAGCTTGGCGAAAAAACGAAGATGCTCCGCAACGGTGAGATAGTCGAACAAAACGTTTTGTTGGGGACATGGACCGATACTTCTTCGCGCTTTTTTCGTCTCCTTCGTTACGCTGTAGCCATTGAAGAAGATGTCTCCATGGTCCGGGGGGAATAAACCGGTCATGATGTTCATGATCGTCGTTTTCCCTGCGCCATTGTGTCCCACCAGTATGGTTATTTGATTACCATAAACTTCGAAGGAGAGATCATCGATGACTTTGAGATTGCCGAAACTGTGACAGACGCGTGAAACTCGAATCACCGGTGGTTCCTCGTTCGCCGAAACTTTCTCAATCATCTCGTTCGCCGCTGAGCTGGACACCGAATTTGCTTCGGATGTTGGCGTCTTCGAGAACCAAGGTATATATTGCAGGAAAAATAGGGGTTTTCTGGGTATTCCGTACTGCCAGGGATTCACGGCATCAACGTAGAGCACGAGGCAAATCCACAGCAACCAGGACACCATTTGAGCCAAAAGCAGGGCGGCCAAGCTGACGTTAAAGTCTCCACCCGGCAACGTAAAGAGCGCACTCAACAGACTGCCGGTGCCTGCAAGAGCCGAAAACGAACGCTCAACGGTTGAATTTCCGTAGGCTCGAATCGATGAAGGTTTTGAGCAACTCACCATTAACCTCATGACGAGTCATCGCCTTGACGCACCAGTTGAACGCGTGCATCGGTATGAGCGACGATGCAAACTTCGTGAAGTTTGAGACGCCGAAGTTTGTGGCCAAGAGGCTGAATTCGGCATTGAAGAGACCTTGAGAAATGAACAAGTACGCAGCGAACGCGTTCTCTCCGGCGGACGCTGTAGGAGATGACCCGCTCGTGAAATTCACTCCGGCAGTTTTCCCCCGACATGGGAAGTCTCGACTCGGAATCTTTCATGTATCTCACCCGAGTAGAAGATTGCTGTCACGAGGAGGCAAACCAGGAGCGTTCCAATCACGAAGAACACTAGTATGATGAACACTAACACAACACTGGAAGACTTGTAGACCGCGGGCGATATAAAATCGCTACAAAGCAGCAGAGCAGTAATCAGGCACATGGGCACGCCTTTACTAAGACCCACACATAGAGCGTTCAACCAATAAATTGCGTCTGACATCCCCATCATTCTCAGCAGTTCCTGCAATCGAATGCCGAATCAAGTTATCTCGGACAAATGTCCTTCCTTCTCAGGATATATGTTTGTACATTCACGCTCGTTCCTACCCTGAATCGGTTCTCTCGCTCCCTTATGATATCCTTGCAGAAATCGGTGAATAACCCCGAGAATCCCAAGGCGCCGACCGCTATAACGAACAGGAACATTGGCCTCTCTATGTCGCTCTTTGGCTGAGGAAGGACGTGAGCTCCAATGGGAAAGGGTTGCAGGAGTGGCTCTCGGATATCTTTGTCTGATACCCTCTGGGGAGAAAAATGCGAGAGTGTAAAGGCTTGTACTCATGTTGGTTCCCACAGAGCTTGCCGAAATTCAGCTCCTCTCATGGAGAACAGCGTGGCCTTCGACTGACCTTGAAGTAATTCACATGCTCTCTGAAGACATGAGTCATGATAGATGCAATATGATTCGATTTATTGGCGGGGCCGTTAGAGAATAACCCTCGAGGGAAACGCAAGGTGTATCGTAAATTCGTTGCAATGGGCTTCTCTGAAAAATGGATTCCGAAGCTCCCTGAAGTAAACTTTCTCCCAGGATAATCCAAGATTTCCTTGTGCGTTCCAAAGCCAACCACACCTGCAAGATCATGGTGCCCACATGAATTCGACTCGTCATATTTAAGGCTGAGAAGTTATGCAATTTTGCCATAAATGCCAATGTTTTTTAGTGCGATAAATGCCTTTTCCGGGAATGCCTGACGAAAAGTTCAGGTAATCAGCGGTCGAGAACCAGGAAAATCCACACTCGACAGGCGCACCGACGTGTTTTGACGATCAGAACCGCGGAATCTGACGTCGAAATTCTCATAAAAAAAAACTTTTAATAGACGATCGGCTCTCTTTGACAAACGAGAATATAGAATTTCATATTATCCCATTAAGTAACGCGCTTGCCGACCTTCATACCGAATAAAATGAACTCTCACGCTTGAGTTTCCAACGCAAATTCATCAGGAGAGTCGCTGCCAAGTGTCGGACCGACCCTGATCACAGCTCCTTACCTACCATAACTGAGTTCCTCGATGCAAAAGATAGTCGACTCTATCTAAAGATACTCTATCCAGCGCCTGCATTGCATGCAGATTTTCTTCATCACCCGCCCTACCAACACGCGCTTGAGTCGTCTGTTCGTCTATCCTCGAGCACCTAATAATACAGTCTCCTGTTTATAGTTTCCGCTGGCGTATCTCAGAGCGACTAAACAAGGCTAAGCGTCTCTAGCTTTCCCTGTATATTTATACTCTCCAGCAAATAAACTGTGTATTACCAAGAACAAGTTCGTGCCTTTGTTGCCTATTCTGCCTATTTTTACTGCTTTTTTCCAGGTTTTTGACTGCTTTTTTGCCAGCCTATTTCCCCATTTTTTCATGCCATAACTCCTCAGCCTTAGTCATATTTTTACCGACAGCAGTCATACGGCTCTCAACTCACCCTGCGCGCCCGGCGCCTCAAAAGCACGCCCGACGATCGACTCGGAATATTTGCTGATTGGGGCGTACAATACCACGTCGTCAGAGCCAAGCATGTGCTTGCCTTTATAGGGTCCGAGTGGTTTGAAGCGCTGTTCGGGTATCGTCGTACCATTGGGAGGAATGTTCATGACGGAGATTCGTCCGACATTGCCAATTGGTTTGTATAGCCCTGGAATTGGAACATTGTTCTCTCGAGAAATACGCATCCAAGAGGAAGCACTGCGACGGCTGACCACTCGCGATGTCGTGAAGGATGAGTGCAATGCTTGGTCTCCGCTCCAAGAGCTGCATGACTTCCGCAATCACGCATTGGACACTCTCATTTTGATTGGTAATCTAACGAAAATTGCAGCATCCGCTGAAATCCTCCCTGGCAACGCCTTGGATCCTCAGGAGGCTCTTCATTGTCGCCGCAGCCTGTGCTCATCGAAATGAACGAATATGAATTGTTATAAGGCCGAGAGCTGCAGAAATCACAATCCTCTCTTTTGCAGAGGAGAGGTTTTCATATAGCACTGGACGCATCATCTGTCCAGTCAGCAGTACCTGAATCGACTACATCAGGAAATACATGTACCGCAGCGTGAGCTAATGATTGCGGAAATATTCTCGAGATTACGGTCCGATATTCGTCACGTTCTCGTACCCCGTACTGCAGGTTGTGGGAACCGAAACCGCTCCGAGAGATCGAGGTACAGAAATGAGAGTATCGAGACTGACGGCTATGTAAGTGCTCGCCGATACGAACCGGATTGTTGCCTAACAGGCCGATCATCGGCCGCCAATGCCGTCGACAAGGCCGATGCAAGAACACGTAAATTCGCGCTATCTGAGATGCCTCAGACTCTGCGTTCGAGGCCACCCGCATCTTCCAGAATGCGATCTTCAAAAGACCTCCGCAGGCACCGAAGCCACGCAAGAACACTGAATGTCAATTCCTCGAACAGGAGAAAGGAGGGTCTGACGACGGTTTCTGGCAAGCTCCGCACAGAACTTGAAGCGATAACTTCGAAAATAGATTCAGAACAGCTCAGTTTCCTGTGGCCAGTCCTCAATAACCCGAAGACGTAGCAAATGAGCCCAATGCAACCCCCGCGGCGGCCTCCTCACCCAACGCGGTTGAAGATTCCACTCCACCACTGCATATTCGGACGCTCCGGGCTCCACAGCCGAGCACAATACCTTTCCGAATCGGTCATCAATGATGACAATGAGTTTTTATTCACATGGAAAGTGTTCAGAAACCACTAGTTAAGATAATTATACATTGCGCATGTATCTTGCATCGGCTTTGGAGGCGAGTGAGGGATGCTGACTCAAGTTCGGTGAGTTTCCATCAATATCCCAGCGGATATGGTCTGAACGGCCGCGGATCCATCCCATGGGTTCGAGAGTCTTGTACGACTGACCCCCCGGAATCACCATAATAGACTTCAGGAAGTATGATAGAGCCAGCTCCGAATCTTCTCGATACGCCAAAAAAAATTGCCACTTACAACCCAGAAAAATAATCCTGTGAACCGACTTGAAAAACCCCGATCGGCCTCGGTTCCGATTTATCTCTATAGGCTCTGGAAGGCATCATCGATCCGATCAATCAATCGAACTCATAGGGGACGATTTTACAAACAGATATTCGAACAACGGAAGAGGAGCCTCACTTTCTCAGTGAGAAGAGCTCTTGGAAACCTAGAACGGAGCCGGAGGATCATGTCAATCAGATCGATCACGGAACTCCATCGAAGGCATACACGTGAACACACAGAAAAACGACGAAATATACACCCCTACTTTCCATCTACAAAGTCCTCAGGTGAATCCCATATGACTTCCGGCGCCTGTTCCATATGGCTTATGTCCCTCACGGAAGGGCTGCTCTTCATCCTGGTGTGATGACGAGCACTCTGGATCAGTGCTTCTCGAAGGGGATGCCAGTGCGCCCCCGGGGTGCACGAAAGATTTCCAGAGGTGCACGGGAAATTCCCGAGGGTCCTTGAGAAGGTGGACTCGTGGGCATCAGGGAGCTTCAGATTCCTGCGTGGATGACACAAGCTTTCTTAATGGATCGCTGCGATGTCAAATCGAGTTCCCAGATGACGCCTGAAAACCACTTCCCAAGAAGCTGGGTGTCCTCATGTGCTGAACGAGGAGCCCTCAAAGGAGTATCCCAATTCGAGTACTCTCGCACGACGAATGGCAGCTTACATCGCCTCGTCGTACCTAGTGGAAGCTGGTTTCAGTGCCGTGGGCGATCTCACCACAGGAAAGAGGAATCGCTTGATTGGCACGTGATCTGATTAGAGGTTGAAGCTGTCAAATATTCCAACGCGGAACGGATATCTGCCCAACCAATCTCAGGAGAAAAGTTCTCACTGATAACGATTCCGTTGATTCCGGGCATCTCGTGATTCCATATTCACACCTCGATATTTAGTAAAGAACAATCATCGGCTCAACGATGAAAAAAAGGTTGAGGATCACTGCTTCGAATCGATGGTTGTCCACGCTCCCACCGTCGTGGTTCATGTAGAGCAGTGGTGTCAACCTTTTCTCCCCTGAGGACCCCTGGGGCGGGGTGGGGGGGGGGGGTTGGCGCAGGTAGACAACACAACTTTAACCGCGCATCGCAGTCAATAGAAGAATCGTCGGGAGGGAGCGCTGTGTTGGCACGCATCGCGGCGAGGAAACGTGCACGAGCCTCGCGATATGATCCTAGGTTTGGACAAACGGACACGGGAACATGCCATTATGGTTCATTTTTTGCATTCAACCCCAGGTTTTCTGCGGAATCACCGGAATTCGGATCGCTAGAGCGTCCTGAGGATCCCCAGGGGTCCATGAAATTTTTGGCAGCGGACCCCCGAAAAAGTCCCGAGGACCCCCGGTTGAGAAACACTGATGTAGAGGAAAGCTCCTCAGAGGTTCCATCCTGATTGAAGTGTTTCCAATCCTATCGAGTCAAGATTGTATCTATCTAATGTGGATACTTGGCCAATGCTCGCGAAGCCCTCAGTTAAGGGACCCAAAACTCGCGAGGTCCCGGGTTCGACGGCAAGGACCGTCCGACTGCCGTGGATTGTTCTTCCTTGACATTTGAAAAGACGGTCCGAGGGATGGGAGGAAGATACGGAGATTGAAGACAGATCTCCTTCCGGGGCACGGCTGGGAGACTCGCGGCTTACGGAGCAGGAGAAACGGCGAGTGTTCAGACTAGAAAGTATTAGGAAACGGGCTGCCCAGGTTCGGGGCAAAGAAACAAGCGTCCAGCGATTCATTGTCAGATCGAATGAGCGCGTTCGAATATACAATCTCAGTTCCACGGAGGTGTAATGAGACTACTGCAGCTCCTTTATCGTTCTACTCACCGATGAGGAAACATGGAAGCAAGATTTGAGTTGCAAGCAGTTTGGGGTTTCTCTTGATCATCTTTATCCACACGTCTTTCTCGAGCAACACCGCTAACTGTGCCAGCTCTCCCATGGGTTTCGAGTGAGGGGCGACCTTCGTTACCCAGAACTGTGAGAAGACAACATATCTTCAAGGCGTCACCCTCTAACCTTGAAAACTTCGTTGTCTGGGAACGATCGATGGGTGGGCAGTGAGAAGCGTACAGATCATTCTGCGCCCGGACAGGGTGACCGTACCAGTTACGGACCGGGTCGGGAAGTTAGATCTTCTGACCACACCGTTACCCCGAGAGACTGGTCAGGTGATCGATCTCTTTGACCTCGGCTCGATCGGGATGACTCGCTCAAAGTCACTGACAGCCCGTCTCAGCCGCGGGAGACGACTCGGTTGAACAACCAAGCAGCCCCAGAGGCTCGCATGCCAGCTGCTCCAGACCGGTCCTTCAGCCGGTTCTCTTCCGACAACATTTTCCGACTCATTCTCTTGCATCCCTTACTCGCTCCCGAAACAGCTTCCGTATTCCGTACTTTTCGGAAGCGAGCGAAACCAAGTTCGCGGACCCCGAGCGAACCAGGCAGTCGGAAATTTCTGAACTGGTCAAGGGGATCTGGCCACCCGATCAATCATGGGGAGAGCGCCATAACTGGTCACTATCTATCCAAAATTTCTATGCAAAAGCGGAGCAGCCGCGAGCCAGATTGGTAACCTAATGGACACGATAGACAGGAAACAACTCATCAACCTGTTCCGCATAGAAATCGCCCCGATGGCCGCGTACGGTGAAGGAGCATTGACGCCTCATCTCACGCTGGAAAACCTGGACAGAACCAAGTCAGAGGTAAAGAAAGCCCTTGGACCCCCTAGAAATTGCAGTTCGACTCTAGCGCTGCACATGATCGGAGGAAGACGCTTCGTCGAGGAACTGTTGATAGACAAACCGCCGATACAACAGAGCACCCTAGACGCCTACGAGGCAACAAGGGAAGAGAGAAACGTACAGTTTGCGATGGAACGGTACCTCGAGGGCCCCGCCTTCAGAACATGAACGTAAACATTGCGGAAAACGGTACATAGGCAGATACCACATTCTGGAAGGCGAGTTCCTTGAAAGTTGTGATGAACCGCGCTACCAGATCCGATCCTCTTCTCCATCTGTTTCCTGTCGAAAGTGTGGAAGAGGCATTAAAGCACGGATACCGATCGTGAACAGCGAAGCTTGTTGATGCCGGGAATTTTCATCGCATCGGATCGCATATGTATTGTCCCAGCTGAATCGATCTCATGAATAGATGATTATCATCTCAAAAGCTCGGTCAAGCCGCCGTTGATAGCGTCCCCAACGTCCCGCCAGATTCTCCAAACTCGAGCGTAGCGGTTGCAATTTCACGTTGTAGACTTTAACGATGCCAGATCCGCTGTAGAGTTCCGTAATCATTCGATATATGATCGTTTAGGCAGCTCATGATACGTTTCTGAAATTTGTATCCATTTACGGCATCCGGAAGATTCTCATAGCGATCAATATTGGAAAGCTGGATCCGTTCCAGCTACTACGTCATGTACCACCATGGGGTACAAGACGGAATCCATTCTGTCGCTTCGAGTACACTCGTTTACCACAGTTCGGACTCATTCCGACGAAAGGAAAGTACTCCGCTTGGAACACGAAACCGCCTCCGCTGTCGCTTTTCAGAATCAGTGCGCTCTCTTTCAAGCGCCGAGAGACACTGATACCCGCTGTTTGTGGCCCGCCGCGCCGCCGCGCTGTCGCCGCGGTATGCGTGGTCGGACCTCAAGAAAGCAGCATGGAGAACGAAGTTCATCCGTAAGATATTAAGAATTTCTGAGGCTCTTTCCGGATCGGCGAAAAAGCGCCGAGAAGTGTTCCCATCATTTGTGTTCCCCATGCCTTGTTTGACTACATCGAGGTTCGAGCCGACGGTCTCTCTGAATTGAGATTGAACATGTGCTCTTCGTTGAGCTTTGTGCTCCTTGTGCGCTGCTGATGTGACTTTCCATTGTTTGAATGGCAATCGGTACGCGATTTTCAGGAGACATTCCATTAATTTAATACGGGCATGCAGGGCCGAGAGAGAGAAAGAGAGAGAGGCATACTGCGACGTAATCTCTGTTCCATAAATCAGATCGAGCTAATTCATCTCGCGTGGCAGTGCTCCACACAGCGAGCACTTCATCATGTAGTTCGTGTCATTGATCCTCTGCGAGACTTTGCCATCTATCATTGATGAAATCATTTGAAAGGTGATGATGAAACGTTTGCCGTTTAGCGTCACCTCACTTCTCATCAATAGAGAGATTTCCTCCTCGACTCTGCTGATCTCCGTCTTGATCACAGTGGCTGACTCTTTGGTGAATTCAAATTTTATAGCACGACAGTAGCGCGTGGAAGATGCTTTTGGATTTTGCAAATAGGTTTTAGAATTACTGATTGAGCTTCGAATTCCAAGTGGGACGAAAGAGGTGAGGAATAGATGAGTATCGGAAAGGGCGTGATCTGAGAAACTTTGCTTGTACTGACTGTGACCTGACGATCCGTCACAACCCCACTTAGATATCGAGGTGAGCTCACTGTCCAGACTAGGGGTCGCAAAAAAAACCGGTTTCACCGAAACCGGTTTTCCGGCCAAAACCGGTTTTGATCGAAAAACCGGTTTCGAAACCGGTTTTTCGGGCAGAACCGGTCAAAAAGGTTTTTTTTTCGCGTGGAACGGTTTTGAGGTTGGTTTCTCGGCCAAAACCGGACTTCCGGTCAGAAGTTATTTTCGGATTTCCCCCTGGAACTACAATAATGCGAGGAAAGACGTTTGAAATTAATTGACAATACCATGATTTGAGAAAATGATATGTATATTTTTTTAAACACAGCGTTCTACATATATGCATCTTAGATTTTCTCGCAAGCAGGTGCTTCCCGAGCAGGGGGCGCGATACGCGATAACAGTCTGGTACCTCCATGACAACGACATCGCCTTGCAGACTCGCTTGCCAGGTGGCTCTGCTGATGATTAGGCCGCTGAGAACTAGGTGTTGGCGCCATTTCGATAGAGGATCGTTAATCAGAACTTTGCTTTCCATGAATGCGATGCCACTGAGAGAGTTGGTTGCAATGATTACACCCAATATGACAATGCCTGGTCAGTGTTCAGGGGGCTGTGAAGCCTTCAGATAGATATATGTGCTGCTGAGCGTGAGGAAGAGATGGCTCTATTTCTTCTCACCATGGGATCTATAATGTGCGCGAAGAAGCATAAGACTGTCCAGTGTGGTCGGAGAGAGAGAGTTACGAGTTTTCGTGCAGATGTTATTCATCGAACTGAAGTCCCTCTCCGGCTGTGTGGACGTCGGCCGGATTGTTGAGATTCGCAACAAGCACTTCTCCGCCGCCGTCTCGCGCGCGCGGTGTCTTCTTACACAATGTTCAGAATCATCGTCTGCATACGTGCGATCTCAATTTCGGTGGAAGTCTCTTCGAAAGAAAGCGCGCGGAGCGCGTCGTCAAGTTGTGTTCTCACGCTTCTTGAAACGTTCTCCAGCCATGAATGGGAGCAAAGTTTAAAGCTGAGCAAGGCGTTCGGAGCGCGGAGGATTCCCACGAAAATCGATGCCGAAGCCGATCGTAAGCCGTCAAAACCGTTCTCTATAACCGCTGAAACCGCTCCCCAAAACCGGTTTTAACCGTCAAAACCGCTCCCTAAAACCGGTTTTAACCGGTTAAAACCGGTTTTGATTGAAACCTGTTTCGACGGTTAAAACCGGTTTTAGGCCGGTTTTTCAAAACCGATTGCGACCCCTAGTCCAGACTATCCGATTCCGCTATAGCTTTGGAGGCAAGTAATCTCTGAGCCGTAAGGCTCAACAAGGACTTCAGCTCAACGCTGCTCTGATGTTCTTCAATGATGACATTTTTCGGGTAACACTGCCCCTTACACGCGCGGATTTCATTATAAGACGGAAACATGTCTGCATGGAGCTCTTTCGCCGCGAGCCGAATGTTTTCGTACCGACTCTTGCTTAGAGAGTTGTCGCTAAATGAGCGCAAGAGCTCTATCAGCGCTTAATTTCGGAAGGGTAGCGGCCCGTTGAAGAAGTTGAGGGTGTAGCTGATCACGAATTTCTATCACCTTCCTTCGTTGCGTTCGCTCACTGCCTTCTGCGAAGGATACTTAAGGTCTCCCGGATTCGGGCTTGACAGCATCAGGCGTCTCAGACTCAGCTGCGCCATCGGATTCTCCCTCTTCGGAGGATTCCGTGTCTTCAAGAGTCGCGATTGTCAGTCGCTTGTTCAACCACGACTGGTAGTTGCTCTCGAATTGGTCGCGCCTTCGACGCTTACTTCGCCATTTACCCTTGAGTTTCGGAAGGAAGGTTTTTCGTAGAAACATCCGAAGCTACAGTTGGTGATGAACCGTCATGCCTGGATTCCGAGATCTCAGGGCTTCCATGCTTCGCTCAAGGTCCTTGCCGTTAGCCATCGCGACAACACAGAGTGCGCGGAAGGAAATTTCGACGCAGCAGTCCATGGCACCTGTCATGAGCGCATAACGAGTTGGAAGTTATTTGCATCGCAGGCCTTGAGCTCGGGAGGTTTTGCTAGTTCTTGGGAGAACGGGTCATATGTCTGTGATTTCCGGAAGAGGGGTGTCCTGACATGATCAAGTAGCTGTCAAAACAGACAGGGATCCTACCCTTCAACCTTGAATTTCTCATACGATGACTAATTAGTTGGAGGAAAAGTAGGAGAGTGACAGCTCAATGACGTATAATCAGAATTTATTTTGACAATCCTTGATTTCAATAGTCATCAAGACGATGATCTCGGCGACGAAACGTACTGAGAGGGCTCTGAGAGAGACCGCCTCTTTTGGCGCCCTTTCCTAGGTGCCGCAACGGTTTTTTTCGTCGTGAGCTCTCTGAGCGGCGAGACTAGCGCTCTGCGGAACTATCAACTCGTTGTCGGGGTTTCGACGCCCAGAGATCAGGTAGGACATCATCCTGGTGTTTTTTTCGGTCGAACACTGCTCTCAGGGCAACATTTGTCCAGGTCAGACACGTTCAGACAACTGTATTTTCTGAAAGAGCATCTCGAAGCACCTGTATTTTCCACTCGAGGCTTGCGAAGAGATCAATGCACCAGAAAAACCGCAACTTTGACTGTCACCCGCCGGCGCTCTCTTGCGATTCAAGTTTTTTGCAAACCTTCCTCCCGTTGCGCGGCGATGCTCGCTGGAGACTGTCGAACGAACCCTAGCTGAAGTCCGGATTTTTCCTCGACACCATGCTGAATCCCCGTCGAGTACTGTGCGACGCAAAACTCGACGACGGCAGGAATGAAACAGCTTATTCTTGCCAGCTAAGAGAGCTGACCGTCGAGAATAGCGACATGACTGACCTCAGAGTGGTGAAAATTCCTGAGAGCTGAGCTTGGGAATGGTACAATAAGAACTTCAATGGCGAAGCGCGACGTATTCGCGTCGCGTATCCTAGGGCGAGGGAAGAGCTCCGCAAGCCGGCGCGCAGTGAAGTTTTCAGGCGTGCGAGAAGTCTGCGGAGTGCGCATTAAGCGCATTTAAGCGTGGGACCGTTACAATGGCATTTTTTGCAACGGCTCAAATCCTCTGTTTCCGACAGAAATCATCCCGAAAACCTGATTCCTCTGTCCCAATGATCCGATAAGGTCCCAATAAGCTCTGTTTTTCTCAGAACTAGCGGTAAAAAAAACTATTCCTGAGTGATTTTTGTGAGTTTGGGACCGTTGTAATAACGCCGTTGCAGCGGATGCATGCCTAGTCGCTTCGCTACTGCCCGCTGCACGCACGAGAAATCTGATGATCGGGAATGTGAAAGACAACCAAATCTACGAACATGAGATTCATTAATAATTAATCCCAAATCTCGCAGAGCTTAGGCCGGAAAGAATCCGCACCTCGTGAAAGCAGCTGAAATACGGAGCTGCCTCCCCTTTTCGAACGGAATAACTTACTTCTCAATTCTTGCATCTCGTGTACCACTCCATGAGGAAACTCCATGAAGGTGAACTCCCCGATTTGTAATCCTCGTCCGCGCGGCTCTTTGTCTGGCTGCGTATACCTTCAGCTGTGAAAATTGGTAGCCGATCGTCTGAGTCGTGTACTAGTTTGGGATGATCGCGGTTACTCCGTTTTAATGGAACGAGAATTTCGCAGGTTGATCTTTTCGGCGCGCTCGGATCGAACTCCCCCGTGAACGGGCCAGTCACTCAAAAATGTTGACCCTTGCGATTCGTTCTGAGCTTCCCCATGAGCTGGTGACAATGGTTGACAGAGGGACTGAGTCAGTCCCCACCCCCCGCTCAACTAGAGTGCTTGCTTCAGTCGGCACTCCGCACGAATCTACTCTTCCCTCTCCTGGATTTCCGTTCTATCGTCTCAATTTCAAATTCAAAATACTGTAGCGCGTAATCCACTGCGTTTTCCATGACCAGAAATCATGCGTTCGAGACGCGATTACAATAGCTGTGGAATCTTAGCATTTGCATCGTATTCTAGAAGAACTCAGACCACGGAGAATCAGTCGCTAAATTGCCTAGAGTGATGCCTGTCTAGCTCCCATTCCTTTCTATGGTAGTCAGACAGTGCGTTGCCGGGATTTATCAATCAATCACAATCGTATTCATTGCGCATCTTGCTACACTTTATCGTTTTGAAGTTTGCTAGGGTACCTGATGTAGGTTGCTGAAATTTACTGAGTCCAGATCCCTAATCTGATTTAGGATTGCTCCCCGGAGCGGGGGAGGGGCGCATCTCGTTATCGAGAAGGAGGATGCATCGGCATTCTGGTTAAAAACCTGCCCATTGCACGAATGTGAAGTGCAAGGTTGTCTGATGTGAGAGAATGCATCTGCTACACAGGCTGTTGCAGTTGTTTTCAAGTGCATATTTTTTCCGTGCGCCGGCCACCCAATCAGAATATTCAAGTCGGGTACATTCCTGTGCCGGGCAAATTCCTCGACTCGGATCCTGAAACTTCGATCAAGCGATCGAATATGTCCAGTTTCTTCGTCCAGTTTGTGCAATCAATCTCCATCGAACATTTTCTTCCAGGATGAGCATTCTGGACCTTCCCGATGAGATCCTGGAAATGATCGCCTCGTACCTGGACCCGGTATCGCTACTCTCGTTCAGAGGAAAGAACACCAGACTGCGGCAACTCTTCATAAGTTCGATGAAATACGTCAAGCTAACACGAGAGTCGAGATCCGTGGAGAGATACCTGGTCAAGTACGGACATGCGGTACAAACGCTCGATCTGTCGAACGGCAAATGGTTGCCACTACCCGTCTCGGTGATCGGCCTTTGCTCCAATGTCACGCATTTGGACATAGTCAACACTCGGGTGCGACACGATGACCTCGCGGAGATACTCTACCGCCTGCCGAAGCTAGAGTCCCTGGACTTCTCGCTCACCACTGTGGATGGTTGGCAGAAGGAGCTCCTATACAATCACTGTCCCCTCAAAAAGTTTTACGTCGAAGTCCGATCTCATCCCGATTTTTTTCGCATGGTCATTGACTTCATGAACAAGTTGGACAAGCTGGAAGATGTCCATGTGAATGTGATCGGTGCAGCGACGCTTCTACGGCATCTTCACCTGCCCAACTTGGATGCTGAGCGGTTAATGAAGCTCAACACATTCGTCTGCTCTTGTCATTTGGCAGAAGCCAGATCCGGGAATATCTCCGTTTTCCTAAAGAAAATTTTCGCCGAGAACTTAACTCAAGAAGTCAAAGATTGGATCGAGCGGGAGAAAGACTGTTACATTTACGAGCGTGGCTTCTTCAACTCAGACGACACTGTAGGGAGTGGTCTCGCCGACAAGCGCTTCAAGCTCCTGGGGGACTTCTATGTTCTCGATTTGGCTGCAAGGAACCATGACGAACGATTGATGGAATCTCCGTGGGGCCGTCCAAGATCGCTGCGAGTCCAATATTACAAGAAGTCGCGTTCTCTAGACTTCAGTCGACTGTTCACATCAGTGTTGGTCGAGTTAGACATAACGGGCTACCACGGTGTTTTCTCGGCGGAGTTTTGGCGCGACTTGGTGAAATCCTCGCCATCCCTGGAAAATCTCGCGGTGCCGATTTGTTCCTTCCAATTTCCAAGAAAAGACAGCGACGAGATTCGGGAGCAGGAGGGTCCATCGGGTTCTTCAGGCGATACCCCAAATCCACGGGACGATATTATTGAGCAATCGTTGCAGAAACTCTATCTGAAGAAACTCTTCATCAAAGGGAACTTGAGATCACGTTACGCTCATCTGTGTCCCGCATGTTCGGCGCCGCTCGATGCGAGCTACATCCCTGATATGAAAAGTCTCGATCGCTTGCAAGAACTCACTTTCAACAACGTCGCGGCGAACCCATCAGCCCTGCGAAAGATGGCGAACCCTTTCGCGCGTACGGTGCGGCTGCATTTGAATTGCATTCATGAATTCTGCGATATTCGAGCATTCATCCAGGGATGTCGTAACCTGACTGACCTCAAGCTCTCCGGCCTTGATACGTACATGCCCTTTTATTTGACGAAGATCTTCGACGCCCTTTCGGGACGCAAGAAACTCAAACAACTATGCCTTGGGTCCGCGTATACTTTTGATTACGGGGATGTTGGCTATATTCTCTCCCGAATTCCACGGTCGGTCAGAGTGATGCACATCCACGCCAACATCCGCGACGCCGATGTGGCTGCCATATCCGATGCCCAACGTTTCCCGGACGATCGCTCGAGGCGAGCGAGTAGATCGAGGTTCCGTTTCGAGTCGAAAATCTTTTCTAGGGAAAAGTTGCCGTCGATTGGGGGCTTCAGAGCTTCGAACTTGTCGGAACCGTTCCTGGGACGAAGCTTGTGCCATCCGGAAAGTTTTGCTGGTTTTGTCAAACCGATGCAATGGGAAGTGCGCGGAGACTGATACTGACGCAGTGGCTCTCCAAACGAGAGAGCAGGTCGTGGAATGGACTCGATTCCGGAATCGCGCTCGGCAGTAGAACTTCGGTGATTCAACCGGTCTTTGTTTTCTCTACAGCTCCCATTGGATCCCGTCCATTCAGAATACCGATTGGAATGGTGTACAACTTTCGATGCTCTACTCACGTGTTCTCTTTCCGACCCGAACCACATCCTATGCTACGAAATCATTGCTTGAAAAGACTCGAGTACCTCGCAACGTTTCGCAATCATGGATTGATGAATATTCGTTGATCATTCCCCTATTATATCCCTATCATATCAACATTTCGATTATAGAATAAAAACCCTAATACAGCGGCGATAGTTCAGCTAATCGATGCGGCTTGTCTATTCTCGTCGGTCCTTGGGGGGACGTCCGTGCGTCTGTTTCAACACTTCCTCTGGTTTGGATTTCCAGGTTTTCTCGTGCTCCTCCAACTGAATTCACACGTTGCTAAGAGTGATTCCCAAATATTTGAAAGCATTTTTCACCGGTGGCGTTCGACCCTGAACCTCGAATGATTGTTCAGGGTCGGCCCGTTTCCTGGATTCAACTATGGCGCTCTTTTCAGGACACAAACAGAGATTCAGTTAAGAGTAGCGCCTCCTTACCACTCCTTGAGTAGCTGGTTTCGACTCTCAGTCAGATGTGTTGCTCTCGCGCCCACCTAGGTTGTCAGTAGCGCCTATGGCGTCCTACGGGAAAACGGCTGAAAACTAGTACTTCGTTTCTTCGGACGATGAACTATGTGCGAGGCCGCGACAATACCCCCATACCCCCCCCCCCCCCCAGTGGCGACTAGTTTTCTGGGGATCTGCCAGGTTTCCTCGGTAGATCGAAGACCCCGGATCGATCACGGCTGGCTCCACGCGATGGTTCGGCGTTCAGAGTTGAGTCGTCGCGGTCCACAACCCGATAAGGACCAGTGTATGGTCGCTGTAGCGTTCTTTTCGTGGAATCCGCTCTCAGTAAAACATAGTCACAGGATTTGAGAACCTTCGGCACTTGAGGCTGCGACAGAAGCAATAACAAGCAATAGAACCAATTATAGAATCGAGCAATCCGCTGCCGAAGAAAAACGGAACTCCTCAGCAAATGCAGAATTAGGAGAGGTCGAACTCGTTCGATCGCGTGGACAGGAGCAAGGAGAGTCCAGCCTGATTAGGACGCGGGCTTTGCCTCCGGAGAGACAGTTCTGAGTCACCGCACCGAATACAGCCGCGAGGATTTGAGTCGATACCGTGTTCATTCAGGTCAACAATTCTACTCGTTTTGCCCACGCAAACACTGACCAGACTGAGGTGAGTCCGGTATTCTGCGGAATTTCCGCCCAGTTGAAGAGCATTTATTGCTCACCGGATGGCGAGGAAGATCCGATGGGTCCCATCTCCATTCTGCTTCCCGCTCAGGATGCGGTCAAGGTCCCGTTCGGAGACCTTGAGATTGTTATGATAGACTAGCTGCACACAACGGATGTTTCACCGCACGGCAATATCTGGGTGGCTGAGAGGATCCGGAAGCGATGTGCACGCTGAACTTTCCGATGCCCTCGCCGCGCCTCATGTCATCCTTGTGCCGTCGTCGTCGAATTCCCAAGGAAATTTCTGTTCCACGCTTCGAATTTCACGCAAAACATTCGACACGAATTCCGTTCATACAACACGAAATAACTGTCTGAAGATGGTTCTACACACGGAGTGATTCATTGAAGGCTGGGAGAACAACAGCGCTTGCAACAGCAACGAGCAAAGAGCGCTGCTCAGGCATCGTCGAGACATCGAAATGCACATATGATGAGATAGGCATTGAGATAGGTGCTGAATGCGTGCAGCTGGCAAGAACCGTAGGCCGTTTACAAGTAAGTTCTGCGAGACCAGTGCGCTTTCCAGTGGGATGACCTCCTCATTCCCCGTGGCTTCCCATGCGGAAATATGCTTCCTAAGAAAGTTCGCATTACAGCTGCACTGTTCATCTTCCCGCCGTGTCCACCAAACTTGACCAGCACATCAGGAACTTTGTCATCGACGCCGCTCAAGGATACCTCCCGGAGGCTGACCCGCAAATCGTTGCTCGTGTGATCTATGGTGTCGCGTTCCGCGGACCACGTTACGTGGGTCCAGAAGACTACGAAATGCAGTGCGTTCACATCCGAGCACTTTTCCTTAGAGACATTGAGCATGTTTCTTAGCACGCCTGCAATCATTAAAGCTTCTGTATATCATTCGCCCTGACAGCGACCTCCTGGAGAAGTGTCTGGCGATCATTGCGGAGAACATATCTTGGTTCGACAGTTTATCGGTTCGTATATTATCGATACTTTCCCTCGTCGTGGACTCGCCCCTTATACACTGCGACCGGAAGATCAACTGCGTTAATGCGAACGCTGTTCTGCTTCCTCCCGCAGATCAGGAGGATAATGGCGGCTTACGAGGGATTGAATATTTGTCACATTGACGTCCACGCCGCACTCTGGTCCTTGGCACCAGTTTGGAACTATGACGAGGTGAGAACGAGAAGCTCCGAAACATCTGGGTCGGATTGAAGGATATCTTCGCAGGCTAGTTGAAGTCATCTCCGATTCATTCACCTGCAGGCAGTGGCGTATATAGGGGGGTGGCCCAGGGGGCCATGGCCCCCCCCCCAAAATTTTTGTCCGGCCCATAGAGCTCTATGTTGAAGCTTATCGTCATCCTCTGTTGGCCCCCCCCAAACTGGGGCAAAAATGTTCTTGGCCCCCCCCAAAAAAAAATCCTGTGTACGCCCCTGCCTGCAGGTCATGCGATTGGTCCGACTGAGTCTTGGAAAAGACGTCATTACGGTGAAGGAGGCCGAGCTTCTCAGGGATTTGCTCGTAGTACACAAAGAAAAGGTGGGACGTGGGCCATCGCGGCTCCTGCTGGCCAGATCGATGAGTTTCCAATGACGCCGCTCGTGACAGCGGTAGAGTGAACTCAGGTTCAACCGATAGATGCAATGATTTCCTATTTCAGCTTGCGAGCGGCGCTTATAACGGTGCTGTGTTCCGGTGCTCTCAGATAATGTCGATCCTTGCTCTCCATTTGCGTGGTGAGTGTTCCCTTGCCTCACGATTCCAATATCGGACGAGCCTCCCTCAGGAGGGCGTGTTTATCGTCGAGAGTGATTCGCCAGCCTGAAGGCTCTCCGCTTTCCCAGGTCATGATGGCGAATTTGAGGAAACCGGGCGTCTACTGGCTACCGTACTCGAGCGGGAGTACAGCATCCAGAAGGAGCTGGGTGTTTTTGTTCGTTTTATGCTCAATCTGGCAATTCTTGGAGTCTATCCCGAGCGAGAAGTACGCCCAAATACATACAGTAGATCTGTCCCATTTCAAAAACATCATCCCGATTCCGATGGAGGGTGATTCTCCTCCCGCCCGATGGACAATAATGATAATTCATATCGAATTTCCGATAACTTTACAGCTCGATTTGCTGTTCAGTAGGAAAGTTCAGAAAGCCATCCTGGATGTACCTTTGAGTGATCTCCATCGTTTCGTTGACGTACGTGGCTTCCTCCCTCTCACGCGATCGAACTGCTTAGCGTACTGTCCTGATGTCCATCGTCAGAGTTTATGGTAAAACTCCGAGCTCATGCGAATTCGACTTTTTGTTGGCGCCCAACAGCTCGAGAGGCTGCTCCACTTGCGTCTCGGTGACTCCTGTGCACAATACAAAGCAATGCACGACGTGCACAAAAAGGCGGCGAGCGTGCGACGGCGTTCAGAGCTGCCAGCGGATTTGGTCAAATCTACGCGGATTGCGCTGGGTGGCGATAAGGTTGGTAAAATTCGTTTGTGGCGCGAAATCACATCGAGGAGCGAACGATGGAGGTAGGCGCATGTCGAACTTTGTGGAAATTCCTCCGTCTCCCAATCCGTGTCTGAAGGTTCCATCTCGTTCCCGCAGTTTGTTCTCGAGAACTAGGCCTTGCAGCGGTTTTTAACCGCTGTTTTAAAACCGAATTTTAAAATCGCTCTCCGTCGAATTTCGAGTGACGTAGTTCGACTGATGTGTATCGCAAACCGGAGCGCTTGGGGTTATTGACGGCATGTCTCCGCAAATTCACGGTCCCCATTGTTCGTCCATGCAGAATCGTCGGAAAATGCCGTTATGAAATGATTTCGTCGCCCCTGAAAAACTCCCAGCCCTACCATCGCCTTCGCGGTAGACCCCCAAAGGCAGCCTTCCGTGAACACTATCACCCTATACTGGTATTCGCTGAATGACAGGGCTTGAAGATCAAAAGGCGGATCTCCAGCTTGCTCTATGGAGCGGGTCCGCAGGAGATGCCATGCGGAGCGTCGGACCGGCATATTTTGAATTTGGCGCCATCGCTTTGTTGACACCAGACATCCTGCGCGAGACACAGATCATATGGAACGGATCCACAGCACGCGGCGGCCGCGACCCTTGAAGACTCGCGCGGTCCGGTGTGAGTGCAGCTCCTGTGGCACATTCTAGCGGAGCTCGGTGCCGTTTTCACAGTTCACAATGTTGTCCTTGTGTCGTTCGTTAATGAAACCGCATAGGCTCAAGGCAATAGTTGCCGCAAGCCAACAGAGAAACCTGCTGCTCACTTCAAAGGTGCGCGAAGTTGAGTTTTACATGGTGCAATGCTCCCAACTAGGAGGGACAGAATCCCGTTCCCGGAGAGATGCACGAATTTCGTGTGAATGGACGGCCGACCGGTCGTTGACAGTATCACAATATTCTGGAATTCCCTGAGCTACAGGGCTAAATATTCTTCGCCAAGTGTTTCGAGCCCTGACTCTTTCCATGGACCGGGGTTGCAAGTTCCATGCCGAACAGCCTTGGGAGGAGGGAGGGAAGGGCGGAAATCACATGGGGTTCACCAGGCTAGAAATTCATTTCTCGTGTCTTGAAGGTCTGCGAGCGCCATGACATGGCCAGGTGGTCGCAATCAAATCAACGAAAAAAGGATCTCCTTTACCGCAAAATCAATGGAACAGAATCGATTGAGCAGCTACAGATCGTGAGTTGCTTCGTCATCCGAATTTCCAGATCACGCCGATCCCATATTCTTTGGTGTACTCGCATGAGTCCGACGCCACGAGACCTCGGTCACAAAAGAGGAGGCTGCCGCAAATCACCTCTGTCCTTTCTTGCAGCTTATTACCTCAGATTTGGACGCCATGAAACCGTGCGATTTGGTCAGCTGCTTGATTCGATTCAAGAACTTAGTGAGTGTCTTCTTCAGACGGGAACATTCTGAGCGACTATCCTCAATGGTAACGCCGCATTTTGTCTCCGAAGGTTAGGCGCGAAAGCGGACACATCGATGTGGAGGATAGTCCCTTGTTCCAGGTCCTAAGCGCGAAAATTCTCATCGATTGCAGCTCCCTTGAAATGGAGGAGATCATCCATATCCTGCGTGTCGCGGGAACTCTGAAGGTGAGTTGTGCTCCTAAAAATCCTCGGGCAGAATCTCCTGTTCATCCAATTCGCTCGAAGCTTGCCGTGTGTCCTCACGAAGTTTTCCTTCCCAGCTGGACTGTTCGGATCCGTTGGTACAAAGGGCCTGCCAAGCCCTGGCACCAATGATTCAGGAAATCCATGCCTGCCATGCCGATGCTCTCTTGCGCACCCTGACTGTTAATGTACATTCCTGCAGCTGATAAGTCACCATGATCTGAAGATCGGGCCTGCATCTTCAACCCTAATTCTTTTGAATCGATTTTCACCGTTCCAGCTCAAAGGCACTTCTGACCTCACAGAGAGCCTCAAGCAAAGCCTACCGTCGGTGTTTGAATCTGGAGTAGAAAAATGGGATTTGTCCGACTCGTGGTCGTGCCTCAGGTTTGTTCGTAGCCTAGGAGGCCCAGTTCGCTTATCACGCGCTGAATCATTCCGCATAAGACAATAATTTCTTCATGCAGCGCTTTGGAGTTCGTCTTGAGCTGCTCGGCCCTGAAAAGTGCTACCCGAGATATTGTCATCGACGCTGTTCGAAAAATTCTCCCCCAGGAATCTCCGAGCATGGCGGGCACTGTAATTCAATTATTCAGGTTCCGCGGACGCTATCATGTGGGTCCGGGAAATCACAAAATGCAGTAAGTTCACGGCAACCGGTCACTTCCAGATCTCGGGATACAAATGTCGTATTCAACGCGTACCTGACACTCCCTACAGAGCCTGACTCGTTTCCATTCCAGCGCTCTCTTGAAGGAATGTTTCGTCATCGTGTCGAGGAATATATCGCTTTTCGAGAGTAACGAGGTTGGGACTAATAAGAGATTTCATATAAAGATAAAGACCGTCCCCTTGAGATTCATGTAGAGCAATGTCTTTCCTCTTCTCGGAAGGCGGAGGAAAGCTAGGATCCGCCCAACATGCTCGATATTGATCTCGTGCGCGAAGTATTTTCTTATAATCCCGTTTCTCGTCCCTGTTGCAGATTTGGCGGATGATGACGGTGTATTCGCTTATGGATATCTTCGAAAGAGAGTTCCACGATGCTCTTTGGTCGGTAGCCAAATCTTTTCCCCATAAACAGGTCAGCACCATCGAGCAGCTACTTTCAGATACCTCCAGTTTCTCATCCTCAGGGCGTTGATGTGAAGGGTCCGTTCCGGTCCGTTCGGTCCTCTTTCAAGTCTGCTTGTTTACAGGTTATGCAATTGGTCGACTTGAGTCGGTCGAAGGACGCGTTCTCCTCGAAGGAAGCTGATGCCCTCAGAGCATTGCTCCAAACTCGAGAACAAAATAACGTAAGCCGAGAGTCCAGGGAACAAATTTCTCTCATTCCTCAATCTGAGCATGTTCTGCTCAGAAGAAGGTCCCATTGTAGCTGCTCAAATTTTTTCCGATGCCCAAGCTCATGTCTTCAAGTTCTGCACACTCCTGTTCTGTTTAGAAGACCAACGCACAAGATACGGCCGAGTCGCGGACGCCTGATCGGAGCGCACGGGACCACGGTCTCCCATTTTCAATCCTGCGATGCAAATCGAGGGAAGAGCTGCGGGAAGTGAGTGTTATTGTCTTGTTCATGTTGCCGCGTTATGATGCCCACCGTTGGAAGGATCACTCGTGAATCCGTCGTCTACAGGTCATGGCACGGGATTCGTTTCTCATAAGGAATCCTGACGTTCTCATGAACTGCGTTACCCATTACGAAAATCTAGTGAGTAATATATGAGCAGACGATTGGATTGACGGGGGGAATTCATCATCAATAGTCTCCCACTGCGAACGATGGGTTGTGTTATTCCAAAATATTTGAGCCGGCACCGTCGAGGCTGGAGAAAGGTCGCCACTGGACTCGAATATTTCACATTGATTGATAAGGCAACGACAGCACTTCTCCCTCTACTCGAGCTCTGAAACCCGAATATTCAGGGATTTAATCTCACCCAGAACTAAAGTTTTGACTATCCCGTTACAGACTGCGGCCCCAGATGATGACCCCTATTTCGAGAAGCTCGCAAAGTCTTTGACGTCGAGCCTTAGCTCAATGACTGCCATCGACAGCTCGGTAGTTCTGAGGCTTGCTGAGAAACATAACGTGAGTTTCGTGAAGCCTCGAATACCCTAAATTCCAGCCTATTACGGAGGTATCGTGTGAAAGCAGTCTCAGATAACGAGCCTTTCCTATGAATGGCTTGTCAGACAACAGACTCTGCGTATGACGGAATTTTCAGATAACGAGCTAATCGTACAACGATCACTGAAACCCAGTGATGACACTCATGGTCACGTGATCTCACCACTGAAACTCCACTGCGATCTTTCACATTCCCAGAACACTGCGCTCCGGGGCGTCACCTCATTATTCCGTTATACGCCGGACGATTTTTTGAGAAATGGAGTTCGTTTTAGTCGAGAACTCAGGGTGTACTTGTTCCGGGACTCTTCCCGTGATGATGCTCGGGGAGATTATAATTTTTCGCTGTTTCCTTCCAGGGGAGGTCTCCACCTGCCGTTATGCGGATTGTCTTGCAAATATGGACACCTCGGATTAAGAAGTTACATCTTAACCAAATCATAGACTTGGCGACCGGCGTGCGTGGTGTACGTTGCTGGATCCAACAACTGAACAGCCGGCGCCTATCATCCCATCTGTGATTTACTGCCAACCTTTCGTCCTCATTTCCAGGTCAGGAGAACCTCAGACCTTGCGGACCATTTCGTGCTCGCGTTGTGCACTGCGTTCGAGAGCCAAGTGAAGCAGCAGCTCGATCCGAACGATGAAGACCAATGCATGAGGTTTGTTCTCGGGCGGATTGGTCTATCTTTTCGCTCTAAATTCTCGTTCCCTGAGATGCATACGGACTCACTCCCCCTCTGCAGGGCTCTCGTAACGGCTCTGGGTTTGGAGTCGAGTGCAGAGACCCAGGACTTCGTCATCGATGCGGCGGAGAAATTCATCACCTCAGCCTCCAAGGATCAATTTGCAAGTATCGTTTGGGAAGCTGGATTCCGGAGATCTAACATCGAGGCCACGAATTCCCTGACACCAAGAATGAGGTACGTGTCTTTGGTTCCCCTCCTTACCATCACCTCAGAATGTCAACGTTCAACCTGTGGTCTGAACTCTGCGGTGATATTTCCCCTCTCTCCAATGTCTAGGAGCCTCATCGAAACCTCGTTGGCTCGAGTCGCAGAGGATCTGCCAAAGTTCGACGCAAAAGTGGTTCGTATCCATTTTTCGACCTACACTCGCTCCTTCGATTTCGCTTACACCGTGGTGGAACCGGAACATTGGCCACTAGTCTATGATCGGAATCATTTGAAATCCGAGAAAGACTTTTCGGGAGGTCTCCAACCGCTTCCCTCGTCCGAACCAATGGATAAGTCATTTCATAACTCAGTTTCCATCGCAGATCCGGAGGACATTGGCAGCGTACGACGAGTTGAGGGTATTTTCAAGAGAGCTGAACGATGCTGTTTGGGCCATGATCCCCTCGTTGACATTCGAAGACGTAAGAACCATGAAAAACGATTCCGTGATTCGCAATTCGCCCTGACCGGGGATAGTAAAGTTTTCCCTGGAACGGTCGGAAGTTTCCCTGATCACTCCTCTTGCAGGCTTTTTTGTGGATTTCTCAACTGGCGGAAAATAAGCTGACTTCGAAGGATGCAGAACTTGTGGAAGATTTCCTCCTTGTCAACAAAGAGAAGGTAACTCGATTCTTGGGCGAGGCATCGCCTGATTCCTCCTCGGAGCTGAAGGAGCGAGGCTGGGCGAGCCGTTTGTTCTGGAGAAATGGTTCTCGCTCGAATCAGAAAACTCATCGATTTCCATCTCATTCAGATGGGAGATATCAAGACACCGCTGTCCTGCGCTCGGACGATGGCGTTCCTAGCTCTTCGTTCGCCCGGTGAGCAAGAGGCGCTCGAGCTCGTTCACGCTATCGAGACAACTTAGTATCTTGGATTTCTTGCGCATTATTCCAGGCGTCCCCGGCGAATTCGGAGAGATCGGACTCCGACTAGCTACCATGCTCGTTCGAGATGACGCCTCAGATATCGGTTGGGATTCTTTCCTTCAATTCATAGGTGACCTGGCCCTCCTCGGAGTCTTCCCGGAAGAAGAGGTGGGGGAACTACATTCCAACCATAATGATTCCAGTTACCTCCGCGAACGGTCCACATTCGAGTCCGATGTCACGGTCGTTAGCCATTCCCTGCTACAATGGGGAGGCTCCCCGGGTAATCGTACGGAATCGCCAGTCTCTCAATTGTCGGTTTAGTCCTTATGACGCTTCTGATTACGTTTAAGCTCGACTCGCTCTTCAGTGAAAATCGACAAATAGCTTTTCTACGAGGCCGCGCGCGTCACCTTCATCAATTTCTCGGTGTGAGTTCGATTCGCTCTGGCAGCACTCGGGTATCGAGAGTTCCTTTCTCGCTGTCAGGCTTCACGGGATTCAGTCTGATTGAATAACGATTCGATGTCATTCACAGCTCGAACGTTTACTCCGCCTGCGACTTGGCGAATCCTGTAGGTATACCGTGTTGCCAGAGCTGAAAAAGAGGGCGTCTAACTTGCCATATCGTCCCCGACTCGCGGAGGATTTGGTGAACAGCGTGCGGAATGGTCTCGGTGGTGATCAGGTGGGTAGCTTCGTAATAATTATGCGAACTCATGATGAATGTGAGAATTTCGTACATGCAGGAAACCCCAAAGGGGTGGGAAGAACAGTAGAAAAATTTCGACCGATGTAACGACTGAGAGCTCAGCAAAGACTCCTCAAAACTGGTTGAGTTGGCAGCGTGATTATGATTCTCTCATGCTATCTGCAGTTCGTTTTGGAACACGTGAGAACTCCTTCCGGAGTCGGGGCCGATCTAATTGTGGCAATGAGCCCAGACGGAACTCCAGTCGCTTTGGCAGGCACACAGTCGCCTCTCGAGGTATGAGTCCGGAAAGAGGACATCGTCAGATCATGATTTCTAACGATCGCTTGCGGTCATTCCTCCCAAATACGCCTCTCAAATCCAAATTTGTGCATTGAATCATTTCAGTACTTGCCCGATGATTGCATGGTGATGGCCATCCTTCAATGCGAGAAAATCGATCTCTTCGATGACTTGAGGACAAAAAGAGTGGGTACACCAGCAGTTTCCATTCTGCTAACATGCTACTGTCCTTACTCGCTCGATTTTTGGATTCCTGGCCATAGAGCTTTCGGATTCCTCACGAATACTCCGTCTTTCAGGTTCCCATCGCCCTGCAAGAACATTTCCTGCGAGCTGAGAACATTCGTCCTGTAACCATCAATATGGCGGAATGGGAATCAGTCCTATCTGAGAAGAGACTCCCTTTCGTTATGAGAAGTATCGAAGAAGCCAAGCGTGAAGGCCTAATGTACAAACGGCAGCGGGTTGAGAAATCTCTGTAAATATTGCATGTTGCGCATAGTGTCGATGTGATGCTTCCCGATGTGGATTCGAGTGAATGTGTAGGGAATAAACGTATTTTCTCTGATAAGCCCTGATAAGCGTCATGGTACTGTTGCGCCAGGCCGCTGACGTGGCATCAATCGCTCGCGACGTCGGAGTCAAGAAGGTCGAAGCCGCGAAGGGTGTCATCAGGCGGAGTTTGCTTCCTCGATTTCTCGTTTCTCTTCGGTTGGCGAGGCCAACATCGGCATGAGCTTGCTCGCTCGGTCTAATCAAGAAACTCCCGGGCGAACCGAGGCGAAAGCGCTTGCAAGTTCCTCGCGAGATCTGTCGTCATTGTCACGTAACTCCAGTTGATGTCTGTGGTTTCTCTCTCTCTCTCTCTCTCTAGTGGGAAAACTTGTTCTGTTGTTCGTATCGTGATGGAAAGGAAAACAGCGAAGGACTTGTGGGAACGTCTCTTAGAGCTGTATGAGTCCAAGTGCCAGGTGTCGGTCAACATACTCCTCAAGGAATTCCACGCGTATAGCATGAGTGAAGAGGACGACATGGCGAGTCATATCGCTAAGGTTGAAGAAATGATCGAGATATTGAGCGACGTAGGACAAGAGATTCCCGAGTCGCAACAGATCTCAAAGCTTTTGGAGTTACCCCAGAAGTACCTGCATCTCGTCTCTGCGTGGGATGCCATCGAGAAATCAAGGCAGACCGTCGCGAATCTCCTTCCTCGTCTACTGAAAGCAGAAAAGCTGCAACCCGACTACCACGTCAAGGCACGCGCGGATATGTCCAAAGATAAAGATTCAGTTGCTTTTTCTGCTAAATACAAGCGAGGATACCAACAGAGAGATGGACAAGGATCGAGACAAAGAAGAAAAGATCGAGCAGGCAGGTGTTCCAAGTGCGACAAAGTGGGACACAAGAAAAGCGAGTGTTGGCAGCGAGGTCAAGAAAGTGGCTCTGGTGGTCGCAGAGGCGGTGCTCGAGGTGGCCAGAGTAAGAATTCGGCGGCCCTTCTCGGTTCAGACGTTTGGAGTGATGATCGGGAATTTCTCTTCAGTGCGAGAACGGCCGAGTCGTTCAATGACGGTTGGTGGGCCGATAGTGGAGCTGTCAGACACATGTGCAAGCGTAGAGACTGGTTCTCTGATTACGAGATCCTTCAGGAAGAAAGGCCAGTCGTATCCGCAAGTGGAGATGTCATCTATGGGATCGGTACCGGCTCGATTAAAGTCGAAAGTCTCGTTGATGGAAAGCACATCAAAGGTACACTGACCAATGTGCTACATGTGCCAGAAGTTCACGCCAACCTTCTCTCGATTGGTGAGCTGACAGATCGTGGATTTGAAGCTGCATTCTCCAAGGACGGCTTGAAAGTGACCCGTGGTGGCAAGACAGTGGCAATCGGTGATCGAGTGAGCGCTCGACTTTTCCGTATGAGTCTCCAGGTGATTGTGAAGGAGAATCATCCGGCCCTCACAGCCTGTGAAGCGTCCCAGCCGATCGAAGTTTGGCATGAAAGGTCGAAGGGCAGTGTCGGATACGTCTACGTAGAGGAAAGCAAGAGAGACAAGCTTGATCCGAAAAGTGAGAGGCGCATTCTGGTGGGTTACGACGAGAAGTCGAAATCCTACCGAATGTGGCGACCGGGCACAAAACACGTGAAGATTTCTAGAGACAATCGATTCATGGAATCTGCTCCAAGGCGTGTGACGGTGCTTGACGGCAGTGGGAGTGCGGGTACGGCCGACGGTGGTGCGACAGAGAATCCATCAGTTCCGGAAGCATCGACCCCAGCAACAACAACGGCTAAGCCCCGCGCGGTGAGGAGGTTATTCGAGGACCTTGACTCCTCAACTTCGATCTCTCCGCAGCCGAAGAGAATGGCCGCTGAGCGAGCAAAGGAGAACATACGCTCGTACGTGAGGGATTAGGAGATGGACGACGAAACTTGGCTGAACACTCACATGCAGTCTGTGTGCGACTTTGTTTTTTCGGTCGAGGCTTATCCGTCGACGTTCCGGCAGGCGATGGACTCTTCTGACGCAGCCAAGTGGGAGGAAGCGGCGGCTAGCGAGTACGGTTCGCTGATAGCCAACAAGACATGGCACTTGGTCGCTCGCCCTGAGGGGCAGCCCGTTCTTCGAACCAGATGGGTATTCTGCAAGAAGTTCCGGCCGGATGGAGCCGTGTCACGCTTCAAAGCGCGTCTCGTGGTCAAGGGTTGCGCTCAAGAATACGGGGTAAACTATTTCGAGACGTATGCTCCTGTGACGAAGATGACCTCAATCCGTTGTCTTCTCTCAATCGTTGCCGCACGTGATTTGGAGATGATCCAGTGTGACGTAACCACGGCATTCTTGTATGGTTTCCTGGACGAAGATATCTTCACGGAGCAGCCGGACGGCTACGATGATCAGAGCGGTCGGGTTTGCAAGCTGGACAAGGCCTTATATGGTTTAAAGCAAGCTCCCCTACAGTGGAATAAGCGAATCTCTGCTGTACTGAAGGAGTTGGGGCTCGAAGCATGCCTACAGGATCCCTGCATGTATGTCAGGATGAAGGACGATCTCTACTTCGCGCTGTACGTGGATGATGGGCTCTGTGCAGGTCCGTCAAAAGAGGTGATCAGCGATTTTCTGGATGCACTCCAGAGGACTTTCAAGATGACGCGTGGGGAAGCAGATTGCTTCATTGGTCTAGAGATTCAGCGTGATCGCAAGAAGAAAACGCTCAAAATTCATCAATCGGCGTACCTTAGGAAGGGTTTGGACCGGTTTTCTATGAAAGATTGCAATCCATCTAGTACTCCGACAGCAGTAGAATTA
Source organism: Neoseiulus californicus (assembly GCA_028455905.1). NCBI lineage: Eukaryota > Metazoa > Arthropoda > Arachnida > Mesostigmata > Phytoseiidae > Neoseiulus > Neoseiulus californicus. The sequence goes on along the minus strand of JAMQGS010000005.1, from coordinate 161,983 downwards.
CAGCTCAAAAGGAACGTGGATGACGATGGAAGACTGCAGGAGGCTTACAACGCGCCCTACCGTCAGCTTATTGGAAGTCTTCTCTACGCAGCTGTGGGAACTCGTCCGGAAATCGCCTACATAGTGAATCAACTATCGCAATTTCTGCAGTCCCCTTCTAAAGAGCATTGGCAGCACGCAAAACGAGTCCTGAGGTATGTAAAAGGAACCCTCGAATACGGAATCGTTTATGCTTCAGGAGGTCAACGCAGCAACCAAGTGGTCGCCTTCAGCGACGCTAGCTGGGCTCCTGATAATGAGACGCGAAAGTCTGTGACCGGCATATGCTTGATGATGAATGGCGGTGCCGTGGGATGGAGATCAAAGAAACAATCGATCGTGACGGATTCCTCGACGTATGCTGAGTACGTTGCTGCGCATGCATGCTCGAGAGAGATCGTGTGGCTGAGAGGTCGTTATCAAAATGAAGGAATGGAACAAACTCCGCTCGGCGGAGGAGATACATTTCATCAAAGACGGAGTGAGGATAGCTGCGCAAGGAGATTGAAGGGATCGGGGTCTTCAAAGGACCGATTGGGCTCTCGCTTACTCTCCACGCTCCACTGGGTTTTGAATGATGTCGAGGAGGAAGATTCTCGACAGAGCTACGGGACTGTGATCGACGCTCTACACCACTGCGACGATACATCGAATTTGATGTAGAACCTTGTACAGATTACAATGTTTGCATGAATGAGTAGTAAATAAATTAATTTCCCTCGTAAACGGAATATTCGCTCACAACTACTCCTGATTTCCCCTGCGAGAGGATACGGGAGGACTATTTCATGGCCCGGAAGGATTGGATAAGAGCTTTTCCCGACCCCATGCGCTTCGGAAAATTGGCAACCACTCCCGACCTAGTCAAACACTGGTGAACCAATCTCCGATTTCTGATCCCTCCCGCGATCGGCTCCACGAGATTCTAGCTCCGAGCATGCGAAAGATACACGGGTGAGAGTGCAAGAACATGATTTCTGAACGCTAGACCTCGGTGATGAGAGTTCACTCCCGAGAGCCCCTCATACTCAAGGAGCCTAAAATCGTCTTGCCATGCAGGTGTTCATTCGAAATTTTTCTTACCAGCGGGTTTCGTTCCGAGGAGAACTCCAAGACCCGGATTTCCTCGCTGCTCGGCTCAGCTAAGGACCTTTGCCGGCTGACGCGTAGAAGCTGGAAAGATTTTCCATCGCGTGACAGTTTATCGAAAATATGAACTCAAGCAAAGAGACAGCTCATGAAGCATTCCTAAGCATCTGGCAAAACGCTCTCCGTCGAATTTCGAGTGACGTAGTTCGACTGATGTGTATCCGCAAACCGGAGCGCTTGGGGTTATTGACGGCATGTCTCCGCAAATTCACGGTCCCCATTGTTCGTCCATGCGGAATCGTCGGAAAATGCCGTGATTTCGTCGCCCCTGAAAAACTCCCAGCCCTACCATCGCCTTCGCGGTAGACCCCCAAAGGCGGCCTTCCGTGAACACTATCACCCTATACTGGCATTCGCTGAATGACAGGGCTTGAAGATCAAAAGGCGGATTTCCAGCTTGCTCTATGGAGCGGGTCCGCAGGAGGTGCCATGCGGAGCGTCGGACCGGCATGTTTTGAATTTGGCGCCATCGCTTTGTTGACACCAGACATCCTGCGCGAGACACAGATCATATGGAACGGATCCACAGCACGCGGCGGCCGCGACCCTTGAAGACTCGCGCGGTCCGGTGTGAGTGCAGTTCCTGTGGCACATTCTAGCGGAGCTCCGTGCCGTTTTCACAGTTCACAATGTTGTCCTTGTGTCGTTCGTTAATGAAACCGCATAGGCTCAAGGCAATAGTTGCCGCAAGCCAACAGAGAAACCTGCTGCTCACTTCAAAGGTGCGCGAAGTTGAGTTTTACATGGTGCAATGCTCCCAACTAGGAGGGACAGAATCCCGTTCCCGGACAGATGCACGAATTTCGTGTGAATGGACGGCCGACCGGTCGTTGACAATATCACAATATTCTGGAATTCCCTGAGCTACAGGGCTAAAGATTCTTCGCCAAGTGTTTCGAGCCCTGACTCTTTCCATGGACCGGGGTTGCAAGTTCCATGCCGAACAGCCTTGGGAGGAGGGAGGGAAGAGGGGAAATCACATGGGGTTCACCAGGCTAGAAATTCATTTCTCGTGTCTTGAAGGTCTGCGAGCGCCATGACATGGCCAGGTGGTCGCAATCAAATCAACGAAAAAAGGATCTCCTTTACCGCAAAATCAATGGAACAGAATCGATTGAGCAGCTACAGATCGTGAGTTGCCTCGTCATCCGAATTTCCAGATCACGCCGATCCTATATTCTTTGGTGTACTCGCATGAGTCCGACGCCATAAGACCTCGGTCACAAAAGAAGAGGCTGCCGCAAATCACCTCTGTCCTTTCTTGCAGCTTATTACCTCAGATTTGGACGCCATGAAACCGTGCGATTTGGTCAGCTGCTTGATTCGATTCAAGACCTTAGTGAGTGTCTTCTTCAGACGGGAACATTCTGAGCGACTATCCTCAATGGTAACGCCGCATTTTGTCTCCGAAGGTTAGGCGCGAAAGCGGACACATCGATGTGGAGGATATTCCCTTGTTCCAGGTCCTAAGCGCGAAAATTCTCATCGATTGCAGCTCCCTTGATATGGAGGAGATCATCCAAATCCTGCGTGTCGCGGGAGCTCTGAAGGTGAGCTGTGCTCCTAAAAATCTTCGGGCAGAATCTCCTCTTCATCCAATTCGCTCGAAGCTTGCCGTGTGTCCTCACGAAGTTTTCCTTCCCAGCTGGACTGTTCGGATCCGTTGGTACAAAGGGCCTGCCAAGCCCTGGCACCAATGATTCAGGAAATCCATGCCTGCCATGCCGATGTTCTCTTGCGCGCCCTGACTCTTGAGGTTTGATTCCTGCAGCTGATAAGTCACCATGATCTGAAGATCGGGCCTGCATCTTCAACCCTAATTCTTTTGAATCGATTTTCACCGTTCCAGCTCAAAGGCACTTCTGACCTCACAGAGAGCCTCAAGCAAAGCCTACCGTCGGTGTTTGAATCTGGAGTAGAAAAATGGGATTTGTCCGACTCGTTGTCGTGCCTCAGGTTTGTTCGTAGCCTAGGAGGCCCAGTTCGCTTATCACGCGCTGAATCATTCCGCATAAGACAATAATTTCTTCATGCAGCGCTCTGGAGTTCGTCTTGAGGTGCTCGGCCCTGAAAAGTGCTACCCGAGATATTGTCATCGACGCTGTTCGAAAAATTCTCCCCCAGGAATCTCCGAGCATGGCGGGCACTGTAATTCAATTATTCAGGTTCCGCGGACGCTATCATGTGGGTCCGGGAAATCACAAAATGCAGTAAGTTCACGGCAACCGGTCACTTCCAGATCTCGGGATACAAATGTCGTATTCAACGCGTACCTGACACTCCCTACAGAGCCTGACTCGTTTCCATTCCAGCGCTCTCTTGAAGGAATGTTTCGTCATCGTGTCGAGGAATATATCGCTCTTCGAGAGTAACGAGGTTGGGACTAATAAGAGATTTCATATAAAGATAAAGACCGTCCCCTTGAGATTCATGTAGAGCAATGTCTTTCCTCTTCTCGGAAGACGGAGGAAAGCTAGGATCCGCCCAACATGCTCGATATTGATCTCGTGCGCGAAGTATTTTCTGATAATCCGGTTTCTCGTCCCTGTTGCAGATTTGGCTGATGATGACGGCGTATTCGACTATGGATATCTTTGAAAGAGAGTTCCACGATGCTCTTTGGTCGGTAGCCAAATCTTTTCCCCGTAAACAGGTCAGCACCATCGAGCAGCTACTTTCAGATACCTCCAGTTTCTCATCCTCAGGGCGTTGATGTGAAGGGTCCGTTCCGGTCCGTTCGGTCCTCTTTCAAGTCTGCTTGTTTACAGGTTATGCAATTGGTCGACTTGAGTCGGTCGAAGGACGCGTTCTCCTCGAAGGACGCTGATGCCCTCAGAGCATTGCTCCAAACTCGAGAACAAAAGAACGTAAGCCGAGAGTCCAGGGATCAAATTTCTCTCATCCCTCAATCTGAGCATGTTCTGCTCAGAAGAAGGTCCCATTGTAGCTGCTCAATTTTTTTCCGATGCACAAGCTCATGTCTTCAAGTTCTGCACACTCCTGTTCTGTTTAGAAGACCCACGCACAAGATACGGCCGAGTCGCGGACGCCTGATCGGAGCGCACGGGACCACGGTCTCCCATTTCCAATCCTGCGATGCAAATCGAGGGAAGAGCTGCGGAAAGTGAGTGTTATTGTCTTGTTCTTGTTGCCGCGTTATGATGCCCACCGTTGGAAGGATCACTCGTGAATCCGTCGTCTACAGGTCATGGCACGGGATTCGTCTTTCATAAGGAATCCTACCGTTCTCATGAACTGCGTTACCCATTACGAAAATCTAGTGAGTAATATATGAGCAGACGATAGGATTAACGGGGAGAATTCATCATCAATAGTCTCCCACTGCGAACGATGGGTTGTGTTATTCCAAAATATTTGAGCCGGCACCGTCGAGGCTGGAGAAAGGTCGCCACTGGACTCGAATATTTCACATTGATTGATAAGGCAACGACAGCACTTCTCCGTTTACTCGCGATCTGAAACCCGAATATTCAGGAATTAAATCTTACCCAGAACTAAAGTTTTGACTATCCCGTTACAGACTGCGGCCCCAGATGATGACCCCTATTTCGAGAAGCTCGCAAAGTCTTTGACGTCGAGCCTTAGCTCAATGACTGCCATCGACAGCTCGGTAGTTCTGAGGCTTGCTGAGAAACATAACGTGAGTTTCGTGAAGCCTCGAATACCCTAAATTCCAGCCTATTACGGAGGTATCGTGTGAAAGCAGTCTCAGATACCGAGCCTTTCCTATGAGAGGCTTGTCAGACAACAGACTCTGCGTATGACGGAATTTTCAGATAACGAGCTAATCGTACAACGATCACTGAAACCCAGTGATGACACTCATGGTCACGTGATCTCACCACTGAAACTCCACTGCGATCTTTCACATTCCCAGAACACTGCGCTCCGGGGCGTCACCTCATTATTCCGTTATACGCCGGACGATTTTTTGAGAAATGGAGTTCGTTTTAGTCGAGAACTCAGGGTGTACCTGTTCCGGGACTCTTCCCGTGATGATGCTCGGGGAGATTATAATTTTTCGCTGTTTCCTTCCAGGGGAGGTCTTCACGTGCCGTTATGCGGATTGTCTTGCAAATATGGACACCTCGGATTAAGAAGTTACATCTTAACCAAATCATAGACTTGGCGACCGGCGTGCGTGGTGTACGTTCCTGGATCCAACAACTGAACAGCCGGCGCCTATCATCCCATCTGCCAACCTTTCGTCCTCATTTCCAGGTCAAGAGAACCTCAGACCTTGCGGACCATTTCGTGCTCGCGTTGTGGACTGCGTTCGAGAGCCAAGTGAAGCAGCAGCTCGATCCGAACGATGAAGACCAATGCATGAGGTTTGTTCTCGGGCGGATTGGTCTATCTTTTCGCTCTAAATTCTCGTTCCCTGAGATGCATACGGACTCACTCCCCCTCTGCAGGGCTCTCCTAACGGCTCTGGGTTTGGAGTCGAGTGCAGAGACCCAGGACTTCGTCATCGATGCGGCGGAGAAATTCATCACCTCAGCCTCCAAGGATCAATTTGCAAAGATCGTTTGGAAAGCTGGATTCCGGAGATCTAACATCGAGGCCACGAATTCCCTGACACCAAGAATGAGGTACGTGTCTTTGGTATTCCCGGGTGTTCCCCTCCTTACCATCACCTCAGAATTTCAACGTTCAACCTGTGGTCTGAACTCTGCGGTGATATTTCCCCTCTCTCCAATGTCTAGGAGCCTCATCGAAACCTCGTTGGCTCGAGTCGCAGAGGATCTGCCAAAGTTCGACGCAAAAGCGGTTCGTATCCATTTATCGACCTACACTCGCTCCTTCGATTTCGCTTACACCGTGGTGGAACCGGAACATTGGCCACTAGTCTATGATCGGAATCATTTGAAATCCGAGAAAGACTTTTCGGGAGGTCTTTCCAACCGCTCCCCTCGTCCGAACCAATGGATAAGTCGTTTCATAACTCAGTTTCCATCGCAGATCCGGAGGACATTGGCAGCGTACGACTATATGAGGGTATTTTCAAGAGAGCTGAACGATGCTATTTGGGCCATGATCCCCTCGTTGACATTCGAAGACGTAAGAACCATGAAAAACGATTCCGTGATTCGCAATTCGCCCTGACCGGAGATAGTAAAGTTTTCCCTGGAACGGTCGGAAGTTTCCCTGATCACTCCTCTTGCAGGCTTTTTTGTGGATTTCTCAACTGGCGGAAAATAAGCTGACTTCGAAGGATGCAGAACTTGTGGAAGATTTCCTCCTTGTCAACAAAGAGAAGGTAACTCGATTCTTGGGCGAGGCATCGCCTGATTCCTCCTCGGAGCTGAAGGAGCGAGGCTAGGCGAGCCGTTTGTTCTGGAGAAATGGTTCTCAGAAAATCAGAAATCTCATCGATTACCATCTCATTCAGATGGGAGATATCAACAGACCGGTGTCCTGCGCTCGGACGATGGCGTTCCTAGCTCTTCGTTCGCCCGGTGAGCAAGAGGCGCGACTGCGTAATTTCGAGCTCGTTCACGCTATCGAGACAACTTGCGAGGGAACGGCAAGACATGATGAGCGCCGATTGAGCTGATATTTGGTGAAAAAGTTTGACCCACCGAGAGATGAAAAACCCGCATAGCCCCATCTGCTTATGGCCTCCTCTGTTTCGAAACGTAGCGCCCCTTTGCAGACGTCCTTAGCATTGGAAAAGGATTTTTTTCGGAATACGCCCGCCGAGTTAAATCGTGCCGCGCCAACACGCCAAGGCGGCAGTTTGAGAGAGCATTCGGTGCGACAGCTTGCAGGCATCTGCTTGTGAGCGCCGCTCGCTACGCTCGCGGGCCTAGCTGATTCCTCCTGCCCCAGGTGCAGCTATCACAGACCGATGAAATGCCACGGATTTAGTTTCACCGAACTCGCCATCCGAGTGTTTACGTTCAGCCATAAGTCGGCGGGCGCATTCCGAAAGACAACCGAGGGGGGAAACCCCGTCGCCACGACTTCGTTATTCCCCGTAATTCCACGCTCGATTCCGGCGCCAAGTTCTAAGGCCGGCGGCTGGCTCCGATGTCAATCGTCGCGCTTACGTCTGACTCATCGCTCATCAGACGTGATCACCGTTTGCCCAACGTTGAACCGAGTGACTCTGACCCGACGAGTAAAATGTCGGTGCGAGCAGCCGCTGTGATGTCCCTGCTTCGCGAGAGGTTGAATTCCATCAACATCGATTCTCGACACGTGATTCAACCGCGCGAGACCGAGATTCAGATGATGGGAGCTCTCTTCAAAGCTTTCCAATGATAAGGACGTCTGCAAAGGGGCGCTACGTTTCGAAACAGAGGAGGCCATAAGCAGATGGGGCTATGCGGGTTTTTCATCTCTCGGTAGGTCAAACTTTTTCACAAAATATCAGCTCAATCGGCACTCATCATGTCTTGCCGTTCCCTTGTTAGTATCTTGGATTTCTTGCGCATTATTCCAGGCGTCCCCGGCGAATTCGGAGAGATCGGACTCCGACTAGCTACCATGCTCGTTCGAAATGACGCCTCAGATATCGCTTGGGATTCTTTCCTTCAATTCATACGTGACCTGGCCCTCCTCGGAGTCTTCCCGGAAGAAGAGGTGGGGGGAACTACATTCCAAGCTTTGTGAAACCATAATAATTCCAGTTACCTCCGCGAACGGTCCACATTCGAGTCCGATGTCACGGTCGTAAGCCATTCCCTGCTACAATGGGGAGGCTCCCCGGGTAATCGTACGGAATCGCCAGTCTCTCAATTGTCGGTTTAGTCCTTATGACGCTTCTGATTACGTTTAAGCTCGACTCGCTCTTCAGTGAAAATCGACAAATAGCTCTTCTAAGAGGCCCCGCGCGTCACCTTCATCAATTTCTCGGTGTGAGTTCGATTCGCTCTGGCAGCACTCGGGTATCGAGAGTTCCTTTCTCGCTGTCAGGCTTCACGGGATTCAGTCTGATTGAATAACGATTCGATGTCATTCACAGCTCGAACGTTTACTCCGCCTGCAACTTGGCGAATCCTGTAGGTATACCGTGCTGCCAGAGCTGAAAGAGAGGGCGTCTAGCTTGCAACATCGTCCCAGACTCGCGGAGGATTTGGTGAACAGCGTGCGGAATGGTCTCGGTGGTGATCAGGTGGGTAGCTTCGTAATAATTATGCGAACTCATGATGAATGTGAGAATTTCGTACATGCAAGAAACCCCAAAGGGGTGGGAAGAACAGTAGAAAAAAATCGACCGATGTAACGACTGAGAGCTCAGCAAAGACTCCTCAAAATTGGTTGAGTTGGCAGCGTGATTATGATTCTCTCATGCTATCTGCAGTTCGTTTTGGAACACGTGAGAACTCCTTCCGGAGTCGGGGCCGATCTAATTGTGGCAATGAGCCCAGACGGAACTCCAGTCGCTTTGGCAGGCACACAGTCGCCTCTCGAGGTATGAGTCCGGAAAGAGGACATCGTCAGATCATGATTTCTAACGATCGCTTGCGGTCATTGCTCCCAAATACGCCTCTCAAATCCAAATTTGTGCATTGAATCATTTCAGTTCTTGCCCGATGATTGCATGGTGATGGCCATCCTTCAATGCGAGAAAATCGATCTCTTCGATGACTTGAGGACAAAAAGAGTGGGTACACCAGCAGTTTCCATTCTGCTAACATGCTACTGTCCTTACTCGCTCGATTTTTGGATTCCTGGCCATAGAGCTTTCGGATTCCTCACGAATACTCCGTCTTTCAGGTTCCCATCGCCCTGCAAGAACATTTCCTGCGAGCTGAGAACATTCGTCCTGTAACCATCAATATGGCGGAATGGGAATCAGTCCTATCTGAGAAGAGACTCCCTTTCGTTATGAGAAGTATCGAAGAAGCCAAGCGTGAAGGCCTAATGTACAAACGGCAGCGGGTTGAGAAATCTCTGTAAATATTGCATGTTGCGCATAGTGTCGATGTGATGCTTCCCGATGTGGATTCGAGTGAATGTGTAGGGAATAAACGTATTTTCTCGGAGCCCTGATAAGCGTCATGGTACTGTTGCGCCAGGCCGCTGACGTGGCATCAATCGCTCGCGACGTCGGAGTCAAGAAGGTCGAAGCCGCGAAGGGTGTCATCAGGCGGAGTTTGCTTCCTCGATTTCTCGTTTCTCTTCGGTTGGCGAGGCCAACATCGGCATGAGCTTGCTCGCTCGGTCTAATCAAGAAACTCCCGGGCGAACCGAGGCGAAAGCGCTTGCAAGTTCCTCGCGAGATCTGTCGTCATTGTCACGTAACTCCAGTTGATGTCTGTGGTTTCTCTCTCTCTCTCTCTCTCTCTCTCTCTCTAGTGGGAAAACTTGTTCTGTTGTTCGTATCGTGATGGAAAGGAAAACAACGAAGGACTTGTGGGAACGTCTCTTAGAGCTGTATGAGTCCAAGTGCCAGGTGTCGGTCAACATACTCCTCAAGGAATTCCACGCGTATAGCATGAGTGAAGAGGACGACATGGCGAGTCATATCGCTAAGGTTGAAGAAATGATCGAGAGATTGAGCGACGTAGGACAAGAGATTCCCGAGTCGCAACAGATCTCAAAGCTTTTGGAGTTACCCCAGAAGTACCTGCATCTCGTCTCTGCGTGGGATGCCATCGAGAAATCAAGGCAGACCGTCGCGAATCTCCTTCCTCGTCTAGTGAAAGCAGAAAAGCTGCAACCCGACTACCACGTCAAGGCACGCGCGGATATGTCCAAAGATAAAGATTCAGTTGCTTTTTCTGCTCAATACAAGCGAGGATACCAACAGAGAGATGGACAAGGATCGAGACAAAGAAGATTTGCAGGCAGGTGTTCCAAGTGCGACAAAGTGGGACACAAGAAAAGCGAGTGTTGGCAGCGAGGTCAAGAAAGTGGCTCTGGTGGTCGCAGAGGCGGTGCTCGAGGTGGCCAGAGTAAGAATTCGGCGGCCCTTCTCGGTTCAGACGTTTGGAGTGAAGATCGGGAATTTCTCTTCAGTGCGAGAACGGCCGAGTCGTTCAATGACGGTTGGTGGGCCGATAGTGGAGCTGTCAGACACATGTGCAAGCGTAGAGACTGGTTCTCTGATTACGAGATCCTTCAGGAAAAAAGGCCAGTCGTATCCGCAAGTGGAGATGTCATCTATGGGATCGGTACCGGCTCGATTAAAGTCGAAAGTCTCGTTGATGGAAAGCACATCAAAGGTACACTGACCAATGTGCTACATGTGCCAGATGTTCACGCCAACCTTCTCTCGATTGGTGAGCTGACAGATCGTGGATTTGAAGCTGCATCCTCCAAGGACGGCTTGAAAGTGACCCGTGGTGGCAAGACAGTGGCAATCGGTGAGCGAGTGAGCGCTCGACTTTTCCGTATGAGTCTCCAGGTGATTGTGAAGGAGAATCATCCGGCCCTCACAGCCTGTGAAGCGTCCCAGCCGATCGAAGTTTGGCATGAAAGGTTCGGTCATGCAAATTATCAAACTCTGCAGAAAATGATTTGTCATGATGCCGTAATCGGATTAAGTCTTGAAGGTGAAGCCAAGGTTCCAGAGGCACCTTTCTGCGAGGGATGTTGCTTGGGAAAGCAAGCTCGATTGCCGCTTCACCAGTCGACGAAAAGAGCCGAGAAGTGTGGTGAGCTGATTCACTTCGTTATTGTGGGCCGATGAGTGTTGCGTCTCCCGGAGGATGCAAGTGGCTCGGAGTGTTCGTGGATGATTGCAGTGGTTATCTGCTGGTTTTCCCGATGCGAACGAAAGCTGACATCTATGGAGCGGTGGAAGATATATTAACTGAGGTGATCGCGGCAGGACACAAGCTGAAGAGATTCCGAAGTGATAACGCCATGGAGTTCAAGTCCGCCAAGATGGTCGAGCTATTGAGGAAACATCACGTGAAACATGAGTACTCAACTCCGTATGTGCCGGCAGAGAATGGAAGAGTAGAGCGTCAAAATCGGACAATCATGGAATCGGCAAGGGCGATGCTCACATCTGCAGGTCTGCCAAAGATGCTTTGGGCGGAGGCCGCGAGAGCAGCTGGTCACATCAGAAATCGCGTTCCCTTGAAAAGGTTGGAGTGGAAAACTCCGTATGAGGTGTGGAAAGGGTCGAAGCCTTCGGTTTCACATCTTCGTATCTGGGGCAGTGTCGGATACGTCTACGTAGAGGAAAGCAAGAGAGACAAGCTTGATCCGAAAAGTGAGAGGCGCATTCTGGTGGGTTACGACGAGAAGTCGAAATCCTACCGAATGTGGCGACCGGGCACGAAACACGTGAAGATTTCTAGAGACATTCGATTCATGGAATCTGCTCCAAGGCGTGTGACGGTGCTTGACGGCAGTGGGAGTGCGGGTACGGCCGACGGTGGTGCGACAGAGAATCCATCAGTTCCGGAAGCATCGACCCCAGCAACAACCACGGCTAAGCCCCGCGCGGTGAGGAGGTTATTCGAGGACCTTGACTCCTCAACTTCGATCTCTCCGCAGCCGAAGAGAATGGCCGCTGAGCGAGCAAAGGAGAACATACGCTCGTACGTGAGGGATGAGGAGATGGACGACGAAACTTGGCTGAGCACTCACATGCAGTCTGTGTGCGACTTTGTTTTTTCAGTCGAGGCTTATCCGTCGACGTTCCGGCAGGCGATGGACTCTTCTGACGCAGCCAAGTGGGGGGAAGCGGCGGCTAGCGAGTACGGTTCGCTGATAGCCAACAAGACATGGCACTTTGTCGGTCGCCCTGAGGGGCAGCCCGTTCTTCGAACCAGATGGGTATTCTGCAAGAAGTTCCGGCCGGATGGAACCGTGTCACGCTTCAAAGCGCGTCTCGTGGTCAAGGGTTGCGCTCAAGAATACGGGGTAAACTATTTCGAGACGTATGCTCCTGTGACGAAGATGACCTCAATCCGTTGTCTTCTCTCAATCGTTGCCGCACGTGATTTGGAGATGATCCAGTGTGACGTAACCACGGCATTCTTGTATGGTTTCCTGGACGAAGATATCTTCACGGAGCAGCCGGACGGCTACGATGATCAGAGCGGTCGGGTTTGCAAGCTGGACAAGGCCTTATATGGTTTAAAGAAAGCTCCGTTTACAGTGGAATAAGCGAATCTCTGCTGTACTGAAGGAGGTGGGGCTCGAAGCATGCCTACAGGATCCCTGCATGTATGTCAGGATGAAGGACGATCTCTACTTCGCGCTGTACGTGGATGATGGGCTCTGTGCAGGTCCGTCAAAAGAGGTGATCAGCGATTTTCTGGATGCACTCCAGAGGACTTTCAAGATGACGCGTGGGGAAGCAGATTGCTTCATTGGTCTAGAGATTCAGCGTGATCGCAAGAAGAAAACGCTCAAAATTCATCAATCGGCGTACTTTAGGAAGGTTTTGAACCGGTTCTCTATGAAAGATTGCAATCCATCTAGTACTCCGGCAGCAGTAGAATTACGGCTCAAAAGGAACGTGGATGACGATGGAAGACTGCAGGAGGCTTACAACGCGCCCTACCGTCAGCTTACTGGAAGTCTTCTCTACACAGCTGTGGGAACTCGTCCGGAAATCGCCTACATAGTGAATCAACTATCGCAATTTCTGGAGTCCCCATCTAAAGAGCATTGGCAGCACGCAAAACGAGTCCTGAGGTATGTAAAAGGAACCCTCTGTAACAATCCGAGAGTAGATTGTAACCGGCAGCTTCACTGCCGGAAGGAGACTTCTAGAGAACCGCTCGTAGCCGAGCGGGAGAGGGTAGAGCGGTGAATGAAAGAGAGAGATGTCGGTGGCAGAGGCGACGTAAGTTATGAGATGTGTGTGTATGAGAGATCGAGTGTGTGACTCTGCCGATAGAAGCGGCGAGCGAATGACAGGAAAATAAACAAGTGTGACTGAACTCAATCCACCTTCCTCAATCCGCATGCTTAGCCCAGTCTAGTGCGTCCGAAATCCCCCAGGACAGGCCAGGTTGTTACAAAGCAGCGGTGGGATAGGTGTGTGGTCAGAGTGGAAGGAGTGGAATTGAGAAGCTAGTGACTCAAGGTCAAGATCAGAACCACGTGCGAAATGGAAGAAATCGTGAAGCAGCTCCAATTGGAGATAGCAGAGCTGAAGAGGAGCCGAACGGAAGAATCGAAGGACAGGAGTCTGGACGTAGAGGGGCCCGGAAAAGTGGAAAACACGTCGAAAGGATTGAAGCCGTTTGGAGGTGGAACGATAGCCGAGGCGACGGAATGGCTTATGGATCTCAAATTGGCAAGGAAAGCGGGTAAGTGGCCTCGGTCCCAGACTCAGTCAGTGCTGTTTAATAAGTTGGTTGGCTCAGCGAAGTGTTGGCATCACGATTTCGGGGAAAAGGCAGAGAATTTCGAAGAGTGGCTCGAACTGTTCGAGGAGGCGTTCACGCCGAAAGAGGCTAAAGTGGAGTTGATGTCGGAATTCTTAGGAAATATTCAGAAGCGAGGTGAAGATGTAGAGCTTTACGTGCGGCGGAAAGAGACTATCGCGAGGAAGCTAGAACTTAGTCGGGATGAAGCAAAAAAGCACATCTTGGCTGGGCTTCTCCCAGAGTATCGATTCATGGTTCATACGATGCGCGGAAAGGTGCATAAAACGACGTCGGAGTTGATCAGGGATATCAAGGAGACTATGGATCTCGAGAGGAGTATGGCCAGGGAGGGGCCAACGACAGTTGAACGGCGAGAAACGAAAGCGGTGTCGACTGGTGTAACTTGCTTCAATTGTCAGAAGGAGGGACATAAGAGAGCAGACTGTCCCGATAGACGAATCGGGAGGACACCAGGTCGGTACTCGAATCCGACACCGGGACCCGTGCTCTATGGAAGATCACCGAGAACAGCGTCCGGGTCGGAATCGCGAGAGCACTCCACCGGGGCAGGCCAAACGGGAGCTACTAGAAGCGGCACCCGAGAGTCGACTTGGCCCGGGACGAATTCGACACCAACGGCGAGAGGACCGGGAACGTCAACGGCAGGCGGACCGCCCGGTGTGGGAAATCGGGCAGGACCAATAATCTGTCGGCGATGTGGGAATCCGGGACACATTGCGAGGGAGTGCCGAAGGGTGAACCAGATGGAAGAATGGGAAGTGCCATGGGAACCGAGCGTCAAGGAACCGTCAACAGCAATCAGGCAGATTAAGGAGGATGATGACGCTAGAGGGGAAGCGCACCCAGAAACAGCCGATAAGGAAGTTAAAATCGGCGGACTCGAATGGAAAGCGAGAGTGGACACCGAAGCGGAAGTGAGTGTGATTTCACAAGAGGCAGCTCAGGCCTTGAATCTGGAACTAAGCCCGAGCGCAGTTCAGTGTGTCCGAGGTGTTGGAGGTGCGACATGCACACCAGTGGGTCAGTCGAAGACGAAGCTTGAGATCGACGGACTCGAGCTGGAGGGAGTCAAACTGACGGTGTTGCCGAAGGGAGCGCTGGGCAAGAGCGAGATTCTGCTAGGGAAGGATCTGCTGGATGACGAGCGACTGGTCACCGTCTACCATGACGGAAAGGCATGGGTGCTGGCAAACCGGGCACGAGAGGAAATCGTGAAATGGTTGCCGCCAGAGAGAAAGGTGAATTTGAAGCTGAGTACGAAGGTGAAGCTGGGACCCCGGAGCGTGGCATTTGTTCGGACGGTGCCCGAGCAGAAGAGGGGCAAATTCATGATGGTAACGGGGGGCACGCGATTTCGGGGCCCTGTACGAGCTCCGGGACGAAGAGTTGGTAGTCCCGATAGTCAATCAGGGAAGGACGGAGATCGAACTGGAGCCAGGCACGGTCGTGGCCAGGGGAAGGTTCTTGGAAGGAGAAGACATTTTCGAATTAACCCAGAAGTCGGAGCCTGTGGATGTGGGACAGGTGGCAGTGCAGGAAGCCAAACCGTTGCAGCCGATCTCAGAGAAACAGTTAATCGTTGGCGAGAATTTACCGCGGGCGTGCAGACACGCTCTTATGAAATTGATCAACAAGTACCGAGATGTGGTGGCAACCTCGATGACCGAGCTGGGTCGAACAACATGGACGAGTTTCGACATAGATGAGGTGGCAGGGTCTCAGCCGGTCAGAAGCAAGCCGTATCGATTGTCCGCAATCGAGAGGGAGGCACTCAGGGAAATTTTGGATCAAATGAAGCGAGCGGGAATGATCGAGCCATCACAATCGGCGTATGCCAGTCCGGTTCTGCTGGTGAAGAAGGCAGACGGCGGATGGCGGATGGTAATTGAAGAGCCGAGAACCAAAACGTCACATCTCCATTTTTTCCTAAATCGAGTTTCCTCAAGATTCTTGTAGCCATGAAAGGAGGCTACCTATCCACGTGCACGGATTTTGTCAGGAGACCCTTTTTCCTATTCTGGTTAGGGTTTGAAAATGAGGTCCGCATAGGAAACGTATGGAAGCCACGAGAGTTTTTCGCGTTTTTCTCGAAACGCTAAAAATGGAGATGTGACGTTTTGGTTCTCGGCTCTTCAATTGACTACCGAAAACTGAATTCGCAAACAGTCCGAATGAATTACCCTTTGCCATTGATAGATGACATCCTGGACGAGATTGGCGGGAAGAACATGTATTCGACCTTCGATTTAGCCTGGGGATATTTTCAGATCCCGATGACGAAGAAGGCGGCCGAGAAAGCGGCGTTTGTTACATCGGAAGGGCATTTTGAACCGAAGGTTCTGATGATGGGACTGTGTAACGCGCCGGCAAAATTTCAAGAGCTTATGATGAAAGTGAAACACCTAGTGGGGTCTCAACAAACATTTCCATTTTTGGATGATCTGATCACAGCGGCCGATCGATACCCGGAGCACTTGACCCAGATAGAGGAGATTCTCAAGGCATTGCAAGAGGCTGGGTTGACGATCCGACTGGAGAAGTGCAAGTTCTTTATGGATACAGTTCAGTTCCTCGGGTTCAAGATTTCGAAAGAAGGGGTGAGGCCGGGGACGAGGAAATTAGCAGCTGTGCAGGAGTTTCCGGAACCAACGGACGTTCACGGAGTACGGCGATATCTCGGACTGACTTCATTCTTCAGAAGATTCGTCAAAGATTACGCAACAATTGCGAGCCCGCTCTCTGAACTACTCAAGAAGGATGCAGCCTTTGTATGGAACGAGAAAACGCGCGAAGCGTTCAATCGACTCAAATCATCGTTGATCGGAGCATCGTTGAGTCGATTTCAACCAGGCAGACCAACGGAACTTCATACTGATGCACCGCTAGTGGGGCTGGGCGCAATTTTGCTGCAAGAAGTGGATGAAAGGTGGAGGATGGTATATGCGATCAGCAGAAAATTGTCAGCGACGGAAAAGAATTATCATTCGACGAAGCTGGAACAGCTCGCGGTGGTGTGGAGCATGGAACGATTCCGACACTACTTGTACGGACAGCATTTCACGGTGGTGTCGGATTGCAATGCTGTCGCGGCACTCAAGTCGAAAGGCGGATCGGCACAGATGCATCGGTGGCTGAATAAGATCGCAGAGTTCGATTTTGAAGTCAGACACAGACCTGGGAAGTCGATGGGCCATGTGGATGCACTTAGCAGGGATCCACACGAGGACAGCCAAGGAGGTGAAGAGGAGATTTGGCCGACCGACTCAGCGAAAGAGCTGAAGGAGATTCGGGTGGAGCAGGATCACGTGAGGACGGTTCAGGTTGCAGATGCAGAAATAAAAGAAAGAGTGGAGATCTTGGAAAAAGAA
This sequence comes from Neoseiulus californicus, assembly GCA_028455905.1. Lineage (NCBI taxonomy): Eukaryota > Metazoa > Arthropoda > Arachnida > Mesostigmata > Phytoseiidae > Neoseiulus > Neoseiulus californicus. The sequence goes on along the minus strand of JAMQGS010000005.1, from coordinate 145,095 downwards.
GAGCAGCAGAGAACCAAGCAAGAGAAAAGCCTGGTGAACGGGTTCTGCGTGTGCAAGGGAATTCTCTACAAGGTAGAGGGGGACAGGAAGCTGTTCGTAGTTCCCAGAACCTTGAGAAAATGCATGCTGGTCTTGAATCACGACAGAGCGGGTCATTTTGGAATTGACAAGACGCTTGAATTGATCAAGAGAACGTACTGGTTTCCGAAAATGAAGGACTATGCGAAACGACATCTCTGGGCATGCTTGGATTGCATCTACAACAAGGAGAAGGCGGGTAAATCAGAAGGTCTCACGAATGTTATCAGACCGGAGCGGAGGCCGTTCGAGAAGGTCTTCGTCGACCATTTAGGACCATTGGTCAAGTCAAATAAAAAAGAACATATCCTTGCGATGGTGGACGGGCTCACTAAATTCGTGTTGCTAGAAGCGGTCGTGAGTACGGGAACCAAGGAAGTGATCAAATTCATGGAGAAATTCTTTTCGATGTACGGCAAGCCGAGAATGTTGGTGTCAGACCACGGTTCGGCATTCACATCGAAGCAATTCGAGGAGTTCTTGCGGAATAATAACGTCCAGCACGTCTATTCGAGCGTGCAGCATCCGAATTCTAACGGTCAGATCGAGAGATTGAACAAAGAAATAGCGAGGTTGCTGAGGACACTGTGCCAGAAGGAGGACCATAGCGATTGGACGAAATGGTTGCCGGATGCACAGATGTGGTTGAACAGGTCGATGTCGCGAAGTCTGGGCAAATCACCGTTTGAGGTATTGCACGGATATCTGCCAAGAGTGAACAGCCACGAGCTCATAGTAGAGGACGTTCAGGATAGGGTTTGGACTCAGGGCCGGCCCTTGGGGGGGGCAACCCGGGCGGTCGCCCGGGGCGCCACGGTTTCAGGGGCGCCTCGGTATTTTTGAAGGGGTTGACTGATAGGGGAAAAAGCATCGCTGCACCTAGTCTCCTTTTCCCGACCTTCGAAAGCGGAAATCGTGAGACAACTATGGGCGCCTCTATACTTCATAGAGGAGTTTGCTTCGAATTTGTCGAGTCTCATGAAGTTTTCTCAGTGTTCCTCGATTCAAGATCAGGTCACATCGTCGCTCCCTGGTGTGAATGAGCGGCTCAGGACGATGGTATTCCTCGTCAGTTTTCAGAGCATAAAATTGTCCACTTGAAAGATACATAGATACTCGGAATAAAACAACAGAAAAAGGCTAATCGAACACAGAGAATAACTCAGCATGCGAGGGGAGGGAAGGCGGCCGCATGCCTCGCAGGAGGGGGCGCCTGGAGGATCTTGGCCCGGGGCGCCGTCAGACCTAGGGCCGGCCCTGTTTGGACTCCAGCGGAGGAGGTACAGAGGCAAATTAGAGAGGACATAGAACGCAGTCAAGACAGATACAAATACTATAGCGATTTGAGAAAACGGGCTCATGTGAGGTTCTCGTTAGGAGACGTGGTCTTCGTAAAGCGTCTGCCAATACAAACTGGGCTGCCAACGAAGTTTCAGCGCAAGTTTCGGGGTCCAATGGTCATTACCCGTATCCTACCAAATGATTCATATAGTCTAGTCGAGCTAGGAGAGAAAAACTACGCTTGCACGGCTCATAGTTCACAGTTAAAGTGGTATCGACCGAACGAAGAGGAAGAAGAAGAGGATAGCGATGGAGCTGAGAGCGAGGTTCAACCAATGGAAGTGGATCAGACAGGTTTGAGTGAACCCAATGACGAACAACTAAAGATCACGGACAGAAGTTACCGGGAGCAAAGAGACGATTCGACAACATCGAGTGAGAAGACGGATGACTCATCGACGGCAAACGACGAATCACCGAAACAGGGAAGTTCGACGAGAATTGATCTTAATTCAGCAATACTAGAGCCGCCCAATGTAGAGGAAGAGGTACCGAGTAGGAGAATGCAGCCTGTTAGGAAGGCTAGGTTCCAATTCAAATATCCAAAGTAATGTTGAGGACAACAGTGTGGTAGCGTGTGGCGAGCAGTAGGTAGAGAGCAAAGCCTAAGAGAAATAGGAGTAGAGCACAAGAAATGTAGCAAGAAGTGGAACTCGATAGCAGTATGTGAGCAGACAACTCGAGTCGGAACGCACGCTGATTGGACGGTAGAGGAAAGACAGCGACGGTTGCGAGAGAGAGGCAACAAGTGATCGCTGGAATTCAACCGTTAGAGAGTCTTTTGATCCAGCGACCGGCCGATTCACATCAGCGCTAGGATGGAAAAACAGAAGTGTAAGAACTGCGGGGATAATCGCCACCCAACGGGCGACCCCCTGTGTAGAGCGGCCAGTGAGCAGTGCAGCAAGTGTGGCGAGAGGGGCCACTTCAAACATTCGTGCACGAGGTTCGTGCCGACGTGCTATAAGTGCAAGGAAGAGGGGCACTAATCCTACGCGTGCAAGGCGGCACTGAAGGCGCCGACTAGGGAGGTCGCGCAGGTACAGTCCGAGGAGGCGGGACCCAGTGAAGATGCGGCCGTGACTTCGACACCAGCAGAGTCGGAGCGAGAGGAGGAGGCAACCGCGGCACCGGAGCCGACACCTGTAGAAGCGGCACCGGAACCGACACCTGCAGAAGTGGCACCAACCGAACCAGCAGTGGTGAGGAAGAAGCGGACGGTCCGGAAACCCACAGTTGCCGCTAGAGTGGAACGTGGCGAGCAACGAGACGTCGTCGATGCAGCGTTCAAGGTGTTGCGAAGTCGACTCGAGTGCACGGTCTGTCACACCGTGGTGGGGCCACCGCTAGAGCAGTGCAAGAGCGGACATCTGTTGTGTGGAAGATGTAAAACCCGGTGTCCTCGTTGCCCAATGTGTCAGGTTCCGTTAGAGGGGAACTTGGGCAGGAACCTCGCGCTGGAGGAACTTGCGAGTCTTCTCGAGTTCGACTGCGATAACCAAGATGGCGGGTGTCCGGCGCGACTCAAGTGGACCGAGAAATCGGAACATGAGAAGAGCTGTGAGTTTCGAATGGTTCCGTGTCCGGTACAAGAAGCAGCCTGTGGTTACGTCGGAAGATACGAGGAGCTAGCGGGGCACCTCGAGAGGATCCATCGCGTGAGCACCATCCAGGCTGGCGAGGCGATCAAGATCGACGACAAGGTCTTGGCAGGTTGGCAGTTCGTTCGAAACTGGATGTGGAGGAGCCCCGAGGGGCTATTCATACTGACGTTCAGCCGGCTCTACAAGGGCGAAGAAACCGAGGTAGCGGCTGTGGTGAGGATGGTAGAACCCGAACTAGAGAGGTTGCCGTATCGGGCTACGATCATCCTGGCCGGCGCTGAAGATGAGCTTCGCTGGTCGAGTGTCCTGCGTGGCACAATGTTCAGAGCGGCCGAACAGTATGCGTCAGGCTATGGACTCACAGTGGCAGAGACGTTCATCGCCGGAGTGTTGAAAACCGGAGAGCTTTTCCTCCGATGTGTTATCGAGAAACTTGAGAATTAATGAGTGTGTTGTCAATGATCTAGGTAGCATAATAATAATAATAAATAGTGTAGGTCGCTCGCCCACGTCGTCTAAATTGATAGTTAGGCCATAGTAATATAGGCTAGAGAGGATAGGTTGGACTGTCAGGAGACAGCCGTGGTAGCATGGACGAATGTAACAATCCGAGAGTAGATTGTAACCGGCAGCTTCACTGCCGGAAGGAGACTTCTAGAGAACCGCTCGTAGCCGAGCGGGAGAGGGTAGAGCGGTGAATGAAAGAGAGAGATGTCGCTGGCAGAGGCGACGTAAGTTATGAGATGTGTGTGTATGAGAGATCGAGTGTGTGACTCTGCCGATAGAAGCGGCGAGCGAATGACAGGAAAATAAACAAGTGTGACTGAACTCAATCCACCTTCCTCAATCCGCATGCTTAGCCCAGTCTAGTGCGTCCGAAATCCCCCCAGGACAGGCCAGGTTGTTACACCTCGAATACGGAATCGTTTATGCTTCAGGAGGTCAACGCAGCAACCAAGTGGTCGCCTTCAGCGACGCTAGCTGGGCTCCTGATAATGAGACGCGAAAGTCTGTGACCGGCATATGCTTGATGATGAATGGCGGTGCCGTAGGATGGAGATCAAAGAAACCATCGATCGTGACGGATTCCTCGACGTATGCTGAGTACGTTGCTGCGCATGCATGCTCGAGAGAGATCGTGTGGCTGAGAGGTCTACTCGAAAGACTCAAAGTCAAGCAAGAGGGACCGACGATGATATACATTGACAACCGGGCCGCGGAACTCCTCGTTACTAATCCGATACAGCATGAGCGAAGCAAGCATATAGATACAAAGTTCCATTATATTCGTGAACGATTTTTTGAGGGGGGGATATTGTCGTTTCTCATGTTAGCAGCGGAGAGCAGCTCGCCGATGGGTTCACGAAAGCTCTCCCGTCTGGGAAGTTTGAGAGCGTGAGAGAGCAAATCGGAGTGGAGGCTTAACACGTTCCTCACGAGTGGGAGTGTTGGAATCGGTAATTATTTAGCTGAGGAAACGACGTGAGCAACGTGTCGATTGCAATTGCACCTGCGCAAGCCGGTTAATAAAACTGAGCTGCTGCGGCAGCCATGATATATTCTGTCATAGTTCCGATCAGAGCAATACGTGTTCTCAATCACTTAGTTAGCCACGTAGTAAGATTTCGCCCTAGCTCATCTTGGGTGTCAACAAGGATGCGGTCAAGGTCCTTTTCGAAGACCTTGAGATTGTTATGATAGACTAGCTGCACACAACGGATGTTTCACCACACGGAAATATCTGGGTGGCTGAGAGGATCCGGAAGCGATGTGCACGCTGAACTTTCCGATGCCCCCGCCGCGCCTCATGTCATCCTTGTGCCGTCACCATCGAATTCCCGAGAAAATTTCTGTCCCACGCTCCGAATTTCACGAAAAACATCCGACACGAATTCCGTTCGTACAACACGAAATAACTGTCTGAAGATGGTTTCACACACGGAGTGATTGATTGAAGGCTGGGAAAACAACAGCATTTGCAACAGCAACGAGCAAAGAGCGTTGCTCAGACATCGCCGAGACATCGAAATGCAGATATGATGAGATTGGTCGGATGGTCAATAAACGCTCATCCACCAAGTAGCAATGCCGGAGCTGGCTGCTCCACCGAAGTGAAAGAACTGACTCAAAATTTTTGATCGAGTAGAAACTGGGCGCCAGCCCATCAACTGCGTGGCCGCGCCGGCGCCGGCGGTGGCGAAATGTCCCGCTTCGTCGTTTTCACTGATGATGCGTTCTTTTCCAAACATCCACGACAGGATTCTACACGAACCCCGACGGCTGCGATTTACTTCTCACAACTCATCTACCTTTCCATGAGCAAACTCCATGTAGGTGAACTTTTTTATTTGTAATCCTCGTCCGCGCGGCTTGTTGTCTTGTTGCGCATACCGTTAGCTTTGAAAATTGGTTGCCGATCGTCGGAGCCGTGGATTAGATTGAGACGTTCGCGGATGCTCTCTTGTCAAGGAACGAGAATTTCACAAGTTGATTCCTTCGGCGCGCCCGGATGGGACCCTCTCTCAAACGGGCCAGTCGCTCAAGGTGCCGTATCAAAGGAGCGCAGCGATGATTGGCGCACAGCTATAATTGGAGCGTGATTGGTGCCAGAGTGATCAGAGCCCGAACGATTTGAGCGCAGCATAATCTTGGAAACTTCCGCGAGAATTGGTCGACTGGAATCAGTTTCTGAGAATATGTTGCGCTCCAATCACTTGCGCTCCAAATCTTTGAGCTCTAATCACTTGCGCTCCAATAACTCGGGCTCTTATCACTCGCGCTCCAATCATTTTCGCTCCAATTATGGCCGTGCGCCAATCATAGGTGCGCTCTTTTTATACGGCACCGTCGCTCAAAAATGTTAACCGCGCGAAGCCCCCTTCGCCCCGCTCGACTAGTGTGCTTGCTCTGGTCGGCGCTCCGCTCGAATCTACCCATCTCTCCCCTGGATTTCCGTTCTAGCGTGTTAACCTCAAACGCAAAATCATATGGCGCAGGGTTCGCTGCGTTTTTCATAACCAGAACTCATCAGTGAGAGACGCGATTACAATCTCTAACGAATCCCAGCGTTTGCATCGAAGTCCGTGCTGATAAGCATGGCATCACTCGCGCAGGCCCAACGGAAGGTTCGAAACTTGAACCGGCGAGAATCAATCGCTAAATCGCTTTCACGGTCGAACTCGGAGCATGATCCCTGTCTAGCTTTCATTCTTCCCAGGGAAGTCAGACAGTGCGTTGCCGGAGTTTATTGAATCCAGATCTCTGATCCGATTCGAGATTCCTCCGGACTTCGAGCGGGGGAGGGGCGCATCTTCTTATCAGGAAGGAGAATGCATCGGCGGTTTGGTTAAAAAACCCGCCGATCGCACGAGTGCGAGTGCGAGGTTGTATGAGAGAGTGCCTCTGCTATACAGGCTGTTGCAGCTGTTGTTTCTGCTCCGAGCTTCGATCGAACTTTTGTCCAGTTCGTAACATCAGTCTTCATCGAACACCTTCTTCTAGGATGAACATCCTGAACCTTCCCGATGAAATCCTGGAGATGATCGCCTCGTACCTGGACCCGGTATCACTAATCAACTTCAGAGAAAAGAACACCAGACTGCGGCAGCTCACTGTAAGTTCGATGAAATACGTCAAGCTGACACGAGAGTCGAGATCCGTGGGGAAATACCTGGTCAAGTACGGGTATGCAGTACAAACGCTCGATCTATCGAACGGCAAATGGTGGACACTACCCGACTCGGTAATCAGCAACTGCTCCAATGTTACGCACTTGGACGTAGTCAACACTTGGATGTGGGACTGCGACCTCGCGAAGATTCTCAAATGCCTGCCGAAGCTGGAGTCCCTGAACTTCTCGCTCACAACTTCGCACCGCTCGCTGGAGAAACGCTCATACGAATCCTGCTCCCTCAAAAACTTTTACGTCGAAGTTCGATGCCACCACGGTCCTTTCCGCATGGTTATTGACTCCATGAACAAGTTGGACAAGCTGGAAGATGTCCATGTGAATGTGATCGGTGCAGCGAAGCTTTTCCGGCATCTCGACCTGCCCAAGTTGGATGCTGAGCGGCTGATGAAGCTCAACACATTCGTCTGTTCTTGTCATTTGGCAGAAGCCAGATCCGGGAATATCTCCGCTTTCCTGAAGAAAATTTTCGCCGAGAATTTGACACGAGAAGTCAAAGATTGGATCGAGCAGGAGAAAGATTGTTACATTTACGAGCGTGGCTTCTTCAACTCAGACGACAGTGTAGAAAAAGGTCTCGCCGACAAGCGCTTCAAGCTCCTGAGGGACTTCTACGTTCTCGATTTGACCGCGAGGAACCATGATGAACGATCGATGGAATCTCCGTGGGGCCATCCAAAATCGCTGCGAGTCCAAGGTCACAATAAGTCGCGTTCTCTAGATTTCGGCCGACTGTTCACACGAGTGCTGGTCGAGTTAGACATAACGGGGCACCATGGTGATTTTTCAGCGGGGTTTTGGCGTGACTTGGTGAAATCCTCGCCATCCCTGGAGAATCTCGCGGTGCCGATTTGTTCCTTCCAATTTCCGAAAAAAGACAGCGACGAGATTCGGGAGCAAGGGGGAACATCGGGTTCCTCAGGCGATATCCCAAATCCATGGGACGATATTATTGCTCAATCGTTGCAGAAGCTCCATCTGAAGAAACTCTACATCAAAGGAAACGTGAGACCACTCCTCTCTGATCCGTGTTGCGAATGCTCGACGCCGCTCGATGCAAGCTACATCCCTGATCTGAGGAATCTCGATCGCTTGCAAGAACTCACGTTCAACAACGTCGCGGCGAACTCATCAGCCCTGCAAAAGATGGCGAACCCTTCCGCGCGTACGGTGCGGCTGCATTTGAATCGCACGCACAGTTTCTGTGATATGCAAGCATTCATCCGGGGATGTCGTAACCTGACCAACTTCAAGTTCACTAGCTGTGATGATTCCTGGCATTCGATAGAGATCTGGGACGCCCTCGCGGAAGGCAGGAAAGTTGAGCAACTATGCCTGGGAGCGGGACCCCTTCTGGTTTCTCCCGATTCAGCGTATTTTAGCAGAATTTCCTCCCGAATTCCACGGTCGGTTAGGGTGATACACTTCCACGTCAGCAACAGCGAAGACCTATTCCTAGTCAAACATTTCCTCGAAGATGCGTTGAGGAGAACGAGTATATCGAGCTCCGGTTTTGAGACAAAAATCTTTTCTGAGGAAAATTTGCCTCTGATTGAGGGCTTCAGAGCGTCGAACTTGTCGGAACCGTTCCTGGGACGAAGTCTGTGCCATCCAGAAAGTTTCGCTGGTTTTGTCAGACCGATGCAATGGGAAGTGCGCGGAGACTGATACAGACGCGGTAGTTCTCCTAACGAGGGAGCAGGCAGAATCGGTCGTGAAATAAAATCGATTTCGGAATCACGCAGGTAATAGATCTGCAGTGATTGAACCGATCCTTGTTTCCTCTAAAACTCCTATTGGAACCCCTCCATTCAGAATACCGATCGCACTGGTGAACAACTTTCGATGCTCTACTCATGTGATCTCTTTCCGGCCTGAACCATATCCTATACTACGGAATTGTTGCTTGAAAAGACTCGAGTACTTCGCAACTTTTCGCAATCATGGATTGCTGAATGTTTGTTGATCAATCCCCTATCATATCAACATTTCGATTTTAGAATAAAAACCCTGATTCAAGAGCGATAGTTCACCTGATCGATACAGCTTGCTTTTTTTCGACGGTGCTGTAGGAGACGTCCGTGTCTTCCGATTATTTTTCCCTCTATCCTGACGGGCATATCTGTTGGAACTCCAGAGGATTCGGGCGTGCATCTGTCTCAACACTTCCTCTGCTTTGGATTTTTAGGTTTTCTCCTGCTGCTCCAGTCGAATTCACGCGTCGCTAAGCGTGATTCCCAAATATTTGTAAGCAATTTTCACCGGTAGCGTTTGTGAGCGTGCACTGGGGCTTCTATAGTCAATACACCGTCACTTAATGTCACACCCTCAGTCGTTTATTACTTCGGGTATCTCAAATCACTCAGTCACTCATTCATTCAATCATACACACTCGCTACGTGATCAACACTCATTCATCAACTCTCTCTCTAGCTTCTCTACCCTCAGTCTCTTATTCGTGGTTCTCTTTCCACTTCTCTTGAGACTGATACCTGCACGCTGGCTGCTTCGCCGGTCGGCTGGCTTCTGGCTACTCGATTGAATTTCTATCTGCTCGCTAGAATTTCGTCTCTGACATTCGACCACGCTACCTAGCTGACTCCCGGAAGCTCTCTATGAAATCAGATACCTACTCAACGACGGCACCTCCACAGCGGGCAATCGCGCTTCATGTGCCCTTTTGATCCACATTGATAGCACACCCTCTGTTGATTTCGCGGGCACAGATCACTTCGACTATAATGCCCGATTTGACAACAATGATTGCACTGTACGTTGCGGGCTTTGCAACGCTCCGCGTTGCAAACTTGATTCGCTCAAACGGTAACTTCAGGTTGCGTTCACTGTCTACACTTCCCTCGGTGGTCTTGGTCACTGTTTGCTTCTCGTTCGTCGCCATCGTTCTCTTCCGCCTTGCTCTGGAGTGCTGCACGTGTTAACCCCTCCAATTCCGCCTGCAGAATGTTTTTGATCTCGCTGACTTCTCTCCCTGGAGATCTGTTCGATGCACGTTATCGTTCAGCTGTTGTTTACATTGCTTCTCTCGGTCGTCGCTCGTCCACGCTACCTATGAAGTTGTCCTCAACTTCTCCTTCGAATATTTGCCTTGATATCTAGATTGTCTACTGGGTTGCGCTCTACTTGTGCTCGGATTATTACCTACTCTTCTCGGATTTTCTAATCGTGCCGTGTTGAGATCTGATCTAGGTCTATCCCTCGGTACTCTATGTCTATTCGGATCTATTGTTATTGCTATCTCTCCTGATGATGCTGATGAATTTACATCTATCGGGTCTTCCACTGTTCCCGCCTGCCTTTCTAACATTGGCTGCGGTATCGATTCGTCTACCTTAATCCTTGTGGATTCAATAATTTCCTCTGGCCTTTCGATGTCTTGGATGATTTCAGCTGATCCCCCTCGCTACCACCGTTCCCTCGGTGATGGTGATTTCTTTCTCTCCCAAATTCGCTACTGGTATGATCATTTCTTCTTGAATCTCGCACAGCGCTCCCTATTCCTGTTGCTCTCCGATCATTATCAATCCTTCCTTTCCTTCTTGCGGTGCTGTTCGTATCATCGAAACTGTCCGTGGTCCCAACGTAACTTCTTCTTTAGTTTTCAATATTACCCTCGTGCCTTCCTTCGGCAACCCTTTGGTGATTTCCTCGAATGTTTCGTCTTTCATTATGACTGCTCTGCCATGTCGGTACACTGCAACCAATCCCTCGTCGAGCAAATCTTTTCCGATGAAGATTTCCCTCTCTTGCATGGCTTCGTTTGGAAGAACGGTCAACGTCACATTGTCCATCTCAAGCCCGTCTGCCTCGAGTCGAACCTGCGCTTGTCCGATCGGAACTGCGCCTCCACCTATAGTTCGGACCCTCTTGACTACACTTGTGTCGAGCTTGAGCTCCAATTCTTCCGCCGACTTCTGTGAGATGAAACTTATTTCCGCCTCTGTATCCACCCTCGCAGTCCATTCTTTGCCATTTATCATTATCTCCTTCTGCCCTCGATCACGACTCGATTCAACTGGGTTGATTGCTTCGAAGCTCCAATCCTCTTCGACGTGTCTGACGCTTCGGCACTCTCTTGCTGTGTGCCCTGGTGCCTGACATCTGACGCACGTCAGCCCTGGCGATGTGCTCGTTGTTGGCGGCGTGTTGGCGTTGTGCTCTAGCTGGCTGCTCTGCCCGCGGTGACCTGTTCGTGGTCTCTCGCCAAGTGATTTCCCGCGTTGGCGCTCTTGATGGCATTTGTTGCCCTCTCGAATTTTCTTGTCGATTCCAATTACTTCCTTGGTATCTCGAGTCTTGTCTCGACGACTCCCCACGAAAACGATCGTCAGCTCCGAATCCCGGAGTTCTGCCTCTTCCGGCATCTCTCTGCCACTGGCTTCCGAATGCACCGTTCTCTCGCCGGTCCGGAGACCCTCTGTTCATTCCATCTCTTGCTTTCTCTGGGCACCAAGCTTGTCTGTGCCCCTCTTTGTTGCAAATGTAGCAAGTGATCCTGGTTTCCGACCGATAATCCGATCGATATCCCGGTGATCCGTATCGATTCCTCTTCGTTCTTTCCTTCTCCATGGTTTCTTTGATGTCCTTGTACAGATCCGACATGGTGTTGTGACTTTTTCCCATCATTATGTAACGTAGAAATTCGTATTCTGGCAGCAGACCATCGATGATTTGTTCTTTTTTTTTTTTTTTTTTTTTCTGGCGGGTAATACCCCATTGGGGTGTGTTTCTCGCGGGGCGAGGGGCGGTTGCGGCCATAGCCGACTTGAGCTACTTCCCCGGCATTCGCCGTAAGTTGGAGATGGGAACCATGGAAACCATCTCCGGGGAAGTCGGCCGGGAACGAGATTCGAACCAACGACCTGCCGCTCGCGAAACATCAACATGGCCAAGCAAATCTGCACGTAACATGCAGACCGCCCAGACCACTCGGCTATCGCGTCGGTTCGATGATTTGTTCTTTGATTTCTTCGTTCTCCAATCCTAATTTCTTCGCGGCATGCTCTGTTCTTCTGATGTACATTTCCAATCCTTCTCTCGTTCTCTGCTGCGATCTCAGGAATTCACTCATCAATTCCCTCTTTTTCTGTTCCGGTGCATATGTTTCCTTGAACAACTTCTCCCATTCTTCGAACGTCTCGATCTCTTTACAGTAGTCCATATACAGTAGAATCCCTATAATTCGCACCCCCGCTAATTCGAGGACCCCCGCTAATTCGCTATTCGCACTGATTCTTTCATAATTTCGGTTAATTAGCCCATAGGCCCCATGTTAAACACTCCGATAATTCGCCGAATCCTGATAATTCGCTATTCGCACACGGGATTTCACCGTAATTCGCACGAATTTTTCGTGTGACACGGGTCATTTCTCGTCGATAGTTCGGATAACCGCCGCTCAAAACTGGTCGCGGTCTCAGTAGTCGGGCGGGCGTCTTGAAGTCTTGAATAGAGAGCCGTCTGTTTCTCTGCAAGACCACTTCAGGGCGGACGAATCCCTTTCGATCGGCCAGTCGCGAGATCAAATCCCCGATGAGGAGGAGCCTCCGGTTGAGATCTTGGAGGTTTCGAACCTTTTCCGTTCCGCGTTCCGCGCATCCCCGGGAGAGGTTGATGTCTCCATGCGCATCTCTGCTTGGGAAGTAACCCAACTATTGTTAGAAATTTTTTGCTTCTTGAAGTGATTATACAATTCTGGAAATGAGTAACGACCGCGCATTCATTTCGACTTCTGACTGCGACGGATTATCGTCAGTGATGCCATCGAGATCACTGACGTCTTGACATGTTCCAAACGGTGTTACAGCGACAACTTTGTTAGCATGACGTCGAACGTCAGGTGCAACCAAATAGAATCTCCGCATTGTGCGATGTTGCTTTTCGCACCAAAAGTCGCCGCGCACCCCCGGGAACAGTCTCGCGCACCCCAGGTTGGGAACCACTGGTCTAAAAAATGGCTGAACGAGTTATTTGGGCCGCCCGTTTAGACATCCTGATAATTCGCTATTCGCAGAATTTTCCAGGTTTTGACTCCCAAAAAGTGCGAATTAACGGGATTCTACTGTACCACCATTTTGCCGGTCCAACCAACTTAACTTGCAACACACTTTTGAGATACTCGTCATTCCACTTGCCCGTCTTTCTGGCCTGAATTACATCCTGCAACCACTCCTCTGCCACAGCTACGGTCCCACCTGAGAATGTCCGCAAGGACGTTGACGTGTCCACGAGGCGCTCCTTCCTTTCGATCCTCTTCGTTTCTCCAACTCCTTCCTCGACCTTCTCGGCCTTGCCCTCAATCTTCGCATTCAGCTTGTCCATCGATTCCATCATCTTTTGGAACATTTTCAACGTGTTCTCGTCCATCCTGCTTCTCTAGGCTTTCAAGGTCGCTCTCGCTGTCACTGCACGTCCCTCACTGTCGTCCTTTTTCACACCGCTGCTAAATGTGAGCGTGCACTGGGGCTTCTATAGTCAATACACCGTCACTTAATGTCACACCCTCAGTCGTTTATTACTTCGGGTATCTCAAATCACTCAGTCACTCATTCATTCAATCATACACACTCGCTACGTGATCAACACTCATTCATCAACTCTCTCTCTAGCTTCTCTACCCTCAGTCTCTCATTCGTGGTTCTCTTTCCACTTCTCTTGAGACTGATACCTGCACGCTGGCTGCTTCGCCGGTCGGCTGGCTTCTGGCTACTCGATTGAATTTCTATCTGCTCGCTAGAATTTCGTCTCTGACACGTTTGACTCTGAACCTCAAATGATTCTTCAGGGTCGGCGCGTTTCCCGAATTCAACTGTGGCGCTCTTTTCAAGGCAGAAACAGTGATTCAGTGATTTCAGATCGCTAGCCGGAGCGAACGTAAACTTTCTCAGAAGAGCTCTCTGTCTCCCGTCCAACGCCAGCAACACGAAGACATTCATGATGGCCGGGGTCCCCAAACTCTTTGAGGAACCACGAGATCGATTTGGTCTGCCCGCCAATCCCGAATACGGCAAGAACCTGAGCGAATTCCGTCGAAAGATGACGGCAATCGAGCCAGAATTCTTCCAAACCTCGGCAATGACGACAGAGCGCTCGAAAGAAAGCCGCAGCGAAAATCGCCACCTCAACACTCGCTTCGCGGCCCACGGCTTTCGTCACCTCACCTGCCCCCGGACAGGCTTCCGTGACCAAAGCGAACTGTGTGGTATTCGTGAATTCTGCGATAGCAGACCTGTATCAGCATTTTCTGCATTTTCTGGGAGTCTGCCACGTTTCCTCGGCAGATCGAAGACAACGTTCCCCGGATCGATCATGGCTGGCTTCACGCGATGGATTGCCACGCGCATGGCTCCGTTCGGCGTCTTGATCTTCAGAGTTGAGTCGTCGCGGTCCACAACCCGATGAGGACCAGTGTATGGTCGCTGTAGCGTTTTTTCCGTGGCACCCGTCCTTAGAAAGACATAGTCACAGGATTTGAGAACCTTCGGCACTTGAGGCTGCGGCAGAAGCAATAATAAGCAATAGAATTAATAATAAGCAATAGAAGCAATAATAGAATCAAGCAATCCGCCGCCGAAACAAAACGGAACTCTTCAGCGAATGCAGAATTAGGAGAGGTCGAACTCGTTCGATCGCTGGACAGGAGCAAGGAGAGTCCAGCCTGATAAGGACGTGGGTTTTGCCTCGGTCCCGTGTTCATTCAGGTAAACCATCCTGCTGGTTTCACTCACGCAAACACTGGCCAGACTGAGGTGGGTCCGGTATTCTGCAGAATTTCTGCCCAGTTCAAGAGCATTTATTGCTCACCGGATGGCGAGGAAGATCCGATGAATCCCGTCTCCGGTCTGCTTCCCGCTCAGGACCCGGTCAAGGTCCTTTCCGGAGACCGTGAGATTGTTATGGTAGACTAGCTGCACACAACGGAAGTTCCAGCGCACGGCGATATCTGGGTGGCTGAAAGGATCCGGAAGCGATGTGCACGCTGAACTTTCCGATGCCCTCGCCGCGCCTCATGTCATCCTTGTGCCGTCGCCGTCGAATTCTCAAGGAAATTTCTGTTCCACGCTTCGAATTTCACGCAAAACATCCGACACGAATTTCGTTCATACAACACGAAATACCGTAAATCTTCCAATAGAAGCCCGGGCTTCTATTTTTTCAAATGCCGTCGACGGAGGGCCTCTATTGGAGATGCGCCCCTATTAGAGATGTTTTTCATTCATTTCGGGCTCTCAAATCTAGAGGAATACGCGAGCGGAGGAAAACGGAAACTAGAAAGGTGCGAGAAAGAAGATTCCATATCTGGAAACGCCTTTGTCGGGGGGCTACTATTGGAGATGGGCTTCTATTAGAGAGGGGCTTCAATTGGAAGATTTACGGTAACTGTCTGAAGATGGTTCTACACACGGAGTGATTCATTGAAGGCTGGGAGAACAACAGCGCTTGCAACAGCAACGAGCAAAGAGCGCTGCTCAGGCATCGTCGAGACATCGAAATGCACATATGATGAGATAGGCATTGAGATAGGTGCTGAATGCGTGCAGCTGGCAAGAACCGTGGGGCGTTTACAAGTAAGTTCTGCGAGACCAGTGCGCTTTCCAGTGGGATGACCTCCTCATTCCCCGTGGCTTCCCATTCGGAAATATGCTTCCTAAGAAAGTTCGCATTACAGCTGCACTGTTCATCTTCTTTAGTACAAGGAATTTATCAAATTCTGAAGCGACGGCAAAATAGATTGGATCTTGAATATATTGTGCATCTATGGGAACGTTCGAGCCTTGTAAGTTGAAGCATTTGCCATCCATGTCCTGATGATGATCCTGACGAATATTCTGAGTATTCAAGCCTTTCCGGCGCAATCCCCTCTTTTCAGCTTCAGGGAGAGTCGGAACTCACGGATGCCTTCTTTCGCTCGTTGCCGAGGCAGTTCGAGAGCAAAGTTGAACGAGAACTGGATGAGATGGATGAAGAAATATGCCTGAAGTGAGCTGTTAGCATGGAGTGTGCGTCTCCCATTTGAACCCAAGTTCCCGGACTCATCAATAATTCAGTTGTTCACGGAATCTACGTCCGCAGAGCGCTCGTTTTCGCCGTGTCCACCAAACTTGACCAGCACATCAGGAACTTTGTCATCGACGCCGCTCAAGGATACCTCCCGGAGGCTGACCCGCAAATCGTTGCTCGTGTGATCTATGGTGTCGCGTTCCGCGGACCACGTTACGTGGGTCCAGAAGACTACGAAATGCAGTGCGTTCACATCCGAGCACTTTTCCTTAGAGACATTGAGCATGTTTCTTAGCACGCCTGCAATCATTAAAGCTTCTGTATATCATTCGCCCTGACAGCGACCTTCTGGAGAAGTGTCTGGTGATCATTGCGGAGAACATGTCTTGGTTCGACAGTTTATCGGTTCGTATATTATCGGTACTTTCCCTCGTCGTGGACTCGCCCCTTATACACTGCGAGCGGAAGATCAACTGCGTTAATGCGAACGCTGTTCTGCTTCCTCCCGCAGATCAGGAGGATAATGGCGGCTTACGAGAGATTGAATATTTGTAACATTGACGTACACGCCGCACTCTGGTCCTTGGCACCAGTTTGGAACTATGACGAGGTGAGAACGAGAAGCTCCGAAACATCTGGGTCGGATTGAAGGATATCTTCGCAGGCTAGTTGAAGTCATCTCCGATTCATTCACCTGCAGGCAGTGGCGTATATAGGGGGTGGCCCAGGGGGCCATGGCCCCCCCCCAAAATTTTTGTCCGGCCCATAGAGCTCTATGTTGAAGCTTATCGTCATCCTCTGTTGGCCCCCCCCCCAAACTGGGGCAAAAATGTTCTTGGCCCCCCCCCCCCCCAAAAAAAAATCCTGTGTACGCCCCTGCCTGCAGGTCATGCGATTGGTCCGACTGAGTCTTGGAAAAGACGTCATTACGGTGAAGGAGGCCGAGCTTCTCAGGGATTTGCTCGTAGTACACAAAGAAAAGGTGGGACGTGGGCCATCGCAGCTCCTGCTGGCCAGATCGATGAGTTTCCAATGATGCCGCTCATGACAGCGGTAGAGTGAACTCAGGTTCAACCGACAGATGCAATGATTTCCTATTTCAGCTTGCGAGCGGCGCTTATAACGGTGCTGTGTTCCGGTGCTCTCAGATAATGTCGATCCTTGCTCTCCATTTGCGTGGTGAGTTTTCCCTTGCCTCACGATTCCAATATCGGACGAGCCTCCCTCAGGAGGGCGTGTTTATCGTCGAGAGTGATTCGCCAGCCTGAAGGCTCTCCGCTTTCCCAGGTCATGATGGCGAATTTGAGGAAACCGGCCGTCTACTGGCTACCGTACTCGAGCGGGAGTACAGCATCCAGAAGGAGCTGGGTGTTTTTGTTCGTTTCATGCTCAATCTGGCAATTCTTGGAGTCTATCCCGAGCGAGAAGTACGCCCAAATACATACAGTAGATCTGTCCCATTTCAAAAACATCATCCCGATTCCGATGGAGGGTGATTCTCCTCCCGCCCGATGGACAATAATGATAATTCATATCGAATTTCCGATAACTTTACAGCTCGATTTGCTGTTCAGTAGGAAAGTTCAGAAAGCCATCCTGGATGTACCTTTGAGTGATCTCCATCGTTTCGTTGACGTACGTGGCTTCCTCCCTCTCACGCGATCGAACTGCTTAGCGTACTGTCCTGATGTCCATCGTCAGAGTTTATGGTAAAACTCCGAGCTCATGCGAATTCGACTTTTTGTTGGCGCCCAACAGCTCGAGAGGCTGCTCCACTTGCGTCTCGGTGACTCCTGTGCACAATACAAAGCAATGCACGACGTGCACAAAAAGGCGGCGAGCGTGCGACGGCGTTCAGAGCTGCCAGCGGATTTGGTCAAATCTACGCGGATTGCGCTGGGTGGCGATAAGGTTGGTAAAATTCGTTTGTGGCGCGAAATCACATCGAGGAGCGAACGATGGAGGTAGGCGCATGTCGAACTTTGTGGAAATTCCTCCGTCTCCCAATCCGTGTCTGAAGGTTCCATCTCGTTCCCGCAGTTTGTTCTCGAGAACTAGGCCTTGCAGCGGTTTTTAACCGCGGTTTTATAACCGAATTTTAAAATCGCTCTCCGTCGAATTTCGAGTGACGTAGTTCGACTGATGTGTATCGCAAACCGGAGCGCTTGGGGTTATTGACGGCATGTCTCCGCAAATTCACGGTCCCCATTGTTCGTCCATGCAGAATCGTCGGAAAATGCCGTGATTTCGTCGCCCCTGAAAAACTCCCAGCCCTACCATCGCCTTCGCGGTAGACCCCCAAAGGCGGCCTTCCGTGAACACTACCACCCTATACTGGGATTCGCTGAATGACAAGGCTTGAAGATCAAAAGGCGGATTTCCAGCTTGCTCTATGGAGCGGGTCCGCAAGAAGTGCCTTGCGGAGCTTCGGACCGGCATATTTTGAATTTGGCGCCATCGCTTTGTTGACACCAGACATCCTGCGCGAGACACAGATCAAATGGAACGGATCCACAGCGCGCGGCGGCCGCGACCCTTGAAGACTCGCGCGGTCCGGTGTGAGTGCAGCTCCTGTGGCACATTCTAGCGGAGCTCGGTGCCGTTTTCACAGTTCACAATGTTGTCCTTGTGTCGTTCGTTAATGAAACCGCATAGGCTCAAGGCAATAGTTGCCGCAAGCCAACAGAGGAATCTGCTGCTCACTTCAAAGGTGCGCGAAGTTGAGTTTTACATGGTGCAATGCTCCCAACTAAGAGGGACAGAATCCCATTCCCGGAGAGATGCACGAATTTCGGGTGAATGGACGGCCGACCGGTCGTTGACAATATCACAATATTCTGGAATTCCCTGAGCTACAGGGCTAAAGATTCTTCGCCAAGTGTTTCGAGCCCTGACTCTTTCCATGGACCGGGGTTGCAAGTTTCATGCCGAACAGCCTTGGGAGGAGGGAGGGAAGGGGGGAAATCACGTGGGGTTCAACAGGCTAGAAATTCATTTCTCGTGTCTTGAAGGTCTGCGAGCGCCATGACATGGCCAGGTGGTCGCAATCAAATCAACGAAAAAAGGATCTCCTTTACCGCAAAATCAATGGAACAGAATCGATTGAGCAGCTACAGATCGTGAGTTGCTTCGTCATCCGAATTTCCAGATCACGCCGATCCCATATTCTTTGGTGTACTCGCATGAGTCCGACGCCACGAGACCTCGGTCACAAAAGAGGAGGCTGCCGCAAATCACCTCTGTCCTTTCTTGCAGCTTATTACCTCAGATTTGGACGCCATGAAACCGTGCGATTTGGTCAGCTGCTTGATTCGATTCAAGAACTTAGTGAGTGTCTTCTTCAGACGGGAACATTCTGAGCGACTATCCTCAATGGTAACGCCGCATTTTGTCTCCGAAGGTTAGGCGCGAAAGCGGACACATCGATGTGGAGGATATTCCCTTGTTCCAGGTCCTAAGCGCGAAAATTCTCACTGATTGCAGCTCCCTCGATATGGAGGAGATCATCCAAATCCTGCGTGTCGCGGGAGCTCTGAAGGTGAGCTGTGCTCCTAAAAATCTTCGGGCAGAATCTCCTCTTCATCCAATTCGCTCGAAGCTTGCCGTGTGTCCTCACGAAGTTTTCCTTCCCAGCTGGACTGTTCGGATCCGTTGGTACAAAGGGCCTGCCAAGCCCTGGCACCAATGATTCAGGAAATCCATGCCTGCCATGCCGATGTTCTCTTGCGCGCCCTGACTCTTGAGGTTTGATTCCTGCAGCTGATAAGTCACCATGATCTGAAGATCGGGCCTGCATCTTCAACCCTAATTCTTTTGAATCGATTTTCACCGTTCCAGCTCAAAGGCACTTCTGACCTCACAGAGAGCCTCAAGCAAAGCCTACCGTCGTTGTTTGAATCTGGAGTAGAAAAATGGGATTTGTCCGACTCGTTGTCGTGCCTCAGGTTTGTTCGTAGCCTAGGAGGCCCAGTTCGCTTATCACGCGCTGAATCATTCCGCATAAGACAATAATTTCTTCATGCAGCGCTTTGGAGTTCGTCGTGAGGTGCTCGGACCTGAAAAGTGCTACCCGAGATATTGTCATCGACGCTGTTCGAAAAATTCTCCCCCAGGAATCTCCGAGCATGGCGGGCACTGTAATTCAATTATTCAGGTTCCGCGGACGCTATCATGTGGGTCCGGGACATCACAAAATGCAGTAAGTTCACGGCAACCGGTCACTTCCAGATCTCGGGATACAAATGTCGTATTCAACGCGTACCTGAAACTCCCTACAGAGCCTGACTCGTTTCCATTCCAGCGCTCTCTTGAAGGAATGTTTCGTCATCGTGTCGAGGAATATATCGCTTTTCGAGAGTAACGAGGTTGGGACTAATAAGAGATTTCATATAAAGATAAAGACCGTCCCCTTGAGATTCATGTAGAGCAATGTCTTTCCTCTTCTCGGAAGGCGGAGGAAAGCTAGGATCCGCCCAACATGCTCGATATTGATCTCGTGCGCGAAGTATTTTCTTATAATCCCGTTTCTCGTCCCTGTTGCAGATTTGGCGGATGATGACGGTGTATTCGCTTATGGATATCTTCGAAAGAGAGTTCCACGATGCTCTTTGGTCGGTAGCCAAATCTTTTCCCCATAAACAGGTCAGCACCATCGAGCAGCTACTTTCAGATACCGCCAGTTTCTCATCCTCAGGGCGTTGATGTGAAGGGTCCGTTCCGGTCCGTTCGGTCCTCTTTCAAGTCTGCTTGTTTACAGGTTATGCACTTGGTCGACTTGAGTCGGTCGAAGGACGCGTTCTCCTCGAAGGACGCTGATGCCCTCAGAGCATTGCTCCAAACTCGAGAACAAAAGAACGTAAGCCGAGAGTCCAGGGATCAAATTTCTCTCATTCCTCAATCTGAGCATGTTCTGCCCATTGTAGCTGCTCAAATTTTTTCCGATGCCCAAGCTCATGTCTTCAAGTTCTGCACACTCCTGTTCTGTTTAGAAGACTAACGCACAAGATACGGCCGAGTCGCGGACGCCTGATCGGAGCGCACGGGACCACGGTCTCCCATTTCCAATCCTGCGATGCAAATCGAGGGAAGAGCTGCGGAAAGTGAGTGTTATTGTCTTGTTCATGTTGCCGCGTTATGATGCCCACCGTTGGAAGGATCACTCGTGAATCCGTCGTCTACAGGTCATGGCACGGGATTCGTTTCTCATAAGGAATCCTAACGTTCTCATGGACTGCGTTACCCATTACGAAAATCTAGTGAGTAATATATTAGCAGACGATTGGATTGACGGGGAGAATTCATCATCAATAGTCTCCCACTGCGAACGATGGGTTGTGTTATTCCAAAATATTTGAGCCGGCACCGTCGAGGCTGGAGAAAGGTCGCCACTGGACTCGAATATTTCACATTGATTGATAAGGCAACGACAGCACTTCTCCCTTTACTCGCGATCTGAAACCCGAATATTCAGGGATTAAATCTCACCCAGAACTAAAGTTTTGACTATCCCGTTACAGACTGCGGCCCCAGATGATGACCCCTATTACGAGAAGCTCGCAAAGTCTTTGACGTCGAGCCTTAGCTCAATGACTGCCATCGAGAGCTCGGTAGTTCTGAGGCTTGCTGAGAAACATAACGTGAGTTTCGTGAAGCCTCGAATACCCTAAATTCCAGCCTATTACGGAGGTATCGTGTGAAAGCAGTCTCAGATAACGAGCCTTTCCTATGAATGGCTTGTCAGGCAACAGACTCTGCGTATGACGGAATTTTCAGATAACGAGCTAATCGTACAACGATCACTGAAACCCAGTGATGACACTCATGGTCACGTGATCTCACCACTGAAACTCCACTGCGATCTTTCACATTCCCAGAACACTGCGCTCCGGGGCGTCACCTCATTATTCCGTTATACGCCGGACGATTTTTTGAGAAATGGAGTTCGTTTTAGTCGAGAACTCAGGGTGTACCTGTTCCGGGACTCTGAGAGTTTTGCTTAGCTGCAGTGGCGGTGAACTAGGTACTGGAATACTAGGAGCTACTCTGGCACTAAAGGAGGACGCCTGTCATCACGCTCGGAGGACACTTGCTGTGTCTGCTGCTTTGTTTATTTTCCACAACGGTGGCCTTTCCGGCCAGAACGTCTACTCTAGCAGAGGAGGCGCGGGAACGTCGAAGTACCTACTAACAGACTCTTCCCGTGATGATGCTCGGGGAGATTATAATTTTTCGCTGTTTCCTTCCAGGGGAGGTCTTCACGTGCCGTTATGCGGATTGTCTTGCAAATATGGACACCTCGGATTAAGAAGTTACATCTTAACGAGATCACAGACTTGGCGGTCGCCGTGTCTCGTGTACGTTCCTGGATCCAACAACTGAACAGCCGGCGCCTATCATCCCATCTGTGATTCACTGCCAACCTTTCGTCCTCATTTCCAGGTCAAGAGAACCTCAGACCTTGCGGACCATTTCGTGCTCGCGTTGTGGACTGCGTTCGAGAGCCAAGTGAAGCAGCAGCTCGATCCGAACGATGAAGACCAATGCATGAGGTTTGTTCTCGGGCGGATTTGTCTATCTTTTCGCTCTAAATTCTCGTTCCCTGAGATGCATACGGACTCACTCCCCCTCTGCAGGGCTCTCCTAACGGCTCTGGGTTTGGAGTCGAGTGCAGAGACCCAGGACTTCGTCATCGATGCGGCGGAGAAATTCATCACCTCAGCCTCCAAGGATCAATTTGCAAGTATCGTTTGGAGAGGTGGATCCCGGAGATCTAACATCGAGGCCACGAATTCCCTGACACCAAGAATGAGGTACGTGTCTTTGGTATTCCCGGGTGTTCCCCTCCTTACCATCACCTCAAAATGTCAACGTTCAACCTGTGGTCTGAACTCTGCGGTGATATTTCCCCTCTCTCCAATGTCTAGGAGCCTCATCGAAACCTCGTTGGCTCGAGTCGCAGAGGATCTGCCAAAGTTCGACGCAAAAGCGGTTCGTATCCATTTATCGACCTACACTCGCTCCTTCGATTTCGCTTACACCGTGGTGGAACCGGAATATTGGCCACTAGTATATGATCAGAATCATTTGAAATCCGAGAAAGACTTTTCGGGAGGTCTTTCCAACCGCTTCCCTCGTCCGAACCAATGGATAAGTCATTTCATAACTCAGTTCCATCGCAGATGCGGAGGACATTGGCAGCGTACGACTATATGAGGGCATTTTCAAGAGAGATGAACGATGCTGTTTGGGCCATGATCCCCTCGTTGACATTCGAAGACGTAAGAACCATGAAAAACGATTCCGTGATTCGCAATTCGCCCTGACCGGGGATAGTAAAGTTTTCCCTGGAACGGTCGGAAGTTTCCCTGATCACTCCTCTTGCAGGCTTTTTTGTGTATTTCTAAACTGGCGGAAAATAAGCTGACGTCGAAGGATGCAGAACTTGTGGAAGATTTCCTCCTTGTCAACAAAGAGAAGGTAACTCGATTCTTGGGCGAGGCATCGCCTGATTCCTCCTCGGAGCTGAAGGAGCGAGGCTGGGCAAGCCGTTTGTTCTGGAGAAATGGTTCTCAGAAAATCAGAAATCTCATCGATTACCATCTCATTCAGATGGGAGATATCAACAGACCGGTGTCCTGCGCTCGGATGATGGCGTTCCTAGCTCTTCGTTCGCCCGGTGAGCAAGAGGCGCGACTGCGTAATTTCGAGCTCGTTCACGCTATCGAGACAACTTAGTATCTTGGATTCCTTGCGCATTATTCCAGGCGTCCCCGGCGAATTCGGAGAGATCGGACTCCGACTAGCTACCATGCTCGTTCGAAATGACGCCTCATATATCGCTTGGGATTCTTTCCTTCAATTCATACGTGACCTGGCCCTCCTCGGAGTCTTCCCGGAAGAAGAGGTGGGGGGAACTACATTCCAAGCTTTGTGAAACCATAATAATTCCAGTTACCTCCGCGAACGGTCCACATTCGAGTCCGATGTCACGGTCGTAAGCCATTCCCTGCTACAATGGGGAGGCTCCCCGGGTAATCGTACGGAATCGCCAGTCTCTCAATTGTCGGTTTAGTCCTTATGACGCTTCTGATTACGTTTAAGCTCGACTCGCTCTTCAGTGAAAATCGACAAATAGCTCTTCTAAGAGGCCCCGCGCGTCACCTTCATCAATTTCTCGGTGTGAGTTCGATTCGCTCTGGCAGCACTCGGGTATCGAGAGTTCCTTTCTCGCTGTCAGGCTTCACGGGATTCAGTCTGATTGAATAACGATTCGATGTCATTCACAGCTCGAACGTTTACTCCGCCTGCAACTTGGCGAATCCTGTAGGTATACCGTGTTGCCAGAGCTGAAAGAGAGGGCGTCTAGCTTGCAACATCGTCCCCTACTCGCGGAGGATTTGGTGAACAGCGTGCGGAATGGTCTCGGTGGTGATCAGGTGGGTAGCTTCGTGATAATTATGCGAACTCATGATGAATGTGAGAATTTCGTACATGCAAGAAACCCCAAAGGGTTGGGAAGAACAGTAGAAAAAAATCGACCGATGTAACGACTGAGAGCTCAGCAAAGACTCCTCAAAATTAGTCGAGTTGGCAGCGTGATTATGATTCTCTCATGCTATCTGCAGTTCGTTTTGGAACACGTGAGAACTCCTTCCGGAGTCGGGGCCGATCTAATTGTGGCAATGAGCCCAGACGGAACTCCAGTCGCTTTGGCAGGCACAGAGTCGCCTCTCGAGGTATGAATCCGGAAAGAGGACATCGTCAGATCATGATTTCTAACGATCGCTTGCGGTCATTCCTCCCAAATACGCCTCTCAAATCCAAATTTGTGCATTGAATCATTTCAGTGCTTGCCCGATGATTGCATGGTGATGGCCATCCTTCAATGCGAGAAAATCGATCTCTTCCATGACTTGAGGACAAAAAGAGTGGGTACACCAGCAGTTTCCATTCTGCTAACATGCTACTGTCCTTACTCGCTCGATTTTTGGATTCCTGGCCATGGAGCTTTCGGATTCCTCACGAATACTCCGTCTTTCAGGTTCCTATCGCCCTGAAAGAACGTTTCCTGCGAGCTGAGAACATTTGTCCTGTAACCATCAATATGGCGGAATGGGAATCAGTCCTATCTGAGAAGAGACTCCCTTTCGTTATGAGAAGTATCGGAGAAGCCAAGCGTGAAGGCCTAATGTACAAGCGGCAGCGGGTTGAGAAATCTCTGTAAATATTGCATGTTGCGCATAGTGTCGATGTGATGCTTCCCGATGTGGATTCGAGTGAATGTGTAGGGAATAAACGTATTTTCTCGGAGCCCTGATAAGCGTCATGGTACTGTTGCGCCAGGCCGCTGACGTGGCATCAATCGCTCGCGACGTCGGAGTCAAGAAGGTCGAAGCCGCGAAGGGTGTCATCAGGCTGTACGGCTATTGTGAGTTGTCGTGATATTGCATCTGGATGCTTGCGTCCATCCTCTCAACTCCAAGTGAATATTATCCTATCAAAATCTCCATAATTTCTCGTTCGATGGTAGCCAATCCGCAACTCTCGCTCATTCAGAAATTACTCATCTTGCTGCAATATCATCGAGGCACACTTTCCGCGAAACATTCCAGTGAGCACTCACTCCGTGAGACGAGCCCGACATACCATGCTGCGCAGCATTTGTCGCCTCTGCCCCTATCTCCTGCGGCGATTGACTCCAAGATACAGGTAGATTCGATCATCTCATTATTACAAACTAGCGTCCCCGGTCGCGCTTCGCTGCGACCCCTGAGGTTCTGGAGGAGAGAGGCGTCGTTTTTTGCTACTGCAAATTACCTAATTACTACGAATAAGAGTATATTTTGGGAGGTCCGTAGTTGACCGTAGTACCTGATAGTCCGAAATCCTTCGCAAGGAAGAAAATCTCAGTGAGTCAAGTACAACTTGTATTCGAAATCGTTCATCCAGTTTGTTGTCTTTCTACCAATCAGAGTCACTCCGGTTGACTCTTCCCGTGGCTTGCGTTCGAGGGTATTGACAAACGTGTTTGTTCAATTTGTTTGTTCATACGTGTCGCCATAAATGCGATGATTTCAAACACGCATTCAACACGTCTGCAGGGGTTGAGCGCGGTATCACTGGTAACGTTTGGCGAAAATCACCCGACAATAGGATAAGGGCCGCGCCGAAGGGTTGTTGCTGACTTCAAAAGTCTCTCAAGATGCGATCAAGCGCTTCCAGAGCGTTCTAATGGGCCTTTGTCGCTACGTCTCATATGATAAGATCACTTGTTTGCAGCAGCCTCCTCCAGCTGGAAGTCTCGGAAACGTTGCGAACCGGCGCCTCTGCCGCGCAGTTCGCTCTCCCCCAGAAGTGTTGCTGCTATTCCGGACGATGCAATGACGGGGGGGTGGGGGCGATTGTGCTCTTTGTAGACGTATTTGGGATTTCACTTGATGCACTTGACTGAGTCACAGTACTCGACATTCATATGAGCTTTAACAAACGACATTGATATGAGCTTATGAGCACCTCAATGCTAGGGGCCTGATATTCGAATATCAGGGGCAGAATAAGAGGAGTGCCACCGACGTACTCGGAGGCCAGCATTCTGAAGAGGTTGGAGGAGTCTGGAGTGACAGGAGTTTATCGAGTCAAAAGGGGTCCAGAGATATTCGAATATCAGGGAATATAGTCAGCCATGAATTTGCCGTGAATTCACTCGAATTCCTTCATGAGACGCGAACTTTTGGGTTATGCTGTTGAACCGTAAACCTAAGTTCCCTTCATGTCTTCTTCCTGGAGGGGGGCCGACTACCAGCTTCCAAGCTGTGCTAGGATCGCATGGCCGAGAGCTACTTGCCCAATTTCATGTCGATCGGAGTTCGGATGTCTTCGCAGTCTTGGTCGAACGGCTCAGAGGTTCTTGCCTCGATTCTTTCCAATCAACGGTCAGATCCCCCCCGAAGTCGTAGTTCCTGTTGTTCGCTGTCCTTCGAACCAGCGCGACTGGTCCCGCACGGAGCTGTCATCGCTGTCAACAGTGATTCCTGTATAGAGGTAGTCGACATCATGAGCGTACCGTCGAAGTCTCTCAACTGCAGATTGTAGCACAGGGTTGCACGTCCTACAACCGGATCCAGATCATCGGTGAATTCCGGCCAGGGGCCTAATGTCATCATCGAGTAGGTTACATCAACTAGAAGAACATTACGCTTCTATCGAGCTCGGCTGTCCTGGAAATTGATTCTTTGGACGGGGCCGACGGTACTGTTGACTTCTGTAGCTTGCAGCTGTGCAAGGTTGGGTATTACTCACTGAGTAACCCGCAATGAAACTGCGGAAGCGCGTCGTCTGGCAGTGGAGTGACTTTGGCCCACTGAAAAATGCCAACGGTTTGCCAATGCCACGTATGAAGATCCTGCCGGAGTCTTACTTTCGTCGACGTAAGTTCGATGTCTCGGTCTGTGGCTCCGAAGGCTGGATTGGCTTTACGTATCCGGAAGATCGAAAATCGTAAAAGCGTTCAACTTGGAGCAGCTCCGAGACCTTCCCATTCGACCACATTAGATCTCGCGCTTTCTTTTCTTCTTTTTCTTTCGGCTCGTATGATGAAGCTGTCCCTAAACGTCAACAACACGATTCGTTGGAGCTCGTCCATAGGCACAATTCCTACGGAGCGTTAAACGTTGAGAACTGGAACCTCGTGTACCTAATACAGGTTCCCCGACAGCTTTTGAACGCCTGCTTAATCTGTGTGGCCGTGCAGCGGACGTACTTCGACTCGGGTTAGAACGCTTGCGCTCGGGCAAGAAGGCAAGAACAGCACTCTAGTACAGTGGTTCTCAAACTATGGGGCCAGGCCCCACTGGTGGGGCCTGGCGACTTTTTTGGTGGGGCCCGGGACCGATATCATAATTGTGTGAGCTTGCATTTATGCGCTTACAAGCATAAAACAGATCTGAGATCCAATTTCAGCTCTCAAGTTTCTTACGACTTGAACTGACCGACTTCGATTTTCTGATCGTTGTCCGCCGGCGACAAGCTCACCCATCGCATGGCCATTGTACCTAAACCTCATCATCGATGGAACCTCAAACGAATAGGTACTGAATCATTCTCGTTACGAATCACGTGCTCTCACAATCAGTGAGAAATACGGCGAGAACGCCAGGCCAGGTCCCTGGTTGTCAAAGACCCAAGTGGGGCCCGGGTATCGGGGTCAGTGTCAGGTGGGGCCCAGACCGAAAAAGTTTGAGAACCACTGCTCCAGTATACAGTAGGCTACCCACGCATGGAATACTCGTGATCCGGAAGGCCTGCGCGGCTTCTCAAGGCCTGCGCGGCTCAACACGGTCGTTTCGGGGGGGGGAATCGGGTAGCCTATGTCCTTCCTCGGTCGGTTGCGCACCACCACGCGCGTTTTCGGCACGATCCACGCAGAGGTAACGGCGTTTATTCCCGTCAAGCGGGCAACTTGAGTTTGCCTTTTATCTATTTAGATCTCTCTTAGGGCTCGGAGGGAGCGGGACACTCACGAATGTCTGGCTATGGTATGACTGAAGTGAATGAGCCTGAACAAACTTCTTCTCCACATGGCTGAGCTCTTCGTCGACCCGATTGCTGTGCGGAACGCAACTGCGTATTTCAAGGGAAGGGCGTGGGCAGAGCTTCCGGATTCGAACAATCATAGTTGAGACTTCCGATCTGATGACCGATTCTTTTAGAATTCCACCGAAATACTTCCTTCAGCAAAAATATCATCCCCCCCCTTCCCTCTCCAGAAGAATCCTTGATACGCGTCTGTACGCGTCGTATCCTGACACCTGTCCGGTTGCGTCAAACGAACTCGGAGAAATTCGCGTTCTCAAGCATCTCGGGTTGGCAGCGATTTGGCAGACTTTTTTTGTACCTCGCCAAGCGAAAGAAGTGGAGTGAAGAAACAGCTTTTGCGGTACCGGTCTACTCGAGCACTCTGAGAAACCTTTCCTGAAACGTTGAGTCCTGTGCGAGCGTAATTTGCATAACAACAGACGACGTCCGGTGTGGCGCAGAACTCATAGGATAGGACTTTTCAACAAGGATTGATACTTCCGACAGTGAGATGTCGAAGAAGTGGAACGATTGTGTCGTTTGCTTTCAATCCAGTGTAATTTCTCCCCCCATACACCGATCGAGTTTCCGGATCGGAGAGAACACGGAGGCGGAAGACTCATGGCTGGATTCCCGAAACCCAGAAAATTCGAGAGCCGCTCATCATAGAATCAGCAGCGCATCTACAATCATGTAGGGCTTCATCGTTCGCAATCATAACATGCTCAAGACAGTCAATCGTACGGCTGTTTTGCTGCAACTGTTTCCAACCATTGAATCGGGAGTCCTCTATACGCGTTGAGAACCTCGTCTCTTCCAGACTCTTCGACGTCACCCTTCCTCATACGAGTTTAGAAGGGCTCAAAAGCCTGGAAGTCGATGCTCAGAACTCGGGACTTCAACTTTCCAGGGGACGAAAAGGGAAGGCCATGACGGTTCATCGATTTCCGCTCCGCGACCCTCTCAGCCTCATGGAGACGTCCTGAAACACTATCAACGCGAGACAGGTCCTGGAACACTTACAGTCGTTGTCCTTGGCCGTTGAGGGCCCTAAATCTCTCGCATGCTCGCCTCGGACGTCGTCCTGCCCTGCAGTCACATTCAGTGCAACGTTTCCAAGGAACCGCAGACCTTCGGGGAAATTCCGGCGAGATGACGCCATTCACGTTGATGATTCCGCGAATCTCGGCGCTGCCGACGACTCTGACCCCGCGTTGCTTGGCGCGGAGCGTGTAGATGTTTGCCCGCGCGGTTTCCTGGCTGGTGAATTCTGAGTTTTCGGTCATTTGAGTCACAGGCACTGCTGCTAAACCGGAGCAGGTGATATTCGGCCACCAACCAAGCACTCACGTCGAGTTCGCAGGCGACCCGACTTCACAACAGCTGGTCGGCTCGTGCCCACTTTTGAAAGTCCCTTCGAATTTCCTCGCTGCATCCTTCGCTTGTCGAGAGAGGACTGTGACCGATACTACCAGCGACGACAAAGTTTTGTTCACGCCGAAAAGTGTCAAAAGTCCGGTATCGAGTCAGGCGCGTAGCC
Organism: Neoseiulus californicus; assembly: GCA_028455905.1. Classification (NCBI taxonomy): domain Eukaryota; kingdom Metazoa; phylum Arthropoda; class Arachnida; order Mesostigmata; family Phytoseiidae; genus Neoseiulus; species Neoseiulus californicus. Next base: position 115,253 of record JAMQGS010000005.1, on the reverse strand, counting down.
AGGATTTTCCCTGGGGAGGGGCTGAAATTTTTCCCAATGGGGGTACCCTTGTGAAATTCGCCGAAAATCGGTTGCTTGACCAGAACCCTCAACTTGGATAGTATGAACCGAGGGGTCTTGGGGGGGGGGGCCAGCGCCCCATTTGCCCCAATGTGGCTACGCCACTGTATCGAGTCGTCTCGGCTGCATCAGAAGTTTCCAACGGTCGAAACTTTGGGAAGTCATGTTCGATTTCCAAAAGGGACATTGAGGGGACGGATCGAAAAACTTGGTCGGTATGTGGCAACTGCGCCTTCCCCGGTTTGACGATTCGTTAGTGTCGTGACTTGGAGAAGGAAGTATTGGCATAAACGGTTGGAGCCGTATCTAATAGAGAGAATGAAAATTTCTGGAAATTTTGCTCCATGGCGATCGAGAGGGGCCACTGGCGTGCTCTCAAGGCCGCCGTCCTATGCCAACTCTGGTGCTAGAAGGGAACGCACCAGGAGGGAAAATTTCGACGGAACGATTTGCACTCACTCCTCTAGGCTCTGTTCGCCTCGCCTCGCCTAGCCACCGGTCTTGGGCCTGATTCTTTCTTCGTTTCCTCGTTTCTTCTTCCCTTCCGCCTTTACACTTTATTACACATCCGATTTTACGTCCAAGACTTGCAGTCGTCGTCGCCGTCAAGCATTGCTGCTCGCCAATTCCTTTCAGCATTCGATCGAAGCTCTAGACTTCCTGGAAGAACGATTCGTCCGCTCATAGGCGCATTTCCTCCGTCTGTCGGAGAACATTAATTCCCCTCTAGATCCCGTCGTAACTCAAAAGCCTTCACATATTTGTAGTATTGAAAGTCCACTCGGGCTCGAAGAACGTTAGGACCTCCGACTTGATTGATTGAATCGGTATCAGATTTTCATCAAAATAGATTCAGCTCAGATTTTGGCATCCTTGGGGATCAGCTTCACGGAAAGTCACTGCCAAATGAGTTAACGGTGACGGATACGGGCTCGGAGGATATCGGATTCAAGGTTCTCACTTTTCAGCTTTCAACTTAGATTATGATTCCTCGATCGATTCGGCGTATAAAAAGCATGCAATATCGATTCTTCCGAATTCCCATCCTGGAAGATCCCGATGAACCAGAGGGCGGGACTGGATTGTTGGTCGACAAATATATCTAAGGGTTCAATTCGACCCCGCAAAATCAGATTCGAGCGTTTAGAGCAGTGATTCTCAACGGGGGACGTACGCCCCCCCCTAGGGGGCGTGGAAGATTTTTGGGGGGGGCGCGAGAGAATTCTGAAATTTTCAGGAACACTTGGTGCAATTAGCGGCAGATTCCTGAGCAAGGTTTGCTGACATGGAAGGGATGGTTTTCTTCCCTTGGCTAACCCAACCGTTTGAAACTAATTTGGAATCGAGTACCAAGACGAGATTGCCCAGTTGCAGCCTCTGCTCAAACAACGGGGTATCCTCGTGTGGCTCAGTGATGATGTATCCGAGAAGTTCCCAAGAGCGACTGCGTATACGCGCGCCATTCTGACTCATTCTGCGCCGACGTACTCGGTAGAGTCGGGACTCAGCGTGGTGACTGATCTACAGTCACAGGAAAGTAGCCGTCTGGAAACCATCCTCAGAGGAGATCGAAGATTGGAGCTGACTGAGCTCGAGCCCAGAATGGGCAATTTGTGTAGGCAACAACAAGCTCAACCGTCCTATAGAGTTGCAAACGAACTAATTTTAAGGTTGAGTCGTGAGCCGAACGAACGCGATCAAGTTGTGGGTCCACCTTTGTCTTGATCTCAGGAGGCTCATCGCTTGGACTGGGGGGGAGGGGGGGCACGAGCAATTCCTCCAAGCGTCAGGGGGGGGGGCGCGGGACTAAAAAGGTTGAGAAACACTGGTTTAGAGGCTCTCAAAATCGTCTCTTAGACTTCCTCTCCCTTCTGTGTAGCTATATTAAAAAACGCGGGTGTTATCATGTGGAAGCCGGATAAGAACTGCCAACTGCCCCTACCTCGTGCCCTCACTCAGAGTTGTTCCGCCGCCGTTCGCCAGCGATCATCTCGCCATTGACTTCTCCGTCGACATCTCTGTCCCGAACTGTAATGACGTTCCTCGTTACAACTATCGTAAGGCTGACTACGACTCGATAGCCTTCCAGCTTGAGTCGGTCGACTGGAACTCCTTCTACTCGCACTGTGGGCACGTCCAGGAGATGTTCGATCGACTGGTCGGCCTTCTCTGCGCTCTCATTCACCAGTTTGTCCCCGTGGGCGCCACCCGTGGTCCTGGTAACTCCTCCCGGTGCAGAGTCTCGGCTCACATCCGCGGCCTGGAGTTCCGACTTGCCTCCACTGCTCATCAAGCTGATCGGGACGCTATCCACCGTAAACTCGCAAGGGCCCACCACAGAGAAAGGACGTTCCTCGAGTCAAATCTCTCCATTCGCAACGCTGCTGACTTTTTTCGCTATGCAAACTCAAGACTCCGTACCAGGGATCGTATCGGTGCACTTCGCCTTGGCGACTCGACTATCACTGACCCCATCGCCCTGGCGGAAGCATTCCGTGAGCACTTCAGCAGGGTGTTCAAGCAGCCATCCTCTTCCGGTAGCGCAACTGTTATCGCTCCGCAATGCCGACCATGGCCACCACTGGACATAACACCGCACATTATTTTCCAGAAGCTTGCCGGACTCAAGCCGAAATGTTCGGGCACTCCTGACCACATTCCTCCGCTGTTTCTCAGGAATCTCGCGTCTAGTCTCACAGTCCCCGTTCAACTCCTCCTCGCGCGGTCGCTCGCCGACTCAGAGGTCCCTCAAAGCTTCACCCAGACTATCGTCAATCCCATCCACAAGAAGGGCCCCCGAGATCGCGTTCAAAATTACCGGCCCGTTGCGCAGGGCAGCATGTTTTGTCTTGTTATGGAGAAAATTGTTGTTGATTATCTCTCAAGCTTCCTGCACGGGAACAACCTCCTTGACGCCAACCAACATGGGTTCGTTCGGGGCAGGTCCACGGAAACTCAGCTCTTGGAGACCATTCAGGATTGGGCTGTCTCTGTTTCCGCGAAGGCGGAGGTTCATTGTATATACTTTGACTTTTCGTCGGCCTTCGATAAGGTTGACGGGGATATCCTTGTAAATAAGCTCAGTTCTCTTGGCGTGCGCGATAGTGTCGTCGGTTGGATCCGGTCATACCTGACCGATCGCCAATTTGTTGTCAAGATCAGGGAAACTTTTTCTCCCCCCTCCCCATGTCCGAGTGGGGTCCCCCAGGGTTCCGCCCTCGGTCCCCTTCTCTGGACAATCTACATGCTTGACTTGAGGGACAGGATACCCCCCGGGGGTCAGCTACAAGTTGTATGCGGACGATATCAAGGTCTATGTTGAGGTACGGGAGACCAGCCATTGTGAGGCTCTTCAGCGTGCCGCCGACGCTGTCGCGGAGTGGGCCGCCGACAATCGCCTCGACATCTCCGTTCCGAAGTGTGCGGTTCTCAAGGTCGCTCGCTCGCCTAATCCCTATGTATATACGCTCTTCGACGTTCCTATTCCCATCCAGGACACCATCAAAGATCTTGGTGTATTGGTCCCACGTAATCTTAAGTTCAAACAGCAGGCAGCTTCTGTCGCCCGCGTCTGCTCTACATTGTGCAATCTTATACTCAGGTGCTTTGCGGTCCGCAAGCCCTTGTACTATACTAATCTCTATAATAGTATTGTTGTTCCGCGAATCTTATACTGCTCCCCCGTCTGGTCCGCGTTGTCCAAGGGCGATCTCAATCTTCTTGAAAATGTGCGTAAGAGGTTCCTACGTCGCGTTGCGGCGAGATGCCGCGTGTCTAGAGACGAAGTTGTGCTCCCTACTGTTCAAGATCTACATTGTCTGGCTGACGACCGGGCTCTCAAGCGGATTCTGAGGTCCCCAGTCGAGAGGAAGTTTTTCATTGTGTCGTCATCCTCCCTCCGCCGTGGCCCCTTAGTCAGAGCTAAATGCCTTGCACGCACGAATGCTGTAAATAATCTGTTTTCCTGGAGGGTTGTTCGCCGCCTGAACGCCCCGAGAAATCCTTTATATAATAAAGAGATATTGAAACCTTGAAACCTTGAAGAGAGGGTCATTAGCAAGAGGCCCCGGAGAAGCTCTGATCGTCCAGTCGCCGAGTCTAGATGACCGATTGTAAGATCATCTCAGAAATGTTCTGATTGGCTTTTGTGAAGCTCTTCACAGAATCACTACTATGACTACCAGGAAACATAATCCCGAGACCACCGGAAGGAGGGGGGGCGCAACCAGTCTCATACGCCTTTTTTTCCAAATAAGTTGAACGAACGGTTCATAAAACGGGTTCTCGACCGAAAAACCGGTTTTCCAGGAGACCGATTTCTACACCGACGTTTCGAAGGCCATATGTCCAGAGTTCCATTATATTTTAGGTACATCCACGGTTCTAGCCTTCTTTTAAGCGAGTTGCAGGACTGTTCGGGTCGAAGTCGAAACCTGGGTGAGGATCCTGTAATATTTGTAGGAATTTGCGGTCCTACCCGGAAGTCGTTTTTGTGTTAATCTCGAGGAATAATTCCAACAGACAGCAACGGAGAAGGTGAATGTATCCTTATGATCAAGTGAGCACTTCGTCTGGGCTCTGAGCAGTTTTGAAGTTGCTCGAAAACTAGAAACTTTTCCGCGCGTCCAGCAAACATTCAAGCCATCGATTCGGTGGAACAAGTTTTTCTGGAATGTTGATTCACGAACTTCCAATCTGTAAATATTCCGGTGCTCCTCCGAAGCTCTTGATGGTATGCGTTTGCCCGAAACTCTTCGATCCCATCCGAGTGTTCGCGCGGCGTCTTTCCTTTTGGTTTTTCTCGAACTTCCTTCGAGTCGTCGCGAGGTGCAAAAACTCCTTCCAATCGGTCGTCGTCTATGTTTTGTGGTAACGCTGCCCGTTCTCGCCTGAGACAGCACAGCTCGATGGAGTTCACTGAGTAGAAAAACGAGGAGCACCTGAATGAATTATGAAGAAGTGATGGCACATGGATTCCGTACACCCTACGACGGCGCTCCGTCGGATTCCGCGAGAACGCGAAGAGAAACCCTCGGCTGACCGGGGGTGTGGTTGGTGGGATGCCACGCTCAATCTAGGATTTAACCTACTGTTTCGAGCTGTACTGGCCCAGGGCCGAGACGGTTCGTGTTATTATAAAAACATGCCGTGGTCGGTCTTCGAGTCTGTCTCAAACTTAAGGGCGCCGCTCGGAGATCTCACTGAATTTTTCCCCCGAAGCGCTTCGGTTCCTTCCGCTCTCTCATTTGTGCTTCTGTCGAGAGCTCCGACCATGAAAGTCCAACCGCAGGCGAATTCCGAAGCATTTTTATGAGAAAACGGGAGCCGGGGCAGGGACAAACGCGGCTCCCCGGCCCGCAAGCCAGCCCGCGGTCTCGCTGGTAAGCAGCGCGAACGGAAAGGCAGACAGGCAGGCGGCACCCACGTAAAAATGTCTATGTGTTCATTAGCAATGCGGCTCCAGCAGTTTCGAGAAGGTCTTCGCAAACTTCTCTAGATCTAATAATGGCGGGGCAGAGACCGGAGTCTCCAATCACTGCGCGTGTCCAGCTCAGTTTCAATCTCTGTGTTTCTGTTCCGCTCCGACATCTCTCACAGCCTGGTGGCATAAGGCGGCTCCGCGTATTTGAACATTCTATCCACTATCCACGGTTCGTGAAGACAGGATGAAAGGCATTTGGAGAGCTTCTGACGCCTTGTGTAACTACCGAAGCTGCTTGTAGAGTGAAATTCTTCGCAGGATAAGCACTATTCCACTCTTCATATTATAGGTAATAATAATGAGATGATACATGAGTTGTCTCAGCGAATTGAGCTTTCGAGTTCGGTTGTTCGGTTGGCCCACTAGCCGGAGAACATGGAATCTCTGTCGACCTCTTCCAAGGTAGCCTGGGATGCCATCTGAAAACGCAAGGATGTGTCCTGCGCTTTTGTCCAGGGTAGCCTCCGATTTCGATGTTGTCTGCTCCTGCTCAAGTTCCCACCTGATTGCCTTGTTGATCTACGTGACCAGTGCTGCGTGGTCCCCGCGATCGACGCCGCGCTGGAATCCCGCTGAAACGAAACTGTCTGATCATCCGGCCACCAGGGCTGCGGTAAGATCAGGTGCTGCCCATTAAGAAGTCGCGGGAAAGGCGAGGAATGAAAACATACCCTCATCGACGATCATGACCGGGATGGATCAAAGCGGGAACAAGCATCTTCGCGCCATCAAAACTCGGCTGACGATTCGAGTTGACGCAACCTTTCCATCAGCCCCAATGCCTGGTCGGGTCGAGCCTGGATAGCGCTGATATTTTTTGACTCGAGTAACGACTGTTCAGTGGCATAGCTCGACAATGCGCGACCTCCCCAGACTCATTGCGAGGAACCGTCCCTTCACAACGTTCCGCACAACGTTGCTGTGTTGCACTAGAATGCCGCAGTTCAGGGTTCTCTCCCATGTCATGAAAACTGCGACATGGCTCGGTTGTTTCTTACAGAACGGCTCCCCAGCTCGCTCCCTCCGTCTTTGCAAGTGAACCGCTCTCTCACCCTCCCACCCATCGTGGCTATTGAATGAAGGGCTTCCAAAGTTGGACTTATTCCATCGTCGGCGTAGTGGACCAAACCGTGAACTTTGGAGCTTTGATCGTCAAAGCTGGTCGGTCTCGGTTCATCGCTACGTTGTTGCCTGGGTCAATGCTATACGTGAGACGACATAGCTCATCAAGTAACGATGCAACGGGTTTTATACCTGTGATTGGTCGAGCTTGCCTCTCAGCATGGCCCCGGATTGCGGTGCAGTCCGCTTCGATGTACTCGAGTGTATGGCGGAAGTCAGGAACCTTTCAAGCGGACAAGATCGATGAAGCTGAAGACCATCAGTCCTAAGGGCTCCGAGTTGGATCAGTCATCGCATTGTGTAGATCGAAGGCCCCGGATCGATCACGGCTGGCTCCACGCGATGGTTCGGCGTCTCTATCTTCAGAGTTGAGTCGTCGCGGTTCACAACCCGATAAGGACCAGTGTATGGTCGCTGTAGCGTTTTTTTCGTGGAATCCATCCTTAGAAAGACATAGTCACAGGATTTGAGAACCTTCGACACTTGAGGCTGCGACAGAAGCAATAACAAGCAATAGAACCAATTATAGAATCGAGCAATCCGCTGCCGAAGAAAAACGGAACTCCTCAGCAAAGCAGAATTAGGAGAGGTCGAACTCGTTCGATCGCGTGGACAGGAGAAAGGAGAGTCCAGCCTGATAAGGACGCGGGTTTGGCCTCCGGAGAGACAGTTCTGAGTCACCGCACCGAATACAGCCACGAGGATTTGACTCGATACCGTGTTCATCCAGGTCAACAATTCTACTCGTTTTGCCCACGCAAGCACTGAATAGACTGAGGTGATTCCGGTATTCTGCGGAATTTCCGCCCAGTTAAAGAGCATTTATTGCTCACCGGATGGCGAGGAAGATCCGATAGGTCCCATCTCCGGTCTGCTTCCCGCTCAGGATGCGGTCAAGGTCCCGTTCGGAGACCTTGAGATTGTTATGGTAGACTAGCTGCACACAACGGATGTTTCACCGCACGGCAATATCTGGGTGGCTGAGAGGATCCGGAAGCGATGTGCACGCTGAACTTTCCGATTCCCTCGCCGCGCCTCATGTCATCCTTGTGCCGTCGCCGTCAAATTCCCAAGGAAATTTCTGTTCCACGCTTCGAATTTCACGCAAAACATCCGACACGAATTCCGTTCATACAACACGAAATAACTCTCTGACGATGGTTTTACACACGGAGTGATTCATTGAAGGCTGGGAGAACAACAGCGCTTGCAACAGCAACGAGCAAAGAGCGCTGCTCAGGCATCGTCGAGACATCGAAATGCACATATGATGAGATAGGTCGAGTGGTCAATAGACGTCCAGCCACCCAGTAGCAGGGCCCGAGCTGGCTGCTTTTCCGAAGTGAAACAACTGACTCGGAATTTCTGATCAAGCAGAAACTCGGCCATTCAAGTGCGGCGCCGCGCCGGCGGTTGCGAGATGTCCTGCTTCGTCGTTTTCACTGATGATGGTACAGTTTGCCGCATTCCGGATTCCGAGTCTGACGATGATAATCAACTGCTGAAGACTACCCCTCATTGATCAAGTTCGATCTTCCACATTCTACCCTTCGTATTGCGTCCCGCATGTGTCTTGATGCTTTCGACATCGTCAGCTCCTTCGAAATCTGCAATTCGAAATTCATTCACAATCATGTCGAGCTGTTCGGGTGTATCGGCAGCCGAAAAAGATGATTGAGTGTATCCTTTTTCAGACGTCAACGACAGAATTCTACACGAACCTCGAAGGCTGCGATTTACTTCTCGCGTCTCGTCTACCACTCCATGAGGAAACTTCACGTAGGTGAACTTTTCGATTTGTAGTCCTCGTCCTCGCGGCTTGTTGTCTGGCTGCGTATACCGTCAGCGGTGAAAATTGGGAGCCGATCCTCTGAGCCGTGGATTAGTTTGAGATGTTCGCGGATACTCTGCTGTCATGGAACGAGAATTTCACAAGTCTTTCGGCGCGCCCGGATCGAACCCTTCCTTAAACGGTCCTGTTCCGGTTGCCCGACTCCCGATCGCCCGCCGCCCAAAGTTTCGTTATCCCCCGCCAATCTCGAATCGGAGCATGCAACCGCGTGCTTACGATCCGTGAGAAGAATGAAGCGCACCTGCGATCCTGATGGAATTATTCGTATTCGCTTCAATTCACAGAGGTTCCATGATAAAGTTCCTAAGATACAAAGTTTCGATGAAAAAATGATCCGAACGCTAGAAGTTGAAAGCCACCAAACGAAGGGATTGGTTGAGGTTAATGTTCGAAGACTCGACTCGGAGTTGAAAGCATGATGCCACCCTCCCAGAGGGTCTGTCGTACGAATTCCGAAGTTCCGATAGCGGTTCCACATGAACCGCGGAAACGTTACATTCTCAAGCCAAGTTCTTACGCTATAGTCCTTGAAAGCCTCCGAGGCTTCATACTCCACCTTATGATACTCCATCGCGAAAATCTCAGCTTCGTGAATTGAATCGAATACAATTACAGTTGTGCTAACCGGTCTGCGAATGCAGCTCACTCCGGTGAAGGGTCGCGAGCGCATGATATCATGCATGCTCGGAACCGAGATCGGGGTGAGCGTCAATTTCGGCGGCGAGCTACCGGGAGTCGGGCGATCGGGAGTCGGGCAAACGGTACCCAGCCCTTTCTTAAACGGGCCAGTCGCTCGAAAATGTTGACCGCGCGAAGCCCCCTTTCCCCCCGCTTGACTAGTGTGCCTGCTCTGGTCGGCGCTCCGCTCGAATCTACTCTTTTCTCCCATGGATTTCCGTTCTATCGTGTCAACTTCAAATCCAAAATCCTGTAGCGCGTAATCCGCTGCGTTCTCCATGACCAGGAATCATGTGTTTGAGACGCGAATACAATCTTTAACGAATCTTAGCATTTGCATCGAAGTCCGTGCTGATAAGCATGGCATCACTCGCGGAGTTCCGACGGAAGGTTCAAAACGCAGACCGGGGAGAATCAATCGCTAAATTGCTTGCACGGTCGAACCCCGAGCGTGATCTCTGTGGTAGTCAGACAGGGCGTTGCCGGAATTTATTGTGTGCAGATCTCTAATCTGATCCAAGATCACTCCGGACTCCGAGCGGAGGAGGGGCGCATCTTCGTATCAGGAAGGAGAATGCATCGGCGTTCTGGTTACAAAACCTACCGATCGCACGAGTGTTACTGCCGGGCGAGGTCCCCGACTCAAATCCTGAAACTTCGATCAAACTTTTGTCCAGTTCGTGCCATCAATCTTCAACGAACACCTTCTTTTAGGATGAACATCCTGAACCTTCCCGATGAGATCCTGGAGATGATCGCCTCGTACCTGGACCCGGTATCGCTAATCAAGTTCAGAGGAACGAACACGAGGCTGCGTCAACTCACTGTAAGTTCGATGAAATACGTCAAGCTGACACGAGAGTCGAGATCCGTGGAGAGATACCTGGTCGAGTACGGACGTGCAGTACACACGTTCGATCTATCGAACAGCAGATGGTTGCCACTACCCGTCTCGGTAATCAGCAACTGCTCCAATGTCAAGCACATGGACGTAGTCAACACTTGGATGTGGGACTACGAACTCGCGAAGATTCTCAAATGCCTGCCGAAGCTAGAGTCCCTGAACTTCTCGTTCACCACTTTGCACCGCTCGAAGGAGGAACTCTCATACGAATCTTGCTCCCTCAAAAAGTTTTATGTCGAAGTCCGATGCCACCCCGGTCCTTTCCGCATGGTTATCGACTTCATGAACAAGTTGGACAAGCTGGAAGATGTCCATGTGAATGTGATCGGTGCAGCGAAGCTTTTACGGCATCTCGACCTGCCCAAGTTGGATGCTGAGCGGCTGATGAAGCTCAACACATTCGTCTGTTCTTGTCATTTGGCAGAAGCCGGATCCGGGAATATCTCCGCTTTCCTGAAGAAAATTTTCGCCGAGAACTTAACACGAGAAGTCAAAGATTGGATCGAGCAGGAGAAAGATTGTTACATTTACGAGCGTGGCTTCTTCAACTCAGACAACAGTGTAGAAAAAGGTCTCGCCAACGAGCGCCTTAAGCTCCTGAGGGATATCTATGTTCTCGATTTGACTGCAAGGAGCCATGATGAACGATCGATGGAATCTCCGTGGGGCCATCCAAAATCGCTGCGAGTCCAAGGTCACAATAAGTCGCGTTCTCTAGACTTCAGTCGACTGTTCACATCAGTGCTGGTCGAGTTAGACATAACGGGGTACCATGGTGGTTTTTCAGCGAAATTTTGGCGCAGCCTGGTAGAATCCTCGCCGTCCCTGGAAAGTCTCGCGGCGCCGATCTGTTCTCTCCGATTCCCAAGAAAAGACGGCGACACGACTCGGGAGCAAGGGGAAACATGGGGTTACTCAGGCGATGACCTGGATCCACGGGACGATATTATTGCTCAATCGTTGCAGAAGCTCCATCTGAAGAAACTCTACATCAAAGGAAACGTGAGACCACTCCTCTCTAATCCGTGTGTCAGATGTTCGACGCCGCTCGATGCAAGCTACATGCCTGATTTGAGGAATCTCGATCGCTTGCAAGAACTCACGTTCAACAACGTCGCGGCGAACCAATCAGCCCTGACAAATATGGCGAACCCTTTCGCGCGTACGGTGCGGCTGCATTTGGATTGGACGCACAGATTCTGTGATATTCGGGCATTCATCCAGGGATGTCGTAACCTGACAAACTTCAAGCTCACTAGCTGTAATGAGCTCTGGCATTCGATGGAGATCTGGGACGCCCTCGCGGAAGGCGGGAAACTTGAACAAATATGCCTCGGAACGAGACCCCTGGTTCCTTTCAATATGGCGTATTTTAGCAAGGTTTTCCGCCGAATTCCACGGTCGGTTATGGTGTTACACTTCCACGTCAGAAACGGCGAGGACTTATTTTTAACCCGATATATGCTGGACGAGGCCACGAAGAAATCGAACTACCGTTTTGAGACGAAAATATTTTCTGAAGAAAATTTGCCTCTGATTGAGGGCTTCAGAGCTTCGAACTTGTCGGAACCGTTCGTGGGACGAAGTCTGTGCCATCCAGAAAGTTTCGCTGGTTTTGTCAGACCGATGCAATGGGAAGTGCGCGGAGACTCATACTGACGCGGTAGTTCTCCAAACGACGAAGCAGGCAGAATTTGTCGTGGAATAATTTCGATTTCGGAATCACGCTTGGTAATAGATCTGCAGTAATTCAACCGATCCTTGTTTCCTCCAAAACTTTCATTGAAACCCCTCAATACAGTACACCGATTGCAGTGGTGAACAGCTTTTGATGCTCTACTCAGATTTTCTCTCACCGGCTCGAACCATATCCTATACTACGGAAAAATATACTACGGCTTGAAAAGACTCGAGTACTTTGCAACTTCGCAATTTCGATTATAGAATAAAACCTCTTATTCAAGGGCGAGAGTTCAGCTGATCGATACAGGTTGTCTTTTTTCGTCGGTACTGGGGGAGACGTTCGCGTCTCCCCCTTTTCGATACGGGACTGTGTCATAGCGCTCGATACAGGTGGTATTTCCGCGAAAAATTGACCGAATTCGGTCCTCCTCAGAATGCCTCTAAAACAGGGTTTCCCAAAGTGGGGCGTACGCCCACTGGTGGGGCATGGCGAATTTCCGGTGGGGCACGGGGCCGTGAATACTTTTCATACTATCAAACCTCTCTACCCGGAGCGCGGAATTCCCCACCGAAAATTCTCAGTGGTAACTCGCTTAGCCATTCCTGGTAAGTTTAGATGGCGTTGATTTTGAATACCAGGAAGAGATGGCAGAACTCCAATGTAACGATATGAAGGAAACGGTGTTCGAGACAGGTGTGCTCATGTGGGTCGATGAAGATAGATTCCGACTTGACCCGGAACCGATTTCCTGCGCCGCGCAGATGCTGGTTCATTTTCCTTCCTCATATCTTGTGGAGGGCGGGTTTGGTGCCGTGAACCAGCTCGTGTCCGATCAGAGGCATCGGCTTGAGGTAACAAAAAGAGGGAACCTCCGGCTGAGGCTCGTTGCGATCACGTCGCGGATAGCAGAGTTGTGTGAAGCTCATGTTGCGCAATTTACCCATTGAAACTTGCCGTGAAGCGGCATTGAAGTGATTGTCTGACATGATAAAATTTCGGTATTCCATTCGGTATTCCATAAATTTCGGTATTCGATCAATCATCTCTTTTCGATCCCGCTGATTAGATGCCGAATCATGCGAATCTCCCTCCAGAAGGCGTCGGTGGGGCATGAGGGAATTCTGGCTCAAAAAGTGGGGCATGGGAAAAAACCCTTAGAAAACCCTGCTCTAAAAGGACTCTCACGAACTGAGAACGCTAAGCCTATTGCTTGCACAACGTCGTCGTTGTAGGCTGCGAGGTAACGTATCCTTCAGCAGTGATTGAACCGCGTTGATAGAGTGTGGGACGTGACAAGGAATTTATAAGAACTAGCTAGCGGAAAAGACGAAAACCATGGGCCCCGTTCGAACGGAACCATCGTAATCCGGAACAGCGAGACTTGAGCTCTCATCATCGCGCAGGCTCTCACCTCGCGCAGGCTACGGATCCTGACCGAGAGCAGAATCAACCTTGAAAATACGAAGGATCTCTTCAGATATGCCCACTCACGACTCGGCCATTCATCCTCCATTGCCGTTCTGAAAACTGGGGATATCACACATACCCAACCTCGCGATAAAGCGCAGCTACTCGCCAATCACTTTGCCTCCTTGTTTCTACCTGACTCCGGACTAGGTACTGTACACTTCCCGGAGCCCAATATAGCGTTCCCCGACACGCCTGTGATATTCTCAGAACATCAGATCCATGAGGTCTTATCTACCCTGAAGCCTTCCTCAAGTCTACCACCGGACTCACTCCCCCAAATCTTCTTCAAGAAAGGGTCTAGCCGGGTAAGGGGGGGGGGGGTTTGGGCCACGACGCGGATTTCAAGAATGGACTAGGTGGCTCCATTCCGAGTGGTCACGAATGCCGACGCGACAGACGTAGTACGTCTCCTGAACACATACTCTACATGGCCATGGAAATTCTACGACTCTGTGTGTCCCAGGGATTGAATATGACTTATCTTCACAGCGATGACCCAAAGAAAATAACTCGAGAGATGATCCAGAGCCGCGTATTCATAGAGCAAAAAGTGCAGCAGAATTTTGCTTTCTTGACATCCGTCCCGGATTCCGTGCAAAATTGGATGCTTCGGCAGAGGGAATTGTTCTCTGTGATCCGGCAACTTGGCAAACTGACTTTCTTCTTGACACTCAGTGCGAACGAAATCAACTGGCCGCAGTTATTGAAAACTAGCGTGCCCGGTCGCGCTTCGCCGCGAGGGGACTACGTCGAAGGTCTGCATGGTGGAAAACGGAGAAGTAGGGCGTGAAGAATGAACTTCGTTTTTCCGTAGTTCAACGGAAACGGAAGAACGGAAATAAGACATGGTTCCAATAAATTGGCTGAATGGTGATATTGTCGAAAGACAAACCTCGTAGAAAAAGGGGCTGAAAACTCTCTATACCAGGGGTTATCAAACTGTGTGCCGCGGCACCATTGGTGCCGCGCGATAGGCTCCTCGGGCATGAGGCGCGGCTACCGGTGATTTCGGATTGACGCGGGGTGAAACGATAGAGAGTCACAGGCGATTCCGAACTCGGTCTGACCAGACTTTCTGAAGTCTATGGGAAAAATCTCCGGGTCGGTCTGACCATACTGAAGAGCTCGGGGTGCCGCCACCGGAAAAGTTTGAGAACCTCTGCTCTATACCATAACGTGAGTTGTCACTGTCAACATTTCCGTGAGGTGATCCGAATGGGATCATCATTCAATGAAAGGAATCTGATGGTATTCAAAACCGATTCTGGTTCTCGGAAAGAGAAATGACTGGAACAAAAAGGAAACTACCAGAGGATGTGGAAGGAAGAGGAGATACGTGTACAGGCACAAAAATTTCGGAGAGGGGGGTCATCTTGACGGTTGAATTCCTCACCAACAATGACCAAAGCCACCTCCTGGACTGTTGGCGCATTGAACTGTCTCTCATGTCTTCCAGAGGGAAACTCATCCGCCCTGATAACGACCACATGATTTTCCAGAGACATCTCTTGGATCCGAGTCTTGAAATGACGCACCAGCTGATTGTGTTCGTGGAGAAACTTCTGTAACCTCGTCACAATTTTCCGATCCACTTTATCGTTAAATTTGACTCGTTGATCGACCTCTTCATCACTCTCCCCCATGAAATAGATTTGAAGGAATTGGTTCTCAGCGGTAACAATGACCCTACCCGATGATAGACCTGTCATCTTGTATTGTACTTTGAAAGTCGGCATATGATTGTCTCTCATTATTTGCGTCGCACCGAAAGATGTCATCTGGAAACACAAGTTATACCTCCGAATGTTCAGGAGGAATTGTCTCAATTCAACAGAATTCCCGGACGTCAAAGACGCCAATGGTTCTGGAGGTGGAACCAACTCTGGGACTCGAACCTGACCACCCGCACAACACAACCCGGGCGCCTCCGTCTCGAATCTCAAAACATGACAGAAGTCGCAGACCAAACCCATCCTCCCGATAGTCACACCTGGGTGACTCCCGTAATTTTCATCGGAAACGTAATCCCAGGCAGCCAATCTCAAATCAACATGAAACGACCGTCTACGGCATCTCATACGTTCTCTGTTTTTGACCCGTCTCCCTTGTTCAACACTCGTCTCCCTTGATCCAATTTTAAGTCGACGTTCTCGCTCCGATTTCAATCGCGAATTTTCCTGTACCGGTGTTTCAACGGAAGGATGCTCTCGACGAACCCGTGGATAAGATCGTCGCTCTTCGGACTCACGCAATAACTGACGGAAACTGAACCCAGAACCAGACCTGCACCGAGGTTCAGGTTGTTCAACGTCGTCATCAACGCATACAAACGTACGTTGTGGATCAGAGCTCAACCTCGCCCACCGTCGCTCTTCAGTTTCACACAACAAATCACGGAAATGACTCCAGGCCCGAATCCGATAAGACCAACATCCTGAGACTTGATACTCTCACCGACTCTCAGCGTCGACTCGCACCGCCCAGGGGTTCCGGTACCTAGCTCGTCGGACCTTCATCCGCTTAGCCTCAATGGTATTTTGACTCAAAGAAGACCTTTTTGCGTGCCATAACTCACCGACAATCACCTCACACAGATTTCACCAACCGCACAGGCGACCTCTTCAAGTCAGACCTCGTAGTCAAAATCAACAAAGAATCCTCTACTCGACCCCATACCCCCGATGAAACAACGAAGTTCCAAAAAAAATAATCGTATTTCCGAAAAAACTTGACGTAACGTGGAACGATAATGATGAAAAGTACCCTATACCCACCCGTCACTCCATCCCCACCTCTCCATGAAAATTCAAACCTAACGGTACACACAATTTTGAGATCTCAGGCCTCAAAGTCGGAAACACATTCGGATTTATAGGTTTAGAATATAAGAAGATATTGGACAAAGTACGCAACCAAATCGATACCAACTCGACTTCTGCTGGGTTGCTTAACTCCTCCAAAGCATACAGAACGAAGATCGTCACCGATGACTCAGTAACCTGCGGAATCTATTTCTGGAAGCTTGTGCAAAGCGCCAAGCTCACTCCATTCGGGTGAAGGTGCCCACCAAGAATTGGTTTGCAGCGATCCCCACGCTGCAACCCAGTCTGAGAATATACGGAAACTTCTCGCCGGCTTACGGAATGAACTTATTCAACTGAACAACTATGAATCACACATCCAGGATCATCAAATCCAAAATATGATAGCCAACACAACGTTTATAATAATAAACCTCGACATCCAGAGTCTACGGGCATATGTAGCCGATTTGGAATCTGACGACATTCTGTTGGGTTGCGCGGTACTCTGTTTGACGGAAACTTGGACGAACAACGAATACTCCATAACGACTCAAAACATGCAAATACTTGCACAGAGCAAGCGACAAAATGTCGCTATTTATCGAAATCACCAGTTATTGCAGACAATCCGAACCATGTTCTAGAATCTAGATCGATCACTCGCAACCCGCGCTTGGGAACTCCTTTCGGAGATTGGGAAACCCCAGTGAACCGATGAGCAATCTTGTTCTTGCTCATCATCTGCCAGAGTCAGATACGTTTCGTGCCCAGAAAATTGCGGAATTATCAGTCATCCACATTTGGGCATTGACCAATGTGAGGGTATGCCCAAACGTGACACAACGTGTCAGCGAAATCGCCCGACCCGTCCGGAAGCTACCCAAGAATACGGGGATGCGCGCATAATTATGAAACTGAGTGTATCGGAATCCCGGAAAGATTCCGTGCTGCAGATCTCATCTGCAGGAATAAGACCTTTATTGGAAAATAAAGAGCCTCCTTCTATTTGAAATGCACTCTCTACTAGAAGGGCCTCTAATCGGAGGATCGAGAAATAGACAGGCAGGCCTTTTAGTTGGAGAGTTTACGGTATCTACGACACGGCTCTACACGCTACACGTTTGAAGCTACCGCTGGACCTTCCTTCACTGACACAGTCCTGCGTCCTACGCTTCGGACCCCCCGGGGTCCCGAAGAAACCCCGGATTTTTTTCTTCATCACGCGCGTTTCCCGAATTCAACTATGGTGCTCTTCTCAGGGCGGGAACATGGATTTAGTACGGAGTAGCACTTCCCTATCACTTCCTGACTGGCTGGTTTTAGCCAGACATGATGCCGGGACGAACCCCTCTCCATTATAGTAGTAGCCATTCGTTGGATTATGGTGCATGTCCTTGGAGCGCCTGCGATCTAGTGATATCTACCACCGCGACGCTTGTGTGATGTCCGCTACAATCGTCCATGGTTGCAATCCGTTTGCAAACAACAACATTTCAGAATAACCGCGGTCACGGTTAACCGAAAACCGCAAACCGATAACCGCAATCGAAGTCAACCGCAGATACCGGCTCCCGCAAAACTGGCGCTGACCGCGGCTCCTAGTCGAGCGCTGCTTTGATATCTTAGCCGCAATCACTCGCAGTTCTGTGCAGGATGAGAGAGATTTAAGCCCACTGGCCCGCATTCTCAGAGAACAGCGTGCAAGTCTGTCTGCCCCCACCCTCGACTTACATTTAAACTTCACAATGACCCCGAGCGTTCCAGAGGATGTTCTAAAGCTTCGAGATGAATGAGAGGGTCGAAGATGAGCGTAGATTCCATCGGGAAGCATAATTCCACCATATGGATTTACTTCGGAAGGCTCTCGTTCGGAACGATGCTAGTTTTGCCTATGGGGCGGATAAATTTTCGTCGAAAAACGTTCCCGAAATTCTAGTGTTGATATTCGGGCGGAATCGGTAGTTTCATAACTTTCCAGTGGAGGCTTCCTGGAGCAGATTCCAAGATGTAGTCATCATCAATCGCGACGTACCGTATAAAGTTCGGATCTTGCACCATACCTGTTGCAAAATCTGAGTGCGGTTATTTTGCGGTTAACCGCGGTCTTCGCCTTGCGGTTTGCAATTAATCGCAAACCGCAACTTTCCAGAATTGCGGTTATTTGCGACCCCTAGATGGAGCTGATTGTAAGTTGTGTCCCGCTGTAGATCCCATAGGGAGGACTATGAAGGAGTGACGATTCCAATATTTTGTTTTCGCGTCGATGTCAAACACAATTCCTGATCAATATCTATAGCTTGTTTGCAGCTAAGTTTCGCGACACTCGTTACCTATAGAAGCTGCAAGCTCGAACATAGTTCCACTTGCGTTGATATGATCAGGATCTTGGGAACTTGTGATCGATCTTTCAAGAATTGATGGCCCTGAAAACGGGAGCTGGGGACGAATCTACTCGGATGAGGTGTACTCGGTGACAGCCTCCTTCAGAGACGGCGTGCTTGGCCGACTTTCCAGGAGAAGCAGCCTCACAGCGGTCTGGATTTCCCGAGAGGTGATGGTTGACCTCAGTCTTACAGTTCTGGCTGCGAACTTCTCGGATTTGATGGGGTAGAATGAGGAAACACGCTGCTTCTATCGCCTCGGCGGCAGACACACACTCTTTATTCAGTGGCACATGCACTCGTGTCTCTGTTATCCCGCTCTCTGCACAACCCGCGTCTCGATCGCTAACAGATTGGAAGGTGAGTCAGCGTGATCGCTAGCCCAACCATTCAACCTTCATCTGCGAAATCCTCGTTTACGCCTCCGAAATCGTTAGTGAGTAATGGATCGTACGAGTGAGGAGACACGTTCGGGCAAGTAAACGTCAATTCTTCTAAGAATCCTGAAGTAACTGATTGTTAGGAGGAAGAATCCAAATATCAGCGGTAGCTGTCGAGAGGAGAAAAAGTTGGAGCGATTTGAACCTACCGCTTCCTATTTTGGGGAAGTCGATTGCCCACCGGGTCTCTTGTCAAGGCTGCATATTCTCACAGGAGGATCGAGCGTCTGATTGTACCTGAACCCGTGAATACGCGTAGCCGATCATCACGAAGAAACAAGTGGTTTCGATCGCTCATACCAAACCCTGAGGGTGGAGCCGATACGGTGCAGTGCGTGGCCCGCACCCTCAGACTCATTGTCAGTCATGTCATAGGTCACAGCTGAGGCGTGGAATCGTTGCAATCGAACGTTTCACTCTATTGGCGACTGCCACTAATATTCCCGATTTCCCTAATTACATCAATGCATTCCAAAAAAATTATCTGACACCCCGTGAACGTTTACTTGTGAGTGCGTTTCTTCTCAACCATTACATGATGATCTCAGCTCGGAGCGACTCGAAAGAAAACTTGCGTTTCGATACTTCAGCTCTGGACCAAATGATAGGACATGTTATCTTTCGAGCAAAACGCATACAAATGAATTCGCGAAGATGTGAAATTTCTTGTCGACGTGGAACAGTCAGAATGCATATTTCAAACCCGACGAAATGGGAAGGAACTTTCGTGTTTTTGCTCGATACACTCACTGCGCCGAGTCTGATTCTGCAATGGAGCGTTCCTCAACGTCAACTTGATGTCAAAAATGTTTTGGCTCGGAGTCCATTCACGATAATGAGACCCGCTACACAGGGGTCACAAACGCGTTGTGAACGAGACTATGAGCGCCAAA
Source organism: Neoseiulus californicus (assembly GCA_028455905.1). Taxonomy (NCBI): domain Eukaryota; kingdom Metazoa; phylum Arthropoda; class Arachnida; order Mesostigmata; family Phytoseiidae; genus Neoseiulus; species Neoseiulus californicus. Next base: position 95,483 of record JAMQGS010000005.1, on the reverse strand, counting down.
TGGAGCGGTGCTAGGAAAGTATCCTACAGAGGAGCGGTCACAGGAACAATTTCAGATGGGACGCTCCATCTGCTCGATGAAAACCGTCTCTACAATACATGATGCCTAAGGCTGGAAGAAAATAGCGGAAATCGCTGAAAGCGCAGAAACCACGATTTTCGGACTCCGTCGTTCTAGATAGCTGTGATTTGGCTCCACTGTTCGCCGAGAAAATGCCCATGTACGATCAAAACAACGAGCTCTAACTGGAAACGATCGACGTTCATTCATGCGGACATGCGGGTATGATCCAGCTGAACGCAAGTCGAGAGAGAAATTCGGTGAGGCGCGAGTATTCACGGAATTCCACTCGGTAGACTGGGAGAGGTCTCTTCCATGAGCTCTGGATTCCTCCGGAGTGAAGGACGTTCTGCGTAACGAGCAATTTTGACTGGCACCACTTTACCGCTCAACGAACGCTTTGCTCAGTAGACGATTTTCTTTCTATGGCTTGGATTGTGGTCGAAGATCAAAGTCCTGCTCTCGACGAATCATAGCTTGCCAGTGGGACCCAGCACGATTGCTGGATTGTTCGACAGATTCGTCATGTGAAACGGAAGGCCGTTCCCCCAAACCTTCAATCCTCATACTCCCGTGTGATATTCTTTCTTTGCTGACGCTGAATTGCATTCCATTTTTCAGTCCACTTCCCCTGGTGCAACCCCCGCTGCAACCTCGTTGTTAATCAACCCCACGACATCGTGTTCACTCAACCACTGAGTTGTAGAACATGGTTATTGGAGCGATCCTCATGTATGAATGGCCCAGTCATTCCATCTTCTACGCGCCACCGTTAGCTCTTGATTTCACAACCGTAGCTACAATGCTCAAGGCGGCTAATGGTGCGATCAGTGGAGTTGCGACAGCTGTCGCCAACGGTTCGGTTGCGGGTGCTGCCGCCTTGGGCGCGGTCGGAGGTGCGACCCATGCCGCCGTTGTCGGGGATACCGCGAAGGTACCAGAGCGCGCCGTGGGCTGCGCTGCCGCTGGTGCGGCGTCGGTGGCCGCCATAGGAGCAGCGACCGGTGCTGCAAGTGCACTCATCACAGGGGCCACAACTCTGATCGGATGGATAATCCTTGGGGCGACATCTGACCCGCATGGCCCGATGACCTGGGACTGCTGGAAGGCGGTTGTGCATGACATGTCCGCCGAACCATCGCTCGGTAAGCCGTTGGTTGATGTGCTGGAAGATCCGCGCCTGGAGAGTGTTGAATCTAGCCCGAGCGGGTGGCGCGTCGTCAACTGCTGGGACGAGACGTTCGAGATAAGCCTGGTCAAACTTTCATGCGGCCGGATTGCGGCTCACGCCACTCATCTGCGTGATTAGGCACGTGCGTGGCACTAATTTGGCTCAAATCTCGCGAAGTGATCTCGCGAAATGGTAATGAGATTCAAAGCAAAAAGCTCCTGGCGGAATTATGTATCTTCTTTCCCCTTTCGATAACTTTGTTTAATAAAAGAGAACATAAAATCGTCATTTATCTCAAAGTGTAATGCGCAGCATCATGAGGTACCTAGAATGTTCGTTATGATTAAGCTGTCAGATGGCAATCCAAAGCTGTTCAAGGCTCATCATGATTGTAGTTCTTAATCAGGCGCAGAAGCGGCCGACGGGGAAAATGTATTCTTGGGGGCTCATCACGATAAGACTCGTCCTAGTTTATTGCATATGCGACATCACAAAACTTCATCAAAGCCGTTCCATCATACTGTAGAGTAGAGATGCCTAGTAGATCCGCTAGTGGTCCGTCACAGTGGCGGACATCGTTGATCTCGTCACTCTATGAGCGAATGAAACGAGATTTTTTGAGAGGCGGACGCGTTCGTACGGGGCGCCAACTACCCTGCATTCAAGCTGCAGCGGGACCCCGACGCTTACGGATGAGACTTCGAGCAACGTTTCTGTTCTCGGTGACGCGGCCTGTAAATCTCTTGGACATCTCAAGTGGAGTTGTGAATGAGGAGTGGCATTTTATCTGATGAATGTGGGCATCTCTCGAAACTTCGTAGGATTTCAGAATGACCCGAAGAACCTGGGAGCTCGATAACGGCAAAGAATAGCCGCTCATTCAAGGGCTCTTCGCGAAGCACCGGAGAGACATAGACTTGCCCTCACATCCCCCCCGCCCCGACCAAAGGATACGACAAGAACGTCTCGAGCTGTTTAGTGGAGGTACATAGCTATTCAGTGGTGATCTTGAGAGTATTTGGCTTGGTCTCGATTCCGTGAATGTAGCATCGCACGCGACGTGGAGTGCATCAGTGCTCTCCACGACCATCGACCACGACTCGTTTGGTTATTATTTCCCGCGGACTAACGATACGTACACAGAATTTCCCGAACCGTTTTCCCTCTTCCGAGCGTTGAAGAAAAGATTGGAGATCTTAGGATACCGAAACATGAAATGAACAGACTGAGGAAAGAACCACATCATGGAACTGGTTGAGATTTTATCAACCATATTTATTGAACACTCTTTGTACAAATCACTTGGTCATGACTCCTTCTGGACCTGAACATCGCTTTCTTACCATAATCGTTCCCGTAAGGCATCCCACGATGTTTGATGCCGAGGTTGGTGTTCATCTCTCAACTTTTCGATCGCTTGCTTGACCTAAAAATCACCCTCCCTTGAGGAACCTCTCAAGAGTCATCAACTGGTGTTGGATTATGTGATTAACGAGATCCGAAAACGCTGAGTGTCCTCGAGGAAAAGGATTTCGGTATCATGAAACTTTATGCTCGCGATAAACCTCAGCGGTTCGGCAGCCCCTGAATTCTGTTCTAGGAGCCGAATAATATCGAAACCTTTTCTTCGGCGTTGGAGAATCGAGGCAGCGTGACCTCGCACGGCCAAAACGCCCCCAGATGTCCGTCCCGCGGTCTATGGTGCGTTCCGAGCTCAGACCTCCTGGTGTGATCTATCACTAGCAAATTGAATAATTTTCCGAGTAACAATGTTCGCTTTCAGCAGGTCAACTCACCCTATGAGCAAACGCGTCCGGCTCTTCGTCCTCGCCGCAGACCAGCGGCTCACCTAGGTATGTCCGCAACTTGACTGGCAGATAATATTTCGGCAGGCATGAGGGTCTCTTGATCAGTGAATACCATTCTTTCATCGTGTCTGGAATTCGCAATCAACGCGGGAATGGATTCACACAGAGTCCGAGATCAACTGGCGCCGCTCTCCGATATCACACAAGGCTCTGGGCCAGAAACAGTTCGAAAACTTACCCGATCGATTGAATTCAGAGAGTGGCATGGAGTGTTGTAGGTTCCTGGTGAACATAGGCACAACTGGGACGCCGGTCTCTTTGGCTATCTTCGCAAAACCGGTCCGACACCGCCACTCAAGTCTTTGGATGGAAGGCGGAATGAGCAAAGCTTCTTCGGATAAGATTCCTCAAAGACAAGTGAAGTTCCAATCCATTGACTGCGGCTCTGAGAGTTCGAATGGTGGCTCGTACTCACGAGTAGTTCTTGCTGAACATCGCTTCGTAGGCACCGCCCGGTGCGACAGACCGTAGTTTGCCGTTCTTCAAATCGTCGATGAATTGTTGCCGGTCGCTTGTATACTCGTAGAGCTACAATGTTCGGAAACAAATGCTCATAAATCTCCTGCAGAATTCTTGGTCAAGCTCATGCAATTTTGTTCGTCCGATGCAAGGCCACCGTGCATGGTCAGGCCGGCGCCGGGTTGTTGTCTCCTTCTGCGCGCACAAACAGTGTTGGGGGTCCACAGGGAAATGAAAATGGGCGATTAGGGGCTGGTTCACGGAGAGAAACTTCCATTGCAGAGATTCACCTCGACAATCGGTCGAAAGAACCAGTTACGGTGCCAGTTCTTGTCCATCGAGCCTCCTAGCATGCGTCCGAATTTCAAGTAGATGTAGCTGAAGAGATAAGCCATGTCGACGGGCAAGCAAGGCGCATGGTAATAAACAACGAGACCGCCGCCCTTAGGCAAGTTCTGGATACCATGAATTTCTGATCCTGTGAAATCGAATGAAACAAAACAGATTTGAACCTTGTCGGAAAAAGCAAGGATATCGTTCCGATGCGATATGTCAAGTTCCGATGAGTGAGCTCACCGTGCAGGAACCGTAAGAACAGATAGGAGGTGAACAGCTGAAACCTCATCAGAAGAGGTCTCAGTGTACTACTTTTCCCTCCGTTTCTGAGTAGGCAGAAGACAGCGGTCATCGGGAAGCACGTGTAGGTGAACAACATGACGATCAAGAGAGGTGTGTACCACATCTATCGCCGTGAGGTCGGAGGGGAATTATTTTGACGTGAGTTTCCTCAGAAAGCGGGATTTTTTTATCGGGATCTTCTTATTTTCAGGGGGGAAATAGGAAGCTACAGTTCTTGAGACTGTGAAATATCCGGGACGAACGACTCGGAACTCACAATGATCGGTCGCGTCCACCAGAACCTCCACAGGTACCACGCAATGAAGGGGCTGAAAAGTATCACGAACCACAAGCCATCAACGAAAATCTTGATGGCGCAGTACCTCAGGATCCGCCCGAGCCACGTCTTCTTCATCATGGCCACCAATGGGTCACACTCTCTAGGAGTCTATCAATAGAAGTTGGGAAAGTTAGGGGTTCGAGATGGCCCAGAACGAACTGAGCTTTCCCGAAGTGCCGCTGGTCGACCAACTGCACGATTCCTTCCCATGTCGGTAGATTGTGAAAAAAAAACACTCGGGTAGAAACGATGATGGATTGCAAGGGAAGTGCTATGACGTTGCTCGAGTTGATCGAACATTTTTCATCCCGTGACCCGGCAGCATCCGACCGTCGGAGCAGGAATGGAGCGAATTAGAGAGACAGAATGTCAATTTGCACACATCGCAACTTAGAATCGAACACGGGAACGTGTTTCTGATCATGATCGCCCATTTGTTGCAGGAAAGAGATCAGATTGGCAGCTCAGACAGCCCGTTTTCCGCTGGATGCGGGAAAAGTCTCATCACATGCTCTCTCGGTTTCATTGTTCCTCGGTGATCGGCGGCTTATTTCAGATACCGGTAGAAAACTGACCCCTCCTAAACTGACCTCGGATCGGAACTCTGGTCTCGAAATCCGACGATCCTACGCAGAGAACGTCGGACGAGGACACTTCTCATATTGAGGTCAAAAGGGTTGAGTCTAATAACGGGATCCCCATTTAGAAGACGACTGCTAAGGTTGATCACGGGTCAAAGGCTCAGCAGAATGAGTCGGCGAGCGTTGAACCACAGCTGTTCTTCGGAAATGTTCGAAATCATTTCGAGATGTTTGTTCGAGATGATGCATCATGATGCATTCCTGACAAATAAGCCAACCGTGGATCTACTCCTTGTTGTTCATTTCGAAAATCGTGTGACACGGAGGCAGAATGTGTCAGGATGTAGGCTGTTGCCTGTGATCACGGAAATTCGCTCACAATCAGTTTGAGGCTTACGATAGTGGACACGGCAGGGAAAGTCTCCGACATGACTTCGAGTGTGGTCTCACGTTCTTGAGGATCGGCCCATACCTCCGCAGGACATGGTCGCGACGAGACTTGATTTGAGACGCGCTCCTGAGCTCGAATACGCGCGGGATAAATACTCCAACAACACTATTTCCGAAAAAAAAACGTGAGTTGGATCAAGCCTCAGCCGGCTGGTTTCCTTTCGCCACTGCCAAAAGTGGGAGCCTGCGAGATAGCGTACATATCTCTCCAAATGGGGAAGTGCTTGACATCAATTTCGAATTTCTCGGCCTCATGAGGAAATTCACATCATTTTGTTCCAATATTCCAAAGATCTTCTTGAAATTGTTCCGATGACTGCAGGCGATCTGTTTATCGGAGTCAGAATGCTGATGTCCACGGAAAGGGGGAATCTCCGGCGGTAATGCTCGGCAGTGCAAATTCGGCCCATTTCGCATCAGAACTTGCGCAAAAGACTCTCCCCCCTTAATACTTGTGTTAGAAGTTCAGGCCAACGATTATTTCAACTCTTCCGATGCCAGAAGACGAAACACTCAGATAACGAACAGCTTTCGACGATTTGAAAACAGGCAAACACGCAGCGGTGAAGAGAAGAGAGCGGATCTCAGGGAAGAAAACTAGCTGAAGTTAGCGAGGATTCTGACGTTCATTACAACGAGCTCGAAACGATCAGCCAAATTCTCCTTTCGCACGGACGTTCTCTAGACGTGGTCAGAGGGGATGTGTGAGATATGTAAATTGGGAAGAATGCTACCGTGGATCCACATCATGCTGAGAGGAACTCGATCTTGTAAAGTTTGGTGGCCCTGAAAAGGGCCGTTTTTTTTTTGCGACGGGTCGACGGATCGCTCAACCTCCGAATCCGTAGAGGGTACGGCCTTGACGCTTCAGAGCGTAGACGACGTCCATGGCGGTGACGGTTTTCCTCTTGGCGTGCTCGGTGTAGGTGACGGCATCTCGGATGACGTTCTCCAGGAAGACCTTGAGGACACCTCGGGTTTCTTCGTAGATGAGACCGGAGATACGCTTCACTCCACCACGACGAGCCAGACGACGGATAGCGGGCTTGGTGATACCCTGGATGTTATCACGAAGAACTTTACGATGACGCTTGGCGCCTCCCTTTCCGAGACCTTTTCCTCCTTTACCGCGGCCAGACATGTTTCGTTCGAGGGCAGAAACAGATTGCCTGAAACTGTGCCTGCATGCTTTATATAGCTTGGGAGAGCACCGCCGCGTAGAGCAGCACCAGATGGAGAGGATGAGAGACGCCATCGCGGCCGCCGATCACGTGGTTAGATTCGAACTCTTCGAACGACCGTTGGGCCCAGCGAGGCCTTTAACATGGGGTAGAAAGGAAAAGAATTCCTCCTGCCTTTCGCTGTGTCCTGAGCTGAACAGGAGTGGATATTGTCCTAGAGAGCCATCTGACTCGGGATCTCAATAGAGCTGAAAATGTATCATTCTTGCGCCACTCGTTAATCCACCGGCAAGAATATGCTCGGATTTGATCGTCGTGTACGGCAATTCCGGTCTCGTGTTTTTTGCGCCATCCGAGTGTCAAACCTTCCTGATTGTGAGATCTCGGAGTTTGAATATCCGTGGTCTCTCTGGGGATCTATTGATCGCCATCTCTATTCGCGGTGATTTTCTTCTGAGTGAGTGACATTACTCAACTGCGTTCTGCGAAGTAGACTCAATCGCTGTTTCCAAAACAGAATCTTCCTCGGAGCTTCAGGATAGTGTCGACCCACCGAAGGAATTCCGTTGGGTTTATTAGAAGTAGCTCATTACTGGAGATCAGTGTCCCATGATAAGCAGCATTTCGCGCGAAAAATTTATTCGCATGCGTACAACTCTCAACAGCTCGAACTTGATAATCTTCCGTTTCCGAGAGTTACAGGGTATCGCGGATCTGGACTAAAATGTTCTGCTTCCGTAACGAGTCGACGTATATGAAGTTTCCTTTTCTACGAGTCTTTTGGATCTCATTGTCAGGCACATAGCCATCCCTGTCGTGGTCGTCGTGAACAGCCTCTGAAGCGAACACCAGGCGGCGCTCGTGAACCGCGCCATCCCCGGTGTCGCCACTATAAGAAGCATCGGCGGCTCCACGGCGGTTATTGTTGAGATCCGACTCAAAGCATCGCGATGGCTCGTACCAAGCAAACCGCTCGCAAGTCTACTGGAGGAAAGGCGCCGCGTAAGCAGCTGGCCACCAAGGCTGCCCGCAAGTCCGCCCCGGCCACCGGTGGTGTCAAGAAACCCCATCGTTACAGGCCCGGTACCGTCGCTCTTCGTGAGATCCGTCGTTACCAGAAGTCGACCGAGCTCCTGATCCGCAAGTTGCCCTTCCAGCGTCTCGTTCGTGAGATCGCCCAGGACTTCAAGACCGATCTCCGTTTCCAGAGCTCTGCCGTCATGGCCCTCCAGGAGGCCTCTGAGGCTTACCTCGTCGGTCTCTTCGAAGACACCAACTTGTGCGCCATCCACGCCAAGCGTGTCACCATCATGCCCAAGGACATCCAGCTCGCTCGTCGTATCCGAGGAGAACGCGCTTAGAGAACTCGCCCGTCACCTCAAAAAAACGGCCCTTTTCAGGGCCACTCTGTTTTAAAAGATCAGTTGCCTCAGCTGTCGCATTACAATGACTGTTAGAAATAACTCAGTTCTGGGGTGTCCCCAGAGTCGCTCATACAGCTACCCTCTTATATTCTAGCCGGTTCGGAGCTGCTAGTTCCAAAAACTGCATCATGCATTGAGACCCGAGGATCAAGAAAACCCAATGAATCTCACGACGACCATTCGACCGCTTCAGAAATCTCGACCCAAACATTTATTCCCATTCCGTATAAACGCGGCTCTAGAGAACCCACGTCGAACTCGGCGGGTTCGTTATGTATGGCAACTCTGAAGCTTTGAGATCACGTCGCCGGAGTGGATAGCCCTTGATTTCGCTCCTTCGTGGGTCGTTTTCAAGCCCCCACATTCCGGATTGTCGTGGTTACCAGCAGCAAGATAGATAGAGTTGCATTAATGTTGAACTCGGCTTTCTCCGTCCGTGTTCAACATGAAGATTCAGTCGCCCCACGCGACGCCGGCATCGACTCTCAATCATATTGACACAATCGAGATATCTAAGAATTCCGAATCAAGAAACCACGATGATGCATGTTCTGCGCAGTGTATAGGGACGTTCAATGAATAACTAGAGCCAGTGAGCTCGATATTTTAGAGATTGATGGTTCTGAAGACCACGATCATGCATGTTGATCGTGGAGAGTATAAACGTTCAATGAATCGCTAGAGCAAGGGAGCTCGATCTTTCAGGGATTGGTGGCCCTGAAAAGGGCCGTTTTTTTTTTCGGCTCGCGAGAGCCGCGGATGAATCTACTTGGATGAGGTGTACTTGGTGACAGCCTTGGTTCCTTCAGAGACGGCGTGCTTGGCCAACTCTCCGGGAAGGAGGAGCCTCACGGCAGTCTGGATTTCCCGAGAGGTGATGGTCGACCTCTTGTTGTAATGGGACAGACGAGAAGCTTCGGCAGCGATGCGCTCGAAGATGTCGTTCACGAAAGAGTTCATGATTGACATGGCTTTCGAGGAGATACCGGTGTCAGGGTGAACTTGCTTCAACACCTTGTAGATGTAGATGGAGAAAGACTCCTTCCTCCTGCGCTTCTTCTTCTTCTTGTCGGTGGCACGGACGTTCTTCTGGGCCTTTCCGGCCTTCTTAACAGCCTTTCCACTCGCTGCAGGCGGCATCGTTAGGCTGAGCTCGAACGAGAGTGACAAACGCCGAGCCAGCGACGCTATTTGAATGTTTCGATGGAGGCGAAATCGGCGCCAGCTCCGCCTCGGTTGTGGAGAGAGGAGGCGATGGTGCTGCCGAAAACTCCCGTGCGGTTCCGTATAAGAGCTGCATGGCTCCAACGCTAAGCATTCGTTGCTTCTCATACACGAAATTGTCAACATGTCTGGACGCGGAAAGGGAGGAAAGGCAAAGTCGAAGGCGAAGACTCGTTCGTCTCGTGCGGGACTCCAGTTCCCCGTCGGTCGTATCCATCGTCTCCTCCGCAAGGGAAACTACGCTGAGCGTGTTGGTGCCGGAGCCCCCGTGTACCTCGCTGCCGTGCTCGAGTACCTGGCTGCTGAAGTTCTTGAGTTGGCAGGAAACGCCGCTCGTGACAACAAGAAGACCAGAATCATCCCCCGTCATCTCCAATTGGCCATCCGTAACGACGAAGAGTTGAACAAACTCCTGTCTGGCGTTACCATCGCGCAAGGTGGTGTCCTGCCCAACATCCAGGCTGTCCTTCTCCCGAAGAAGACTGACAAGGCTGCTGCCTAAGCAAGCTCGCTCGTCGGAAAAAAAAAACGGCCCTTTTCAGGGCCACCAAATGCTAAGAGATCAATGCCTCCGCAAACCCATTGTTAGCGATTAGCTCGAGCCCGGCTCATTCCAGTTTCTCTTGACTAATCCCGCAGCTTCGGCTTCGTTCGAGCGAGCATGTAGGCAAGAGATATCATGGTGTTGGCGACGCTGGCGTATTGAAATCTATCTGATCAATGGATCAGGATGAATGTCCTCCCTCCAGTATTGCATCACGAGCTGCCACGAGGACAGCTCGCTAACTCGTTGCCGAAACTCGAAGACTTCAGTCGGGAGCCTGGTCAATCGATCGCTGAACGGCAATCGATAGTAACCAAGAAGTTTCAGGGAGGTTCTCGCAGCTGATCGAGGACCATGCTTTTATAAGGGTTTAGCTACGCAGACTGTTCTCGCGAGACACTCACTTTAACATAAGCTGAAAACAAGTCAGACACCCCATAAGTGCCATGGTCGATAGCAAGTCCCCGTTGCGCCCAAAACGGACACGACAGATTTCCGATGCTTTTTGGTGCCTCAGAGGATTCCTCAAAATTTTCCCACAGATTCTATGGAAGAGCCCGGTTCAAGTTGAGACCCTCAATGAGGCATGTGTGACACACCTGACCACAGCTCAATTTTGCTGCATAGGTCCATCATGGAAAGGTATACACTCAAAATCCCGGAAACACGAGATTTCTACAAATCTCGGAATCCCGAAATTTCCAAGTCCCGGAAACGCTGAGATCCAACGAGGTGAAAATCCAACTGACCTTCGTTAGAGATCATAGGGTTGGGTTCCGTCGTTGATTCCGTTTACCTACATAGAAGCTTTGCAAAACTTTCAGCTCTTCGGGATCCCGAACTTCCAGGATTCTCCGGCCTTCGGGCTCTCGCACAGTCTCGGAATCATTGCTCGGCGCCCATCTGAGTTCTTGTCTTGAAAAGCTGAGCTACATGTATTTTCAACGTGAGACGAAATGCCGCCAAGAAAGTGATCCGGAACGAAGTAGCGTAGAATTTTCTCGAGCTTTGCAGCGGAAATCACGTGTACCTTGCCTAATTCCTGTATGCTTTCCATCCAAGGTTGGCTCAAAACCCTTACTGCATTAGGAATCGAGACCGATCTGACTCCAAATGTCCACAGCAATCCTAGCGGAATATCGGGAAACAATCCGATAAATTCATAGGTGGTAATCGGTTGCATGCGACCTTCAAGACCGCGAGGAATGGTGATCCTCTGTTTTTTTGGGAAAATCTGTATCCGCGAATGGCACGAAATATGCCGGGAAGAGACTGTTGTGAGGCTGGCTGTGGGCCGCTGTTTGATCGCCGCTGGGCTAGGCTTATCGAAAGCGTTTCAGTGACTCTCTCCCCTCATACCGAAGATTGCGTCGCAAGAAGAACTAGAAAGGTGACATTGTTGTTGGAAGCTGGATCTCTCAATATTTAGTGGCCCTGAAAAGGGCCGTTTTTTTTTCCGACGAGTCGGGCTGATGATGTTCGCTTAGCCTCCGAAACCGTAGAGGGTACGGCCTTGACGCTTCAGAGCGTAGACGACGTCCATGGCGGTGACGGTTTTCCTCTTGGCGTGCTCGGTGTAGGTGACAGCATCTCGGATGACGTTCTCCAGGAAGACCTTGAGGACACCTCGGGTTTCTTCGTAGATGAGACCGGAGATACGCTTCACTCCACCACGACGAGCCAGACGACGGATGGCGGGCTTGGTGATACCCTGGATGTTGTCACGAAGAACTTTTCGATGACGCTTGGCGCCTCCCTTTCCAAGACCTTTTCCTCCTTTACCGCGTCCAGACATGTTTCATACGAGATCAGAAACTGAATGCCTGGCGGAGCGCCTGCATGCTTTATATAGCTTGGGAGAGCACCGCCGCCTAGAGCAGCACCAGATGGAGAGGATGAGAGACGCCATGGCGGCTGGCGATCACGTGGTTGGATTCAAATTTTTCGAACGACCGTTGGGCCTAGCGACGCCTCTAACATGGGATACAGAAGAGAATCCGTCCTATCAATAGAGCTGACTGAGAAGCAATCGTTCTCGCGCCCCTCATTCTTCCACCAGCAAGATCGTGCTTGGATTTGATCGTCATGTTCGGGGTTTTCGGTTGAGCTTTTATTGCGCCGTTCGAACGTCGAATCTTCATGAGGTCTTCGAGTTCGAATATCCGTAATCTCTCTGTAAACCTATTGATCGCTATCCTCATTGGTGGTGATTCCCTTTCGAGTGACATTACTCAACTGCGTTCTGCGAAGCAGAGTCAATCGATGTTTCCAAAGCAGAATCTTCCTCGGAGCCTCAGGATAGTTTCCAATCACTGAAGGGGTTCCGTTGGGTTTATCAGGAGTAGCCTATCCACGGAGATCAGCGTTCCATGATTAGCCGCATTTCGCGCGAAAATTTTCTTCGCATGTGTTCAACTCGCAACAGCTCAAACTTGATATCCTTCCGTTTCTGAAGGTTACATGGTAACGAGAGTCTGGCCTAAGATGCTTTGATTCTGTAACGAGCTTACCTACATATACATATCGTGTTCCGTTTTCTACGAGTTTTTTTGCATCTGAAGCACATAGCCGTTCCTGTCGTGGTTGTCGTGAACAGCCCCTGAAGCGATCACCAGGCGGCGCTCGTGAACCGCGCCATACCCGGTGTCTCTACTATAAGAAGCATCGGCGGCTCTGCGCCGGTTATTGTTGAGACTCAACTCCAAGCGTCAACATGGCTCGTACCAAGCAAACCGCTCGCAAGTCCACCGGAGGAAAGGCTCCGCGTAAGCAGCTGGCCACCAAGGCTGCTCGCAAGTCCGCCCCGGCCACCGGTGGTGTCAAGAAACCCCATCGTTACAGGCCCGGTACCGTCGCTCTTCGTGAAATCCGTCGTTACCAGAAGTCGACTGAGCTCTTGATCCGCAAGTTGCCCTTCCAGCGTCTCGTTCGTGAGATCGCTCAGGACTTCAAGACCGATCTCCGTTTCCAGAGCTCTGCCGTCATGGCCCTCCAGGAGGCCTCTGAGGCTTACCTCGTCGGTCTCTTCGAAGACACCAACTTGTGCGCCATCCACGCCAAGCGTGTTACCATCATGCCGAAGGACATCCAGCTCGCTCGTCGTATCCGAGGAGAACGCGCTTAAGAAACTCGCCCATCACCTCAAAAAAAAAACGGCCCTTTTCAGGGCCACTCTATGTTAAAAGATCAGTTGCCTCAAGTTGTCGTGATACACTGATACACTCGGTCTGATCCGGGGCGTTCCCAGAGTCGCTCATACTGCTAGCCTCCTGGATCAGTGGCGGCGTTGTCGGGGGGGCCCGGCAGGTCATAGGCAGTTCTGGCAGGTCATAAAATTTATATTGATGAGGAAAGAGATCTCTATTCCTCTGTGGAGTGAGACCTCGCGCTGCCATGCCATCAGACGGCGGGTCGCATCAGAATCTGAGAGTGTTCGTTTTGCATGGCACTTTTCAGTTTGAGACTTGATTCTCCCTGGAAACTTGGGAACGCGAGAACAACTGTTGATTCCTCGTTTTCATTGTTTCCATGAATCCGCTCAGGGATATTGTGCGGCGATATCTCATCGGGAAGTCTGATAGATCGCTCGGATTTCATTGGCGAAATGTCTTCTTTTTCTCCCGAGCCTGCCTCAATATTAAGTCTCGAGTATCTTCCACCCAGTTTCTCTCTCGTCGAACTGGGAGTATCGAGAGTTCCTCGTTTTGAAAGCTCGCCTCATTCGGATCAGATTTGAGCATCTCATCCGCATCTTATCAACGTGATCCGCCTTCGGACGACCAGACACCGGAACAACGTAGTCACTAAAAAATAGAATTTCCCGCTATAATGGACTTATTTGAGTGGTAAATAGTTCGTTGCCAGAAATTTCTCATGAGAAAAATCCGAGGGGAGCCTGAGGTCGGATCTCATCCCGAGCGGGGACCCACCCGCTAAAAAGGTTGGGGACCACTGTCTTAGATTCTTGCCGGTCCGTGGCGGCTGGTTCCGAAAAACTATATCATGCATTGAGACCCGAGGATCAAGAAAACCCAATGGATCCCACGACAACTGTTCGACCTCTTCAGAAAACTCGACTCAAACATTCATTCCCATTTCGTATACACGCGGCTCTGGAGAGCCCACGTCGAACTCGGCGGGTTCGTTATATATGTGAGATCTTGTCGCCGAAGTGGACAGCCCTTGATTTCGCACCTTCGTGGGTCGTTTGCAAGCCCCCACATTTCGGAGTGTCGTGGGTATCAGCAGCAAGATAGATGGAGCTGCCTTTGAACTCGGTCTTTTTGGTACGTATTCAACATGATGATCAGGTCGCCTTACGCGACGCCGGTACCGACTCCCAATCAGACTGACACAGTCGAGATGTCTAAGAATTCCAATTCAAGAAAGCACCGTGCGACCGAGCGATCGTGCATGTTCATCGCACAGAGCGGGGACGTTCAATGAATCGCTAGAGCAAGGGAGCTCGATCTTTTAGGGATTGGTGGCCCTGAAAAGGGCCGTTTTTTTTTTCGCTAGCGAAAGCTGGTGATGGATCTACTTGGATGAGGTGTACTTGGTGACAGCCTTGGTTCCTTCAGAGACGGCGTGCTTGGCCAACTCTCCGGGGAGAAGGAGCCTCACAGCGGTCTGAATTTCCCGAGAGGTGATGGTTGACCTCTTGTTGTAATGGGACAGACGGGAAGCCTCGGCGGCGATGCGCTCGAAGATGTCGTTCACGAAAGAGTTCATGATCGACATGGCCTTCGAGGAGATACCGGTGTCGGGGTGAACTTGCTTCAACACCTTGTAGATGTAGATGGAGAAAGACTCCTTCCTCCTGCGCTTCTTCTTCTTCTTGTCGGTGGCACGAACATTCTTCTGGGCCTTTCCGGCCTTCTTGACAGCCTTTCCACTCGCTGCAGGCGGCATCGTTAAGCTGAGCTCGAACGAGAGTGACGAACACCAACACGGCGAAGCTATTTGAATCTTTCGATGGAGGCGAAAACAGCGCCAGCTCCGCCTCGCTTGTGGAGAGGAGAGGCGAAAGTGCTGCCGAAAACTCCCGAGCGGTTTCGTATAAGAGCCGCATGGCTCCCATCCGGTGCATTCGTTGCTACTCGTACACGAAACTGTCATCATGTCTGGACGCGGAAAAGGAGGGAAGGCCAAGTCGAAGGCGAAGACTCGTTCGTCTCGTGCGGGACTCCAGTTCCCCGTTGGTCGTATCCATCGTCTGCTCCGCAAGGGGAACTACGCCGAGCGTGTTGGTGCCGGAGCCCCCCGTGTACCTCGCCGCCGTGCTTGAGTACCTGGCTGCTGAAGTTCTCGAGTTGGCAGGAAACGCCGCTCGTGACAACAAGAAGACCAGAATCATCCCCCGTCATCTTCAGTTGGCCATCCGTAACGACGAAGAGTTGAACAAGCTTCTCTCAGGTGTCACCATCGCTCAAGGTGGTGTCCTGCCCAACATCCAGGCTGTCCTTCTCCCGAAGAAGACCGACAAGGCTGCTGCCTAAACTGCTCCTAGCGGAGTGAAAAAAAAGGCCCTTTTCAGGGCCACCAAATGCTAAGAGATCAATGCCTCCGCGAACCTATTGTCAGCGAGTAGCTCGAGCCCGGCTCATTTCAGTTTCGCTTGATTGATCCCACAGCTCCGGCTTCATTCGATCGATTCGAGATCGTAGGCAAGAGATATCAAGGTGTTGGCGACGCTGGCGTATTGAAAACTATCTGATGGCCTCTCCATCAAGGGATCGTAGGAATCTTCTCGACTCTCGCGACATATATTTTTGACAGAAAATGCCCCCAATCAAGTATTTATTGTTCGTCCACCCAGAAGTGAAGGTATTGAGTCTATTTCCCCGTGTCAGTTCCCCATCTCAATGGATCAGGGTGAACGTCCTCCCTCCAGTGTTGCATCACGAGCTGCCACGTGAACAGCTTGCCGACTCGTTGCCGGAATCCAGAAACGTCAATCGGAAACCTGGTCTTTGAATCGGTGAACGGCAATAGATAGGAACCAAGAACACTCGGGGAGGTTCTCGCAGCTGATCAGAGACCATGCTCGTTTAAAGGTTCAGCTACGCAGACTGTTCTCGCGAGACACTTACTGTGACCTGAAAACAAGTCAGACACCACATGGGTGCCTCGCAAAGATGTTCGACAGCAAGCCCCGTTGCGTCTGAAACGGACACGGCGGCGGGAAAACGCCCTCCTCTTGCCGTCTCCTTCCACGTCTATCGGAGTTGAATCAGAATTTCTCCCGAGTGGGTTCCGGATGCTCTTCGGTGCCTCAGAGGATTCCTCAGAACGTTCCCACAGAATCTATGGAAGTGTCCGGTTGAAAGTTCGACCTTAGATGAGGTATATGTGACACCCCTGTCGACTGCTCAATGTTGCCGAATGGGTGCGTCATGGAAAGGTATACACCTACTCAAAATTCCGAAAACACGGAATTCCGACAAATCTCGGAATCTGACGCGGTGAAAATCCATCTGACCTCCGTTGGAGATCACCGGGTTGGATTCCGTCGTGGGTTCCGTTTACATATGTAGGAGGTTCGCAAAACTTTCAGCTCTTTGGGATTTTGAACTCAGCAATCTGCAGATATCATCATCATTCGAGGGACTCGATTGTACTAGTCAAGTAATCCTCGCGGAACATCGGAAAACAATGCGATAGCTCCATGGGCGGAAATCGGTTTCATGCGACCTTAAAGACCGCGTGGGGCGGGGATTCGTTGGTCTTTTGGGAGATCCATTTTCGCAAATGGCACGAAATATGCCGGGAAAAACACCGTTGTGGGGCTGGCTGTGGGTCGCTGTTTGAGCGCCGCTGGGCTAGGCTTTTCGAATGTCGTGTCGAAATGATGGGAATGTCATTCGTCCAGGACGCGAACTTGTCGAGGAAAGAGCGGAAACTAGATACCCGGGCCCCCTGTTCACGAAACTTTTCTGGCTCATCGAACCCCTCCATTCGGATTCATGAGCCGGCTTAGACCTTCGTCCGCAGGATCTCATGGATTACATAGACCCCCTGAGATTCCTCATACACCGCTGGAGGTTGATATCGACCACTCTGTGAACAACTCCGCTGTGAAGGTATCTCCCGTCCTCCAGCGACCAGCACTCCCCGGAAAGGAATACTCCGAAAGGAGTCGAGTTTCTCGGGGATGAGAGTTGGCTCGGCGACAGTATCTCAACGACTCCCTCCCCTCATACCGAATATTGCATCGCAAGAAGAACTAGTAGGTGACATTGTCGTTGGAAGCTGGATCTTTCAATTTTTGGTGGCCCTGAAAAGGGCCGTTTTTTTTTCCGACGAGTCGGGTAGATGATGTTGGCTTAGCCTCCAAAACCGTAGAGGGTACGGCCTTGACGCTTCAGAGCGTAGACGACGTCCATGGCGGTGACGGTCTTCCTCTTGGCGTGCTCGGTGTAGGTGACAGCATCTCGGATGACGTTCTCAAGGAAGACCTTGAGGACACCTCGGGTTTCTTCGTAGATGAGACCGGAGATACGTTTCACTCCACCACGACGAGCCAAACGACGGATGGCGGGCTTGGTGATACCCTGGATGTTGTCACGAAGAACTTTTCGATGACGCTTGGCGCCTCCCTTCCCAAGACCTTTTCCTCCTTTACCGCGTCCAGACATGTTTCGTTTAAGATCAGAAACAGAATGCCTGATTCTGAGCCTGCATGCTTTATATAGCCTGGGAGAGCACCGCCGCGTAGAGCAGCACCAGATGGAGAGGATGAGAGACGCCATCGTGGCCGGCGATCACGTGGTTGGATTCAAATTTTTCGAACGACCGTTGGGCCTAGCGAGGCCTCTAACATGGGATAGAGAAGAGAATTCCACCTGCCTTTCGCTGTGTCCCGATTTGATCAGGAGTGGATATTGTCTCAGAAAGCCATCTGACTCGGGAAATCAATCGAGCTGGAAAGCAATCATTCTCGCGCCCCTCATTCTTCCACCGGCAAGATAGTGCTTGGATTTGATCGTCATCTTCGGGGATTTCGGTCTAGCTTTTCTTGCGCTTTCTGAAAGTCAGATCTTCATGAAATCTTCGAGTTCGAATATCCGTAATCTCTCTGTGAACCTATTGATCGCTATCCTTATTGTTGGTGATTCCCTTTCGGGCAGAGTCAATCGATGTTTCCAGAGCAGAATCTTCCTCGGAGCTTCAGGATAGTTTCCAATCACCGAAGGGGTTCCGTTGGGTTATTAGGTGTAGCCTATCTACTGAGATCAGCGTTCCATGATCAGCCGCATTTCGCGCGAAAAATTTCTTCGCATGCGTTCAACTCGCAACATCTCGAACTTGATATTATTCCGTTTCCGACGGTTACATGGTAACGAGAGTCTGGCCTAAAATGTTCTGATTCTGTAACGAGCTGACGTACATGTATCGTCTTCCGTTTTCTGCGAGTTTTTTGGATCTCACATCAGGCACATAGCCGTCCCTGTCGTGGTCGTTGTGAACATCCCCTGAAGCGAACACCAGGCGGCGCTCGTGAACCGCGCCATCCCCGGTGTCTCCACTATAAGAAGCATCGGCTGCTCTCCGCCGGTTATTGTTGAGACTCAACTCCAAGCGTCACCATGGCTCGTACCAAGCAAACCGCTCGCAAGTCCACCGGAGGAAAGGCTCCGCGTAAGCAGCTGGCCACCAAGGCTGCTCGCAAGTCCGCCCCGGCCACCGGTGGTGTCAAGAAACCCCATCGTTACAGGCCCGGTACCGTCGCTCTTCGTGAGATCCGTCGTTACCAGAAGTCGACCGAGCTCCTGATCCGCAAGTTGCCCTTCCAGCGTCTCGTTCGTGAGATCGCTCAGGACTTCAAGACCGATCTCCGTTTCCAGAGCTCTGCCGTCATGGCCCTCCAGGAGGCCTCTGAGGCTTACCTCGTCGGTCTCTTCGAAGATACCAACTTGTGCGCCATCCACGCCAAGCGAGTCACCATCATGCCCAAGGACATCCAGCTCGCTCGTCGTATCCGAGGAGAGCGTGCGTAAGAAACTCGTCCGTCACCTCCGAAAAAAAACGGCCCTTTTCAGGGCCACTCTATTTTAAAAGATCAGTTGCCTGAAGCTGTCGTAATACATTGATTGATCACTCGGATTCCACGCGAGCTGATCCGGGTCGTTCCCAGAGTCGCTCATACACCTGCCCTCTTATATTCTAGCCCAGTGCTGCTCAAACCGTGGCCCGCGGGCCAAAAGTGGCCCGCGAGGCCATTTTTCATGGCCCTCGACGCATGATCCGTATTTTCGGGGGGAGTATTTTGTTGTTCGTACATTCGGATCATTGTCTCATACACCAGGAGGCACTCGTTGGCAAAACCATGAACCTGAGCCATGTCATGAACGTGGTCGTGAAGTGTGTGAATAAAATAATGGCCGGGGCATTGAATCACAGAGAATTCAAAGCTATGCTGGAGGAGATCGAGGCTCGCTGCTCTCCGCCTTCAGGGATCGACAAAAATATTAGCTGCCTGTTCCTGAATCCGTTCGCCGTTCCGGAAACAAAACTTCCTGACTATCCTGCAGATCTACAGCTCGAGATCATTGATCTGAAGTGCAACACCGGCACCGCTCTAAGAGCTGTTTTCGAAGGCCTCCGCTCGATACCGGATTCCAACGATTTAATTGGCTTCTTGAATTCATTCCCGAACGATCAATATTCAAAGTTGAGATCATTCGCGCAACGGCGAGTCTGCCGATTTGGAACCACGTATCGTTGCGAACAAGCATTCTACGCCATGAAGCTTATCAAAAGCAAGCAGCGGTCGAATCTTACAGACGGCCACTTGGATGCTCTCATTCGTCTGTCAACAACACAAATTAAAATAAATCTGAAATTTACTTATTGTGACGAGCAATAAACAAACATGCGCTGCTCATATGGGTATGTGCTGTTTTCAGTTCTCCCGAAGAAGTTAGAATGGATCGAAATCTCTTGGGTGAATAGTGGGCATTGAGATGACAATTTCCGCGAAACGCCTTGGCCCGCGATAGATTTTCGGCTTGCGATTTGGCCCGCAGCGGAAATCCCGTGAGCACCACTGTTCTAGCCGGTTCCAAAAAAAAAACACATCATGCATTGAGACCCGAGGATTAAGAAAACCCAATGGATCCCACGACAACCATCCGACCGCTCCAGAAATCTCGTTTCAAACTATCCCCATTTCGTATGAACGCAACTCTGGAAAACCCACGTCGAACTTGGCGGGTTCGTTATGTATGGTAGCTTTGAAGCTGTGAGATCTCGTCGCCGGCGTGGACAGCCCTTGATTTTGCACCTTAATTGGTCGTCTTCAAGCGCCCACGTTCCGGATTGTCGTTGCTACCAGAAGCAAGACAGGTAGAGCTGCATTGATGTTTCACTCGGCCTTTCACGTCTGTGTTCAACATGAGGATTCGGTTGCCTTCACGACGCCGGCGTCGGCTCCCAGTGATATCTACACACTTGAGATTTACATTCCAACAATTCCATTTCAAGAAACGAAAAGTGTCGCTCAGAAGGAATCTGGAGACAGAAAACCACGATCATGCATCTAGACCAATGGTCCTCAACCTTCTTTCCGCCGTGGCCCCCCCTGAGAGCCATCACGAGTTTTGTAAAACACAACGCTAGTATTCACAAAATTCTATCTCATTCTTATTACCATCGGATGTTCCGACCTTATTTTATACAAGTAGTCGGGAAGATCTCGGTCTCAATGCGAACTTGGGGCTCGAGCTGCAACAGAAAGGTCGCGAATCCGGGGCGGGAGCGAAGTCAACTTCGGCCGCAAGTCACCTCTATGACAAACCTGCGAACGCGCGAGTGATTCTCTACTTGACGAGAAAACTTGGACATTCGTGAACCTTGACCATGGGCCGAGTCATCCCGAGAAATCTCCCATGGTCCCCCTGGCACGCAGGGTTGAGAATCACTGATCTAGACCATGGAAAGTTCGAACGTTCAATGAATCACTAGAGAAAGGAAGCTCGATCTTTTAGGGATTGCTGGCCCTGAAAAGGGCCGTTTTTTTTCGGCTCGCGAGAGCCGGGGATGAATCTACTTGGATGAGGTGTACTTGGTGACAGCCTTGGTTCCTTCAGAGACGGCGTGCTTGGCCAACTCTCCGGGGAGAAGCAGCCTCACGGCGGTCTGGATTTCCCGAGAGGTGATGGTTGACCTCTTGTTGTAATGGGACAGACGAGAAGCTTCGGCAGCGATGCGCTCGAAGATGTCGTTCACGAAAGAGTTCATGATCGACATGGCTTTCGAGGAAATACCGGTATCGGGGTGAACTTGCTTCAACACCTTGTAGATGTAGATGGAGAAAGACTCCTTCCTCCTGCGCTTCTTCTTCTTCTTGTCGGTGGCGCGGACGTTCTTCTGGGCCTTTCCGGCCTTCTTGACAGCCTTTCCACTTGCTGCTGGCGGCATCGTTAAGCTGAGCTCAAACGAAAGTAACGAACACCAAGCCGGCGGTGCTATTTGAATGTTCCGATGGAGGCGAAATCGGCGCCAACTCCGCCTCGGTTGTGGAGAGGAGGGGCGATAGTGCTGCCGAAATCTCCCGAGCGGTTTCGTATAAGAGCCGCATGGCTCCTGTCCTGTGCATTCGTTGATTTCGTTTGCGACCTTATCAACATGTCTGGACGCGGAAAGGGAGGAAAGGCGAAGTCGAAGGCGAAGACTCGTTCTTCTCGTGCGGGACTTCAGTTCCCCGTCGGTCGTATCCATCGTCTTCTCCGCAAGGGAAACTACGCCGAGCGTGTTGGTGCCGGAGCCCCCGTGTACCTCGCTGCCGTGCTTGAGTACCTGGCTGCTGAAGTTCTTGAGTTGGCAGGCAACGCCGCTCGTGACAACAAGAAGACCAGAATCATCCCCCGTCATCTCCAGTTGGCCATCCGCAACGACGAAGAGTTGAACAAGCTCCTGTCTGGAGTCACCATCGCCCAAGGTGGTGTCCTGCCCAACATCCAGGCTGTTCTTCTCCCCAAGAAGACCGACAAGGCTGCTGCCTAAACTCTTCTGCTCGAAGACAAGAAAACGGCCCTTTTCAGGGCCACCAATATCCAAGAGATCGCGCCTCAAGGGCAAAGTTTTCTAAAGGTTGGCATCGAAACATGGAATTGCCCATATCCGCCTGACAATGAGTCAAGATTCGAGATCCATCGATCAGATTGGGACATCATCTTCCGATATCCGCCACTGACAAGTAAACTTTCTTTTATGGTACGTCGCAAAGCCGGTCCGGAGCGATTCTATCCGGTTTGTTTCCAAAAAAAAACATGAAAGAAAGTTACAGTTCCGGCTAAGGTTGAAATTCGGAGCTTTGGGAGCAATTGCCAAAGAAGCTCTCATGCGACCGGAGTCATGTAACTTTCTTTTCAGAACTCCATAACTCGGCACCCTCTTGGGCGATTTTATAAAACTTTTTTTTTTGCCTGAAAGCTGGAAAAAATACGCATCGTTTCCGACTCCTCCCGCTTGGATCGAGCATTCTCCCGACGTTCAAGAAGAGGACAAAGTTCCATCATTCTCCGGAACTTTCAACAAACTTTCAGCAAACGAGGTGAAACCTTCAGCGCCCTTTGACATTTATTCATCCGATTCTTTCACCTTGAACTACGTCCAACACCTGATCACACATTACTAATATTGTACACAATCCAAGTGAAGTTCCGAGCAGAACGCATGAGAAAGGCATAGGCTCCTTTCGCAATGCGCGCATCTGATGAAAGAGACGTCGTCGCATCGGAAACAGTTATCGTCGACAATCTGATCGAAGCAGAATTCTCGAGGGGACACCCATGGGCCGGACTCTTCATTCGTATACCCTGTCTTGTAGAAGGCGTATTTGATCATGTTTTTGAAACGTGGCGCGCTAAACTGGTACAAAACGAAGGACTGCTCGAGTTTGCTCTCTTGAGCATATTTCAGAGCCGGTGCCGTTTTGGCCAATAAATTCCCAAAAAGCTCTATTTTCATTGAAATTGGCGAAAAAAAAACTATTTCTGAGTGAATTTGACAAGTTTAGTGCCGTTGTAAAAAACGCCGTTGCAACGGCCCGTCGCAACGGGTGCATGTCTACTAGAGACCTATAACAGTATCCGACCTACTCTATTGTTCCTTAAAACCGGTTTTAACCGTCAGAACCGGGTTTGACCGTCTGAACCGTTCCCCAAAGCCGGTTTTAACCGTCGACACCCTTCCTCGAAATAAGCTTCGACCGTCGAAACCGTCCCTCGAAACCGGATTTAACCGTCGAGATAGTTCCCTGTACCCGTCAAGGCCGTTCCCGAAAAGCGGTCTTAACCGTGGAAACCGTTCCCTGTAACCGTCAGAACCGTTCCCGAAAACCGGTTTAAACCGTCAAAACCGGTTTTTCAAAACCGACTGCGACCCCTACCCATGATGCACTGGGGGGAGCGAGAGCCCAGGAAATGCGTGGAAATCCATAACTGCGCGCAATCCGTATTCGAGTCGAGTACTGTATGGATCGAGTCGGTCCCCGGGAAAATGTCGCGGTTTGCGGAGTGGACCCTATGGTGAGAGGTCAGGAAGAATTCCGGGTGGTTGGTAGCAGTTCCCGGTTCCCGGGGTGCAAGCCCTTGGTGCACTGAGGCCCAGAGAATCCATGAAGGAGCAGTGGAAGATCGCTTTCATGAGCCGCACGGAATGGAAATCACAGAACCAATCAATTGCAAGACAAGATTCAGTCGACATTTCGTTGCATCTGACTGAATATATCAGTACTCAAGGAGATGCTTCTGATGTTCTCTACGTCGAATGAGTCGTCCGCCCGCGTGTTGACCTCAGATCAAACAGCGTTGACGAAGTAACCGGAAACTGGCCTCCGCAAAAGTTCGCGCCAATGAAATCATCAAATCGCGAGCGAAGAATCCCAGCCAACTCCGATCGCATGAGAGCTTCTTTTGCAATCGCTCCCAAACTGTAACTTCCTTCCATGTTTTGACGGAAGGTACGTCTTACCGAGCGCTAGCCACTGATTCTTACCGGAAGTCACAGTAACGGAACCCAGTCAATACTCAGTCAAGTGAGAAGCTAAGATTTGTGCTTGCGACCTAAACTGACCCCAATTTTCCAACGGTGTTTCGTACCTTACAGTCAAACTTCCGATTTCTCATTCCTTCCAAAGTAATTCCGAGCGAACGCGCTCCGTTCTCTTGTATGGAAGACTCGGACAGAATCCCGCGTTCTGGACTCGTTCCAGACGCCCATCTCAATGCAATGCATCCCTCATCGTCATCTCTCACATTTTGAATCGTCCTTTATTGCTATTTGTCTCGTATATCTCTCTATTTAGCACGGACGGACAACCAACAGGAGTGACATTGAGTGCAACCGAAACGAAGAGGCTTTATGATCTACTCTTTTCACCAGCAACCCGGATACACACACCATTCCGAGGTCTGACTCGCCGTTTGCATCCGACACTGATTTATACCATTGCATCAACCAGCGACCACAAACGTGCTCCACGCCCTACGCCGGGTCCAACGATTTTTGGATACATTCCGCGACGTACCTTACGTCAGAAGGTCTACGGTCTCTGACCGAAACGGCCCCGGTTTTTTTTTTGGGGAACGAACCGGATAGACTCGTTCCGGACCGGCTTCGCGATATACAATAAGTGAAGGTTTACTTGTGAGCGCAAGCATAATTTGAGCGAAATCGCCTCTGCCGGTGTAGCCTGGTGTGGTGCGGAAGAAACGGGGTGGTGTAACCCACGAAGCGGGCGTCTGAACGCTGCAGCGAGTGAACTGTCGACTACCTCCAGGGATGATGTGACACAGCATTGGTTTGAATTGGTTTTTCGTTGCAGAGCTGCAGCGACTCCGGTCGCGATGATGTTCGCGACAGAATAGCGGAGATCTTATGTAGATGTTCGAGAACCCCTGCGTTGATGAGTTTGTTGGAACGATCCGGAGACTTTTCTTCGATCCGGAAATCACCCCAAAATCCCGCACATAACGAACTTGGCAGATAACGAACTTCACAGATGACGAACTTGGCAGATAACGAACCTAACAGATAACGAACTGTACAGATAGCGAACTTGACAGATAACGAACTTGACAGATAACGAACTTGACAGATAACGAACTTGACAGATAACGAATTTGACAGATAACGAGTTTGACAGATAACGAACTTGGCAGATAACGAATTTAACAGATAAAGAACTGCTCAGATAACGAACTGCTCAGATAACGAACCCGGAACCCGGCAAATACCGAACTTCATTGACACCGGACTCCCGATAGGTGCTTAGACGATGTTGTTTTCCGGCTAACATGAGCTGAGTGGTGGAAGAACAGTTCGTGATCCGTGCCATACTTGCGAATTTCGGCTCGTTGGCCATTTAAATCATGGATGATTTTCCCATAGAAGACTCCTGCCGATCCCTACACCTCGACGCGTTGAATTCCTGAAAGTAGGTAGGAATTCAGCTGAGTCATGAATTTCGATCGCCAGGCCTGAGAAAGCTGTCGAACAATGTTCCATCCAAAAGTTTCCGATTTCTCGGGCTTCCTCAAGCGCTCTCTTCTGGATGCTCATCAGCGAAACTGCTCGCTTCTTGGATCTCTTCTCCAATACCCATCCCTCGAGTTGGGACTCTATCTCGGCATACTTCGGAACTCCTTTCCGCAACGTTCGGCGACCGTTATGAGATTTCCCCCTGAGAACTCCTTCTTTTCTCTCCCAATCGCTCAACATGCTCTTCGAGATATTAGACTTTATCAGAGTCATCGACATACCATGCAAGCGGTCGTATTCTTTTGCTTCGAGTTTCTTCTTGATCGTGTGAGAAATCTTCATCTCGTCGTCTGAGGTGAACTTTTTTCGAGAGGAGGAGAGCCAAGACCTTCTTTGGATACGATGGATCTGTGGAGGGAAACAGATAGCACCGAGCAACACACCACAGGTGGTTCCTGTATGAACTGCATCACTTGAACATGAACGTCACTGTCATCACCACCCCACATCCAACATGCAGCAGCAGCATCAGTGGAAGCGACTTGCGAGACTGGTTCTCGCTTGTTTCGAGCATAGCACTGCTCAGAAACTCCAGCGGACTGCTATTTCAACTCGATAAGGACACGCTTGGAGAGAGCTGTGTATGCTGCGAGACGCTTTCATGGTTGAAAAACAGGTTCATCATCTGCAATGATCGGCATCCGTAGAGGTTCGTTATCTGAGCAGTTCGTTATCTGAACAGTTCGTTATCTGCTCAGTTCGTTATCTGTGAAGTTCGCTATCTGCCAAGTTCGTTATCTGGACAGTTCGCCATCTGCCAAGCTCGTTATCTGTGAAGTTCGCTGTCTGCCAAGTTCGTTATTCGGACAGTTCGCTATCTGCCGAGTTCGTTATCTGGTACGACCATACCTCGTTTTTTGTTGGAAAAAAGGGTTCGTTATCTGCGGGATTTCAGGGTACTCACGGGACGGAAACCTCCGCAGGCCCATGCACATGCATAGCGATGCATTCCGATGACGTGGAACGAGGTTTTACATCGGAAGTCGATCGAAATATTCGAGTACGACCATCCTTCCCCTGAACTCATAGTCGAGAGAGTCAAGTTTGTGGCCGTGGTGATACAGTGCCTAGTTGTTCTACATTCCGAGTGAGAGGCCCGACGCCGATCGAAACCCATTCTAGGATAGCACTTCCTGCCGACGAGATGTGATCTCCTCCCTTCTTAGTTTACTTCAAATTTCAAATCACTCTCAAGAAGGCTCAAAACAAGCCACTCTGATGTAGATAGCTGAGTTGAGCTCATTTCGAATGTGAGACTCGTCCACGTCGTGCTCCTTGACGCTGGAACTTTTCCTTGATTCAGTGTCGCAATTCTAAGACCGCTTGATATGATGAAGCTCTGCAAAGCGCTCCTCGTGTTGCTACAATTGAACCTCACTTCGACTTCGGGCTCATCGCGAGCTCCGACAGGACAGCAAGAACAAGCCGATCCGATGGACCTGATAGTTTCGACCGAAGCAACTATACAGAATCTAGGCCTACAGCCCACAGCGATAATGCTTCTGGACCTCGGAAGCGTTCTCACGCAAGGTAGTTTCCACACGAATGCTTCCTTCCTCTCGCTCAGGATCACTGCTTCTTCAATACCTGGTTTCACAGTTGCGCATGCCGAACTTTGGCAAGCTCTTGCCGCCCCACAGAAAATCGTGGTAATCCTGTCAGAATTTCAACGTTCAAAAGGACCTGGCTGGTTCGGAAAGGATTTAATCCAGAATATCCGTCACAAGTTCGTGTTCCTCGTCTGCACTATGATCGATGAGCAACGCAGAAGAGCCCGATGGTTTTCAGAGATCTTGAGCCTCTCTGCGATCATTTGGTCGGGGAAGAAAATTTGGCTCACCCGGTGCTCCGAGAACCACGACAATCTCTACTGGAACCCCACGTCGAAGCCTTTGGGCTCGTGTAATCTGGAGCCAAGTGCATGCTCATTTGAACGCGTGAGCGAAAGACTTGAACGCCGACCTTTCGAACTCGTACCGTGCTATCACGCGCAAATCAAGTGCAATAAAACCCGAAAGACACTGAACTACCTAGTCACGAGGACGTCGAAGGCGAACCAGGATCTCAGATTCACCGTCGGATCCTCAGTCACCGTGCGAGACTCGAGCCCCGATTGTCATTCTTTCATACGCCTCGCTTCGGTTGATATCACGGCTCTCGTGGAGTCTTTCGCGAGCGAGGCCTGGTGTTTGATTCTAGCAGCGATTGTTCTCCTGAGCGTCGCATGGCATCTCGTCGTGCGGGAATCGGTCCTAGCCTTCTCAAGTGAGATCTTGCTCAGCACCATAACCGTTCGAGAAGTGAAATTTGCTACCATTAGATATTCTGGTACATCTCTTGGTTGTGTTTCGCTTGCATTCTTCTTCTTCATCGGGAACCTCTATTCGAATACCGTGATGTCGTCTTTCCTGGATCCGACGGCCAGAATGTCCAACAAGCTTCCGTTCACCAGGTGTAAGATGAGCTCTCTTTGTTGGAGAACGGATACTCTCAATCGCTTCCTCGGCTCCTCCGCTGTTTGCGACTTCCCTCCGTCCATGCTGAGCGTTGTTGAGAAGCCGTTACAAAGGATTCCGCCGAGAAGCATTCCGCCGGAGCTACGGAATTCTTTCATGCTCGTATCAGCCCCATTTTTAGCCCTCGATGAAGCTCGACAGCTCCCTCTGGTCGCAGCCCAGACCTGCAGGAACATCGATTGGATCATTCAACACGGTATAGTGTCAGCTGCGAGGCTCGACGTCTTTGAGTCGAAATCCTTCCTAGAAAATCGGCTCAAAGAGGTGGGGATGAAGAAACCTAAGGGGTCATTCTCAGCGGGTGTCGTGGCGGCCCTCTCGACCGCGAGACGGATCGAAACCACAGTCAGGTACGTGTCGTTCAACACGACAAGGGATAAACTTGACATGGCCAGTTTCTTGAAACTACATCCCCTATTTCGATATTGCTTTCAATTTGCCATCTTGGCCCTCGCTATTGAGCTCTGTCTTGCGCATAGGTATAGAACTCACGAAAATATCGGAATCTTGTTTGGCTCCATCAGGCGTGCGCCCTCAGCGGTCTGCGCGCACTGTCCGCTGTTTCATAATCTCGGTAACCTCGTGCGGCGAGGAAAAGTTGCCGTTGCTGAATATTTGCATCCCAGGCACAGAGCACAAAATAGAAGACAGCAAAAGGTACTCCAAAAGGGGAAGATTGCATCATCATGGTGGAATGCACCGCGTCAACTGAGGAGGTGCGGACGACGCGAAGTGTCAGCTCAGAGCTTGCGAAGTGGAGAAGAGAGAAACTATCCTGACGTGGAGACCTCGAGACTGCTGAGACAGATCCGGGCAGCCGACCCGTCAACGACCTCGGTTCGAGTAATCGACTCCACTGCTCCATAAGCAGCATATCTGGCGGTCACCGCGACTACAGAAGAAGATCTCCGTGCAATTTCTCCTCAGATTGCCAAGCTGTTCAGAGGCTTTATAGCACTCACGCCGATGCTTGAACCATCGAAACTTGAACAAAGAGGTTCTTCACCTAGTGGGACGAATCGGAAGACAAGCTTCACCGTTACCAATAAATCGTAACTGTGATCACAGTGTTAATGCACCTAGTTGTAGCAATATCGGGGATTGTGCAGATGTTTGTGCTATCCCGTATACATTCAGGAGTGGTACATTTCAAGGCTGGAACCGGCGTACTGGTGGCAATCGGGAAGTTCGAGCTCCTCTGTGATTTCTTGGCTAATAACGGACGAGCTCTTGGCGTGGTTGTGATGAGAGAATCCCGGTTTGATTTCAGAGGGCTGACGATGTCAGAGAGACTGTCCACCCACATGAGCAATCTCGCTGTTCGTCTTTTGACGCGGCGACTTTGCAACAATCTCCCTCCATTCTTTCGGTGAAAACCCCAGACTTCACCGCAATCGCGGAAGAGCTGCAGGCTCAGCCTTCTGACTGATTGTGAATTTTCAGTGAGCTTTTGAACCTAAATCTAAGCTGTATGCTCACTCATTGGGTATCCCCGAACTGCGGGATTTAGGGGTTGCTTGCAGTCCGATTCGGGATGGGGCAAATTCACGAGATCGTAGTCTCTGTGGATGCAATATTCCCATTTTTCGTCAAGGAAATGAGCGTTAAAACATTGGCTGAGATGAGCTGACAAGTAAACCTCCACTTATGGTATGTCGCAAAGCCGGTTCGGAGCGATTCTATCCGGTTTGTTTCCCAAAAAAAAAACATGAAAAAAAAGTTACAGTTCCGGCTAAGGTTGAAATTCGGAGCTTTGGGAGCAATTGCCAAAGAAGCTCGCATGCGACCGGAGTCATGTAACGCTCTTTTCAGAACGCCATAACTCGGCACCCTCTTGGGCGATTTTGGAAAACTTTTTTTTGCCTGAAAGCTGGGAAAAATACGGCAGATCCCGTTTCCCGACATTATGTCGGAATTCTCTGTTCAGGAACTCCTCTCCTCTCGGTCTGCTCCTCTCGAAGATCGAGGACTTGAAACCGGGGCTTTCTTCCGCCCGGACTCGACAATGGCACCGCCGATCGCGGTCCATGGCTGTGAACGACGAGGGATCACAGAATCTCGCTTCCCAATCACAATGAGCAGACCTCATTCAAAAAAATCCGCAACGATCGGGCGGACATCCCGAGTTTCGAGATCGATGAGAAACTGGTTCACCGCGGACAATAATCTCATGTCTGTCTGAGAAACACTCGGCGCCACTTATCACAGATTGTCGACGTGATTCTGATGACGATGACCGCTCCTTTCCACGATGATGGTGTCCGAAACGTGCTTCTGAAGTTTTGTCCTCCTCATGGACTCACTCAGTGTTCCGCCCAGCGAATCTGTTGGGTAACCAGACGTGGCAGGGCAGTTCCTGCGGGCAAAACACCGAGGATCGTGTGGAACTGGTGGCAATCCAATGGGTATTCTTGAGTAGCTCCCAGACTAGAATCGACCATCGAGAGACAGCTCGAGAACTGTCAGCGGTCACTTCACAGAAAAGCTCAAGGGGACCACTTCTCTCTCTGGAAGGATGGCCAGTACATTCATTCGGAAGATGGTTTATTTTTCCCATAAATCGGTGGATTGACTTTCTGGAATCTGTGTTTGATGCTTCATGCGAGTGATTTCCTCTCGTGATGGAGAGTTCGCATCGCTTGAAGTGCGAGTCGCGCTCTCGATCTCCGTGGGAACGGGACGCATTTCCGCGCGATATCGCTTCTTCTTTCATCAATGACTACCGCGTCACCGAGTGCATCAAGGACTGCTCGGGCATCATCTTAGCAGGAGTCGTCATTTTCTAGCTTGAGAAGAACCTAGAATCGCATGGATAGATTGTATAACTCGAACGTAACACTCGCTCAGGGCAAATGAGAAGTTCATCTGACTGTCCGGAGCCTGCAAGAGTTTCCCTCAACATCACAAATACCTGATATTCCATGTGGATGCCTCTGGTGTACCAGAAGGTCTGACACCAGCCTAAATCGACGGTGGCTTCCCCGGGCACGACGACAAGGGCTTTTTCCAGGTTGCCTTTCATGATTCCTCTACACAAATAACGTTTGGTTCCGGCGTCGTTCGAGAAGTAAACGGCTTTTCGGGGGATGACTCCGCCTGAGGTGGGCATCCAACGCATGAGATCGGGTACGGCGGACACGAGGACCTGATACAGAAAGGAATCCTCATCAGACATGCGCGATGTAGCAAGGCAAACGAAATGACCGGAACATTCCGATGAAGTTTCATTCATAGCTGGAGTCACCTATAAGCCTGCGATCCCGCAGAGTAGAGAAGCTACCCCGTCATTTCAGTATAGAGGAAAAGCACAGATACGCAGAAGTTTCGGGACAGAAGGATACTACTTATTGACTCACCTCAACTGACTCGTCTGGAGTCGGTTGCTCGGCTCCATCAATCAGGAAGAAGGATAGCCGCTTGCCAGTCTTTTTGGGATCGT
This sequence comes from Neoseiulus californicus, assembly GCA_028455905.1. Classification (NCBI taxonomy): domain Eukaryota; kingdom Metazoa; phylum Arthropoda; class Arachnida; order Mesostigmata; family Phytoseiidae; genus Neoseiulus; species Neoseiulus californicus. The sequence continues at coordinate 64,062 of JAMQGS010000005.1, read as the reverse complement.
ACAATTTCCCGATGCGATATAGACCATTGATCTTTTTGCGCGCCACAAATACGTTCAAGCCAGGATCATGGGTGTCGGGTTCTAATATTATCCCACCTGTTATTGCGTTGCTTGGTACTGGATCGGTCGGTTCCACAGGCTGCCAATGATAATCCGGCGGCGAAATCTGTGTTGACAATCCGATCAAACAGGCAGTGAATAGAACAAGGAAAAACCATTTCTAACTTCAGTCTGCGTGACTTTCTTCGATGCTTCCGACTGGAGGATTCATTCCATCGCTAAAGATATACAAACACCTATATCGAGTGCATGTCACTCTCGCCGAGATCATCAGATAGCCGCGTTTTCCCCATGACCACTTGTTGCTCATCGCAGGCGCCAGTCACGGACTGAAACCGCTCCAGTCTCATACGCTGGAATGCATTCCCTTTCCCCCCACAGTCTTCTGGAGAAAAGAGGTTCTCATCTATAGCTTCTGTTCGATGATTCCACCAGCAGGCGCTGCCGACAAGAAATCCTCCAGTTTCTAGTAACCCAACACCTGCAACTGGACTAGTTGCTGGCGCGTTGATGTCATTGAATTGGTATGGCCGCTACGGACAGATGACTATTGTGAATATTGAGGTTGGGGGAGTCGCGACGCTCAACGCTACATGGGTAACTGTGATCTACGAAGATTTGATGCAAACTCCCGCGGTAGGTTCCCATTCTGTGTCTGTGAAGTTCTGCAAGCAATCCGCTTCCTTCTCAGGGGTTCGGAAGCATCTCATGAACCGATTCGTTCTGCAAAACACCTCGCGAGCGTGAGGTCCGCGAGCTGATTTGCTCTTCGCGAATGCCTCGACTGTAGTGTATGAGTTAGGCGGGAAACTCATGCGACATCATTCACTGCGCCCCAACTTCCTTCGACAAGACAAAAAGATCACAAGGAGCGAGTCGGGTTCGGAAGTGAGATACACATCAAGTCGCAAGGCCGAAAGCACGATGGAAGCTCGACACGGGCCCTCGAGGTACGAAGGACGGTCTTTTACGGATAGTATAGTGAGCAAGACAGGCGACGGTAGTGGAAGCGCACGTCTTTGAGGAGGCCGCTCAGTCAGTGGAGTCTCGTTGTATCGGTGGACGGGAATATTGCAGGGGTCTGGCATAATCTCGAAGCTGACTAGATCTACAAGTTAGTCTTCCACTCTTTCTGTGCCCACTTTTCCGATCCACTTTCTGTGCCCACTTTTCCGATCCTTTTTCTGTGCCCACTTTTCCGATCCTTTTTCTGTGCTCACTCTCCGTGCCAACTTTCTTTGCCCTTTTTTCCGATCCACATCCTGTACCCACTTTCCCGTGCCCACTTTCTGTGCCCATTTCTGTGTCCATTTTCCGTGCCCACTTTTCCGATCCACTTTCTGTGCCTACTTTCCCGATTAACTTTCTGTGCCCTGTTTTCCGTGCCCACTTTCCCGATTTACGTTCTGTGCCCTGTTTTCCGTGCCCACTTCCCGTGCCTACTTTTCCGCTCCAGTTTCGTGGGCCAGGAGGACACCGGGAGCATAAACGGAATTCTCCAGTTTCATCAATTTTCCAGACCATAATCGGTTTGATATGAACCATCAACGGTAAGATCGGAACTCCGCCAAGCGTGCCAGCCTCCAGGCCTGCCCGTGTCCAGCCCAACAGGAATCAAAGCACGCTGGAGTCGCGCTCCGCTCGAACCGCTGTTGGTGGAATGGATCAGACGATTTCCCGGCATTGCACGAGAAGAAGTCCGCGTCCTCTTCCTCTTGCGAGGGGAGCGAATGCCTGCGTCAGGTTTAATGAACAGCAGGTCAGCCGGCTCATGTTAGTTGACGGCTCTCGGGTTCCATCCACTGGACTACGGCTCTCTGCGACTCGAAACCGAAGCGACGCTTCTCCCAATCAGCTACCAAGGTCGAGTATACGGATGCGCTCCCTTCCTCAACGTTTTGCAGCAAATTCCTCGGCAACTCCGGATGCCTTGATGTTACCGACTAGATAGGCTACCTTGCACACGTATGATTTGGAGAGCGTTCGAGAGGAAAGACGATGGCTACGAAACGATTGTGAACCACTTCAGAAAAGAGGAGCTGTGGTAACCAAGGACAGTTCAGCTTTTTGCAATGTCAGTCGCAAATTTCTCCAGCGCGATTTCGACCTACAAGAAAGGTTAGTGTGGTAGCACCGCCGAGCGAGCTACTGGGCGGTGCTACCACAGTAAACATTCGGGTTTGAAACTGTCAGTAGCATAACTCAGAACCAACAGGATTGTCTGAGGGTCTGAAGGAAAAGGATCGTTGGGCTAAAATATCATGGGAGAACTTATATCAGCATGAGAGGAAGGATGCCGAGCTCGAAAACCGCGAGCAGCATCATTTGCTTGCCGGAGAGTTTCGGCGATCGTTATCTCTGCTTGGTCTCCTCCCCAACTTTTGAGCTGAAATTCTGTGTAAAGAGGACTAACGGATGCACGGTGGAGAGAAAGCGCCAAAGAAAGCCGAACAAAGTATCGCAAATCTCGCGCTCAATAACACCCAACTTTTCGACTGTTCCTCGTTCGCGCCGCTTCTGCGCGATCCACTATCGAATGGGATCAGTCTCTGTCGACCAAAAAAAAAGGATGACTCCAACCTGCCAAAACTGCGAAATAGGAGACCGGGACGGAACGCGACTGAGGGTGAAGGAAGAATCATGGTTGGAGCTGAACTTGATTCCTGATCTGCGGGTTCGCCCTGAGCACTGAGGAAGATGCGAAGCAGAATGAGGGACTTCCACTACTGGGCCTCGTTGCACAAACAGGTGATCGAAGAAGGGGTATTCACTCGAATATGCAAAAAATGAGATCTGCGGCTAATCGCAAATCTAATTCCAAACTTGCCGACATTCACCGCAATTGTTCGTTCCGTAATCTTACCTTCAAATAGCCCAATTTCCAAGGATTCGATGGATACATGACTCCAATGCTTGGGAACTCAATATTGAACATTTCAGGGCGTCATTAGATCTGATGTGACGCAATATACTACGCGTAGCCTTTTCGCGGCATCGTTCTACGTATTCGTAGTTCATGAAGAGCTACTGCGGCTTTCATCTCACGACCATCTCACAGAACTAGTTGCTTACTTGGCATGGTTTCTTTTCACAGACCTTGTTCACAACCGTTAGTCAGATTGTCTGCCCATTAGCGGCATCTCACCAAGAGGCCAATCGAAGAGATCGGTTTCTCCAGTTTCATCAATTTTCCAGACCACAATCGGTCCAAGATGAACCACCAACGGTAAGATCGGAACTTCGTCAAGCGTGCCAGACTTCAGGCTTGCCCGTTTCCAACCCAACGGGAGTCGAAGCACGCTAAGGTCGCACTCCGCTCGAACCAACGTTGGTGGAATGGATCGTAGAATTTCCCGGGACCGCTCGAGAAGAGTTCCCCTTCTTTCTCTCACGAGGGAAGCGAATTTCTTCGGTCTGTTTGCTGAACAGCAGGTCAGCCGCTGTTAGTTGACGGCCTCCGGGAGTTATCCATTAGACTACGGCGCTCTTCAAGTTGAAACCGTAGCGAGGCTCCTCAAAATCAGCTAGAACGGTCGAGTATAACGATACGCTTTCTCCCTCAACATTTTCCAGCAAATTCCTTGCCAACTCCGGATGTCTTGATGTTACTGACTAGATATGCTACTGCGGATATGCATGACTTGGACAGCGTTCGGGGCAGGAGAGACGATGGCTCCAAAACGATTATGAATCACTTCAGAGGCAGAAGCGGTGGAAGTCGAGGTCACTTCAGTTTCTTTCAATGTCAGTTGCAAAACTTCTCCAGCGAGATCTCGACCCGCAAGGAAGGTCCGAGCGCCTGGGCAGCCCTACCACGGTAGACATCCCGGTCTGAATATTGAAGGACCGTCAGGAGCACGACTCGGAACGAACAGGACTGTAGGGAACGGATTGTTGATCGCAGGAAAACCCTATATCAGTAGGAGGAAGCGGGACTTCCTCCCTCAACAGAAGGAGGGAGATCGCGAATCTCGCGCTCAATGAAAAGCAATCTTTCGCGGTACGCAAAAGTCTGTAAGGACTGGTGATTACCAGAGAGATCGATCTTTTAGTGATTGGTGGCCCTGAAAAGGGCCGTTTTTTTCTCCCGCAGGCGGGAGCATGGGATGGATCTACTTGGATGAGGTGTACTTGGTGACAGCCTTGGTTCCTTCAGAGACGGCGTGCTTGGCCAACTCTCCGGGGAGAAGGAGCCTCACTGCAGTCTGGATTTCCCGAGAGGTGATGGTCGACCTCTTGTTGTAGTGGGACAGACGGGAAGCTTCCGCGGCGATGCGCTCGAAGATGTCGTTCACGAATGAATTCATGATTGACATCGCCTTCGAGGAGATACCGGTGTCGGGGTGAACTTGCTTCAACACTTTGTAGATGTAGATGGAGAAAGACTCCTTCCTCCTGCGCTTCTTCTTCTTCTTGTCCGTGGCACGGACGTTCTTCTGGGCCTTTCCGGCCTTCTTGACAGCCTTTCCACTCGCTGCAGGCGGCATCGTTAAGCTGAGCTCAAACGAGAGTGACGAAAACCAAGCCGGCGGTGCTATTTGAGTATTTCGATGGAGGCGAAAACGGCGCCAACTCCGCCTCGCTTGTGGAGAGGAGAGGCGATAGTGCTGCCGAAATCTCCCGTGCGGTTTCGTATAAGAGCCGTATGGCTTCAATTCTGTGTATTCGTTGCTTCTCGTACACGAAACTGTCAACATGTCTGGACGCGGAAAGGGAGGAAAGGCAAAGTCGAAGGCGAAGACACGTTCGTCTCGTGCGGGACTTCAGTTCCCCGTCGGTCGTATCCATCGTCTTCTCCGCAAGGGAAACTACGCCGAGCGTGTTGGTGCCGGAGCTCCCGTGTACCTCGCTGCCGTGCTCGAGTATCTGGCTGCTGAAGTTCTTGAGTTGGCAGGAAACGCCGCTCGTGACAACAAGAAGACCAGAATCATCCCCCGTCATCTTCAGCTGGCCATCCGTAACGACGAAGAGTTGAACAAGCTTCTGTCCGGCGTCACCATCGCTCAAGGTGGTGTCCTGCCCAACATCCAGGCTGTTCTCCTTCCCAAGAAGACCGACAAGGCCGCTGCCTAAGCGCTTTCGCCCGAAAAAAACGGCCCTTCTCAGGGCCACCAAATTCTACGAGATCAATGCTTCCGGAGCAAGAATTCCGAATCGTACAAGGGACTGCAGAGATTTGACCCGCCCGCAGGGAGGTATTCTTCGAGGACTTGCGTGGTCCCGTATCGAGTTCCGTTCCTTGCGGCGAGGCTAGCTAGATGATAAGGTTCTCTGATCGTCACTTTCATCGGTGGTAATTCTAATTTCTATGACTAAATTCTTCAACCTGTCACGAGCTCCGGGAATGAAATGTGGAGAACAAATGAGAAGATAACTCTGTGAGCAGTAAACTACGCGGTTGATTTCGGGGTACCGTACAGTCGAACCCATGTCGAGAGGGCTCCGCGACCTTAAATGCTCTGAGAATCCCCGATGCGGCGGTGACGACATAAGCTCGGAGTGGATGCTCAGTGTCCGTCCCGTGCCGAGGCCCTGTGCGGCCTTGTGCGGAATCGGCGTCTCGATTCTCCGTAGAACGCGTCCCCCATCCGTCAAGACGCTCCAGCTGAAAAACTTCCATCTGAGCCCCTTTCATGAGAAACGATGCCCAGAATTAGCGGGAGGTGTAATCGCGAAAAATCCATGATGAATTCACCTTCAACATGATCGCAAACGTTTGAGAGACAGGAAACTCTCTTATAGATTATAGGGATCCAATGATAATTTCATTGGGAGATACCGGTCCCTGCCTTCCCGCGGCCAGCATCGCAAATAACTTTTTCCAAATATATCTTCTCCGTTAATTCGCGTCCGTTGGGTAGAATAGCCGCGTGCTGAATTTCCCTATAGTCGAGCGCAAGGAACCTCAGGTTTAATCGAGCCCGGGAAAAATTGCTCGCAGCACTACCGACACTGTCGGCGGTCGTGGCGACGTGCAAACGTGCCCGACTCAAGACATGTAGGCTTCGGGATCGATCCCCGCCCGAGGCATTTGCACTTCCCAGGGGTCCGTCGACTGATGCAATACCTAAACGGTGGTCCCGGCGACGTTAAATAGAATTGGTTGAGAGGTTCAGCCAGGGAAAAATCATTATACTACCGACACTGATCCTTGGCGCCTGGAAGTTACCTCGATTCGAAATCACTACCGCGCACAGTTTTCCTCCCACGAATTGCCGAGGATTCGTCCATACTTGATGAGAATCATCGCCATTAAAGAACAAAACAAAAACGGGAATGAACCCAACTAGCACGATCATCTTTGAGGATAATATGAAGCTTCACTCAAGTTGCATGACACAGAAATCTTAGGGTATCGAACATTCCCCCAACAAGGTTCAGCAAAAACCTTAGGGAACGAAAGATGAATTATTCGAGGTTATTGGCGTCCTAGATGGCTGGGATCGGGGGCAAAGAAACGATGTACCTAAACCGATGATGATCGGGGGAGATGAATATCGACAACATGCTGAGGAAAGCTGAATCTTGTAGATTTGGGTGGCCCTGAAAAGGGCCGTTTTTTTTAGTCGGCGAGTCGGATGAGTGAAGTTCGCTTAGCCTCCAAAACCGTAGAGGGTACGGCCTTGACGCTTCAGAGCGTAGACGACGTCCATGGCGGTGACGGTTTTCCTCTTGGCGTGCTCGGTGTAGGTGACGGCATCTCGGATGACGTTCTCAAGGAAGACCTTGAGGACACCTCGGGTTTCTTCGTAGATGAGACCGGAGATACGTTTCACTCCACCACGACGAGCCAGACGACGGATGGCGGGCTTGGTGATACCCTGGATGTTGTCACGAAGAACTTTTCGATGACGCTTGGCGCCTCCCTTTCCGAGACCTTTTCCTCCTTTGCCGCGACCAGACATGTTGTGTTCGAACTCAGGAACAGAATAAAGCTCTTCAGACCGAGCTCGGCTTATATACAGTGAGAGAGCACCGCCGGCGCCGCGTTCGCGCGCTCACTGGTGAGGAGGAGAAAAGGCGCCAAAGTCGACGCTGTTCGGTTTTTGAAATTGGGAGCAGATGTTCGGAACGACCGTTGAGCTGATGAGTGACGCCTCCAGCCGACGAACGACGGCGAGACCAGCTATATACTGACCTCCGGTCGAAATATTAATGTATCACAACTGTTGGAAATCTGAGGTGAACAGCATAAGGGCTCGTAGCAGAAGACATCTTGACATGAATCATGCCTGAATGAGCGAATCGGGAATGCTTTGAATGCCATCACTCCGTGCGGATGTTTCGATTCTGCTCCGATCGGAGTTTTCCATCCGAGCGTCCAGTCTGCCCTCTCGGATTTCCGTTGCCACCACCGGATCTAGCGGTCTGGATCTGAGTTTCCAACTAACACGGTTTGGGAATGATTTCCAACTCCGCAGCACGAAGCTGTTGGTCCGGACGAGCTTCCATTGCAGCTCTGCGAAGCCCCACCGTCCGAAAATCGCATCCAACTACGATCGGACGACGATTCCGAGATCCTAAACCAGTTTCTTCTCAGACTTGGAAAGAGAACTCGAATCCAGTTCATTTCAAGTTCATGGTCCCCGATTCTCATTCGTTTTGGCAAGAGTCCACTTCGGCGACGATCGGTTTCTTCCCCACACATTCCCTCCGTATGGATATCGAAAATTTTATTCCTCCCACTGTAGTGAAAAATGCTACAGGAAGACCATGGCGCGCAGGTTTTCTTTTTTCGGCGGTTTCGGTGCGATGGGAAATCTGTCACCAGGCGGCGCTCATGGCGCGGCTCGCTCCCGCCCGCTGCTGTATAAGAGGCACCCTGCTCCGCTGTGTCGCCCACTTTTGAGAGAACTCTCATCGCGTTACGATGGCTCGTACCAAGCAAACCGCTCGCAAGTCCACCGGAGGAAAGGCTCCGCGTAAGCAGCTGGCCACCAAGGCTGCCCGCAAGTCCGCCCCGGCCACCGGTGGTGTCAAGAAACCCCATCGTTACAGGCCCGGTACCGTCGCTCTTCGTGAGATCCGTCGTTACCAGAAGTCGACCGAGCTCCTGATCCGCAAGTTGCCCTTCCAGCGTCTCGTTCGTGAGATCGCTCAGGACTTCAAGACCGATCTCCGTTTCCAGAGCTCTGCCGTCATGGCCCTCCAGGAGGCCTCTGAGGCTTACCTCGTCGGTCTCTTCGAAGACACCAACTTGTGCGCCATTCACGCCAAGCGTGTCACCATTATGCCGAAGGACATCCAGCTCGCTCGTCGTATTCGAGGAGAACGCGCTTAAGAAACTCGTCCGTCACCCCCGAAAAAAAAAACGGCCCTTTTCAGGGCCACCCTATTTTAAGAGATCAGTTGCCGTAAGCTGGCGGGTTGCACGAAAATATTGGTCTCATTCCACACATGGTGGTTTGGATCGCTTCCTGAGCAGTTGACATTTCAAACCTTCTCTACTCTTTCGAAGTCGGAATCGATAGTTACACTGAGTGTCAAATGTAGCCCACGGGAATCGTCATCCCAGTTACCGATACTCGTTGGAATCGGTCGTATCAAAATTCCTATTTCGACAATTACTTCTTTCGCGTGATATAACGACTTTCGGAAATCCACGTGGTGAGTGCTGTAAATGGGGCAGCGGTGTAGCGTCGAGGATTCCTCGCTGAGGTGGATTGCTTCGGACCTCGCGAAGTTTTCGTCGTCCCCAACCCTAAGACTTCGGAAATTCATGCTTTGAACCAGGAGATTTTCCTCAAAGTCGCATCCTACGGCGACGCGCACTCGGCAGTATGCGCAGCTGCAACTCATCTAGCGTTCGAATTCTAGCTAGTTTGGAATGGTGACAGATTTACTTTACGTATTCTTGAGACCGAATCCGTGTCCGCGCTCCCGAAATTTGCTTCTTTAGCGCTTCGTGCGGCATTCAGCGCGTTTCAACATTGCGGCGTCCAATGAAGAAGGGGTCGGCGAGAACGGCGAATCCTACTCGGAGTCAGTCGGATCGACTAATGCTTTATGGCAGGGGTTCTCAAACTTTTCTGGTGGCGGCACCCCGCGGCACCTCCAGCATGGGATGCCGTAGGACATGCAAGCGCGGCAGTCGGGTGCCGGCGATACACAGTTTGAGAACCTCTGCCTTATGGAGCTGTGTGCATGATTGCTTGCGCTGCTTTCGCTTGTGATGAATATGAGGAATTGGTGGTCTTATGTTAGCTTCGTGGGCGTCCCCTCCCAATCCTATTCCCGAGTTGAAATGCTTCAAATCCCAGTCCGGAGAAATGTAAATGAATATGAATCTGGAGAAGTGTTGCGATACCCATGCATATTTCCCCGTGTGAAAAACAGACGTTCAATGAATCGCTTCAACAAAGGGGCTTGATCTTTTGAAAATTGGTGGCCCTGAAAAGGGCCGTTTTTTTTTGCGTAGACTGCTGTCTACTTGGAGGAGGTGTACTTGGTGACAGCCTTGGTTCCTTCAGAGACGGCGTGCTTGGCCAACTCTCCGGGGAGAAGGAGCCTCACGGCGGTCTGGATTTCCCGAGATGTGATCGTCGACCTCTTGTTGTAGTGAGACAGACGGGAAGCCTCGGCGGCGATGCGCTCGAAGATGTCGTTCACGAAAGAGTTCATGATCGACATGGCCTTCGAAGAGATACCGGTATCGGGGTGAACTTGTTTCAACACCTTGTAGATGTAGATCGAGAAAGACTCCTTCCTCCTGCGCTTCTTCTTCTTCTTGTCCGTGGCACGGACGTTCTTCTGGGCCTTTCCGGCTTTCTTCACAGCCTTTCCACTCGCTGCAGGCGGCATCGTTAAGCTGAGCTCAAACGAGAGTGACGAACACCAAGCCGGCGGCGCTATTTGAGTGTTTCGATGGAGGCGAAATCGGCGCCAACTCCGCCTCGGTTGTGGAGAGGAGGGGCGATAGTGCTGCCGAAATCTCCTGAGCGGTTTCGTATAAGAGCCGCATGGCTCCTGTCCGGTGCATTCGTTGCTTCTCGAATACCAACCTGTCAACATGTCTGGACGCGGAAAGGGAGGAAAGGCAAAGTCGAAGGCGAAGACCCGTTCGTCTCGTGCGGGACTTCAGTTCCCCGTCGGTCGTATCCATCGTCTTCTCCGCAAGGGAAACTACGCCGAGCGTGTTGGTGCCGGAGCCCCCGTGTACCTCGCCGCCGTGCTTGAGTACCTGGCTGCTGAAGTTCTTGAGTTGGCAGGAAACGCCGCTCGTGACAACAAGAAGACCAGAATCATCCCCCGTCATCTTCAGTTGGCCATCCGTAACGACGAAGAGTTGAACAAGCTGCTGTCTGGAGTCACCATCGCCCAAGGTGGTGTCCTCCCCAACATCCAGGCTGTCCTTCTCCCGAAGAAGACCGACAAGGCTGCTGCCTAAGCACACTCGCTCGTCGAGAAAAAAAACGGCCCTTTTCAGGGCCACCAAATGCTAAGAGATCGATGCCTCCGCAAACCTATTGTCAGCGATTATCTCGGCTCATCCCAGGTTCTTTTGACCGATCCTACAACTTCGGCTTCGATCGAACAAGCACGTAGGCAAGAGATATCATGGTATCGGCGACGCTGGCCTGTTGAATCTATTCGATGACTTCTCCGATAACGGAACCCTCCCGACTCTCGCGACACCTAACTGCACAAAAGGTTACCAAAATCAAGTACACGGAGATCCCGTTTAACGCAGTTTCGCTACAGCGCCGTTTTCCCTCTGGTCGACCTCTCATCACGAAAAACGCTCCCTCAGGACGAGACGCGCGAGCCGCTTTTAGGAGTATAAGATCAGTGTTCCTTGGGGAACGAACAGGGATGACGAAAACTCGTCCGTTTTCAAAGAGCTCGCCTTCTTACGACCGCCAAGAGCGAGCCAATCACGACGCTCGCGTGTGGGAGGCTGGTGTGAGTAGGCTTGCCGATTCCACGACGTGGTGGTGACACACCAAGTCTAGAAGTTCAAGGAGTGGGGGACGATTGAACGATGTTGTCGACCGGAAAAACGGTCCCATTTTACTGCTCCCTCCTGACTCATATACACTACATGAAAACGCTACCGGGCCAGTCCCGAATCTGGCAGGAATCCTGCTGAAGACGGTGCCTGAGTGCTTCGGAGTTCCGAGGCGCAGGTTCTCGGTGAATTCTCGTTCGCAACTACTCTCATGTTTTTGAACCCGTTCCTCTATGTATATTAATCGAGGGATGATGGATGCCGATTGCCGATGAATCAATTTCAGCTGATAAATTCTCCTCCGAGGCTAGCTCCACGCTTCGAGTCTCCATTCCCCATACCAGCCATGTTAGAACAGTCTCGTTTATCGCGGTTCCGCTCAACGCTCTGCGCGATGGAACGTATCCAACGCGTCAAGCGAGGTCTCAATGTGTAGACTATTTCTTCTCTCAGAATTGAAGCTCTGGATATATTTCGCCATGTTGATTTCCCACCTCAGTGGATCAGGGTGAACGTCCTCCCCCATTGTTGCATCCAAAGCCGACAAGAGAGCAGCTCGGTGGCGAAATTCAAAGACTTCAATCGGAAACCTGGTCTTTGAATCGGTTAACGGGCAATGGATAGTAACCAAAAAGTTCCAGGGAGGTTGCCGCAGCTGATCAAAGACAATGATTGTGTAAGGTTTGAGCTACGCGGACTATTCTCGCGAGACACTTGCTGGGGGCGAAAGACAAGTCAGACACCGCCTATCTGTCTCGCAAAGATGTTCGACAGCAAGTCCTCGTTGCGCCCAGAACGGGCACGGCGGCGGGGAAACGTTCCCCTTTCGCCGTCTCCAGACATTCGGCGAACAGTTCGTGGGTCTACGATGATGCATGTCGAGCGCTGACCCGATCCCTCTACGTCTATCGGAGTTGAATCAGGATTTCTCCCGAGTGGGTTCCGGATGCTTTTCAGTGCCTTAGAGGACTCCTCAGAACTTCCCCACAGGATCCATGGAAGAGTCCGGTTCAAAGTTCGACTCTCAATGAGGCATGTGTGACAACCCTGCTGACTGCTCAATGTTGCTGAATAGGTCCCTCATGGAAAAGTATACTTTCGGAATCCCGAAAACACGGGATTTCGACGAATCCCGAAAGTTTCGAGTCCCGAAAACACGGAATGCCGACAATGTGAAAATCTATCCGACCTTCGTTAGAACTAATCGGGCTGGGTTCCGTCGTTAATTCCGTTTACAAAGGAGGTTTGCAAAACTTTCAGCTTTTGGAGATTCCGAATCTTCAGGATTTTCCGGCCTTCGGGATCTCGCACGAACTCGGAATCATTGTTCAGCGCCCAACAATTTCTTGTCTCGAGAAGTTGAGCCGCATGTATTTCTGCCAAGAGGCGCTATGCCACCAAGGAAGAGAACCACAACGAAGTAGCTCCGAACTCCCTCTGACTCCATCGCCCGAGGAACTTGATTGTACTGGTCGTGTGATCAGGCGCGTAAGCAGGATTTTTTCTGGGAGGGGGGCTAATTTTCTTCAACAAGGGGGTACCCTTGTGAAATTTGCAGGAAATCAGTCCCTCGGTCGGAAATCTCATCTTAGATAGTATGAACTCAACAGGCCTGGGGGGGGGGGGGGGGGGGCTAGAGCCTCACCAGCCTCAAGGTAGATACGCGCCTGCGTGTGATCCTCGCGAAACATTGGGAAGTGTTATTTCGGGAAAATCTATATCCTTGAACAGCACGTTTGCCGAGGAATACGCTTGCGGGCCGCGGTTTGAGCGCCGATAGGCTAAGCTCGCCGAATGGAGAGTCGAGAAGAGCGGACATTCGCCGAGAAATGAGCGGAAACTAGACAGCCCCCTATACACGAAACTTTTCTGGCCCATCAAAACCCCTCCATAAGCCGGCGTAGACGCTCATCCATTGGATTCCATAGACCCCTGACACTTCTCATAGACCGCTGGGGGTTAACATCGATCACATTGGGAACGATTCCACTGAAAAGATCTCTAGAGCTGAGTTCCCCAACACTATACGTGCTTTCCTCGAGTGCGGATGAATATTCGTTTTCCAGTAGACGCGCAATTTACTGAAAAGCAATACTCTGAAGGAAAACGAGTTCTCTTGGGACGTGAGCGGGCTCCGCGATAACACCCCAGTGAGTCTTCTCCCCTAGCGAAGAGTGCATCCCGAGGGAGTGCTGGGAATGAGACTTTGCTGTTGGAAGCTGGATCTTGCAAAATTTGGTGGCCCTGAAAAGGGCCGTTTTTTTTCCGACAACTCGGGTAGATGATGTCCGCTTAGCCTCCGAAACCGTACAGGGTACGTCCCTGACGCTTCAGAGCGTAGACGACGTCCATGGCGGTGACGGTTTTCCTCTTGGCGTGCTCGGTGTAGGTGACGGCATCTCGGATGACGTTCTCAAGGAAGACCTTGAGGACACCTCGGGTTTCTTCGTAGATGAGACCAGAGATACGCTTCACTCCACCACGACGAGCCAGACGACGGATGGCGGGCTTGGTGATACCCTGGATGTTGTCACGAAGAACTTTACGATGACGCTTGGCGCCTCCCTTTCCGAGACCTTTTCCTCCCTTGCCGCGTCCAGACATGTTTCGTTCAAAGTAGAAACAGAATGCTAGACGCTGAGCCTGCATGCTTTATATAGCTTGGGAGAGCACCGCCGCCTAGAGCCGCACCACATGGAGAGGATGAGAGACGCCATCGTGGCCGGCGATCACGTGGTTGGATTCAAATTTTTCGAACGACCGTTGGGCCTAGCGAGGCCTCTAACATGGGATAGAGAAGAGAATCCCTCCTGCTTTTCGCTATGTCCTGAGGTGAAAATGAGTGGATATCGACCCAGAGAGCCATCTGAGTCAGGAAATGAATAGAGCTGAAAAGGTATCATTCTTGCGCCACTCGTTAATCCACCGGCAAGAATATGCTTTGATTTGATCGTCATGCGCGGGGATTTCGGTCCCGCTTCTCTTGCGCCTTTTGAAAGTCAAATCTTCATAAAATCTTCGAGTTCGAATATCCGTAGTCTCTCTGTGAAACTAATGATCGCTCTCTTTATTGGTGGTGATTTCCTTTCGAAAGACATTACTCAACTGCGTTCAGCGAAGCAAAGTCAATCGATGTTTCCAGAGCGGAATCTGCCTTGGAACTTCAGGATGGTTTCCAATCACCGAAGGACTTCCGTCGGGTTGCTTAGGAGTAGCTTATTCCTGGAGATCAGCGTTCCATGATTAGCCGCGATTCGCGCGAAAAATTTCTTCGCATGCGTTCAACTCGCAACAGCTCAAACTTGATATCCTTCCGCTTCCGAAGGTTACATGGTAACGAGAGTTTGACCTTAGATGTTTTGACTCTGTAACGAGCTGACCTACATGTATCGTCCCCCGTTTTCTACGAGTTTTTTGGATCTCAGGCACATAGCCGTTCCTCTCGTGGTTGTCGTGAACAGCCTCTGAAGCGAACACCAGGCGGCGCTCGTGAACCGCGCCATCCCCGGTGTCTCCACTATAAGAAGCATCGGCGGCTCCACGCCGGTTATTGTTGAGATCCGACTCAAAGCATCGCGATGGCTCGTACCAAGCAAACCGCTCGCAAGTCCACCGGAGGAAAGGCTCCGCGTAAGCAGCTGGCCACCAAGGCTGCTCGCAAGTCCGCCCCGGCCACCGGTGGTGTCAAGAAACCCCATCGTTACAGGCCCGGTACCGTCGCTCTTCGTGAGATCCGTCGTTACCAGAAGTCGACCGAGCTCCTGATCCGCAAGTTGCCCTTCCAGCGTCTCGTTCGTGAGATTGCTCAGGACTTCAAGACCGATCTCCGTTTCCAGAGCTCTGCCGTCATGGCCCTCCAGGAGGCCTCTGAGGCTTACCTCGTCGGTCTCTTCGAAGATACCAACTTGTGCGCCATCCACGCCAAGCGAGTCACCATCATGCCGAAGGACATTCAGCTCGCTCGTCGTATCCGAGGAGAGCGTGCTTAAGATACTCGCCCGTCACCACAAAAAAAAACGGCCCTTTTCGGGGCCACTCTGTTTTAAAAGATCAGTTGCCTGAAGCTGTCGTAATACATTGATTGATCACTCAGATTCCACGCGAGCTGATCCGGGTCGTTCCCGGAGTCGCTCATATTCTAGCCGGTTCGGAGCTGCTGGTTCCGAAAACTTCGAAAAACGGCCTTTTTCAGGGCCATCCCATTCTGAGAGATCAGTAACCCCGAGCTCTTGCATTACACTAGTCAGATAAATCAGCCGCATTCAAACGAGTTTCCGGGTAGTTCCCAGAGTTGTTCATACTGTTGACCTTTTTCTGTCTCCCGATTCCCAATGAAATTGACCGCTTCAGGAATCTCGACCCAACCATTTATTCCTATTTAGTGTAGTAGCGGCTCCAGAAAACCCACGTCGAACTCGGTGGGTTCGTTGTACCTGTATGCCAACTACGAAGCTTTGAAATCTCGTCGCCGAAGTGGACAGCCATTGATTCCGCACCTTCCATGGGTCGTCTTCGAGCCCCCACATTTCAGATTGTCGTGGTTATCATAAGCAAGATAGGTCGAGTTGCATTCATGATGGAATCGGCGTTTTCCGTCTTTGCTCAACATGAGCATTCGGTCGTCTCTCGCGACGTCGGCATCGACTCCCAATGATATTCACACGCTAGAGATCTCTAAGAATTCCAATCAAGGAATGCACAATCATGCATGTTAGTCGTGGAGTGTAGGAACGTTCAATGAATCACTATAGCCAGGGGGTTCGATCTTTTAGGGATTGGTGGCCCTGAAAAGGGCCGTTTTTTTTCCCGCAGGCGGGAGCTTGGGATGGATCTACTTGGATGAGGTGTACTTGGTGACAGCCTTGGTTCCTTCAGAGACGGCGTGCTTGGCCAACTCTCCGGGGAGAAGGAGCCTCACAGCGGTCTGGATTTCCCGAGAGGTGATGGTCGACCTCTTGTTGTAGTGGGACAGACGGGAAGCCTCGGCGGCGATGCGCTCGAAAATGTCGTTCACGAAAGAGTTCATGATCGACATCGCCTTCGAAGAGATACCAGTGTCGGGGTGAACTTGCTTCAACACCTTGTAGATGTAGATGGAGAAAGACTCCTTCCTCCTGCGCTTCTTCTTCTTCTTGTCGGTAGCACGGACGTTCTTCTGGGCCTTTCCGGCCTTCTTGACAGCCTTTCCACTCGCTGCAGGCGGCATCGTTAAGCAGAGCTCAAACGAGAGTGACGAACACCAAGCCGGCGGTGCTATTTGAATGTTTCGATGGAGGCGAAATCGGCGCCAACTCCACCTCGGTTGTGGAGAGGAGAGGCGATAGTGCTGCCAGAAACTCCCGTGCCGCGTCGTATAAGAGCCGCATGGCTCCTACCCGGTGCATTCGTTGCTTCTCGAATACGAACCTGTCAACATGTCTGGACGCGGAAAGGGAGGAAAGGCGAAGTCGAAGGCGAAGACTCGTTCGTCTCGTGCGGGACTTCAGTTCCCCGTCGGTCGTATCCATCGTCTCCTCCGCAAGGGAAACTACGCCGAGCGTGTTGGTGCCGGAGCCCCCGTGTACCTCGCCGCCGTGCTTGAGTACCTGGCTGCTGAAGTTCTTGAGTTGGCAGGAAACGCCGCTCGTGACAACAAGAAGACCAGAATCATCCCCCGTCATCTTCAGTTGGCCATCCGTAACGACGAAGAGTTGAACAAGCTCCTGTCTGGAGTCACCATCGCCCAAGGTGGTGTCCTGCCCAACATCCAGGCTGTTCTTCTCCCCAAGAAGACCGACAAGGCTGCTGCCTAGACTCCTCTAACCGGGGACAAAAAAACGGCCCTTTTCAGGGCCACCAACACCTAATAGATCAATCCCATCGGCATGGAGTCAGATTTCGCCTCTCTCTTCAAGGCCAGTCCCTAGTCTGGTGGCTAATTCCTGATTCAATGATCCCCGAAAAAAGATGGTGTATCGAAATAGTATGTGACAGTTGGTGGTTCGGTCGATCTGCTGTATGTTGCAGGCCGAAATCATGGATGATTCCAACAATTTGCGCGTGCAGTTCCCTTTCCGTCAACGACGAATGTTTCAACCTTGATGACAGACCATTTGTTCCGCGATCAGAAATGAATTCAGGCCCGACTCTCTGCCCAAGCGGCCAGCCTTTATTGCGCATGATAGCCTTCAAAGTCGTTTTTGAGCCTTCACTGATTGCTCGTTCCGGAGTAAATCGAAGAGCGCCAATTGGGCCCTGGCGCCCACGGGGCCCCGTCAGAGGCACCTGACCGCTCCCAAACCGATTTTATCGCGACTAGGTGAACATTCTCTTTGGATAACGGCGCGGCGGAACGGCGCCGGCGGTCGTGTGTCTCTCAGTGTTTGGGGTAGAGTTGTCTTCTACGCCCGTTGACGGCAAAGCCCAGTTGGGGTCCCATGGACGTGAACCGAAAGTGGACATACGTGATCATTCCCAACGGGAGGAGCAGAGAGGATGGACAATCGCTCAATTTGAGCCTACCAAGTCCATCGAGCTCGCTCTGTTTTCAAAGCATGTGTTGAGGGAACAGAATCATTGAAAATCGACATTCATCTTGAAGTGTTTCGGAACAGCGTAGCGCCATCGAGAGGCGTCCAAGATGGCCTGGAAACGTTTCGTCTCTCTGGAGGGTACCAGATGTCCCGAAGGATCTTTCTTCCGATACCTGCGGCGCCCGGTTACGCAGGGGTGCGAAGGGAACAAGCTCTCGGTGAACCAGACTTCAAGTCTGAACGGGATGGAGCTGTCGCGTAGGAAGTCCAATTCTCACATAATTGACCGTAGAGACAACGTCTTCTATTGCGTGGGGGACGTATCCGAAAACCGAGGGTACAACGGACACAGCAATCTTGATTTCTACCGCGTTGCTTGCTCTTATGTCATAGCCAGCAAAGTCTGAAGCAAAGTCTCCTCCAAGATACCTCCGGTTTCAGATGCACACCTGATGACCGTGTCTATTTGACGGGCACCCTCCGACCAATTGAGAATGTAGACATGGAGGGCATTCCCAATCGTCGACGTCAGGCTGTCCTGGGGTCGTCCTGGATGAGAACCTCGTTCCGCGCCTTCCTTCTAAGGAAGACCGAACGTGACACCTCTGCTACGAAACAGGCTACGCTGATAAGCAGGGGTAACGCGCAGATGTGCAGAGTCGGGATGAAATCACTCATGAAGACTGCGTGGACTGCTCGAGGCCGCAGATCATCTAGTATGAAGCAATTTCCGTCAGTGCTCCGTGTTAGGGTTTCCCGAACCGTCCAATTGATTGAGATCGAATCGTTCGGCCGCGAATCGACGTTTTTCCAGCATATCTGTGTGAAGTGAGACGGAGAGAGTGGCAGGCTCAGGATAGAATCCATTTGCGAGCGTAGATGTTCTTCATCATCCCGGTCGGTTGGGAATACATATCGATCCTGGTATAACGAATGAGCAAGACCCACCTGCGCGAGCCGGAAGCAACACAAGTTGTGCGGATCCAACCGAGCTACGGACTTCGTCGACATCGCTAACGGGAACGTCGCCGCGATTTCTCGTGATGAGCGCAGACGCGGTTCTGACAGGTATGAGCTCGTTGTCATAGCGTCACTGATTCCCAATTTATACGTGGGAATGTTTCTGAACAGCCATTCGCGACGGGAGTTCGGGCGTCGGATGTCTTTGCACCTGGGCGTTCCCTCGAGGATCAGAGGGACCTCTTTTGTCAAGTAGAGGGAACTATCGTCGCGAGTGAAGAAGCCAATCGGATCTCGGAGTTTGAAAACTGCTCTCTCCAAAGGTTCGCATCTCTCGATTTTTCTCAGGCGACCGCTCGGCAGACTCTGCATCGCAGCGACAATATCCCCTCGGAGACAGATGCCAATCACTTGTAAGAGTAAAACCCAAGTTCCCACTATGAGGAAATATTGCTTGGGCTTCGCCCGAAGGTCGATTTCAATGATGAACATCACGCATGATACCAAGCGGAGAAAAGTAGCGGCGAAGTCTTCTCCCAAGTACCGAAGTACTAGAGTCGTTGCGAGAGCTGCAGTTCCTATCGACAGCCACAGAGGCAGTCGCAGCAGCGAGGAAATGACTTGCTTGTTCTTGCTCAGGGAGGGCACTACGGCCACAGCAACGAAGGAACGTTCAGATGATGTTCGATACGATCTCGTCTTTGTCAAAGATACGTAGTCTTCGGGCCTGGTGGAAAATTTGACAAATACTGAAGTATTTGCGTGGTCCGGATCGTAGAGTTCGACATCGGTGTGAAGATCTGACAGATGCTTGATTGAGATTTTCCTGGTGCGGAACTCACGCAATGACTTCCGCCCAAATTTTAGATCCTTCAACTCAAACGGTTGGAGGATTCCTTCAAGATTAAGATGGAGTTGGAGAAAAGGATCGTACCACTTGTCGATCGCGCACTTCGGGGCACTCATTGTAAGCTCTTGAGTAGAGCTGTTGAAGTAGGCATACAGTTGCATGAAGGACGCGTACACTCGTCTAGAGGGATCAGAAAATGAGATATGATCTGAGATCCATAGAAGAGCGAAACTATGGCTTGGAATTTGGATATTCGGAAACAAACTCTCGAACTCCGACCTTAACAGAAACTCAGGGAAAGGTAGTGGTTCTCCCGAGCCCGTTATGTAACAGACGAGTCCCAGGTTGAATCGGTCGTGTTTGTTGCTCGTTGAAAATACTTTCAAATATTTCGTCATATCCTCGAATTTCGGCCGTGTGTGCAGCGCCGAGGGCGACAAAGACACCTGTGAAGCGATGAGTTTTTTCACAAAGTCCATTTCCAGGTCGCAGTTCAGGTTGATGAGAACAGGAGCGTTGGAATCCGCAAGCATCAGGAACATTTCCTCAACTTTCTCCTGAGTTTTCTTCACTAATTCGTTGTCCCGAACAATTGATGCGACAAGGGGCAGCAAGAACAGTAACAAGCGGAATTCTCTCATGGTTCCCCGAGAGAGCACCGGTAGAGCGTGCTCGTACTCTTCGGAACTCGTCAGCTCTGTGATCGTAGAATGCTACTTCAGGGTAAGCGCGAACAACCGTTCGAATGCGGAGACAGTACAACACATATGTAGGTAATCAAGGGTGTGACTTTACTTGAAAGGGAACGTCGAGGCTGCGCGGTTCATGGCAAGTCAATCGATTCAATCTACATCGCAAACCCCACTCCTTGATTGCCGCTCACTAGCGAAGAAACTGTATTCTCTGTATCGATCTCCGGAGAATGAAAGCGACGTTGGAGGAACGTTGCAAGCGGTTCGATCAAGTGAAAACGAAATCGTCTCAATGCATTCTAGCATTGTTATTTGCGAGAGCTCACCCCTGTGCAGGATATGGGTCTCTATGGGTGATTCACTTCCGCGCGACCCGTTTTTGCTTGATTTTGATGTATCTTCCCGCAGCAGAGGAGGTACTGATAATGAACGGGTCGTGAATGATCGGGGTAATCATGAAACATGATCTGAAGGGACGTTCGGGCCGCAGAGTGCTGTTCCCGTCAGTCGAATGTCAGTCATTACTGCACAATTGGCTTGCCAGCAGTTCATGAAAAAAATTGAATCGGAGCCTTACATACCAGGAGAACTGAAGCAATCATTTCGCGCTCATCATTCGCAGGGACTTTTCGCCGGGGGCACCGAGAGACGCAAAAACGGCGCAGCGAACATTCCTCCATATAAAGCCTCGCAGCGGTTCAAAGTCAGCATAATCCCGGCAAATGATGACTCCCTAAAGAAATGCTACCAGCTCAGGATTGCAGAATCCCTGTGGGGGATCCGCATCCGAGTGAGCGGCTGGTTTTTCTGGTTGAAATTCGGCCTCGCTCAAATTACGAGGTTCGCAGCCTCGCATGCATCTCGTACGAGAGACAACGGGAGAGCGAAACCACGACGAGAAATCGAAACCCGGAAAGAACTGGTGTGCAGAAAACTGATGCGATTTTCCTCGTCACGTATCAGGAATATCGTCAAGTACTCCGCCGGGGAGAGAAACCTGGATAACAAAGACTCTCTTCGGGGAATCGTTCTCCAGGTCGCACTTGAATTCATGTGCATGAGTCTCCGAGCAGGCAAACATCCAGAAAATTATTCAATGAGAACTCGAGGGTGTGTCTACTCCTTCGTGGTTGACGAATTCGTCAGCAGGGCGTTCCCATGAAAGAGCAGCGCCGAGAACACCCAACTTCGTCAGCATTAGCCATCACACACGCGAGCACCCGCGATTCTTGAACTCGTGCCTCTTGAGAAGCAAGCGCGAGCTGTGAGAGGAAACGAGATGGTTTTGGGTTCGTGGTAATTTGAGCGCAAATTGATTTGAGCGCATGATCGATTTGAGCGCATGATTGATTTGAGCGCACGGCTGATTTGAGCGCATGGCGGATTTGAGCGCAGCTGATTTGAGCGCATCTGATTTGAGCGCATCTGATCTGAGCGCAGACTGCTGATCTCTTTCCGCTCCTGTTACTTGTCGGTCCTGGTCCGAGCTCGACGAGATGTCGAGCAGTTGGTGGTCAAATCAGTGAACTAGGAACACTAGGAGTGAACTGGGAACGACATGCTAGAGAACACACTGGCTTTCGAGGCTGCTCACTCGCTCCGCTCGCTCGCCCGGAACCCAACCTAACCTCACCCAGTCCCTGACGACATGCTACAGAATGCGCTGCCTTCCGAGGCTGCTCACTCGCTCCGCTCGCTCGCCCAGAACCTAACCTAACCTCACCCAATCCCCAACGATCTGCTCTCATGGCCCAATTGACGGCGTGGTCCGACTGACGGCGTCGCCCAGTTGACGCCGTGGCCCAACTGACTCGGTCCCAGCGGCGTATCCAGCTGGAGGTATACCTTGCAGCGTGATTACCAATGAGAGTCACACGAGCTAGCAGGCGCGGGCTGGCCCGTGTCCCTCGCTTCGCTCGGGGGCCTTTGATTGCACCGAGCACCAGCCCGTGCTGGAGGGCTCAGGCTGGCCCAATGGCTCCATGGGGCCAAAACGTCCCCGGAGCCAAAATGTTTTGTCGTCAGGGGCCACAATGTCCAGGGCCTAAATATCTTGTTTCGGTCAGCCCGTACACTGGCTTCCATTTTTCGGAAATCCAACCCGCCCTCCTGCCGCCAGCGGCAACGCCAGCCCCTCGTCCGCAAAACGCCCCGGGGACACTGCCCCCCGAGGAAGTACGAACCCACGAAATCATTTCTCCTGCGCTCAAATCAGATGCGCTCAAATCCGATGCGCTCAAATCAGCTGCGCTCAAATCAGCTGCGCTCAAATCCGCCATGCGCTCAAATCAGCCGTGCGCTCAAATCAATCATGCGCTCAAATCGATCATGCGCTCAAATCAGTTTGCGCTCAAATCAGCCGGTACCAAGGTTTTGTGGTCTGAAGAATTTTCCGGTAGGAAAATAGCATGACTCGTGGGGCAAAGTGCAGATGGAGTCAAGTGTGTTGCGAGAGTCGCAGACCCGACAATTGGGAGGAGTTGCGTCAAATAGCGGACCGCGCGCTTTTGGAAACGCCGAGCACCCATATGGGTACGCCGCGAAATGGTCATAAGTAGGGCTGTGCGAAATATGCATAAAAAAAATGAGAAATATGCATGTAGTATGCACGAAAAATGACCGCAAATATGCACGAAGATATGCAGTATAAGACGAGTTATTTCATTGTATTTTCCGCGATATTCAGAGGTGATGTTTATTGCGAGCCACGATTTTGTACTTCTCCAAGTTGTCGAAAATAAACGAGTGGCGATTTCCTCGGAGAATACCTTAACACCGTTAGAAAGATCGCTCGACATCACAGGACACGATTAGCGGGAATCTCATACACAACAGGCCCTCGACGGCCATTGGAGAATTGCGATGCTGGCCGATTTGAGCGGAAGGCACATTTGAGCGGAGGGCACATTTGAGCGGAATCTCCGCCCAAATCGACCTCCGCTCAAATGTCTACGGGACATCCTATTGATTGCAGCCGCCCAAACATGCCCTCCGCTCAAATGTGCCTTCCGCTCAGATAGGCCTTCGCTCAAATTGGCTGCAACGGAGAATTGCTTCGAGCTTCTCCTCGAAGAAAGTACCGTACTCGGCACAGTTCAACTTGGCGAGCGTTCCCGCGCACCACGTTTTCGAATTTTGTGAAATCCGGCCGCAGTTCTTGAGGGAGAACTGTATGTTACTCATCCAGGCGCCTCACAAGTCGAATGGAGGTCTCAAGCGACAATCCGGGATTCGCGAGGGGTGTCGTCCTCTGGGGTAATGAACGTCAACGTGACGTGTGCGGCGAGTCCGTGCATTCGGAAACCGAAATTCGACTTGTTTTCGAGCTCTCTTCGGCGAAGTAGGTGTCGAAATGCATAACAAAAAGACCGTAAATCGATAAATATGCGTAGAATTCCCGGTTTCGCTAAATATGCGTAACGATGATGAAATCCTCGAAATGTGCAAACATGCATGAAAATATGGAATGCATAGAACGCACAGCCCTAGTCGTAAAAATTCAGGAAGAACTGCCCGGATGATCCGGACTGATCCGGATGGAGAAGCAGGACCTTGCTTGAAGATAAGGCTGGTGACCTTCGACCGACGGAGAATGCGCTTTTCTGCCGAGCGCTCCATCACGAGCCATGGGTGACGCATCGGCTCCTACCTTTCTGCGACCCGATTCTTGATCTCGAGTCTCATCGAAGTTGATCGCTGGAAATCGCTCGTCTGAAGAGACTGTCGCAGCGCTCCTTCAGATTTGGAAACCCGGATAATATCCCGGAAGTATCGCAGCACGCGCTCAACGGTTTGCTCTGAGAATATCTAAACATATGAATCCGGAATTACTGTATTTATTGCAATTGACTGACTTCTTCTAATAGACGGGAATTCAGTCATTGACGGGCAAGTTTGGGAGGATCGAAAGCATACACGGGCTTCCTCCGATGAACGGGTACGCTCCAATGAACGGGCATTCCAAAGAGAGATTGACAAGTACGAAGACGGCGCTCTATTCGACTGACAGGCTCACTAATGATTGTAAATCTCCAGAAACCGGAGAATCACACCAGTTTTCTCAACGATTTCAACAGTTTTCGAGACATCGACCGAAGTGGGAATGGGGATTTTCATATCCCTGGCGAGATTGTCGAGTGGCAGATGCTACGAATCTCTAGTTCTTCGGGAAGAAATTGCATTTTGTAGCCAAGGACTTACTCTACAAAATGACACCGATGTGGCCTCTCTAGACTCCTCCGAACGGGCGCGGCGTCTCCTCCAAGATACCTCCGGAGTCAGACGCACACCTGAAGACCGTGTCTATTTGACGAGCACCCTCCGACCGATTAAGAATATAGACGGGCATTCCCAATCGTCGTCTTTAGGTTGTCCTGGGGTTGTCCTGGATCCGGGCCTTCCTTCCATGGAAGACCTCTGCTGCGAGACAGACCAAGCTTATAAGCAGGGGTATTGCACAGATGTGCAGGATCGGAATGAAATCACTCATGAACATCGCGTGGCCTGCCCGAGGCCGCAGATCATCTAGTATGAAGCATTCTCCGGTTGTGCTCCGCGTTCGGGATTCTCCAACCGTCCAATTAATGTAGAGCGAGGAGTTCATCCACCGAAAGTACGCTTCCCAGCAGATCTGTGTGAAGTGAGACGGAGAGAGTGGCAGGCTCAAGATAGAATCCATTTGCGAGCGTAGATGTTGTTCATTAGATGAGATGGTTTGGGGTACATATCGATGCTGGTATAACGAATGAGCGAGACCTAACTGCGCGAGTCGGAAGCAACACAGGTGATGCGGATCCAACAGAACTCCGGACTTCGGTGATAACATTGTGAAGAACGTCGCCGCAATTTCTCGTGATGAGCTCAGAAGCGGTGAACTCAGGTATGAGCTCGTCGCCATAGCGTCACTGATGTCCAATTTATATGTAGGAACGTTTCTGAACAGCCATTCACGACGGGAGTTCGGGCGTTGGATGTCTTTACACATAGGCGTTCCTCCGAGGAGCCGAGGGATCTGTTTTGCCAGGCCGAGGGAGCTTAAGCCAACCGCCGAAGGTTCGCATCTCTCGATTCTTTTCAGGCGACCGCTCGGCAGACTCTGGATCGCAGCGACAATATCACCTCGGAGACAGATGCCAATCACTTGTAAGAGTAAAACCCAAGTTCCCACTATGAGGAAAAATTGCTTGGGCTTCGCCCGAAAGTCGATCTTGATCACGAACATCACGCATGATACCAAGTTGAGAAAAGTAGCGGCGAAGTCTTCTCCCAAATACCGGAGTACTAGGGTCCCTGCGAGAGCAGCAGCCCCTATCGACAGCCACAAAGGCAGTCGCAGGAACGAAGAAATTACTTGCGTGCTCTTGCTCAGGGAGGGCACTACGGCCACGGCAACGAAGGAACTTTCAGATGATATTCGATAAGAACTCGTGTTCAAAAAACCAGATTCGTAGTCTAAGGGGTGACTGAGAATTTTGACAAACACCGAAGTATTTGAGTGTTCAGGATCGTAGAGTTCGATATAAGTGTCATCATTTGACAGATGCTCGATTGAGATTTTCCTGATCCGGGACTCGCGCAACGACTTCCGTCCGAATTTCAGATCCTTCAACTCAAACGGTTGGGGAATTCCTTCAAGATTATGATGGAGGTTGAGAAAAGGATTGTACCATTTGTCGATAGCGCTCTTCGGGGCACTCATTGTAAGTTCATGAGTAGAGCTGTTGAAGTAGGCATACAGTTGCATGAAGGGCGCGTACACTCGTTTAGAGGGATCAGGAAATGAGATATGATCTGAGATCCATAGAAGAGCGAAACTATGGTGTGGAATTTGGATACCCGGAAGCAAATACTTGATCAAGAACTTTGACGCGAAGGCACGGAAATCTAGTGGTTTTTCCGAGTCCATTAGGTGACAGACGAGTCCCAGGTTGAATCGGTCGTCTTTGTTGCTCGTTGAAAATACTTTCAAATATTTCGTCTTTTCCCCCCCGATCCGGGGTACCATACAGCGCCGAGGGCGACAAAGACACCTGTGAAGCGATGAGTTTTTTTACGAAGTCCATTTCCAGGTCGCAGTTCAGGTTAATGAGAACAGGAGCGTTCGGCTTTGCAGACATCAGGAGCATTTCCTGAACTTTCTCCTGAGTTTTCTTCACTATTTCGTTGTCCCGAACAATTGATGCGACAAGGGGCAGCAAGAACAGCACCAAGTGGAATCCTCTCATCGTTCCCCGAGAGAGCACCGGCAGAGCGAGCTCCTACTCTTCGGGAATCGTTAGCTCTGTGATCGTAGAATGCTACTTCAGGGTAAGCGCGAACAACGGTTCGAATGCGGAGACAGTCCAACACACATCTAGGTTATCGAGGGTGTAAGTTCACTTGAAAAGGAACGTCGAGGCCGCGCGATCCATGGCAACTCAATCGATTCAATCTACATCGCAAATCCCTTAATTGCCGCTCTGTAGCGGAGGAACTGTATTCTCTGCATCGATCCTCCTTGGATGAAGTCGCTCAAGATCGGTGCGAGCGGTTCGAACGGGTGAATAAAAACAGGATCGTCACAATCGATGCCAGCACTGGCATTTGTGGCAGCTATACGTTCTTTAGGATGTAGGTCTCTATTGGTAATTCACTTCCGCACAACCCATTTTCGCTCGATTTTGATGTATATTCCCGCAACACAGGAGGGACTGATAATGATCGGGGGGATCATGATCGGGAGGGACGTATGGACCATGCGATTGTTGTTACCGCCAGTTGAATGCCAGCCTATACTGCACAATCAGCTTGCCAACAGCTCATGAAAAAAATTGAATCCGAGCCTGACACACCAGTAGGCCTCGCCTAACCGAGATTCTGAAAAACCGCGATTATCCGCAAAAAACATGTTCGATTTCGCGACAAATTTTCTCACTTTTGAGGAGCCATAACTGTGCTTCGAAGTGGGTATGATGAAAGAATCGGCATTCCCTTCGGCTTCCTTTGGATATTACGCCTCAATTGGACAGAAGTGCCACTAACAACCTCTCTCGGAGTTAGTTCAAACACCCGAGAGGCCGAGGTTCAGTTTTCGAGGCCTGGTATATTTGGGAATGACCGCCCATCAAAATTTCAGAGGCATTCGGAGGTAATTGGATTATTGAAACCTCTGAGGGGTATATTTTTGATACGCGACTGCCGTTCAACCGGGGGTATCATTTCAGCGAGATACTCGCAGAGCCGTTTTCTGGAATAGGTTCGTTCGTTTCTCTATTGCTCCTCCGCGGAAGCAAATCCGAAACACCTTCCTGGAATACCGAGGATTGTATTCCGGAGAGCACAGATCTGAGGCTGGATCAGAAAGCTAGGTCGGCCGACACGGTGAGAGAATCTCGCAATGCGAACGCTGCTTCTTTGGGACTCACTCCCACCCATGTAAATGCACTCTTCGTGAACCATCCCGTACCCAGCTCTTAGGATTGGTCACTCTCTGGAGGGAACAGCTGTCCCGAAGAAGAATCAACAGAACACACTTCGCGCATGAGCAAACACTTCACAAACTCCGCGCTCCCTCAGAACGCGGGTCACCGGAAAGACGCCGCGCAGAAAATTGCGCTGTGCTCAGGCACCGCAGTCGGGAACCAGGAACTCGATGCAACCACCCGAACTTGGAGGAGACCACGTGGCAGAGGGGTTTGCCAAGAGGATCGAACAGGATTTCGCTCGGTTTTCAACCGCGGTCAAGCGCAGAAAATCCGCGGCTAGTAACCGCTGAGAGACCCAGGGCTCGTCGAGTTCCTCTGTGAATCGCGTCTGAAAACTTTCGTTGATTGAGTGTTCGCGGGTGGGACTTTTCGCCGAGGGTGCCGAGAGACCCAGAAGAGGCCCTGCTCGGTGATGTCGAGTCAAGACTGTTCTCAGACAAGCCCGACGATAATGTTTGTCGCGGGACTTCCATGGTTCTCCATCCAGCTGGCAGTGGAAGGTAGAACCTCATGACTGGAGGACGCCGATGGTTTGCTTCCAATCCTTCGAGGGAATGATCCAAACATCGGTGGGCGCCCATATGATCACGACAAGCAGCCCACAATGGGCTAGAACGGGGAAATTGGGGAAACAGAGGCGATAGATTTGAGCTCTGTTTCGAATTCTATTGAATTTAGCGCCACTCAAAGCTGAGCATCGGCGGAAACCCGGAAGAGGTATGAGACGAACTCTCGCAGAATTTCTAGACGAGAGCCGCGAGTGGCTGAATGAGAAATGTTTCATATCCGTTGTTGTGACGACAAAAGAAGTTAGAAATATATCGAATCGTGGTCGACCGTAGAAGAGTCTCGAAAAATCCAGCGAAAACTCCAAGAGACAGAAGGTTGCATCGCTGCTCGGGGTCGAGCCTGACAAACTGTTGTATGCCTCGCACCTCTCCCTCCTTGCTTCCGGCGATAGACTCGAGCCCGGAAAGCTCTGATGATAGCCTAGAGCCTAGAGTCAATATGAACCATTCGGAGATGATGTTCTCCTGATAATATAAAGAATGCTTCCATCTCGTTGCACGCACTTCTCATTCGAAACCTTCGGAAGCTTTCAGAAGAAAATCCGTTCCCGCTACAATCCCCTCAAGTGGTTCAGGAGAGCTAAAAACACCCACCCCAGCTTCCTTCTTTCAGTACCATGGGTATGCAGCGAGGAAATATATTTTTCTACCTGATTCCGCGTTTTAGCCCACGGTGCAACGTCGCTGCCAGTGCACGATCTCGAATCGCTTCCAGCGGTTCCATACAAGCCTCGCGCGTTGTGCTGTGAAGTGTGATACGGACCCCGAATGTATGTCATGGCCCGTACCAAGCGAACCGCTCGCAAATCCACCGTGGGAACGGCTCCGCGTAAGCAGCTGGCCACCAAGGCTGTCCGCAACCGCGCTCTGCCCCCCCGAAGGTGGTCTCAGGAAACCTCTACATTCCAGACCCGGTACCGTCGCTCTTCGTGAGATCCGTCGCTACCAGTCGTCTACCGAGCTCCTGGTTCGCAAGTTGCCCTTCCGGCGACTTGTCGTGAGATCGCCCAGAACTTCAAGACCGACCTCCGTTTCCAGAGCTCTGAAAAAGATTGTTTCTCATGAGACCCTCGCTCATCGTGGAATCCGTCGTTACCAGAAGTCAACCGAACTCCTGATCCAGAAGTTGGCCTCCAAGCGTCTCGTTCGCAAGATCACCAGTGAGCTCAAAAATGACCTGCGATACCAGACGTTTCCGCTCGCAGCAATTCAGGAGGCTCCCGAAACATAGTAGGCCTCCTTGAGCAAACGAATTTGGCCGCTCTCTACGCAAAACGTGTCAACATTAAACCTGAAGACATGAAGCTTGTGCACCGGATGAGAGGTGGAAGCTCCAGGGAACTGTAGCAATCGTAGATTTTAGCTTTTAGAACGAATATCATCTCCGACTAAAGCCGATGATCAGAGGTCAACAGCGTCTTTGCTGATCTGGAAAAGTTTGGAGGAGGTGGATTCGAAACCGAGAACTCATCCGTCTGATGCGGGTTCACCCGGGGAGTGTTGTTGCCGGAGCTCCAGTCCACGACGGCGCTTTGCCCGATCACCTGCCTGCTGATGGCTCTGAGTTGTCAGGAAATTAGCAATCAGCACCAAATTACCAATCAGGTGTCAGATTTTCCGAAACCTCAAGTCTTAAAAGTTCCCAGCTTCGGAAAAGAACGTGCATTTATTATATCTCATGTGACTTTCAGTGTTATGGAGATGCTAGCCGCTTCAGAGAGCTCCGATATTATCCAAAGGCTGTCCACCTAAGCCCAGCGCAAGTTTCGCGTCGAACACTTATTGGAGGACTTCACCGAAGAGCTTTCCCGAAACATCCACGTGCAGTGATTTCCATCCGAGAAGAACGGACCGAGTCCTCAGGGGTCGACGTCCCGAAAAGGTGACAAACGCAGCTGGAAGAAGATTTTCGATTAACGGAGAGGCTCCGAGCGATTTCGTGAACTGCTCGCTTCCAAGATTGAAAGCACCCAATTCTCTCACAATCAGAAGGAGGAATGCTTCGGTCGGATCGAAACTTTTTACTCACCAATCTCCATGAGCGAAAAGTGGATGAATATGATGCAGCTTCCTTGATCAGTTGACGACGCACTTGCGCCCCGCGGGCTTTTCAGCTTCTGTTCGCCTCACTTCGGACGGTCCCTGGGATTCTTGCGAGGAACCTGTTTCCGGCGACGCCACGTTAGGATCCCTCTGGTCGCTCTCTTTGGTCGGACCTGCTTTCGGCCGCTCTCGCCTGACCTGACGACGCTTCCCAGCCCCGTAAAGTGTACGTCCCTGACGCCTGAGAGCGTCAATAACGTCCACGTCGCTCACGGTTTTCCTCTTGACGTACTTCGTGGACGTGACGGCACTCTGGAGAGCCCGTTCAAGGAACGCTCCGAGCGCCCCTCGGGCTTCTCCGTAGACATCAGCAGACATTCGCTGCACACCTCCACGGCGACCTAGGCGACGGATATCGGGCCTGGTGATATCTATGATCGTGTCACGAAGCAGTTTCTTATGACGCTTGGCGCCTCCCTTTCCGAGACCTTTTCCTCCTTTGCCGCGACCGCCCATCGCTTTGACACTTGTCGTAAGCCCGAGTTCGAGATCCGGAACCACGTGTACGGACTGTTCACGAACCGCAACGAAGTTTTTCGTCCATCTAGAGAAAGACGAAGGTTGCTGACTTTCCCATCCAGATCTCGAGGAGAACAAAGTTGGCCGACTTTTTGGAAATAATCCCTCGCTGAAGGAAACATCCGAAGATCGTGGAAAAAAATCGATCAATCGAATTCGATAGTATCGAATATTTCGCTAAAATCAAGTCGTTTCCAGCATCGGAAACATCCCGATCGACGCGCGCGTTCGAAATTAAAAAATTTCCCTTGAAGGCAGATCCGTCAGAGGGCGCGCTGGGCGATAACGTCGGCGTCGCTACCAGTGCACAATTTCGAATCGCTTCCAGCGGATTCATACAAGCCTCGCGCGTTGTGCTGTTAAGTGTGATACTGAGCCCAAGTGTATGTGATGGCCCGTACCAAGCAAACCGCTCGCAAATCCACCGGAGGAAAGGCTCCGCGTAAGCAGCTGGCCGCCAAGGCTGCCCGCAAGCGCGCCCCGCCAAGCGGTGGTCTCAGGAAACCTATACGTTTCAGGCCCGGTACCGTCGCACTTCGTGAGATCCGTCGTTATCAGAAGTCGACGGAGCTCCTTATCCGCAAGTTGCCCTTCCAGCGACTCGTTCGTGAGATCGCCCAGGACTTCAAGACCGACCTCCGTTTCCAGAGCTCCGCCGTCATGGCCCTTCAGGAGGCCTCTGAGGCTTACCTCGTCGGTCTCTTCGAAGACACCAACTTGTGCGCCATCCACGCAAAACGTGTCACCATCATGCCTCGGGACATTCAGTTGGCTCGTCGCATCCGAGGCGAGCGTATCTGATCCCTGTCAAGTTTGCGAGAAGAATCAAATCTAGCGTTCTAACAAGTAACGTTGTGGCTCGCAGCGAGGGAGTTGCGATCATGATGACGACCAAGTGTGCCATGCGCGGTCGAAGATTTCTCTGACCGCACAACCTCGTGATTCTCATGGAAACCATTGTTCATATCCATCCAAAGTGTCAAAAACATCAGCATAGATCGTGCCGCTCCTGTCTCCCCAGGGAGAGGAATGAGTCTTCTTCTCAATTGTTTGGTTGTCTTAAATAACATGAGTTTGTGGATTGTAAGAGGACGAAGCTCATGAAGGTTGTGGAAACTATCTATGCGTTCAAATTGTCAATCCGTTGAACTGTTTCATATTCGTGTCATCTTGTCATTGACCGATCTGTAAATTTAATTGAGGATCCTAAAGAATAAAACTGAGAAGCACTTCTTCTCGCGCTACTCGAGAATACATTCGTCGTGGTTATTGTCTCAGCAATCGACATCCCTCTGAATTTCGACGACACAAGGACTATTCGCATGTTGTCGCTCACTTCGGGATGGCTTTCGGAATTCCCATCAGCTCCTCTTCCGGTTTGATTCATCCACCGCACAGTGGGCCAAAACGCCGAAATAGGGGGACAAAAGTCAAGTCTGCAGATTGACCCCAAACATGTTGGAAAAGGTTCTCAGATGGCTAGCACTCGGAAAGACGCACTTTTTACCGACTGAACCCGTCCCGTGTTTCGTCTGAGGGCTACGCGATACGGACGAAGAAACCTCCGCGAAACCGACTTTCTTCGTCCTCTATCTTCACAGCTCAAACTAACTCAGATTACGGGACTTCCCTGGGACAGTATCAGTTTTATCACCTTCCATACTCTCCGAATAAACCACAGAATCACTCGTTCGAGCAAAATTTTCATTCCGACAACAAATGGTGAGCTCATGAAAATGATGGAGTTTCCAGCGAAAAACGGCAAACTAATCGAGTACGGAAGTACACTGGATCGGTCTGGCTTCTTCCCGGGAGATGTCGCATTAGATAGGACATGATGTCTAGTTCATGAAACAGCTTGCAGACCTTTGCGGATTTTTGCGGAAAAAAAATTACCAAGCGAATTTCAAAAATCAATAAGTAGCTCTCTCCCCAGGCTCTGCATTGGCTTTAAAGGCTCCCGGTTGGAAACTTGTATGAAACGATACTCTTTGGCGTCCGGATTGATGGTCTGGAAGGTTTCCATCGTGATGTCCGCTGCCGTTGGCACGATAACCTCGGTACTTGAGGTGCGTCGCGTCAGGAGCGAGAGCTTACAAACGAGCTCCGTGTGTGTGGGGTGGAGTCCGCTTGAAAGGGCTCAGGGGACCTTTCCACTGCCGATCTAGACTTTTCTTACCCGGAAGAGTCGAAAAAAAGTGAGAAAATAATTTTGTCCCCCTTTTTCGGCGTTTCGGCCCACTGTGCACCGGTTAGGTTTTCCCTCGCAGATGGTCACTTCTCCGTGTGAGAGGAGGCGCCTAGCTGCGTCCGTGCACCGTGGAACGAAACGCTCAATTTCCTCCGAAAGTCGAAATAATCGAACCTGAAATCTTGGCCAAGTAGAGTTGGAACTTCCCGGGAGACCATCTCTCGTACTTTCAACCTGGAAAATCAGGAACTCAGAATTTCGAATTGGATGCCGGGATCCGAATATCCGACAGAGGGCGCGCTCGTGCATGAAACAGAAACACTGTCTTGGTATGGTGTTTTCCGAACGAATCCTTCACGCATTCGGTCTGCTGCTGGCGACGACGGTTTAGGCGGCTGCTGACGCTATGGCTCGCGCTCGACAGGATACGAACCCTGACGCGAAAGTTTTGAAAAAGTCCGGTGGAAGATTCGTGCCAGGAGTGAAAAAACCTCACCGCTGGCGACCTGGAACCGTCGCTCTTCGTGAAATTCGTCGTTACCAGAAGTCCACGGAGCTCCTGATCCAGAAACTGCCCTTCCAGCGTCTCGTTCGCGAGATCACCCATGACTTCAAGAACGACCTGCGGTACCAGACGACGGCGCTCGCAGCAATTCAGGAGGCCTCCGAAACTCACGTCATCGGGCTTCTCGAGCAGACAAATCTGGCCGCTCTCCACGCAAAGCGAGTAACCATCAAGCCTGAAGACATGAGGCTGGTGCTCTCCATAAGAAGCGATACCTCGCGAGCACTGTAAGAGTCCTAGATTCAGGATTTTATAATAACGACATCATCTTCAAATAAAGTTGATGATACGGACTCGACAGTGTCTTTGCTGGTCTGGAAAAGGTGGGAGAGTTAGGGTCGAAACCGAGAACTCATCCGTCTGATAAAGGATTGCGCGGGAAGTGCTGGTGCCGGAGCTTCAGTGCACCACGTCGCTGTGCTCGATCATCTGACTGCTGATGTTCATGAATGAGTTGTCAGGAAATGAGCAATCAGCGCCAAACTACCAATCAGATGGCAGATTTTCCAAAATCCCAAGTTATAGAAGCTCCCAGCTTCGGAGAGCACGTGCATTTATTATCTCGACATTGATTCTGAGTGTTATGAAGATGTCAGCCCGGGGAACTTTCGGATTCCGTCCCATCATTCCTGGAGTTTCGAGTCAGGCCTCGGAATTCCAAGTCTTGAATCTTGCCACCAGCATGAATTACTAGATACAATCCGCTCTTGACGAGCAGTTTGCTCGGTTTCCTTATGCGCAATAGCTCTTTGAGCTTCTACAAACAATGATCGCGCTTCTCGCCCTCGTAGTATTGGACCCAAATGAATATCGCAAAGTATACCACGTTGAAGAGGAAGAATATAGTTGGTACAACCACGCGGGCTGCCCACTCGATCTTTCTCGCGATTTCCTTCCGATCGACTTTGTCCTCCGGGGTCGAGGTTCTGACGAGGTAACAAACGCAGCTGGAAGAAGATTCTCGATTCACGAAGAGGTTCCGAGCGATTTCGTGAACTGCTCGCCTCCAAGTTGGGAGCGCTAAATTCAGTCAGAAGGAAGGATACTTTGATCGGATCGAAAGTTTCCACTCACCAAGTCTCCATGAGGGAAAAGTAGATGAATATGATGCAGACGGCTTCCCAAACGTTGAGGGCCATGAGATCAGTTTGGACGGGCAGTTGGGATCTCAAGTTCGACGAGATCGCTTGGAACCCCAGTCGAGTCATCATCCCTATGATGCACCTGCCGATCAGCGAGGAGATTTCGAAAATGAATTTCATAAAGAACCGAATATCAAAGTCTCCTTGAATTCATCGCAGGAACATTTGTCTTCAGAAGTCATACCTGGCGGATGTCTGTGGAGGAATATGGCTCCTATCAATCCAGAATGCCATGAAAGATGACGTGACGGCGACGTTGGATGGGAGAAACCCATTGTATACGTAAAATGAGACCTCACGGAAGAACACGAACTGTATGCAGGTGCAACTCGAGTTTACTGTTGGAGAATGTCAGCATTAACCCTGAACAATCACTCTCTGATGATGATTATCATAATGCCGAAATCAGCTCTGGATGATGGGACAGTTTTAGTTACGTAATTCTGAGCATGGAGAGTGTCCGACGGATGAAAGATGAGCCCCTTGAACTCTGAAACCCGAAGATTTGGCAAGCTTGTTGAAATTCATCGAGAGCTTTTTCTCCAATTCGGCATCTGGAAGAATTGAACAAAGTTTTAAAACGATCGATTTCGAATGCTGGAACCACGACAACAATACTCCGTCATGAAACAGCGACGAGTCTCGAGATGGCTTGGCGAACCTTATTCATCTGTGAGAAAATACTTTCCTCGGCTGTAATCCAGCGCCACTTCCAGCATGCATCGCGGCCAATCGAAAGGGAAAACGCGGAAGTTGCTCTGACACAGCATGCCGGCGTTGACTCTGAAATACGAATGCCGATTCATGGTCCGAGGAAACTGGAACGCAGGATGCTCAATACGATATGCGAAAAGACAATACGGAAATAGTTGAACGGAAAACAACCTTTCCACGACGCTGAGCGTTCCGTTCTCAAAGTGCTGGAAGTTCAAGACTGTCCGTTTCCGATGCTGCATGACAGACCGCCGAGGATTCAGGGTTATATGCGGCGACCAGACGTCGGAGAACTCTATTTCCAGGGTGTTCTTGAAGCGGATGAATCACAGATCACTTGAATTGAGCAGTACAGCCATTATGATTGAACTGATCTCCATGCCAAGACCATGATCGAACTTACAGAGGTTTGCTGCAGCCAAGGTCCCTTCAGATAAGCGAGTCGGAGGTCTCTCCAGGTGTATGCCTGTACGAAGGTCAGTTCGAAGGCCAGCTGCGCGTACTCTACTGAGAGCATTGTCATTTGATACTGAACCGTTGTTGCTGAAAGACGGATGTTTCGCATTTGGTTCGTTCTGCATCAGCGCCGAAGTTCGTGAAATCCTTTTTTAGCACCGAAAACGCGTTATTCGTGCGGCGGCAGACTAAAACAGTTGGAGAAGCGAACGTAAAACACGAAATCACGAAATCTCCCCGCAAAAGGGAAGGATTACGTTCGAGGAGAAATCTCGAGGAGTATCGCGTGCCGAATGCTCCTTCAGGTGGACTTACGATCTCCAGCAAACATCCTTTTGTCGTACGTCTGCAATATATACGACCGAATATCCATCTGGTCTGGCGCTGCTCGTACCGAGCGCTGACACCTGAAGATGAACATTGCATTCAGCGGTGCGACCAAAGTTTGAGAATCCCAATGAATTTGGTTCCAACACAGATGGAGGGCTCACATCGTTGAGGTATTGTGGTAGGTGCACTCGGTGAGGAAAAACAGCAGAGATATCAGGAAAATATCAAGAAGCATCTCTCTTCCAGCAAACTCCAACACGGCAGCTCTGTTACATTAAAATGAAACACTTACGTGCTGAGATTCAAATTAAAAACGGTGAACGTCATAGTGTGACGCGTGACCGCCCGTGACGACTCGCTCCGGGGGGGCTGGTAACCACGTGTTTCACGCGAGCAACTTCCTTCCTGGCTCGTTGAGAAAGTGGAAAAGGGAACATTGCTGCCTGCATAAACTCAAGCCGCGAGAGAATACGTTCACGCCACCCGAATAGATCCACGAGATTCGCTTCTACCGCATCTGGATTTGGGTTCCTCAGGAGGTCCCCATGGACTAGTTTTCTCAAACAGCGGTTTCGTTCCGAGGAAAACACTACTTCCGTTACTCACATGGCTAACCATCTTGAATCTACAAGCTCCTCCAGCTGACATGCAATTGAAAGTCAGTCGCGTGAAACTTCTGCAATTTCTTCCGGTGTCAGAGTTCGGTGTCGATCGTCAGGAAAACGGCATCTGGTTTCCCACGCGATTCGACTCGCACCCTGAACTTTATGCTCTTTCTGGAAGATTTTCTTGTGAAACAATTTTCTTCGAAAGTTTTCCACCGCGAACCACTGGAAATCAGACCAAAACGGAACCATGTATGTTGGGCATTCTGAGGATAACTCTCACTTTATCTATTTGGCAAAGTAATGGTGTTACTTCTGATGTTATGACGCGTTCCCAGAAGACGAAAATTGGAGCGAAGATAACACTCAGCTCTGTACTTGGCAGAGCTTCGATGGAATGGGCATCGGTTCTACGAGGAACAATGTCTGCCGCTGTCCTCAAGTTTGTGCTGGCGACTTCAGTGTAGCCTGCCGTTTCTGTGATCTTCGATTGATATTCACAACATTTCCTGGGACTGATTCCACTCCGAGGGCTCGTATATGCTGTTTGAAACCATTATCATATTTCCGTTCCGATGAGCGGAAGTTCTTGGGGTTCACGCGGCTGGGAAAAAGCAGAATGACTGCAGTCAGAATATCCGTTTCATTCTCGCGGCTCTGTTCCCGAAGAAAAATACATCTGAACGTCGCTGTCGGAGCAGCGACGGCTCATGTTGCCACCGCAACTTTGGTGTCATTGTCTCACTTCGAAGATTCCCATTCGTGACAGTCAATCGATCAGCTGTCAAACAATTCCGCGACGGCTCGACTGCCCGCGACTGGAACTTCAGTGGCTGTGGAAAAATTCTCGATTTGCCGACCCCGGCTCGAATTGACCCTTCGTGCCTGTGAAAATAAACTAGAAAGGAAAAGGAAAACTTGCCAAACGACAGAATTTTCAAGCATTCGAGCTTTAGCAAAACGCTAACTGTGTTGGAAATCGATGAATGTTTTCCTATTCGGCTCCGAAATTTTCGGGTTTGAAACTTCCGAAACGGTAGGGCCGACTTAGAAGCAAGCATGAAAGACGGCCGGCTCAATGAGAGGTTCCCCGCGAGCTGGATCAATGACTTCCGAATCGAATTGGCAGTTTCTGCGGCCGGCGGAGGAGAGATGTCCATTCCAAAAAACATGCCAATTTCGCTGTCGTGGATCCTCACTCGCGTTCTTCGCATCACGTCACATCTCTCCCAAACGGTGGAAAGAGACTTCGGGTGCTTAAATATTCTTCTCTAGACCGCGATACACATCTTTTCGGAATCTAGTTCCTGCCACAAAGCCGAGGTACGAAGTCAATCTCATCGGGCTCTGGACTCGGTGCCAATTCAAGTTCATTGCCTCCATCTCTGTGAAAATTTCCACTCCGTACTCAGGCTCAGAAGTTGCCTGAAGTGTCAATTTCGTGGAGACCATCGCGTTTGCTTTAGTTCTGATCGTATTTTGATTTTGTTCTCTTTGCAGCTTCACCATGCACTCGACGACTCTGGTGATTGCCGCGATTTTCGCGCTCGTTTTCATCACAGTGAACGGAGAGCCGATTGACATCGAGAAAACCACGGTGTTCCAGATCGACAAGAGGCTGTCAGGAGTAAGTAACATCATAACACGATATTTTTGCTTCGAGCACTTGGTTTCGGAAATAGCTGGAAGTGTGTCTCTCGAGAAAATCCAAGGAACGAACGTCGGCGGCTCGTATCGATACGTAGTTGTGTGATGAGAGCTCAGAGCTGTTCTGGATCGATGGAGAATTCCGCCGCCGATTCTGTGACGCTGGACACGGACGATTGTGTTTATGTATGAGGCACTCCCCGGTTCTTTTCGGACGAATACCTCAAGGTCATCCGGATGGATGACGCCAAAATTTTTCGATCTGATCGTTTTCTAAATGATCGATTTGCGATGCCCGCGATCCAGTTCTCATGAGTTTTCCCGATTCAATGAACCGCTCGAACGAAATGGGAGATCCCAGCTTTAGAACGTCAGATCTTGATGTCTTTTTCCGAAAGAGAGACCGGAAAAATAACCGTAGGGAAAAACTACGCGTCCAAAGTTCTGCGTGTTTCATTCACAACGTAGTCCATGAACTCCTCAGTCGAGAAAAAAACTTCCACTTCCGACTTCAATCCATGTCAACCAGGCACAGGGGAGACAGAGACGTGACATTGCTGATCTCGGAATCTGAAATTCGAGCGATCCCTAAGAAATAAGAACTTTTCTGACCCAGCTTGTGCAGGCTCCGAGCGAACCACGGTCGATTTCGGAGCGATTCCGGAAGAATCCGTCCCGTGGGATGGCTGAAAGTTGGAAGGAGTCGCTCAAAGCGCATACTGATCCCTTCCCGTCGACAAGACAGTTGCATGGAGCACGACCAGAGACTCGGGCCGCCGAGATATTTTGGATACTGCGGGAATCTCGGAATCGAGACTGTAGAAATGTCGCAAATGTCACTCCCGTATATGGACTTATTCATACATGCGTCATGTTGTGTTCTATCCATCCATCATTAGCAATCGAAGTGATTAGGTCACCAGGGTGGATTCTCTGGGTCAAAGTTCGGGTGCTGATTATTTGGTTCCATTTCAGGAGACCGATAAAGGAGGCTACTACCACGCCTACGTAAGCACACGGGACAAGCGGTGTTGTAAAGTCAAGATAACGATCCAGGCGGATGCCGCCCCGATAATCGACTCTCAGTGTTGCAATCCGGGCCGCTGCAGCGGCGCGAACCTGTGCTAGCAGTAAAACATATCCTATTTATGCTAGATATTGAAGATGAAGGGAATCGGGAGCTGTAATTCAAGAGAAGTTTCTTGATTAATGGATTCGAACGAATTATAGGAGAAATTGGCAGACGAATCAACGTAGACTTTCATCTATGAGTCACTTGTCGCGCGTGATCTGCGAGCAATCGAAGCAATGCTCCAGAAATAGTTCATGAGAGTTGGAGGAAATAAACCATTTTGTGAAAGCGGCTTGAGCCGAACCTGTTTGAGTCTGATTCGATAAGTACGAGGGAAACTGCGTGTTCGCAATGATACGCAATGATTCACTGGCGACCTTTGCGATTGAGGACGAATATTCTATTCGGGCTGGCAGTAGACAAAGCATCAATATGTCAAGAAGTGCTCTTGGACCCGTATCGCGCAGGGATTAGGCTCTCGAGTCGACGTCTGGGCCGCCGTTCGCGCTGCCCTGCTCAATTCAGAATGAGTTGGACCTGGGGTGACGTAATCTGTCGAGAAAGAAACGCGAACATTCCCAACTGCAATCGCCTTGCAGTTTGTTCGCAGTTTTGTGGTCGTCGATCACCCGGTAGAGGGCACGTTGCTGGCTTCGAACATCGATGCGCCAATCTCGAATTTCTCAAACAACGGAGTCTTTCTCCGGCCCACTTTCCTTCGGATGCGGAATCTTTCGAGACAAATGAAGACACAATATTGACGTGATCAACTTTTTATTGGCGCTTCGAATGTACGCCGAAATAATAATAATCAATGTCAGAAAAAATGAAGCAAACATCTCCGTTGCTTCCTCAATAAATTACAAACTTCTTCATCAATCAATTCATCTTTCCGAAATATTATCGTCCCCAGGGAAGTTTCCCAATGCAAGCCTACTAACAAAGTCTTGGAAGACTAACTATTTGTACATGGTTTCCATCTCAATAACGCAATAATAAGTTTCCATCCTGTGTACCTACGTTCTGCTCGAACAAAAACAGATCTTGACTCCGGTTCGAAGCTCCCGAAACTTTTCAGAAGTTTGAATCGGATAATGCCCATGCAATATCGACACTCAACTAATATTCTGCAGCTATCGAACATCCCCAGCCAGCTCGGAGATTACTCCTCCTAGAGATCAGTGTGTAGAACGGTACATTTTCCTTTCTGAGGCTCGGAGTCCATTTCACCCATGTAGCCCATCGATGCCCGTGGGTTCAACGAGAGCCTCGAATATACTAGAGAAGTTCTCTGCGCGGGTGTCGACCCAAAACTGTACTTGTGCTTGTCGCGAAAATGCAGACAACAGGCAACAGGGAACCAGATCAACGACAACGTGAGGATCATTAGCGAAGACCAATGGCGCATCAGAATTCCGTACAACCAGGACGGACTCACCTTCTGAAAGATGCCCACTATCCGCGAAACTATGTCCTGTACCTTCTTTTGACACTTGCCCTGCTTACAGAAGCCGTCGGAACACATCGTTCCGTCTTTCAGAACATCGAACGGCTCAATTGGGAAACACGGCGAGTGCTCGTTCAAACGACAACAGCGATGGCATTCCAGCTTACCATAGCACCTGCATGATATCATTCCACGCGACTCACAGAACGGAATACACTCCCCGTTGCGACAACTGCCTTTGTCCAAACAGGTTTCATTGTCTGGCACGGGCTTCTGTCGAGGACACCGTTCTGTTTCCCCGGAACAGAACGCGTCTCCGAGACATTCTGAGGGGAGCCGTGCCCTGCACAGCGTTCCAGCAGACGCGAACTGACATTTGTCACAACAAGCGTGATTCATGTCGCTGCACATGGCATCCTGCCTCAGTTTGCAAGACTTCGAGCAGCATGGATCGTTGTCCTTGATGGGACCAACGTCACATTCCTCGTCATCATCCACTATGAAGTTCCCACAACGATCTGAGGCCAACTCTACGAAACATTTGGCTTTATACTTGAGCATCGCCGCAATCTGACGGATGCTGCATGGGGAAAACAGTTTGTTGTTCGTTTCCAGACCAAAGTTCGAGTGCGCATTCATGAGGTACAAACCCCCGTTTTTCTTTGACGGCATGCATTCCGGAGTGTCGGGGTCATGCTCCGCACCCCAACCATGCGCAAGCTCATGAGCTACGGTAAGATCGGAAACCCGGGTCAGGAGTCGGGTTCCCATGACGACCGACGTCGAAAGCCCAACGTTTTCTACGATGAACTTCCCCGCTTTGCTATCGAGGAATCGCCTCGCACAGATTCCCCGCTCCTGGATCGGATGTCCGATGCTTGCCAAACCTAAGGCTCCGTCGAGATTCCTGGCAGTGAAAAGATGCGCCAGGCAGACCCACTGGTTCTCGGTGCTTTCTTCGGTCGCGAACGAATATAGGATGTCCTCAACTGGAATCGACGCCGCCATGTTGAAATGCAGTTTCCCATCTTCGACTTCTGTTGGTTCGCGGAAGACGAGCACGTCTCTGATCACAAAGCCCATGTTGAAGTAGCCGTCGTTCTCCTCGTTGGTGAACATGGTCTCATTGAACATTTTGTTGACCCGCTGGATTTGCGTAACCATTTTGTCGATGGTTTTCCGGAGGTTGCTCTCGCCGACCACTTCGAAGTACGTGTGGTCTGCCACCAGTCGGAGTGAGCATCGTTTCTTGTCGGGGGACAAATCCAGTCCTAGCTCAGGATCTCCGGTGGGGAAAAATCTCCGAGGTCGCTTGACAACTGGACAACCGCGAGCTTCAGCGATGCGGTCCATCTCGGAGTCTTCGTAGAACACATGGGGTTTCACGCGATAGGATCTTCGTCTTCCGGAACTGGAGTTTGTAAGATTGGCACCCTCGATAGTGTAAACTTCATCCTTCAAGTATACACTGCCACTCAACGAAGTGCCTTCATGATGCAAGACCACCTTCGAACCGGGTTCTCCGACGACCTCACCTTCGAGGTAGCGCTCACTCAGTTTCTTGGTGTCGACATTGTGTTCTTGCACTGTGCCGTTTCCGTGGTTCTCAAACACTCTAAAGTCTCGTGAAAACAGATTTTGGGCGGGATGCGCTCTCACTCTGAAATGCTTCCCTGATTCGGACTCGATCTCGACCTCGACGT
Organism: Neoseiulus californicus; assembly: GCA_028455905.1. Lineage (NCBI taxonomy): Eukaryota > Metazoa > Arthropoda > Arachnida > Mesostigmata > Phytoseiidae > Neoseiulus > Neoseiulus californicus. The sequence goes on along the minus strand of JAMQGS010000005.1, from coordinate 21,514 downwards.
GTCGATCCACAGCACGCTTTGTTCGACTCTTGAGATTCAGAAGCGGTAACTCGTCGGGAAGAGCTCGTTCTTCTCTTTCCAGGGTAACAGTGGGGTTCAGAATCGATGCGATCACTACGCCCACAAGAACCGGACTCCACATGATTCACCGTCGCTGCACATCAATGACTCATCCAAGACGTTCTCCCGGCAACGCCTAGAACAGGACTGTGCTCCCGGGCGCGTTGTTATCAGTTAGCTTAAGCTCTCTCTTCTTGGGAAATGGCAGCTCACCTAGATGTACTGTTTGATGGTTGAACGGCTTCCAAACACTTAAATTCCGTTTTTGAACAACCAGTTCGAGGCGTCTCCCTCTGGTTCTGAAAGAGATCAATGACTGAAATGTGATCGGGTCAATGTGATGTAATGTGCGCGGAAATGGCTGGGCAGTAGCGCTGGTACCGTTGATGTTTCTGTTGGTTTGTCCGACGTGGGCGGTCTTATGTCACCAGAACGACACTCACGACAGTTGAGTTGAATCCGGGGCTCGATCTTTCACCGAATCCACTTGGTGTCAGTCAAGAAGAATATGATGCTCTTTATCACAAACAATAAGAAGAGGCAAACTGGAAACGTCGTTCAATTTCACACGCGTTTATCGCGACCTGACCAGACTGGCAACTCTCCGGGGTATGCACCTAATGAATTACCCAAGATGGCGGCCGGGGTCAGTTCTTCGGACAGGTTTGATCTTGTCGCTCCGCTCGGGATGCATCTAGAACTTTCAAAACCGATTCGGTAGCGAACATTGGAATGTAGTGGACGGCCGCCGCCGCGGCGCACAGTGGGCCAGCGGCGGCCGAAAATACTTGCAGCGATTACTTCCGCTCCAAAACTTCGGGAGTGGTGCCTAATGATGAGGATAAGTCGGAATGGGCACATCCAGCCGGATCGATGATTGTTCTCTTGATAAATTCAGTTTTAACGGAGGATTCCGTTAATCCTTCCGGTCCGAGCGGGGATCTCTGGACCGATTTAATTACGTCATCGACAGTTGCGCGCCGCCATCGCTGCACCGAACCAGCTGCACCGACTCATGACGTCACTCTTGCAGGGGTCTCTGGACCGATTCAATGACGTCATCGACGGTTCTGCACCGACATAGCTGCACCGACATAGCGCAGTTGGAATCTGTCTCGTTAGGTATTCGAATGGTTTAGGAGTATGATAAAATAGGTTTGAGCGTGTCGGGACGTGTCGCTCGCCCGGAAAATCGGTTTCCCGAACAGCCTATGCCGTAGTGCCGTGGAATTCTACGGTCTCGGCGCGCCGTGCTACGGTACGGTGCCGTAATACGTTGCGTTGCCGTGGTGTCGTGATACCTTAAGGCGTCGTAGGGCCGAAGTACGGCACATTCAATTGTACGGGAGCTCACTCCTAATCTACGAATAACAATGACGGCGATTGCGTCAGCCCTTTTTGTCGAGGTCTGTACGCCCTAGGCTGGCGAACCTCAGCTTGTTCGCCATAGGTTAGCGAGGGTGGCCAGCTCCCGTTTCTCTTCCGTGTTGGCACTTCGAATTCCACTCTCTTGTTTGGTGCTTTCTTCGCTTTCTTCTCGCATTTCCTAGTTGGGAGCTCTCTGGACCGTTAAACCTTTATCTTAAGCGTTGTTTCTCTTCCTTGGAGGTCAACGCCATAGATCAACCTTGCGGTTGATCAAGTTTTGATCAAGCGCTGATCAGGTATGCGGCCCTGAATCAAAAGTTTCCACAGGGTTTACCGTACACGGACTGCTGTCGAACTCGCTCGAATCCGAGGAAGAACACATAAGAATATGCGGAGTCAGAGATGATGTTCGAAAATTGTGCTCCCTGCGGTTTGAGTGCATAGGAGTTCGCTAATGAGCTAAATGCAGTTTCCAGGCACATCAGTCTAGGTATTCTTATTGGACCTGAGCGGATACAGGCTTCGCTGAAGTTCTTGGCGACTCCTGGGGCGATTTCCGCGGAAATATATATACTACATATATACATAGAGGAAATGGGTCATTCGAGACAATGCCTCATCAGCAACTCGTCGACATTAACAGCGATAAGAGTTCAGGCCGACCAAAAAAACGTGCATCATACACTCTCGGAGCCGTATCGAGTCGAACCCGAACCAGCTGACGTTCCCGGTGGCGTGCACATCGATGCGTGCAGATGTTTTCATTCGAGGATTTTGCAACGAAGTCCCTCATAGATTCGAATTGATCGCAGAAATTCAACAACATCCCACAGGCTCCCGTCAGAGAGTGAGCTACGGAACGGTATGGATGGCTGGTCGTCATCTCTGCGTCCTTCGAAAGTGAGCAGGCTGCCCCCAAAGGTTCGCTCATGGTATAGAATTTACGATCCATGGCCAGCTCCTTCTGTTAGGATCAGATGAAACTCAACCTTATCTCTCAAAATCGAGAATAGTAAGAGCCTTGAAGGTTTTTCCAGGTTTCGTTCATGCCCTCGCCCAGCCGGAAGAGGTCGCTTAGCAAAACCAGTTTGGGTGGAGGTACGTAGACCCGCGCGGCCTTTCGACTCTGGAACCAGGCTCATATTTCTGAATTTTGATCTTCGACGATATGGAAGCCCTCATCTGAAGGGGGGATGTGAACGATTGTTATGAAAGCTGTAGTTATGACCTGGTCTACCTATCGTTCTCAAGGTTCTCCGGTGACTCCCAAGAAAACATGTCTGGACAGAGCGTCAGCTTCGTCGAGCCGGAATAACCCGATGAACACGACGTTCATCACGAGCCGTGACGACGACGTGAACAGGACGTTCGTCACGAGCCGAAGAGAAACGGCGGATCACAGCAGGACTCGCAGAAGCCTCACCGTTAACGATACGAGCAAGAGCTGCATAACCATCCGCAGAGAAACAGCTGATCGCAGCAGTACAGTCAAGAAAGTTCAATCGTCGATCAAAACCTCAACTCCTGTGACTCTGTATCCGAACAGTGAGCGACTGAGTAGTATCGGGAAAGTGTCACTGGGTATTCGACCAGGCCTGACAAGTCGACTCAAGAAATGTGCGTTATTGGTGATCATTGATTCGTTCGGACTGATCTTTACTCCGAGGATTGCTCTCAAAGTTTGATGAACGTTTCGTATTCTGTCCAATCCTGCCATAAACATAACCTCGTTCCAACAGCGGATTCTCCGAAACCGGAGCTTTGTGACAAGCTTGAAGACTTGGAAAAGAAACTGGAAAATTACATCCAGGTGCAGTATTTTCTCCATGAAATCTAATTCGGTTGGGGAATGCTTGGAGTTGGGGTTGAGAAAGGTCAACCACCGCGATAGGTTCCGATCCAAATGTTTTGGTTGCAGGCTTCGAAGGCCGTCGTTGAGAATTTGGAGAAGAAGAATGAAATTCGCCAGCAGGAAACAGATCTTCTCAAGCAGCGGATCGAACGACTGGAGTAAGTGGCTTGAATTGCAAGTCTTATGACTCGGGAACTTTGATGTCATCTTGTCAACTTCCGAGATAGCGAACTTCAGCGCAAGATCTCCGGTTTTGAGAAGCGTGCCTCCATCTGATCTTGGAGAATCGCACCACGGTTTTCTTCCGAGCCGGGCGTCAGACTCTCAGCATCCTCTATGATGAGAAATATGGATTTTTTTCAGAAAATCACAGCGATCCGAATCAATGACGATGGTGGAGGACGGTTGTACGCGTGAGGAGCTGGACGATGTGAGAACTCTGCTCAACACAAGAACTCTGGAGCTGGAAACGCTTCGCAAGAGCTACGAACGTCTCGACAAGGACCACTTGGCACTTAGGAGGTTGATGGACGTTAAAGAAGCCGAGAACCGAATGCTAGAAGACCTTCTAGAGATAGAGAGAGAGAAATCGAAAAAAATCTGAGGAAGAACTCGACTTCGCGGCACAGGAGAACGAACTGATCAGGAAGAAGATGTTGGAGTATGAATCGCGTATGGTGACTCTCCACAACGAAGTTCTCGAACTCAAGGGCAATATTAGAGTGTTTGTGAGAGTTCGTCCGCTCCCACTCGGCGAAGTCAAGTCCTGTCTCTCAGTGAATAATCAAACATCGCTCACGGTCTCGAAGTTGTGCTCTCGAGATGGCTCGGCAGCCGTCTTGCCGTATCGATTCGATCGTGTTCTAGACACGGACGCAACGCAGAAAGAGGTTTTTGACGAAGTTCAGCAACTGGTCGTATCTGCTTTGGACGGATTCAACGTCTGTGTCATCGCGTACGGTCAAACCGGATCGGGAAAAACGTACACGATGGAAGGTCCTCTCGGAGCGAACCCGAACGACATCGATGACGATAGCATCGGGGTCATTCCAAGAGCTTTCAGCGAACTTTTCGACCTTATCAACGACCGCAAAGACCAGGATTGGCTATACAACATTCATGTATCCATGCTCGAGATCTATAACGAAACTATTTTAGATCTTCTGAACAAACACACCGAATGCAACATCAGAATCGCGGCATCGGATTCAAACAGAACCGAGATTCTCCACCTAGAAAACGTCTCCTCCGTCCTCGTCACCGACAGAAGTCAAGCTACAAAACTTTTCGAGAGAGCTCGAACACAGAGAAAGGTGGGAGCTACGAAATGCAATGGTCGTTCATCTCGATCTCACTGCGTCCTCCGAGTTCATGTCAAAGCGAGGAATGCTTCTTCGGGGGCGGAGCGCGAGAGCGTTCTGAATTTGGTGGACCTTGCGGGTTCGGAACGCGTGAAGCAGTCCGAGGTGGAAGGGATTCGCCTCACGGAGACGCGAAAAATCAATTCGTCCCTGACGCAATTGCTCACAGTTATCATGAGTCTCGGGAACAAGGTAAATGCAACTCGATGAGTATGATTCCGTCGTTGAGATTGATCGCGAAAGCCTATGTGAGAAGCTAACTCCCGTTTCACGTTTCCAGGCCGCTCACATCCCGTACAGAAATTCGAAACTGACTCACCTTTTGTCGACGTCTCTTGGAAACAATGCGAAAGCTCTAATGATCGTCCACGTTTCACCGGCGCAGATCGACGTGAGCGAAACGATAAATTCTTTGAGATTCGCGCAAAAAGTCAATGAAGTCCACATCGGTCCCCGGAACGAAATCACGAAGGACAAGTCCCACGGATGATCTGAGCTCCTGGTTAGGTATTCCCGAATCGAAATCATAAGGACACCTCTGGGTCGGCTTCCCCGCATTTTGTCGTCGGTGAGACCCCTACAGTTTCCAAGGTTTTGTAAAAAATGACGAATAATTCATCTCATTGTCAGCTGGCAACGAGGACCAACAAGGGTTGTTCATCCTTGATTGAGGACTCTCTGCCAGCGGTTCGCATTTTGTGATATCGCAGAGTTTGTGATGGTTTATTGTTGCGATATCTTATAGTTTGAACAAGGTTCGATGTTGGTTTGGGATAACAGCCCTGCTTTGTGAATGATATCTTGCGAACAATCTACTCGATGAGGAATACATGACTGACTTCTTCGATTTTTTTCTCTCTGAACTCTGAGACACACACGACATAGTACAGAGGAAGTCTCCCAAAAGGTGGTTGGAAATTCAGATTCGAGGAGTCTTGATCTCGATCCGAGCCTCGGTTGACGTCCATTGGAGGACAGGGAACAATTCCTAGACGAATGACCCAGCGAAACCTCCGGTTTCGGCAGCAGAATTTCGCTTCAGAGATCCATCCAACATCCGCTACATGATTTCTCTGCGAGCGGAAACGGTCAAATAAGGTGGGACAGCGCAAGGAGCCCGAGGCGCCGCTGGTGTAGTGGTATCATGTAAGATTCCCATTCTTGCGTCCCGGGTTCGATTCCCGGGCGGCGCACGCTTTTTTCCCCACAAGGACCTTTTTTTATTCATCCATGGGGACCGATAGGCTCCATCTTCCAAATTGCCGGCTTTTCGGCTTCTACTCGAGCTTCTCCCTCAGACGGAATCCCGGAACGGGCGTTCCGGGCAGCCTGGTTGATACGCTTCCCTGCTGCGCTCCGTCTCGCATTTATTGTGACTCCGAATGTTGTTTCTATATATTCCCCCTCCACTCCCCAAATGAAGAAGCTATTAGGCAAAGTTGCTGTTCTTTCTTTTTGTCGCCGGTGAAAACATTGCGAGGTCGCCTCCTTTCTTCCATTTATTAGGGAGAGTCGTTGAAGTCCCCCCTGAATCACCGACCCAGGGCAAACCGTTTCCGCGACGTGCATGCACATTCTCACGATGGAGGCCCTGATTTTTTTTCTGGGATGGGAGAGCAGGACCGTCCCAGGCATAGATCGTTGAAGATCGGGAGGCGCAAACCCCGCGCTAATGGGCTCGAGGCAATTATTCCAATTGACAAGCGCTGTATCGAGCGCAGACGACGTCGGATACAGCAATGATGATCATGATCTTTGCTGATTGTGAGGGAGGGTAAGGGCGACAGACCCTCTGTGCGCAAATAAAAACTTCATCCTACTCTCGCGAACGGGGAATTCAACTTTGCAGGAATGAAAAGCAGTGGTGACGTTAGCTTTTTCATTCGGGATGAAACCTAGATTCCCTCCTCACGCTTCCCTTTCGGTCCGTGGAACCCTCGGTTCTCGCTTTCACGAGCTATGTCGAATGAGTGCACTGACAATCGGCGCGCTCGAAGTTTTTGATGGTCGGCGAGAATGGAACTAGAAGAGTCAGCGAAAAGCCCGAGAACTTCCAAGCTTCCAAGACTAGACAGCAAGTTACGAATCGACGGAGAGCAAGACCCGGTGTTGAATTGAGAATTTTCCGAGTCAGACTTTGGTAATTTCCTCTTAAAACTGGCTAGGCGTCAGAAGATCGAATCCTGGCGAGTACGGGGCACGATCATCTGCCCTAGGGGACACTCTCGCACTTACACCTGAAAGGTTTCATAAGGTTCGAGTTTCTGGACTCTGAAGGTACGTGGCTTGTTCTAGCTTCAGCGTTTGATGGGAATGGTTAGAGTTATTGACTTCGTTTCATACGCAATTTCCGCCCTCCCGTTCACATTGGATTCGGATCGAGAGGAGGTTATGGGTCCACGTTCGAAATGTACAAAACTTGCCGCGAGAATGATCGCCCATTTCGGTAAGTTCCGCCGGCAGTGGAGCATCGTGTTCCGAGTAATCCACTGTGAGACGTGATTTCACGTAAGAATTGATCTTTTCGCAGAGGCTCCAATCGTGCTCTCAGCCGGCGAAAATGTTGGAATTCGGTTCCTGGCGACAGTACAATCAACCAAGCGGTTGACATCGTCCCATCATCGGACACGCCGAGTCGAATGAGAGCCAGAGTGCTGCTCTGCTTTATCCTCGGTTGTTCGATAAGGCTTCCTATTCAACCATACAGCTCCCTGTTGTCTCCGTGCCACCGGTCCGCGACAGACCGTTTTCGATGAGGCATTCCAAGGGCGGTCGGATTCGATCCCTTCGGATATTTTCGCTCGGTCGTTTTCCTGCGTTTGCATGCAAGGTCGATACCGGCTCCACTGTTGGGAATTCTCGACATCTCAGCGCGGCTCCGCTTTGTCGAAGCACTCTGAAGTTCTCCAACTCGATGTTTCTATTCGAGTACCGGTCTATCCAACTGAAACAAGTAGAAAATCGAATAGCGTGGAATATCCTGTCCTACAGTCGGTTCCGGAAACAGGATGAAACGCCCCCTCTCTGACTGATAGCAAGGACAGGCCTTAAGGGCGAACAATTGTCGTCAAAGTCGTTGTCCTACCTCCCCCAGCACCTCGAAACTGTTGACCCCACTCTATACTTCGGAATTGATAAATTTTGGTTTCGTCTCCGGGCACCTAACACGAGGCAATTCTTCGACCGATCTCTCTACTCATGGCAATGTACAAAAAGGTTGGACACTTTGCAGGGGCGAGCGAGATGAATTCTTCAGCTGAGCCATCTGTTTTTGTGTCTATCGTGGCACAGATGACGGAGCAGTGATTCATTCATGAATTACTCATGAATTCTATGCTTCGCGACTCCATCGTTAACATTACAGCCGCTAAGATTAGGACAAATGGCGCGTACCGGCCAAAATTCACAAAGAGAATAATGAGGTCGAGGGATTCTTTTCTTGGTAATCTTTCGTCCAAACGGCTCGCAAGCTGTCTCAGCCACGAATCAGGACTTTTCCCAACGAGGTGCCGGAATATCACGGACCAACACCTCTCTTGCTCAACACTCCCCCCTCATCTAACGGTTGAATCACATGGAACCCGTCCCATGAACCCGTCATGAATTGAAATGAATAAACTTCCATCATAGCCAGAAAATGAATACGTTCGCATGGATGGCGAAATAGTCGACCTTTCAGGGGCCATTGACCACACGCTGATTGGTGCTTCGAGTATGTCGGATCCCGTGTCCCATACTAGATTCTGGGTCGCCAATATCACGCCTCTTCAGGACTCTTCCGGGCAAATCCCATGGCTCTCAGACGCTGAAGCTCACGCGTAGCACATGGGATAGGATAGTTGTCGATTTTGTTCTCCTGGCAATTTCAATTTCGACTCAAACCAGCAGGGAGGTTATGCAGCAGTTATGAATAAAACAGCGACTTGGAGGAATTCAGAGCTCGAAGCTGATGCAGGTATGTATCGAGCTTGCCGACAGACTCAGTATGCGACAGCGCAGCAGGCAAGAAATATCGAAGAATCTGGTTCCGCACTCACGTTCTGACGTTCTCCGTCGAAAGAATCAGTTGAAGAACGGTGACGAGACCGAAACAAAGGTGACTGGAACTCGTTGAAGATGCGACTCGCAGTGTTCTCGATACTACTCCAAATTCATCTTCTTGGGACCTCAGATACTTTGCAGACATCCAGAAAGAAGGACACCCAACCGATGAGCGTCGTGAAATCCACGGAGAGCGTCATACGAAGTCGTGGGATGAAATTGACCTCCGTTCTGCTCCTGGATCTTGGGAGCGTTCTGACGCATGGAAGTTTCAGAACAGGGGCTTCCTTACTTTCGCTGCGTTCGCGATCACCTGTCATCTCCACGGCTGGTGTCCACATGGAGCTCTGGCTTGCCCTCGCGGCGCCGATGAAGATGATCCCGGTAGTATCACGAGCGGAGTGTTTGAGGAGGATGGACTTGTTCCGAACAGATTTCGTGCAAAACATCCGACACAAGTTTCTCTTCCTAGTAGTGACCGAGACGGGATCTCAGGATCGAGATCTTCTATTGAGACCTGGATTGTTCGTTCTCCCGACGGTTTTCTGGTCGAGCGATAAATTGCGGAAATGGGAGTGCTATGAAAATCGTGACAATCTCTTCTGGGCGCCTGTACGTAAGTCGATGAGCTCGTGTGCCGTGGAGCGTAGGGGTTGCGAAATCGAACGCCTCAGCGAAGTGATCGAATACTTGGCTCACATTCTACAATATGGATACGATCTGAAGGTCATGTGCAATGCTACAAGATACCGACTCAAGTACACGCTGGGACTCTCCTGGTACTATGACCCGTCCCTGAGATTGCTCTCAATGTCGCGCCTCCATGTAGCCAAGTCGGAAAAAACCAAATGTAATATCTTGGCTCCGGCTGTCAACGTTGACGTCACGGCTCTGATCAAACCTTTCAGTTTGGAAGTCTGGAGTCTGATCCTCGCTAATGTTTTCTTCTTAGCTGTCCTATGGGCTTTGATAGTGAGGAGATCAGCATTCGTGTTCCTAAGCGAAATCTCGCTGAGTTTCGTAACCGCACGAGCCGTAACATTGAGCTCGAAGAGGTTCTCAAGCACGATGATCGGCTGCACAGCGCTCGTGTTCACTCTTCTGATCGGACATCTGTACTCGAACGATGTGATGTCGTCGTTCCTCGACCCGTCGGTGGAACTGCCTTCGGCATCGGCAATACCGGCGATTTCGTGTCGATTGATCACTTGGTGTTACAATGAGAAACCTCTGAGACTCTTATTCGATTTTGCCGCTGTATGTGCGATTCCCCATCAAGCTCTCAGTTTTCTGAACAGCCCCTTGCGCAAATTCGACGCTATCCCTGAAACACCGCAGTATCATCTAGCGGATCACTTCTTCAAACTCCAAAGAGCTCGACTCAAAGCTTTTGTTCCGTCCGAACAGAAACCATCAGAAGGCAAGATCCAGTGGATGCCTCTGGTGCCGACTCAAAATAGCGACATCATCGATCGAACCCTTGAGCATGGTATCATTTCGCCGGGGAGACTGATAGTGCAGGAGGGGGAATCGTTCATCGCGTACAGGGAACTAAACAAATTCCAAAAATCACTCGCAGACTACATTGACCCGCTCTTCGTACGAGGCCTCCGGGAAGCGTATGGAGGTCCAATCAAGCACGCGTACGAGCTCGCTTCGCAAGACACCAAGAGAGAACAATTCGACGCCGACAGTTTCCTGAAGATTCAACCACTGTTCTGGTGTTGCTTCCTGTTCGTAATTGGCGCCATCATCAACGAGCTGCTTCACGCGGAGCAATTAAGATTCTACGCTGGAGTCATCTTTTCGCTTTGCTTCGTGCGTCGGGCTGTCCCGGGTCATATCGCCGAGCTTGGAAGTCAATTCTACTCCGGCAATCGCGAGACAACAGCTGTCCGCGCATCAGCGTGCAGTTCGGAAAGAGTCGCGTGGACTAGCGGCGGCGTTCAGAATCGACCATTCGCGATCTTACTCGCTGCACTTGTAAAACTCTGGCGGCGCGGGGACCAGCGTGGAACGCGGGTTGCCCGCAGATCGCGGGAGAATGCTCGTATACCGGAAGTCTTGGTTGTGAAACCTTTCGACCGGAGGACCGACGAGAGAGCTCCCTGATCAGAAGTGTGTGCTCATAGTTATCTGAATACGTGGGCGTAAAAAGGAGATAGAGGTAGCAAGCATCCCGGAAGCTTCGGACTTGGGAGACAGCACACACATACTGCAGCCAGGGGCGTGCACAGGGGGGGGCCGAGGGGGCCATGCCCCCCCCCAAAATTCCGATCCTGCCCATAGGGTCCTATGGGAAGGATCATCATCATCATCTGTTGGCCCCCCCCCCAAAACCCTGACAAAGTGCCCTTGGCCCCCCCCCAAAAAAAAATCCTGTGCACGCCCCTGACTGCAGCAGCATCGATCGGAAGTTCTTAAGTGTCATTTACGATTCATGCACTTCGACAGGCTTTTTATGACGGAAGCTCTCGCTCAGATTCTCACCAGATATCGCAGGACCTGATGTTCTTCTAGGATCGAGGCAAGAGGGAAAGGAGTTATGCCCAAACGAACCATCCAGATCTAGGGGATCATGGAATCAATATCATGTGTTGAGACAGTCTAAACCAGTGTTTCTCAACCTTTTTCGTCCCGCGCCCCCCCCTGACGCTTGGAGGAATTGCTCTTGCCCCCCCCCCCCCCCCCTTTCCCCCTCCCCCTAGTCCAAGCGATGAGCCTCCTGAGATCAAGACAAAGGTGGACCCACAACTTGATCGCGTTCGTTCGGCTTACGACTCAACCTTAAAATTAGTTCGTTTGCAACTCTATAGGACGGTTGACCTTGTTGTTGCCTACACAAATTGCCCATTCTGGGCTCGAGCTCAGTCAGCTCCAATTGCCGATCTCCTCTGAGGATGGTTTCCAGACGGCTACTTTCCTGTGACTGTAGATCAGTCACCACGCTGAATCCCGACTCTACCGAGTACGTCGGCGCAGAATGAGTCAGAATGGCGCGCGCATACGCAGTCGCTCTTGGGAACTTCTCGGATACATCATCACTGAGCCACACGAGGATACCCCGTTGTTTGAGCAGAGGCTGCAACTGGGCAATCTCGTCTTGGTACTCGATTCCAACGTCGAACGAATTAGTTTCAAACGGTTGGGTTAGCCAAGGGAAGAAAACCATTCCTTCCATGTCAGCAAACCTTGCTCAGGAATCGGCCGCTAATTGCACCAAGTGTTCCTGAAAATTTCAGAATTCTCTCGCGCCCTCCCGAAAATCTTCCACGCCCCCTAGGGGTGGCGTACGCCCCCCGTTAAGAATCACTGGTCTAAACGTTAGACCTTGATGTCCAAACGTCGTGAGTTTAGTTGTAGGAAGTGATCATAAGACGTGATTTAAATAAAAGATCTCACATTAACATATTCATTGGCTTTTATTCATCATGGTCTATATCATTGTGATTCAGTTGGTCATTGTCATCGTCATAGGTAGATAAATAGAGTAGTATGTACAAATATATTAGTGAAGGAGCCGCTGCGAATCCGGTAGACCCAGATTGCCGGAGAGCAGCGTGCATGCGAGGAGAGATGAATGGCAAACGAGCTGTCCTGAAAACATTGAGGGCAGAGGCTCTGTCGTTGAGTTTGCTTCGATTGCGATTCCTTGAACTATTGCGTCGTTCTTTTCCTTTTCACGTTCGTTTCATCGAAGGCAAAGTATTTGCACTTTAAGTTGCACTCTATGTCAATGAGTTTGAAGTCATACATCCGAAACTCACGCGTCTCGCACCTCGCATGAAGTCACTTGTGTGTCTGCATCCAACCGATGAATATTTGTTCCAGAGCAGCTGTACATCTGCCCAAATGTTTCTACTTTATCAGCCGCTCCGATTTGAGATTGCGTCAGTGGCTCGAGGAACCACGCGTCGGATTTCGCAACATCTGTGATATTCGCTTTGGTTGCCGCGAAATCACGCAACGAGGGCTGAGTAACGACCTTACATCGCTCTCGGGTTGGCAACACTCCTCGACTGTGATGGTTGGTAGACCAAATCGAATGGAGGGCAAACCACCAACTGAAACGGGCGAAAATCGTCTGCCACGTTCAAGTCGGAGCTGTCACGTTTCTTCCAATCAATCGTACACTCGGAAGTCAGTTCATGAGGTCGGTTTGGCTCTGCGTTGTTCTAATTCTGGCTTTTCGGGTCATTTCACGAACAACTCGACGAAATCGCTATTTGAGATTTATTCTATCTAGGGACTATTCTAACGAGCATCAGCAACGTCCATCAGGTGACGGCTCAGATTTCCCCCCGGTGCTTGCGTCGATATAGCCGAGGTCCATCGGTAGTCGAACAAGCGCTCGCCGCCAGAGACGGCTTTCGCGAAGCATTCGAAATACCTGAAGCATGGACACTCTTCCGATCGACGAAAGCACCGAGCGGCCAAATCCATCGCTGGATGGATCAAACAGATTATCTCACTGAAGAATGCCTCACGAGAAGTCTCATCCAAGAACGGAAAAGTTCTTCTCACATCGTATGGGCAGAATGTCGAGGAAACGGGAGACTCGTCGTGTTTACAAATGGAATACGTCTCGACGTCTTTGGCATGTTTGCTCCCCTTCGAATACGTAACACGTAAGCAAATATTTTTCAACACTCCCTGGATTCCTGGGGTTTTTGGGGTTGACGACATCGATCGTCAAATATACTACAATTACAGAGCTCATGGGCTTTCTTCGTCAGGCCATCAGAGGTGATCGAATTCTAGATTTTCGAGAAGATCGGATTCTGCCATGAGGAGACGGTCGAAGTCGAAGGCCCATGAAAGATGAGTATGAGAGACTGAAGTATTTGTTTCTAATATGCGACACCACATAAGCAACGCCAGGAACGGGGTCCGATCAGGAACTACAAGTTCGTCGAAAGCAAACGACGGAATGATATGCAACAATACGATGCCGCAAGTCTCACTCTCCAAGGGGGAGATAGAGGTAACTAGGGCCGTGTTGGGTAGGGGAAGCGTAGGGGGGAGGGAACAATCGGTGACCTTGCGGTGATATACCTGTGTGTGAACTATGAACTACAGAGACTATGTTGGCTTCATCCTGAACAAGCTCCGATTATGAAGCCAACTCGATTCTATAGAAGTTTCCTAACGTCGTCCCGGTTGCGTCGACGGGTGTCGCTTCGTTGGTTAAGTCGATGACACTTGGCGCACGGATCGCTTGGCTAGCTAACGAGCTGTTGGAGGCGGAGTATGGTCGACGCGTCGGCTAAGTGGAGGTCGAAATCGAACGATTCGTCACTGAGCTCAAAGTTTCCAGACTCTTCTACGATGTCGACAACAATCTGCATCTTCTCTCTTGGCAATTTGGCAATTTTCGTTTTGAGGGCGTGGAGTTTCTTGTAGCGACTAGCTTCTGATTCGGACTCGGGCGACGAACCGTCAGCGTCCATCTCCATGATCATGGCGTTCAACGCGCTTGAGTTCGAGACCGGACGCTTCTTCTTCGCATCGGCGGGGGACGCCACCCGCCGGGGCGCCTGAGATTTCGGTGGGGGCAAGGAGGGTTTCAAATCTTCTATGTTGGCCGTTGTGTTTTTCACTTCTTTGAGAGCTTTCGATTTCCGGTCCGGCGGAGATGGGGTGAACTCAACATCGTTTGCGTCGTTGGCGTTCGCCAGCGGTGGTGAGAGCGTTGCCAAGGACTCTTTGCTCTGCGACTTCTTCTTAGGTTTAGCAACAGGACCCGGTGATGGCGCAAGCGCCGCTGTGACATTGGTCGGAATGGACGAGGACGCGGGATCGTCGAGACGAGTTTTTTTCGGATCAGGCGACTCCTTGTGAGAAGAGGATTTCTTCTTCTTACGTTTGAGGTCATCTTTCTCTCTCTGGTTGGGACTAGATGAATTGTCGCGTTTCTTTTCCCGAACGACTTCCTTTTTCACTTCCTGCGCACCGGAAAAAAAACCAAATAGTGTTAGTTTGACAATAAACTGTTTTCAGAGTCGAGAATCGCCTGATTCTGAGTCTGACCCACAAATATCTAAAACCGCTTTTCATCTGCTGCTGACGACTGGTGGTCGCGGAGATGTCGTCTTTTGAAAATCAGGGTCGACAGCTTTGACTGTTACGCAAGGAAATCGATTCAGAACTCACCGAGGAGGTATGAGCGGGATTTGGCTTCCCGTTTGTGCTCAACGTCATGGTTAGTTTCTCGGGCTTTTCTGTTTTCTCTGACTTCACAGTATCCTTGGGTTTCTCTTCCTTGCCGCTGGCAGAAGCGCCCTTGTCCTTTTTGTCGCGTTTGTACTCCTTGTCCTTCTTGTCCTTTCGTTTCTCTTTCTTTCCGTCCTGCAAGATTCATGACTTGTTGTTTGAAAAAGCCCACCTTCTTTTTCACGGACCGAGAATCATAGGAATCGGGTGAGTGCCTGGACAAAGCCATGGATGGAGAACTTACCTTGGCATCCTGGCCTTTGATGATGGGCGCACCGAACAAAACGGAGAACTGTGTCGATGCTGGAGGTGCTCCTGTCAGGTGAGGAGACTTCTTTTGAGGCGGCGTCGGAGGCTTTTTCGCGGGTGAAACTGCAGTTACGGGAGGGGCAGCAGGTGCCGCCGGCGCAGCGTCTTTCACTGTAGCTCCACCTTTGAAAAGCTTCGAGCAGAAGTCTTCCGGAGGGTTATGGAATGTGAGTTTTTCACATCGAATGTTGTTGAGCGGCTTGCCATCCATCGACAGGTAGAGATCGTAGATGAACTGGAGCTTTTTCGGCTCCTCCTTCGTTTTGAAGTAGACTATGATAGGCATATTAAAACCGGCATAGCCGCTCTCTGACACCTGTAGAGTGAATCAGACGTTATTGAGGCTGAAGTCAAGTGGAACTCGTTACAAAACTCCGAAGACGTCTCCGATGGACGATGGGGTCGAAAAAGACCACGAGCTCACCTGGTAGGGGGGGATCTCGTAGAGTCCGTCTTGACTTTGGGAAACTCTCGTGGAGTTTGAAGACGACTTTCTCCACGAAATTCTCAATTTTGCAGCCCTCCGGCCCCCTGACGAACACGGTCCAGTCATGCGTGTATCCTTCGGATGTCGGTTTATCCTTCAACACGGCCTTGTGCCCGAGCTCGATCTTCACCTCCAGTGATCGAGAAGACATTTTGCGGCTTCAACGACCGCAACGGGTCAACTGCGAATCGTAAGAGCACCGTTAGAATCTTGAGAAAATCCTGATACGTTCAGAACCGAAGAAATTGTGCAGCGCAGAAACAGTTTCTAGAGAGCTCGCCCAACAAATGAACGACGCTCCAGACGCCAACCGTCCGTTCTAACAAATGACGCTTTTGCTTTCGTAAAACTCTGAGCCCATACAGTGGTTCGACTACTCTCAACCCAGGCACCTTTCTCAATTTCCTAGTCAGGGGAATCCATTGAGCTTAGCTGCTCTCGACCCTCAACTCATCGTCCCCATTCGACCCCAGCTCGAATTCCTTCCCCCCATTCTGGCGCTCAACCGTAATGAATAGAAAACAGAGCAAATCAGATCATTGCTCAAGCAATTGGCAATTTCGAGAAACCGCTCTGAATCGCTATGTCTACACAAGCAACTAAGTAACGGATCGACTCGGAACGTCCAAACTGGATGACTGCCTTGAACCAGGTGTCGAGCACGTGTGTTTCAGACGATCGTAGCGCGTAACTGAGAGAATCGCCGCGGCTTGTTAGAACGGGAGTTTTCGAATCGGATGAAGCGCTCACTTCCGCGTCGAAGCAAACCAATAGTTTTTCTCGAGATTCTCAGATCCGCTGTTTTTTTTTTTCAATTATATTCCATCGAAGAGGAAGTTGTGGGGCTCTAGAGATGGATTCGAGATGCGGTTCGAAACTTGAAACGGAGTTTCCAAAACGAAGTCGACAGGAGATGACTTTCGAAGCAATCCGCCCGAGGAAGGTGACGAGAAGTGCGACAACATGTGCAAACTCGCTCAGAACGACCGATTCGATTCCACAGCAAAACTCCAACAGTATCCTTCTCGTTCTCGATCGATTCTCCGTGACTCACAACGGATGAAAATTCGGAAGTGATAACGGAAACTGGTCGCTCTCCCGGCGGCCGACATTTCGCTCAAGAGCTTCATCCCACGAACAAACATCGAAATCGCGGCTCAAGTCCACCAATATCCCGCTCAGTTTTCCTTTGATGCTACAAGCACCATATTTGATATGAGTTTCTCATCACTGCATCAGAGCGCATTCGAATCGCAGCAGCTATGGAGCTTTTGTTATGATCGCTGTTAAAATTGTTTTTCGTTTGAGAATCTCTCACGTCACATGTTGTCGTCGTCAGCCATCGGCGTCTAACTGAACAGCAGGAAGTTACGAAGACGCCAAGGCCAAGCCGCTTTGATTGAATCAAATGAGAACTGACTGGAAGAGCGAAACTCTCGCTTCCGAAACTGTGTTGCGCTTCCGAGCGAACACGAATGAAAAGACCACGTGCCTCACCGGTCCGGTGGAACTCGCGGCCTCGTCCCGAGCCGCCGCGATTCGCAGAGTCAGAAACAGCCGATTTCTTTACTATGTACAAAGTATTGACAGTGCTGAATGAGCACTGTGACCGCTTCTTGCGCGACTTCCTTAGTTCACAGCTTCGAAATACAAGGAAGCCCCGCACTGCCACCGAAACTTCAAACAGGCTCTGTCAAGAAGAGCCGGCCTGATAATGTGGCATGGGAAGATAAGCGAGAAAACATCGTAACCAAGACGGAGCAGCCAGAGCACAGAGAAAACGGTGAAAGGAGAATTCCGCTCGTGTCTCAATGAAAACAGGCTGATCCCAAGTCATTCTGCCAAATACCGCGAGGAGACATCGGCTCGACAAGCACACACCGCTGGGAGCTAATCTCACCACAAACTAGGAAAGCAAGCCCTGAAACGATTGTCAGACGGCGCGAACGTTCCTCGATAACTCAAGCAGTCCGAGAATGAATATCTGACAGATACTTCCTTTAAATGGAGCTCGATACAGAAATTCACCGGTTCAACTTCGCGCTTCTCAGTTCCGATCAGACTTGATCCAAACCCGGAGGAATACAGTCTTCCCTGTAGCTGATTTCGCCGCGCATCGGTACCGATACCAGCCGAGGACAAATGGTACCATTGGACCGTCCATCACGAAGGTGTGATTGATGATCACTGAATCCAACCGAATTCCAGACAGAGCTACATGACGAAACCCGCCGACCGGAATCCGGAGATGTAAGAGCGCTCGGACGGCCATTCCGAAAGCCCCAGACCCTCCAGCGTTCGGATCTCATATTCATTATAGCTCAAATATTCCCAACTCGCGATGAGACAACGAACGCAGTCCCAGTATCGAACAACAACGTTAAACACTTCCACCTTTGGGGTAGAAGGGCGGTCTCGGAGACAGGGTGGGCATAGGCGGCTTGCTTTTCGTGCGAAGCTACTCCGTCGATGGGCCGCCGCGTTGAGCAAACGGAAATGAGATTGTTGAGATCGTACTTCAGGCAGGAGTAATTGATTCTTGGGAAGCTTCAATTTAATGAGCACTGTGATAATCACAATGACTGTCTAGACATGCTTGAAACGACTCACCGCATAACAGCTAGAACTATGACTCGACTCGAGAACACCGAACGTCCATCGGACGCCACTTGAGCTACATCGGGGAGTGGGGGCACCCTGCCGTTTCGGGAATATCCCGCACCTTCTTTAGGTAAATCAGAATTGCAACAGAAACAGCGTTGGCCGCTGCTGAACACAGTGATCAAGGACCCAAAGCCACCATGATAGTGATCTCTGCTGCGTGGCGCGCCTCCCCTGGGGCGGCTCTCTTTCTCGTTGCTGCTCGATTATTATTTGACTGGAAATCAACGTTCCCCTGAACGATACGCGCCTTGGAGGGTTATACGATTACCCTAGGAACCCGAGGTTGGCTCCGACTCTGTTCTCGGGAGAGCCGACGAAATCGTCAATCCGTGTAAGCGAGCTTAGCAGCGTTGTTGTTTCTGCTAATCGTAAGCTCGAACGATTGAAAAGTTGGCTTGTACTTTATCGCGGTATTGAATCGGCGTAGATAGATACCGAAGAGGCCAACAATTCGCTCACCTTATTCAGCGTGTGGTTACGACGTCCTCTGCGTTGAGGAACTAGGTGATGGGCTACGTCGCGCCCGCTTGAGCTTCTATGCCGGCGGGGATTCCTTCGAACCCAATGTAGAACTGTTTTGGGTCCGTTCGGAACTTTGAGTGAGTGAGACCCCTCTTGACTTACTCAAACGTGGATTAATAAAGTTGTTCAAAAGCACTATCACTCAATCCACTGAACTTTGCCACAGGACACAATGACCAGAGCTGATAAGATTCGAGAAACTCTTCAGCGCGTTGGTGAGAGTACGCTCGATGAAGGCACCTTCCAGCTGACGCTTCGTACCGATTATGAGTTAATCACACAGAGCTGGGTATTTGGATAACTGCTGCTGCCTCGATGATCGCTGAACCATGACGCGTATGGTGCTCATCCGACTCTGAGGCAGTCATGTCTGTCTACAAAACTCCACAAACCTCGACTGCAGTGGAGAGAGTCTCGTAGCCGAGGGGGTGGCTCATATGACCGCAATCAAAGGTAAAGGGCTAGAATAGGATCGCTTCCTCAAGCTGCCAAAATCGAAATTCTTCGTCGATTAACGTGAGCGCGCCTTCCGCCGCCCAATAGGATTTCATATCCTGAACTTCGAGTTTGGTTGAGGGCCGCTCTCATGCAGGACGGAACTCTCAAGTATCCAAGCCTTCAACTCCGTTTCGATCGTATCGCTCCGATCCCACGCGAATAAACCGTTTCGGAGCATAATTTCTAATTCAGAGCATACAAAACAGCCGCTTTGAATATTCCCATCTGATTGCTGCGTTGCTCAATCAGACCCGCAGATTGGGTGCGAATCCACGGAGTTCTACCCCTTTCTCCCAGCGTCTTGTAGCGCATAGCGTTCGCGCCGCTGTTGATGAATATCGAAATCGAGGGCTCTCGCAACAGCGTCGTCTGTATCGCTCCGTCTGCGTATGGGTTCGAATCCCGACTTCAAGAGGAATCCCTCCAAATGATGAGTTACCGCACGAACGAGCTGCGTTTCGAACAAATTCTGGCGCGATACCTGCTCCAAGTCCGTGTTCCCATAATGCATTACACCCCTAGGAATTCGCCAGCCCCGAACAACATATCGACGACAACATAACGCTCTCTCATCGCTCACTTTTGATTCTGACCAATTTGGGGATATGAATCGCGCATGAATATGCGGAAGTGTCGGCCAAGCGACATCTAGAACACTCGGACACCGTTGAAGCTCCGAGTTCGTATGGCTCGGAAACGCTCAGAGAAGTCAAGAATTCGGTCAAGAAAAGACTAGCGCCGAATAGGATTCTGAATATCGCAAACAACAAGGATGGGGTTTAACGGCACTCGTCAGTGCCATGAGCAGGGTTAGAGCCTATCGAGGCATCACCGAGAGCTGCACTCTGAGTCTGCACTGTGAGCTTTCTTCGATTGCATAGGGTGCGTGTACCAGGCATAGCTCACCTAGTGGGTGCTCGTTATCGATGAGAAGATTGTCCAGCCACCCATGATGCTCGTTACCCCAACTCTCCTTAGCAATGTAGCCAAGGAAGCCTTTCTGTACCAGGCTGTATTTTTTCCCGAACAGGAAATTCTCCCTGGCCGGAATAACACGGAGGATCCATTGAAAAGTTCGATTTCACCAGATTTGGGGAACATTGAAACTATCAATCATCGACTGTTTCGAGCCTGCAGAAGCGGGAATGGTTCCGGTAGCGATCTTTCAACGCAGGGTTCATCCGCATATGAAGAGCGGTTCACGATCAGGAATCGAAGGTGGAAGACAGCTCATCAGTCAGAAATCGTGCTTCATCTGAATTTCGCCGACACGCGCTTCCTAGTGATGAGGGCGCCAGGTAGAAAGGCGTTGCCTGTATCCGTACCCTATGTTTCACTGGCTTATGCTCCGAAAATTTATTGACAGAACTTCAGAATCGTCGTAAAGCTTCCCTGAGTTGAGAAATTGCGCAAGGACACTTCCATCATGTAATTCTGTTATCCCTTCATAATTTGTGTACGCTGCCGTGGTTACCACAATGCAGCAGCGCAGAGACCTGACTACTGCTCTAGACACGGTTCCAGCTGTCCAAGAGTTTGGTGTGCGCCGCGCCGGTGGTTCAGAAACTGAGCGTAACCCAATGAGCACGAGGAGCTATTCCTGGGGGTTCAAGAGAGAATCTTCGATTGTCAGAGCCGAGTACCACTCTCCTTGATATTTGGTCCTGAGTCCCGAGAGTCCAGCAATTTTTTGCTCAACGACAGAACACATTTAATATTACATGAGCGTTTCTGGGGGCATGGATGGGATCGGAGTCGGACAAAACAACCTGCTCTCTGATCGTGGCGCGGAGTGGGTGACTAGGGGTACGCCGAAGGCCAGGATGCGGCCGAGGGGGCCAAAAGTTGTGGAACCACGGGTCTGTTTAACTGACAACGCATGACCGGAGTGTTAACGTAACGGCTCCGATCTTCGACGAGAGTCGAGTGATCCGCGCTTCGTAATAAGCCCTCGACAGAACGTTGGGCCCGGCGGCACCGCGGAGATCCGTTCGCCATCACGGAAATCCTCCAGCATGGTCCCCTTCTGTTTTTTATTTGTTTTAGAATCTCGTTTGTATCGTGGAGTCCGCCGTCAATGTGACACTTGTGACGAGAGTTTGTTTTTTGGACGCACAAGAGCGGTCCGCTCTGTGAGTT